>LR991081.1:28974042-31446542 GCA_905163515.2 Lymantria monacha | reverse complement strand
GTGCGTGCGTGCGTGCGTGCGTGCGTGCGTGCGTACGTGCGTGCGTGCGTGCGTGCGTGCGTGCGAGTGTGCGCGTGTGTGCGTGTGTGTGCGCGCGCGCGCGTGTGCGTACGTGCGTGCGTGCGTGCGATCGTGCGTGCATGCGTTCGTGCGTTCGTGCGTGCGTGCGTGCGTGTGTGCGTGTGTGTGTGTGTGTGTGTGTGTGTGAGTGTATGAGTGTGTGTGTGCGTGCGTGTGCCTGCGTACATGCGTGGGTGCGTGCGTGCGATCGTGCGTGCGTGCGTTCGTGTGTGCGTATGTGTGTGTATGTGTGTGTGTGTGTGTGCGCGTGCGTTTGTGTTTGTGTGTGTGTGTAATAAGTGAAATAATCATGTATATCAATCTTATGTGAAATTAATTTCAGTATTTCTTTCTTAATATCGATCAATTCAAATGTTTGTGTATTGCATGATATTTTTATTAATATATGTAATAGTAATTATTTGAATACTTTGACATCTAAACGAAGTGCAGTTGATATTTATTTCTCGTAAAATAAAACTTATACCTATATCATTTCTAGACTACCTATATTGAATTGAGATTATTAATTAAATCATCAAGGAATTACTTTGCCAATATTATTGTTTACAAAATAAGCTTTGATGATTTTTGTTTATATCTTTAACTCTGTAGTAAAGATATATTTAACAAAACACTACAAATAATGACATTTTATTTAATATAATCGATGCTTATTCTATGGTAAATCATAGCAATATTCTATTTCTGCTTACTCTTTCATGGAGAAAGACGTATGACATTTATTTTTAAAAAATAAAATAAAATAATTTTAAACCGTAACACATTAGTGGTAGGATCACGCTGTTGGCAGTTCTCTGTCTACAGCCGCAGGTCGGTCCGTTCGGGGTAGTACCACACTTTCGCAGAAGATCGACGTCTGAGTAATAGCAATGTGCTAATGCGCTTCGTTCAGTGTGCGAGAGAGCTGGAAGTCCAACTGAGTGTGTTTGGGATTTGTATTGGTAGGCAGCGGCCTAGCTATACCTTTTGTATTGCAAAGGTCCACAGGTGGCAGTAACACTTACCATCAGGTGGTCTGCATGCACGTTTGCCACCATACGCAATTAAAAAAAAACTTAATTTTCCATACGGTTTATGCTTACTTACTTTAACGTAGACATTCTGAAAACCGGCTAGAGGATCTCGGAAGAAGAGGTAGTAATACTCCCTTAGGTCTTTTATAACACGCGGACCGGGGAATAGTCCGGTCACCCGACGTGAGGCCACCACGTGAGGACGACGCGGACGGGCGTCAACTCGAGAGGAACCCACGAGGGTAAACCGCTGGGCAGGCCACCGAAGACAAAGATCGAGTACCGGTGGCCCGCTCGCACGGTGAAGAGAGGAGTTTGCATGGTGGGTCTATGAAGTCACGCGCCGCCTCTTCCGTCACCCCGGACCGATTTGGCGGGGCGAGACGCATCCATAGCCCACTGCAAAAAAAAGAAGGTATAACACTAACTACAATTGCCAACCCATCTCCGAAATTTAATTACTATATCATTTTCCCCTCTCGTAGGGAGGACTATGTCTGATAATGGACGTCCTGTGAATATCATACATTTTTAAGATTACAAATCCACTAAACAATAGGTGCATAATATTTTGTTCATTATAATTTATATTATCGTATAAGTAATAAGACTAGAGAAACTAGACTAGAGATACTAGAAAAAGAGTATTGGTGTAAAGATGCGAAAGGGAATGCTCCGATGGTTCGAACATGTGGAAAGAATGCCGAACGAACGTCTATTTAAGAAGATATACAATGCGAAAGTGGAGGAATATAGGTACCAGGGGAGACCGAGACTAACCTACCTAGACCAGATTGGTCACGTACTGAAGGAAGGTGGAGCCAAGAGTCTCCGAAACCGGCGAGCGTGTATGAAGAGAATTATGAATGTTGAGGAAGCGAGTGAAGTATGCAAGGATAGAGTTCTCTCGCACTCTGTTCTCTCTGCCTACCCTGCAAAGGATATGGCGTGATGATATGTATGTATGTATGTAATAAGACTATATTATTTCTATATAAGTCTGTATTTTATGTTTGTACTTTATTTTATTTTCAACAAAAATACAGTTAAAATATTCGTCCTCGTTCTCATTAAAATAAAATATACATTTTAAAATTTTATCCTCCTATGCTTATACGACTGAAGACCGGCCAATTGTAATCCGATTTTGGTAGAATTTAGCATTTAACACATCTACATTATTACATATATTTTTTTATTAAACATATATGGGCCGAAATTATAGTAATCATAAAAATACTAAATGCCTTAAAAATGTTCGAAATATATTTGCTATTTCTCGAGAAGATAAAAAATTCACGTTATTGAAATGCCTCTAAGAACAGAAAATAGCTATGCTGAATTGATAATGAATAGGCTACTGCTGGTGTTAATGAAGGTAGTTTCTTATAAAGGAACCTATTTTCAGGAATGGACGTTAATGTTCTGACAAACAGGCAGAATTGATTCTCCGGTGCTTAAAAATCATTTAGAAAGTTTATACTATTTTAGTGGGCATATTTTATTACGTAATAAAACTTGTTATTCGTCACAAAATTGAAATCTATTTTTGCTTTACACCATACAAGTCAGCTTTTATATAAAATAAAAACGACTTTGTAAAATTTCTATTTATATTTTCACAGTCCCTGACAAAGATGCTGTTCTAAAACCAAATGTGAACTAGTAGTTTCATATTTACATTCACAGTCAAGGACATCAGCACACATTCTTCCAAAATAATGTTTGTTTCTAAATTGCTGTCGCTACACGGCCCTCCGCAACGCGCAATATTGAAATAAGCGTAACAAAAATAGATCGATCACGTGGGGGCGGTATACATATGGTAGGATAGTCGAATGATCGTCCAGATTCACCCAAAATCGCCTGATATGACTCCTACCAGCAATTGCTTCATTCAATACTTATATCAATCAACAAATAGATCGTAATCTAAGGGCCCCCGCTGATTGCGACTTTTTGTCGACGTGACTTTTTGTCACTCACTCAAGTGCAATGAAAACTATACTGAGTGCGCTCATTATAGTGACATGATAATATGGTGACAAATAGTTGCAGCGGCAGGCAACATCGGAGTGACGTGACTGTCACTCGCCCTGTACATTACTATGAGAGTCCACTCACTGGTAACTTTTTGTCACTCGGGCGGCGCCACGCGTTCGGAGTAGATGTATGTTATTTAAAGTATGGCTGTGTTTTGCTTTTAAAGATGTTGTCTTCTTTGCAAGAGGAAGATATTGACAATGAATTATTAATAGAGGAAGTAGAGAAGAGGCCTGCATTATATGCAAAAAAACTTAAAGCAATATTCCGATGTAATTTTAAAAAGAAGGTTATGGGAGGAAACAGTATTTTACTCTTGTTTCCAACAAGAAGTTACAAAAATGACGACGAATTACAAAAATGAACGCGATTTGTTGCCCAAGAACAGATTAAGTAAGCGCATCGTGGGTGACAGCAGGTGACAGTAACAAAAAGTCACGTCGACAAAAGTCGCAATCAGCGGCGGCCCTAATTATTATTTTTTTATTCGATCAAATATGGAAACCAGGGCGTACGAGCCAGAGTCAGCATACGACTGCTGATCGTAAGACCTGGTTAATAACCACTACAAGTATAAAAAGTATGCAACATTGTAATATATGGTCTCATATTATAATATAATTTGTCACATTAATGGTCTGAGTAGTAGTAGTAGTGAAAACGAACATAAATCATTTATGTTCGTTTTCATCAATAAATTAGATAGCACCCAAATATTATTTTTCAACAAAAATAATATTAATAAAATATGTTTTGCCATTAGACTAATTGAAGTATTATTTATGTAGGGTGTTCTAAGTAATGGCTTTTGATGACAGATTAGGAATATATATAATAATATTTCATCACCGATTTACTCTCTTATTGAAGTTAGAACTGGTCGGAACCGGTTACAACCGGTGGACACCGAGAGACAGATGTATGGATAGATGGACTTATCTAACACCTTTGTCCTTCTGGGTATTATATATAAAGACTAGAATTTACAAGACTATTGAATTGCATTTTCTCATTGTTTGTTACTTTGATTTATAACTAGCGGTTATTGCTAATCTATTATTCTGCCTAGAATCGAAAATTGTATGCTGATTTATATCTGACTAGCGTTTTGCCCACAGCTTTGCTATAATTCATTTATATGCGTTGTAGTACAGATTACAGTTATAAAAACTGTCCAATGCTTCTTAAACCACTACGCCGTTTATGTAGTCAAGAAGGAAATTTGAATGTATACAAAATAAGGACATATTGCGTCTATTTCAAATAATTTGAAAAGGGGACAGATAAAAGTTATATTGTTTTTTTTTTCTATATTACGCAGTATCTCTTTTGAATCAACCTGCTCCACATGTGGAATAGAAATTGGCATACTATACCAGGCTAAATAGACAGTTTCTCATTTTATTTGCAGTTCTTTCCCTTTTGTATTGAGAATATACTAGTATATTTAGGTTATTATTAAACTAGGATAAATACTTGCTATCTTTTCAGCTCATATATCTTATACTACAGGGCACGAGTAACCGTCATAATGGAAGGGAACTAAACCTGCTATATCACTTTAGACAAAGATTAGGTTTTATTTCGAGTTTTCTTAGTTTCTTGGTACCATTAAAAAAAAATCTTTTATTACATTTCAGTTGGAGAAAAATGGATTTGTTATATTAGAAGATTTTATTAGACCAGCAGAATGTGATGAAATGATCCATGCATGCAATGAAATCGCTGAAAATCTGCCAAGTAAACAAGATAGGGTCATCTTCACGTCGAAAAATCCAGAAAATCAGGTATTTGCACATTTGATCATATATTTTTCTTATTATTACCTGTTCTCATTCTCAATTTCTTGTAATGTATAGCAGAGGATGGTTAAGAACATGCTGAATCTGATTTTTCTCTTCTTATCTTATATTTTTTAGTTTCAAATTGCTAAAATAAGCTGAATACTTTGAGAGCCCATTATCCTTGCCCGGATATGTCGTAAAGTCGTGTTTGCTTTTGAGAATTTTTATTTCGATAACAAATTTTAAAAAAGTTTTTTTTTAATACACCTTATTACTCGTTGCCATTCATACCGTATAATTTGAAAAATGAATTTTATGTATTTTAGCAACTGAAGGATGCTTATTTTATGCAAAGCAACGACAAAATTCGATGCTTCTTTGAGAGTCAAGCTCTCGACGAGGACGGAGAACTGAAAGTGCACTCCAGTATAAGTTTAAATAAGGTAAAGTAGTAGTAACATAGTTTTCTTATGAAATAATATCACATTATTATGTTCGCATACATTTTGTAGTGATACGGCCGTGGGTCGGTCCGTCTGGAGTAGTACCACTCTCTCGCAGAAGATCGACGTCTGAGCAATAGCAATGTGCGGTTGAGCTTCGTTCGGGGAGCGAGAGAGCCGGAAGCCCAACTGGGTGGGTTTAGGGTTTATATTGGTAGGCAGCCTAGCCCTTGGTATTGCAATGGTCCATGGGCAGCAGTGACACTTACCATCAGGTGTACTGCTTGCTCGTTTGCCATCAAAGGCAATAAAAAAAATGATTGTACTCTTGAATTGCTGATGAACCCAACCTTAACGTATGGTGACAATAGTGATACTACATATATATACCACTGACCACCAGGCAGATTTCTTGCTTGTCTACCACAGAAAAGCAATATAAAAAGTAAATAGTGATAAGAACTGTGGTAGTATACAACCGAAATAAAGGCCGCGTGGATTTAACAAAAACGTGTGGTACGAAATCTTGAAAATTTGTTACTTGAGTTGTATAATCAATCACTATGTTAAATCATCATCATCACAGCCAATAAATGTTCCACTGTTGGGCTCAGGCCTCCTCCGTATTAGTAGGGCAATTAACCTACTATACCGCGCTGGTCAGACGTGTGGGTATAGTGTTTTGTTTCGAGTTTTCCTTCTCTCGCATAGATGTTATATGCGTTTTATATCCCTTAGTCATCTCGAACGATCACCCACGGGTAAGATATGGGATGGTGAATAGTATTCTTACTCCGTCACCACACGGAAAACTGTATGTTAAATAATTATGTTAAATAAATCAATCATTGTGTTTACACATGAGCATATTTTTATTGGTAACTGGCTGGTTTTTTTATTGACTTCATTCTCGTAAGTGAGAGAGAGAGAGAAAGATGAGAAATATGCTTTTTAGCTATACATTATAGACATCAAGTTCATTCTCAACCATTCCAAATTTAAAATCATATCTCAATCTCAACAATTCCAAATGTAAAATCTTATCTCAATCTCAAGAATTCCAAATTCAAAATCTTATCTCAATCTCAACAATTCCAAATTTAAAATTATATCGCCAATTCCGCTGGAAACACATAGGTGCCTACCATCATTACCTACTACCCTTTTGACCAGCTGCTCCATTCTCTGTTACACCCGGTATATAAGTTATTGTATTAACTAAGATCTACTATTTCTTAATCAAAATCAATTACTTTCAGATTGGACATGCCTTGCATTATCTTCACCCGATCTTCAGATGCTATACTTACAGCGAACGTGTGAAAGTTGTATGCAGGGAATTAGATTTGAAGGAGCCTACAGTGGTCCAGTCTATGTATATTTTCAAAAATCCCGGCATTGGTGGTGAAGGTAAGTAATATAGGTACTGTAGTACCTCTGTGTACTTACTAGTTTATGGTATTTATGTAATACTAGCTTCTGTCCGCGGCTTCGCCCGCGTAAAAGGTTACTTTCCTAAAGATTTTTATCTCCGATTTTTATTATACCCCTTTTTTACATAATTTTAATGTCATATTTATTTATATCTAATCAACAGCCTAAAAATAAGTTTCAAGCTTCTGGCTTTAAAAATGACGATAGCTCTTTACAACTTTTCGTCCCCCTTTACGACCCTTTGTTAGCTTTAAAAAGTAGCCTATGTCCTTTTTCAAGCTCTAGACTATCTGTGTACCATATTTCATTTAGATCGGTTCAATAGTTTCAGCGTGAAAGAGCGACAGACAAACAGAGTTACTTTCGCATTTATAACATTAGTAAGATCCTTACTACTTTTATTTTGTGATTAGACATTATCGTACTAATTACCTGACAAATGGTGAGAATAATTGGCATTCATACAGGCTTTTGGTAGCATTAAGCTTTTTTTTATTTTTACACCAGCCTGCATTAATGAAATAATCCTAGTATTGCGGGGGACTTTACAATTTTATAATAAATGCAGACAATTTATACCCAGACTCAGAACAACAATTTTTGAGTCGTACAGAGTATTGTTCTGGGTAGTAGTCGAACCCAAAGTACTGACACGGAAAGTATTGTAACCACTACATCATATCTGCAGTCAGTATAAACAATTTTTTTTTAATTATATATTATTATTTTTATAATATACATAAAAATGAGATATCTGACAATTAATTACATTATATATTAATCTTTTCAACTTTTTAGTCAAAAAAGTTGTATCTGTCTACGAAAATTTATAAAAAAAAACAACAGGCAGTCATGGGGACTGCTTATAGAAGTGAAAACTATTAACTTAAGACTAATTGAAATAATAATAATTTTCTAATTTTTATATAAAAATAAAAACCTATAAGTTTTTCCCCTCCAAAAACGCTCAACGCGCCTAAAGAAGTTTTCACATAGCTATAGATATACTATTAGCATTAGCATGTCGGTGACGCGAACCTATAAGTTTTTCCCTCCAAAAACGATCAACGCGCCTAAAGAAGTTTTCACTTCAAAAAATAAAATATAATTTAATAAATATAAAAAAAATATATATAATTTAATTTAAATAATAATAAAATATTATAATAATAATATAATATATAACATATAATAATAATATAATCCAAGCCAACCAGCGAATAATAATAACTTATATTTATTTTATTGTCAGGCCATGGTCTGAACATACTGTCCGAATCATTCACAATAATGAAGGGTAACTTGAGGCCACTTCACCTATTGTATTATCCCAGTCCGTCTATTAAATGGACCGCTTAGTAATTGTCAGCCCTTAGATGTCTTTTATATCATAATACTCAATATCCCGACGTGGAATTAAAGAAATTTGATAAAGTTTCCATTCAATTGCGTGATCAATACTCAGTTAGTAATGAATCTTTATACACCAAATATAATCTACCTTTATAGACTGCATATCCTCAAGTTATAGATATTATTTTTCTTTGTCGTCATCATCATTTCAGCTCATATGTGGCCCACTGTTGGGCTCAAACCTTGTCCGTAATAGGAGGGAAATAGACCTACTATACCACGCTGGTCAGACATGTTGGTATAAGGTTTTGTTTCGTGTTTTCCTTCTCTTGCATAGATGTTATAAGCATTTTATATCCCTTAGTCGTCTCTTACGATCACTCACGGGTAAGATAGGGGGTGGTGGTTTGTATTCTTACTCCGTCACCACACTGATATTTTTTCCTTAAATTATAATTATTCTTAATGCTATAAAATTTCTTCGGCTAATCTTCGGTCAATTAACCATCGCTTAAGTAGATGGCAAGTTTCGAGATAAAATCCTTCACATTTAGATGTCATAGATATGTAGCTTAATTATGTAGTACTAGCTTCTGCCCGCGGCTTCGCCCGCGTAAAAGGTTACTTTCCTAAAGTTTTTCATCCTCTATTTTTATTTTACCCCTTAAGGGCAAATTGTTACAACATGTTAATGTCATATTTATTTATATCTAATCAATAGCCTAAAAATAAGTTTCAAGCTTCTGGCTTTAAAAATGACGATACTTTCTTACAACTTTTCATCGCCCTTTACAATCCTTTTTTGCATTAAAAAGTAGCCTATGTCCTTTATCAGGCTCTAAGACCATCTGTGTTCCAAATTTCATTTAGATCGGTTAAGTAGTGTTGGCTTGAAAGAGTGACAGACAGACAGACAGAGTTACTTTCGCTATTATATTAGTAAGGATTTAATGTCACACTTATGTTAGACAGCTACAGCTGTCATACGCGCGCACACACAACGCAAATGAATAGAGAATAGCGGCGTAGTATCACGGCATGACCACATTTGCCTTAGTACCTACCTAACCCAATCTATCATTTCCAGTAGTCGACATAATTTTACTGCCAAGGCGCGCAAAAAGATGTTTCATATCACAAAATTTCAATACCTATCTTTTATATACAGGTATAGTATGTTATTAACAAATCGATAGTGCTGTCAAAAATACAACAATCATCAACGATGACTGCTCTCACGTCTTTACTTGTGTTCGGGTCGCACAATCGGCGATCATAGATTTCTTGTCATATTTCGTAGTGCGCCCGGTTGCTACCTGACCACAGCACTGCGCACTCTTATCGTTCTAACTTCTGAAACATTGTACCAAACGACACGCGGTAAAAAGCAAAAAATATGTACTTTAAATACCGAAAGCAAGAAAAGCATTTGTTTGCATAGGAATCAATTTGTTACTATAAAATGTGCATCGGCAATAAATACCAAATTATTTATAATTTTTAATTTACTATTTTAACGATAAATGCTTAAATATTAAAAATAGATATATGCTGTCGACTGGACTTTTTTGTAAAACTATTTAAGAGTTACATTTCCACAATACATAACATTTGTCTAACTTTCAAGATCTTTGCAGCGTATGCAAAAATAACTCGCAGATGGGCGATTTTTTCTGTCTTAAGCGATTTTTATCGTTATATTTTAGCCAATTTACAAAATATCTTTGTAAATTATAGCCTATGTGTTATTCTGATGTGTAAGCTAAATATATTACTGTAAAGTTTCATCGAAATCAATTTCGTAGTTTTTGCGTGAAAGAGCAACAAAGATGTTCACATCCATACATTATTACAAACTTTCACGTTTATAATATTAGAACAATTGACAATAGTACAAAATAACAAAAAGATGTTTATATACTAGACTCACTATAGTCTATAAAATATAGCAGGATCTCTATGACAGTTCTCACTAGTGCCGCACGCTTACGATGCAGTCCGTATTTTTACCCGACTGCAAAGGAGTGGTATTGTGTTTAACAGTCTATGTATGTATGTATGTTTGTATGTTCCTTTGAAGCACTATATATACCAAACGCCTAGGCCGATTTTTATGATTCGTACGTCAATCGATTCCTCTTAATCCGGCAAGTGTCACTAAAGATATGACGTTATTGAATATTCAATATGGCGACTACTGGACGCCATATTGTGAAAATAAAAAAAATTAAAGTCAACAAACTATATCGAGTGGGGTATCGTTAAATAGGTATTTAAAAATTATTTGTAGTTTTCTCTCAACATTTTTCGATTTGACTGGCCGTTTAGGATCTATATCGATTTAAAGTTTCGTAACAACCTTTCTCACATATAGGTTTTTTAGACAGTAGAAATTTACGATGAAAAGACGAAAAATTCATATAACTGGATGTGGATGGACATATACTGAAGTATCTAGTAGGTATATTGTCCAATATACTATAGGTAGTCCTACCTAAAGTATCAAATGGCTGACGCGGTCGCCCATCTCCAATTTCTAACGATTTAGTACTCAACTTCAGTCGAAAAACTATATATAGTTAGATACTTACCTACTTATTAATAAATAAGATAACTGCAGCTACCTAGGTATTTATAATTAAAAATTATAAAATAAAAAAAAATAATTAAAAAAATCAAAAAACCCGACTGCGTAAAAAGTCACCAAAACTACGTACATAATAATAAAAACTGAAAAGAAAAAAACAAGCACTTAGATGTCCGGTGGTCTAGAATTCCATAATATATTATTGAATAAATACTATTGTAGAAAATGAAATATATTTTAATAATAGAACATGACAACTGAACAGTCGGGATCCTTTATTCGACAGCAAATCTAATTTTTCAATGGATCCCCACTGTTCAGTTGTCAAATATATTTCATTTTCTGCAATAGTATTTATTCAATAATATATTATGGAATTTTAGACCACCGGACATCGAAGTGCTTGTTTTTTTCTTTTCAGTTTTTATTATTATGTACGTAGTTTTGGTGACTTTTTACGCAGTCGGGTTTTTTGATTTTTTTAATTATTTTTTTTTTGTCGATATAATTCCTTATTTTTTAATAAAGTTATTTGCTACTGCAATTGATAAACAATGTATAAAAATCTTATTGAATTTCAATCAAATAGATGGATGAATGGATTATAAATCTAAAACAATCTATGAAAATCTTATTGAATTTAAATTAATGGATTTTATTTAATTTCAACTAAAGCTGTTAACTAATTCTTTTTATTATTCGAAAGGAGTATATCCAAGTTCATCGTCAATATTATCATCATCGCTGTAATATTCCTGTAGGTTGATGATGAGTTCTTAGTCACAGATTGAATGACATGACAATGACATGAATAATCATGTTTATTTTATAAAAGAAATTATCTTTTTAATATAAAAGAAATGGTCTTATTAATATTATAACTGATGTCTAAATACTATTTTTTTTAAAAATACTAATTTAACATAATTTACTTATTTTATAGCGTAAATATGTGGTTTACATAGTAATATATGGGTTTTACTCGTTTTATAAATAATTAATAAGAATGTTATCGATTTACGTTTATCGATTGTCCCATCTCTAACTTATTCTCAGTCCAGTACGACCTTGTACTTGCGTAAGCATCATATTTTTATAAAATGATTAGAAAATACTTAGCGTATTCTAAAACATTTGAGGTATAAGTTTTGGTGTAAATATTCATATTTTTATATTGATAATTCAATTAAGATAAAACTGGCACATAAAGAATGAAAATATAGGCGATACGAAATAAAATTGTGAACATGACGCGTATTCAAAATTACTTCATCAGTTTTGTAGCTATCTGTCACAGAGATCTATATTTTAAGGACTATAATAACAATTTTTTGTACAATTAAATTTTAACAAAGAAAAGCCGGCTACATCCAGTAATCAGTAGGTAGACTAAATTGAAATAGGATTACACGGGAAGCACCAGGTTTCTAATAAAAAAAGAATCAAAATCGATTCACCCAGTCAAAAGATCTGAGGTAAAAAACATAAAAAATATTCAATCGAATTGAGAAACTCGTCGTTTTTTTTAAATCTGTTAAAAATACATGCATTATCCGTGTGGTGACCGAGTAAGAATACTATTCACCACCCCATATCTTACCCATGGGTGATCGTACGAGACGACTAAGGGATATAAAACGCATATAACATCTATGCGAGAGAAGGAAAACTCGGAACAAAACCCTATACCAACACGTCTGACCAGCGTGGTATAGTAGGTTAATTTCCCTACCATTATGGAGGAGGCCTGAGCCCAACAGTGCGACATTTATGGGCTGTGATGATGATGATGATGATGATGATGAAAAATAAATGTAACATCTCTCTGAAAGACATAAAAAATAATTATCGTGCATTAATCTCTAATTAAGAGAAGGAAAACTCGAAACAAAACCCTATGCCAACACGTCATACCAGCGTGGTATAGTAGGTCAATTTCCTTCCAATTAAGTAGGAGGTTCGAGCCCAACAGTGGGACATATATGAGCTGAGATAATGATGATGAATCTCTAATTGTCTTCTCTAACTGTATGATGATGATGATGAATCTCTAATTATTTTCGCATGATAAAGTATTTCTTTACTTTGCGAAAATAATTCCTTAATATACAGGATTACCTCCTGTATATTTATTTCTTTATTTACATAATACTCGACTATTTAAAGTAAATAATTTTCAATATAACATTGGTTACTTAAGAAAGACTCGTAATTTTTCTAACGGATATAACGGCAACCATTTAAACTTCGCCCCGAATATAACAACCGTGTTCTCTCTTAATAAGCTTAACTCAATGAATCTTAAGTAACTTTGCGGCAATTTCAGTTCTATAAAATTAATTCTTTTAAAAAAATAATTTATCATCACGTTCCATATTATAATTATTAAGAAATGTAGAAACTCAGACTTAATTTATAAAATAGATTTATATAGATATTATTTTTGCAAATTTTTTTTTATACTGTGGACTATGGATGCGTCTTGCCCCGCCAAATCGGTCCGGGGTGACGGAAGCGGCGGCACGTGACCCCATAGACCCACCATGCAACTCCTCTCTTCGCCGTGCGAGCGGGCTACCGGTACCTGATCTTTGTCTTTGGTGGCCCGCCCGGCATTAAACCCTAGAAGATTAAATCCAATAAAACCAAATAATAATCTTAACGATAGTATATTGAACGCTAAAGTTGAATATCTAGTCAAACTAATTATCTGGTGTAAATGAGTAAATCAACATACATACATATCATCACGCCATATCCCTTGCAGGGTAGGCAGAGAGAACAGAGTGCTAGAGAACTCTATCCTTGCATACTTCACTCGCTTCCTCAACATTCATAATTCTCTTCATACACGCTCGCCGGTTTCGGAGACTCTTGACTCCACCTTCCTTCAGTACGTGACCAATCTGGTCTAGGTAAATTAGTCTCGATCTCCCCCGGTACCTAGTAAATCAATGATATGAAAAATCTAATAAATACAATATTATTTATACAACTCTATCTATGTAATAATTAAGTTTAGTCAATAACATTCAAAAGACAAATCTTAAAGACATTATATTAGCTATAAAGTTGAACATACAGCAGAACTAATTATCTGATGATGATGATGAGATTAATAGTGGTAGGACCACGCTGTTGACAGTTCTCTGTCTGCAGCCGCGGGCCGTTCCATCCGGGGTAGTACCACACTCTCGTAGAAGATCAACGTCTGAGTAATGGCAATGTGCTATTGCGCTTCGTTCAGTGAGCGAGAGAGCCGGAAGCCCAACTGGGTGGGTTTGGAGTTTTTATTGGTAGGCAGCGGCATAGCTATACCCTTGGTATTGCAAATGTCCATGGACGACAGTGACACTTACCATCAGGTGTGCTGCTTGCTCGTTTGCCACCACAAGCAATAAAAAATAAAAAAAGAAGAATAAAGCAATGAATTGAACAATCTAATAAATTCTATATTTGTAATAATTAAATTTAGTCAATAATATCCAAAATTAAAAAACACATACCTACTGAGAAGAAAATCTTTACATTATGCTAACGTGACCAGCGTGATATAGTAGGTCGATATTCCATTGTGGAAGAGAACTGATACCTCATCCTACATGAGAGCAGGATAATGATTAATTATCCAAATTACTTGAGGTTGACGCAATATGTACGCCTCCTCCAGCGTAAATATTGAAAAGTTATTGGCAGTGGTTTTATGACCGTCATCGCCCGGATCAGATAGAGTTGGCCCAAGTCGATATAAAGCTCTTAGTCGTCATTTACGACATGCACGAGCTAAATAAAGGGTTGGTAGTATTCACAACCGTTACTACACAGCAAGTACCACAGTGCCCAACAATGGGCCTTTGGGATACATATGGGCTGAGACATACAGTTAAAAAGAAATGTTCGCTGTAACATACCTATACTTCAAATATTTTTAGATTTTATAATTTATAAATTAATCATATTAATGTAATCTCCTATTATAGTTGTACCACATCAAGACATAACATATTTGTACTCTGAACCATTGGCTCCTATCGGCTTCTGGATTGCTCTCGAAGACGCTAATGTCCAGAATAGTTGCCTGTGGGTAGTCCGTGGCTCCCATAAGTCTGGCGTACACAGAAGATTAATTCGCTGTGAACAGGATGACGGCACAGACCTAATGGTTTATGACAAACCTAATCCAATTTATCCAGAGTCAAGTTTCATACCTTTGCCTGTTACTAAAGGTAAACATTGATACCTATATTTATTTAAAGAATATAATACAAAATTTCTAATCTTATTTTACTGATCTATAAGGGCCTTCATTAAGAAAAGCGGCAATATCGTACTCGTATATCCATTTTAACAGAGAGGTGTTAAAACTATATCTATTCATGGGGCTGTAATAAGCCTTCGTGCGTTACTCTCTAGTTTTGAAGAGGCTTCTCATATATTTAATTTACTTTCAGTGATTCTAAAACTCTTGTCATTAAGACGAGAGATTGTAAATCAAATAACAAAACATGAATATTTTAATTTTGTATAAACAAAGATATAATTTGAAGATCTGAAATATTATATTAATTCCAGGTAGCTGTATTTTGCTTCATGGAAATGTCGTCCACAAAAGTGCACAGAACAAGTCTGAATTTAGCCGACACGCTTATACTTTCCATGTTATAGAGAAGGAGGACAACACTTATTCTTCACAGAACTGGTTGCAGGAAGGAATTAATGCGCCATTCACAAACCTTTACACAACTTCTCAAATAATTTAAAATAATTAGTTCACACATTCCAAGCAAACGTAATTTACTAACGTTTGTTTGTAATACTGACTAAAAGTTCATTTTATGAACAAAAAACTTAATATTTTTATTTTTTTATTTCTTACTTCTACTATTATTACTTAAATATAAATAGCAGTCGTATTTCTCTTCGATTTTCTAAGATCTCTTGTACTTATCATTGTAGTATCAAAAATTTTTCAATCTACATTAAATCGATGATATGAAAATAGATCAAGAGAAATGCGCATACGCTGAAGTGTCAGGTTATAGGATTTCCAGCCCTTATAATCTTCTATTTACTATTTCAATTTACTTGTATTATTCGATACACTGTTTGATTTGTTATACAAAAAAAACTACGTACTATTTACGCATATATAAAAGCTTTTTCTATTTTTTTAATCTTGAGTTGTGAACTGTAAATAGTACGAAGTAATATATTTTTTTATTACACCATCATTTTGATTGCTTGTAAAACATTTTATGCCAATTATCATGTTAAGATATAAGGCAATAAACTTTGAGTTGATTATACGGTTTTATTATTTTATTAATCCTTTTAATTGTTAAATTTAAAGAACAAACAAATGGTCATTAAAAGGTTCTGTGTGATAGCACCGAAGAACTCTTTCTATGCTCGTGTTTGTCGTAAAAAACGTATATAAAGCTAGCTATGGTAAATCAGCAAAATTCAAAAAGATAAATATGAGAACATGTTACCAAATGGACGAGTTTGTTGCTCTAGCCGATCTCCAAAAATCGTGATTACTGTTATCTTGATATAAAAAAAGATATAAAAAATTACTTTTTTATATTGGGGAAGTTACCTTTTTATACAACTGAAAATTTATTGCCAATTTCTTTCTATAAATTTGCAATATACGGGCACCAACATAATTTTATTTTTTTATACGATTTTTTTTACAATAACCTTTCAATACCCATGGCAACTTGAAATACAGCTTTCAAAGTCTTCCAAGGGTCGAAAATTTGTTTCTACTTAGAATAATAGTCGTTACTGTACAAATCATCATTCTCCAGCTCTTACACAATTACTTGGGGTCGACGCAATATGTACTCCACTCCCAAACAGAAACAAGTTTTTCGACGCTTGGAAAGCTCGACTGTACTTCAAGCTGGCATAGGTATTAATATCTGAAAATTGGTAGCAACAAATTATCCTATAATTTTCATTTAGCCTCAATCTAAAGAAGGTAACTTTTCACTTTTCCTTGCTATCTTCATATCAAACTAGCAGTAATCACAATTTGTGGCGATAGGCTTGAGCAACAAAATCGCCAACTTTATAACAAACTAGCTTCTGCACGCGGCATCGCCCGCGTAAGAGGTTACTTTCCTAATGTTTTACATCCCCTATTTTATTTTACTCGTTTTTACAACATGTTAATGTCATATCTATTTATATCTAATCAATAGCCTAAAAATAAGTTTCAAGCTTCTGGCTTTAAAAATGACGACACTTTCTTACAACTTTCCATGGACCATGGACCTTTACCACCCTATCTTTGCATTAAAAAGTAGCCTATGTCCTTTATCAGGCTCTAGACTATATGTGTACCAAATTTCATTTAGATCGGTTCAGTAGTTTTGGCGTAAAAGAGCGACAGACAGACAGAGTTACTTTCGCATTTATAATATTAAGTAAGGATTAGCAACAAAAATCTTATATATATATATAAATTACGTGTCACGTTGTTTGTCCGCGATGGATTCCTAAAGTACCTAATCGGTTTTAATCAAATTTGCACAGCATGTGTAGTTTGATCCAACTTAAAAGATAGGATAGCTTCCATCTCAATGTATAGTCACAATATTATTTTATTGCAAATTATTTGTCTATTATTTGACAGTCACAATTATCTCTTATCTAAAAACGATTCTAACAGGTGGCGGTATCTGTTGACTGGATTGAGTGAGTATTTAATAGATGGCGCTATGTTAAACGTACAAACGTTTCATATAAGCTACAATTTATATATATATATATATATATCTTTTTGAATTGTCCTATTCGACACTGCCAGCTTTATTTACCTGTAAAAGATCACCAAGAGCTTTGTTACAACCTGGGTCAAATCCACCTAATGACGTCTAGTTAACAATTGCATTCCCAAGGAGACAGGTTATAAAGCTATTGCCAATAACTTTTGCAATATATGTGATGGATCATGAATAGATATCGAGTCGACTCCAAGTAATTGCGACAAGAGCAGACTGACGATGATGACAAATATTAATTTAGAAAAAAAGTAGATCTGTAAAAAGGTAAATTTGAAACCATAATTCTTCTTGTTATTTTGTAATAAGTAAGTCTTGGCAAGAAGGAAACGGTGAATCACCTTCATTTGGATGTTATTCCTGTTGGCCCTGGTCCAGTTGCTAGCGGTCTCGGCGAGGTTTGCATCAGATCCAGGAACTCGCGCTTGCTCCATGTCAGTAGCAGTGTACTCGTGGATGACATTACGAACTACTGCTAACCTATCAAGTTAACGTGACGAATATAGCATACAACATTCGATTCCAACTAATCAAGGTCAACACCTTGATTTATTACAGTTGTCTGAAGCACGTTTCAAAAACTTTCTATGCCTCTATGAAAATTTATTGTAAGATCCCAATAAAGGATAAAAGAAATTCACAAAAGCAACAAATGCGGACGCGCATTGCTTTGAAATAGTTAGGTATATACGTATTGGTCTCTCTGTGTAGCGAGGAGGTAAGAATATATTAGTCGCCATCCCTTACTTGGCCCGTGGGAGTCGTAAAAATCGGCTAAGAATTCAACAGAGAAGTGGGCAGCAGCTCTCTCCAGGCCGACGTATAATACCTCACTGCTATCGCCAATTCGCCTGCCAAGCGTGGTTATTACTGCACTAGCCGCTCATAATGAGTAAAGAATGAGAGAGGCTTATGTCCAACAGTGAACGACAAAAGGCTAAATACGATACCTATTGGTTTAATGCACCTAAAAGTGAAGCTAGTAAAAAATAACAACCCGATTACGAAGCGAAAAATGATGTCACAAGCGGGATTCGAACCCGCGCCTATTGGGATTCCGGCCCAATCGTGCTGCCACTACACTACCGTGACTTATTGTAGGACATGCAAATTTCGCTTCGTATCATATTTACGTCTTAAGGTGACGGTATGCTATCTACTCGACAATGTTTACACATTTTTATAGGCTTAATACTTCAAACTTTGCAGTTAGAATTGTATTAAACGCTGACACAACCTTGTTATTTAAATTACTGAAATTTAGCATTTAATATGCTTAATTATTTATAAAACCCGATTACGAAGCGAAAAATGATGTCACAAGCGGGATTCGAACCCGCGCCTATTGGAATTGCGGCCCAATCATGCTGCCACTACACCACCGTGACTTATTGTAGGACCGCTTGTGACATCATTTTTCGCTTCGTAATCGGGTTTTATAAATAATTAAGCATATTAAATGCTAAATTTCAGTAATTTAAAAAATAACAAATTAATTAATCGTAGTGGTAGGACCACGCTGTTGACAGTTTTCTTTCTACAGCCGTGGACCTTTCCGTCCAGGTTAGTACCATACGCTCGCAGAAATCAATGTCTGAGCAGGGGCAATGTGTTGCTGTATTTCGTTCGGTGAGCGAGAGAGCTGCAAGCGCAAACCTTTTGTGGCGACTGTAACTATAACTTATCATCAAGTGTGCTACTTGCTCGTTTGCCATTCATCATCAGAGCCTATATAAGTCCCACTGTTGGGCTCGGGCCTCCTCTGTAATGGGAGGGAAATTAACCTACTACACCGCGCTGGTCAGACGTGTTGGTTAGGGTTGGTGAGGGTATTGTTTCGAGTTTTCCTTCTCTTGCATAGATGTTGCGTTTATATCCCTTAGTCGTCTCTACGAATTGTATTCTTACTCCGTCACCACACGGATAACTTAGGATACGTTTGCCATTAAAAGCAGCAGTTATTTATACGACGATTTTACTACAGCACCATACCGTGTTTGCGCTACACGGTCAAAATTCTTGTATTTTAATATTAATCATGTATGAGAATGAATACATATGTGATAATGAAAAGAATATGTCTTTTTTTGCAAGAAAATACGATCTAAGAAGTTAAATGATGTTATAGATAGACATTTTACGATTTTTTACACACAGAAATTATGGAGGCCTTAGTAGCCCAATTCATAAATAAAGATACCCCTCTTAGGAAGGATCGGATACTAACAGTAGATATTAACAAAAGGATATTAGTGTAGACAAACTATAAGTTATTTTAAATATATAAGCTGTACTGTAATTTACTTACATCAAAATACCTGAAATATACTTCTTTTGTTGTCTTTGTTACTACAAACTTTCGAGTTCATAATAAAATAGAGTTAACTGAAATTTGATTAACGTAATTAAACTTTAGAACTTTATAATTTCTATAGTTAAGCAAGTCTAAGTTTTCTTCTATACCGTAAGGAAAATATATTAAGTTCTACCCGAGGCGTTTCACAAGAAACATTGTTAGTAATTAAAATACTTTTATAATTTTTATCTCCTAAAGGAAACCAATACGTATTTCATATCCATTTTCCATTTATACATTGGGCTATACAGTCTACTATTTGACATAAGCCTCCCCACAAGAAAGGAGAGTATCTTAATCACCACGCTTAGTAGACAGTCTGGCCATTGCATTTGGTGTTAGTACGTACGAAGAACGTAGACATACGTTCACACAAAAAAATCTATGTCTACATCGGTCTGTCAAAAATCTTCTCCGGTATGGAGATTCTAGAATGACGGAAAGAAATCGGATGACGGAGAAGGATGTAGTGCGTAAATTACCATAGAAATAGTTCTACGGCTACGACGGACCATATTTTCACGGATTCGGATCGGATGCGGATCGGATGTAGTGCGGAACCGCTCTAACCGCTCTTAATTGTCAATGCCATACTGTTTACAGTTTTCTGTCCGCAGATGTAAACGGCTCGATCCAATGTGAACAGCATCACACTCATGAGCGACATATCTAAATCACATCGCATCTCAGCTCATATACGTCCCGTGTTGGACTCGAGTCTCTTCCGTAGTGGGAGGGAAATTGACCTACTATACCATGTTGGTCAGACGTGTTGGTACAGGGTTTTGTTTCGAGTTTTCCTTCTCTTACAGATGTTACCTATATGCGTTTTATATCCTTTAGTCGTCTCTTACGATCGCCCTCGGGTGAGATAGGCAGTGGTGAATTGTATTCTTACTCCGTCATCACACGGATAATATATCTAAATAGCTATTTGCTATTAAGACATATATTTTCCCTTCATTCATTGAGTAAGAGAATTAAAAGCCCGATTTTCCGGGTGTGTGGTAGTTCTTGAATCTTACAGTTGAGAAGTCTTAGTTGGGCTATGCGTGAGGATTTGACCTGGGGTACAGGGACAGCCGATGGGAATGATCAACGCCGGAGTGGGAAACAGAAGTCGACCTCGGCAGCTACGCTCGTAGTTCACTAGGAGCTCCTTCGTATTTGACGTCAGCTCCTCATAAAACGCAATCGTTCATACCGGCCTTTTGTCTTTTTTTTTTTTTAGTATCAGTAAATCGCACTGCACGTATCTCCATCTCTGTCTCTTAGAGTGCGAGAGTTCAGCTACTAAGTTACTTATCACTATACGAAATTACTATAGCAATCCACACAAAGCTTGAGCGACAATTATAAAATGACTAATTTAATTTCGCTATAGTATAGCTCTTATATAAAAACTCAGCTCGAGACAAAAGTATATCTTTAATTGTGGTAGGACCACGCTGTTGATAGTTTTCTGTCTACAGCCGCGGGCCGGTCCGTCCAGGGTAGTACCATACTCTCGTAGAAAATCGACGTCTGAGTAGTGGCAATGTGGTATTGCGCCTCGTTCGTTGAGCGAGAGAGCCGGAAGCCCAACTGGGTGGTTTGGGTATTTTATTGGTAGGCAGCGGCCTAAGCTGTACCCTTAGTATTGAAAAGGTCCATGGGCGGCAGTGACACTTACCATCAGGTGTGCGCCTTGCTCGTTTGTCACCATAAAAAAAAATATCTTTGAAAGATAGATTATCTGGTTGAAATCAATATTCATACAAAAATTACTCATTTTTCTTTTTTTTTTTTATCATATCTGTTGTAAATCTACACGAGCTCGGAATAACGAAACAAAAATAAAATATATTGGTTTTTTTTTTGGGTTATTATTTACAAAATAAAAATCCAATTCGTCTCGACCCTGATATTCCGAACAAATTAAAACAAAACAATGATTACAAATACAGTAGGTACAGAGATTTTTATCAATGTATTCTTTATAGGCATATTGATACTCACACTCAACTTCGTCATTATTGTACAATTATATATTTTCAGTAGATATTTCAATCGATGACTACACAGATGACGTAGTAGCTACCTCCTATGTAACGACCTCCAATGCTGAAGTTTATGATGTCGATTCCTATGCAGGATTACTTGTAAGATCTTTATAGTAATTTTTCTACGTTTGGATGTTGTATAGTTGTGTGTGTTTGTAAAGTCCTCCTCGACACAAGTTTCTATCCCTTATTGGTTTTTTCCTATATCCTTGCCCAGTGATGGATTCAATAATACCTTAACGAAAACTTTTTTAGTATTAATTTGTTAGATATTTTAAATTATAGTAAGTGTTTCATCATTTTAATAAAAACTCATGAGGCTCGTTATTTTTTATTTTTTTTTATTGCTTATGGTGACATCACTGCCGCCCATGGACCTTTGCAATACCAAGAGTATTGCTTAGGCCGCTGCCTACCAATAAAATCCCCAAACCCACCCAGTTGGACTTCCCGCTCTCTCGCTCATCGAATGAAGCGCAATAGCACATTGCCATTACTCAGACGTTGATCTTCTGCGAGAGTGTGGTACTACTCCAGACGGACCGGACCGCGGCTGTAGACAGAAAACTGCCAATAGCGTGGTCCTACCACTATTTTCTTTTAAATGAAATATTATGTCTTTTAAGTATATTAAATTATGTATTTAGTAAGTATCTATTTGCTCCAATGTGATAAAGCTGGCAAAAATCTCACAAGCGGCACTCGATCATGAGTTAACTACTAAAGCAGCTATCACTCCCCTCAACCACATTATAGGGAAAAGAGAAACAAGATTCTTTTACTAGTAAAAGTCTTAAAAAAAATCATACCTTTCTGAATAAATACAAACTCAACATTCATATACTTGGTAAGTTGAAAAAAATTATATGCTCATATTTACTCCTGTAGCTTTTTTTTGCTTTACAGTGTTCTGTCACTCAAAAAATAATATTTTCTATAAGCCATCTCATACATCAACGACTCAACATGTCATCTACTTTTGAAATTGTCTTCTATTACCTACTATTCGCTAAATTAACCATCTCTATTAACACCTCGATTCCCTTCTACCCATTAAATAAAGTTAGCGAAAGTTAAATAAACTGAATTTACTCCTTATTGACAATCTTCAAGGAAATTGCCGAGGTCGTATATCAAACTTATTTTAACGAATCAAGTGGGTTATTGGTAGATATTGTCATTCGCTTGAATTTCCTGCATCCTATGTCCAATAGTTCCTTGTGACTTTTAAGATATAACCACGGCGGGCAATCTCATACATAGTGTTGACCTGGCAGTTTATAGCCACTCGAGAACCTTTCTTCGTCTACGGTTATTCGTTCTTCAATCGATATAGGTATTTAATTGATTATCATATTCCAGACTTTATCTCATCAGTATCGCTAAAGATTTAGTGACCATGATTTTTGACGTAAATCATACATACATACATATCATCACGCCATATCCCTTGCAGATTAGGCAGAGAGAACAGATTGCCAGAGAACTCTATCCTTGCATACTTCACTCGCTTCCTCAACATTCATAATTCTCTTCATACACGCTCGCCGTTTTCGGAGACTCTTGACTCCACCTTGCTTCAGTAGGTGATCAATCTGATCTAGGTAGGTGAGTCTCGGTCTCCCCCGGTACCTACATCCTAAATTATTATTGCCAAAACACTCACTGATCATAGACCTTTGTTCTCAGATAACAGTATAACGGACGAGAAGATCCTCTTAAGTTGTCTGAACGCTGTCCATCCGAAGTAATTGTATTAGTTATTTATAAAGCTAATTCATTAATGAGTTCAGTTATAGACTATAGTAATTAGTACAATAATAATACTTCATTAATTTATCATCACATAGGCATTACATAACCCGAATTACCGGATATTCGATAATAAATTCATACATTTGGGCGTTTAAATTATATATTTCTCGTTATTGAGTAAGCCTTTGATGTACAAATATATACCTATGTACATATGTACCTATGTACATATTTCCATGCAGAGTTAGAATATAATTCACCACTCCCTATGATGAGATGATTAAAGGATATAAAAAGCATATAACATCTATAAACTCGAAATAAAACCTTGTATACTTGCATACTTCACTCGCTTCCTGAACATTCATAATGCTCTTCATACACGCTCGCCGGTTTCGGAGACTCTTGACTAAACCTTCCTTCAGTACGTGACCAATTTGGTCTAGGTAGGTGACCCGACTAGAAATTTTTTCGTCTGCCTTAGCAGGACCGGACCGGACATGCCCGACCTGGACCTGCTAAGGCCACCTGGATAAGGTATGTAACGCAGAAGATATATCTGGACCCGATCAGGAAAACCTTATCGGGTCCAGATCAGGCATTCCTGATCGAGTCCAGATCAGGCGTTCCTGATCGGGTCCGGATGAAATTTTACTGATCAGAACCAAATCAATCATCTGCGTTATATCTTGCCTGATCCAAAACGAGTATGCCCAGTCCGGTCCTTTTAAAAAACATGAATATCTTAATGAACATGTTTAATAGGTAAAAATATAAATTAATATATGACGTAGGCACCGAAATTCGGTGCCTACGTCTGATCATTCGGTGACCGAATGCGGTGCTATATTATTATCATAGAGAGTCGGGAGTCCCAGTGAGCCGTTCCGATTATGGCGCAACCACCAAATGCTAACGACTGCAACTTTCGCCTGATTTTCTCATTCATGACCTGATCGATCTGTTTTAATCTGATTAGATTACGACTAATTTAATATTAGGCCATGTCAGTACACTTCGGAGAATCTTAACACCACGATTCAAATAATGACGTCATTTTACTAACGCCATCTATGTACATAGGTCATCCATACGTCGCCATCTATGTATCTAGGTACATTTACATATATATATATATATATATATATATATATATATATATATATATATATATATATTTATATATATATATTATTTATTTTTGTTTTTTACTTTAAATATAAATTATTTTTATATTATTAATTAAACATTATTATTATTAAACACATATGATTAATTAAAGATTTCAGATTAATCTCCTCTGATGCAAATACAATTTCGCCGTGGCATAAATATGACAATCATGTCACTTATTTGAATTTTGATTGATATTTTTTTTGTGTTACGAAAACTGTTTCTGGTTCTGATATACTACAAGCCTTACCATACTTAATGATATTTCACATCAGGCTATCCTTATTTGGTCCTGATCCGGTATGCCTTACCATACTTGATGTTATTTCACATCAGGCTATCCTGATCAGGACCAGACCTGGTCCTCATAGGGTTTGCCGGATCCGGCATGCCTCATTCTATCCTGATCGGGTCCTGATCCGGTATGCCTTACCATACTTGATGATATTACACATCAGGCTATCCTTATTTGGTCCTGACCTGGTCCTGATCCAGTATGCCTTACCATACTTAATGATATTTCACATCAGGCTATCCTTATTTGGTCCTGATCTGGTCCTGATCCGGTATGCCTTACCATACTTAATGATATTTCACATCAGGCTATCCTTATTTGGTCCTGATCTGGTCCTGATCCGGTATGCCTTACCATACTTAATGATATTTCACATCAGGCTATCCTTATTTGGTCCTGATCTGGTCCTGATCCGGTATGCCTTACCAAACTTGATGTTATTTCACATCAGGCTATCCTGATCAGGACCAGACCTGGTCCTGATAGGGTTTGCCGGATCCGGCATGCCTCACTGTCCTGATCGGGTCCTGATCCGGTATGCCTTACCATACTTGATGATATTACACATCAGGCTATCCTTATTTGGTCCTGACCTGGTCCTGATCCGGTATGCCTTACCATACTTGATGATATTTCACATCAGGCTATCCTTATTTGGTCCTGACCTGGTCCTGATCCGGTATGCCTTACCATACTTAATGATATCTCACATCAGGCTATCCTTATTTGGTCATGATCTGGTCCTGATCCGGTATGCCTTACCATACTTAATGATATTTCACATCAGACTATCCTTATTTGGTCCTGATCTGGTCCTGATCCGGTATGCCTTACCATACTTAATGATATTTCACATCAGGCTATCCTTGTTTGGTCCTGATCTGGTCCTGATCCGGTATGCCTTACCATACTTAATGATATTTCACATCAGGCTATTCTTATTTGGTCCTGATCTGGTCCTGATCCGGTATGCCTTACCATACTTGATGTTATTTCACATCAGGCTATCCTGATCAGGACCAGACCTGGTCCTGATCGGGTTTGCCGGATCCGGCATGCCTCATTCTATCCTGATCGGGTCCAGATACATGATCTGGTTGAACCATACTTTTTTTCTAGTCGGGGAGTCTCGGTCTCCCCCGGTACCTACATGAAAGCGAGTGAAGTATGCAAGGATAGAATTCTCTGACATTCTGTTCTCTCTGTCTACTAGTGCCTACTCTGCAAGAGATATGGCTTGATGATATGAATGTATGTATGTATGTAAAACCTTGTACTAACCCATTTCACTAGCGTGCTATGGGAGGTCATTTTTCCTTCTAATATGGACGAGGCTTGAAACTATATATTTTCTAATATACGACGTATATTTTGTAATATACGACGTAATGATGTACTAGAGCAAGTGAATGAATTTGTATATCTTGGATGTGGATTTAGCGGAGATGGAAGGTACACCACTGATATAGAGCGAAGAGTGAATGCGGGAAATAGAATGAACGGAGCATTGGGGCAACTTCTCGGTAACCACCATCTCAGCCAGAAGGCACGTGTAGTAAGTAATACATAACGCAGTGCTTGTCCCAACATTACTGTATGGAAGCGAGAGTTGGGTATGCAGAAAAGAGTATGAAAGTAAAATTAATGCAGTCGAAATGCGATCTGTACTGAAAATCTGTGGAGTAAGGCTGATCGATCGCATTCGTAACGACGACGTAAGACAGCGAGTAGGTATGAAAGAGACCATTAGTGTAAAGATGCGTAAGGGAATGCTCCGATGGTTCGGACATGTGGAAACAATGCCGAACGAACGTCTGGTTAAGAAGATATACAATGCGAAAGTGGAAGGATGTAGGTACCGGGGGAGACTGAGACTAACCTACCTAGACCAGATCGGTCATGTACTGAAGGTAGGTGGAGTCAAGAGTCTCCGAAACCGGCGAGCGTGTATGAAGAGAATTGTGAATGTTGAGGAAGCGAGTGAAGTATATAAGGATAGTGTTCTCTGGCACTCTGTTCTTTCTAATATACATTTTCTAAAAAACAAAACCGACTCCTACCTACATTTATTGGAAATTCGATTCATGTATTTATAGATTGAAATAGATATTACGACTGTGAAAAGATTAAAGAATATAAAATGCATATAACATCTATGCAAGTGAAGAAAAACTCGAAATAAAACCTTATACCAACCCATTTGACCAGGTAATGTTTCCTCCTGTCATGAAGGAGGCTCGAGAATTATATATTTTCTATTATATATTATCTAAAAAATAAAACTGGAAGCTACATTTATTGGAAATTTGATTCATGTATTAATGATTCATATAAAAGTATATATTGAATTTACGACTGTCAGGATTTGATACCCGCCATATTAGATTTTTTATAGTGTCTCGTCTTTTATGGTCATCAACCACAATGGAAGGAAGAAAGACATATAAGACACCTTGAGAGATCTTTCAGTATACATAATTAAATTAAAAACCAAACAAGCAAATCACAATCAAAATAATTCTTTAATTATATTAGTAAACGAAAATCTGAATTCCTTAAGTAAACAGGCTACGCTTTTCTTTTATTTTCTTTTATTTTGCAATTATAATAAATAAAAGATAATGCCTGACTTAGGCCATAATCTAAATGAACTTTTGAATTTTATAATGGTTTAATTCAATAGCAATTAGATTAATAGAAAAGCTACCGAAAGCCAATCTGTATTAGCAAATAATCATTGACGTTACCCAACCTTTGAAACAAGATACATTGATATCTTTTTAAAACTTATTCTACAGTATTATAGCAAACAACCAAATTCAAATTACTGAAATTTTAGCATTTAATATGCTTAATTATTTATAAAAACCGCTTGTGACATAATTTTTCGCTTCGTAATCGGGTTTTTATAAACAACCAAATGCCTAATATAAACATGATCAATCATACTCGTATATAATTCTAGCGACCCGCCCTCGCTTTGCTTCGGTTACGTCAGTTCAGTTGTGTAGTTTACTCTCGCTACATAGAATTCCTTTCGGAGAAGGAATTTCTTAAAATCCTACTTCCTCTAACCTTTACATGGCAGCATAAATGTTCATACCAAATTTCAAGTCTGTAGGAGCTATATTTAAAAAATTACCTGTTACACCCTAGCAACCCTCCTTGCCGGTGGAATTCCGTAATATCCGTTCTTAGCTGACCTTTACTCGACGAAAGGAATATTTCTACCAAATTTAAAGTCTGTAGGCCTTATGGCTCCAGAGATATCGTGATGAGTCAAAACATAGGTGGAAATCTCTTATATTATACCAGCGACCCGCCCTCGCTTCGCTTCGGTTACGTCAATTCAGTTGTGTAGTTTACTTTCGCTACATAGAATTCCTTTCGAAAAAGCATTTTTTAAAATCCTACTTCATTTGAACTTTACAGGGCAGAAAGAAAGTCCACAGCAAATTCCAAGTCTGTAGGAGTATTTAAAAAATGTGATTTTACACCCCAGCAACTCCCCTTGCCGGTGGAATTTCGTAAAATCCGTTCTTAGCTGACCTCTACTCGGCGTAAGAAATATTCCTACCAAATTTGAGGTTTGTAGGCCTTAAGGTTCCAGAGATATCGTGATGAGTCAATACATAGGTGGAAATCTCTTATATATATATATATATATATATATATATATATATATATATATATATATATATATATATATATATATATATATATATATATAGACTAGCGGACCCGGCACACTTCGTTCCGCCTAATAGTTAATGAATGATATAAGCAGATTTCGATTAATTTAAAATTATTAAGTTATTTTTAGCTGTGTGGTAGCCGCTACAAATACTACCAAACCTTACTTTGGTCGTGGATGTCAAATAAGACGACTAAGAGCCTTATAACGACCTCGGCTAACTCCATCTGATGTCCTTTGGTCAACAATTACATTCCCAAGGAAGGTTGACGTCTGGTCGTCTGGTAGGCGGCCGGTCATAAAACTATTGCCAATAACTTTTACAATATGTACTATGAAAGAAGAATACATATTGTGTCGCCCCAAGTAATTAGGATAAGAGTAGGAGAATCAAGAATAAGTATGAATAATATATAAATTCAAATAATCAAGTATTTTAATAACGTGCCAGCAAGACGAAGAATTACCTTGTGTTATACTACATTTTCCTTCATATGCGTTGAAAATAAACTAATTGTTGATCTCTGAGATTTGTTCAACGATTTTGCATTGTCAACAGCACGGCCTGCCTCGCTTTACTCTTGTGATTAAGAAGCACGGAGTTGGGCCATATTAACGCGACGGTTTTCCCGTGCAATAAGTTGTTCTTCTGCCGTGGTTACGTTCGTGTTGTTTCGAATTCTAACTGCGTTACGGTTTTGTTGGGAAAGATTTGATTTTATTGGTCGCGACATTGTTGATGACAATATAGACATATGTTTTATTATAACAATATTTGTAAAAATTCGTAACACTCGCACAAAACGACACTGACCTGTCAAATTTTGCACGCTTGCTCTACTCTCGATACACACTTGCACTTGCACTTATAGGATAATATTATCATACATATGTCAAGAAAAAACATTAATTTAAACGTATTTGATATTTTTAAAAAGTAATTATTTTGTTTAAAGTAAGAAAATAGTTGATTAAAAAAATATTCGAAGACGTCGGATAAAATATTCCGTATCTGACAAGAATACAACCGTAAAAATTTATGTAACAAAATATTTCTTTTTTTAAAAGCTTCATAATCGCAACGCGCGGTTTCCTTTCGAAAATGGTTTGGTAATTCTTTGTCGTTTAATTGCAATTAATAAAAAACTAAACTGCTTAGTCATTAGTGTACGTATACCTTATGAAAATTGGGTTCGTTTAAATTTTTTTGTTCGTCCCTTCAGGCAGGCAAAGGAAATAGATCCCATACAGCCTATTGTAAACGAACAGCTATATTTAGTACTGCGTCGAGAATGGCACAAATTATTTTTCTTTTTCATTTATGGCATTGACTAATAGTAAATGATAAATAATATAATGAAAAATTGTCACATGTCTGTTAACTTCAGCATCTTAAAAATATCGCATTTTTTTTTGTTTCTCTAACTTTTTGAAGTGAAACTTTTTTATCGACGTATGGGAGAAATTTTATATTGTAACGTTTTTCTGCTACGCGCCATATTTATTCTGAAGTGTAAAGCACATGGGAGGGTTACCCGTGAGGTGACGGAGTAAGAATACAATACGCCACCCCCTATCTTAACCGAGGGTGATCGTAAGAGACGACTAAGGTAAGGGATATAAAACGCATATAACATCTTTGTAAGAGAAGGATGGAGGAAATCTTGAAACAAAACCCTATACCAACATGTCTGACCAGCGTGGTATAGTAGGTCAATTTCCCTCCCATTATGGTGGAGGCGCGAGTCCAATAGTGGGACATATATGAGCTGAGATTATAAGCGCACGAAGGTAGAGAGAAGGGTGGGAGAGAAGGAGAGAGGCAGAGAAGGAGAGAGGCAGAGAAGGAGAGAGGCAGAGAGCGATAGGGGCAGAAAGGGAGAGAGGCAGGGAGAGAGAAAAATTTTAATAGTGGCAGGACCATGCTGTTAACAGTTCTCTGTCTACAGCCGCGGGACGGTCCCTCCGGGGTAGTACCACACTCTCGCAGAAGATCGACGTCTGAGTAATGGCATTGTGCTATTTGGGGATTATAATGGTAGGCAGTGGCCTAGTTATACCCTTGGTATAGCAAAGGTCCATAGGCAGCTGTGACACTTACCGTCAGGTATACTGCTTGCTCGTTTGCCACCATAAGCAATAAAAAAAGGCAGAGAGGGAGAGAGAGAGGGAGAGAGAGAGAGAGGGAGGGAGAGAGGGAGAGAGAGATCCAAAGTGTCACTACTGATATGTGTACGTACTTTATACGCACGCATATTTTTTGTTTTTTTTTTAAAGTGCAATTTTATTTAATATTATACTATTATTATACTACCAGATCTTACTCAATAAAATAATTAAGGCGCTTTATTTATCGTGCATATTATAGCATTGACTAATAGTAAATGCTAAATAACATAAAAATTATCAGGCGTGCACTATTGGATTTTCCAAATTATATAATTTTAACTGTTCGCGGTATTTTACAAACAAACCATTAGACCACGAAATGGCGTGTGCTGTCAGTTGCCATGGTTACATCATCAACAAATGAACGTTTAGAATTGATGTTTTTTTAATTTTCTTTTTTTTTGTTTATTAATATCATATTTTAATATCCTATATCGTATTCCCGACGACAACAAACTCAAAAACATAAAAATCTTGAAAATTGGTGCAGCCGTTCTCGAGTTATAAGTGTTGTAACTAACACAACTTTATTTTATATATATAGATATATATATATATATATATATAGATAATATTTCTCATAGGTGCTTTGGTCCGTATAAAATATCTATCATAACACTTTTCTTAGTACTTTTAGAACTCAACTTTCCAAATTTGCGGCATAACTTGTAATTTCATGTTTTCTTTACCTACTTCTTTACTTTGCCGTTTATTTTATATAACATCTAATAGACTCTTAATTACTAATCCCTTAATATTTATTAGAAACTTTATTAGTGACAGTGTTAATTATTCTAATATTTTTTTTCTTATTGTAAATTAATTATAATACTCTGTTTCTTTGATGGAATAAATAAATAAATAAACACTACATAGATATTAATATATACGTCGCATTGATGATTATTTTCTGACTCAATGACGAAAAATAAGAATATTTTAATTAATTAATATTTTCATTAAAATATAATCGATAATTTATATTTTAGTGGTATTTTTGTTTCATAGATTCTTTTGTATGTATCATTAAAGTTCAAAAAAATATTTTTATTAAAGAGTATATTGATATGTAAGTAAAAATAATATAAACTTACAGTTATAAATAATAAGTATTCTACTAAACAGTGCGTAGTATCATTAAGTAGTATCCTATAAATATTATAGTGTCATTATATTGTTTAAAGTTACCAATATTTCGTTTGACGTATTAACAAATTTCTTATAAAATGTGCATATCAGATATAAGCATTATATTTACTAATTAAAAATGTTATTGTAAAAATGTTATGACTAGAAACGAAAAGTACTATTCAAATATTTATTTAGAGTAGTTGAATAACTATGATATTTTATTTTATATCCATCATTATTTAACCATTGGAAATTTTAGGACAACGCGGGCGCATAGTAGCTAACCAAATAAGGCCACAATGCTCTTATTACTACCTAAATAAAGTAAGCTAATTTTAAATAAAAGCTGTGATAAAAGTATGTATTTGTATTCAAATTTAGGGGTGTTAGTTTTAAGTGGGATGACAGATATGGGTTGATACTGCGGCCGTTCACACTGCATGAGAGGAAACGCGAGTGCTGGTTATCTCGCTATCAGTTCAGTAGAGAACGCCGCAGTGTGCACTCCAGCAATATGCGTATCACAGCCCTCATCATAACTTTGGTCTCATTCCAAAGTAAGTACTACGAAACTAAATCTTCCATATTATTTATAATGCTTGCGATACATCTGCACATTTTTATTTAATTAAGCGAATTAAATTGCCTCTCATTTTAATGTTTTCATAAAATAGTGTCCAATTATTTTTTTGTTTGATAAAATTATTAGTTATGAATATTTATTAATTTTTCAATTTCTTCGTTCAACGTCTTTGTATTTAACAATGATTAGCTGACAGAATCTGTATATGCAAACAAGTATGTTTAGCAAGTCTTTAATTAATTCATTCTGTGTCTATATTTCAATAATGTATTAATGGTTAGACAACAAAGCGGTGTTTAGCTATTTAGCTTTACACACATGAATATTACACATATTCACATATCTTGAGGTCATAGTTTATTAGCGTTACATCATGACATTTCTATGTACTTGTTTATTATTATATTATTGTCATATTATATATAATATTATTGTCATTTTGTTCGCAACTTCAAGTCATGTGTGACGTCGCAGTATAATATGATAGTTATTATTTGTTTTGTATGGTGAAAAATATTAAAAGCAGAATTGACCCTTCGTTTGACACCCTTTTTTTTTTTTTTTTTGCGGTGGGCTATGGACGTCGCACCCCGCCAAATCGGTCCGGGGTGACGGAAGAGGCGGCGCGCAACCCCATTGACCCACCCTGCAAGCACCTCTTCTTCGCCGTGCGAGCGGGCCACCGGTATCCGATCTTTGTCTTCGGTTTCGTTTGACACCCTACGGGATGAATATATATACTCTTTTTTTTTTTTTTTTGGGAAGCGGGCTACGGTCGGCGCACTCCTCGTACCACTCCATCCGGGGTGACAGAGGGGCGTAAGCGCGCACACCCGTAACCCACCCGTGACGTCGCCTTCGTCGTTGGGCCGACCACCGGAGCAGAGTGACTTGACGTCAGTGGCCGGCCGAATGAATATATACTCTAAGGGATTGATATGCGGAGTATTCCCTTTAAAGAGTTTGCCTTTATTTGTGCAAATTTTTCGTTCAATAAGAATTGAAGTAAAAATATCACAAAATAATTTAATCCTCCATTTCAATATCAAAAGTGACAAATACACGTGTTTATTAATATTCTTGTTTTTAATTCGAAGACAATGTATTAAGATATTTTTCGTCCCATACAAAGTTTGCAATTGCGTCTCGCCCCCTATGGGATTAAATTTAGCAATCCATTTCTTAGCTAGTCACTGTGTTACAAAAATAAACTGCTGTTATAATTCGTAGGTGCTGGTTTCAGTAGTTTCGGCTCGATGACGATGAGTTAATTAACTATTTCAACTACTGTGATACTAAAGCATACCAAAATTATCATAAAGAATTGTTTTGGACTTCATCATCTTCATCTCAGCCCATACATGTCGTACTGTTGGACTTTTTTTTTGCGGTGGGCTATGGATGCGTGTCCCTCGCCAAATCGATACGGGGTGACGGAAGAAGCGGCGCGTGACCCCATAGACCCACCGTGCAACTCCTCTCTTCGCCTTGCGAGCGGGCCACTGGTACCCGATCTTGGTCTTCGGTGGCCAACTGTTGGGCTCGGGCCTCCTCTATAATGGAAGGGTAATTGAACTACTATACCACGCTGGTCAAACGTATTGGGTTTTGTTTCGAGTTGTGCTTCTCTTGCATAGGACGTTATATGCGTTTTATATCCCTTAATCGTCTCGTACGATCACCCACGGGTAAGATAGGGGGTGGTGAATTATATTCTTACTCCGTCACCACACGGAAAAGTTGTTTTGGATTTATATACCTGTAATAATTTTATCTGTTTATATATTTTATTGTTTTCTTATAAGCTCTTAGGAATATAATAGACGAATTTTAAGAAAATAGCTAAACCATAAATAGGCATATCAGGTGAAACCAGAATTTTTTAAAGCCATCTCTGCACTAAAAAATCTTAGTATAACTTAGGCCTTTACGAACATGCAACAATTAATAAACAAAAACTACACTCAAACACAAAGAAACATATTCATCATCATCAACATCATCTTGCTCTTATCCCAATTACTTGGGGTCAACGCAATATGTCATCTTCCTCCATACAGTCCTATCAAACGTGGTCTCTGCAGTTACACCCTGTCTATCCATGTCATACCTCACGCAGTCCATCCATCTTTTCTTTGGTCTTCCTTTACCTCTAAAGCCTTCAACATTCATATTTACAACTTTCCTCGCAACATTACTTTCATCCCGTCTCATCACATGTCCATACCATGTTAACCTTTCACTCCTTAACTTTTCCGTCACGGGCGCAACTTTCAAACTTCCTCTTATATGCTCATTTCTTATTTTATCCAATCTTGTCACACCACACATCCATCTCAACATTCGCATCTCCGCTACATGCAGTCGTCTCTCATCCGTCACTTTTGTCGCCCAACATGCTGATCAGTACAGATCAGTCAGTACAGCAGGTCTTATTAGGGTTTTATATATTTTACCCTTTAATTTAGGATGTACTTTGGGATCGCATGTTGTACCCGAGACACATATTATACACACAGAGAGAAACATATTATGCGTATTTATTATTCAGCGTGGGAATCGAACACGTGACATTCCGCCTATTAGGTCGGCATCTTAACCATTACACCATCTGTGCAATCGTCTAACTAACGAAAACTTTTGTTACCTATATATTACAGAACGCAATGATGAACGCCATAATTGCTTTAGTTACGTATTTGATAGTAGACTTGGCCCTCTAATAGATAATTTATAACTAACTTAATTGTAGTTTTATCTAAACATTGTGAAATAGGTCGTTATTCTATTTTCTGTTCCATTCGTTCACTCCAATGTGGGTCAATGCAGTTCGCAACGGTCCTCTTCAATGATTCCAAGGTTCAGATCAATTGGGTCTAGGATAAAGGGGAAATATTATGTGCAAATCGTCGTCATCCTACTTTAATGAAATAATTATGATCTATATAACTGACTTTTTTTGCGCGGCGATGGGGGCCGCCACCCATCACGCCTTGCCCAGTTAGGCGAGTCGAGGAGAGCAGAGTGCCGGGTGGCGGGATGGCTCTGTGGTCTGGTGTACCACAGAGCGATCGAGCCAGCATGGGGGTAGGAGTGCTGTTGTCCTCTCGCTTGGCCTCAGGTGTGAAGGATTACGGAATGTATGATCCCAGACTTCTTTGGGTCCGTATAAAACTAGGTGTCACCAAGGTATTCATGGTTGTAGCATATGCTCCCGTAGGATCCTCGGTGGTATCAGACCTAGAGAAGTTTTGGAATAATGTTAGGGAAGTTCTGGATATGGCAGAAACCAGTGAACGCGTGATTGTATGCGGAGATTTGAACGGATGGGTGGGGTCCAAGCGTCCCGACTATGAGGACGTACTTGGTCCATTTGGTGATAAGAGAGTGAACGACGCAGGTAGGCTCATAGCGGATGTATGCATGGAGAGAAACCTTATTGTGTCAAACACAATTTTCCAACATAAGGACATCCATATGTATACATGGAGAAGGAATGAACAGAAAAGCATAATAGATTTAATTTTGGTAGACAGTCGCCTCCGAAGCAAAATATTGGACGCAAGAGCCTACAGGGGCCCCACAGTCGATACGGACCACTATCTCGTTATTGCGAGATTTAGTGGTCTGTTCAGAAAGTGGAGGCACTGGCGAGAGCGTATCCATTTCGGAGGACTTGAAAGAATAAAGGTTGAAAGGTTGCAAGAAGAGTGTGTAAGAAAAAAGTATGCAGAGGGTGTCCGAGAACGGCTGACGATGGCAAGCCAGCCGCAATCGGACATTGAAGAATGCTGGAGAGTATTGAAAGAGAATATGGTAGATACAGCGAAAGAAGTATGTGGAAGTTCAAAGAAGCATAGAAAAACAAATGGTGATGCATGGTGGGATGCGGAAGTGGCAGCTTCCGTAGAGCAAAAGAGGAAAGCGTGGCTGGACTATGTCTCTTCTTTGAATCTGAATGACAGTATGATTGAACAGAAGAAAGAAATATATCGGCAATGTAAGAATGACACCAAGGCCTTAGTGAAAGAGAAACGTGATAGAGCAAGTATGAGTGCAGAAGATAGGCTGATTAAAACTTCGAGGGTAACACCAAACTCTTTTGGAGGGAGGTGAAGAAGTCACGGGGTGGTTGGTCAGCCTTCAGAATGAATAAAATAAGGTCTAAAGGTGGAGACATTCTTACACAAACACAAGACGTGTTAAGCCGATGGAGTGAATATTTTGGCGATATGTATGCGGATGCTACGGTTGGCGCCGGTGTCGCATGTGGTCTAGTAGATCAACATTCGGCGACGGCATCCTCCGATGGCATCAGTATGGATGAAGTTGAATGGGCGATAAGAAGTTTGAAAAATGGTAAGGCAGCGGGCATTGATATGGTGTCTGCCGAGATGATCAAGCTTGGTGGCTCCTGTGTCTGGGAGGCGTTCCTGTTGCTCCTCAATTTATGTTGGAGCTCGGGAATGGTTCCCGGGGACTGGAATAGCGCAGTCATCGTGCCTTTGCTTAAAAACAAGGGTTCACGTTATGGCTGCGCAAATTACAGAGCCATAAGCTTGACCAGTTTGGCAGCAAAAGTGTATGGTAAAATTATTGAAAGGAGAATGAGGATGGTGTCCGATGGTTTACTGTGTGAGACACAAGGAGGTTTCAGGAGTGGAAGGGGATGCATGGATCAAGTGTTCTCTCTGCGCAACATTGTGGAGAAGCATCTGGCTCTAGGTCAGAGGGTTTTCTGCAGTTTTGTGGATCTGGAGAGAGCATTTGACACGGTTGTACGAAAGGAACTTTGGGACATTTTACCGGAATATGGTATTAGCGGTAAACTGCTACAGGCTGTGCAGTCCAGTTATATGGGCTGTAGAGCCTGTGTGCGGCTGGATGATGGAATATCGCCTTGGTTTGACGTCAATATCGGCGATAAGCAGGGGTGCGTTCTGTCAGCCAGGCTGTTTATCATATATCTGGATAAATGTCTCCAAAGGTTGAACGATATGAATGTGGGAGTCCAGATGGGCGACTCAGTGGTCACTGCTCTGCTTTATGCAGATGATGCAGTCCTGCTGGCACAGTCAGCGACTGACCTGCAGACCCTAGTCGACACAATGACAGAAGATTGTAAGAAAAGGGGTCTACGCGTGAATGTGAGCAAAACCAAAATAATGGTCTTTGAAAGAGATAAAACCAGAACAGATGTAAAAGTAACAATAGGTAATGATGTACATGCGTAAGTGGATGAATTTGTGTATCTTGGATGTGGATTTAGCCGAGATGGAAGGTACACCACTGATATAGAGCGAAGAGTGAATGCGGGAAATAGAGTGAACGGAGCGTTGGGGCAACTTATCGGCAGCCACCACCTCAGCCAGAAGGCACGTGTAGCAATACATAACGCAGTGCTTGTCCCAACATTACTGTATGGAAGCGAGAGTTGGGTATGCAGAAAAGAGTATGATAGTAAAATTAATGCAGTCGAAATGCGATCTCTGCGGAAAATCTGTGGAATTAGGCTGACCGACCGCATTCGTAACGACGACGTAAGAGAGCAAGTAGGTATGAAAGAGAGTATTGGTGTAAAGATGCGAAAGGGAATGCTCCGATGGTTCGGACATGTGGAAAGAATGCCGAACGAACGCCTGGTTAAGAAGATATACAATGCGAAAGTGGAAGGATGTAGGTACCGAGGGAGACCTAGACTAACCTACCTAGACCAGATCGGTCATGTACTGAAGGAAGGTGGAGTCAAGAGTCTCCGAAACCGGCGAGCGTGTATGAAGAGAATTATAAATGTTGAGGAAGCGAGTGAAGTATGCAGAGATAGAGTTATCTGGCACTCTGTTCTCTCTGCCTACCCTGCAAGGGATATGGCGTGATGATATGTATGTATGTATGTACCATTTTTTTTTTATTAATTGCTTTTGATGGCATATGAGCAAGCAGTACACCTGATGGTAAATGTTACTGCCGCCCATGGACCTTTACGGCCGCTGTCCACTAATACAAACCCAAACCCACCCATATATTGCCGGCTCTCTCGCTCACCGAACGAAGCGCAATAGCACATTGCCATTACTCAGACGTCGATCTTCTACGAGAGTGTGGTACTACCCCGGACGGATCGGCCCGCGGCTGTAGACAGAGAACTGTCAACAGCGTAGTCCTAGCACAATAAAATCGGAAAATGGGAAAGAAATATGGGAATCGTAAAAACCAGCTGAGGTAGCACTAGGAGCATGAGCCCTCTCTTAAGTTACTTATAACAATAAACCAAAGCTCGCAATTTTGACATCCGTCATCGTGGGAATATAGGTCTAACAGTGGACGTCTGTTAGGCTAATTACGTTCATGACGGTTCGGCCACCGACAACAAAGACCGGGTGCCGGTGAGCCACTCGCACGGCGTGGAGAGGTACATAGCGGGACGGGTTTATGGAGTCGCGTGCCGTTTCATCTGTCGCCCCGCACGGATTTAGCGAGATGTGACGAGACCATAGACCGCTGCAAAAAAGAAAGTTTTAATAATAACGTTCATGATTGTAAATTTAGACTGACTAGGTTGAGTTGATGATGATGAGATGATCCAAATTACTGAAATTTAGCATTTAATATGCTTGATTATTAATTATCAAGCATATTAAATGCAATTATATATTTTTATAAAAACCCAATTACGAGCGAAAAAGATTCGAACCCACGCCTATTGGAAATCCGTCCCAATCGTGCTGCCACTTACACCACCGTGAACTATTGTAGGATATTCAATTCTCGCATCGTATTATATTTTACTGGGTTGTATCATCGTTTAATACATTTCTAACTGCAAAGTTCAAAATATTAAGCCTGTACAATGCGTAAACATTGTCGGGTAGATGGCACACGTCCGCTCTGGGAGGGGGGCGACGGGCGTATTCATCGTCATCGGGTGGAGTGCGGCGTTCCACAGGGATCGGTCCTTGGCCTGATCCCGTGGAACATCGGATTCGACTGCCTCCTACGGGGTTGGCTTCTCTCCGGGATGGGGGTCATCTGCTATGCTGATGATACCCTCGTCACGGTGAGGAGTCCTGACTTTCTGGGAGCTGCTCGATTGGCAGAAGAGGGGGTTGCGCTCGTCGTGGGCTGGATCAGCATGTTGGGCCTGAGGGTCTCGGTGGAGAAAACCGAGGCCCTCCTATTTCATGGCCCGGGACGAGGTCCCCGCCGAGGAGCACACATCAGCGTGTCTGAGGTTGCTGTGCCGGTGCGGGCCCAGATGAAATATCTGGGTCTGCACCTTGATTCTAGGTGGAGTTTCGGGCCGCACTTTGCCCAGCTCGTTCCGAGGCTAGTCAAGACAGCCGCGGCGTTAGATAGGCTTCTGCCAAACGCAGGCAGTCCTGGGTCGTCCTGTCGGCGTTTATACGCCGGAGTGGTGCGGTCCATGGCGCTGTATGGTGCCCCTATTTGGACGGACTCCCTCACTGTCCGCAACAGGGCCCTTCTGCGACCCCCGCAGAGGGCCATGGTGGTGAGGGCTATCAGGGGCTATCGTACGGTGTCATGGACCGCAGCGACGATGCTGGCGGGCGACCCGCCTTGGCCACTTGTAGCCGAGGCCCTGGAGGTCTACCGGCTCCACGTCGCAGCGCAGGTCGACGACGAGCAAAACGTAAGGAGACTGGGCAGAGTACTGGAAGTGGCCCGAAGGGGAGTCACTCAGCGGTGGAGAGAAGATCTAGAGTCCCCCGTAGCAGGGCGGGAGACTGTGGAGGCGGTTGCTCCACATCTCCACCGGTGGATTAATAGAAGGCACGGCAGCCTAAGCTTTAGGATGGTGCAGGTGCTTACCGGGCATGGGGTCTTTGGTAAGTACCTGCACAGAATTGGAAGAGAAGGGGCCCCAGGAAGACACAAGTGTGGTGCGCTGTAGATGATGCGCGTCACACTCTAGAGGTATGCCCTGCCTGGGGGCCCCAGCGCCATGTCCTATCGGCGGTCGTTGGGAGAGACCTGTCGTTGTCGATCATCATCTCGAAGATGCTTGACAGCAACAAGTGCTGGTCGTCGATGGACTCCTTTTGCGTGGCCATCATGAAAAGGAAGGAGGCCGCGGAGCAGGAACGCGAGGTGCTTGCGTCAGCTGACTCGCTTCGCCGCCGGCGACCGGGGTGGAGGAAGCGACGTTATGCGCATCTCCTCCCACCGCTTTGAGGGACGATAGGACGTAGCCAGAAGGCCAAGCGTGGGGGTACCGGGGATCGAATGTCAGTAGACGATCTTTCCGGTTCCCCGAAAAAGCGCGGAAGGGGCCGCTGTGGTTTTAATGGGTATTCCGGTCGGGTTTCAGCTGGCCGGTGAGTCCCACATTCCGCCTCGTCTATCACCAGCGAGGGACAGCGCGTAAATGCGTTTCCACAGCAATAACGGAAAAAAAAAGGTGGCATACGTCTGCTTAAAGACGAAAATATATATAGGGGTTCGAATCCCACTTATGACAATCATTTTTCGCTCGTAATCAAATTTTTATAAATGATGAGATGATATTTGTAATGACAAAGCTACTCATCTAAAATAAAACTGTTTATTCGGACAAAATGAAAGAAAACAACCATCAAAAATACATCTAGTATACAAATTTTATATATTATTTACCTCGTCCACTTTACCCGTATTAAATGCGTTTCATATATTAGGAAATAATTAACCAGTTGTTCCATCTTTTCGGTTTTCTGTTTCGATTCAAATAATTGCTCTGAATTTAGGTATTATTTGTGGCCGTTCATTGTATATTTTAAAGCCCCGTATGACACAAGGAATCGTGCCTTAAGGCAGTTTTGTATATTTCAATAACCTTAAAGTTACCAGAGCGCTTTTGTTCCAGTGACGTAGGTACATGATTGGCAATTATGAAATCCTGGATCCAAATCCTGTCAAAATATCACTTTGGTTTATTGTGTAGTCAATTATCAAGTTTGAAATAAAGCTTAGTTTACAACAACAGATTCCACCCTTATTGGATGAAACTAAATTATCATATGCTTTCTGTGTGACACAAAATGATAATATACAGATGTCATGAAGTATCACTGGAAGAATAAAACCTTGAACTTTAAAGCATATCCTTGCTCAATAGCGTGACGCATTTTTTTTTAATCAACACCCTGCACTAAGGAAATAATCCTTTTTTTTTACGGTGGACTATGGATGCGTCTCGCTCCGCAAAATAGGTCCGGGGTGAGGGAAGAGGCGGCGCGTGAACCCATAGACCCACCGTGCAAGCTCCTCTCTTCGCCGTGCGAGGGGGCCACCGGTACCCTATCTTTGTCTTCGGTGGCAAAGAAATAATCCTTGTATTGCGTGGGTCTTTACCAACATATAACTAACGAAGACAAATTACATCCAGCCTCAGGAACAACAGTTTGTGGATCGCACAAAATATTGTCTGTATATGTATTTTTGTTTATCAGTATATGTATCTTTGTATGTTGCTTTGAACTACTATACAGAGCAAACGCCTGGGCCGATTGTTATGATTCATACGTCAATCGATTCCTCTTAGTCCGTCGAGTGTCACTAAAGATAAGACGTCAGTGAAATTTCAATATGTTGACTACTGGACGCCATATTGTGCAAATGAAAAATATTAAAGTCGACAAACTATCTCAAGGGGGTTTCGTTGAATATATTTAAAAATCATTTCTAGTTTTCTCTCAACATTTTTCGATTTGACTAACCGTTTAGGATCTATATCGATTTAAAGTTGCGTAACAACCATTCTCACATATTGGTTTTTAGATAGTAGAAATTTACGATGAAAAGACGAAATCTAGTACTGATGCTGATAGGCAATCCAGTCTGGTAAATAGCTAGCTAGGTACTAAAAAAGTATAAGATAAATAAAAAAAATATTTTAAAAATCAAATAACCCGACGGCGTAAAAAAAATTATTTTTAAATTTTTTTTTTAAATTTCACAATTTTTAAATACAATTCACCACCCCTTTCTTACCCATGAGGGTTAAAAAAAGGATTTTTGCAGCTAACACACTGAAAGAGAAAGAAATATTTGAATACACCAGAAAGTGTGGTAGAGCCACCAGATTTTTTTAAAAAACTCTATCGTTACTTCATATGAGAACCAACAACTATACCTTCTAGTACAGTATTGTTTTAGTACATAATTACTAATAATTCTTTATTTAATTCAGTTACTGTTTGGGCGTGTGATCCAGAGCAATCTCATACCGGTTGCAAAATATATGGAGCCTCATGTGTCTGCGGATACGGATGTAGAACTGAATATATTTACAGGACTAGAAGGGCATGCCTCAATGCATTAAGAGGTAAGTTGATAAATATAGCAAAGGCGTACAACTTATATCTTGACAACTGTTATACAATATCTAGATTAGTACAGTTGGCAAAAAAAAATAGTAATTATCTGAAAGATATATATTTAATCTATATTATAATACTTTTGTTTACAAATAATTATATTTATTTGTTATTTTTATATTTCTTTATGCTTCTAACTACTTAACAAATGTTTAAACATAATATTAAAAATTAAACATTTAATAATATATAAAGTGTTTTGACCCGTAAGAGCGAATACAGTGACCAAGCCGCTACGGGTTAAAGCTCCAAGGAAAGAAACTTTCTTAAAATGCGCACTAAATCCGGGATTACCGTCCTCTGCAACAAAGCTTCAATTCGACCAAATAACACAAGCCTCTTAATGTGTATAAATTTTGTGTATATAATATACATAAAGTATATAATTTAGTGGAGCGGGTCGCTTCCTTCTCTCCAAGGTGATTGAGAGAAGTGATGGCAGCTCTAGTAGTTAACTTCTGATAGGTGGCCGCTTATAGGATCTGGTCCAGCCATAAACCTTTTGCATTAAATTTGAAATGTACATCTATCAGGTGATTCATTTCCGCAAATTTTTTTTTTCGTTGTTCATGCAAAATATTAAACTATACATAGAAAAAAAATTTCACCAAATTTGAGATCTTAATATTAAGTTTAAGTACTTGCAATTTAAATTTAAAGTTTTACTATTTAAAATGAAAGTAAAAAAATTTTTTTTTTTTCAAATTTTTAATGCTTACCCGGCTTTCACAATATCATGTTACAGTTTTATTCTTGTAGTTTTTTTATGAATTCATGTGTTGTTTTTGTATTCATTATGAATAAAAAATCATACTAATTTTGAAAAAGTTCGTATAAAGAAATAAAATGGTAATAAATAAAAAAAAATATCTAAATAACATTATGAGTTATTATTTATCAATTTCTTACATTTTCCGGTATAAAAATGCCTGTAAATTCATTAAATATTGGTTGGATAACTTTTATTTTATGAGTCAGTCCTTTTTTCTTCCTACTTTTGGTGGTTTGCTCGAAAAATTAAAAAAATATATTTTTATCAACAACTGTACTTTGACGACTCCTACTGGTGAACCAGTGCGAGTTACACAAAAAAACTCTAAGGATATTTTGAAGAGCGTGAAATTCTCCACAAGGTCCTTCAAACCGATTTGCGATATTGCAAAAGCCGGGTAAGCATTAAAAATTTGAAGAAGAAAAAAGATTTTTTTACATGCATTTTAAATGGTAAAACTTTAAATTTAAATTGCAAGTACTTAAAATTAATATTAAGATCTCAAATTTAGTGAGAATTTTTTTTCCATATGTAGATTAATATTTTGCACGAGCACCGAAAAAAAAAATTTTTTTTGCGGCAATGAATCACCCTAATATCTATTATATAGTGGTGTCGAACCACTGTCGCCATCACACTGAAACTATTTTTACTTAACATGCTGTCAACAATTTTATATAAAAAAAATTGTATAATTAATATCATCAAACCGACAGAATTTCTTGACGAATCTTCTCAGTATCGGTCACGTTCCGATCGTGTAATTATTTATTGAATTAAAATTGACAGTAATTGCCCTTACTTAGTGTGTACATAATAAATAAATTTGAATTTGAATAGCCTCTTGTTATTATTATTGTCTCACTCTTATTTTTATTATCCGAAAAAAAAGCTTATACGAATAGTTTTCTTATTCTGAGAACTGACACTTATCAGAATCTATCTGTTCCCAGAATGAAAGGACTTTAGGTCATAGGTTATAATGAGCTAATACGAAGTGAAAAAGATCTTTGTCAGTAATGTGATATACTATCCCGTCATACATTAGTCCATAAATGAATAACATTTGGAGCTCGAAATTATATTTAACACTGTATTTCCTTCTTCGCCACTACTACTCAGAATATTTTTGGTACCTACATTAGTCATCCCTTACTAAAAGTAAGACTATCACGTACTGTTCAACAATGAAATTACTAATTTAAGTGTAGTAGGTGGACTTAGAAAAGTTAAATTCAGTCAACATTGGGAAAGATGTATCGAACATTGTGAAATCTAACCTCGAAAGTTTCGGATATTATGATTATAAATACATACATACATATCTCGCCATATCCCTTGCAGGGTAGGCAGAGAGAACAGAGTGCCAGAGAACTCTATCTCTGTATACTTCACTCGCTTCCTCAACATTCATAATTCTCTTCATACACGCTCGCCGGTTTCGGAGACTCTTGACTCCACCTTCCTTCAGTACCTGACCGATCTGGTCTAGGTAGGTTAGTCTCGGTCTCCCTCGGTACCTACATCCTTCCACTTTCGCATTGTATATCTTCTTAACCGGACGTTCGTTCGGCATTCTTTCCACATGTCCGAACCATCGGAGCATTCCCTTTCGCATCTTTACACCAATACTCTCTTTCATACCTACTCGCTCTCTTACGTCGTCGTTACGAATGCGGTCGGTCAGCCTAACTCCACAGATTTTCCGAAGAGATCGCATTTCGACCGCATTAATTTTACTTTCATACTCTTTTCTGCATACCCAACTCTCGCTTCCATACAGTAATGTTGGGACAAGCACTGCGTTATGTATTGCTACACGTGCCTTCTGGCTGAGGTGGTGGCTGCCGAGAAGTTGCCCCAACGCTCCGTTCACTCTATTACCCGCATTCACTCTTCGCTCTATATCAGTGGTGTACCGTCCATCTCGGCTAAATCCACATCCAAGATATACAAATTCATCCACTTGCTCTAGTACATCATTACCTATCTTACATCTGTTCTGGCTTCATCTCTTTCAAAGACCATTATTTTGGTTTTGCTCACATTCACGCGTAGACCCCTTTTCTTATAATCTTCTGTCATTGTGTCGACTAGGGTCTGCAGGTCAGTCGCTGACTATGCCAGCAGGACTGCATCATCTGCATAAAGTAGAGCAGAGACCACTGAGTCACCCATCTGGACTCCCACATTCATATCGTTCAACCTTTGGAGACATTTATCCAGATATATGATAAACAGCCTGGCTGATAGAACGCAGCCCTGCTTAACGCCGATATTGACGTCAAACCAAGGCGACATTCTATCATCTAGCAGCACACAGGCTCTACAGTCCATGTAACTGGATTGCAGATCCACAAAACTGCAGAAAACCATCTGACCTAGGGCCAGATGCTTCTCCACAATGTTGCGCAGAGAGAACACTTGATCCATGCATCGCCTTCCACTCCTGAAACCTCCTTGTGTCTCACACAGTAAACCATCGGACACCATATACATATATATATATATATATATATATATATATATATATATATATATATATATATGTATGTATATATATATATATACATATATATATATATGTCGCGTCAGGCATGGCAGGATGCGACATCGGGTGGTCATTTTCTTCACCATCCATAATTATCTCTGGGCGTCACTGGCACACACATATATATATATATATATATATATATATATATATATATATATATATATATATATATATATATATATATATGTATGTATATATATATATATATACATATATATATATATATATATGTCGCGTCAGGCATGGCAGGATGCGACATCGAGTGGTCATTTTCTTCACCATCCATAATTATCTCTGGGCGTCACTGGGTTCCCCAGGCAACGAAGTAAAACAGTGCAAAATGTTCACAATTTACTATGATTTAAACAGTCTTTCAATTAACGGGTATACGAACTTAATAACTAACGAACTTCGCAACTAGCAAACTTAGGAAATAGCTACGCGGTCACAGACAAGTCCTTTGGTGCACGTCTTGCTATGAACAAGTTTAAAGAACCACCGCTCATCCGCCAAGCACGACGTATCACCAAGGCTTTGTCCGGACGTGCCGGCAGTCTCCGGCAACGTCCGCGTTTCCGCATTTATAAAGGCATTTTAAAATACAAAGTCAAATCCTAACTCATTACTTTAGAAATCGCTGACCGGAAATACGCTTTAAATTATTTTGGATACTTGTGAAAATCAAATGAATTTCTTATTACACTTCCGGTTAAAAATTGACTTTAAAACGGAAATATCTAAACGGAAGTATTTGAGCAGAAATGGACTTCTTTTTCCGACATATATATATATATATATATAATTATATAATAAAGTTTAACTAAAGCTAAGACACCGTACATTAAGTTAGTTATTTAAAGCGGTACGAAGTTCGGTCACCTAGTATTATAATAATTACTGTGTAGTTTTCAACTTAACCGACAAAACATTTGATATTTAAATGGGTACCAAGTTCTATAGACAATCATGAAAATTATTTATGAACGTAGATATAACATTTTTAAGTAATTTTAAAAGATTTCTTATTTATTTTTGTATTACAAAAATATTTTATTTATTATGACTTTTTAAATTCTCATAATCGAATTATTTACATTTCTTTTTACTGCCATTGGTGGCAAACGAGCAAGCAGCACACCTGGTGGTAAGTGTTACTGCTGCCCATGGACCCTTGTTATAAATATTAATATTTCTGTGCAGAAACCTGTCGACAGCATGGTCCTACCACAAATAAATAATCCTTTTTTTAACAACGTTTTATTATTCAGAAAAACAGATTTTATACAAGAAGAGGGTACGCGAAATCTTATGTATGACCATAAACCTAATAACTTTAAAACTAGTGAACATTTGACGTGGCATGTTTTCACATAATATGTCTATTAACCACACAATATTTACTACTTATTTTTGTTATATGCAAATTATAGTTTTTATATTATAAGGTTCTACTCTTCTAAATATTTTATTTACTGGTAAAAAACTAGGCAAATCAAACGTTGAGATTCAATAGATTATAAGTTATTATGGAAGTATAAACATATTTAAAAAAAAAAGTTAATTATGACATTTTATATTAAAATATCGTGCATAATAATTTTTTTAATAAACTTTTGCTAATAGGACGACGTACTACCACGGATCTTCTAGTTTTAATATCTATAATGTTTTTATGGCCCTATATAATGTATGGATATATAATTCTTTTACAGGCTCAAATGTTTGTTACCGTTTACCCTGTCTACGTGGTATTTGTATACAAACAACACAAGAACCAGGCTTTAATTGTAAATGTGAAGGCACAGGTTTCTATGGTCAGCGCTGCGAAAAAGGCAAGTTGAAAAAAAATCAAATAGATTCATCATTCGTCTATTTATACAAAAATTTGCAAAAAAAACTCATAGAATTATTGTTATTTAATTGATGAACGTGTGATATGATTGTGCAAGTAAATGTCATTTTTGCTACAGAGTAGTCCTAAAAATACTGATCCCACACCTAGTTAAAGTAAAATAATGTATCTGATTGAGATAGAAATATTTACAAAATATAAAATATCTATGTGTAAATAAGTAGCCATGTAGCATGTACTATGTACTCATACACGCAAGAGCTGTGCAAACAGTGTTATTGCAGTTCGTTATTCTACAATTCTCTATGTGATAAAATCCGGAATACGTAAATCCGTAGAAGAATGGGTGTAACCGATATAGCCTGAAGAATTAACACGTTGAAGTGGGAATGGGCAGGCCACATCGCTCGTCGAATCGACATCCGTTGAGCAATAAAGATTCTCGAGTGGCGACCACGAATCGAATGACGCAGTGTAGGATGACCATCACCCACTCCATCCAAGTGGACTGACAATATTATGAAGCTCGCAGGAAACCGTTGGCTACATATGCAAAAATGTCCTGACCATTTTGAGGTGTACTCTCATGGGGAGACCTCGTCCAACAATGGACGGGCTGCTGAATACCATAACGTCATAATTGCCTTACTGTTTGTGTCTGAAAAAATAATTTTGCGAATTAAAATTTTGTATGTTGTCTGTGTTATTTTATAACAATAAGAAAATGGATATGCATACATATAATAATTATTATTGTGTAATTCAATTTCATATTAAAATATCGGTTGGTTTACATTTTATACATTTTACATTTTATAAGATAATTAGTTTTATATACCATAAATTATTCCTGTTCAAATGACATTTCATCATTCATTATTCTCCTATTCTTATCCCAATTACTTGGGTTCGATACAATATGTACTATTCTTTCATAGTACATATTGTAAAAGTTATTGGCAATAGTTTTATGACCGGCCGCCTGCCAGACGTCAACCCTCATTGAGAATGTAATTGTTGACCAAACGGCATCAGATGGAGTTAGCCCAGGTCATTATAAGGCTCTTAGTCGTCTTTTACGACATCCACGAGCAAAGTAAGGGTTGGTAGTATTCGTAACTGCTACCACACAGCTTTTCAAATGACAGTTGTAATAATAGGTAAAAACTACTGTCCATTCTAGGTAATAAATAGACTGCAATCTACCTATGATCCGGACGGGCCACTGACGACAAAGATTGGGTGGTCCGCCCGCACGGCGTAGAGAGATATGTTCAGAACAGGTTATGGGGTTGCTCTCTGCTCCCTCCGATGCCCTGGACGGATCGGGCGGTGTGTCACTTTACCATTGTCTGCCACTAAAAAAAAATACTACGTCATTCTACCTGGCGAATAGCAATTATCCTAATAATATTATAAATGTGAAAGTTTGTGAAGATGTTTGAATGTTTGTTACTCAATTACGCGTAAACTGTTGGACAGATTTGTATGAAAGTTGACATACAGATAGACCATTTCCTGGATTCACATACAGAATTTTTATGCCGATGATATGTTCGCTTGAGATAATTTAATAAATTTGATGTTGTGAAAGTCACTTTTTAAGCGGGCGAAGCCGCGGGTAGAAGCTTGTTTGAAATACATAACCAGAGGGTCTACCACTATTTTTATAACAATATTATTTTAGTATTAAAACTCAAATTCGAACTCTAATTTGAAAAAGTTATGTCTAATAATTTTAAAATGTTAAAATATTAGAATAATTTTAATGGCGTCAATCGACATTCTTTCTTGTGACAAGGACACAGCTGTAATGATATGTAAAATTTATAGGTTTATTTCATTCTATATTAATTATTAAAGCCGTAGGTATTATTTTCTTATATATTCTTTACTTTTTAGAAATCATGGATCGAATAAGAAACCGCGTAATATTAGTTAAAGCTTTGAACAAAACTGAAACATTATTATTTTATTTCAAAGTTGGTGTTATTCCTCTGGTCCTATCATTGCAATCTTTGCGATGAAAACTTATTCAGGAGAAGATTTCTAAGATCTTTACCTATATCTATTAAGCTATATCTATTAATCTCCTTACGTACGATAAGTGTGATAACTAGTTAAGATTTGTTTCCCATAAAACCTACTAAGGAAGCACCAGAGGAGCAGGCAGCAACGTTCTTCTGGGAAACTTATTAGACCAACAGGTCACTAATTGTCTGCAAAGGGGCGTTATGGTTTTCTTCCTTTGTGCAGAGGTCTATATACAAAATTTAAAGTCGAAGAAGAATATACCTTTCGGACAGATTCTCTCCAAACCATAGCCTGCCCAAAAATATAGAATATTTTGTGATTCTACAGAATCTTATATAGTTTAAATATACTTTTCTAGAATATTCTATAGTACACTTATTATTTGGAGATTCATCATGCGCTCGGATCCCACTACTGGACTCGAGTCTCCTCACATCTCTTACACCACGCTGATCACACACAGTTTAATATGGGATCTTATTTTGAGTTTGCCTACTCTTTCATATATGTTATATTCATATTATATTCTCGTCGTCTTTACACACCCACAAGCAAGGTGGTGGGTGGTAAATTGTTACTCTGTCACGACTTACTTATAAAACGAACTTATAAAATAATTATAATAAAAATATAATATATTTTGATATTTCAGCTTGCAAATGAGTTGAAGTGTGTGCTACACTTCAACAATGCACTCCACGCTTACAACACGAGGGTCGAGCCTTTTTATATTCTTACCACAATAGACTTTACTCATAGAATATAATAATGTATTTTATGATCTAATTTTTTATACATATTTTATAGGTTAAAGATAGATACAAAATTCATAATATGTTATTCAAAGGGTAGGTTGATTTAAACCGTATTGCTTATTTAACGTCTATAGTTTGTTCTATAAAAGTATTGTAAAGTTTTGATAGGATACATTTTGTTCTTATGTCCTGCAGATTCAATTTATACTTTTTTATTTACTTTTTTTTATATTTACCTAACTAGTTTTTCTGTGATCATGTGTTTCATGCTGTGTTCTATTCAATATCAGAACATCTAATTACTGAAATTTAGCCTTTAACATGCTTGAAAAATGATTGTCATGTCACCCCATGTGTGACAATCATTTTTCGCTCGTAATCAAGTTTTTATAAATAATCAGAACATCTAATAGTATCTGAACAATGGCCTTCGAGGTCTGAAATAAACGTTAATTATTCTTAATAGCAACAAGGAGTCTGAATTATAGCCTATTCACTGATGACCGAAATGTTTTTTAATTTTTTGGCCAATTTATGTCGCAATGTTTTTAAATAATTATTACAATTTTCAATTTTTTTCCTTATCATTTGAAATTATTTGTATATAAATAAATAGTACTACCTGTACTTAAAGTCGGAGAGTATTAGCTCGTTTTCTTCATAATTTTCCATCTGTATTCGTTCCAAATCGTTGAATATATAAACACTTTTGCACAATTAATACACACCATTTAGTACTGCACATATTTTCTGTCATTTCTACTTCATAACTATTTCATTTTCTATTTCAGCATGTCCTACGGTACCAGTACATGGCATGGTCTTTCCATACGAATGCATTGTCATCTGAACTACAGAAAAGGTGGGAAGATTATAACAAATTTACCTTTATTTATGTTAAGTCCGATTTTTCATACATATTTAATAAGATATCAATCAAGTAAATAATCTGATTTAACAGTAAAATAACATATTTTATTCAATCAGATTTTTAATTTGTTTATTATATGGAATCGTTGAAAACGGTCAATATGACTTGAAAGCCTTGTTTTATATGTATATATTTTTAAGTATAAATTCTAAACCACTTATTTGTTTGTAATATATAATAACGAATATCATTTATATTAATTAAAAACATTTTTTTGACCTTTTTTTTTTATTTCAAAATGTATCACTTCTTCAATCTTAGTTTTTGTTCGAGAAAGATAAATTAGAGACTACACATATACTTAGAAGACTACAGAGAAGTAATAATACAATGTGGATAACACCAGGTGACAGGTAAGCTGGAATTATACAGGTAATACGATTCAGTTTGAATTGAATTTAATTATAAAACGCCAGCCATTTAGCCGAGATGGAAGTTACACCACTGATATAGAACGAAGGGTAAAGGCGGGAAATAGAGTGAACGGAGCGTTGGGACAACTTCTCGGTAGCCACCACCTCAGCCAGAAGGCACATGTAGCAATAAATAACGCCGTGCTTGTCCCAACATTACTATATGGAAGCGAGAGTTGGGTATGCAGAAAAGAGCATGAAAGTAAAATTAAGGCGGTCGAAATGCGATCTCTACGGAAAATCTGTGGGGTTAGGCTGACCGACCGCATTCGCAACGACGACGTAAGAAAGCGAGTAGGTATGAAAGAGAGTATTGGTGTAAAGATGCGAAAAGGAATGCTCCGATGGTTCGGACATGTAGAAAGAATGCCGAACGAACGTCTGGTTAAGAAGATACACAATGCGAAAGTGGAAGGATGTAGGTACCGGGGAGACCGAGATTCCAACCTACCTAGACCAAATTGGTCACGTACTGAAGGAAGGTGGAATCAAGAGTCTCCGAAACCGGCGAGCGTGTATGAAGAGAATTATTAATGTTGAGGAAGCGAGTGAAGTATGCAAGGATAGAGTTCTCTGGCACTCTGTTCTCTCTGCCTACCCTGCAAGGGATATGGCGTGATGATATGTAAGTATATATGTACAAAACGCCAGCTGATCAATAGTAGTTTCGCTATCTAGCTAGCTTCCAAATCTAGTGTAATGGCATTACATATGCTAACTGTGCACACACGCAATGGGATTACAAATCTATTAAGTTTATATATTTGTTATAAAATCATCCATTTAGTCTATAAATTTTCAATTGTAAATTGATATTATGAAATAGCGGTATTAAACGTTATTAAAAACGTTTTTAAATAATAACGTGCATATTATTCATCTAATTTTTTTAATGGAATAAGTAAATTTATTTTGTACGGATAACTATGATAGTGCGGTATAGTATTGTAAGGGTGTAGTAGTTATAATATATCCATCTATTATAACATAATATATACATTCTAGTTATAACATAATATATCCATCTATATACTACAAGCGACCCGCCCTCGCTTCGCTTACACAAATATGTCTACCTAAATTCAAGCCTGTATGAGCTATATTTAAAAAATGTGTTTTTACATCCCAGCAACCCCCCTGCGGGCGTAATTTCGTAAAATCCGTTCTTAGCTGACCTCGACTCGACGAAAGGAATATTCCTACCAAATTTAAAGTATTTAGGCCTTATGGTTCCAGAGATATCGTGATGAGTCAATACATAGGTGGAAATCTCTTATATACATATATAGATGTAGTTATGTACTCGATACAATATATTATATTGGTTTCGAGTACACTATCAACTACATATTATATAGATGGATATATTATGTTATAACTACTACACCCTTATGCTAGGGCCGCACCTGCGTGTATCGTCACGAAGCTTCGTGCAATGAGACGATACACGCAGATGTGACCGGTCATTATCGGCTATCGTCGCGAATATTCGGGCTTCGTGTGCGTTATCAGTTGGTTGGCGATAAGTCAAGCGGTTTTAGCGCACTAATATATAGCGCTCTGTGGTCAGACTAGCGTTTTTCATTTCGGCGGAAATTTTCGAAGTGTTTTTCGGAGTGCAGAGATGAAATGGTGTTAGAATTTTTACACCATTATGAAGCGGAACCCATGAAGGGATCCAAAAAATCATTATATAATTATTAGCATAATATAGCTGTAATAGTAAAGCAATTCGTCATCCATAGTTAAAGGCATGAAAATGATTTCGGCCATCTTTAATTATTGCACGATACTTCGTGTAAAATACCGAAGTCGTTAATGTGACCACAGGATTTATCGCGATAACTTTCTAGTGTACAAAACGTACGAAGCTTCGCCACAAAAATTACTTCGGGACGATACAGGCAAGTGCGGCCTTAGCATTACAGTATAATATTAATCTTTCACCATTTATGTCGTCTAAGTCTATCGTATATTTTATTCTAAACAACCTCGGAGCGACCGTACGCCCACCAAGGAGATTTCCAAAGGAGATTAATGTCGATAATGATCGCCTTCCTCCCTAGTCATTGTCTAATTTACTTTAGTTATTATTTTCGTCAACCTGTGACGAGTCACGTAAGTAGGAGGTTGAAGTTTAGATTTCAAAAACTACCCTGATAAGTAGCATGGAGCCTCCCTCTCTTGGGCCATCCCTCCTTTATTATTGTGAACAAAGAACATTGCTTAAATTACTCAAAAGCTGTTAGTGCATCGTAATATATCATTCTCCGAGGCGTTATTATTTCTTTTCTAGTCTAAACAATTTATGCTTCGAACATAATTTTTAATAGAATGACTACCATTTGACCGCCGCAACTCAATAATATAACAATATTTTAAAGGTATACCACATTTCAGAAGATTTGAGGGTACACACCACTTATTTCGAATATTCATTACAAAGGGGTCCTAAATATGGTCCCTAAGGTCTGTTTTAACTCATTTTGAAAGACATTTTTTTTTTAAATTCTTATTTGCCGAGTTTTTCCTTATTGTTTTTCCATTTAATATGAGCGGTTGTTTTTTTTTTTAAGACAACACCCTATTCCTAGGAACTAACCCTTATATTGCAGACTTTTACAAGCATACAATTAAAGGACATAAATTATGTACGTATACTTCGAAACTATTTGCGATTCGCACAAAGTATTATTCTGCGTATATCCGTGTGGTGGCGGAGTAAGAATACAATTCACCACCCCTATCTTACCCATGAGTGATCGTAAGAGACGACTAAGGGATGTAAAACACATATAACATCTATGCAAGAGAAGGAAAACTCGAAACAAAACCCTATACCCTATACTAACACGCCTGACCAGCGCGGTGTAGTAGGTTAATTTTCCTCTCATTACGGAGGAGGCCCGAGCACATCATTGGGACATATATAGGCTATGATGATGATGATGATGATTAGTATGCGCCGGAATCAATTCTTGAGACTTGACAAGGTAGGTAGGTATCTTAACTGCTACGCCATAATGTCATTTAAGGAAAATTGATTTACAACATAACAAATTTCCAATCTTTCATTCTATTCATCTATCTATACACTATTGGTTATGGGACTCCCCAATGGAATATAATGTTATACTATAAACATCATGCTTGGCAGATTACTTGGCGATCCCAATTGGTATCATTGGACCGAGTGATTTACTGTCTATTTTCACGGTGATCCATCAACCGGTTTTCACAGTTGGTATGCGAAAGTAAAACTGCTAATGCATTGTATTTTTTATCTGTCACCAATGGTGAATTTAATAATAATTTCTATGCACATTTAATTTCTTTTTTTTTATTGCTTATGGCGGCAATCGAGCACGCAGCACACCTGATGGTAAATGTTACTGCCACCCATGGACCTTAGCAATACTAAGGGTATAGCTAGACCGCTGCCTACCAATACAAACTCCAATCCCACCCATTTGGGCTTCCGGCTCTCTCGCTCACCGAACGAAGCGTAATAGCATATTGCCATTACTCAGGTGTCGATCTTCTGCGAGAGTGTGGTACTAGTATTACCCCGCACGGACCTAAAGGTATATTGATCTATGCACGGACCGGCCCGCGGCTGTAGACTAAGAACTGACACCAGTATGCTCCTACCCATAGAGTAATATAATACATCTAATAAAATAATATTATTAATACTCGAGTCGAAAACTCGAGTTATCGCTCGCCGTTATCATCAAGCTAAACTTCTGTATCGGCAGTGTAATAACTTACCATTAAGTTATAGTTGCTTAATTGTTATTGTAAACGATGTAAAAATTAGATTATTTAAAAGAAAAGATAGTTCTAATTATTATTAGAACTATCTTTTCTTTTAAATAATCTAATTTTTAAAGCGATCCTTTATTTTGGAATTGTTTTTTTTCTTTTTGTTTGTTTAATTTTACATTATATTTCTTGAAATTTGTAGTAGTTTATTACGACTTAGTGATAAATCACTAAGTCATAATAAACTACAAAAAATAAAAATCAATACGGTATTCTTGTTTTTTTTTTGGATATTTTGTCTATTTTTATCGTTGCGATGATGTTTTAGAAGTTATATAGTACCTACATAAAATCCGATTACGAAATGAAAAATGATGTCGCAAGCGGGATCATTTTTTATTTCGTAATCGGATTTTATAAATAATTAAGCATATTAAATGCTATATTTCAGTAATTTATATAGTACATTATGAAAAAAGAGTACCTACATACTGTATCAACCCCAAGCAATTGGGATATGAGTAGGACAACGATGAGTGTTTCACAAAATATATAGTTTTAACCTAGGGAGACATCTGATTTACGATATATCATCGATTATAGTTTCAAAATCTATATACGAGTATATATAGGTTTTGTATTGCCCAGCCCCTAAAATAAAATACTATATAATAGGACTCTAACGTAGTTACTATACTTCGTGCGCTGTAACATGGTGCGGGTGACAGTTATGGCGAGTAGTGTTGAGTAGGACATACAAGAGGCAGTACATTTGTCCCGTACAAAACATCATAATGTAAGAGCGGCTCAGCAATTCAAAATGTACTACTTCACATTTTCTGTCGCGTTAGTCGTAAGCGAGAGGGAGTACGGCATATACGTCAAAAGTACAGAGTGACTGAGAGAGAACGCGTCGCGCCTCATTGTCGTGTGCCTCACTTCAGTATTGCTTCTACTCTTAGTTTAGGCTGGAACATGAATTTTATGAACGACGCTATACGCAAAATTGAATTTTAATTACATTGTAATAGAGTTGCAAATAGCGCGAAATGGTGTGATTATCGAGTGAATTAGCTCTTCTCAGACTTTTACGAAAATACGAACGAATATTGGTTGAATTTTGGCGCGTTCTTTAACGATTAAGAGTATATGTTGTTTCTTTAGTTTTAATCAATAATTTAAGAAACAATCAATATTTGTTCTAATTATGTCTATAATAATAATTATAGTCAGTTGTCACTGCTCATTTTATCAATCGCTTCATGTGTCTTTGTGGTAAGTAACACGATAATCACACTTTTGTAAGGTACATATAAACGCATCAATACAAAATGACGTAATTACTCGATACTTCAAATGTACCACTATGCTTCAAAACGCCTCGCCTCTTTTTTTGTAAGGTACATACTCGTATAAATGCATCAATACAAAGTGACATATTTACTCGGTAGTTCAAATGTACCACTACGCTTCAAAACGCCTCGCCTCTTTTGAAGCGGGACATTGTACCGGCTCGGTACGAAAAAGAGGCAACTCTTACATCCTCATATAAAATTCATGTCCTACTCAACACTAATGGCGAGTTTCGTTTCACTCTTGAAAGTTGCCGCGGTTTATAATTATGATCTATTAATTCAGCTGTACCACATCGGTAATATATTAAATCACTAATAACTGTAGTAATAAAGGTATACCTTCCAAATTAAACCCAACTAGAATGTTCTAGCCTACAAATCAAATGAAATTGAAAGAAAAAATAATCAAAGTGGTATGCGTATAACGTAACACCAAAGACGTATTTAGTGATGGGATGTACTACTACGAAGAATTGTCGATTAAAAAATAAATAAAAAACTATTTGTGCGCTCAATTTTTTATTGTTAAAAAGTATACAATTATTACATATTTACTTCAATTTTTCATTCAATTTTAATCCTCTTCTAAACTCATATCAGAGTCAGGAACATCGGAATTGTCACTTTCATCATCCGTATCTGTGACGGATATTATTAAAGATGTCTCAATTATGTTATCAATACGGACGTCACGATCCCAATCAGACATAATGTCCCTTTTCGTTTTATTCACCACCTTCGACCAGTCCTTAGGTTGAATGTTACTGATTGCCTCTTGTAACAGGGTCAACATCTTATTTGCCGTAAATGGCGGTGTAGTATTATTTCTTGCGGCGTGACCTACATAAACATAAATGGACTTATGAAAAAAAAATATTTAGTTTTTAATCAATAAATTAATTTCAAATATCTAATGCAAAATTTACTCTTGAATATGTCTAATCTGATACCTGGTAATGTTTTTAAATTACATGCTTCGTTCAGAAAGCTGTTACTTTTTCAAAGTATCAAAACGAGAATTGAAATTAAAAACATACCTTTTATTTGGGCCCAAATTAGCTCAATAGCATTATATTGACAATGGTAGGGTGGTAGTCGCAGGACCTGGTGACCTTTTTCTTTTGCCATCTCGTCCAGAGCGTAGGTAGGAGTTGGTGGCTTATGACGCCGTACTAGAGTAATAAGCTCCGTCTTTAGCATACTCATATCTACTGTAACTCCGTTTTCACTCAGCCACTTCACCAACTCGCTTTTGCGGTTTGATTGTGTTGGAGGTTTATTAAGTTGTACCGAATGGTAGGGTGCGTTATCCATTATTATGGTCATAGGCTCTTTTAAGTTTTCTAATAGGCCTATGAACCAAACTTTAAATTTTTCGTAGTTCATCTCCTCGTGATACTCCGTAGTTTTTTTCGATTTAAAAGCCAGTAAACAATTAGGGACAAATCCACTTGCTGTACCTGCATGACAAATAATGAGGCGTTCGCCTTTGCCCTCCGGGACTTTGGTACATGACTGTGCGGTATCGTCGGTCCAACTTTTACCCACTGTGTGGTTAGCGTTTAGCCACGTTTCATCCAAAAACACAACTTTACTCCAATCAGCTATGTTTTTAGCCTTCCTTAAAAAAGTACACCTTGCAAGGGCAATATCAGTCCTTTCCATAATAATTTTTCTTTTGTTAACTTTTTTGTAAACAAAGCCAATATCCTTTATAACATTCCGCAACGAAGTAACCTGTTAAAGTCATAAAAACCTCCTTTGAACAGTTCAGCTTCTTTCAATGATTTTAGAAGCTTAAGCAACGTGGGTAGCTCCATTCTTCTATAATAATCATAAATGTGATTTCTAATAGCGTCCTTAGCAAATTCATCCAAATCTGTGATTGGCTTCACCTTGGTCCGCTTTTTGTTCGGTGTAGATAATTTATTTTCAGACGTCCCTTCTTGACCAATTTTCTCGCGTGTTATACGCGAAACAGTATTGCGGCCAATATCAAGAGCTTCGGCTACTCGTTCTACAATTCGATTCAGTGGTAACAACGGTCCATTATTTTGTTGTTCTCTTTCAAAGTAGTTTCGGAGGCGAACAACAAACTCTCTAGCTTGACTACCCAAAACAGTTTTTTTCGTATGCTTAGGCATGGTTATAACCAACAAATATAACAACAAACTTTAACAAATAAAACAACAAACTATAACAAATAACAATTTAAACGAAAACAAACTGATGAAAAATGGATAATACGTGTCACACACAAGGCGGTAGCACTCGTACTGACAGCATCGCACGGGTAAACAAAATGGCCGACTCGGCGATGCGCCACAGAATAAAAATATGCCACGAAAAAATATGAAATACCAGTTGTTTTGAATGCCTTTACGAAACTTTTTAAAATTTTTGAACTATTAAATTAATTGAATAATTTGTATGAATATATTTTTTTCTATATATAATTTTCGTGACAATAATAAACAGAACAACATTTATTTATGCTACGAGTATAATTAGTGATAAAAATTTAATTGCGAATCGTCACATCCCTAGTCACCTGGTATTGACATGTGTCACCCGCACCATGCTACAGCGCACGCGCCGGTGTGCATACTGGCAAGTACATACCGGGTTTTAGACCTGCGCCAGTATATCTGCATCTCTAAATTCTCTAATATTATACCTAGTGATGCGACTCCAGTAGGATTTTGTGATTCGAATCTGTAGAGTTATTTTACTACGTCACTCGAGTTGTACTCGAGCTTTCGAGTCACTCGAGTAAATTAAAAACCTTATAATTAGAATAAGAATTAATTTCTCGAGCAGAGTTTGTATTACTTTAGATTAAAAAAATTCACACATCTTTATTAAACTAATTTACATACATACATACATATCATCACGCCATATCTCTTGCAGGGTAGGCAGAGAGAACAGAGTGCCAAAGAACTCTATCTCTGCATACTTCACTCGCTTCCTCAACATTCATAATTCTCTTCATACACGCTCGCCGGTTTCGGAGACTCTTGACTCCACCTTCCTTCAGTACATGACCGATCTGGTCTAGGTAGGTTAGTCTCGGTCTCCCTCGGTACGTACATCCTTCCACTTTCGCATTGTATATCTTCTTAACCAGACGTTCGTTCGGCATTCTTTCCACATGTCCGAACCATCGGAGCATCCCCTTTCGCATCTTTACACCAATACTCTCTTTCATACCTACTCGCTCTCTTACGTCGTCGTTACGAATGCGGTCGGTCAGCCTAACTCCACAGATTTTCCGCAGAGATCGCATTTCGACCGCATTAATTTTACTTTCAAACTCTTTTCTGCATACCCAACTCTCGCTTCCATACAGTAATGTTGGGACAAGCACTGCGTTATGTATTGCTACACGTGCCTTCTGGCTGAGGTGGTGGCTGCCGAGAAGTTGCCCCAACGCTCCGTTCACTCTATTTCCCGCATTCACTCTTCGCTCTATATCAGTGGTGTACCTTCCATCTCGGCTAAATCCACATCCAAGATATACAAATTCATCCACTTGCTCTAGTACATCATTACCTATTGTTACTCTTACATCTGTTCTGGCTTCATCTCTTTCAAAGACCATTATTTTGGTTTTGCTCACATTCACGTGTAGACCCCTTTTCTTACAATCTTCTGTCATTGTGTCGACTAGCGTCTGCAGGTCAGTCGCTGACTGTGCCAGCAGGACTGCATCATCTGCATAAAGCAGAGCAGTGACCACTGAGTCGCCTATCTGGACTCCCACATTCATATCGTTCAACCTTTGGAGACATCCAGATATATGATAAACAGCCTGGCTGACAGAACGCACCCCTGCTTAACGCCGATATTGACGTCAAACCAAGGCGACATTCCATCATCCAGCCGCACACAGGCTCTACAGCCCATGTAACTGGACTGCACAGCCTGTAGCAGTTTACCGTTAATACCATACTCCGGTAAAATGTCCCAAAGTTCCTTTCGTACAACCGTGTCAAATGCTCTCTCCAGATCCACAAAACTGCAGAAAACCCTCTGACCTAGAGCCAGATGCTTTTCGACAATGTTGCGCAGAGAGAACACTTGATCCATACATCCCCTTCCACTCCTGAAACCTCCTTGTGTCTCACACAGTAAACCATCGGACACCATCCTCATTCTCCTTTCAATAATTTTACCATACACTTTTGCTGCCAAACTGGTCAAACTTATGGCTCTGTAATTTGCGCAGTCATAACGTGAACCCTTGTTTTTAAACAAAGGCACGATGACTGCGCTATTCGAGTCCCCGGGAACCATTCCCGAGCTCCAACATAAATTGAGGAGCAACAGGAACGCCTCCCAGACACAGGAGCCACGAAGCTTGATCATCTCGGCAGACACCATATCAATGCCCGCTGCCTTACCATTTTTTAAACTTCTTATCGCCCATTAACTTCATCCATACTGATGCCATCGGAGGACGCCGTCGCCGAATGTTGATCTACTAGACCACATGCGACATCGGCGCCAACCGTAGCATCCGCATACATATCGTCAAAATATTCACTCCATCGGCTTGACACGTCTTGTGTTTGTGTAAGAATGTCTCCACCTTTAGACCTTATTTTATTCATTCTGAAGGCTGACCAATAATAATTAATTAATAATAATTTACATACATACATACATACATATCATCACGCCATATCCCTTGCAGGGTAGGCAGAGAGAACAGAGTGCCAGAGAACTCTATCCTGGCGTACTTCACTCGCTTCCTCAACATTCATAATTCTCTTCATACACGCTCGCCGGTTTCGAAGACTCTTGACTCCACCTTCCTTCAGTACATGACCGATCTGGTCTAGGAAGGTTGTGTTAAACTAATTGTTGTTGTTAAACTAATAATATAATATATAATACTAATAGTATTTGGTAATGTAAAATTTATTTCATTTTATTTTCTTTGTTGATAAATGACATAAATAATGTAAGTAATATTTTATATTTTTATTTATATAAAATATTATTTATGTCATTAATCGATAAAATAAAATAACATTTTATGACTTTAACATGGCATGTAAAAATGACTTGACTAACAAATAAGAAATCATCAGTTTTTATTGTTCAAAATGAAATTTACATCAAAATTAAATTTAGTTTTTGATAATTAAAGTACATACTCATAATTTATATGGTAAACAAAAAAATATTTTTCATCAGATTTGATGCCATACATTAGGTACTATAATAACAAAAATTTAACTTATAATAATACTATCATATATTATTTTCGGGGAGATAGGCCTTGTTAGCATTGGTCTGCAACCTATCTAAGAGAAGGAAAACTCCAAAATATAACCCGAGGAGATGGGCCTCGTTAGCATTGGGCTGCAACCTATCTAGGAGAAGGAAAACTCCGAAATACAACCCGAGGAGATAGACCTCGTTAGCATTGGGCTGCAACCTATCTAGGAGAAGGAAAACTCCGAAATATAACCCCCGATCCAAGGTGTAAACCGACCCGTACTGAGGGATTCGCGGCCAGAGGGTAAGCTGGTCAAAAACGGAGGGTGCATGTGTTGGTGGTCACAGGGCACAGCGGTGATTCCACCTTGCCTCCACACAAGGGCTCTGTGGGGGTGGATCGTTTAATACCCTACTACTCGTGGGAACGCTATGGATTGTATGAAAAATTTTAAAAGTCCAAATGACGGTGATGCGGTTCGCAACCTTTCACGTCTCGATCCCAATGAGGGCGAAAAGCGGTCTACGGAGTGCCGTTTTGCCACGTTGAATGTAGGAGGAGGAATGAAAGAGAAATTAAACGAGGTATGTCAAATGATGGATGATAAAAAGATTGATATTCTTTGTGTGAATGAAACGAAGCGAAAGGGATGTGAGATAACTAGTCATGGACCTTACATGGCATACTGGTCCGGGGTACCAATGACTACTAGAGCCTGCCAGGGAGTTGGTCTCCTTCTTTCTGCTCGAATGGCTCAATGTGTGAAAGAGTATGATTGTGTGAATGCTAGATTAGTATGGTTAAGAATGAAAGTGGGTCTGACCCGTATTTTTGTTGTAGGAGTATATGCTCCTGTAAACACGGGTTTGCATAAAAATAAATGTGAGCAGGATGGAAGAGAAAAGTTTTGGGAGGAACTAAGAGATGTTTTAAGATTATGTCAGTTAAATGAAAGGTTGATTTTGCTAGGTAATTTTAATGGATGGGTGGGAGTAGGCCGAAAAGGATTCGAAAACGTTTTAGGAAGGTTTGGTGATGAAAGTGTGAATGAAAATGGTCAAAGTCTGCTAGAGGTGTGCTTGGAATGGACCTTTGTGTTACAAATACTATGTTTGAACACAAAAAGATCCATATGTATACACGCGAAGCAAAAAATGTAAGAAAGAATATGATTGATTTTATAATAGTAGACAAAAGACTCAGAAACAATGTTCTAGACACCAGGGTGTATCGCGGTGTTGGTATTCATACAGACCACTTTCTAGTAATGACTAGAAGAAGTGGTCTCATAAAAACGTGGTGAAACCGGATGCATAACCCGACAAGTGTACTAGAAAGGATAAAAGTAGAGAATTTGCAAGATGAAATTGTTAGAGAGAAGTATAAAAGTAAACTGACAGAAAAATTGCATGATTCGGCTGATATTAGTGATATGGAAGAATTATGGAAGACTTTTAAAGAAAATGTGGTAAATGTTGCTACAGAAACATGTGGCGTGACCAGAAGAAGGAAAGTAAATAAGATGAAGAATATATGGTGGGATAAAGATGTGCAGAGTGCAGTTTGTGAGAAGAAGAAAGCCTGGATAGATTGGCTTGCTATCAGAGCCACTGAGAGAATAGAGAAAGCAACGATTCATGATATAGACATAGCCAAAGAAGAGTACAAGAGAAGAAAAAGAGAAGTGAAAGAAATTGTCAGAAAAAAGAAAGAGGATCAGAAAGACGAGTACGATAGAAGATTATCGCAGGATTACCAATCTAATTTAAAGATTTTCTGGAAATCCATAAGATCAGCTCGAGGTAAAGTTCAAAGTACAGAGCTTGCCTCGATCAGGGATAAGTATGGAAGGATAGTGAATAGAGAAGAATGTGTACTAGAGAGATGGAAGGAGTATTTTGAAAGCTTATTTGAAAGAGAAGAGCCACAAGATCTATCATTTGAGAGTGAAAGAGATCTTGAGGATGGAGAATGTGTTACTATGGTGGAAATTATGAACGCACTGAAAGGTATGAAAGCGGGTAAATCTGCAGGATACGACAGGATTACAGTTGAGATGCTGACAGCTGGACAGGATATCATAGCTAACATGCTATACCAGCTTTTCAATCTCTGCTGGACTAATGGCCAAGTACCTGACGACTGGTGTAAGGCTGTAATTGTACCTTTGTACAAAGGGAAAGGTTCGCAGCAAGATTGTAGGAACTACAGAGGCATAAGCCTCCTTAGCATAGTCGGCAAACTGTAGGTGAAAGTATTGATTGAAAGAGTAGTGAAAGTAACCGACAAGAAAATATGGGATGCACAAGCAGGTTTTCGAAAAGGTATGGGTTGTACGGATCAAGTCTTCTCCTTACAATGCATGGTGCAGAAATTTTTGGCTAAAGGTCAGAAAATCTTTTGTGCATTCATTGATTTGGAGAAAGCTTATGACAAAGTGAGGAGGAATGAACTGTGGTCAGTACTGTCTATGTATGGGGTAGACAGCCATCTTATTCACGCGCTGAAATCCATCTATAAAGATTCCAGGGCATGCGTAAGAATAAACGGAGCCTATACGGAGTGGTTTAATATCGATAAAGGTGTTAGACAGGGATGTGTAGCGTCCCCGTGGTTGTTTAACCTATTCATGGATAGCTGTTTGAAAGATCTGAAAAATAATGATTGTGGTTTACGAATGAATGAGTTACTTATCAAATGTCTTCTTTATGGCGATGATCAGGTATTACTTGCATCATCGGCAGAAGATTTGCAGGCGATGGTAACTACTATGCATGAAGCTTTTGAAAGAAAAGGTATGAAAGTAAATGTAAGTAAGACGAAAATTATGGTTTTTGAAAAGGATAAATGTATGACGGAATGTAACATTTTTATAAATGGTGAGGAACTGGAACAGGTGAAAGAATTTTTGTATTTGGGTGTTTTGTTTACTAGAGATGATAAAAATGATGATAATGTTGAAAGAAGAGTAAATGCTGGTAATAGAGTGAATGGGGCACTATACACCTTTATGAAAAGCAGAAACGTGTCCAAAAAGGCACGTTTAGCTGTACATAGGGGAGTATTAGTACCTACTCTCATGTATGGTAGTGAAAGTTGGATTTGGCAGGGAAGACATGAAAGTAGAATAAATGCTGTAGAGATGAGAGCTCTTCGTAGTATGTGTGATGTAAGTATGAAAGATAAAATTAGGAATAATATTATAAGAGAGCGCTGTGGTGTGAATGAAGAAGTAGTGACAAAGATCAAAAAGAGTATGCTGAGGTGGTTTGAACATTTAGAAAGAATGAGTGACGAGAGGTTGACGAAGCAAATATATAAAGCAAGTGTGAATAGGACGAATACAAAGGGAAGACCACGTCATACTTTTCTGCACCAAGTTGGAGATGTGTTGACGAGAGGTCTTATTAAGAGTATGCGTAATCGTAGAGCATGCATGAAGACTATTATGAGTGTTAATGAAGCGATGGAATTATGCCAGGATCGTGGTTTGTGGCAATCCGTAGTCTCTGCCTACCCCTCTGGGAAACAGGCGTGAGGCTATGTATGTATGTATCATATAATAATAACAAAATCGTAAAACGACGAACGTATTCAACTAATTCAAGAAGCAAATTTGAACTTGTAAAGTCTCGACTTAAACTTTTTTTTTTTTTGTGTGTCTTAGTTGTTAGCCTCAGATGGCTATGACAACTTTACCCGGACTGTGGGCGAGCGCTGAGGGCTCTCGACCCGAGGTTCGACTTAAACTAGTAACATAGTGCTATCTAACGTAGCGCTTACCGAATCTACTCGGTGCAACGAGTTGACTCGGTAATTTGAGTGCAAACGAACTCGAGTCAAATTTGTTTTTACTCGAATACAAGTTTAACAAATTCACTCGAGTAAAAAACGGCTGTAGTCTCATCACTAGCTAGCTATTGTTGATTGTTGTTGTAATTATTCTTTGTCATTGTTTCGAGTTCTCAGCAAGTCAGCACTCATTTCAAAGTTCGCAGTTCACGAGTCTAAAGTTGGTGTTATCTTCTATCCTTGATAAGCTACTGTGAAAATATTAATGTTAATGACTTCTTAATTCTAAACACCTTAAACAATTACTAATACAATATATTCTTAAATTTTCTACAGCTCTGTATTCTAAAGTAAGTATTTTAGAAGATAAGTTCCATGTCTCAGTATTTTGTGTACGCTCGGTATTTTATTAGAAGTGTAATCATTAAAATTGCAAGACAATAAAACAAGTAATTATTTTCTCGAGCTAAGTTTCATAAATAGGTACCTAATAATGGTAATGTTTAAATATACAATATGATAATGATTAAGTAGATGTAGAACTTATGAAAAAAATCAAAATCATCTTAATCTTTTATATAGTTGGGTTAAAATACACTGAGTGTTTTGGGGAAGAAGAATGTCTGATTGTAGACGGCTACAGGCTAATGGATGGATGGAAGTAACTTATCATCATCATCATCACAGTCCATATATGTCCCACTGTTGGACTCGGGCCTCCTCCGTAATGGGAGGGAAATTAACCTACTATACCATGCTGGTCAGACGTGTTGGTATAGGGTTTTGTTTCGAGTTTTCCTTATCTTGCATAGATATTATATGCCCTTTATATCTTTTAGTCGTCTCTTACGATCACCCACAGGTAAGATAGGGGGTGGTGAATTGTATTCTTACTCCGTCACCACACGGATTATATGAAGAATTGACTACAATTTAGTTTGTACTAAATGATAAACAATGAACCTATAATATATACAATTATGTACATAATGATAAGTTGCTCATATTTTTTATCTTTACATACAAATACTGTTGACGCTTATAGATCGAAATAAAGTAGGTACAATTACTAGCCCCTTTCTTATTTGTTAGTGTTGTAAATACTATTAAGAAATACAATATGAGGATAAGATGTAATCATGATATAGTAGGTCAATTTCCCTCTCCATGTGAAGGAGGCTGAGACATGTATGTTTTCTTATGAGCCCAACAGTGAGGAATATATGATTTTTCTTTTTACTACGCATTTTTGAGAGTTATTACAACCTTTAAAGCAAAACCTTAAAGTCATTGTCCGTCAGTAAGTCAGATGGTCGCCTTCAACAGCGTCATGGTCACACTGTTAATGGTACATTTTAGGCATTTTAGTGGAAAATAAAAACATATATAAGGCACTGTTATATCATATTCACTACACCTCAGTTCTTCCTGCACATCAGATTATATAAAATCCCATCAAAATTACTTAACCATCATTCTCCTACTCTTATCCTAATTACTTGGGGTCGATACAATATATACTCTTCTTTCATAGTACATATTGTAAAATTTATTGGCAATAGTTTTATGATTAGCCGCCTGCCAGACGTCAACCCTCCTTGGGAATGTAATTGTTGATCAAACGGCATTCGATGGAGCTGGCCTAGGTCGTTATAAGGCTCTTAGTCGTCTTTTAGGACATCCACAAGCAAAGTAAGGGTTGGTAGTATTTGTAGCCGCTAACACACAGCTATCAAAATTACTTAATATAACATATTAAAACACTAAGATATTGAATATAATACAAGAGCACCACATGACACTTTGCCTTTCTCTCTAAAACTCAGACATATATGAGCTTAGGTGGTAATGTAGAATCTGTACTGTACTTGTGAATATAAAACAATGATTGATATAGCATCCCTGGTTATGCTGTATATTGTTTTAATTCCACGTGTTTGCAAAAATTAATTTCAGCCTGAATTTGTTTATTTTAGTTAGTTAATGATTTATATGCATATGTTAAAATGTTACTATTTTTAGGATGGCCTGGACTACTTATACAAAGTTTCTTGCTGTAATGCTAGTAATAACAGGATCAATTAATTCTTTGAGTACCAAATGGGCAGACAAATTACAATCAAAGGGCTCGGATGGAGTTACAAGGGACTTCAACCATCCCTTCTTACAAGTAAGATATACCTTTTTTTATATATAATCTTAAAGATTAATTTACTGTTGTTTTAATTTGACAAGTACTACAAGATATAATATCAGTCAGTTATACAAACAGGGCCAGACCGTGAGTTTAAGGGGCCCTAGGCTAATGTTACTTAGGAGCCTACCTAATTACTCAAAGTAAAGGAAAAAAAAAGACAACAAATTATTTGATTGACCTTGGTGTTTGTTGAGTACAACCATAAATAAATTGACAAATTATAAAACAACCTCTGCATTTTCTTTTGGCAAATTCTTTAAATTGTTATTGTCTATTTTTGACTTTGACTTAGTTGGGGGCCCCGTTAAATCCATAGGGCCCTAGCTCTGTATACAAACTTGAATATTTAAATAAGATACAAACAGAAATAAGTTACTAAGCAGAAATAAGTTTTAAAGTAAATAATTTCAATAATTCATTTAGATAAGAATTCTTTATTCACCGCATATTCCTTTCCTTAAATATCCCAGATCATGCCTTTGCCTGTTCTCCTTGTGGTGCTATAGTCGGTGTCTATGGCTCCCATGAAAAAGAAAAAGAGATGGTGACATATTGTCTTCTTAAGCAATCACCACATAGGCAGAAATGGTAAATTTAAAACAAAAATCCTATGCTGCCTAGCTAGTGTGGTATAGTAGGCGTATATAACTTCACCTAGAAGAGACCTGTGTCCAACATGGGTTAGCCATCTATAGACTGAAAAGAACTACATAAAAATTATGAGAGTATCTTGCTTGGCAATATTGTAGTGCACAAAGTTGCTGATTGTACCTCAGATTTGGTTCCTGATTCCTTATACTGTATTCTAAAAAAAAAAGACATCAAAACGGATAATATATACCAACAATCAGGAAGTGTACATTCATTGAAATCAAGAGTTTGTTTTGCCTCAGAAACGTTCTTTGGTTAATGACTATGTAGGAAATTTTACTTGAGTCCTTGATGCAATCACAATTATACAACTAGGGTACTATTTATCTTTTTTGAACTACTTCTAGGTTAGTATGTATCTTTTTTTTTTTAACCACTCACAGGGTATATGAATTGTTCAATGTAATTCAAATTTATGCCAGATTTGTTCCCATTGATGTGGTAAATCACAGCATCATTTTGTAGCCTTTTTTGATGATATTATGACCAGACTATACCCTGCTCAAATCTGTTGGGGCCAAGGAAACAGTGGCAGTGGTCAGCGGGTGACCAGTTCTTTATTTTGGTCTCCTATATATTTTGGCACATTTAATCATTTTATTTTCCTATTTAGCTCTAAAATATGTAGAAATTCTTTATGTAGTCATCCTTAGTATTGGACATTTTTTTTCAGCTCATAACGGACTCTATTATATTACAGGTCCTCCTATAACTAAGAGAAATTAGTCTACCACATTGACCAGAGTTTAGTATGGTTTATTTCGAGTTCTTCTTCCCTTATAGTTCTCCTTTTCTAGATTCCAACACATGAAAAAGATAGACGAGGTGACCGTTATATTGGTACTAGCAGTTAACTTGTTAATGAGTGCTGCTTGTAAGATCTGGTCCATCCTTATTTCTTTTTTTATTTTGTATTATTGTTTGAAAACAAACAATAGCGCTGGTCTGAAAGGGTATGTGATCAATATAAGAACTTATTGAGCTTGTTGTATAGATACAATTTCATATAAAAAAGTAACCTAAAAATTATTATCCCGCTGAGTTTCTTGCCAGATCTTCTTAGCTTGTAACCACTTCCCAATAGAGCGATAAATTATGAGATTAATTTAAATAAAAAGCCTAATAGACAATATGTCAGTGCCTTTATATACATAAAAAAAATATTTAATTGGCTCAGTAATACATGGAGTTTCTTTAGTACTTTAAATTTTTTGTGAAGTTTGCAAAGGTTAATCTTATTTTTTGTTATCCAGGCAGCGACTATGTTCTTAGGCGAGATGTTGTGCTTGCTGACTTTCAAATCAATATATTATATGACAAAAAGTACTGGTGGACATACACTGGTAAACGGTAATCAAAACTTCAACCCTTTAATATTGATGCCAGCTGCTATGTTTGACTTGGTAAGTAGTTCTTCAGAATCTTTCGTCTAATAAAAAATCATTTTTTTTATTTAGATTATAGGCTGAAATTAAACCATACATCGTCGTCGTAATCATACGTTATCATTATCACCAACGTTCTCGTTAATCTAGTAGCTAAGCATATAACTGGGTTATTAATTTTGAAATCCAAAATCAATTAAAAAGTGTTAATTATTTGTAGGCTTGCTCAAATAAATTATTACTGGCAAGCATATTGTCTCAATCCGTGCGTTGTATAAATGATTAGACTTACCGTCTATTAAATGTAATTAAAAACTGTTTTGAAAGCAGTGAAAGGTAGAGTGTAGTGTTGATTAAAATCCCTTTGCCATTATTCACTTAAAATGAAGTGCAAATTATACAGCTGTCTCTTTACAACTTGAATCTTTACTTGCTTCTATTACATAAAAACGCATTAAGATTTTTTTAACCACAACACATCTTATTAAGAAATACAATTTTAACATACATAAAAGACGCTCTGACTATAAACAGAGAACTGTCCTACGTGGTGATTAAACCCACGGTGTGTGGGAGGTCAACTTAGAATGCCACTCCACTTCTCTGCTTATAAATTTAGAATACTACAATATCTCTTTTTTTATAGGTTGGGACATCAATTATGTACATCGGCCTAACGCTGACATACGTAAGCAGTTTCCAGATGTTTCGAGGATCAATAATCGTTTTCGTGGCAGTGCTCTCCATGACGTTCCTGAACCGTAGGATCGTTCAACGTGAATGGGTTGGCATATGTGAGTGTTATTAATATATTTTCTTAGGTATGTGTGCTGAGCATATAATTAAGTATATATGGCCATGAAATTAACATAATCTGTGGTCACTAAATATTTTGAAGTGACACTGAGTTCCGGCTGCAGTTTTAGCGGGAAAGGAAAAGTGTCATGTGGTGCTCTTGTATTATTTTCAATATCTTAGTGTTTTAACGTGTTATATTAAGTAATTTTAATGGCATTGTGGCCATGGCACTGTTGAAGTTGACGATTTGATTTACTAAGCAACGAAAACCTTAAATGAAGTTAATTTATAAACAAAAATTTGGCTTAAAGGTGTAAGACCTTTACCTTTAAACCAAGCCATATAAACTCTACAAAATAAAAAATTTAATTGAAACTTTATAGGAGAGGGTTGAAATTTCCATCTATCTTTTTGTATGACGACATGATATATCTGTCGTTTAATCTGTTTTTCTTGCGAAATTAAGAAGTATGAGCCATAAGCTCTTCTTGCTTGTATAGGTTTAAGTAAAATATTAATAAACACAGTTTATGCTATTCAAAAGCGATTGATTAATGATTAAAATGTTTGCCTATAAGATAAAAGCTTCACATTAATCGTTTTTTAAAAACATCTTTAGTTCTATAGTTTCTAGTATTATTTATTTAATGAAGACTTAATGCATTTCCACTGTGAAGTCTCATCTACTTGCACTATCTTGCATCATGTCTACACACACACACACACACACACACACGTGGGCGCACATACATACACCACACACACATTACAATAAATACACAGGGATGGCTGCTGAGAATCATCTCCGGGTTGAGAGCCCTCAGCGCTCACCCATAGTCCGGGTTAAGTTGTAACAGCCATATGCGGCTAACAACTAAAAGCCACAAAAAAAAAAAAATGCTGAGAATCACCGCCTGTACCTAGTGACAGCAAAAGCTGAGCCAATTTCTTTTGCCTTCTAGTTTTAAACTTTCTTTTATCATAATTGCTTGTAATAATTTTAGTTTTGAAAAGGCAATCAATTATTATTGACGGCGAGGTCCGTCGGTAGGTTTATAAACCTAGTCTTAAGACTACAATTTATTTATGTAATTAATTTTTGAAAGAAAGAAAAACATTTATTTTGTTCTCGTTATAAACTAATGAAAATAAACATAACTAAAGAAAACAACTTCTGGTATAAAATGACATTAACGAGAAACAAAAAAGGCTATTGGTTCAATTTCACATCATATATAAATCTCGACCGTGGTATTTTCAAGCTCTTAAAAAATATATTCAAAAAATTTTTATTAATGTAAAAATCAACTAGCAACGCATATGTTATTTGGTTTAATATTTATGTATTTTACCTCTGGATTATTACATACAGAAAAAAGTCATCATCTCAGCTCATATATGTCCCACTGCTGGGATCGAGTCTCCTCCATAATGGGAGAGCAATTGATCTACTATACCACGCTGGTCAGACGTGTTGCTATAGGGTTTTGTTTCGAGCTTTCCTTCTCTTTCATAGATGTTATATGCGTTTTCTATCCCTTAGTCGTCTTTTACGTTCACCCACGGATAAAATAGGGGGTGGTGAATCATTAATATACCTCATGAACACATAAGTATAAATGTAAAAAAAATATATATTACCTGCTTACATCAAAAAGAGATTGTGGCCAAGCATTCAACGGCAACCATGACTCTTTTCTCTACATATAGCTATTTCTATGGAGTAGAGTATAGAGTTAGTTCTCTTAGTGACATAACCTAATTTAACCAATTGAGACTTTTTCTTACGGGAAAGAAAGGCGTGATGTCACATTGTATCCGCAATCCCTCATCTTACGGGATAATACAGATAAGCTAATAATAAGCTAATAAATGAATGGCTTTAAATATAAAATGACCCTCAATGACGTCCATAAGAAAGTATTTTGAAACATTTCTTGTTGAGAAACTGAATATGTATAATAAATCGCCGATCCATTATTTTAATCTAAAATCCGTGCCAAATGCAAATGGCAAATGCTAATACAATTATGAAACGATGGTCGTAATTTTTTGCTAAAATTGCACTTATATGGAAAATTCTTCTGAATTATTACAGTGTTAATAATAATTTAATATTTGCTTATTGTTAGTAATTAATAATTGCCCTAAATGTGTATGTACATCTACGTAAGCAAATAGTCTTGCTGTAAATAGAAATGTCGCAATAGTGCGCTATTAACAATTAGCAAAATTTTATTCCGAATTTATTGAAATAAATTCAGTATAACAGTTAGCTAAGATTTTGGTCAGCAAAAAATAGCATTCATCTTCCTTTCTTTACTTGCATGGGTGTCATGAAAGACACTCGAGGGGTATAAGCAGATAATATTATTCTAAAAACATGAAACCTCGAAACAAAACTCTATGCACATTCGTTTGGGTGACTGGACCGGTGAATATTCCGTCACCTACTGAGAGACTGACCCGCCAGTAGGCAGGGGTGTTGACGGGAGTAGTACAGTACCTGAATGGGTGACTCGCCGTGCTGGCCACAGTTGGATGATGGAGAGGATTCGGTACTAGTGGCTGGCCCAATGGCAACGGGGATTACGGGGATACGGCCGCGCACCTTCACATATATAAGCTGAAGAAAGGGATCTTAATTTTCTACCCAAAAAATGTGTTAGCCTTATTTTCTACTCAATCGATACACGAATAACCTACAGCCTTACCTAATTTTTAAAAGGAAAACCTAAAGTGCCGTATAAGCATAATTTGAATTCTGCTAGTAAAGTGTTCCCACGGCTTCACAAGGATGATTTTGTTAATTAATTTCTATCACTCGGGAACAGTAAATTTTGTCGATGAATGATGCTCAGTCTTTTTTGTATTCCTGTCAAAGTGTAGCCAAAATTTCAGTAGTATTGAAAGTATAACAAACTAACATTCGCATTTATCAGTTAGGTTAAATATAAAACACTTAAAAATTCCTCCATTTCGATGTACACCCAGTCCTAAATCTCTGAGAAAAATAGAAAGTACAAATCTTTTCAACACTGATTTATTCTTATTTTTCATCGTAAAGATACGAATACCAGACCATTCGATACAGTTCTTTTTTCTGATTCGTATGATTGCATTTGTGTTTTCTACTTACACCAAAATTGCTTTTCCACGTCGATATGTAATTACCGTCTATCCATCCATCCATCAGCCCGTAAATGTCCACTGCTGGAAATAGGCCTCCCCACGATAATACCATCCGAAACGGTCCGGTACCACCTCCATCCAACGGTTTCCTGCGACTTTGGTAATATCATCAGTCCACCTAGTGAGAGTAATTACCGTATTACGCCTATATAATAGAGAAATCTCTATTCGAGGTTACGATCAATTAATAGTTATCGAAAAAAAAACACTAGCTCTTTTATATTTATGCCAGCCACCTAGTAAAAAAAAAATAGGTGCGTACAATATGTACAAGTACTACACCTCTGCGTAACTTTTGGTACAAAAGCGTAAAACTAGAAAAGTATTTAGTTTCAGACTACAATGTTTGATTTAAAAAAATTAGAACAGTAACTGTTATTAATTAATTCCTTTTATTATTCGCTTAGCCTTGTAACAAATGTAATATTTCGCAATTATTTTTGTTTGTAACTGAACATATTATTTTAATGTCGGATTAATAATAACTGTTCCGATATCACAATTTCTATAATGAATTTATAACTTCTATATTAACCCGCTGCATTTTTTTTTTTAAACAATCCCTGCACTAAGGTAGGGGAGACCGGGGCCGGTTGTGACATTTTATTAGAAAGTGTCATATCTTTTTATTTATTTAATCGTTTTATCTGAGTAAAGGTTTTTTCGGTTGAGTAACTATTCAGTATTAAATATTGAATGTTGCTTTATGTACCAAATAATTACAATAGACATAAATGACCGAATTCTGAGAAAGGAGGCCTGTCACTTTTAACCCCGAGTCAGGGGCTGGTTGTTACAGTACATGGGGTAAAATGTTACAAACAAAGACAAATGTTATTAAACACTTTTTATTAGGAACAGTCATCACACATAGTTGGTTTTCTTTATTAATTATAATATCATAATGTCTAGAATGCAGTCTTATGCCTTATTAAATTAAAACTTAGAATAAAACAAATCTTTAACATTATTTACCGCTACGCAAAGGGTCACAAGAATCCCTCTCTCGGCTGTTGTAATTGAACCAACTTGCTTAGAAGCTTTTTCAGCTAAATTTTTTCTGGGTTTCACCACCGCTGTGACACCTGTCTCGTCTACATTCCATATACGTGATGCAGAAAATGTATCTCTTTCTAATCGTCATCAACTGAGAAAAGAAATTGTCAACATTCGTTTTATTGAATGATGTGGCGCTGCTCAAGCTTGTAGCTTCTGGCGACCATATAGATAAATACGGGTTGCGTATTAAAAACGCTGTTAGCCATTCTACACTTTTACATCTTTCCTTTTCTTCATATATCTCTTAACGACATATGACACAAACCGAAACCTATTGCGATGCCACGATTTTTTTATGTTTCATCCTCCTCCAATATAACCGCGGCTTGTTCGTAAACATCTTTTGATATTTTGCCACGCTCCGTTTTCTTTTATGTGTCCTCATCCTACAAAAAAAAAACAATAAGTTATATGGTTTACATTATATCAGTTGGAACGAGAAATCAAGGGGCAGATTGTGAAATGTAACAACCTACCCCGAGCAAATGTAACTTTTAGCCCCGACACCAAAATTTATATTTTGAGGTTAAGTAATAAAAACACAAATTCATATAACAATATAAACGTAATTCCAACGCAAAGAGGAAGCATTAAGACGCAAAAATTACACTACAAACTTCTCTGATTAGTTGAAATACAAGTTACAGACCATAATTACTAAAAATCGAAAATGTTACAAACCTGTGGTTTTTTTGGCAACACTCACGTACTCCTGTCACAATAACTCTGGCGCCACTAGCTCTCGCATTGAGTGAGCCAGTAGTAGCAACGTCATTTTTCTTTTTTTAGCATTACTTTAGCGTTCCCTGTTTCGCCACCAGTGCCACTGTAACTACTTACCCGTGTCACAACCAGCCCCGGTCTCCCCTAATGATCCTTGTATTGCGGGGGACTTTACAAACATGCAATCAACGCAGACAAATCACACTCAGCCCTAGAACAACACCTTGTAGATCGCACAAAGTATTGTTCTGCGTGGGAATTGACCCCGCGACACTGGCACGGAAGGTCGGCATCTCAACCACTACGGCATCTGTGCAGTCAATTAGCCTTCCTTGCTTAAACGCATCAGCGACTTTTTCGCCTACAAAGTAACATGAGTAAAATTTTGTAATATATTTCTTTTTATTCTTATATTCAAATCAAATCGTAAGAGTATTATAATTAATAAATAATTTAACAGATTTTTTCATACTTTAATATTTTGAGGAGTAACGTCCAGCGCTATTCCTTATTATCTTCGAACTGCCCTATTATTCATTTCGTATCCGTGGCACCCGTATTGTAACGAAATAAGAATACAATATATCACCCATTTTTTCTGTATTGAGGGAGTAAAAATACATTCACCGTCTCCTGTCTTATCCGTAGATGTTATAAAAGATGAAAAGAGTATTACAATATGCATACAACATCTATGCAAGAGAAGGAAAATTCCCAATTAAAGAGTCTGACCAGCGTCGTATTAGGTCAAATTCCTTCTCAATGTCAAGTAGGTTCGAGCCCAATAGTGGGATGCCGCGAGCTGAATGAATGAATATCACCAGGCCTTCTCAGTAGCAGTATTAAAAACTAAGCCAACTAAGAGTATGTACAGCAGCATTCTCCTGCAAAAAATATAACAATAACTGCAATTACTAACCTCGGCTTGAATTTGTTTTATTAGTAATCAATCGCACGCAATCCAGTTATATTAAAATCTGTCTATCTTTTCTTATATTGCCTTCCACATACCAATAAACTTATCAAATTTTTGTCATGTAGGTATCGTCGTAATCTGAAAATTAAGGTGGATTAAGTGGTTTTCTCTCTTATAGATGCATTTTTAAACAAAGCTGTGTAGTAACGGCTACGAATACTACCAACGCTTACTTGCTCGTGGATGTCGTAAAAGACGACTAAGAGGCTTATAACGACCTGGGCCAACTCCATCTGTTGCCGTTACGTCAACAATACATTCCCAAGGAGGGTTGACGTCTGGCAGGCGGCCGGTTATAAAACTATTGCCAATAACTTTTATAATATGTACTGTGAAAAAAGAGTACACATTGTATCGACCCCAAATAATTGAGATAAGAGTAGGAATATGATGATGAGATGCATTTTTAAACAGTCTCACATTCATTTCGAATTTACTGTTTTTATGTACCAACATTTTAATCGATTATAGTGACAGGTCCAGTAATAACATAAATATTATTCTTCAATTTAAAATGGCACAGAGTCCACTTTTAAATTGAAGATCAACCGAGTTATTGTTTAAATTGAAAATACAGGATATGTGCCTGCAAATAACCGTTTTATTTAACTCTAGTTTATTTGATTAACTTTACAATCGATTTCAATATTAACTAGTCTTTAATGAATCGAGATATTTAAAATCAAAAATGATCAATCAATTTCATAGGTTCACGATTAAAAAATTATTTTGCGCACAGTGACGATTAGCACATGAGGTTACAATTAAGACCTACTAGTTCCATGTGAACACATGATTAATACATTTGTAAAAGTTTAATGGGTTACAGTTTTCTCTTTTTTTACAACCTCATTTACCATGTGATAAAGAAGTTAGAATGAAAAGTATCGGCACCCGAAATGGACGACTAAGGGATGCAAGTATATAACATCAATGCAAGAGAAAGAAATCTCGAAATAAAATCCTATATCGTGGTATAATAATAGGTCAATTGCCTCCCATTGTGAAGGCCACAGTTCAGAAGCTACATATATGGCCTATAATAGTGATAATGATAGGTACCTACTCAATATTGCTTAACAAGGTCACAATTTAAATTATAAATATTTATTTGTTATTTCGCTCCGAGCAACCATGCTCGCATTTAAGAAAAACCCTAAAACCAATATCATCACAATACAATCTTCGTATGTAGATTACATTCTTCTGATACCTTCACGTGCCGTTTAAGTCTGATTTCTGGGAAATGATCACCAGAACAGGCTAACACTAACCGGTGAATGGAGCACAAGCTCTCACATGTGAAGGGTAGCAATTATGGTAACTGCCAGGTGAAGTCTAATTTCACCATTGGGCATTCTATAGATTGCTACATAGCTTGAATGCATTTGACAAAACACAGCCCGTATTAGATACATTTGATTTTCCAAAATACTTTAAGCCCATCCAGACTTTCTCTCATCAATCTCTCGGTAGCATACTTCGCAGAATTCAATTACCAACATGGCTGTTTAATTGTAAATATCCAAATGTATTTTGTAAATGTTATTAATACGGTATATAAAACATACGTATCATCACCACCGTATATTAATACGGTATATATATCGTATACAATATACGGTATATAGTTTTTGGATGCCACGTCTGCGAGGATGTGTTTTGCATTTACCTGTCTCCATATTTTCCTGTTAATTATGAACAAATTTAACGTCTGCATTATACTCTTATATACCTATTAAAATGTTGCATTAAACATAAAATAACATTTAAATTAAGTTAATTTCTGAAATTACCGATTATGTAATATTTTCGATTGTACAGGACCTACTTGTTATTGTATAAGAGCTTGAATTTGAAATATAAAAATATTCTTACTCCACTTTAATCTAGTGTTTATAAAACCATTGGGGGTTTTATAAACACGGTTATAAGAACATTAATATTAATATAGATTCCTGTGGTTATTGTAGAAATTAAGAGATATAAGCAGATAACATCAGTGTAAGAGGAGGAAAACTCGAAATAAATTCAACCAACCCGTCTGATCAGCGTGATATTGGCTACTTTGCGTTATTTAGAGGAGACGTGTGCCTCAGCGTTGAAATGTATGTAGATTGTGTTCAACCTACACACATAAGTATTCAAATTCCAAATAATATGGTTAAGTTTTCCGTGTGGTGACGGAGTAAGAATACAATTCACCACCCCATATCTTACCCGTGGGTGATCGTACGAGACGACTAAGGGATAGAAAACGCATATAACATCTATGAAAGAGAAGGAAAACCCGAAACAAAACCCTATACCAACACGTCTGACCAGCGTGGTGTAGTAGGTCAATTTCCCTCCCATTATGGAGGAGGCTTGAGCCCAGCAGTGGGACATATATGAGCTGAGATGATGATGGATAAGTAGATATGTAAATTTTTCAAATGCATTGTGAGTCGCAGCGCAGTTGTGTAGTTTTAAAAGTCAGATTTGTGTAAAATAAAAATATTAATATTGAATCATCGATTCATCATTTTGTTACCATTTTATTAAGAGCTTAATTATTTCTTTTAATACAACATATCTTTATAACAATCAATAAAAAATACTACAAATAAAGTCGCCTCCATTGTTTGTAAGTTTAGATTTTTTTTTTAATATGCTACGGATTTTATTTAAAGAAGAAACAATCTCTAGAATTTAAAAGATTTGTGATGTGATGTTGTAAAAAATATATTTTCATACATTGCGTTGCAAACGCTGCCCAAAACTTACGAGATATATCAAAATTGTATACTATGAAGTTGTATACTTATAAAGATCTACAAAAATTTCAGTGATAATATATATTTCTATTTTCTAAACATAACTTAAAGTAACTATGCCTTAACATTAACTTAAAGTAACTTAAACCAACCAAGTGAACATGCAAATTTTTACAGATTAGTAAAAATAATTGGTTATTTAGGAAGCTATTTTTAATAGTACAGTACTACTCCTTATTTAATTAAATAAGTTAGATACGTCGTATATTTAATGTACATTATTGCTGAATGGGCAGCTTATGGACACTTATATATTTCGTTTTCTTCTTTGTGTTGTATTTACAGTTAAGTTTAGCTATTATTTTTCTTATTTTTTTTTAATTTGAAGCTAAGTGTCAATAAAATAGTTTTACTTCTTACTTTCTTCTTCTTTAAAAGACAATTTTGATCTACATTAAATACACCACGTTCGTATTTAGTTAATAAATAATTAGTGTATTGTTTAAAATAGCTTCGAAATTAACCTATTATTTTTAGTAGTACTCAAAAGATAAACGTATTGCGAATTATTCTTAGGAGATAAATTATACCATTGCTAACTTTTTGTAGATATTTTTAAGATTTCGTACTACATTATTCTGACTTATCTCGTAGGGTTTAGCCAGGGTTTGCAATGTAAACGCATAAAAAAATAACGGCTTTTTTACTATAATATGCATCTACATACATACATACATGTCATCACGCTATATCCCTTGCAGGGTAGGCAGAGAGAACAGAGTGCCAGAGAACTCTATCCTTGCATACTTCACTCACTTCCTCAACATTCATAATTCTCTTCATACACGCTCGCTGGTTTCGGAGACTCTTGACTCCACCTTACTTCAGTACGTGACCAATCTGGTCTAGGTAGGTTAGTCTCGGTCTCTCCAGGTACCTACATCCTTCCACTTTCGCATTGTATATCTTCTAATATGCATGTATTATACATATTAACCTTCCTCTTCAACCACTGTCTATTGACGAAAACCGAATTAAAATCAGTAAAAGAGTAATTTAAAATATCTAAACGTATAGAAGGGGGCTCCGATTGCATTATACTATGTAATGATGTGTAACACTCGCTTAAACATCAGATATCGAAATGGAAATAATCATTAAAGAAAAGACTGCACAGATGGCGTAATGATGGTTAAGATACCAACCTTTCGTGCCAGTTTCGTGGGTTCAAATCCCACGTAGGACAATACTTTGAGTGGTCCATAAAGTGTTGTTTTGAGTCTGAGTGTAATTTGTCTGCGTTAATTGGATATCTGTAAAGTCTGCCGCAATACAAGGATTATTTCGTGCAGGGTGGTGTATTTAAAAAAAAAACAATATAGGAAAGAAATTATCAAAATAAATAGAAATATTTAATACCAAAATGCGAGCATCAATATGTCCGTACAAAATATGTATTTAATCAGCGAGCCGTATGAATATGAGTCACTGACACAGATGCATATACTTATCACTTGTTAGTTATAACAATATGTATTGAATTTTAAATATTTACTCGAGTTACATTAATAACAATTAATATTAGTACATACAATTCTTGTTATAAAGATGATACTGAACATAATTTTGTTATAACATTGTTACACTGCTGTACATTGTTCAATCAACAATTGTTACGAATGCGGGTGCCCTGCATCGGTGCCGTGTCATCGATTATAATAAATGATAGTTATGCTGACGTTTATGGTCATTGCTTCGCTCTTACGGATCACGGTATTATATTTTACAACTTACTAGATGCCTCACTCAGTTTCAAGCGTCGTCAAATATAGATACTTAATCATAGTTCGCTTTGAGATAGATATTTAAGACTGAAACCTGATAATACAACAATAAGATAAACGTTATCCATAAAATGTTATGCAAAACATGTTTATTTCAAATCCGTCAGATTGTTTTTCACATCAGTATAATTAAACAAATTGAAAGTAATAATTGCTCCTAAATCAGCCAATATATGTCTCAGCGCGGGTCTACTTCACATTAGGAGAAAAATAGTCTACTGCACAAAGCTGGACGGTCGAATGGGCATTCTAAAATACGAACATATCGTATTTCTGCCACAATATAACCATTACTAGACAGAGAGACAAAAGCATGATTCACAAACAAATTATCATTCTCCTACTCTTATCCTCATTACTTGGGGTCGATACAATATGTACTCTTCTTTCATAGTACATATTGTAAAAGTTATTGGCAATAATTTTATGACCGGCCGCCTGCCAGACGTCAACCCTCCTTGGGAATGTAATTGTTGACCAAACGGCATCAGATGCAGTTGGCCCAGGTCGTTATAAGGCTTTTAGTCGTCTTTTACGACATCCACGAGCAAAGTAAGGGTTGGTAGAATTCGTAGCCGCTACTACACAGCTGATGATTCACAAACAAATATGGGATTTAAATGAATAATAAATATTATCGTTATCCATCACTTTTATGGAGTTGAATCACATCGTTGAATCGATCGCCGTAATTATTCTATAATATTCTTTTGAATGAAATATTTGCACTGGATAAAAGATAACTTATAGTACTCAGGGACCATTCCAGAAATAAGTCCCAATTTGTAAAATTAATCTACGTCTCTGTATTTATCATAAAGTTGCTCTTTCAATTATTGATAAGTTTTTGATCACTTGACATTTGTTATGTCAGGCTATTTGTAAAAACTTTTTTGCGAACCAGAAGTCTTAACACACTTTTAATGGACTTCCGTTCTAAACAATTTATCAATTATGTCAATATGGTTGGGTATATGTAGTAATTGTCGTTTACATTCTCATCTTATTTGGAGACTTTTTACCACGCCGTCTATCAAAAAAATTTATTTGATACTCTAACTTTTCAGCTAAAATTATAGTAAGCGATGACATGACCCATTAATCCAGATTGTATTGATAAATTTTTATATATCTTTCCGTGTGATGAGGGAGTAAGAATACAATTTACCCTCTTATCCCTATCCTACTCATGGGTGATTGTAAGAGACGACTAAGGTCTAAGGAATTTAAAATGCATATAACACCTATGCGAGAGAAGAAAATCTCGATATAAACCCTATACGTTGGTATAGACGTATATATAGACGTGTTGACGTGTGTACCAGCGTGGTATAGTAGGTCAATTTTCCTCCTATTTTGGAGGAGGCTCTGCTCCCAGCAGTGGGACATATATGAGCTGCAACTTTTATTTAGATTTAACTATTTATAAAAAATAATAGCATTAACTAAATCAGTTCTATATGTGAAAATGAATTTGTGAATTTATGAGTTTTTATTTCTTATATTTCCAGTGAATATAATCATCGGACTGGTGGTGGTTGGAGTTACGGACGCCATGTATGAAAGTTCTGGCGAATCAAAGGGTAGGAATAGTCTAATTACGGGCGATCTATTAATCATCTTGGCACAAGTCGTTTCTGCTTGTCAAATGGTGTATGAAGAGAAATACGTTGCTGGTAAGTACATAAAAGGCAAAATGACATCTACATATATAAAATAAAGTTGTGTAAGTTACAACACTTATAACTCGAGAACGGCTGGACCAATTTTTATGTTTTTGAGATTGTTATAGTCGGGGATAGGATATAGGATATTAAAATATGTTATTAATTAACAAAAAAAAACATCAGTTCTAAACGCTCATTTGTTGATGATGTAACAAGACGCAACTGACAGCTCACATAATGTTATCTCGCAAAACGTTGAAATTTACGTTGACCGGTCGATGTGTTTCTGGGCGCGAGTTGCGAGTGCTACAAGTTTTTACGAGTATTATTATAATAAATCTCATTGTATCGAAATTATTAGTAACAAAGTTTTGACCAAGAAAATCTTATCTTTCCCTTTGCCGTAACGCAATTAGGGTTCTAAACACCGCGAATGAAACAACTGAAGAAGAACGATATATTGCACGTGAAGATCGCCGCGTTAATATGATCCGACTTCGTGCTTCTCAATCACTAGAACAAAGTGAGACAGCTCATGAAAAGACTCGGTTGACAATGTGATATCGTTAAGCAAATCTCAGAGATCAACAATTAGATAATTTTCAATTTCAACACACAAAAAGAAAAAGTCGTATATAGGTAGTTCTCATTTTTGATTAAAAAAACTGATAATAAAATGTAAACGCCTTTTAGATAAAAGTGATGATGGATTCTGGTAGTTTGGGATCCAGTTCTTCCAAAAAAATTGTTCTCCGAGCTTGCAGCATTTATTATAGTTATTTATAAAAGGGTTTGAAAAAAAATCCCTCCATGGTAGTGACCTCACATCTGTGGAAGTGACATACTCAATATTAAATTAATCGTTGGAAGTGTACATTGCAGGCTGGTTTGTTTGGAAATAATAAATATACCATTGTATCAGTTGTAAATCAACTTTATTGTATTAACTTTGCTTGCATAACAAGGGAAATAACGACAAAATCAACTTCAAAATTCAGTCTTAATTGGTGCTTACCCATAATTATAATCAAATAACAGGAACTGAGTTTCAATATTATCTCTTGTCTAGAAGTATTAATTAGCAAATATAATTATCAGTGTCATATCCAGTCTAACTGTAATAAAATATGTAAAATAACAACTAAGTCTTAATCAACTACAACATTAAAAATCAATCATGAACCATAACTAGAATTTTTTTGTATGATAATATTAAACTAGTGGACGATATTTTAAGGAATAATTCTAGTCAACATGATAAACTATTCGAGAAATGTAAAGAAATTAATATTTAATAAATTTTTCCTATTCCAGGAGGTTTCTAAATTTCCTATTCCATAGACATTCCCTATTAATGTCGTACATTAATTTAATGTCACTCTTAGTCACATTTAATGTAAACTATTGAATATTATTGTATTTTTTTAGATCAACATTATTAAACAATAATTCGCCGCGCCTGACTGGTGTAGGTTCGGTTGAAACAGTCATTATATCATCACATGGAATAGGGAATATATCTTCAGGTTCTATCCAAAGGAAAGCAGAGAATTCTTTGGTAACTCCTGTCTTTTTTTGTAAATTTCACCTTTCACCTTCTTTCACCTTCGGTTCTTCATTATCAAATCCAATAACTTGACCAATAAAATGATTCTCTGTTTTCTTTGACAAAAATATTGCAACTACCCACAATCCCTCCTTTTAAAACTGCAGATTTTGTATTGCCAGGTTGCTTTTCATTTGCTCCAGTCACAGGAACACAGTTTGAATCAGAACTTGAATGGTTGTTTTCATGAATATTAAGCATACATACACATACATATCATCACGCCATATCCCTTGCAGGGTAGGCAGAGAGAACAGAGTGCCAGAGAACTCTATCTCTGCATACTTCACTCGCTTCCTCAACATTCATAATTCTCTTCATACACGCTCGCCGGTTTCGGAGACTCTTGACTCCACCTTCCTTCAGTACATGACCGATCTGGTCTAGGTAGGTTAGTCTCGGTCCCCCTCGGTACCTACATCCTTCCACTTTCGCATTTTATATCTTCTTAACCAGACGTTCGTTCGGCATTCTTTCCACATGTCCGAACCATCGGAGCATGCCCTTTCGCATCTTTACACCAATACTCTCTTTCATACCTACTCGCTCTCTTCGTCGTCGTTACGAATGCGGTCGGTCAGCCTAACTCTACAGATTTTCCGCAGAGATCGCATTTCGACCGCATTAATTTTACTTTCATACTCTTTTCTGCATACCCAACTCTCGCTTCCATACAGTAAAGTTGGGACAAGCACTGCGTTATGTATTGCTACACGTGCCTTCTGGCTGAGTTGGTGGCTGCCGAGAAGTTGCCCCAACGCTCTGTTCACTCTATTTCCCGCATTCACTCTTCGCTCTATATCAGTGGTGTACCTTCCATCTCGGCTAAATCCACATCCAAGATATACAAATTCATCCACTTGCTCTAGTATATCATTACCTATAGTTACTCTTACATCTGTTCTCGCTTCGTCTCTTTCAAAGACCATTATTTTGGTTTTGCTGACATTCACGCGTAGACCCCTTTTCTTACAATCTTCTGTCATTGTGTCGACTAGGGTCTGCAGGTCAGTCGCTGACTGTGCCAGCAGGACTGCATCATCTGCATAAAGCAGAGCAGTGACCACTGAGTTGCCCATCTGGACTCCCACATTCATATCGTTCAACCTTTGGAGACATTTATCCAGATATATGATAAACAGCTTGGCTGACAGAACGCACCCCTGCTTAACGCCGATATTGACGTCAAACCAAGGCAACATTCCATCATCCAGCCGCACACAGGCTCTACAGCCCATGTAACTGGACTGCACAGCCTGTAGCAGTTTACCGTTAATACCATACTCCGGTAAAATGTCCCAAAGTTCCTTTCGTACAACCGTGTCAAATGCTCTCTCCAGATCCACAAAACTGCAGAAAACCCTCTGACCTAGAGCCAGATGCTTCTCCACAATGTTGCGCAGAGAGAACACTTGATCCATGCATCCCCTTCCACTCCTGAAACCTCCTTGTGTCTCACACAGTAAACCATTGGACACCATCCTCATTCTCCTTTCAATAATTTTACCATACACTTTTGCTGCCAAACTGGTCAAGCTTATGGCTCTGTAATTTGCGCAGTCATAACGTAACCCTTGTTTTTAAACAAAGGCACGATGACTGCGCTATTCCAGTCCCCGGGAACCATTCCCGAGCTCCAACATAAACGAAGTCTCCGAAACCGGCGAGCGTGTATGAAGAGAATTATGAATGTTGAGGAAGCGAGTGAAGTATGCAAAGATAGAGTTCTCTGGCACTCTGTTCTCTCTGCCTACCCTGCAAGGGATATGGCGTGATGATATGTATGTATGTAGTTTAATAGAGCCTTTTCTCTTAGTAACCACATTTCCGTTTCTGTTCACTGCTCGTTATAATTTGACTTTTAAAGTATGTACTTTCTACTTCAAAATTTTCAGTTCTTTTTGTTTACTTATTATTAGATTAGTTATATCACGGTTTGCCCGTGCAACTTTAGAACATTTTTCTTTCTGTTGGCTTGGAGAACATCGTTTATTTGGACTATCTTGTACTAATAAAGGTGTCGATCTGAACGACCGTGTAAAGGAATTATGAGCGCAACCAGTTTCAGGACGTGCCATATTTTCTTCAGAAAAATTAACCGACACTGACGATGATCCCCAACGACTGCCTGCTAGTTCGTCGCCAGTTGTCTCAGGAGTATTTTCTCTTAAGTGATTAAGTAGGCTTTTATCACGCCTTTCTTTCAATCGACTTCTGGCTTTGCAATCTCTCCACTCTTTGCGTTGATTCCGGTGTTCCCTCGGTGTCATGTCGCAAATAAGCTTTACTTGTACCTTTTGTTTTTTGTCTCATATCGTGCTCTATCTTTTTCTTCACTAGCCTCATACAAAGAAGGATCAGCTTTAACACGTGCGCTTGGTTTACGTTCACACTCACGTTTTTGTTGACGTATCTCTCTCGCAGTTTTTGGACGCTCAAAAACATAACCTTCAAATCACACGACAAAATTCAAATTTTAGCACAGTAATTGTGACACATAAACGCAAATAAACTATAAAACCAAGCTTCATACTTGAATTATACATTACATACCTTTGACAATGAGCACAGTTGTGACCACTTATGCTTGACGAGTTTTGAGAATAGAAAACTATTTAATTATATTTCTTAGCAGTTACAACTTCGATAGCAAATGACAGCTGAGTCAAAATGGCGCATGGCTACTTTGTCTATGCTTAGTCGCGTTTCGTTACTCGCAAAATATTTTTTTAATAAATGACGATGTGACACTCGTCCATGGAAGTGACAAAAAAATTGATCACATTTTTATTTATGTTAGATGAAGAATATTGTATAGTTATAGGAATTATTTATTTAATATTTAGTGAGTAAATTTACTATTGTTAATATTGGTATTGTTTTTTGTATTATCCTTACAAATTCAGAGTGATCACATCCACGGACGGGACAATTTTGATAATTTAACATTTAATTAAAAATTAACTATTCAATTATTTCACATGTTTATTGTATGAATGCCTTTTAAAATGTCTTTTATCTATTTATTAATATCGCAATTTATAAGCCCGATATATAAGTACAACAGATTAGTAAAATTATTGTCACACTTATTTTTCCAAAAATGAGAACTACCCATAACACAGAGTGCTTCTTCGTTTTGCTGGCACGTCATTAAAATACTTGATTTCTTAAATTTATTTATGATCATAATAAAATAAAAATAACTTAATAATTTTAATTAATCGAAATCTGCTCATTCGTTGACTGTTAGGCGGAACGAAATGTGCCGGGTCCGCTAGTATATAATAAAGTAATAGGTTCGATAACCGCCTATACAAAGCCATATGACTTGATACATTATTTGCTTCTATTATAATTGCACAAAAAACAAACAATAACAATGGTCCAAGGGCCTAGTGCTGTGAGTTCGATTACCGTGCAGGATAATTCTTTGTGAGCTTCATTCTTCTAAACTCTCGCGGTACAACGTTTACAACCTTAGAAATATGTTGTAAATCTTTAACACAATTCGATACTCTGAGTGAATAAACATTTAATCGAAAATAAACTAATTATTTACAAATCGTAAAAGTCGACTAAAAATCCGACCTGGGTCATGTTCCCTTAGTGCTTTGTGATCAAAGATAGGGTTCAAGTTTAGGGACTGACTGGCTGGAAGACGTGCCACCGAGATCAAAGAATCGGTACCAGTTGGCCAATCCAATAATGATGGGGAGTGAATATGGTGAGTTATGGGGTCGCACAGTGCACTTTCTTCGCCCTGGATAAAACGGGCAGAGTGTGTGCAAACCATAGACTAACAAAAAATTCCCAAAACCTGGGTAGCCGGTTTTTTTTTTCTGTATTAGAAGAAAACTCACCTTGCCGACTCTATTGGGTTATCCCAATGTGTAGAAAATTGTAAGTACTAATTAACTAAACCCAATAATATTTAAAGTTATGGGGTTTCATCATTTTATGTTGGAGTGTGACCGGTACAAACAGTTAGGATGAGATTTGCTTTCTTTTTTTGACTCATGCATTTCACTCGTCATATTTATGCAATTTGGGAAGTTACAACAGTCTTCTCACTCAACAAATATCTTGCTAAAGTTTTATTAGAAGTTGGTAAAGTCTTGTTTAAAAGTTAAATCAGACGAAAATAGTTCTTAATATTAATTCCAAACTATACTACTGTATTTATACACGTATTTATAGCATTTACAGAGACGAAAAGAACTTCCTTTGGTGGTTCGTCTCTCTCCTTAAAAAAAAACAAAATAAAAAACAACTTGAACATTTATTCTAATTTGGATAATAACTTGTTTTATTTGTATCCCCCAGGTTTGAACATACCACCTATGCAAGCGGTTGGTTGGGAAGGAGTTTTTGGTTTTTCGGTCCTATCATTGTTACTTGTAGTATTCTATTGGATACCAGCACCGCCACACTTCGACAACAATGCCAGAGGAACGATCGAGGATGCTATAGACGGCCTGGTCCAAATTGGTTAGTAATATTAAATAAGAATACAAATACGTCCTGTTTATACGTGCTGTGTGGTAGCAACTACGAATGCTACCCTCTCTCTCTCTCTCTACCCCCCCCCCCCCCTCCTCCCCCCTCTCTCCAACCGCCCAACTGTCGTAGCCTTAACTACTATACAAACATACATATGACGCCATGTTGCTTTTTATACGTACATGAGTTTTCTATAAAAGAAGCCTTACATGTCCTTTATAATTATCATCATCATCATCATTCAACCTTTTGCCACCCGTGACTATTAAGCGGGTACTTCAGCCGCCTGCCTACAACGTCGCCCAACAACTTTAACCGAGTCGTCATAGACTAACAACCGTTCGACGACTGGATTAAAGTTATTGGGAGTCTTACAAACAAAGAACCTGAGCCTCTTGGAAGTAAAGATAGTCTGTAAATGTAAGCCACGCTTATTCTAAGTTGGCCTAAATATTATTATAATTGTTTTAGGCAACAACCCCCTGCTGTTGGTGGCGACTCTCGGCACCGTCATCTCCATTGCTTTCTTCAACTTTGCCGGCATCAGCGTTACCAAGGAGCAATCGGCTACCACCAGAATGGTTTTAGACTCTATAAGGTAAATTTTATCTTCAATATTATTAAAAAAAATATATTAAAATTGGATTCGGAAGAATAATTAATCTAGCTGTTTCTTAGGGACAGTTTAAGAAACTGATAGATTAATCATTCTTCTAATTTTGTAATCTTTGGGGTTGCTCTGCAGATTTGAATAACATCTTTGTTCTTCAAAAACGGGCTGTCCGCGCGATTTATAATCTAGGGCCAAGAACTTCACTGAGAGAAAAATTTAGGGCAATAGACATTCTAACCGTTGTATCACAATTCATATTCGAAAACATATTATATGTAAAAAAAAATATTAATGAATTTGATATTAAATATATTAAAAATATTATTAATATAGTGATATTCACCGTGTGAACACTAGGAATAAGGATAATCTAGTTATCTATCTAGTTTGTAGGCGAGTATGATACTCGCCTACAAAAAATTAGTAGGTCTTTCATGGGGCAATGTATACGCTTTTACAATAAACTGCCTAAAGATATCCGAGATATGCCAATGAATAAGTTCAAAAAGGCTATCAAAAACAGACTGTGCAGAAAAGGATATTACAGGATTTCGGATTATCTAAATGATAATACGGAATGGTTATGAGCAGCTCCTCTATCAGCAATTGCCCTTTTAATGTTTATCTCTTACTCTTGTATTATTTGTATTGTCTTAATTGTACAGTGTAGCGTGTTTTGCCTAACGAGTTATGTATTTATTTATCCAAGCTATCTGTTTCAAATTTATAGATTATGGTGTGGTCATGCTCACTGAAAAGGTCTCTGCTTGCGGTAGCTACGTGGAGCGGGTCTCTCCCTTCCCTCCAATGTGGTTGAGGGCCGTGATGGCTGCTCTAATAGTTAACTCGTGATCGGGTGCCGCTTGTGGGATCCGGTCCAGCCATTTTTCTTTCTTTTTTGTTTTATAAATATTCTTAGTTTAATTTTGTATTATATACAAAATTTAAAAAATGAATCTTTACTCGAAGGGCATATCACTGGAGCTAACATAAATTAACCATGTAACCAAACTCTTTTGTGAAAAAATATAATAAAAAAAAAATGACGAGCCCACTGAGTTTCTTGCCGGATCTTCTCAGTATGTGGCTGCTTTCCGATCCGGTGGTAGATTAATTAAATTTAATTTAAAACACAATGTAAAATTGACGATATGTAAGTGCCCCTATGGGGCTTATGCAAAATAAATGATTTGATTTTTTTTGAATATTTGAATCAAATCATATTTATAAGCCATTTATACTACTGATGAGCTATCTTTATAGTCCTCTATTGTAATATGATAATTATTATAGTAGTAGTCTACTTCGGTGGCAGCTCAATGGCAGCCATTGTAGTAATTAGTGTAGCCCAAATGTAAGACCAAGACTCGCTGCAAGAGTCTCGCTATTCTCTCTTAGACCGCATGTTACTATTCCTTTGGCAAATAAAGGATTGTCAACATTTTTTTAATATGTACCAAGTACACGGGGCAATAATTGATGTTATTTTAAACAGTCTCATAATAGATAGGTGCGATTATAGCCCTACTCCCGTTAAGTGGTATGTACTTAATTATTAATAGTTGTACAGTTAATGCCACTAGATGAATGAAATTTCATTCATTTTGTTGGATTTTTCATTTCTATGTGGATATTTCATTTCTATCACAAAAAGTGATTGTTATTCTAACAGCTAGAGTTGTAAGACTTGCGAGACTCGCAAGAGTCTTGCCTTTGGGTAACACTGCACTCAAGAACACAGTGCTGTTGTTTACAATAAAATTTACTGCTTAACATTCGAGAATTTTTGCTTCAAAATCACTAATCGATTGTGAAATTGCCATTAGCATATCGTTGCCTACTGTTACAATTAGGCCTCCCCTACGAATGGGGTTATGAACTTTTCTGTGGCATCGGCACGATGATGACAATAGTGAGACGGTTTGAGCTGAGACGAATGTTATTACAAGCGCTGGCGACATACTGGAATTTTAGTCCATCACTACAAGATTGAAACTTAATGATCACTGATCAGTAATAACTTATATACCAACGTCACAGTTTACTTGATATAAATACATCGTACTACTAATGTTATAAATGTAAAAATTTGTGAAGATGTTTATATATTTGTTACTAAATCACACGTAACCGTTGAACCGATTTGGGTAAAAATTGGCACATAGGTATACCATTTTCGGGATTAACACATTGGATATTTTTCCCGGGTAATGTTTTCCCTTGAGATAATATTGGGACAGTTACCTTTTACACGGGCGAAGCCGCAAGCAGTATTAAAATAAAGTGTCACTGATTGTGGTATATATCTGCCGCGAGAGAAGGATATCCTTGCAGTAAACCCGTATGTGACTTCACTGCACAAATGGGGCAGCGGGTAAGATACAGACCTACCGTGCCGGGTGTAATGAATTCGATCACCATGCAAGTCATACTTTGTATTCCCGCAGTACAAGGAGGATATCCTTAGTGCAGGTTCTTTCAAAAAGAAGAAAATATTTTTTAGCGATTTGGTCATTCGAAGTTTATCTCGATTTTACAATTCAAGCTTTTCACAAGCGGAATTGGTTCTCGATGAATTTTAGAGAAAGAACCAATCCCGCTTATGCAGTTCTAATTCGAATTTTATCTCGATTTCATGTTCTATTCGTATGACGAGAATTGCCTCCCTGACTGATGTTATACAATAGACTCCTGTATTAAAGGAGGCATATGAGCGTCAATGTTATATGTGTGGTTTGAGATGCTGAATATGTTTCATTGTAATGTTCTCAGGACATTCGTCATCTGGATGGTATCTTTGGCAGTGAGGTGGCAGAATTTCTACTGGCCGCATTTAATTGGTTTTGGTATCCTGATCTTTGGTATGTGCGAATACAATGGATTAATACCCAGGTGCAGACGAACACAGACTTCATCAACTGCAGACTCTGCAAACTTAGTTGTCAATTCTGAAGCCGAGGATGTAAATACAGAAACTAATGAACCTAATAATGTTTCGAATGCTTAAGATTTTTATTATCTATAATTTTCATACCTCATTGTTTGGAAGCATTTTTAACCTTGACAAGTCAGTTACTTTAAATATCAAAAAAATAATAATGAATTAGTAATTTATTTTTATGTTTCTTGTTCCTCAAACTGATAATTTAAATTGAGATTTTTGGCGAAATCCTATGAATGTCTTTAAAAAAATATATTAATACTTTTTATTATATTGCCGTATAATAATATTTTTAAGTCATTAGGGTTATATGGACCATGTGTTGACTTTCACTGTCATTTGATAGGTATATATCATCAGTTAAAAATATGGTTTTATGTATATTGACAATATACAGGGTGCCGATTTGATTACTAGAATAACTACTTAAACTAGGTGTAGGAATGACGTCATATAAAACATTAAAAATAGTTGCAGACTCCTAGATCTGCCCAATCCTGAGATAAAGTGATTTGTTTCTTATTAAAACAGTAGATTTGTCAGCGTACATTGACCTGTAGGTATATTTCGACCCAGCTGTGCGGCGGTGAGCGCAGCGAGAGCGGGACTATTTGCCTACTAGTTCAATGTCATACATGAGTATATGCCTACATCGAACTTTTATAGTAAAAGTGTATTGACCGCTTATCAGTAGGGCAATTTAATCAAAAGTTAGGTACTTTTTTTACTGATTTGGATAGTGTATCATGGTCTGATACACCCTGTTCAAGGATTCTACTAATTAAATCGGCAACCTGTATAATTTTTGGACATGTCAAGAGTTAAAAGATATTTACTTCAGATCTTCAAATATACTATTATATTTTGTAAGCGTAATAATATTCTGTACTGTTTTATTGTATATTATTTTTGAAGTAGAATTAGGCTGATATATGAGTAATTACATATTTTTTTTTACTGTGTGTTTCAACTTTCGTGATAATAAGTTCTCAGCCATTTGAAATTTCAAATTTACATTAGTTAAGTCAAACAAATTTCATTTTAATGTAACATTATTATATTAGTCATAAATGAAACGCATGGAATTTTTAAGCGCAACTTCGCCATTCAATCTGACCGAATCATTCGAATGTGATATGCCATTGCTAAAATAAATTTGATATTAGCTAAAATGTAAGGTAGGTATAAAATAAATATTTTATTTAGTGGTATAGACAATATTCTACATTAAATGTATTAAAAGGCCATTATCTTACAGATAATATCAAAGGATTATTTATGATACGAAATTATTTATTTTTGGCCTGTAATATTCTTTAGGATTAATTCAATTTTATCAGTAGCTGCTATAGTTTAATATACATTTCATTTCGAATAAATATTGTGGTGTGTTAACAATAATTATGACACTTACCAATTGACTTTTTTATGTATTTTATTATGTGACTTTGTTAGAATTTTATTGAAACTTTCGCAACGCAGCCATCAATTTAAATACATAGATACCATATTTTTCTTCGCAACTTGCCATTAATTGAGCGCTAACAACTAAATTAATCACTCTGGGCAATTTGTTAGAACATGCAAATACATGTAAATCTGGTATATCATATTTACTACACTACCACTATCAATGTAATGAATAAAACTACAGCAAAAATATTCAATATAACACTTAAAGAAATAAATAATAAATGATGTATTTAATAAAATTTTACTAGTGCCACATGACATTTTCACATACCCGCTAAAACTCGTACTTAGCGTGTACGAAATAGGTTCTTCGTAAATATGTTGTGCAGTTGTTTTCTCGAATGATATTTTCTACTCATTGCCTCGAAACATCCTGAATACATCCATAAGTATCTAATACAATAGTGATTACGTAATTGATAAAGGATCATTTCATTATAAATGATATTTTAAATGTCGGTATTCAATATATTAATTGTTAGAAGTGTGAGTTATAAAAAAGTAGTTTAGGTATGATCTCAATATTTAAGAGAATTGATCTTTTTTTAAATTATTTTGATCTCTAAATCTAAACATTTTTTATAAAAGTAAATAACCATAAATTGCATTTTTGCATTACTATTTTCATTGAATGCGTAACAGTTATATATTTTTTTTTTACATTTTGTTTTTATTGTTGTAAACTTAATTCGTCTGTCTGACAAATTTGTCTGTCTTTGCGTTTCATTTATAAGGCGACTTAGTACAGACCGTGATCGCAGTTTCACTCGTGTGTGCTCTAGATTCATCCTTTAGGGGACGTCCATTAATCACCTGATCTTTATTTTAGCATTTTTAACCATTGGGGTGATACATGGTGAGGTTTAAGGCTATGAAGGTTTAGGACTTCGTGATTTTTGTCAAACCCCTCCCCCCACTTTCAAACCTCACGTGATTAATGGACGGCCTCTTATGAGTTTTTACCAGGGTTTCATATTATATATATATATATATATATATATATATATATATATATATATATATATATATATATATATATATATATATATATATATATATATATAAATATCTTCACATAAATACGAGCAAAATGCGTTGGTACTATGATGGGTAAAATATCTTGTGAAATTGCTGCCACAATTATTAACTTAATTTTTACGAGAACAACGGTAGAATTAGCTGCTAACGATTACCTATTTCGAAAGTTTGATATTGTATGTAAAAATAATTGTAATGTGTAAAAGTCATCATTAATTAAGAGAGATAAAAATAGGAGTGAAATATTTATGTAAGAGCGTCGTCTTAAAATATGGTACAAATTCGGAGATTGGTGCTACAGATTTTTTATTGTTATTTTTACTCTGTTCTCTCTGCCTACCCTACAAGGGGATATGGCGTGATGATATGTATGTATGTATTTTTACTTAGACCTTATGTTTTTAATTTTGTTAGTTTCCTTTCTATTGTAAATTCAAAATCATATTATACATTTAATAATATTCAGTAAAAATACCTACTTTAAGCCAAAATCTAAATTTGACTGAACAAGTAGTTTGTAGAGAGAATAATTTTAATACATTATGTGGTATGATTAATAAAGTATACACTTAATACATGGGTTTTATTTTTTTAAACTTAAATGGCCAGTGTGGTGTCGCAGTAATTATGCAATGTGTAACTATTGTATATGTATGCAAAATACCTATTAACAGAGTTAATTACACACATATACAGAGTGGAGACGTCAATACGACAATAAATGAAAACACCGTCAATACTAGTGTATAGGAGTATTTTGAAACTATTAAAAAAGTCCTCGCATGCATATTTAAAAAACAATTTTTTCAAACAAACTTTTTATCATAAATATTGAAACAAAATAGAACACCGTTTGTAAATATTAGTTCACTAACCTGTGGTCGGCAAGCGGCGAGTGACCTTGTGGTATCATATGTTACAACTTCGAAACGTAGGTAAATACATTGGGCGCTATACTATTCATTCTCACTTGATTATTTTATTAAAATAATCACGATAACTTTAATAATTCACTTGGTCGTTAAACTTAAATTTTCGATATGTGCGCCATGGACCCGAACGCACAAATTATATCGTCTTAAAATATTATTTCGAACTCTTGTTAACAGGTCGCCATTGACGGCGATGTATTTTAACTTGTCGAAAGATCGTACAATTCCTTTTCTTAAGTTCTCTACATTATCAACCTGTGTCAAATTTGCGAGAAAAATAATTTAAAATTTGTTCATCTAGGGTGACTCTTACACGCGAAGGAGCACTATCCATATGAGGCAGTAAGGATTGATTATCCCGTAACCTCTGGACAGCTTGCACAATAGTCCGGCCATTGGTAGTACAAACACGTGTGTTTCCATATCTCTTTCGGTACGTACGTATGGTTAAAGCTACATTTCCGTGATATTCTCCATAAATTAAAATCATATCTGTATACCCGAAGCTGTGTAATTATAACGAGGCATTGTAAATGAGAAAGAAATACTATTCTAACACAAAGTAAGCGTCTAATTACGCACATTCACGTCACAGGATCACGATGGCACACTGACCTATTCTAGTAGTTTTGAACATGAGACCGAGGTCTTCTTTCATTAAGCCGCATTAGGTAGTTTTAAATTTCTCATCTAAGTCTGATGACACGGTTTATATGTATGGATCTTAAGATTTAGGAATAAGGTATAATATGCATTGATTTGTATTACGTTTGGGGAAGACTTGAACTGGTAAACATAGCGATATGTAGGTACTAGTTTCATATTGGTTTATACCGATGCGGCGCGGGAGCTCATTGATAGGCGAATTATTTTAATTTTTATACAGAGTGTGGAAATTGTTAATAATACAAAGTAATGTGCTGCGGCTAAACTATACGACATATTGTATTCAAAGTTTGTATACAGGCTGGGCAAGTCATCAGATACACTAGATTAAAATTATTGTCGTATGGTCGTCTCCACCTTGTATATACACACCACACCACACTAGTTAAATTTTATAAACATGTGTGCATGCTGAATATCAGCGCTGTTTCATTTGAACAAAGTACCACAAGCTGAATAGCCTTTGTCTCTCGTTAAAATAAAAATATTAAAGTGAAAACTTCTTTAGCGGTGTTGTGCACTTTTTTGAGATGGGTAAAAAATCTTAAACTTGCGTCAGGACACGTGACCTGATCGAAAATTCGTAAGACGTTTTTGACGTTGACGGTTCGTAAGAATATTAAATTATAAAAGAAAATTTGGTTTAACGATGTCAGACGATCGCAATCTTAGCACAACGAAATATTACTATTGATGCGGTCTTTATTAAACATTTAAATAGATTCGAATCATAGATCGTTTCTTACTTCAGCCACCATAAATCTATTGTATCAGTTTTAGAGATTGGCATTGATGATAATGGTGAAAGAGTCGTTGAAATTATGAATGAAATGTAATTTTTCTGGGAGCTAAATTTTTTAATGTAAAATACATAATTGTGATAGTTGTGAACTGTTAAATTTTCAAGTTTGTGTACAATGATAGCGTAATAAAGAAATATTGTATTTAATCACATGAATTATAGTACTTTTATACTGATAAATAAAGAAAGCAATTCGTGTGAAATTATTTCCTAACTATTCTATTATATATTCAAAAATGCACAACATTTATGTTCAAGTTATCACTCTGCCGGTACACCCGAAGGGTTTTTATTACCTATGTATTCAAACACAGATATGACACAAACGCCTGCACGCGCCGTACAAGATCCGTATAATATAATACTCCAGACGTGACATCCAGACTATCTAACATAAGGTAGCTCATTATGATATAAACTGCTCTCCCTGAGGATTGGCTGCTGTGTCTTCACAATTGCAGTTAGACATAAATTGACAAAATAGTGAAAGCACCATAACGAATTGTGATGTCTATAACGATCCATTTAAATGCCAACAATATAGGTATAAGCGTAGTCACTAAACTGCAATAATATGTAATAAAATAAATTACACTACTGCACTCACGAGTTTTTACAGCTAAGTACTATCAAATGCATTGTCGCACGTATACCTACTTAAAGATTCTATGGTAACGTGTTTTCTTACGTTCTTCCCGCTACTCTATGGGTTTATTGAAGTCCTATATCACACTAGTAAAACTGGTACAGGGTTTTGTATTCAATTTTGCATCTTGTTGTAAAGACAAACACCCACTGGAAAGAACGGGTGGTATAACTTTAAACTCTTATGCCGTGACACGGAAAAGTTATTATTGGCGCTACTTATACCTTCCTTATGTATAGTGTGGCAGAATTCACTAAATGTATATTTTGAGCGATTTATATAAAACTATTTCTCACAATGAGAAGTCAAGATATATTTTAAGCTCTCTTTATGAAAATCATATTTATTCATTAATACTTCTATCCTCCATACTTCTTGAACTTTTAATTCGCGATAGGTACCTGACCAGCCCGTGGGTCACTGAAGAAAAAGACCGCGTTCCAGTGACCCACCCGGCGTCGAGAGGTACATTGCAGGGCGCGTAGGTCTACGGTGTCGTGCGCCGCTTTTCCTGTCGCCCCGGACGGATTAGCGAGGCGTGACTAGGGATTGCAATCCAGAAAACCGGATCCGGTGTCATTAAACGTTCACCGGATCCGGTATACTGGTACCGGTGTTGGTAATTTTTGGCAAAATAATAGAGCTGTTACATGGGTAGGCGCTTCAAACCCTTTGCGCGTGGTGTTCATGCGTGCGAGTCGTTCACGCCGAGTCGCCCCAGCCCACTACGTTGCGCCAGTACCGCGCCGCACAGTGGGCTGAAAATCGCGTTTCATAGCCATAGAAACTTGAGTTATAATGTATAATTTTTTTGTGTGGAAATGGGTTCTCCTAGTCATTACTATACTATATAATGTTATATGAGATAATTTGGTTAACAATTGAACGAGTTATAATTTTTTTTAGAAAAAAATGTATGGAGCTGACTTGAAAAATGGGGATAACTCTAAAATCGCAAGGTTGGCCGTTATATCGTCGCAGATGTATATAGTAATAATTATTTGTGATTTTTTGACATACTTCATATTACGGCAGCACTTGCGATATTTTTTTTAAAAATCGTCAAAGGTTTCTAATTATTGTATTTTTAGATAGCTACTTTTAATTGTACTTTTATTTAATAATAACGCTTTAATTCTTCAAATACGCCTGTAATATTCTTCATCACCATCCGAATCCACTTCAGAATCGGACTCTATGTTTTCCATTACTTTGTTTGTTTGTTTGGTTTGCCTGCTCTTTTCCTAGAATAGTGTTCTCTAAACCTGCTGAAATCTTTGTTGCGCGCTTCCTGGAGCTTCTTCTGAAAGACTACCAATTGGTACAATCATCAAAAAAAAATGTTTTTTCATCCTCATTGATTTTTTTTTTCTGGCCTATCATTACAAGTAGAACTAATAGGGTCACCTGTCTTTGTTTGCGGGAGCGGTCCACTTCCACCCTGTATAGTTCTACATATTTCTTTGCTGTTATTTCGGCGTATTTTTTAAATTTCGAAACATCTATAATCTCACCAGAAGTGATTGCCTGCAGAATCACAGCAAACCTACGAATTAAGTTTTTGCCTAGTCCAGTGATTGCACCAGTTTTGTCAGGCAACTCAAAAAACCTTCTCGCAGTATTACCGTCACTAATCATGCCAGATCCTTGCTTAACGATGTCGACTAAAAGATTTATTTAGTTCATTGTTAAAATGATCTTGGATAAGTTTTTTTCTTAACTTTAACAACCGTTTGCGATATTCTTCTCTCGCAGACCACTTTTTAAAATCAAGACGCTAGGCTATATGTAGAAGACATTCCATCACATTCATGCGGGCATGTAATGATGATAATCCAAATTCATATACACCAGAAAACACGGTCTTTGACGTAACGCCATTTATAATATTAATTTCTGTAGGCTTAGTCAAACACAGGTAGCAAGTAGCACTTGATTTGGCATCGGATAAATATGTATAAATTTTACCGTCTATCATTGTCATCAATAATTGGTGACTGACCTCATTTGTTTTGTATTTTGTGGGGAGCAGTGCTTTGATTTACATACATACATACCATCACGCCATGTCCCTTGCAGTGTAGGCAGAGAGAACAGAGTGCCAGAGAACTCTATCCTTGCATACTTCACTCGCTTCTTCAACATTCATAATTCTCTTCATACACGCTCGCCGGGTTCGGTTTCGGACTCCACCTTCCTTCAGTGCTTTGATTTCGTTATCAATTTTAGTTTTTTCTGAACTGAATTGGACGACAATATGTAGATGAGGAGGGTTTTGAATTCTTCCATATTGTTTCACCTCCAGCTGTCAATTTTAGTGGAAACAAAGAGGTCATGAATATGCTACTGAATCATTTTGCTCACTGTCCATTACCTGTTTATATCGACTTTGGTTAGATGCAACGTCAAATCTCTACATTGATATTAAAATAATTTTCTGGCCTTCTATGCTATAAGGATACCAAGAAGATTTTCTAGAATCCAGTTTACCATTAAATCCAGAATTCCTTGAAATGCAATTTTAGCTGAAGATTCCGTTTCAGTCACGGAAGTTCTTTGGAGAGTAACACTGCAGCTTAGCCTTTTGTACTTTATAGTGAGACGGAAATACAACTTCAGAACCTTCCCGAATTGAAGTTTCCCTCAAATTGGTGAAGTTATTGCCATTTCAAGAGTTTTAATGAAAATAGCAATCCGGGTGCTTTTCTGCAGAAAATAATGATGAAAAATCTGGTTTCTTCATTATTTCCTTGAATTTCGCTGCTGCTTGTGGGTCTTTGAGCATATATATACTCAATAACGGATGCAATAACTTTACGACCATCTTCTGTCAAGAGTGCTGCAGCTCAATATGCTAACTCAATAGATTTTTTCGACTTTATGTTCGTTAGACCTTCTCTTCTTCTGCTTATTGCCTAGATCTTGAAAGGGCTTCCAAGATTTTTGTCATTGTTGAAACCGATATCATCGTTGACGTTTATAGTAAAGGTTACTCATGCTTTCTTTGAAAGCTTGTAGGCTGAGTAAATTAGTTTGCACGAAGCTTGACCAGTCAATACTTGTCTAGAGCCCATTAGTGTAGTATCGTCTAAATTTTCACAGGATAGCGTTTGGATCTCAACCACCTCTTTTGAACAGCTCGTGTGAATCATCCACAAAATTCCTTGAATGTAACACTGTTTTCCTCAGAAACGCTAGAACACAATCGAACCACTAGTAAATTGAACAATACTTCGTTATCAAAGGAAATAGTATCTATGACTACTCAGTATAACAAACCAGTCCAAGTTTGTAATTAAACATTCCATTATTCACAATCACAACTTACAAGAATATTAAAAAATGTTAGCGGTAGAAATACTCAAAATGAACTAAGATTACGATCTCAATTTTGACTGTTTATTGCTATTGAGTATTTGATGTTTTAGAGGGTAATTAGGCAAATATAATACTCTTCTTAAATACATGGTGTTCACGACATTACTTAATTATCTGTACTAATTGCACAATTAACAACACTCTTTTATTCCTTTGTATTTGTACTTTTATTCTTTTACCAAGCAATTCCCTATGTATAATGAAGGTACTTACATAGTGATATTGGAAGTGATTCGATTCTGAGAAGTCATTTAGTAATACTACAGTATTTAAGAATTAGAGATGACTAGCTCACATAACTCACATTCAAAAGATAATTCATTTTTACCACGTAGTTTTATTGAGCGTTTAAGTACAACGGACTAACGTGATATCTTACACTTCTTTGTGTGTAAGCTAGATCTTAATACATGCATATTTGAAGAAATTGAACGTTATTATTAAATAAAAGTACAAGTAAAAGTATTTATCAAAGAGTAAAGTAGTTAGAAAAATACAAAAATTTAAAAACTTTGACGATTTTTAAAAAAAATATCGCAAGTGCTGCCGTAATATGAAGTATGTCAAAAAATCATAAATAATTATTACTATATACATCTGCGAGGATATAACGGCCAACCTTGCGATTTCAGAGTTATCCCCATTTTTCAAGTCAGCTTCATATATTTTTTTCTAAAAAAAATTATAACTCGTTCAATTGTTAACCAAATTATCTCATATAACATTATATAGTATAGTAATGACCAGGAGAACCCATTTCCACATAAAAAAATTATACATTATAACTCAAGTTTCTATGAATGAAAATGACACCAGATTGCAATCCCTAGGCGTAACGTACCGTGGCCCGCCGCCAAACAAAAAAAAAGGTATCTACCTAGTCCAGAAATTGCTACGGGAAAAAACCAATATCGATTTAAGTAATTCTATTTTAGCAGCGGCCTGGGTGAGCTCCTGGCATTGCTGTGACTCATGAATAGTAAATTAACTGATCATAAGCTGTACAGCTTGTCTAAAAAAAAGGAGTCAAACAGAGTTCGCTATCGCGTTCCTCTGACGAGCATGGAACGGGTGCAGCTTTTTTCGTAGCCAAATTTGAGTTGTCGAGCGATTCTGAAGTATCGCGAATTTATCAAGTGTTGCGTAAAAAATGATTTAAGTTACAACCTGTATAATTGCACCCGACTATGGTATTCTGCACAAGCTCTATTTTTATAGAAATATTTAATTAAAAACATATATTTTACTATTATGATTAATATAAAATAGAATTAGAAATAACTGAGTACAAAATAGTCCTCCTTTTCATTATTATTTATTCAATTGAATAAAAGAACTAGGCAACTTTCGGTTCCTCTTTCTCGGGCTTCAATTTCTCTCCTTCAGCTGAAACCAAAAAATAAACACATTTTATATAAATGTACATATATATTAAACTGACAGTACGTAACAATTGGCATATGGTTGCAAAAGAAAGAAAACAATGGAAGGTGTTAGAGGAGGCCTTTGCCAAAAGGCACACCAATCTCCGAAACATTTCTATAACACAACAGATGTATTCTGTATAAACAATCTTTAAAACACAAAGGAGCTACGGCATGCAAAGGCTATTGTTATTGTATCGTATTGTATATAATGTATATTTTTTTTAATATTAAAGGCGCAGTTTAAATGTTACAAAACGATCGGCGGGACGGTAGCAGTACTCCGCTGGGAAACTTATAACATCAATTGTGATCGTCAACCCGCTTGACAAGTGTGTCGATAATAGCATTGCTTCCCCTTTGGGAACGCCGGTGTCCAACAGTAGATCTTGGTATGATAATGGATAGATGGATCTTAGAGACAATTTTATAAATAACAGACGCGAAATCTAAAAAATGGTGATCTTCTGAATTGGGATTGGAATTGGAACGAATGACAGTTTGAGGAGTGTACGTTATCAATTAACTACTCTTTTATATTACCAAAATATTCTTGAGATTCAATGAACGAACAACGGACTTATATGTAAACCTTACCCAAAATTGTGCCGTTAACCCAATAGAAGAATTTAACGATAGCTTTACTTCGCACCTCATGTCTTGTTTTCTCCTTTAAAGAACCTCGTAGTACTCTGGCAGCTATGTTAGAATAATTCACATAGCTGAAAAATGAGCCCAGTTTATGACATCTGTAGAGCTTCAAGACGATGCACTAAAACGCTACATACTCAAGTATGAAAAGATGCGCTTTAGTTGCACCTATCATAGTATAATTGGCTGTCAATCTAAGTACTAAGATTGACAGACGCTCGCGTTGTCATATCATATCAGGACAAAAAAGACCAGTACGTCTACCACCAACTTTTAAAAATCAATATTGTAATATTATTGTAAATATTTGGTTTAATTATATACCTTGATCAGCAAGGTATATAATTGACTTGACACGCGAAAGAATCAATTAGGTACTACCAGAATGCGTGTTCAAATTTAATTTCATATAACTTTAAATTAAAACATTAATTAAATAGTGTTTCAAACATTAATATTGGTGCGGTATTATATTTCCTAACGTCAAGAAATCTTCTTAAACCACTAATGTAAACAGAGAACATCATAGCCAGACTAGGTTTACTGGAAATATATTACGTACCGTCTTGTCGTTTATCGCGTCTTATGACTTGTCTATCAACTGAAGAATAACCACGAAACGGGACGAAGGTGCTACAAGCTGATAAGGAGAGTAATAGATGAAATTACTATTACTACTACTGAAATGTAGAAATAAAATAATCATACTTTAACCCAGCCATTCTCCACGACGTACTCATTTGTTGATTTAATATTTTATTTTAATTGTTCAAATAAAACTGTACAGAGTAGAGAATCTTCATATATGTATATTCAATTATATTCAATCACTAATAAAATTATAATGATTTCTTCTTCTTATATATTGGCAATCAGCTACATATACGATCTATTGGTGCCAGTGTCAAGTTATAAATATTTTCAAGTTTTTAGTCTTTCAAGTTAGTCATTGTCCAAGTCAAATTGTTGCCATTAACAGTGCAATGACCACACTGTTAATGGTATCTTGTGGGAATTTTGATGGAAAACGAAAACGTTGTAAAGCACTTTTATATGATATTCACTATATACCAGTAGTTCCGCCACTTCATATTACATAAAATGCCATCAAAATTATCTAATATAAGACGTTAAAACACTAAGATCTTCTTCTTCTCTTTGTATAATGGCAATCAGCTACTTATACGAGCTATTGGTGCCAGTGTCAAGTTATTATTATTTTATGTTTATAGTCTTGTCAGGTTAGTCATTGTCTAAGTCAAATCGTCACCTTCAACAGTGCAATGGCCACACTGTTAATGGTATCTTGTTGGAATTTTGATGGAAAACGAAAACGTTGTAAAACACTTTTATATGATATTCACTACATACCAGTAGTTCCGCGCATCACATTACATAAAATGCCATCAAAATTATCTAATATAACACGTTAAAACACTAAAATATCGAATATAATACAAGAGCACCACATGATGTTTTCAAATTCCCGTCAAAAGTCCAAAAACACTAAGATATCGAATATAATACAAGAGCACCACATGACGTTTTCAAATTCCCGTCAAAAGTCTATAATGATTTCAATATGACCGGAATATGTTTTGCCACTGTAAGGTCAAAAAAAATCTAAAATGTACACTATGAATCTCTCCTACCTCTTTATTATAAATCATAGTAAATATAGGTACTATAAATTAGAGATTATAATAATATTATAATTATATAAATCGGCCTATTATAAATGTATGTGTCATATTTGATTTTTTAACATATTCATAGACAAAATACGGAGTAGAGGTTAAAAAATAGCTCCTTGTTTTTTTTTTGACAGTCTATATACAGTTGACCACAAATTATTACCCCTTCCGAATGGCTCTCTCCGTATATTAAACAGACCAGTGGCACTATGGTGTTCTGCATTCGGTGGCTTGCCCTACCGGTCTGTTGGTGTGGGTACTTTTTACGGGACAGTCTATGGTTCGGTCACATTTCGACAAACCCAGGCGGCTGAAGAGGATGGCGTGCAATCCTATAAATTGGCGTATACGCACTTCTCTATCACCATGTGGGTGTAGAACCGATACCCAATCCTTGTCTTCGTGGTCCACTCGGTGACATTACTCTAAGATAAAGTTTTAAGATTTCAATTATTTAAGGACTATGCACTACTGCTGCAAGTTATTTAATATTCTTATTTGTTATATACTTATATATCCATATGGTGCCTTTTAGCTTAGGTCGCATAGACTATTATGGGGCATCAGCAATTAATATCACTGTATTAGTAAATATTTAAATTTACTCAAAACAAAAGTTTATGCTAAAATGTGTGCCTCACGTCGTAGCCGAATTTATTCCCAATATGAAGGAGTCTCGTGTTGAATAGAGAGATGTGAACGACATATTACAACGCATAGCTATAACGTCTGAAGCTAGATAGACACTTTGTATAGTTTGTGTTAATAACTTATATTCTAAAGTACTAAGGAATTTTTGGTACAGAGTTCAAGAAATCAGTGGCAGCGGTCAGCCTAATGACAAAGCGGAGGTGATAAAGCAGATTATAGGCCGCACGTCGTCTTGCCGTTGCCTTGGATGAATCGAACGGGGTATGTCTAAGCAGAACATAGCCTACCACAATAAAGGATATATTAAAACCCACATATTTAAAAATTTCCAAATCAAAAGCCTATAAACTATAGTCTATAAAATATAGCATGATCTCTGTGACAGTTCTCACTAGTGCCACGCTTACGATGCAGTCCGAATTTTTGTCGATATAATTCCTTATTTTTTAAAGTTATTTGCTACTGCAATTGAAAAACAAATTTATGAAAATCTTATTGAATTTCAATCAAATGGATGGATGAATCGATTATAAATTTAAAACAATTTATAAAATCTTATTGAATTTAAATTAATGGCTTTTATTTAATTTAAACTAAAGCTGTTAATTAATTCTTTTTATTATTCGAACGGAGTACATCCAAGTTCATCGTCAATATTATCATCATCGCTGGCGCATTCCTGTAGGTTGATGAGCTCTTGGTCACAGATTATTTCATGAATAATCATGTTTATTTTATAAAAGAAATTATCTTTTTAATATAAAAGAAATGGTCTTATAAATATTATAACTGATGTCTGAATATTAAAAGAACACAATTTACTTATTTTATAGAGTAGCCATGTGGTTTATATAGGTAATGTATTAGTATTACATGTTTTATAAATAATGAATAAGAATGTTATCGATTTACGTTTATCGGCTATCCCATCTCTATCTTATTCCAGTCCAGTAAGACCTTGTACTTGCGTAAGCATCATATTTTTATAAAATGGTTACTATATAAGTATTTAAAAACATATGAGGTACAAATTTTTGTGTAAATATACATATTTTTATATTCATAATTCAGTTGTACCTCAACTGAATTAAGTGGCATGAAAGGATTAAAATATAGGCGATACAAAATAAAATTGAGAACATGACGCGTACCTATCATAATTACTGCATCGGTTTTGTCGCTATCTGTCATAGAGATCAAGCGATATTTTAAGAAGTATAGTTATAAATTATATAAATTTTAGTTGCATACGTTTTACTTTATTTATACTTATTAATCTTTTCGATATATTTGGCATTAAACAAAAAAAAAATATTGAAAATTAATAATTTCCAAAAGAGTTCCTTTAAATATTTTTGTAGTAGGTATTTTCGTATTGTTTTTTCTTTTTACATTGCCACTACATTTTTTTTTCCTCTTGCATATTAAAAGAAATTATGATGAAAATATTTTCATTTCGTACTTAATATACCGAAAAATATTTAGAGTTTGCTTTACGAACAACCGCGTTTTTAATCAATTTCATTTTATCGAAACTTTAGGCATATTATACTGATTATATTATATAATATATTATATCAAACAGTCAAAATCACATTGCATTTGATATCATTTAAACTGTTAACATATTATCCTTAATAAGACTAATTTTGCCAATATATATTTGTCTCGAAGCCTATTTCCACTATTGGATTATTTATCTTGTCCATAATATCAATGATATTAGTCTAATATTTCAAGTGGATCAGATGCGTTGCCCAAAGATTTCATTTCTATTTTTCTAGAGTTTTGTAGACAGGTGTGTGACATTACCCACATAAGTAGATACACCAATACGCGAAACAATAAAAAAGCGATACGTTTATAAAATTAATAAATATTAACATTATTAAGAAATGTTAAAAGGATTTAAGTTGCGTCAGTCGTTCTACATCATATAGCGGTTCAATCCAGATATCAGAATAAGGTGACATTCAAACGACCTTTTGGGGATGAAACATATTATTCGAGCACATTCGACGACAAAGCTAAAATTGGATAAATTACTTTACGCAATGAGTGTTAAGCGGCTATTTGGTATTTTTTAGCCATGAATACACAAGATGGCTTAATAACTTTGATGAAAACTTTCTTGACGTGCAAGATTAATTTGAAAGTGGTCCATAACTGTCGGCAATCAGTGAGAATTTCCAATTAGATATTTAATAAACATTAATATTACATAGAGATGACGAGGATAGTGATCAATGCGGCATCGAGATATTATCCACGTTAAACCTGTGGTCGGATGCATTAAGGCGTTGCTTGCGGTTATTCGAGATAATATAGGTACATATAACGTATATTAATAATATAAGAATAATAACATAATTTCTAGTCACATATGTACTTAATTAACGTAAGTACAAAAATATTAATTTAGCGTTTGTTAATATATATCTCTCTATTTTTTACGTGACACAAAAAATTACGTGGCAAAATTTTAAATTAAGCATACCTAATTAAATGTTTAGTTAAATATTTTTCAATATTTTAGTCCTTTATCGCCAAAAGGATAGCCAGCGATGTATCATTGCACTTTGGAACTTTTACGCACACTACGTAATAAATGATGTAACTAGCGCAATCTGGTAAGTAAGTTCTAGTTTCCGTGCTGTTCGTAAAAAAAATCAGATATTAACTCTACATTAGAATAACATACCAATACATCTGCAAAGTAATAACGTACACAAATACATTTTAATGTAAATACATCTATAAAAGTATATATACTTCACGCTGAGACGTAAAATTATTATGAGGTCAACAACTCTACTGAGTTGAAATTATTCGGCGCGTCGCGTCGTTGATCCTTATGACCTTCACATAAACAGAGGGTAAATCTAAAACAATAGTTTGGCTACAATGGTTACTTACGAATAGTAGGTATTAGATTTAAGTGATGAAGTACTTAAAAACTTCGTAGTATGGTGTGGTGAAAGAGTACGAATATAATTCATCATTAAAAAAATATTAGCAAATAATATTTGCAAAAAAATAAAGGATCGAAACAAAGTCATATCAGCTCATCGTGAAAGGGTGGACTAGTAGACCGTGTTCCTTTCAATTGTGCAGTAGTCTCGTGCCTAATTACGGTACGTATTTATATCCCTAGATTCCTTAGAACCGAAGTAATAAGCCTAATATGAAGTGTACTTTATATTATCTTACAAAATGGGACTGGAAAGTACTATATTACACATGTTAGTCGAGGTGGCATAGGATTTTTTTTAGTTTTCCTTCACTTGCGGTGATGTTATCTACTTATATATAGGATAGTGTTTTTCAACACCCGTAGGAAAGGCAGAGTTTCATGTCGTGCGGCGTTCCACAGGGGTCGGTTCTGGCGCCGACTCTGTGGGACATCGGGTACGACTGGGCGTTGAGAGGGAGTCTCTCCCCGGGCTGAGCTTGATATGCTACACTGCCGATACGCTCGTCACAGCCCGGGGCAGGACACTCGAAGAGGCGGCGAGCCTGGCCACTCTCGGCACCGAGGAGATGGTCAGGCGAATCGAGGCGCTGGGGCTCAGGGTGGCCCTAAATAAGACGGAGGCCCTATTATTCCATGGGCCACGCGTAAGGCCGCCAATCGGCGCCTCGTTAGTCGTCAACTCCGTCTAGATCAGTATCCAGGCCCATATGAAGTACTTGGGTCTGGTGCTCGACGGGCGATGGTAGTTCCGGGAGCATTTTCGCCGAATTGCTCCCCGGCTGGTCAGCGCGGCGTCCGCCCTTTAACGGCTCATGCCGAACGTGGGCGGACCCAGCTTCGAGGGCCGACGGCTGTATGCGGGGGTGATCCGTTCGATGGCCATGTACGGCGCACCCGTGCGGGCGAGGGCTCTGAATGCCCAGCTCAGGGCTGTTCTGTGGAGACCACAGAGAGTCATGGCGGTCAGAGCCATTCGCAGGTACCGCACGGTATTGACCGAGGTGGCATGCCTACTGGCCGGGACACCCCCGTGGGACCTAGAGGCGGAGATGCTCTCCGACCTCTACCGGCGGGTGACCTCACTGCGCGACGAAGGTGGCTCCCCCTCGCTGAGCGAGATAGCCACCTGGCGCGAGGACGCCCGCCGAGACGTCATCGCCCGTTGGGCTACGCGGCTGGAGAGGCCTAGACACGGTGTCGTCACCGTCGAGACTCTCCGGCCCGTACTGATGGAGTGGATGGAGCGGCGGCACGGAGTCCTCTCCTTTCGACTGGTGCGGGTGTTGTTGGGGCACGGATGCTTCGGCTTGTACCTGCACACGGTCGCGTATAGAGAGTGGACTCCGGCCTGCCACCATTGACGCAGTGACGAGGACACGGCGCAACACACGCTGGAGGTGTGTCCGGGCTGGGACCGGCAGCGCCGTGACCTCGTCGCTGTTATCGGTGCTGACCTGACGCTGCCGACTGTCGCGAGAGCGATGGTCGACAGCGTCAGGAACTGGGACGCGGTCGCCGCCTTCTGCGAGGCTGTCATCTCGCGGAAGAAGGCGGCGGAACGAGTCCGGGAGGATTCCCGCGACCCGGGCCGCCGTCAGTGGCCGGGGCGGCGCAGGCGCGAATATCTGCGCCTGATGCCGCCCTAACCGAGGCCTCGGGTGATCGGACCGGGGAATTGTCCGGTCACCCACCAGTAAAAATATTATCTAATATTCACTTGATATGTACGTACATGAATAAAAATAATAAATGTGAGTTAATTTACAGTAACATGCTATGGTTGCTTTCCATTTACAACACAGAGGGACTCTGCGGTACATTGTGAAACACTGCCAAACAGATTTCGCCGTCGGGGCGTCGCCCTCACGCGGTGGCCTCACGTCGGGTGACCGGACAATTCCCCGGTCCGATCACCCGACGTGAGGCCACCGCGTGAGGGCGACGCCCCGACGGCGAAATCTGTTGGGGCGTCGACGAGAGGAACCCGCGAGGGTGAACCGCCGGGCGGGCCACCGAAGTCAAAAATCGGGTACCGGTGGCCCGATCGCACGGCGAAGAGAGAGGTTTAGGTTTAAGTTTTACGGTGGGTCTATGGGGTCACGCGCCGCCTTCTCCGTCACCCCGGACCGATTTGACGGGGCGAGACGCATCCATAGCCCACCAATAAAAAAAAAAAAGGAAAAGCAGAGATTACATTCTTACGTCGCCACCCCGCTTAAAATTTATTAATGTTTACTACCTTACAAAAGAAGAGAACATTATTATCTGATATTTTGAATACTGTAGCAATTCTAAACATAACAATTGGTTATGGGGATACACAGGGTAAAAATAAATAATACTCTATATTACCTTTTGGTAAGAATAGATAATAGTACGGGTAAGAATATGATTCATCCATCCTCCCTAATAGATTGTGTTATAAAAGTCGACTAACAATATATAATTATACTCAAAAGAAGAAAAAATCCTAATGCAATTTTGTATCTATTCGTCTGTACAGAGTGGAATAGATAAGCCAATTTCCACTCTCCTTGTAGAGACGGTTAATGCCCAATTGAGACTTATGAAGGCTGAAAAGGAATAAGGATATTATAATTACATAATCAGTAAAAATATTATCTAATATTCACTTGATATGTACGTACATGAATAAAAATAATAAATGTGAGTTAATTTACAGTAACATGCTATGGTTGCTTTCCATTTACAACACAGAGGGACTCTGCGGTACATTGTGAAACACTGCCAAACGCTGTGTAAAAGAAACAGCTAGCTGTTTCATTTAAAGTTTTACAGTGTTTGGCAGTGTTTCACAATGTACCGCAGAGTCCCTCTGTGTTAACTAAATGGAAAGCAACCTATGTATGAAACAGCTAACATGCTCTCTACCGTTACATTTCTAATACATCATAAAACTTCTTCTTCTTCTTATATATTGGCAATCAGCTACATATACGTTTTTAGTCTTTCAAGTTAGTCATTGTCTAAGTCAAATTGTCGCCATTAACAGTGCAATGGCCACACTGTTAATGGTATCTTGTGGGAATTTTGATGGAAAACGAAAACGTTGTAAAGCACTTTTATATGATATTCACTGCATCCCAGTAGTTCCGCCGCTTCATATTACTTAAAATGCCATCTAAATTATCTAATATAACACATTAAAACACTAAGATATCGAATATAATACAAGAGCATCACATGACGTTTTCAAATTCCCGTCAAAAATCCATCATAAAACTTACGTGATCAAGTGTTTGTAGACGTGAGGAAGGCACACACTTGGCATTGCAAAGCCGTGGGCGCGACGATTCCGGTGACGCGCAGTTCCAAGAACCAGTTTATGATTGGATACGTGATAAACACACCGTCTACATTAGGTACATCTAAAGTAATTTCTGAAGTAATTTCTCACTAAATATTGTGTAACAACTATGACTAATAATATCAAATTCTACACATTTAAGTTTTATTAAAAACGTCAACAGTTGTTTCTTTTTTTGATGATTTTTAGCATCACGCCTTTTGATTAAAGTATAAGCAGAGGTTTAAAGCTTTCAATTTTAAGTCATGCAATTAAAGACGGGTCTTGCTATTGTGGTAGAAGGAGGTTGGGTGTTCGCCGATATGTAGCCTTTCTGTCTTTTATGGCCCTTAATAATACGTTAACGTGATAAACATATTTTTGATATTTTTAATTTTCTTTTAAGCTATTCCACAGACATTTTGTCCGTGCTCTTTTATGTTTAATTAATTGTTATGATGGTTTGTTTACAAAATAAATTTTTTGAAAAACATATTAGCTGTAGCTAACTTTTAGAACGTAAAAAATGACAATTATTATTCATTTAAATATTTACTTAATTCATACGAACCTTAATACTTTCGATGACAGGTTAAAAATATAGAATACAATTTTTTAGGTAAGGATACTGGGTGTACTAAGTAAAAAAAATTACACAGCAAAGCAAATTTGCATAAATTGTTATGGTTTTGTTTTTAAATATTTATTATCTATTCACAGACAATGCAATTACTCTATGATTCTACTTTAAGTTATTAAGGTAATTTATTTTTTTAAAAATGATTTCTGTGATTTTTTAAATATATTTATTGTTAGAAATTTAAATTAATATTAAAAATGACTAATAATTACATATCTATGATACCTATGACCACTACTTGTGAAAGGGCCCGCAGCCTTTTAAGAGTGGCCATCAAACATCATGGATTTTTGCCTAACTGTAAGTAATAAAACAATATTGTGATTATAAACAAACATTTAACATATAATGTTATGATATGCAAATTAAAAAGTAGTTTAAGTGGTCGCCAAGAATCCAATGAATAACATTTTTCATTCATACGTACCATATATATATATATATATATATATCATACATACCATCACGCCATGTCCCTTGCAGGGTAGGCAGAGAGAACAGAGTGCCAGAGAACTCTATCCTTGCATACTTCACTCGCTTCCTCAACATTCATAATTCTCTTCATACACGCTCGCCGGTTGCGGAGACTCTTGACTCCACCTACCTTCAGTACATGACCAATCTGGTCTAGGTAGGTGAGTCTCAGTCTCTCCCGGTACCTACATCCTTCCACTTTCGCATTGTATATCTTCTTAACCAGACGTTCGTTCGGTATTCTTTCCACATGTCCGAACCATCGGAACATTCCCTTTCGCATCTTTACACCAATACTCTCTTCCATACCTACTCGCTCTCTTACGTCGTCGTTACGAATGCGATCGGTCAGCCTTACTCCACAGATTTTCCGTAGAGATCGCATTTCGACCGCATTAACTTTACTTTCATGCTCTTTTCTGCATACCCAACTCTCGCTTCCATATAGTAATGTTGGGATAAGCACTGCGTTATGTATTGCTACACGTGCCTTCTGGCTGAGGTGATGGCTACTGAGAATTTGCACCAACGCTCCGTTCACTCTATTTCCCGCATTCACTCTTCGCTCTATATCAGTGGTGTACCACCTTCCATCTGGGCTAAATGCCAAGATATACACATTCATCCACTTGTTGTTACTCTTACATCTGTTCTGGCTTCATCGCTTTCGAAGACCATTATTTTGGTTTTGCTCACATTCACGCGTAGACCCCATTTTCTTACAATCTTCCGTCATTGTGTCGACTATTTTGTTAGTCGCTTTTTATAACACAATCTATTAGGGAGAATGGATATTTAAATTATATTCTTACCCGTTCTATTTTATCTATTACTAGCGGACCCGGCACACTTCGTTCCGCCTAACAGTTAATGAATGTGATAAGCAGATTTCGATTAATTGAAAATTATTAAGTTATTTTTAGCTGTGTGGTAGCGGCTACAAATTTCGCATTGTCAACAGCACGGCCTGCCTCGCTTACTCTTGTGATTAAGAAGCACGGAGTTAGGCCATATTAACGCGGCGGTCTTTCCGTGCAATAAATTGTTCTTCTGCCGTGGTTACGTTTGTTATGTTTCGAATTCTAACTGCGTTACCGTTTTGTTGGGAAAGATTTGATTTTATTGGTCGCGGCATTGTTGATGACAATATAGACATAATATGTTTTATTATAACAATATTCGTAAAAAATCGTAACACTCGCACAAAACAAACTCTGACCGGTCAAATTTTGCACACATTTTGAGGTCTTGCTCTACTCTCGATATATGAAAATCAAGCATTTTCAAACCTAAAAATGATTGTATTTTTATCACATTGCACTTATAGGATAATATTATCATACATATGTCAAGAAAAACATTCGTTTAAACGTATTTGATATTTTTAAAAAGCAATTATTTTTTTAAAGTAAGAAAATAGTTGATTAAAAAAATATTAGAAGACGTTGGATAAAATATTCCGTATCTGTATACGACCGTAAAAATTAATGTATCAAAATATTTCTTATTTTAGAAGCTTCATAATCGCAACGCGCGGTTTCCTTTCGAAAATGGTTTGGTAATTCTTAGTCATTTAATTGCAATTAATAAAAAACTAAACTGCTTAGTCATTAGTATATGTATACCTTATGAAAATTGGGTTCGTTTACATTTTTTGTTCGTCCATTCGGACAGGCAAAGGAAATAGATCCCATACAGCCTATTGTAAACGAACAGCTATGTTTACTACTGCGTCGAGAATGGCACGAAATTATTTTTCTTTTTCATTTATGGCATTGACTAATAGTAAATGATAAATAAAATAATGAAAAATTGTCACATGTCTGTTAACTTTAGTCACATCTTAAAAATATTGCATTTTTTTTAAAAAGAAAAAAAAACTGAATTGCATTTTTTTTGTTTCTCTAACTTTTTGAAGTGAAACTTTTTTATCGACGTATGGGAGAAATTTTATATTGTAACGTTTTTCTGCTACGCGCCATATTTATTTTGAAGTGTAAAGCGCGTGGGAGGGTTATCCGTGTGGTGACGGAGTAAGAATACAATTCGCCACCCCCTATCTTAATCGTGGGTGATCGTAAGAGACGACTAAGGTAAGGGATATAAAACGCATATAACATCTCTGTAAGAGAAGGAAAAGGAAAGGTAGGTCAATTTCCCTCCCATTATGGTGGAGGCGCGAGACCAATAGTGGGACATATATGAACTGAGATTATAAGAGCACGAAGGTAGAGGGAAGAGAGGGAGAGAGGGAGAGAAAGAGAGAGGGAGACAGAGGGGTAGAGCGAGAGGGAAAGAGAAAGGGAGAAAAGGAGGGATAGAGGGATGGAGGGAGAGAGAGAGGGAGAGAGGGAGTGAGAGAGAGAGTGGGAGAAAGGGAGGGATAGAGGGAGGGAGGTAGAGAGAGATAGGGAGAAAGGGAGGGATAGAGAGAGAGAGGGGGAGATAGAGAGAGAGAGAGATTGGGAGAGAGAACGTAGGTACTTTATACGCACCCATAATTATTGATTTTTTTTTAAAGTGCAAATTTATTTAATATTACTACCTGATTTTGCTCAATGAATTAATTAAGGCGCTTTATTTATCGTGCATATTATATCATTGACTAATTGTAAATGCTAAATAATATAAAATTTATGAGGCGTGCACTATTGAATTTTCCTAATTATAATTTTAACTTTTCGCGGTATTTTCCAAACAAACCATTAGACCACATAACGACGTGAGCTGTCAGTTGCCATGGTTACTTCATCAACAAATGGACGTTTAGAATTTATATGTTTTTAATTTTCTTTTTTTTCTTTTTATTATCATATTTTAATATCCTATATCCTATTCCCGACGACAACAAACTCAAAAACATAAAAATCATAAAAGTTGGTGCAGCCGTTCTCGAGTTATAAGTGTTGTAACTAACACAACCTTCTTTTATATATATAGATTACCTTCTATATTATTTATTCTTACTCTGTGTATCCACATGACCAATTTCTGTGTTTAGATTTGCTACAGTTTTGAAAATATCCGATAATAATGTTCTCTTCTCTTGTAAGGCAGTAAAAAATGATAAATTTTAAGTATGGTGGCAAAGTAAAAATACCAACACTGCCTTTCCTTTTCTTTTATTGGTGGGCTATGGATGCGTCTCGCCCCGCCAAATCGGTCCGGGGTGACGGAAAAGGCGGCGCGTGACCTCATAGACCCACCGTAAAACCTTCTCTCTTCGCCGTGCGAGCGGACCACCGGTACTCGATTTTAACTTCGGTGGCCCGCCCGGCGGTTTACCCTCGCGGGTTCCTCTCGTCGACGCCCCGACAGATTTCGCCGTCGGGGCGTCGCCCTCACGCGGTGGCCTCACGTCGGGTGACCGGACAATTCCCCGGTCCGATCACCCGAGGCCTCGGTTAGGGCGGCATCAGGCGCAGGTATTCGCGCCTGCGCCGCCCCGGCCGCTGACGGCGGCCCGGGTCGCGGGAATCCTCCCGGACTCGTTCCGCCGCCTCCTTCTGCGAGATGACAGCCTCGCAGAAGGCGGCGACCGCGTCTCAGTTCCTGACGCTGTCGACCATCGCCCTCAAGACAGCCGGCAGCGTCAGGTCGGCACCGATAACAGCGACGAGGTCACGGCGATGCCGGTCAAAGCCCGGACACACCTCCAGCGTGTGTTGCGCCGTGTCCTCGTCACTGCTGCAATGGTGGCAGAACGAAGTCCACTCCCTATACGCGACCGTGTGCAGGTACAAGCCGAAGCATCCGTGCCCCGACAACACCCGCACCAGTCGAAAGGAGAGGACTCCGTGCCGCCGCTCCATCCACTCCATCAGTACGGGCTGGACAGCCTCGACGGTGACGACACCGTGTCTAGGCCTCTCCAGCCGCGTAGCCCAACGGGCGATGACGTCTCGGCGGGCGTCCTCGCGCCAGGTGGCTATCTCGCTCAGCGATGGGGAGCCACCTTCGTCGCGCAGTGAGGTCACCCGCCGGTAGAGGTCGGAGAGCATCTCCGCCTCTAGGTCCCACGGGGGATGTCCCGGTCAGTAGGCATGCCGCCTCAGTCGATACCGTGCGGTACCCGCGAATGGCTCTGACCGCCATGACTCTCTGGGGTCTCCACAGAACAGCCCTGAGCTGGGCGTTCAGAGCCCTCGCCCACACGGGTGCGCCGTACATGGCCATCGAACGGATCACCCCCGCATACAGCCGTCGGCCCTCGAAGCTGGGTCCGCCCACGTTCGGCATGAGCCGCGAAAGGGCGGACGCCGCGCCGACCAGCCGGGGAGCAATTCGGCGAAAATGCTCCCGGAACCACCATCGCCCGTCGAGCACCAGACCCAAGTACTTCATATGGGTCTGGATGCTGATGTGGACGGAGTTGACGACTAGCGAGGCGCCGATTGGCGGCCTTACGCGTGGCCCATGGAACAATAGGGCCTCCGTCTTATTTAGGGCCACCCTGAGCCCCAGCGCCTCGATTCGCCCGACCATCTCCTCGGTGCCGAGAGTGGCCAGGCTCGCCGCCTCTTCGAGTGTCCTGCTCCGGGCTGTGACGAGCGTATCGTCAGCATAGCATATCACGCTCAGCCCGGGGGGGAGACTCCCTCTCAACGCCCAGTCGTACCCGATGTCCCACAGAGTCGGCCCCAGAACCGACCCCTGTGGAACGCCGCACGACATGGACGTCCGCACAATGTCCCCTGCGGGACTCGCGCAGAGGACACTGCGCCCCTCCAAATAGTCCGCCACCAGCCGCCTCAGGTACAAGGGCACCCCATGAAATCGGAGCGCCTCCCTGATGCAGCTGAATGGCAGCCTATTGAATGCGTTGGCGATGTCCAGCGACACCGCCAACAGCACTCCCCCGCCGGTGACAGCCTCCGCGGCCGTCTGCCTCAGTCGTAGCAGGGCCCCGATGGTCGAACGCCCCCTTCTAAAACCGAATTGAGCGTCCGACAGATCGGGCCCCACCTCCTCCAGGTGCTGGACGATGCGGGCAGCGAGGATGCGCTCCAGCAGCTTACCCACATCGCCGAGGAGCACGATGGGCCTGTAGCCGACGGCGAATCCGGGGGCCGTCCCGGCTTTGGCAGGAGAACCAACCTGCCCTCCTTCCAGCACTCAGGGAACCGTCCAGACGCCAAACAGGCGTTGTACAGCTGCCTGAGGCGAGGCTCGAGGTGCTCGAGGAGCGACGTCAGCACCCGGACTGGTATTCCGTCCGGGCCGGGGGCCGTGGTCGCGAAACGAATCCGCGCCACAGCTGCTCCCACTTCCGTCTCCGTCACGGGCGGAATACTCTCGTCATCAGCCTCCCGGTCTTGTTCTGGCGAGGCCATGACCGGGGGCGTGTGTTCCGACTGCCGTGGAAACAGCTCCTCGACCACCCTACAGAGGAAGTCGGGCTGGAGGGTCTCGGTGAGGGGGGCGCACTGCGCGCGAAGTTTGTTCAGTGACGCGCGATACGGGCGACCCCAGAGGTCACGGTCGAGACCATCCAGCATCTCCTGCCAACTCGCATCGTTGGCGGCTCGGATGGCCAGCCGAAAGGCCGTCCGCGCATTACGGTACGCCTCGTACAGCTGGCCCTCCCGCTCAGCGTCGCGGTGACGCCGCCGGCTGCGGGTGTAGGACCTTCGGGCTCTGATACATGCCGCACGAAGGTCCGCCAATCTTGGGGACCACCAGTAGACCCCCTGCCTCGGAGGTAGACGCCGCCGCACTCTGGGCATGGCCGCATCGCAGATCTGCGTTAACGCACTGCGGATGCGGACAGCCTCGGCGTCCACCCCGTCCGCTGGGGGCGGTGAGGACAGCCACGTGTGAACGATGGCCACCTCCGCCAGTAGGTCCCTGTCAAGACGACCCACAGCCCACCGTGGAAACGCGGGAGCTCCGTCCGCCCTGTGACCCCTACTGGGGTCCCGGAGAGGGGAGACCTCCATCCGGATGTACCGGTGGTCCGATAGGGTCTCCGCCTTCTCCAGGACAATCTAGTTCCTCACCCGTGGTGCGACAGCGGGGCTAGCGAACGACAAGTCCACTATCGACCCGCCCTGCTGCCGCACACACGTGTTCACTGAGCCCCTGTTAAGAACACAGAGGCCCAGTGAAGCCGCCCACTCGATGACCACCCGCCCGTGGTCGTCCGTCATAGGGGACCCCCACGCCGTGGATTTGGCGTTGAAGTCCCCCAGAACCAGGACGAGGCCCGGTGCCAGTCGCCGTATCGAGGCCTCCAGGTTGGTGAGGAAGGCCCCGAAATCGTCCATTCTCCTGGTAGGGGAGAGGTATACGCTGTAGAGCGTGACCCCTCCCCACTCCGCCGCGACAAATTCCTCGCCCCTATCCAAAAGAGACAAGGACGGGAAGTGCCGCTGCGTTGAGACGACGATTGCCGCAGTTCCGTTTCAGCTGACCACCCAATTGGGGCGATCAGGCACGCAGTACGGTTCCGCGACTACGGCTGCACTAATCGACCACTCCGCCATGGATTGCAGGAGTAAATCCTGCGCACCGGCGGAGTGGTTGGTGTTGGCTTGCAAGAGGTGGTGCATGGATGGTGTAGCCATTAACGGGCTGTATCCATGACCGCCCCCTCGCCGGCGGGCGATCGGACCGCGCTAGGAGCGGAAGCGGCCGTGGTCGGAGGGCCGCCCCGCCCCTTTGGGCCCGAAGCTAGAGGTTTGCACGCCCCAGAGCCCATGCGGTGCTTGGCGGGCTTATTGCCCGCCGCACACGCGGGGCAGTGGGGCGGGGCGGCGCAAGATGCCGCCACGTGCCCGGTCTGACCGCAGCGGAAACACAGTCCGCCGCAGTCGAAGCAATTAGTGCACGTCGGTCGAGTATGTCCGACCGCCATGCACTTATAGCACCTCGCAGGCCGGTGCTCAAGCACGGTCACCCGCGCCGAGCTCCAGCCCACGAGGAGCCTGCCTGAGCCGGCCAGTTGCCTGACCGACTCCACCGGGCACTGCGCCCAGGCGGCACCTACGCCGCCCGGACCGGGGCGAATGGCACCAACCCGGACCGAACCCCATAGACATGAGGTGTCCCATAGACACCCGGTTCTCGAGGGAATAGCCTCCCAGATGTCTTCCACCGTCACGGAGTCGTCCAGACCCGCGATGCGCATTTCGGCGCATTTGACGGGCCTGGCGATCCTGATGCCACCCTCCCCGGCAAACAAACCTCGCAGCTTGTCCGCTACGCAGTCGGCCGTCTTGGAGCCCTCGGCCCCGGGGAACTCGAGGATTCGAGCCCCTGTCCGGCCCTTGCGGGTCCTGGCTTCGACGCCTCCAATATCGGAGACGTCTAGCTCCCGCCGGGCCTTCCTCAAGACGGCCTCGTAGCTGAGGCCCTTCTCAGCCGCCTCAGGCAGCACAGTGATCACCACTGCGGCTGTCTTCGGCGACTTGAGCCCCTTGCTCGGCCTCTTCTTTTTACCGGCTCCTGCCTGTGGAGCGGGAGCGGGGACCTCAGCGGCGCGATTGGCCTCCGCTCTCCTCTTCTGACCGCGACTCTTCCGGTCGCGCTCGGCCACCTGCCAACCCTCGGCCGCAGCAGGCGCGACAGGCGCGGAAGGCGCAGTTGTTGACGCGCTAGTCGTCGCCGGCGGTGTTGTTGCCGACGATGACTGCGGTCCGGCAGGAGCCGGTACCGTCCTCTTCCTTGGTTTTGGCGCGGGCCCCTTGGGCTTGGGCGCACCCGCGGCCGCGGCGTAGCTGCCACCCACGCGGCCACTCTGACAAGGCAGCGGGGCGGGGGCTGATGCCACATGCGACCGCTTGTCCGCGGCGAGAGGCGGCCGAACACGTGGTTCTGGAGGCAACCTTGCCTCCAGAACGGCCACGCGCGCATCGACGAGTTTTCCGACTGCGTCGATGATTTGGCGCAGGGCCTCGTCCGGTAAGCCTCCCACCGCTAGTATCGGGGTCAGCTGGGCCTCTTCGGGGGCCCGTTCCGCGGCGCCTGGCGGCTTTGGCGCCGCAGGGACGCTAGCCGGCGGCATGCGGTCCGCAGCGAGAGGCGTCATCCTCACCACTGGGACCAGTTTCGCCGCGGCGGCTGCACCAGCGCCAGCCAGCGACGCGCGCTTCGCAGCGATTGCCGTCTTTCTCGCCATGGGGACGGGTGTCACAGTCACGCCAGTGCCCAACGTCGTCGGCACCGCAGCGCGAGGCGGCTTTGGCGCTGCAGCGGCCGCTGAGTAGCCGGCCTTGGCCGGTGGCGCAACTGGCACAGGCGGCACGAGCAGCGCCATTTGCGCCTTTAGGTCGGCCACGTCCTTCAATAACTGGCGGTTTGCCCGCCGCATCCCCGCCAGCATGTCCCCCAACTGCCGGTTCCGGGTCCGAATGGCCGACATCTCGCCATTAAGGCGGGCATTTTCAGCCCGCAGGTCGGGGGGGTCGCCGTTGGTGCGGGCAGCGACCGCCGCCGCCCTTTCTTCTCCCGAGGCCCCTCGCCCTCTTCGGGAGGCGACCTTAGGTGGCGGCATGTTGGCCACGCTCCCTTCGGAGTCGGCACCCGAGCTGCCACCCTTACTCAGGCGGCGCTTCCTCTGCGAGGGGAGGGCCTTCTCCTTGGTCGTCACTGTCGTCACTGTAGCCGCCGGGCTCTTTGCCACAAGACGCGCTGACGACCTGGCAGGGGCTTCAACAGCCGGCCTGCTATCCTTCTTGGACGGCCCTGCGGGAATGTCACCACCCTCGTCCATTCTGGCGGTAGAACCGCCACCCCCGTCTTCTCCGGACGGCTCTGCGACATCGCTGTCGCCCTCGTCCGTCGACGGCTCTGTTTCGGCTCTACCGCCGTCCTTCCTCGCTTCCGCGGCGGCAGACTTCCTGCGCGCTCGCCGCTCCTCCAATCGCCTTTTGAAGGTAGAGGTCTTCCCCCGGCTCCTCCTGGGCGACCTCCGCTTCGATGTTGTTTGGGCCTCCGTGTGTTGTGCCGGACCCTCGGCGGACGCCTCGAGTCCCGAGGACGAGGCGTCGTTTCGGTCAGTTTTGCGTTGGCATGACCGGGCCTTGAGGTGGGAATCACTATGATTCACGTAGTTATTAAAATTTAATTGAGTATCCATAGTTAAACCCACGAGAATGGGAGATACTATTACGTCGACCCGGGCAGCGATCCCTTTACCCGGGCAAGCCTACATTTACCAACCAGGGGGGCAGCCGGTACCCTGGCTGGAGCGTGCTAAGAACAGAACAACCCATCTGCCATGCATCTTCTCGCCGCACGCCAAAACTTAAGATTGTGGGTGATTGCCGAATTCGAATGTACATTCGAAATTCTTTATAGAGGTTGTCTTCCTCGCGGTCCGGGCGGTTAAGCCAAGACCCTCGCTCCTGAAACTAAGACAAGCAAAGAATCAGGTTTACGATTTGACGACGGTGGTACATGTCTGCCCAGCCCTCAAATGAATGAGTGACTGAGCCCGTCGCGGATTCGCGTCCGGTCACCTTCTACGGATAGAAGGCTAGGAGCGAAGCGCCAGATATTCGCTACGGGAGACAATCCTACAGAATGATCTGAGGGACTGCCGCCCGCACCCAGGGTACACCGCGTGGAGGTTTCTGACATCGTACCCCAACACTGCCTTTCCTACGGATGTCGTAAAACACTATCCTATATAAGTAGATAACATCACCGCAAGTGAAGGAAAACCAAACAAAATTCTATGCCACCTCGACTAACATGTGTAGTATAGTAGGTACTTTCTACTCCCATTTTGAAGAAAAAGTATTTCATACTTATATGGCTTATTACTTAGAGATCTGAGGATAGGTTCTTGGAACTAATCCCACCACACATTCCCACCATTTTAACTCCTGTAAGCCAGGATCCACAATGGTCACTATAAATGACACCGAGGTTTGACCCTCAGGCAGTCCCGGGAAATGATTTTAATTGTCTTGGAACTCGCAACAAATTTAATTAGAAATGTTAAAGAGGAGGAGTTGGAAAAGAGTGATTCCACTTCCCTCCCAGGCAAAGCGGGAGACAGAAAGCAATATTGACTAGTCAGCCAATAAGTAAAGGGTTGTACAGCTACGATAAGCGCAGCAGTACGGCACCACGGATACGGGATAACTTAACGGGGCCTATATGTGAGCCTTAAGATTGGTCTGGAGAGATCTGAGGATAGTTATTAATGCGTGTATGTATACGTCATACATACCATACATTCAGATTTTCCGTGTGGTGACGGAGTAAGAATACTATTCACCACCCCATATCTTATCCGTGGGTGATCATACGAGACGACTAAGGGATATAAAACGCATATAACATCTATGCGAGAGAAGGAAAACTTGAAACAAAGCCCTATACCAACACGTCTGATCAGCGCGGTATAGTAGGTTAATTTCCCTCCCATTACGGAGGAGGCCCTAGCCCAACAGTGGGACATTTATGGGCTGTGATGATGTTGATGATGATATTCAGATATATACACGTTAGGCTAAAAAACTATACTACCTTTGAAGCACTTAATAATATTTCACTTTATTTACACAGATATGAGTTTGAGACAGCGAAAGATTAGTTCTAAAAATTGTCGTATATTAGAATCGGCACGTCCTAGTAAGCAGTTCACTACGATAGGCAAACTATTTGATAGAGTAACAAAGAATATTTGTGATGATAATAACAAAATTACTGTAGTGGGTCTTGATGAAGTTGGTATTGCTACTGTTTTCGCTCTACTAACTCAGGTGACGTCATCACGATTATTATTTTTAATTGATATTAACTTGGACATTCATGCAATGTCCATGAATGCAAAGCTGCTGACGCAGCGCAGTAATTGCATAGTTATAAAAGACGCATTGCCACGGAATTAATACGTTCTCTGCAAAAAAAATCTCTGACTTGTCATTGGACGCATTCCTCGTAATCAGTGAATAAACAAATTAAATAATTTGACAAGTTCAAAAAAACATATTTCAAGTAAAGGACTGTATTAAAAATAAATTTGAATGTACAAGTATAAGTGTAGAAATATCCTTATTATACTCATTCATGTACTAACTAAAAATCTCAAGTAAGCATTACTAACATAAAGGATTATTATTGTTATTTTTCTATCTGTGGTAATAAAATATTTATTTTGTTGACACTACACTATGCTGAATTCATACAATAGCTGAATTTCTATTGCTAAATAATATAAGTGCTAACCTACGCTCTCAATCATTTACTTGACATGACAGATGATTATATTACGCTCACTCAACTAAGAGGCAACACGACTAGCGCGTCCATAACACGTACGTAAATACCCGTGGTTGCGTCCTCGTCATCGAGGTGCGTTACAGCGAAATAATCAATAATTAAACGTGCGAACACCCACCTTATTCATCATCAACATCCCAAGCTGAGATCCGTATCCCACAGGACGTGTCCTTGGGCGATGTGGCTTAACCTATTTTCACCGAGTTTAGAGACCTCGGCTCTCACACAATTCAGGTCTAGTTATCAAAGCATCTGCGGGTAACAACGGTACACTCATAAAAAGGAATAAGCCAATTCATATTAAGTATACAAACAAGTGCATCACAAAATATTAAAGCGACTTTTTTTAGCAAACACATCTGTCTAAATAAAACAACTATGTATATTGTATAATATCATTCTAGTTTTGACAGAATATCACGATTTATTATAGGTAGGTACTAAGATATTGCGACGAAGACCTATAATTTTATTTACTTGATTATTTAACTGTATTATTTAAAACTATCTGATAGCTTATTGATATACATATAGATAAATGTAAAATATAAATCTTCATGGCCTGAGAATACAAGAGACATATGCGAAAAAATATATAATAATGTCAGGCTTGCATGATGATTTTTAGGGTCAATTTCCCTACCTTATGGATGAAGCTTATTTCCAATAATGGGACGTATACAGGGCGAGAAGTGAAAGAATATTCGATGATGATTAGCTACGAGTATGTTTAAATTACTGAAATTTAGCATTTAATATGCTTAATTATTTTATTATTTATTAAATTAAAATTAACACTTTTACCTTACTCAAAATTCAATTTACATATTAATAATAAAGAAAGAAAGAAATATAAGGCTCTGTTGGCATTAATATTATTAATCAATGTCGATTGATACCGATCCAAAGTGATAGTTTCTATAAATTTTAAAATTTTTGCTCACAGAATGTTACGAACAATATATGCATGATGGATTTGGAAGAAGACATATTAAAAGGCGAGCATATAGATCTGCAGTTTGCGTCATTGTTTCATAATAATACTAATATTGTTGCCAGTAAAGGTATCTATTCATTTCTTTATTGTAATTTCGTTATTACTTTAGTGTGGCCAGCGAAAAATGTTAGCCGCATTGGAACTGAATCAGCCCCGTATTAAAATCTATCGCATCATTGATTCCACGTACCCATTATCCCTTTAACATCCACTGTTCTACATTGAGTCTCTCTAATGGTAGTTAAATTTGGCAGGCAGATTGATGTTGGCTGTTGGTATTATTAAAGGCTGCTGCTCTTTTTTCTGGGATGCATTAGATTGTATTTTTAACCCGCCCCTACACGAGGAACGGGGCATGATCGACTCTGTACTTTTGTCCGTTTAAAGTTGCTAGCTGCAAATGGCTGTTATAACAACACGCGGTAAAATGGTAGTTAGGGATTTAAATATATATTTTTGCAATACCAACGTACAATTACTTTTATTATAATAGTATAAACTTATATTCAATACCGTTGCCCTTTTTGTGTGAGAAATAAAATTCATATAAATCATGATGCTGCAAATTTGCCCTTAATTCGCCCATAGGTTCATAAATAAGAGCATACCTGGACAAAAATAAGTGCACACCTGGTCTGTTCTACTCCTGTACTAGACTTGATAGGTTATTTTAAAGATTAGTTACTATATAATTCGACCACTAACTGCGTTTACATACATTGTTTTCCAATTTATATATAGACCTTCTTTACTTGTAGGTATATCTTCTTGTACACATTTAAATTTCTCCTAACCTGCTTGACCGATTTTGATGATTTTTAATTGTAAACACAAAGGGGGATTTAAAAAAGGTAGATAAACAAATGAATCCGGTAGACATCACTGCGATAGTAGTTAGGGACATATTTTTTAGATTCGTTCGAACAGCGTTGGTTCAATATTATCTTATCTACCTATATAAAAAGATTTTATCGATTTATGAAAACAACATAACATTTTTCTGCATATTAAACAAGTTACAAGAATCTGACTGAAGTAGTCACAATTTTTCTAATGAAGAACCCTTCACGAGAAAATTTTGTTACAAACATTTAAGATTTTTAATATTTCTGCCAGATCCCGTTGCAAGTGCGGATTCAAAAATCTGTATTGTTGTAACTGGTACATATAGAGGTGCCGATGAGCCAACAAGTACTTTTGTGGCACGAAGTATAGGCATTATCAAAGCCATAGTACCGACGGTGAGACATATTTTTCAAACACTAATCTGTTAATTCGTTTGCAAATCAAATAAAAACTATTCAGCCAAATTATTTATTCACAAAAAAACTGTTGAGACATGTTTTTTTTTATTTTTACAATAATAATTAGCTACAACCTTATTTATGTGATCACATAGTAAGAATCCAATGGTTATTTCTCTTGCCTTTCTAATGGGTGACCGTATAGGGCTGCAAGGGGTGCAAGCAGACAAACTCAATATAAAAGAAGGTAAACTGAAAAAAAAATACCGATACCAGCCAACTTACAAGCTTCGCACGGTACGTCAATTTCTTTACCACTGTGAAAAAGATTGAGCCCAACAATGTGGTGTACCTACATATGAGTTGAGCATCGTAGCATCAATTTAATCATAAAAAAATACACAAAAAAAAATACTAGTAAATAATTAATATTACGGTTATATTGTAAAAAATAAAGATTTATTTGCATTTTGCTCGTCAACAGATTTGAGGGAAATTGAGAGAAATTGTTTTAGGGAAATTATAAACATATACGTTTACTCAGTTAAACATATAATTTTATAATATTCGTACGTATAAAATAAAACTATTTATACGCATTTTGTCGTGTTTTGTTATATTCATTGTCGCATTAGTACAAATCTATTTTTTTAAGTAAAAATAAGTGCAGACGAATTTACGACTGCAATTGATTATTATTAAAATATATATTCGTTATTATAGCTTGTAAGTCACAGTCCCAATACAATCATAATAATTGCGAGTAGCCCAGTAGATGTTTTGAGCTACGCCGCTTGGAGACTTAGTGGATTGCCGAAGAATCATATTATAGGCACGGGTACTCTATTAGACACAGCCAGATTCCGTTATTTATTATCGCAAAAGTTGGGTATATCGCCTGTCGACTGTCATGGATACATCATTGGAGAACACGGTGAAAACAGCAGTAAGTTTGTTTTCATTAATTTATATTGAGCATTTCTAATTTCTCGATATCGTTGTGTTCCCATTGGTATAATCAGCATATAATCAGTGAGCGTATAGTAAAGTAGTTTATACAATGATTGCTTTTTTAATAGAATTTTTTTTTTAAAGTCATGTGGAACTATCTGGCTACAGTAACTTCCAAAGTGAATTGTTTTCTTTTAAACTAGTGTCGTCACCATTAAGTTAATGTTCTACATTAGTCATGTGCAAATCATGTCCTGGAGCGGATCGGACATGGAACGATTCATTTTTCTGTCGGAACTATATCCAGGAAACATGTTCGCGGACCTATCTAGTTCCGCTGACCGATAGTACATGAGTCCTATCCTATCGGTTCTAATGACATGATTATGCAATCCAATCCAACGTAACATGTGCGGACATAATTTTAATCGGCTCCAGCCATTCAAGATCCATATTTCTTAGTTTATAACTCCTTCAAATTTAGTATTTTGAAGGAGCTATAAACTACGAAATACAAGTTATTTTTAGGTTCCGTTTATTTGTCAGTAATTGTCGGAATATCAGTTGATTTACCCTCATGCTTGACATGACAGGGTTAGGACTGACAACCAAGATATATATAGACGACGACGATATATAGAAGAATATTTAGGCGCATGCATGACGCACACTTTATTACTCGGTCGTCGGAACGATTCGGTCGTCGGAACGACTTGGTCGTCGGAACGACTCGGACATGGAACTATCTCAGCCGTGTGGTTGGATTGGAACTAGATCGTTCCGGCAAAAGACATAGTTCTCGGAACTATTACGCTCCGGAACTACTCATCTCTATTCTACATGGGATCAAGATTATGAACGGCGCTCCACATTTTTTGAGAGTGCGATCTTAGGCGAACGAACATTGCCTGCAAGTGACTTTTGGAATAGTATACTACATATACAAACCTTGTGGCAATTCGAGAAAATTTCCATACCTTTCATAGCTATTGCAATAGGTAATAAATCTTAAAGCTAAGATATAGGCGTATCCATACTGTTACACTACGGCGCTTGTTGTAGTTGTATACACTGTTATTTATTGGCTGTACAATAAACTTTATTATGTCTCTCGCATTGCATAGGAGAGAAGTGGAATCAATCTTTCCGAATTCCTTATGTTTAACTTTCTTAATTTAATGGTTGACAAAGACAAACGTATTGCCCGGAACTATTTGATAATTAAACCTATGACATACGGAAACTATTGTGGAGCAAAATAATGTGTGTACATATTGCAAAAGTTATTGCTAGTAGTTCTATGAGTAGCCGCCTACTTGACGTCAACTCTACTTGGCAATGTAATTTTGACCAGAAGGTAACAAGAGTTGGCCCAGATCGATATAATAGTCTAATATTAAGAATTGTAGCAAGAAATACAAGACTTCTCTATTTTATCGTGTAGAGAAGTATATGAAAAATTATCATATTTACATGATTAGGGACCCTTACCACGTACTCCAATTATGCAATTGCTTAACTCCCTCCCCGTGTGTGGCAAGTGTGGCAACTTTTAGTATAGAAAAAAAGTCAAGTTTTGTTTAAGAATAGTATTTTTGAAAACACTCTTCCATCTACAGGTACTTAGTATGAGCACGTTCTCTTATTTTAGCGTCGTAGAATAGAGATTTAGTTAAAAATTTAAGGAATAATTTCTTTTTACACTTCATGTAATGACAAAGTAAAAAAAAATATATGTCATTATCTCTTCATTGACTGAGAGTCGTAAGAATCGAAGAAACTAAGGGACTTAACGATATCGCTAGAAATAAAACCCTATATCTAACCGGACTAGCTTTGTGTAACAGTCTAATGGGCCTTTTATTATAGTCCAGACTACTTCATAACTGTGTGACGTAAGCGATTGGGCAAAAATAATTGAAAATACATTATTAAAATTGCATATTAACCTGCAATAAAATATTTATGTTTTTTAAACTATACTTTTTTACAGTACCTATATGGTCAGGTGTAAATATAGCCGGTGTACCTCTGAAAGATGTGAACCCAAATGTGAGCGGTGATAATGATGGTGATAACTGGGGTGATATACACAAGGAAGTGGTGAATTGTGATGCAACCATACGAGGTCTCAAAGGTCACACTGCCTGGTCGTTGGCATTAGCTATAGCGGCTATTTGTAAAACAATAATTTCTAACGCAAACTGTGTACTTCCAGTCTCCACGCACGTTCAGGTACGACTCCATTAGCTTCCACTGTTGGAAATAGAACTACCCACGAAAAAGTCATTCAAAGTTACTCCAACGATTCTTACTATATTCTCAATCCACTTGATGCATAATATTTATATGAAAGTGAAATTCAAAAATATAAATATTCAAATCATTCTCCGTGTGGTAACGAAATAGGAATGCAGTTCCCCAAACTCTTTCTTGATCGTGGGTATTACATGATACGCAAAAGAAGACTAAGGGATATAAAGATGCGGATTATATCTATGATAGAGAAAGAAGGGGGAGACCGAGACTCACCTACCTAGACCAGATTGGTCACGTGCTGAAACAAGGTGGAGTCAAGAGTCTCCGAAACCGGCGAGCGTGTATGAAGAGAATTATGAATGTTGAAGAAGCGAGTGAAGTATGCAAGGATAGAGTTCTCTGGCACTCTGTTCTCTCTGCCTAGCCTGCAAGGGATATGGCGTGAATCATCACGCTTTTTTCAAAATTTTTCTTTCTCTATACATACATACATATCAATGTATGTATGTATAGAGAAAGAAAAATTTTTGACTGCACAGATGGGATTCCGTGCCAGTGTCGTGTGTTCGATTCTCACGCTGGATAATACTTTGTGCGACCTACAATGTGTTGTACTGAGCCTGGGTGTAATTTGTCTGCGTTAATTGCATGTTTGTAAACTCTCCTGCAATGCAGGAATTATTTACATTGAGCAGAATGGACCTTTCTTAAAAAAAACATAAAAATTCGATATAAAGCCCGATAATTATCCATCTGAGGAGGCTGAAGCTTTTCTATTTTTTTATTGCTTTTGGTAGCAAACCGAACAAGAGCACACCTGATGGTAAATGTCACTGCTGTCCATGGACCTTTGTAATACCAAGGGTATAGCTAGGCCGCTGCCTATCAATATAAGCCACAAACCCACCCAGTTGTGCTTCCGGTTTTCTCGAAAACTGTACTGTGTGTAATATACGAGATAAGATAACGATTATTATGCTTTTTTTTTAAGTATACGCTTAGGAATTACTCCGCTGTCCGAGTAACTTTATAAATGTATAAATTACATATAAACACGATGCAATCATCTGTGGATCACACAAATCCAGTCATTTGTCGATTTTGCTTAAAAAATTTAATGTGATTTTTCTGATATTTACATATTTATTTATTTATTTAATTATTACAACTGTTACCTTATTTCATATGTCATACATATCTAGTGACTGGCACCTTAGCTAAGCTGTTGTAGCAACTTGTATTAAAGGTACCAGTTCGTTTTTCTAAATAATGAGAAATTATATGGTAACATATGTAAATATAATAAATAATTACATATGTAAATATGATAAAAAGAGATATTTCTATGAACTGTTATTTATTTGCGAATTTTATTAATTTTAATTTGACTTTGGTCTTTTACTTTCATTTTATAACGCCTATGGTTACGAACTACACTTTTTGACATATTTACTTCTTTTTAAACATCGTCACGCAGATGGATTCTGATTCATAGTCCGGTCTTGCTCCTGAATACTCCTGATGTACCTACGTATACAGAAAGCTTATATAAACCTTGAAGTTTATTTCTATAACTATTCTCTCCATAAACAATGTGTTCCATTACAAATACGGTCAATATTGATAGCTTATTCGTTTCACTTGATAATGACTTTTACTTCTTTTTTTTTCAAAAGTATATTCATCCTTCAGCCTTTTGCCATCCATTGCTCCAGCAATGTATGTCCACATAAGCCTTCCTCATACATACATATCCCCATACATACTCCCTCATACTTTGCCACAAAGTGTAGTCCAGTGCCGCCCGTATCCAACGACCCCCAGCAACATTCATGAAATTGTCAGTCCGCGTAGCGTAGTATGGTTTAAATTATATTACAAAATGCTCAAATTGTTCCCAGACGGGTATTTCCTTGTTCTCAACCATGCTCGAGATTTTTACGAACATTGCTCTTATATCTTAGTAAATTCAGTGTTCTGCTGAAAGGATGCGTTTGTCTGTCTATTGTAGTACATGGATAAAATGCATGTAATTAATATTATACTTTGTGTTACAGGGAGAACATTCAATTCCACATAATGTTTTTCTATCAATGCCATGTGTGATTGGTCGAACCGGAGTGACTAGAATCGTTAGGCAGACGCTCTCTGATGTAGAAATCCGTCTCTTACGAAAATGTGCTGAAAACGTACACGGCATGCAAGAGTCTGCATCTAAAATGTTATCTTAACATTAGCTGTTATAATATATTTTATATGTATTGTATTATATTGTCATATATATGTCAGTTTTGTGAAATATTTTATTTTTGTACTTTTTGTTTGTAACTACAATCGAATATGATAAAAATAGTGTTTTGTACATTCAAATAGGTGCATACCTATGTATTGAAATTTGTGTTGTATCATTTTGAATATTTATATGGATGATTGCTTAAGAATGTTTAGAAAATTGTAACTCATCAATGTTGTATCATTTATTATCTTATGGCTAAAATTTATTTACGATTATTACGATTTGCTTCATGTAGTTGCGACGTCGTACGGAATGGATGATAAGCTAGACATCCGAAACTAAAGATGGGTATCTAATATTGTACTGGTAGATTATTGGACGAAGATCATCGAATGTCTGTGTTCAATTCTTAATGTTTTTAGAAGAGATAGTTTCTAAAAGAGTTACTTATTAGTTAAGGAAAACTGTATATAAGGCAATATCCGCATTTAACGAGCAATAAACTACGATACCGAATCATAGCTTTTACAAGAAAAGACTGCACAAAAAACCAAAAAAATCGCACCCGGCGCATAAAAGGCTAGTTACTGCTTTGTGGGTAAGTAGGTAGGAATAGAAGATGGGAATTTGTATTGTTTATTCATACAAATCTGCTATGAAAAATTGCTTAATAAGTATCAATTACTCACTATGGACTTAATTATAACATCAGTCCGTATTTATCCAGATGGCACTTTTATTTTGATTAAAGTCAACAAACTTTCTCGAGAGGCTGCCAAATATTGCACAAGGAAAAGTCGCAATTATCTTTAAAATTTGTATCGCATAATTTTATTTATACTCAATCTTCTGATTCAGTACCTAATTCTTATAATTCTTTTAAAAATATCGGTAACTAAAACATTTTGGTGTTGTTGGATAGAATTGGCTGTCTGATGTCATGGTAATTGAAATAGAAACCTTATGTTTGGGGATTGGGATTTAAATTCATGTGTCATGTCGTTTGATTTGTGCATGCGCGTTGTAGTGGCCAAATAAACCGAAGGTCACCTTGAACTTTGTCGGCGGACGAGTGCTATCGTACGCGACTAGATACGCGCAGACAGCTGTTGAAAAAAGTTCTACGTGACTTGCCACACATTATCAGATTGGTAAGTGCATTTGCAATTTTTTTATTAATATCCTTATATTTATGTGCAAAATCTGTAATAAATGTGCAGCTATTTATTAAATTTAATAGCCTCCTAAACATAAAACCATTAGTTAAGTATAATATATTCATACATATTATGTACCTACATAAATTATAATACATAAATGTATTTCGATAGCTAATGTCAAGTAACAGGTTCACTGATTCTTTTTTTATTGCTGCGAATTAACTTTTGCCATTGTCAAAAATTAGGGAAGTGTGTGTTAACAAAATGCTAAATGAATGTTTTACATATGTATAAAAAAAGGAACTTAGGAATCTTAGGATCAGAGGAGTAGGTTATATAAAGGTATGAGGTAATTTTACATATTTAAAAAGATTAAAATAAATTGATACATAGGTATTTACACAAAATTATATTCTAATGTTATTATAATTAACAAAAGATGCTAAACAATAAAATTATATACATACATGAGGATCCAAAGAGAAAAGAAGGACAGAGATATTTGTAGGAAAAGGTACATTACAGAAAATGAGTTCATTAAAGAAATGTGAGTGATCATACAATATACATAAGAACTAAAATTTTATCTTCTGAAATGTTATTTATTTTTTTAATTATTCTTCTATTAAACTCAGGATTATAGTCTCTAAATTCCTAATTATTTTTTTAGTTTCCAATAAGTAAAACAATGAAAATATTGCATGCGTTGTGCATCACTTTATAATTTTAACCAGTCTTTTACAGTGCTTTAAATTAAACGTTCCCAACGTTAGTTACCTATATTATTACAGGCGCATACCTATATAGTAGATATTTCGAGCTTATCTGCTTGCTCGTTCACACATTCACTCATTCATTCATGCGTTTATATGCACGGTAATCGTGAGCTATTCGTTCAGTAATTTCTTAACAGCCAAGCTGCACGTACGTACTTATTTAAATAAAAGAACTCGCAACAAATAGTTGTGTTAACTTTGTTTACAAATTTAAAAGTTGTGTTAATTAATTTGAAAAAATGTCTGAGAGTTTTAGTAATGGCTTCCAAAGAGACAGTAAGTTATAAATTGATTTTTGTTTAGTAAATAGCGTCTACTTATGTCAACTTTTTCCTTCCTTACGTACTCGTATAAGTAGGTACCTAGCTATATCATGAAACTCTGGAAAGGATTTCTAACCTGTTTTCATGTGTGGCTTACCTAGTATCTATACATACAGTACCTACTGTATTTATTCATTAAGGATAACAAGTACCTGTCTTATTCCAAATAGGTAACAATATTTAATTTTTATCCTGTTCGGTGACAGGTATATAATGTACCACTATGCCTTTAGCATGGAAAACCGATTGTCTAATGAGTATCATCAGGAGAGTAGAGGCAGCAGAATTCGCCTCGGAATTTATCATGTCAAATGTGAGCCTCTTCCCGCTTGCTTTTATGGCAGTATTCCCTCCCTTAGTGAGGCCTCTGTGCAGCAGTAACATCGATATGTATTATAAATGGATATACATAAAATGTTTAGAGGAAGTTTGTATTAGGTATTACATAAATGGCGCAATGGTTTTTTTTGTGTGTGACTTAGTTGTTAGCTATGGCTATGACAACTTTATTCAGATTGTAGGTGAGCGCTGAGGCCTCTCAACCCGAACGCCGCAATGTAGACCATTCTCTTTTAACCATCTTTTTTAAATTATTTGTGAATAAGGGCCCGGTGAGACACAATGATTAATTTCGTAGTGCACGGTATTGCCTAAAAACAATTGAATATCACAAAAAAATGATAAAGGAAAACAAGTTACGTATATACCTAAAATTATTTATATAAATATGGGATATTAATTTATTATATAGAAGTCTATTTCTGAGAGCAGACATTCTAGTCCCTTTTTATGATCTGGTCACACCCCGCTTGATCCGTCAAGAGCGATGGATGTGACGGCGTGCAACCTCATATACTGCTATACATACCCACAGTACATACCCTATACCGTACCTCACTATAGTCACGTGGACCAGCCACCGGTACCAGGTATCCAGGTACCCTTATGTTAGGTGGCGTTATACTGAAGTATAAGACCAATTTAATTGATGTTATTACTTTATTTTTTTTTATTTAAGCACTGATAAAGGAAACGAACATCAAAAAGTTTTTGATATTAACCGGCTATAATTATCATACAAAATAAAAACTATACGCGCATTATAGGCACTGGTTGTTACGAATATAATATATACATAATAATTCATTTATTCGAGTAACCAAGAGTCCACTGTGTTAGTAGATTTAAAAACTATGTTACACTACATCATCATCATCATCATTCTGCTACTCTTATCCCAATTACTTGGGGTCGATACAATATGTACTTTTCTTTCATAGTACCTACATGTCGTAAAAGTTATTGGCAATGGTTTTATGACCGGCGGCCTGCCAGACGCCAGGGGAGGGTTTCCTTGGGAATGTAATCGTTGACCAAACGGCATCAGATCAAGTTTGCAGGTCGTTATAAAGCTCTTAGTCGTCTTTTACGACATCCACTAGTAAAGTAAGGGTTGGTAGTATTCGTAGCCGCTACCACACAGCTACACGTTACACTACATTACTAATAAAACACATACCAAACAACTAGATTTTATAGACGAAATATTTCCTACGAAACATACTTATTATGTGTTTCGAATAACGCAAACTTAATTATTATTATATCCATACTCAAAAAATCACGCAAAAGGCCATTCTATACAAATAGTTTTTTTTTTTTGGTATCCTATGGTCTGGACACACCGTCCATTCTGCCCGGGGCGACGGAAGAGTGGCGCGTGGCCCCATAAACCGCCGAATTCCCTTCCTATCACCATTGGGTCCGGCCACCCACCGGCCACTGGTACCGCTTCCTTGACATCCGTGGCCAGCCCGGAAAAAAAAATATACTACAGATTGTTTATATAGTTTCAGGCAATCTTCAATCTTAAAACTTCTATTTTTTCTAACGGTTAAGTGTCACAACTTTCCAGTGTCATTGCAAGAGAAGACATGTCGGCATAATACCTTGTCGGAATAATCAATTGCATGGTAGATTGAAATCACTCTTTAGTTTGTTTTTTTTTCCTGCAAGTGCAATGTATGTGTAAGGAAACTATAGACGATGATTCCCAAGTAGGTTTTGATGTAAAGACTATAAAAAATATCTATGAGAATAGACCTTTTAGTTTGTCTACTAGCTTGTAGAGTTATTATTTTAGGTCTATAGTGTTTTTGGTGCCAGTCCAGTGCATTTGGCCTTTACGGTCTATCTATTTTCACGGTTGGTTAGACAATACCATAACTAACCTTGATGATTAATTTCTTTTTCTTACCATTAGCATTATAAAAATGTGCTGTGTGGTAGCGGCTACGAATACTACCAACCCTTACTTTGCTTGTGGATGTCGTAAAAGACGACTAAGAGCCTTATAACGACCTGGGCCAGCTCCATCTAATGCCGATTGATCAACAATTACATTCTTAAGGAGGATTGACGTCTGGCAGGCGGCCGGTCATAAAACTATTGCCAATAACTTTTGCAATATTTTACAATGAAAGAAAAGTACATATTGTATCGACCCCAAGTAATTGGGATAAGAGTAGGATAATGATGATTAGCATTATAAAAATACAAACTACATAATAAATGCATATGAGGCCTATGAGATAAAGGGATCGCTCTATTCCACAGTGTGGTTAGTTAATGCCAGACAATATAATGTTAATGGACAGAAAAGAAGCAGTGAAATTCTAAAACTGCACATTGTGTCTGACACTTTTTTCCTGGCGGCGGGCACGGAACTTTACGCCCCGCTAATCCATCCGGGGCGACAGGGAAGCGGCGCACGATCCCGTAGACCCGCCCTGCAACGTACCTGACATTACATTACTTCTAGCTGACACTAGAACTTGTGCTGTTTTGTAGCGGCTACGAATACAACCCTTACTTTGCGTGGATTGACTTTTCGTGGATGTTGTAAAAGACGACTATGAGCTTTATATCGATCTGTGCCCGACTCCAACTCCTGATGCCGTTTGGTCAATAATTACATTCCCAAGGACTGTTGACGCCAGGCAGCTACTAATAAACTACTGCCAATAACTTTTGCAATACATATTGTGCCAACCCCAAGTAATTGGGATGAGAACAGGAGAATGAGTTAAGTCACAGTAGTATAATTTCTATTATAATCTTCTGATTATTTACATATTATGTTCTTTGTTTAGATAATATCGCATTCGAATCGCAAATTAATCGTATATGATGTAACTCATAGGAAATAATAAAACCATAGATGAAAACTTTTTGCACTTTAAAAATAACTTATGACATCAACTTCCTATTTTTTCATGTTAGTTTCCGTAATGACTTGAATTGATGATAAATTTTACTTATATTCAGAATGGAATTTACAATTTGAGCTTGCAAATTTAGTTGTGACTTGAATCGCTAGTAATCGGATGTGTTACGACTACCGCTAAACCACAGGCCGTCGAATATTTTTTTAAGGTGAAAAATTCTAGGCGACAACGTAAAAAAATAATGTTCACGGTTAGAGTGTGTTAACTGACGATATGATTGCAAAAAATCTTACGAATATTTAATTTGTTTGTGTTTCATTGTGCTTGTGGTTTGTTTCAACGTGTATATACAAATATCTCAGTATTTAGAAATTCTTAAATTTGGCACACATGGCTTTTATTTTAATACATCATCGTCAACTTATATGTAAAATCGGAAGGAGCGCGAGCCTCTTCGCCAGCTTAGATCGACGACCAGTGACTATAAACGGTTTGTTTACTTAATGAGTTATAACAATTTTAAATAGATACTTTAATCATAATCTGTGCTTTAATACGTTTAATGAAGAGTTAGACATGTTTTAATTTATTGTGAGTGTTTAATATAAACGTAATGTCCCAAACAACCATGCAACAGTTCAAAATGTTGTGTTAGAAATTAAAAATTAAAATTTAGGTTCATAATTATCACAAAGTATTAGATAGTAGTTACAAAGAAATAATGTTGATAAGGTTGTTTATATTTAAGAAGCAGTTACTCGTAGCTATTGAATAGATGTACTATAAAAATAAATTTGAATAAATATATAGATATATGTATATAAGGTGATTTTAATAGATTATGTATATATATGTAAAGCGATATTAATTGATTGTGCAGCAGTATCACTTACTATCAGATGTGCTTGCTCGTTTGCCACCATCATCATCATTCTCCTACTTTTATCCCAATTGCTTGGGGTCGATACAATACGTCTTCTTCTTTCATAGCATATATTAAAAAAGTTATTGGCAATAGTTTTATGACAGGCCGCCTGCCTGACGTCAAGTCTCCTTCGGAATGTAATTGTTGACCAAACAGTATCAGATAGAGTTGGCCCAGATCGTTATAAGGCTTCTAGTCGTCTTTTACGACATCCACAAGCAAAGTAAGGGTTGGTAGTACTCGTAGCCGCTACCACACAGCATTTGCCACCATAAGCAATAAAAAAACTCTTTAAAGTAAAAAAACTTTATTCATTTTATTAATATTATATTTGTTTTTCTAGACAACATGATGTCCATCAGTCAGATGTTTCGGCCCATGCAAGAAAGATGTGATACAAATCGCAACAAAATCTCTGTGGTCGGCGTTGGATCAGTTGGAATGGCTACTGTTATCTCACTCATCACACAGGTATACACTTCGTAATATTTATGAATGATATTTAATTTCAACGATATAAATTTTCACCGTGTGGTGACTGTCTAAAATAGAGAATAGAATCATAGAGAATAGAATCCCCTGCTAATTATGCGAATATATAAAATGACTGCAAGAGAAGAAATCTTGAAACACAAACCTATTCTAAAACTTCGAATCAGCGTTGGATATAACCATCTTACAGCGAAAAAGACTCATAACCTAATATTATATTAGGACGTACCTATATATGCTGAAATAAAATGTTAACTCTTTTTATGGGTCATACAGGGAAAAATATTATATTATTCCTATATCAGTACCTAACTATACTTTAGAACTCATCATGGATCATTTTCTAATATTCCATTATTTTTATTATTCACTTTGAATATAGTTGGATATAAATTTATATTAGTTCATTTCTATATCGAATTTATTTCATATTCTTATTTAACATGCCATGAGATGCCCATATGTGTCCCACTGTTAGGCTCGGGCCTCCTCCACAACGGGAGGAATATTAACCTACTATATCACGCTGGTCAGACGTGTTGATAGAGGGTTTTATTGTGAGTTTTCCTTCTCTTGTACAGATGCCTTATGCATGTTATATCCCTTAATCGTCTTTTACGAGGACAGGAGAGGGGGTGGTGAATTGTATTCTTACTCCGTCACCACGCGGAAGATTTAACATGTAAATACTTGTAATTGTTAAATAAAAATCTTATTTAAACAAAATAATGAGGCGGATAAAATTAAAACGAGGTAAAACTGAGGATTTTCCTCTGGGATTACCGAGTGTAAACAGTTATTATAATTCCCAGAACATGCTTTAGTGGTATTTCTTTTTTTAATTCATTGTATAAAAAAGGTTCTTGTTATAGATATAAAATCTAGCTAAGCTATTTTACATATAAAGTAGATCTATTATACCCCTTTGATTAGACGAGTTGGTATAGCATTTTATTTTGTAACTTTTTCTCTTGCATTCACGTTAATTGCTTATATCTTGTAATAGCTTTTACGATTCCCACGACAAGGTCATATATAGTGACTAAAGATAGAAATAGTGACTATTTTAGTCTTACTGCGTTACAATAATTATAATAAACAGTTATTATAACCAATAATAGCACTAACGTTAAAGCATAATAATTAATACGAGCTCGCATTAATAATTATTTTTTTGTCGTTGTTACAGTAGTTGTTGCATAATTAATATTAAAATTAAACATAAAGGTTTGTTACGTTTCACTAATTTAGGTAACCTGAACGGAGGCAGCTCGTGATGATAAATAAATCGTGATTTCACATTTTTACTATAAGACCAGTGGGGTTTATTAAATTAGTCAAACGTAATAATAATTTTATCAATATTTCACGTTACTAAATATTATTGCATCAGGATATTTTTCTTTTTGTATTTTTTTGTCGTTAAGCACTGTTGTTTGTCGATCGATCTGTATTACGTCATTCGAGGCGTGTTTTGTCGGACACACCGCAACCATTTTCCTCTTAAGCCACGTATTTTGAACTAGTTGCTATCTCAATAGTTAGGTACGTAATATATTTTATGTAATAAACATATGGAACATAATTAGTTGCTTTGAATTATAAACAATTAAACTTTTACAAAATTTTACATTTGACTCATCTTTTTTCTTGAAAAGGATAATCTAAATGTGTCATATATTTTATATTTAGAATTTTTATGTGTCATGCAATGATAGTGAACTTTTTGCCGTCTATTGGATACAAAAATAGAACTGCTTAAAGGAAATTCCCAATAATGTTGTTCGTCTAGAGACTCGGCTCTAGGAAATCTCAGTCAGAAGTAACAAGCATAAATTACTAAACCGTCTGGTAGAGAGTTATATTATTACATTAGCTTTATGCAAATAACCTTCATATAGTTCTGCAAAGCGAAATATCTTTATATTTTATTGCGAATATTACTTTTGTTATTTTAATTTGCATTTTTTGTTTATTTTTTTATCATCTTATAGTAAGCTTTAGTTTAGAGAGTTTTTATATGATATTATGTTTGTAGATTTGGATTTAAGAGATACAAAATTCTTCGTTTTGTTCTCATCACACATATATCCTATTGAGTACTAACCTTATTGCTAATATGTTTATTTATATTTTAAGGAAAAATTCAGACAATATACCGTACTGATTGAAATAGGGTTTTGAAAAGTTTTCCGTCTCTCGTTACATGCTTAAACTATTTAGTTTCATCATCATCATCTCAGCTCAGCTCATGTGTGTCCTACTGTTGGGCTAGAACGTCCTCCATAATAGAAAGGAAATTGACCTACTATACCACACTGGTCAGACTTGTTGGTATATACATATAGTAATTATATAATTATTTAGTTTATCTACCTAAATCGCCTAGTAGTATTTTACGACATCTACCGGTAAATGTTAATTAATCGTTCTTACTCTACCAGCACACATTTTATTTTCGATCTTTGATTCAATCATTCATCAGCTAATAAAAAACTAGAGAAATTGTACTATTAGGTATACAGTATATTTTAAATCCTTGAATATATTCAGGTATGATTCTGTCTACAACTTGTAACTACTGAAAGGTCTATCTTAAATATTATCAATTCAATATCGGTACATCAAAGCGTTGGCGCATCGCGGTACATTGATGGGATTTCATTTAATTGTCTGAAAAATTCACAAATCTTGACGTAAGTTAAATAAATAGATAAAACGTCCATACGCGCGAAGTTGAGTACACAACTGTTAATATGAAACAATACCTAGATATAACTCTTGGTAATGAGGAAATAATAATTTACCAAGTGTTTACTCGTTATTCTACTGAATAACCGTATACCTACTTACATGGTCTAGTTATAATCGTTAGTCAATAATAAATTGTATTTAAGAACAACTTAAAAAGTCAAAAATATTTAGCAATTCAGTCCTAATGAGGAAAATTCTAAATAAACCTCGATATCAATCCGTCTGATCAGCATGAGATAATAAGGCATATCTCACCTCACAGGCTCGTCCTCATATCTAAGTTAAGGAGTCAATACTCGTGGTTAGTTCAGTAAATGGATAGATGTAAAACGGTACGAGTAGGTTACGGAGGTCTACGCCTGTCTGGTTAGACGTGATGAGATGAGATAGCCGGTCAAAAGAAGTTACTCCCGTTAATGCAATTTATATGAGCCGAGAGAAGAGTTGTTATATTTAATGGCCTGATAGCAATATAGATCCTTTTTAACTGAATGTTATAGTGTGCGCTTTGTTCATGAGGTCATACAAAAGTAATTAAAGGCCAAAGTCCTTGAACTCTTACGTGTCGTGCATGGTACCTTACTTCAAACATGGTGTAGCAAATATATTTTATTGTAATATTTGAAAGACCGTGTGGTTTGTAAGAATATTTATGAAAAATGTGGGAGTTGTAAGAATATGATGACCTTTTTACTCGTATACTTATTGAAAAATTAATAGATGTAATCGAATATAACGAGAACCCGAAATAAAAACCTTATCTCAAGCCATCTGGGGATCGTTGTCTATCAGGCATATTTTCCTCATCTAAAGATTTATGACTAATAAATGGCGTAATGGCTAGGATACCGGCTTACCGTGCCGATGTTATGGGTTCGATTCCTACGTAGGACGAAATTATTGACGTCGACTCGGGATGAAACCCGAAAGGGTAGCTTAGACGAGAGGCCAACGATGACAAACACCATATTGATAGCTGCTACTATCTACAGTCGCGGGCTTTTCCGTCCGGGGTAGTACCACACTCTCGCAGAAGATCGACGTCTGAGTAATGGCAATGTGCTATTGCGCTTCGTTCGGCGAGCGAGAGAGCCGGAAGCCCAACTGGGTGGGTTTCGGGTTTGTGTTGGTAGGCAGTGGCCTAGCTATACCCTTGGTATTCCTAAGGTCCATGGGCGGCAGTGACACTTACCATTAGGTGCGCTGCTCTCTCGTTTGCCATCGTAAGCAATAAAAAAAAAACAAAGGGGTTTCGATGGCCCGACCGCATAGCATGTTGAGGGTTATGTGCGGTAGGTTATAATAGGGCTGACCAGCATGGTAAATATCAAAATAGTCAATTTTCTCCTATTATGGTGGATCCACGAGCCCAGTAGTGGGACGTGCACGAGACATAATTATAATACTATAAATACTTATGTATGTCAATTAAGTTAATACGTTTTTACATAGTATTTAATGCCCTTATACAGGCCTTCGTAATAGGTTACGGGTGGGAGTTTCTCGATCAGTCCATCGCCTGGAATGAGACCTACCGTAGGTGAGACGTTTTAGAGAGCGTTAGGATGTTGCTTAGAGACCGGAAAGGGTAACTTGCGTTGTCGTTAACCTGTGTCAGTGACTCGCTCGAAAGACGAAGAGAACACGCACCGCTGTTCTTAGGCTCCACTTTTCGTGTCAGACTATGTCCAAAAACGAGTCAGCTAAATAATATATCTCTATATAATGTTCAATATAATTCCATATTTTGGTATATATCAAAATATGGTCATAATATAATGTAATGATATCATTCTATATTGAACTAAATAAAGATAGCTGATTAACTGAGTATATATCTACAGGAACAGATTGCACCAAATATTTTTAGATTAGATAGCGAAGTCATAAAAATATCTGGCATTAAACGTTGACTACGTGATCGTATGCTACAAACATGTATAATTGTACATATACTTATACACTAAACAAATTTAAATCAATGAATCATTGCCACATGAGTACATAAACGTACAGAGACCAAGCTTCTAAGGAGCGAGCAAAATTGTTACCTATTCTGATAGGGTTGGCACATGAGGATGAAAATAAATACACAGAACGTTTGTCAGCTTTTTTATGTATGGATATTTTTTTACAAATTGTTTACTCTAAATAGTTTCTTTTTGTAATTTTTGATTTTTAGTAATTGGTTATATCTCTTAATCGAATGATAAATTCTAAATCTAATATAAAGTTTTTTTAAATAATCAATGGGAAAGCACTTGCATGGAATATCAAATTTACAATCTTGTATACGTTTTAGTACATATATCACTACCAATATTAACAATATTTATTTCTAGTATACCTATATATAATAAACCATATTTAAACAAACACGCACGACGCGATGCACAATGAGCGGTGAGTGAGCCCTTTGTTTGAGCACTGGCCGAACCAGCCTAAACAGGTTTCGTACCGTACGTGACAAGCCGCCAGTGCTCACGCACACACGCGCATCATACTTGTAGTGATGTACCTACCGTGGCGCGGTTGTTTGAATGTTTGTCTCTGTACGTTTATTTACTCATGTGTCATTGCTATGTGTAATTTTTTTAATACCTGTCATTTTACTTTTACATTTTCTATCTTTAATGAGGTGTTCTTTTTTCTTTCCTTTCTTTATTTTTAATTAGACCGATTGGAATAGAAAAGATAAAATCAATCATGATCTTTAAAATTGGTTTAATTCGTCTACCTAAAAATATCTGAAAACTATATCAATGTATCTCCAGCAGGGCTTCGTAAAGTCGCTTAGTCATCATCATTCTCTTGCTCTTATCCCAACTACTTGGGGTCGACGCAATATGTCCTCTTCTTCCATACAACCTTATCAGACGTCATCTCTGTAGTCACTCCCTGTCTATCCATATCATGCTTCACGCAGTCCATCCATCTTTTCTTTGGTCTCCCTTTATCCCTAGAGCCTTCAACATTCATACTTAAAACCTTCCTCGCAATATTACTTTCATCCCGTCTCATCACATGACATGTCCATACCAGGTCAAACGTTCACTTCTTAACTTATCCGTCACTGGTGCCACTTTCAAACATTCTCTTATACGCTCATTCCTTATCTTATCCATTCTCGTCACGCCGTACATCCATCTCAACATTCGCATCTCCGCTACACGTAATCGTCTCTCATACGTCGCTTAAAGTCGCTAAGTATAAAAATGTTTTAACCGATTTAAAAAAAGGAGTCTCTCAATTCGCCTATATTGTTCATTTAATTTTGATGATATTTTTTTTTATTTAAAAAGAAATAAAATATTTTGAGGGTGATACGTTTCAAAGTTGATATCAATACTTCTTAGTGATTTTGATTCAAATTACATTTTATTTTTACACTAGCGAACCCGGCACACTTCGTTCTGCCTAACAGTCAACGAATGAGCAGATTTCGATTAATTCAAAATTATTAAGTTTTATTTTATTATGATAATAAATAAATTTAAGAAATCAAGTATTTTAATGACGTGCCAGCGAAACGAAGAAGCACTCTGTGTTATAAGACTTTTTCTTCTTGCGCGTTGAAATTATCTAATTGTTGAATTCTGAGATTTGCTTAACGATTTCACATTGCCAACCGAGCCTTTTCATGAGCTAATACAGCTTTGTTTGCTCTTGTGATTGAGAAGCATGAAGTCAGACCGTACTAACACAGCGATTTTCACGTGCAATATATCGTTCTTCTCTACCGGTTTCATTTGCGATGTTTAGAATCCTAATTGTGTTATGACGTTGTAGGGAAAGATTAGATCTTCTTGATCAAAATTTTGTTACTAATAATTTCGATACAATGAGATTTATTATAATAATACTCGTAAAAACTTGTAGCACTCGCAACTCGCACTCAGAAACACATCAACCAGTGTTGGGGAATAATTCGAGAGAAAATAAAAGGCAAGCCGGTGTACGCTAATGACTGCATTAGCTTAACTTAACTCACTGGAGTTTAGTTAAGTAATGAAGGTCTTACAGAAAAAAGTACATGACATAGCATTATAAAATAGCGGGGCGAATCCCACTTGGCGCGACATGTTGCTATGTAGTTTTACACAGGCATTTCTAACATACCGGCCGGCGTTGAAAGCCATACTTTCAACCAGACTCATTTTCCGAAGACAGAGATAATGGGCATATCCTGTTGAATGCCCCTTGAATCACTCCAGTAGAAGTCCTGTTATCCGCCACGTGAACAATCCCGTCAGGTCCTGGATGAACAGCGACAATTCTCCATATTAATGGTGGAAAGTTTCTCCTCCTTTAGCACCAATAAGGAATCTACATCTAAATCATCCTTATTAAGACACCACTTAGTTCATTGCTGCAACTTAATAACATCACCTTACTCCACCTAGTCCAGAAGTGCTGGCGTAACTGCTCAATCCGTAGATATCGAGACAGGTGGATTGTGGGTCATTCCTTATAATAATTCTGTGGTAATGCTGTAAGTGGTCGGGTTTCAAACCATAGATAACATTACGTGAGCTGTCAGTTGCGTTTTGTTACATCATCAACAAATGAACCTTTAGAACTGATGTTTTAACGGTTTTTTTTGTTAATTAATATCATATTTTAATATCCTATTCCCGACGATAACAAATTCAAAAACATAAAAATCATAAAAATTTGTCTAGCCCTTCTCGAGAGAGAGAACACATATAGTGTTGGTAAGTTGTAACTAACACAACTTTCTTTTATATATATATAGATATGATTGAGCTTGGTGCAATGCAAATAATTCTGTACTCTTCAAAATTGCCTCGTAAGTTACCGTACTAGCCAATTAAAAATCCTATTAGAACAAATTTCAACTTTTAGGCGGACGAAGGCGCGGTCAAAAGCTAGTCCTCAATAATGCGTATTTCGTGGACCTCCATTACTTGTTATAGTGTCAGTTTATTTTTATCCCCTTAAGGTTATAAATATAAAACTTTACTAAAATCGGTCAAATGATTTCGAGCATTAAGCGCCCAAGCTTTGAGATAGAATATTGAAGTATAAAATTACCGATACTTGGGCTGCCTTAGCATGTTTACTTAACTTTTAATAGGTGAATTAAGTTTGCCTGCCTTTATCGACACTTAAACTATCCTATCTTTTCAATTAATATCTTGACTATTATTTAAGGCATATGTATGAAGTATAGTATCCATTACTGAAAACAACATATACCTATATTCGTATCGAGTTAGTTACAAGCATTTCAATTTTAATAATTAGGCCAGAACAATAGGATGATGTCACCGTCATAATCTCTATTCAAATCTGAGTATGACTATTATGCCAGAAAGAGATAGAATATCCCTATAAAAAATTCAAAATTTTATAACTAAATCCTAAACGTACACTGTCCGTCCATCCAACTATCAGCTCATAGACGTCCATTTTCCGACCTCCCCATGAGAATACCAGATTTTCCAGCCTCCTCCTCCCACAAGAATGATCCTGTGATACTTTCATTCAACGCCTTCAGGGAATTTTAGATGTCGTTAGTCGACCTATCTCTTAAATCATTATGGCGTATTCATTATTATATTGATTAGAACTAAACGCATTATAAAAAGTGTGGAAGCTAAATGCGAATGCGTCGATTAAATATTACTTAAAAATAACATTAATATGGACTTTACAGGGAGTAACACAGAACATTGTGATGGTCGACAAAGTGGCTGATAAGCTGAAGGGTGAAATGATGGATCTGCAACACGGCTCCAACTTTATGAAGGATCCTAGAATACAAGCTGGCACTGGTAAACAATTTTTTATTTTGCAGTACTTAAAACCACTTTTTTGACATAAAGCTAATCTATTATGGGGATGATGTGAAAGTAGATAATATTAATTTTGATATTGAGCTGGTCTAATCTCATAAAAATAACACTCGTTTCTAATTTTGAATTGTATGTTAATAATAAAGATGTTTTCAGATTACAAATTAACGGAGGGCTCTAAGATATGTATAGTGACCGCTGGTGTGCGACAACGTGAAGGAGAAAGCCGGCTGGATCTCGTTCAAAGGAATACTGACGTGCTTAAGGAGATTATTCCTCAGGTAAGTGTTCAATAAATAATATAGCGTTTATCGACACATCGTTATCGAAATTGAACATAGATCATCGTCGGCAATATTGCCTGCTGAGTTATTTGCCGAACTTTGCCAATGACCGTTGCATGCCAATCCGGTTGGAGATTATTGGATTAATTTACGTGAAAATAATAACATTGAGAACATGTTACATAATTTTTAATAGTGGTAGGACCACGCTGTTGATAGTTCTCTGTCTACAGCCGCGGGCCGGTCCGTCCGGAGTAGTACCACACTCTCGCAGAAGATCGACGTCTGAGTAATGGCCATGTGCTATTGCGCTTCGTTCGGCGAGCGAGAGAGCCGGAAGCCCTACTGGGGTGGGTTTGTAGTTTGTATTGGTAGGCAGCGGCCTAGCTATACCCTTGTATTGCAAAGGTCCATGGGCGGCAGTGACACTTACCATCAGGTGCGCTGCTTGTTCGTTTGCCACCATAAGCAATAACAAAAAAAAATCAAGCATTTTCCACAATAGGAGGCTAATTGAATTATATGCTGGTCAAACTGATTGCGTGATTCATTACTAATTTTGTTTTCTACTGTATACTACAGCGTTCATGGTCTCAGGACGACCTCCCTCAATAATGATCAGAAATCATTGTCACTTAATTGTTTTTCGCGACTTCCAAGGGCAAGATAAGGGTTGGTGAATTATATTCTCACTATACGACTGTTGTGCATTTAAAATTATAAAACATTTTTTTTCTTAGTTGGTGAAGTACAGTCCTGACACGATCCTGGTTATCGCCAGCAATCCGGTGGATATTCTAACGTACGTGTCTTGGAAGATAAGCGGGCTACCGAAACACCGTGTCATTGGTTCCGGTACTAATCTCGACTCGGCACGGTTCCGATATCTGTTATCGAACAGACTGGGCGTTGCCACCACATCTTGCCACGGCTATATCATTGGTGAACATGGAGACAGTAGTGGTAAGAATAATCACGCTAGAAATTATCATTATCAACACACTGTTGAAAATAGGCCTTTCCCACAAATGTTTTAATCGCTAACACGCTTGTCAAGCATGTTAGCGATTGCAGTTTTTCTTACAAGTTTCTCTCTCTTCTGAAAGAGTGCTGCTTCTTATTCTCATGTTGCCTTACCATAAAAGATATTATTAGAATAATATCTCTTCAACAAGTTTCCCGTGTAGTGAGGGAGTCAAAATACAATTCACAGCTCCCTTTCTTACAAGATGACTAATGCGCAGATCATATCGATATAAGAGAAGAAAAACAACACTGAAAGCCTATGTCAACTCGTCTGATCAACGTAATGTATAGTAAGTCAATTTCACTCGTACTGTGGAGGAGGCCCGAGCCCAATGGTGGACATGGCCCAATACACTGTGGAGGAAAGAAAACAATACTTTTTATACTTTAAAGTAATGAATATTTTAGGACCGCGCCAGTTTAAAATTAGGGAGGTGAAACAATAGTCTCCATATAACGTAATCAATTTGTTCTTTGTTTGCGTTATATATTAATTATGATCAAATCTAAGTTAGTAAAAGTGCAGAACAATGAGATTGCTTCTAATTCTGGATAAGATAATTTTCGGTCGTATTCGTGTATGAGTACTTGAGTGACTTTTTGGGCATTCTTTGTATCTATAGAATAAAATCGATTAAGTTTCTTTTGTCGATAAGAAATTTTTGACATAATGAGTACTACATCAATATTATTTGGTACGGCATTTTAAAAATTATCTTCATCAATAATACGAAAAAAAAAATCGTAAAATTTTAAAGCTATTTTTCATTAGAAGTCGCGTGTAATAATTTATGAATGTGTGTTTTTGTGTTCAAATATATTGCATCAATTGTGATTACCCATACGCGCTATAAACTCTTATAAAAGTAATGATTTGCACGAAAGTTTAAGTAGTAGGTAGTTGTAAAATGAGCAAATACATACATACTATTGAATAATAAGTATTTATATTAAATAATCACTTCTTTACGTAACTTAGTGGTAAGTATTGGCCTAATTATATTTCGATATAACCTATAACCTTTTTCATTAAGGAAACTGACAAACCCGTGATACAAAAAATTGTTTCTTACCGCGGGCCGTTGTCTAACTAAATGCTAATTCATTCACAGATAAATTCTTTTTACATATATTAGTTAATATTTATATGTGGCATCTCATCATCATCATCTCAGCTCATATGTCCCACTGTTGGGCTCGAGCCTCCTCCATAATGGGAGGGAAATGTACCTACTACACCACGCTGGTCAGACGTGTTGGTATAGGGTTTTGTTTCGAGTTTTCATTCTCTTGCATAGATGTTATATGCGTTTTATATCCCTCACTCGTCTCGTACGAGCACCCACGGCCACGGGTAAGATACGGGGTGGTGAATTGTATTCTTACTCCATCACCACACAGAAATATGAAATATTTATACATATGTCACACATAAAAATAAAATTGAAGATAAAAATGATATTTGTATAACTATTGCAAATAAAATAATAGGTTACTGTAAGTAAGAATATCTTTACCCACATGTTTACAATAAAACTGTATTTTCATATTCATTGTTTGTTATTAACCTGTTGTTTATTTTTTTATTAGTGCCGGTATGGTCTGGTGTCAACGTAGCTGGTGTGAGACTATGCGACTTGAACCCTAAAGTAGGAACAAAAGAAGACCCAGAAAACTGGAATGAATTACATAAACAGGTGGTGAATAGCGCCTATGAAGTCATCAGGCTTAAAGGATACACTTCGTGGGCCATCGGGTTGTCCCTTTCGCAGATCGCACAGGCAATTGTATCAGATGCTAATAGCGTACACCCTCTCTCCACCTACGTCAAGGTAAAGTTTGTCATTACTTCATTTTTTGACGACTTAAGGATAGAATGTGTCAACATTCCTAATCTGCCCCGTGGGTGTCGTAAAAACCGACTGAGGTTATACCCAGAGAAATTGTAATAGTCAAAGAGTTCATATAGAGGTTTGTTTTCAGTGCTCTTACAACCCAAGATAACCCATAGTCATGAATAACGTAGCCACTATTTGTTTAATCTGGTGATACAACTATGACTACCCCCCAATCTTACCCGTGGGTGATCGTAAAAGACGACTAAGAGATGAAATATACATATAACATCTATGCAAGACAAGGAAACTCGAAATAAAGCCCTATACCGACACGTCTGACCAGCGTGGTGTAGTAAGTCAATTTCACTTCTAGTGTGGACGAGGCTCGAGCCCAGCAGTAGGACATAAAGAGCTGAGATGATGATGATATGATTATTTTTTCTTTTAAAGTACCACACGGATATAATTGCAGAAATAGTACCACATGGAAAATGAAATATAATTGTGCTTTCCATGTGGTGACAATAGGTAAATAACTTATTTATCTAAGAATTGCTCGCTGATGTCGTAAAAGAAAACAAAGGGGTGTAATATTACGCAGATTAAATCCAAGCAAAAGAAAGGAAACTATATAAAATCTTATACCAACCCTTCTGACATTCCAATGATGAAGAAGCCTCGAGGAGATAATGAAGATAAAATTGGTATAATTGCAGGGTGAACATGGCATCGACCAGGAGGTGTTCCTGTCCTTGCCGTGTGTACTCGGCTGTAATGGTGTCTACGATGTGGTCCGACAGTCGCTCACCGAGCATGAACTTTCGCAGTTACGTGGCTCTGCTGACATAATGGACAAAGTACAGACTGGCATTAAGTGGTAAACCCGTCCATATTCAAGTTTCAATATCGTTTATTATTTGTATCTACATAAAACGTTTACGCATTCAATGTAAAGAATTTAAATATATATGTATTGTACGGTTTTATGGTGATCAACATGTATTGGGATAATATTGTCCGAATATATACATAAAAGTGCTATTAATTGTTATTAGAAAATAATTTAGCATTTTCTTAAAATTGGTGTTGATTTTTTACTCATTCATGGTTAATCTATTAAACAGATTTTACTATTTATTATTTATATTATTCTATAGTAATTTCATTAGAAGCCATTATAGTTCTATAGAGCTCTTTGTTTATAGTAACCTATACTTGTGTATAATACCTACTGTGATCTCGACGCTTTTTACGATTTATTGTGTTGGAGACGTTGAGCTGTTTCTTATTATTTGTACGACTTTGTCTAATACAGCACACAACAATTTAGAATTTATTTGATTACAAAGATTTCGCTGTACACGTTTGTAAATGAAAAAACACAAACACTAATTCTTATTTAGGTTTCCTTAAAATACTATTGTTTTTGTTAAAATAACATAATATGGCAATATAAAGTTCATGGTCAGGCGCATACAGTCACTCGTGATTGTCATTACTGAAAATGTGTTCTTATTAACGCAATAATTTTATCGCGTTAGTAGGTAGTTACGAATTTTCGTAAAAATTGTTTTATGATATAATAAAAAAAAATGTGTGATTTATTTATTCCAAAATACAAACAAGTATTAAATTAAAGGTACTTTATATTATTTGTATTTGTTTTATATTAAGTTTAAATTTTCTTGCACAAAATTAAACGCGAGAGAGAATCTCTTTGATTTAAATGTTTAGTAGATAATGGTTTGCGCCATTATATATTACTAGCCTAAACAATTATCACACCATCAACCAACCATTATCACAATATGTAAAAATATATGTGATTGGATAATAGCTATCACAGCTCTTTTATTTTGATAAATGTATTCGTGTGGTGAATTATATAACCAGTGTCATAGCTTATAATTAATATTACCCATTTATCATTAGAATATTGCTGTCCAATATTAATGCGTGTTTTTATTATTTGAAAATAACTTATTTGTGTAAGACTTAGGATAGATGTCGCATACCTACTCACAACTATGGCATTTATACTTACATAGTTTCGGACTTGCAAATAATTGATATATGGCACTATATGTTTTTTAATAAGGTCCAAAAAAGAGAGCAAATGGTAGTAATTTAAAAAAAAAACAATACTCTGTTTATTATAAATAAATTTCTACAGGTTGCTGTCACTATTGGCTGTTATTGTTAAATAACATAAATCAGAAAGAATTATATAGCGCAGGTTTAAAAAGAAAGTTATTCTATTATTTCATTCGGAATATTTTTTAGAACCGATCCGAGCGATTCACTTAGCTACATATTTAAATCTACATATTTCATATTATCCTATAAATTTTCTATTAAATTGTATGTTTCAACTAGTCCAAACAGTATTTATTTGACTATTTTACTAAAAACTATATATGATAGGTCTTAATTAAATAACTGAAATTATCATTCGTTCTGTGTTGATTTATAAAAAGATATGTGTGACTATATGTAGGTATGAAAACAAATTATTATTGTAGATATTTCAACCTAAATGAAATATTTAATTACGTTATTAAAATTATTGTTAAAATATTTTCATATTAATACATACATACATACATATCATCACGCCATATCCCTTATAATCATATTAATATCTTTTAGAATAATTAATCAATTATGCTGTTATATACATGGTGGAAGGCGACCGCTCCCGAAAACAAAGACAGGTAAACCTACTAGTCCTACTTGTAATGATATGCTAGAAAAAAGTCGATTCAGATCAAAAAAATATTTTTCCACCACGCGAGGTCGTTGAACTCTTGAACATATGATCGTGAGTTTTGAATAGATTGCGTCTTTGCTCATTCAGATGAGTAAAGTTACGTATTTTTTTATGTAATAATCGTTACATGGCACTGCCCTAATACGATGGAATGTGAAAAAAAATTAAAATACATAGTGAAAAAAAAATTTTTTTTTCATCCGAATCGATATTTTTTCTAGCCTAGCATTACAAGTAGGACTAGTAGGGTCACCTGTCTTTGTTTTCGGGCGCGGTCCACTTCCACCCTGTTTTTATTCAATTCAACTTTATGTAATTTGTAATTGGTGTTCCTTTGTATTGCATATTGTTTTACAATATTGAGTTTTGTATTATATTATATTTTTAATTCCAGCATTTACTTCATTTTGGTGAAATTATTTAGGATTTTAGTCGTGTATATGTTTGTAATAGAGAAAAGTATAAAAGTAGTGAATGACTATTTGTCGCTGTTCTCTGGTCAGAATTAATGCGATTAATTTACATTGTGTATTAATGACATTCGTTTAATCAGTCGCCATTGTAAATCCATTTTAATTAACTGCATTACACAGAACAAACTCACGCGATTTAGCGATAGTATCTTAATATGTATTTAAGTAATGAATTTTAAGCAAATTAAAGATTATATCGTAATGCTTTTGTCATGAAGTCATACTGCCACCGTGCTTACAATATAGTAATAAATAAGATACTTGTCTATTTTAAATATATTCATGTCGACTATTTAAGAACGATGCTTTAATATTGTGTTTAATGCCCCAAAATAAATATTTTCTTCTGTATGTATTTTAAAAATTTTTATATCTTGATGTTGTCGCCAGTTTTACCTCAATAAAATTATTGAGAATAACGTGTTTTATTTAATTTTAAATAATATGCGCTAATGATCGTTGTGCTAGTGCTCAAATGGCCGTTGTGCTAATGCGCTAATGTGCGTTGTGCTTACAATGTGTCTTAGCTTAAATTAATTGAGCTGATGACAAAGTCTAAATAGTAACTCTACATGCCAAGTAGCGCGATAGCTATCGTAAAACAGTTTTCCCTGTAGTGATGGATTAAGAATATAATTCATCATCTGTTCGCATTTATCTTGCTTTTGTTTATCGTAAAAGATGACTAAGATGTTAATATGCATACATGGTCATCTTGCAGTGGCAAGAGAAGGAAAATACGAAATAAAACCCTTCACCAACTAGTCAATCAATTTAGTAAAGTGAATTCAATTGTCTTTATATTGTCGAGGAGTCTCAATCCAGTATTGTAATGTGTAAGCGCTTATGTGATAATGATGATAAAATAACGAAATTAAAAAACAATAATTACTGCAGAGCACCAAACTCTATACATTTGTTACTTACTACTATAATCTGTACGCGCTTTTTTACATTAAAATAATTTCTTTTATTTATCACTCTACCTTAACTTGAATTATTAAAAAAGTTATTTTCTACTTTTTAGTTTGGTTTATACATAAAAGCGAGTTTTTTAGTGTTTTTAAACTATTATTTATTTTCTATTTTTTAGTTCCGCTAAATATAGAAGCGCGATTTTTTTAATTTTAAACTACTATGATTCCGTGACTACTATCGGTAACTGTAATTATTTTCCAAATCATTAAATATGTACATACAACTGTATTATACGTGAAATCTCGATTTTTTAAATTCATTCCAGTATTTTACGTTGTCGTCTAGTTACTTGATAATCGAATCATTTCATCAAATGCTATGTAACAGAGAAGCTTTAGATGAAATGATTTGATTACGAAGACTATGACTAAGTGCTACATAAGCATGTCCAGCAGCAAACAGACGAGAGCCTAGATAAATGACTGCATGATCGTCTGTACCGACTTGAATCTTGTGGACGGTCGATACCCAACTCAGAATGTCAATGGCAACATTCATCTCTCAGCAGTTCCATATTTGGCGATTTTCTATACTGCATAAATAATGTAATAAGTGTAAATATTTATAAATTTGAATTCATATAAATGTTAATGTTTTGAAATTATATGAAAATATATTTTTAACTATATTTAACAATCAATTAAAATTTAAAGTAGTCACAAACTGTACTAAGGTGGCCGAAACCAGTACTTCTACCCTTTATAATGTTTTTAAATGATCACTTATAAACAAGAAGTGTCCGGTTCCCTGAGGTTATTTATTTATTTAATTAATTTTACACAAAGGTACACATACATACTACATAATTACTTAGTTAAATTCAAACAAATTTGTGGGTAGCCTTTGTGAGAGAACTGATATCTGTACTAGGATAATGATCCTGGCTAACAGATTACCAGGTCCCACCCCTTACACATAACAGTATCTTATGTATTAGAAATAAGCGATAAGTAGTACGTTCTTAGACCAAACAAGAATGATAAGTATGTATTTATAAATTTATAATATAAGTTTAAGTAAATGTTTATATGTAGGTATGTACGTATGCACGTATGTATTTGGACGCATAAGTGTGTAGGTGTGTGTGTGTGTGTGTGTGTATAAGTGCGTGTGTGTTTATGATTGTGTGTGTTATTTGCATAGGTAATTTAAATGAGTGTTAATGTTAATTTCGAAATTAGTATATTGTAACTATTAATTTTTCAGTCTCTTCATATGTAAAATTTTGAAGCCATTTTGAAATTATACGTCTACACTTACTTTTTGGAGAGGAATATATATTAAGAATTGTATTGATCCGATTATAAAGGTGGATACCCAGAAAACAGTACGATTTGTGTGACAAACTAAATTTATATAATGCCGGTGGGCATGTTCTATTATTGCGGCGCCTGTGTGCAGAAGGGTTATAATGAAGCTCAGAATGTTTCTTAAGTACAGTGTATAAAATATAAAGCTGGCGCACCGTAAGTACTTGACAGCTTTGGTACAACTCTGTAGTAGGATGATAGAAGTGAAGACAGTTGGCCACTTTTAAAACGGCTTTTTGAGCACGCTCAAGCGGAAGAATTATTGTCTTGCCTGCTCCACCCCACACTGTTATGCAATAAGTCAGAATTGATTGACATAGGGCAAGGTAAGTAGTTTTTAATATTGACTTATTTGCCACATGTCTAAGATTTTTAAATATGTATATTAGTTTCCTAACCCTTGACGTTAACATGCTAATATGAGCCCTGTAATTAAGATTCTTATCCAGTACTACACCTAGATAAGTCATGGTATTTACTTTTTTGATGTCAGGACAGATACATGAATTGTTTTCATCAGTGTTACAAACGTGAGCAACTATGCAGTATTCAGGTATATTTGTATTGATTAGAGAAATGGGCATGTATTTTGTTTTCTCCACGTTAAGGGCCAAACAATTATTAGAAAGCCATGCAGTTACGATATTGAAACCAGTTTGAGCATATCTATGTACCTCATCCCATGAATTTGCACTAAATACAAGAGCTGCATCATCTGCGTAAGTTAGAATTTTCCCATGCGATAATTGAAGATTACACAAATCATTAATAAAAGTTAGGAATAACGTAGGTCCCAATATACTCTCTTGTGGTACACCGTACTCTACTTTCAAATTATCGCTCACCCACTTATCAATTTTGACACATTGAAAGCGACCAGTTAAATAACTCTGAAAAAGTTGAAGTTGAGGACCTCTTACTCCCATTGCTTCCAACTTTTCCAGTAGAATTGGTGCAGATACTGTGTCAAAAGCTTTAGCTAGGTCCAGAAATATTGTAAGAACTTTCTTTTTTTCTTCAAGTTTACTAATTATATGATTCGTGAGCTCATGCTCACTGCATCATTAGTTGAACGGCTTGTACGAAAACCATATTGAAAGGGTGACAGTAAATTTTGTGATTCTAAGTATTGTTTTAGTCTATTGTTAATTATTTTTTCTAGTATTTTTGAAAAAGTTGGTAAAATAGATCTATAATTGCTTACACAGTTTCTGTCTCCACTCTTATGTATGGGATGAATTAGGGATTTCTTAAAAGCTGAAGGAAATGTACCGTATGTAGGTTGACACTAACGACATGACATTTTTAGTTACCCTCTTGCCATTCATCCATCGGCATGATTCTCACCAATATTGGATTGGGATAATATTTAAGTAAGACTCTAGTACTCCACAAAAGAAAATTTAATTACCTATCTACTATAAATTCCTTACCGACTATAATTGCAAGTCCTACAACCTAAAAAATCTTAATCCACAAATCAAATAAATTATTTCTTTTTGTCTAGATTTTCTAATTACTCACTCATTTATATATGTTTTTCACTCTTTATTAGGATAATGGAATAATCTTTGTTGACATTAGTCCTCAACCAGTCTACTGAGTTTAAATGAAATCTGACCGTTTGAAGTGGGTCAAAATCAAGTCCAAAAGAGAAGGTTACAAACAAACATATCAGTGAAGCTAATAAAAAGGGTATAAAACTAAGTTATACATTATTACTGAATCAATAAGTACATATGTTTTATAATAACATACCAAGCTTAGATCTTAAATACTATAACAATACAAAAGTAACCTTGTAGACGTAAGATATAATATGATTCGAAATTTGCATGTCCTAAAATAGTTCACAATGGTGTAAGTCGCAGCACGGTTGGGCCGGATTCCCAATAGGTGCGGATTCGAACCCCGTTTGTGACATCATTTTTCGTTTCGTATCGGGTATTTATAAATACAAAAGTAAGTTATATTATATAATACCATTTCAAGTTTTAACTTTACACACAAGCACTAAATCAAACTTAGTTAAATGATGGTATTCAAAGTTACTTAGTTTCAGTTTTGGATATAATTTGATAATTTTTTTAATTGTGGAAGCAAACAAGTACATTATTTAGTCCAACTAAATAATTGCAATTAAATTAATTCAATTATTTTTTAAAATGTGAAATGCATTTGAAATCAATTGCAGATAAATCTCTTGTGGTTTACAATTAATTTAATTACAATTAAATTTTACTTGCAAATAACTTAATTTTGATTAAATTATTATAACAATTATAATAACTATTTGATGGATGCAAATAAGTAGGTTCGCGACTAGTGCCACTATGCTGCAAACTTAATGGTGGCATGAGTCCACCGCCAGTAATAAACTAACAGACCAAATGTTTGTTGAATTAGAACAGTTATTATTTTTCTATTTAAATCTACGGTTATCTTTGTTTCCTTCTTCCTATCCTGAATTATTCTGGTGCCTGTTATTAGGTGTATTACACTTTTCTGTATTGTACTAGCTTAAATCCAAGCCTTACAGATCATTACAGAGAAGGTTAATGTCTTCACATACTTAAGTTATCTTGATCGTACTTGTCTGATCCACACTGTCTCATTGGTAGCAGCACAAGCTGCCATAAATTCAGCCTCTGTAGTAGATAGAGCCACAGTTTGTTATCTTTGACTGTACCAAGTCACAGCCGCCCCGTTCTTGATGAAAATATAGTCAGTAAATAAATGACTTGTATCCATGTTTAGCCGGTACAGGTTATTGATTATAAATTAGCTGTTGCTGTCTGATTTTTACTGTTTATAATAACACAGCCAATTTTGTCAAATCTTACTTGGCCACCACTTCGAATAATCTGATTCACAGATATCAGATTGCTAGGTTGCTAGTTCGAGAACATATAAAATATTGTTAAACAGGACCTTTTTCTCATGACCTTTATAATATATAAGTGTCTAAGCTTAATTGCCCTGAGGACTGCACAGATAATTCCTGTCAATTTCTCCTATATTTCTTTGGCAATACACGAGCCTTGAATGTGCACATAATTTGTTGGATAGACGGAGAGTATTATCTTCGTCTTACCTTTAGCATCACTTTACCATTCTCGTTCGTTCACTTTCTGAGAAGTCTTCTATGCAATCCCAGAGTTCCTCATGTTGTAAGTATGCATTGCAAAACGCCAGGTTGCATACTTTGTATGGCCATGGAGTAATACTCTCTTTAATACCATTTTTAACAAGATAACTCAATTCAAATAGTTAAATACTTCGCAAAGACCCAACAAGAAAACTTTTACACGAACTACGTTTCGTTTTTAATGTTCACTTCAATGTCTTTGATCGCTGATTTTACCATTAGATATTACACTGTCTTTATTTCTGAGCTTTTCTGGGCCCTTAACCTGATGAATTAAACGACGTAGCTCGGGTTTTATTAACTATTTAATATGAAACTAGCAAGAAAAACATACACAGTTGCTTGATGTCACGGAATTGAAAGAGATTGTTATTGTTAAAGGGCGATGTTTACACGGTAGCGCCCTCTAGGCGCGTAATTCGAAATTGGAAACTTAAATTCAACAATTTAATCCTGACGATCCCAATAACTGATTAGGATAAAGGTGTAATCTTATTAAATTATTGCATTGTCATCGGTCCTCCATAAGTCTACAAATTTAAATGAAATCTGATGGTTCGAAGTGGATCAAAATCAAGTCCAAAGGAGTCGGTTACAAACACAGGTCAAGCTAATAAAAAGCGAGTAAAAATCAAATAAAATTATTTAAATTAAAAAAAAACCTATTCAAAACTAAAAATCAAAGCGAATGTTCCTTTAAATTTTTCAGGTAAGGAATAAGGAAACCAAATGTCATTATTGATACAAAATTTCAGTACCTACCATTGAACATTTTATTATAAAAAAATGAAATGATGAGCATCCTAACAAAATAACAACCTTATTGTCTCAAAAACTAAAATATAAATCAGAATAAAAGAAAATTTCCATAAATGTCCAGTACTATTTTACATTTAGACCTACGTTCAATGTGGATGGCACTAGGACGATTTTTTTAGGGTTCCGTACTCAAAGGGTAAAAACGGGACCATATACTGAGACTTCGCGGTCCGTCTGTCACCAGGCTGTATCTGAAGAACGGTGATAGCTAGACAGATGAAATTTTCACAGATGATGTATTTTTTATTGCCGCTATAACAACAAATACTAAAAATAAATATTTAAGGGGGCTCCCATACAACAAACTTGTTATAGTCTTACGAACCCTTCGTGCGCGACTACATCTCATCTCGCACTTGGCCGATTTTTTAAAAGGTCACCTGTTTTTTTTTTGCGGTGGGTCAAGGCCATGGGCTATGGACGTTGTCGCGCCCCGCCAAATTGGTCCGGGGCGACGGAAGGGACGGCGCGCAACCCTATAGACCCACCCTGCAAACACCTCTCTTCGCCGTGCGAGCGGGCCACCGGTACCCGATCTTTGTCTTCGGCGGCCCGCCCGGCTTAAAAAAAAACAAATAAAAAGACCACCCTGCGCTATGGAAATAATAATCTTTGTATTGCGTAAAATGATGAGGATGATTTTTCATTTGGCTAGTTTTAAAATAAAATATTAGTTTGTAAAAACCTATTGACGACGAGTTTACGATAACACATTTTTTGTTAAAAATATTGTAGTTATAAAACGTATGACTCACATGACAGACGTTTTTAGATTTTTTGAACGAATTTTACAGAGACCAGTATTTGGCTGGAACATTTGACGGGAATTTGAAAACGTCATGTGGTGCTCTTGTATTATATTCGATATCTTAGTGTTTTAATGTGTTATATTAGATAATTTTAATGGCATTTTATGTAATATAAAGCGGCGGAACTACTGGGATGTAGTGAATATCATATAAAAGTGCTTTACAACGTTTTCGTTTTTCATCAAAATTCCCACAAGATACCATTAATAGTGTGGCCATTGCACTGTTAATGGCGACAATTTGACTTAGACAATGACGAACTTGAAAGACTAAAAACGTGAAAATATTTATAACTTGACACTGGCACCAATAGCTCGTATATGCAGCTGATTGCCAATATATAAGAAGAAGAAGAAGTATTTGGCTGTCATAAGGACCACAATAATCATTATAAAATATAGTAATTCATGTTACCTGTAAGACAGTAGGATGTTTTCGTTCTATGTGCTGTTTTAAATTTGTAGTATTACTACAAGTTTTAATTCTTTCGAACAGTACATGCATCATTTTTCGCAAGTTGCTTTTAGGTGCTTTACGGTTAGAAGATATTTTTAATTTACTAACAAATATTATCTCACTCTTAACTTGAAAATGATGATGATTTTTTTTTATTGCTTATGGTGGCAAACGAGCAAGCAGCACACCTGATGGTAAATGACCTTTGAATACCAAGGGCAAGGTCACTGCCTACCAATACGAACCCCAAACTCATCCAGTTCGGCTTCCGGCTCTCTCGCTCACCGAACGAAGCACAATAGCACATTACCATTACTCAGACGTCGACCTTCTACTCAGTGTGGTACTAGCCCGGGCGGACCGGACCGCGGCTGTAGACAGAGAACTGTCAACAGCGTGGTCCTAACACTACTAAATTTACTTCAAGTTTTATTCATCCGTCGCATACATGGCACTGTTTATAAAAATCGATTTAAATGAGTAATTTATATAATCGATTTATTAAAAATCGATTAATATTACTATAAAAATCGATGTGTAGCAATACATAACGCTCGCTTAACTTTTACAGGTTGAGAGCCCTCAGCGCTCATCCACAGTCCGGGTAAAGTTGTCATAGCCATCTGAGGCTAACAACTAAGACACACAAAAAAAAAATACATAACGCAGTGCTTGTCCCAACATTACTGTATGGAAGCGAGAGTTGGGTATGCAGAAAAGAGTATGAAAGTAAAATTAATGCGGTCGAAATGCGATCTCTACGGAAATCTCTCTACGGAAAAATCTGTGGAGTTAGGCTGACCGATCGCATTCGTAACGACGACGTAAGAAAGCGAGTAGGTATGAAAGAGAGTATTGGTGTAAAGATGCGAAAGGGAATGCTCCGATGGTTCGGACATGTGGAAAGAATGCAGAACGTACGTCTGGTTAAGAAGATATACAATGCGAAAGTGAAAGGATGTAGGTACCGGGGGAGACCGAGACTATCCTACCTAGACCAGATCGGTCATGTACTGAAGGAAGGTGGAGTCAAGAGTCTCCGAAACCGGCGAGCGTGTATGAAGAGAATTATGAATGTTGAGGAAGCGAGTGAAGTATGTAAGGATAGAGTTCTCTGGCACTCTGTTCTCTCTGCCTACCCTGCAAGGGATATGGCATGATGGTATGTATGTATGTATGTAAAAATCGATTATTAGAAAATATTAATCGATTTAAATAAAAATCGATTATTTTTAACATCCCTAGTGTGGACTCGCGTATGTATGCAATTGCAGTTAGGTAGCCGAAAAATTTGTTTTAAAATCAAGATGTCTGAGCCTTAGCTTTATATATTTTTTTTAACAACGCCATGAGTTGGCAAGTAGGATTGCTAGACTACAAGCCCATGGAAAAATTAACCTGTGAAATGAACCAACGTGAATAACGCTTAGAAGGCTCAGAAGGCTGTTACTATAACATAAAATAACTCTGAGCGCTATGCCGTCATTTCTGAGCCGAACAGGTGAGTACGTGAGTGGACTTTTGACGGGAATTTGAAAACGTCAAGTGGTGCTCTTGTATTATATTCGATATCTTAGTGTTTTAACTTGTAATATTAGATAATTTTGATGGCATTTTATGTAATATGATGCGGCGGAACTACTGGTATGTAGTGAATATCATATAAAAGTACCTTACAACGTTTTCGCTTTCCATCAAAATTCCCACAAGATACCATTAACAGTATGGCCATTGCACTGTTAATGGCGACAATTTGACTTAGACAATGACTAACCTGAAAGACTAAAAACGTGAAAATATTTATAACTTGACACTGGTACCAATAGCTGGTATAAGTAGCTGATTGCCAATATATAAGAGGAAGAAGTGTACGTGGGTAAATGGCATTTCTCAGGTACAAGTGAGGAATTACGGCTATTTATTAATGTAGTTACGGCTTTTTATAGCTTATAGATGATTAAAAATAAATGTTGAAAAACCTAGTGCCTTACTAAAGTGGTGGTGCCGGCAGTAGTGCAAATTTTGCAAAATTTTAGGAAAGCGTTGCGACCCTGGGCTTGCGACCCCTGCGCTGAAATTATGTACGGCGTTCATGGGTAAAGTATCTGTATATGTATACAAAAAGAATTACACAAATGCCGTACCTACAGTAATAAATTACCTATATTGCTTCTACAATTACCGGCGAATTAAAAATTTGTACTAACTTCCGGCATCACCACTTTACTTAGCACGGCACTAGGTTTTTCGACATTTATTTTTAATCATCTATAAGCTATAAAAAGCCGTACATTAATAATTAATTGTAAATCCTCACTTTTACCTGAGTAATTCCATTTTACTCACGTACCGCTCAGAAATGACGGCATAGCGCTCAGAGTTATTTTATGATATAGTAACAGCCTTCTAAGCGTTAGTCACGTTGGTTCATTTCACAGGTAAATTTTTTCCATGGGCTTGTAGCACATGAGTAAATAAACGTACAGAGACAAACCTTCAAACAACCGCGCCACGGTAGGTACATCACTACAAGTATAATGCGCGTGTGTGCGTGAACACTGGCGGCTCGTCACGTACGGAACAAAACCCGTTTAGGCTGGTTCGGCCAGTGCTCAAACAAAGGGCTCACTCACCGCTCGCTGTGCATCGCCTCGTGCGTGTTTGTTTAAATTTGAATTAATTAGAAAGAGTGTAAATATGCTTTATTGTACTGTGTGCAAATACTAATTGTAATGAAGATTTCGATAGCTTACTTATGAAATTAGACGACTGTCGTATTTTTAATACCACACTACAAGTTTCACAACCTGATGATGTCCCCGCCCCTGAATTAACAGTAGAAACAAATGATTATCGATTTGATTTACCGGAAAAAAAATGGTTTAGTCTATGTATCGGGCTATTTGTACAGAGAATGCCACGAACAACACAAATGTGAGAAAATGACATTGTATGTTAATAGATCTGAACCTCCTTTAAATATGGGGAAAGACTCTTTTTTCAGCCATTACAAAGACTTTAACGAAAGCAGTATACAATTGAGTTTTTTAATAATGGTTGGTGGCTTGGTGGCTCCTGTGTCTGGGAGGCGTTCCTGTTGCTCCTCAATTTATGTTGGAGCTCGGGAATGGTTCCCGGGGACTGGAATAGCGCAGTCATCGTGCCTTTGTTTAAAAACAAGGGTTCACGTTATGACTGCGCAAATTACAGAGCCATAAGTTTGACCAGTTTGGCAGCAAAAGTGTATGGTAAAATTATTGAAAGGAGAATGAGGATGGTGTCCGATGGTTTACTGTGTGAGACACAAGAAGGTTTCAGGAGTGGAAGGGGATGCATGGATCAAGTATTCTCTCTGCGCAACATTGTGGAGAAGCATCTGGCTCTAGGTCAGAGGGTTTTCTGCAGTTTTGTGGATCTGGAGAGAGCATTTGACACGGTTGTACGAAAGGAACTTTGGGACATTTTACCGGAGTATGGTATTAACGGTAAACTGCTACAGGCTGTGCAGTCCAGTTACATGGGCTGTAGAGCCTGTGTGCGGCTGGATGATGGAATATCGCCTTGGTTTGACGTCAATATCGGCGTTAAGCAGGGGTGCGTTCTGTCAGCCAGGCTGTTTATCATATATCTGGATAAATGTCTCCAAAGGTTGAACGATATGAATGTGGGAGTCCAGATGGGCGACTCAGTGGTCACTGCTCTACTTTATGCAGATGATGCAGTCCTGCTGGCACAGTCAGCGACTGACCTGCAGACCCTAGTTGACACAATGACAGAAGATTGTAAGAAAAGGGGTCTACGCGTGAATGTGACCAAAATAATGGTCTTTGAAAGAGATGAAGACAGAACAGATGTAAGAGTAACAATAGGTAATGATGTACTAGAGCAAGTGGATGAATTTGTATATCTTGGATGTGGATTTAGCCGAGATGGAAGGTACACCACTGATATAGAGCGGAAGAGTGAATGCGGGAAATAGAGTGAACGGAGCGTTGGGGCAACTTCTCGGCAGCCACCACCTCAGCAAGAAGGCACGTGTAGCAATACATAACGCAGTGCTTGTCCCAACATTACTGTATGGAAGCGAGAGTTGGGTATGCAGAAAAGAGTATGAAAGTAAAATTAATGCGGTTGAAATGCGATCTCTGCGGAAAATCTGTGGAGTTAGGCTGACCGACCGCATTCGTAACGACAACGTAAGAGAGCGAGTAGGTATGAAAGAGAGTATTGGTGTAAAGATGCGAAAGGGAATGCTCCGATGGTTCGGACATGTGGGAAGAATGCCGAACGAACGTCTGGTTAAGAAGATATACAATGCGAAAGTGGAAGGATGTAGGTACCGAGGGAGACCGAGACTAACCTACCTAGACCAGATCGGTCGTGTACTGAAGGAAGGTGGAATCAAGAGTCTCCGAAACCGGCGAGCGTGTATGAAGAGAATTATGAATGTTGAGGAAGCGAGTGAAGCATGCAGAGATAGAGTTCTCTGGCACTCTGTTCTCTCTGCCTACCCTGCAAGGGATATGGCGTGATGATATGTATGTATGGATTTTTAATAATAGCTCCTGACAACTTCATCGCATTTGTTGAATTGCTTGAGAAGAAATTTCGAGAATATTTGGATCTAAAAATAAATATTGTTAATATTGGTAGTGATATACTAAAACGTACCTATACAAGATTGTAAAGTTGATATGCCATTTATATTAGATTTAGAATTTATCATTCGATTAAGAGATATAACAAATTATTAAAAATCAAAAAATAGAAAAATAAAATTATTTAGAGTAAGCAATTTGTAAAAACATATCCATACATAAAAAAGCTGACAAACGTTTTGTGTATTTATTTTTATCTTCATGTGCCAACCCTATCAGAATAGGTAACAATTTTGCTCGCTCCTTAGAAACTTGGTCTCTGCACGTTTATTTACTCATGTGCTTGTAGTCTATTACCGCGATAAATGCCTACAACGCTTGGCATTGTCACACGCTTGCGAGCGCATGCTAGTGAATACTCGGTGCAGAACGAAAATCAAAACGCGAAGAGATTTTTGTATTTGTATGTTTATTGCATAAATATATTTACATTTTGTTAAAATAGTTATAATGGAGAATGGTAATACTAATACCTATTTGTTTAGACGGCAGTCGCCATACACAAAAGAATTGTAAACTGTCAATATATTACTGGCGATGTTGATTTACGAAGGTCCTAAAGTTTCCACTGAAAACTTCATAATCTACATCAAGCTGCTTGTTACTACACTTTTAATGATTTTGAGGAACTTATTAGGTACAAAAATCCAGTAAATAGGTATACCTTTCTAAAAAAATTCAAGTTTCATGTGCAGTTTCTAATTTTCGCCATTCTAAAGTTTAACAATTATTAATTATCCGTGTGGTGACGGAATAAGACTACCATTCACTACATCCTGTCTCATCCGTGGGTGATCGTAAGAGACGACTAAGGAATATAAAACGCATATAACATCTATGCAAGAGAAGGTAAACTCGAAACTAAACCCTATACCAACACGCATGACCAGCATGGTATAGTAGGTTAGTTTCCCTCGCAATATGGAGGAGGCTCGAGGCCCACAGTGGGACATATATGATTCGAGAAGATGATGAAAGTTTAATAATAGATATATCAAAGATAGCAAAAAAAATATTTTGAAACACAAAGTAAAATATGTAATTGTAAATATAATGTGTTTAGATTATATCGCCGTTAACGGTAACCCTGGGTTATTGTTACAGGTAAATAGTTCACATCAAACCAATATGGAGTTCAAAAGTTTATTGTTTGCACTGCGTCTGGTATCTGAATTGCACCTTCGTTACCGTTATTAATGATACTACGCACGATTGTACATCACGGAAGATTAGTTACTATTTTATATTAATTATAGGGTGCTATGCTTTACATATAGCGCACGTAAACCAAAGTCGCTGTGTGAGCAATATAGGCTCGTAAAAATGTTTCCAATAGTTATGTTAGTATTTTATTTTACTTTGTTTGACAACCCTTACGATTGAACGATCGTGTTAGTAAAGTTTCTGAACATAAAGGAATTGTGCTCTAGTGTACGTGGCGGTAAGGTACAATTTAGTAGGAACACAGTAGATTTCTGTAAATTTAGTAGGCTATTAAAACAACGCCTTTACTTCAATATCAAAGGCACGAAGTATTGTCACATGAGTAAATAAACGTACAGAGACTAACATTCAAACAACCGCGCACGGGTAGGTGCATCACTACAAGTATGATGCGCGTGTGTGCGTGAGCACTGGCGGCTCGTCACGTACGGAACGAAACCTGTTTAGGCTGGTTCAGCCAGTGCTCAAACAAAGGGCTCACTCTCCGCTCGCTGTGCATCGCGACGTGCGTGTTTGTTTAAATTTGAATTAATTAGAAAGAGTGTAAATATGGTTTATTGTACTGTGTGCATGAACAACAATCGAAAAAATAATAACATATCTTTTTTTGAAAATGACATTGTATATTAATAGATCTGAACAACCTATAAATATGGGGAAAGACTCTTTTTTCAGCCATTACAAAGACTAACAAAAGCAGTATACAATTGGGTCTTTTAATAATACCTCCTGACAACTTCATCGCATTTGTTGAATTGCTTGAGAAGAAATTTCGAGAATATTTCGATCTAGAAATAAATATTGTAAATATTGGTAGTGATATACTAAAACGTATAAAAGATTGTAAATTTGTTATGCCATGCAAGTGCTTTCCCATTGATTATTTAAAAAAACTTTATATATATAAATATATAATAAACTATATATAAACAAATAAATATATATATAAACTTTATATGATAAATTCTAAATCTAGAATTTATCATTCGATTAAGAGATATAACAAATTGTTAAAAATCATAAATTACAAAAAAAAAAACTATTTAGAATAAACAATTTATAAAAAAATATCCATACATAAAAAAGCTGACAAACATTTTGTGTATTTATTTTGATCCTCATGTGCCAACCCTATCAGAATAGGTAACAATTTTGCTCGCTCCTTAGAAGCTTGGTCTCTGTACGTTTATTTACTCATGTGGTATTGTATCAATACTTCGTGCCCACTGGCACGAAGTATTACATCTTCTGTCTGTAATATATATTTTGTGGTACCGATGCGTTTATTAACTCCTAATAGTAGTTCCTATATTTAGTACTCCTAGTTGTTAGTTTAGCTACTAATATTTTTATTTAACAACTATACTTGACCAAAGTCTAAATCTAGAATCGGACTGAGGCTGTCTGGATTAAGAGACTGCTCGATTTCCCAATTAGCTCGATCGAATTGTCGCCCCAAAAATTCTGTATAGGTACTAAATTTCACGGAAATCGTTGGAGCCCTTGCAGAGATTCTGATAGAGGTATACAAGAATTACTCGTAGATAGATTAGAAGCAACACTCAAGATAATATAAATATACAATGGTGATTTACGTATAAAATAAAACAAATCTATTTTCAAAAATTATTTATTACATTTTTATATCTAATCCAGTCGAGAGGTACTATTGGTCTACAACGTGGAATACCAGTAAACAAGATATACCAGGAATACAGCTTTTATTCAAGTCAGTTTGAAAAACACCACAAAGTTTTGCGTAGAATCAATATGTCTACAACGACTGGACTAAGTATTATACACTTTGAAAGTGACAGTGCAGGTAGCTCGCTGCGTTGTTATACATTTATATTACATGATTTACTATATTGATACAAAGCGCGCAGCATAATGACCGCCACAAGGCAGAATTACTATAATATCTCTAAAAAGTTAAAACAAATTGAATATATTTTACACAGTTTATCGTGTTTGAATTTTGTTTTGCACTTCATGGTCACGGAACGACCACACAATATTATTGACTCCTAAAACTATTAAAAAGTCGCAATATTAATAACAAATTTATAAAGTAATAAAATGCATAAAACTATTTCATTTGATACGTATAATATTTACGCAATTGTCAAAAAACATTTTAAAAGATTGGTTAATAAATTATGAAAATGTTTTGTGCGTCAGATTATAAAAGAGGATTACGTATAGTTATTCGCTCTCCTGTCGTGGACAATGCGTGGGGCGGCATTGGTGCAAATACCTGCGCCCGTTCGAGCAACCACGGTCCTGGCCATAGTAGATCGGTCACTACATATCAACGCATTATTAATTTATAAATTAAGTTAGAGTGCTTAATCATCAAGAACAGCATTGTTAGATGATCATGGCCCTTTATCACTATAACGCCAAAGATTCCATACTAATAACGAATAAGGCCGTAATACGCTCTAAAATGCAAATAATATTATCACAGCAAATACATTTCCGCACTAATTCCACGCAGATGCCATAATTTGACCGCGATAAGTGTGACATAGCTAATATGGAGCCAGGAGTGACAGTCAAATACTAGCCGTTATCTAATACATTTAAATAAAATGAATATTGGTTTGATATGATGCGATTATAGAGAAATATTCCGTCAACGATTAGTATTGGCGAGACATCACATTTGGCGAAGAAATTATACTGTAATTTTAAGTTCGGAAGCCTGAATATAGGTTGTATAATTAAACTATTGGACCAATTCATCAAATAGCGTTTTCTTCAAACTCACCATGATATTAAAGTGCGTGAGCACTCAACATGTGTGCACATTTTAAAAAGATACATGTTATTTATCTAGTTCATCTTGGATTTGAATCAGTTCTTATTTGCTTATTAACATTTTGAGTATAAAGTATAATGCCATGGCTGTACTTATTCAAGTTATGTAGAAATCATTATGTTGGTGACGCGTATATGGCCTCATACCTACTCTACATTTGTTTATAACCTTTTAAAAAGTTCGAAACCGCAGTGGTTGATATAATGAACAACTCGTGTATGTACAAGAAATTAGTATTTAAAAATATTTGTCTGTTTGTTTGCAACGAGCACGCCCGCCATCATTGAGCAAAGTAAAGATACTGTATATGTGATGAATGCCGTTTGAAGGTCACCACATCACATATCAAGTGTCCTCACTTCTATTATATTATAAAAATAACAAGCATTACACATATTTTCTTAGCATTATTCCATTAAAATTGATACATTTTTTGTGAAAGAGGTAAGCTTATAAAAACAAGTAATACTTTATAATTTCTAAGTTTAGGTTACATTTGGAACGACTACCGCTTGACTGGTGAGTCTATTTGTGTGATGCAATTAAGAATGTATATTTCATAGTTAAAAATTATTATTATAGCTACTACAAATACATAATATCTCACGTTTATAATATAATTGCTTAATACATTGAACATACACGATTATAATATTTCATTTTGGTCACAAATTAGGACAAAAAATTACATTCTAAAACTTAATTCTATATACAATTACATAATTCATTATCAATATTATTAATTAATTTAACAAATACGTTAAAATTAGAAATAAGCATGTAAAAATCTTCATTTTTAGCATAAATCACAGACACTTTTCCTTTAAAAATCGGCCATTTCATGAATGTTAAAATTTTTTTACAAATTGTCACCTGATGAATTGATTGGATAATTTATTTTAAAATTTCTTACGTTTTGTACGACACCGAACCTGTGATTCGAGGTCATACCATGACCTCGAATCACAGGTTCGGTGTCAAACACACATGTGTCGACATATAGTTTTCATACAAATCAACAAGCGAGTCGCGAATAAAAATTTTAAAATAACTAAAATACCAAACTGAACAGGTGGGCACATTGACTAAACAATGATTATAATAAAACTTAAAATATAATAAAACTTAAAATATAATAAAACTTTATCCTATTGAGTAAATAATAAGATCTACATTTGGCCAGTGCCTTATATAGTTTACATGAAAATCGCACCTTACTGTACGAGCGAATTATTTTAACTTTTATATCGCTTCAATAGCATCAGTATAATGGTGACGTTTCCACTTTCGTTTATAAAAGTCGATGCATATACGCTACGGTATATTATTTTTACAATAATATTTAACGTATACATTCGTTTAACTTTCTAACGGTTCAATAACAATGAGATGTTAACGTTGTTCATATAATGTGACTGTTGTATGTATATAATTATATATATATTTGGTTTATTCATACACAGTTGACTGTATATATGTATATATCAGTTGCATCGACGAAAGTTACACGTGAGTGGTTGCATTGTCGTCACCCTCACGTCACGTATCGTTTAGAGGTGATCGCAGCGAGTGTAAGACGTTACCGTGGCCGGCGGGTCGTCGCCGCTCCAGGAAAGTTTTTAATTGAGTCGCTGATAACTGCGTCGTTGGTGCCTGTGAATCAAGTATATCATTAAATTCGGCTCGTATATGACACGTAATACAATCAGGCCACCGCACACCACTATAACATCTGTAAACCAGGAAACCGCAATGTCTCTCCATAAATGACACCGAGGTTTGATCCTCAGGCAATCTGTTACAGATGCCTACAAGGCTACAACTATAACTCGCGTAAGCTAGGAATAGCCCGCCACTCGCCAGTAGTTTGGTTTCACAAAAAAAAAAATAGACAGTGATTCGTGTCGACACGCAATAGAAGTGAAACTTTTGTATCACAGGGCGGCATTTAAATTATTCATTAATCTCTATTGAATAGATTTATTAATTTCATTATGTAGACAGGAAGAGTTTTTAATTTCACTTTTTTCAAGTTCACCAGAAAAAGAGTTTGGGTGACTGCCATATTGCCTACTTAGGCGTATTAGTCAAAAGTCGGTTGTGGTTCAGAATTTTAGGGCCTTCTCGTAAGATGTTTCAATTAAATAATTGTGTTTACCTGTTGGAACCATTGGTCATCGAGGGCGTCCCGTGGCGTGAGGCGTCGTGCCGGCGTCGGCTCGAGCAGTGCACGTATTAGCTGATGTGCTCGCTCATCCACGCCAGCCCAATGCTCCGGCGGGAAACAATAGTCGCACTTAATAATGTTCGCCGTCGTCTCCTCTATAGACTCGTCCAGGAATGGCGATAACTACAAACGTATACAAATATAAGTACTTATACATATTTTGTATACAAAAAGACAATACTCTATATAAGGCATACAATTACTTTACTATTTTAGCTTATATGTATACGTCCCTCTCGTGAGGTCGACATTTTGCTATAGTGGCATGGAAATTGATCGACTATACCCCACTGGTTTGACCGACAAGCCAAATGAAAAATAAACGTATCTACATAATACTAAATACACATATTCTCGTGAATATACGTAAATTAAAGAAATATTCGTGTTATGCTGGCAACTATTAATCAACAACTTAGTTTTAATAATATATTTGACTGAGAAAATAATCGGCAGGACTTGGAATAAAAAAACATGTGTTACAAAGCAGCAGAAAAATGTTTTATAACTACTTACTAGTTAACATCATTTTTATTTAGCTGTGTTTTCGTGGACTATAGATTTAGAAACTGTTTTCATGATTAATTTCGCTAAAATATATTAAAATTCTATGACTTTGATAACTATTGTTATATAGTATTAAGTAATGGACGAAGTTATAAAGTGGCTGGTAGGTACTTATTAATCGAAATAGATCAGTTAAGTATTAATACCTACATTTAATTGAACATATGTTTTTCATAATAACGATATGTATAATAATAATGTATAACAATGTATGTACTGTAAGTTGTTATATTAAAAAAATGTAAACATTGTTGTTACATGTTTTTATATTACGTAACTACATTTTGTGGCGTTTGTATTGACAAAAATCACGAAGTCCTAAAACTTCATAGTCCTAAAACCTCACCATATATCACCAAGGGGGAGGGGGGTTAAAAAATGCTAAAAAAAAGATCACGTGATTAATGGACGTCCCCATTTATTTTTTTATTTACACGATTTGCGTTTAGTGTTATGATTATATTACTCTGTTACCACAAAATCCCAAGGAACGTTTACGATAAGAAAAATTTTAACAACTCACCCCTGTAAGAAAAACATATAGGAAGACACCGGCAGCCCAGGCATCCCAGGAGGGCGCTGGTGGTCGGCCGAGCACGTACTCAGGCGGCGCGAACTCTAGCTGAGCCGGCGCCGGCGGTAGTACTTCACGTCCGGTATTATTGGCGCCCTCATTTATCTCCACAGCGGAGCCAAGGTCTACCAGCTTCAACTGTGGTTGTGCACCGCCTAATTCCACTAAGATGTTCTCAGGCTGCAACATGATACATCAGTCTAATTATTCGATTGTTATAATAAGAATCAAATGTTATTGAAATATGGTATTAATACTTCGGACCCTTACTAGAGGAATTATATGCATAAAGCTGTAACCTAGTCAAAGCATATTTATATACTTTACATACATACGTTTTTAAAAATAATTAGCAAAAGAATCAACTGATTTGTTTAATGAAAACATTAACTTCAGGATGATGATCAATAGTAATGATTTATTTAATGTCGTAAAGTTATTTAGTTTCTTTAATTTTACAAAAACATGCACATTATTTATTTTTTGTCATTACAGAGCAAACAATTAAAGGTAAATAACATATAATATTACAGGAATTAATTTATTCCAAAAAATAACACCTATGAGTGAAATATTTTTTAGGGGAACTAATCCCGCCATTATAATGTCTACAAGCTGGAATCTAAAATCGTCTTCATAGATGACAACGATGTAGGACCCTCAGACAGTCCTGAGAAACGCTTTTAATTGTTTTGGAACCCGAAACAATTTTAATGAGATAGGTTAAACAGAAGTAGTTGAAAAATATTGATTCCACTGCCCTCCTACGGCTCCTACGGTGGTAAACGTGAAGTAAAATTTAGTGTTCCGTTGCTAAAATGTCTATAAGTATGAGTAATAATACGAGTATATGCTAATTGTTTAAAGGGAAATATTTTTTGGCAATATATGTCTCACTATTGAGTAGCAAGCTACTCTGGCCTCATTGAGGTACAAAAATAAATATACGTGGATACATTAAATTACCCTGATGTCGAGATGTGCCACATTGATGGAGTGTAGCCAGTGCAGTGCGGAGAGCAGTTGTCTGGTATGTAGTGCGACCGCACGTTGTGTATATTGTCGTGGCTCGGTGGCGGCCCAGTCAAGTAGTGGTCCGCCGCCCACCAGTTCCAATACGAGCGTGTGAGCGCCAGCGCGCGGCACCTCAGCGAACAGTGCGAGCGCGCGTACCACAGCCGCATGCGCCGATCGCGCCAATACACGGTACTCGCGCATAGCGTCCGCACCACGTCCACACCACACCTGTACGATAACACATACAATATATACACCAAGAACCATTCCTATGTTCACCAGCGGTCGTCTACATGCTTACGAGACTTACTATATCCGTGTGGTGATAGATGGTTGTATTCACCACCCTCCTTGCTTGCTACTGAATATCATAATAGACAACTAAGGATATAGTAAAGAGAAAAATTCTATGCAAGAGAAGGTTTTCTATGCAACAGAAAGACTCAAAGTCCAAACACAATTAATAGACATAAATTATGGCTTCCCTATACACGTGACAACGTACGTCTACATTTAAACTACGTAGATGGCGTTGTGAAGTGAGTATTGACATCTTATGTCAAGAGTTCAATCCTCGGATAATACAATTCTATGCAATTTACAGCTGATTGTATAAGTAAAATCATCTAAGGTCTTTTTTTCTTAATCTGTGTCCTTAAACATGCAATATTTGTGAAGTGCCCCACCATAGCAGAATTTCGGTCTTAGAAGGGTGTTATGTTTAAAAAAAGGTGGTCGGTAAAATAGTAAGTCGTTATCATCATGTGAGCTCTATTCCGTCCAACTGCTGGGTTTAAACTTCTAAGGCTAATTGACCTATATAACACTCTGGTCAGACGGTTTGGCATGGTTAATCTACAGATATCTAATTACCAGTGAAAACATAATGGGTATGAATTTTACATACCTGTTTTAATGCCACTCGTTGTCCAGTACCGGTATCTCTTGCGGCTAAAACTCTTGCAGTTCTGCCGCGTCCTATTTCTTCTTCAACGCTGTATCTTCTAGCGAACTGTTCGCGTTGCCAAGCTCCACCGCCTCCGCAGGTTGCTGGCTCCGACGCCGGACCAGGCGCGCTACTTCTCGCGCATATCAACCGAAAACTATATTGTCCAGCGGGCAGCTCCTCCAGTGCTAAAGTATGCGCCGAGGCAGGTGTTTCAGTGGCACGTCGCCATTCCCCCTCTCCAACTCGGCAATATTCTAAATGTGCTGGATTTTGCTCATCCCAGTGCACGACGAGACCACCGCCAGGATGTGCGCGTACCGTCGGCACACCAGGTGCTCCGCCCGCACCCACAGTCAAACGCGCGGATGTCTGTACACCGCCGAGTTCGTTACTAATGAGGCAACAGTAAACGCCAGCATCGGATGCTCGACACGCGTGTATGGTCAGCGTGGCTGTGCCGTCAGCCGCGAGAGTAATGTGGAATCGTCCGCCGTGACGAAGCGCTCGAGTTTCTGGTGATGTCTTACGCCACGAGGCGGTGGCGCGTGTAGCGACCGCGCGGCACGCGAGAGTTGCGCTGGCTCCAGGCGCGACAGTCACGTCCGTGGCCGGTTCGGACAGCTCCGGTGCCCGCAGTTCCGTCACAACGCCATCGGCACCAGACTCCCCTGCCCCAGCGCCGCTGCCACCTCGCCGCAGCTTCAAGCCCCACGCACGCTTCGACACGCCCTGTATATTCACACAGTGTAGGGCGACACCAGGCACTTTGAAAGCGTCACATGCATGCTCACTAACCACACACATTTATTACAACTGATATAATATACTATAATTATGTAAATTTCGTATATATACAATTTTGATCAACGGTGGTTATTTCAAGTCACTTAGCACAGAAGAGTCACAAGTTTGTTAAATCAGCCCACTATCAGTCTTTTATAAATACCTTGCCGATATATCATACCTACAACAGAAGAAATGAGACCAAGCGTTTAAAAGAAGAAACATGCAAAAAGAAAATGAATTAAAGTTATGCGTAAGTGTAAGAAATATATTCTTTAGAAATAAATAACTACCTACGTATAAATAATAAATACAATAACAAAGCTTATAAAAATAATAAATAATAAGTACAATAAAAGAGAACATTAAATACTTACTTAATTATAATTGACATAAGATAGCAAACAGGACTTTTACCTATAAATACCGTGTTCGTTAGTAAATTGTTAGTAAATAAATTATTGTTTATTTCTTAATTACTGTTTACTTAAATTACGTTATTAAACGTAATGTGTTTCCATGTGGTGATCTTACCTATGGGTGATCGTAAGAGAGGGCTAGGGGATAATAAAATATGCATATAACATCTATGCAAGAGAAGGAAAACTCGAAATAAAACCCTATACCAACACGTCTGACCAGCGTAGTATAGTGGGTCGGTTTTACTCCTATAACCGTACTAGGAACGATGTATTTCATTTTATATAATTGCATTTGCGCATTTCATATAACCGTACTAGGAACGATGTAAAGCAAATAGATATACTTTGGGTAGAAATTTATGGCAAAATGTCTAGTAGATCGTTCTGTTAACGAATAACAACGTCGAGTGCCATGTTTGGATCGATAATTGTTGATGAGAATATTTTGCTGGTGCCGCTCCACGTTGTTCTCAAGCAAGGAACCTCTCTAAATACGTGGTACACGTGTTGCAATAATAATAATTTTCTAATAAGTTCTAAAAGTCGTAATAAACGTAAAGTTAAATATATTGCCCTACGTTTTCTCTATACTTTAGAGGTCGCTGGTGAAAACGGATAATAAAGTTACAAATATTTCTAATAAAGAATCCAATTAAATGTAATAGATGCTATTTGATTTCTCGGCCCATATACATACATATATCATATACTCTACAGTGAGAAAGCAATAGACCTACTATCGGGTTGAGGGTTTTATTTCGAACTCTCCTTCTCTTACAGTAATGTTATCTGTTTACATTTCTTTTTTTTTTGACATTGAGGCCAAATCATTTTTCGATGAAGGGTGGCATCAGGGTCAATAAACTGGCGTATGTGCGGTAGACATGCGCGAAACAGTACTTCGCGAAGTGATGTTATATGGCATTACATTTCGTGCCGAGTAATATTACATTTTACCATCACTTCAAACATCACACATGACATTTCATTTAATATAAGCCTTAATGTTCTAAAAATAAAGCTCAAAATAAATATTTATCGACCGCAGGCGCAGCGCGGTCCAGTCGTTCTATCCCTCTCACTCTCCCGAAAAGACACACGGCGCGTTTGAGAGATAGATAACCATTACCAAATTACCTAACATTGCAGAAATGCAGAACAGTACACGAGTGTTCGGCGTCATGTTTAATGTGATGTGTGATGTTTAATGTCATGTCATGTTTAGTCGCGCAATGTGTAATATGACAGTACGCGGTCGGGTAATATTACGTGTGATGCATCACTCGCATTGCTTACACATGTCTAATGTGCGGCTTAAATACCTTTTTGCCCAATGAGCGAGCCACCGGCTCCTATTTCTTAACTTCGGCGACATAATTACATCTTTTACATATTTTTTTTATAAACGCAGAAAAAAGGGGTTAAATAAGTTAATTTTCTTTTGTGTTTATGTTTGAGATGTATCAAAAGTTTGGAAATGAATTTATATATGACTATTCTATTATTTTTATTTATTCAAGTAGTATTTCTGGTTTGTTGATCAAATGACAAACATCGATTGAACGTGATGATTCGGGATCAATAACTGGCTTTCCCTAACTGAATTCCAAATAATAAATTAATAACGTAAAGTCTAGAACTAGAATTATTCATTGCAATAGCTTTTATTAAAATCTTGTTTAATAGTCTCAAGATATCTTCCATAATAACGTATAATATACAATTAATATGTCTTATATTTAATAGGAAAACGCTATCATTTGTGTTTATTGTGTCATAATTTGAACAAAAATATATTGTATTTGTTCCAAGTGGTGACGGACTAAGAATAATATATAATGAACTAGCAGACTCGGCCACGCGTTGCTGTGGCTAAGGTAGCCTCAGTAACACGTGGTGGTTATGCTAATAAATTGTAGCTTATATGAAATATTTGTACGTTTAATATAGCGCCATCTATTAAATACTTACTCAATCCAGTCAACAGATACCGTCATCTGTTAGAATCGTTTGGAGATAACAGATAATTGTGACTCTGTCAAATAATAGACAAATAATTTGCAATAAAATAATATTGCGACTATAAATTGAAATGGAAGCTATCCTATCTTTTAAGTTGGAGCAAACTACAGATGCTGTGCAGTGAGTTAGGAGTCCATCGCGGACAAACAACGTGACGCGTAATTTATATATATTAAGATTACATAGTCTTGCCCGCATATGTCGAAAAAGTTGACAGACGTCTAATAGAAACTACTGCAAGACAAAGAAACCGAAAATCTACCCAAAAAACCAACCTCATCAACGTCAAAAATGATCAGTTCTTGCTATTACGGAGGACACCATAGTAAATAGAGTAGCAAATAGCCTTTTGTTTTTGTTTAAGGCGGCAAACGAGCAAGTAGCTCATCTGATGGATTGTTATTGTCGCTCATGGAACCTTGCAACACCAACGGTACAACTAGGCCGTTTCCTACCAACCTAAACCCGTCCAGAGAATTGGACATAAATCTATTTAAATAAATTAACTTTTACCGATTCAAAGACAAATGAAATCATAAATAAATTATGTAGTAACTTTACATAATTTATTTAAATAAATGTTTGCTTACAAATTTCTCAATTACCTTGAGAGCGATAACAATAGCTGTCAATAAACGTATTATTAGAATAACATAACCCTCGTAAACAAAACCCTAATCTAGGTAACTCTCAACATGTCAGTGGATTATTTAATTTAATATGAGCTAAATATTATTTTTACGTGTGGTGATGAAGTAATAATACAATTCGCAACACATTATCCTGCACGTGGATATCGTAAAGTACGACAAAGGGATATAGTATGTGTATAACATATATATGTAAGAGAAGGAAAATTTGAAAAACAATCTTATACTAACCCGTTTGACCAACGTGGTATAAATAGGTCAATTTCAGTAATATTGTAGAGGAGCCAACAGTTGGACGCATCAGAGCTGCGATGAAGATAAAAAATTCTATTTATAACAGTAAATGACTAAACTAATCCGTGTGGTGATGGAGTAAGAATACAATTCTTCACCCCCTATCTTACCCGTGGGTGATCGTAAGAGACGACTAAGGAATATAAAACGCATATAACATCTATGAAAGAGAAGGAAAACTTGAAACAAAGGTATAGGGATACCAACACGTCTGACCAGCGCGATATAGTAGGTTAATTTCCCTCCCATTACGGAGGAGGCCCGAGAGACAACAGTGGGACATATATGGGCTGTGATGATGATGATGAGATGACTAAAATTAAGCAAATTTTTATATGTCAACAACAGATTCATTACATTCGTCACTTGATATTTTAATTAGCTTTTTTTTAAATAACACTCAGAACTAAGAAACAAATCCTAATTGTATCATAAGGGTTTTTATAAAAAAAAAAGAATTACGGTAACAAGTAAAGGTGTAAACCAAGACCCGTGTCTGGTGGTGCCATGCACCATCGTTTGTGGATAGCACAAATAATTCTACTGTGTGGGGCAAGAACCCACGACATGCTTATGAATTTTTTTATATTTTAGTCCCCATATTTCAAGTATTAAGTTTAATAAATATATGTTATGATATTAAAATATGATCGATTAATATCCTAATTATACTGAACGTATGGTGTGATGGCTTAAGTAATAAAGTCTCGTGTTAAGTGTCTTCAATTCCTATATAAGGATAATTTTTATGCGATTCAGAAATTATTGTTCCGATTAGAAGTGGTCGTGGTAACGCCACGCTGTTGAGTTTTCTATTTACAGCCGCGGGCTGGTCCAGTCGGGGTAGTGCCGCACTCTTGCAGAAATCGATATCTGAACAGTGGCTATGTGCTGTTGCATTTCGTTGCGTTAGCTAGAAAGCCAAAAGCCCATATTTCTGGGTGGGTTTTGAATGGTATGCAGCGGCCTAACTATACATCTGCTATTGCAAAGTAGTAACACCATCAGGCGTTCACTTGCTCGCCTATAATTATCAGCAATAAAAAAGGTAGGGATTTAGTGATCTCATTTGAGAGATTGTATATTTATAAAACCCCCCACGATACAACGATTTGTTTCTTAGTGTAATGTATTTTTAAAACTAACACTCAATGATTATCATAATTGTCTTGCTGTTATACCAATTACTTGGGGTCGACTCAATATGTACACATCTTCGTACATATTCAAAAAGTTATTCGCAATAGCTTTATGTCCGGCCTCCTGCCTAACGTTAGCCTTCCTTGGGAATGTAACAGTTGACTAAATGGCATCAGGTGGAGTTTGCCCAGGACGATATAAACCTTTTAAACGTCTTTTATAACATCCACGAGCAATTTAAGGGTTGGTAGTGCTCGTAGCCGCTACCACACAACATTAAATGAGTATATTAAGTTTTAATGTAGAAATTGAATTCAATTTGTGGTTAATATTATTGAAATTAGAACTTTCAAGCCAGCTTTCATGTCAGCCTGGCAGGTCCATACATCAGCCTTATGTCCAACTGTAGGACAGATGCCTCCTCCAGATAAAAGCAAAAACGTCTAATATAATATAATATAGGCTAGCTGTAAGGGTTAGAGTAGTGTTATATCAATGACTTCGTTTCTTGCGGTAATGCAAGTTAGTTACATATTAATGGCATGTTATAGTTCCCACGTTAATGAGAATAGTGTCGACCATAATGGTCAATTCTATATAAGCACAGAATATTACCTTATTTATATTTATTCACATAATTTTTACACTCAAGTTTTTATCTTTTACATACACCCCGTTGTCTAGGTTTTAATCTTACGTAATAAAGGCTAGTCAAAACTCACCAGCTGTTAAAAGAATATTAAATAAATTATTTCAACTAATAAAGCAAATGTATTATTTCAAGTCTGCCTTCTCTTGCAGAAATATTTAAAATATATTTTTTTTTATTAGGACTAATCCCACCACACATTCCCACCACTGTAACTCCTGTAAGCCACGATTCACAATGGTCTCCATATAAGACACCGAGGTTTGACCCTCGGGAAGTCCCGGGAAACGCTTTTAATTGTCTTGGGACCCGCAACAAATTTAATTAGAAAAGAAAAACATGAGTTGAAAAAAATCCATTTCCCTCCTATGCAAAGCGGGAGACAAGAAGCAAATTTTGACTAATAGGCCAATAGATAAGAGGATGTACTGATACGTGAAGCGCAGCAGTACAGCACCATGGATATGGCAAAGCTTATGGGGGCCTATATGTGAGCCTTAATATTGATTGCAACAGTAGGTACGACAGAAGCGCCTGAACACACGGAAATTTTCTCGAGTTGCTACAAGGTCCGTATAATATATTAGACGCCAGACCCCAGACTTGACTTTCAGACTGTCTAACATGAGATCGCGCTCGTTACGCCAGAGACTGCACTCCCGGAAAATGTGGTGAGCTGTTTGTTCAAACTCGCAGTTAGATGTAGAACATTGACAAAATTGTGGCAGAAATAATTGCTTGCAACCCTTAATCATCTCTTACGCTTACGGAAGTAATGATAATACAGTATGTTCTTAAACTCCGCCCCAGATACTAAACTGAAAAATATTATAATAATTTTCTTATTAATATAATAATAAATATAATAATTTTCTAGATTGCAGATATGAGTCAAAGAGGATGTGATCTCGTAAAACGGTGGTCCGTTTTGTTCCTGAGAGGTAGTAAGTACCTACCTCTACTAATGAGGAAGTTTCTTATCATAAGTAATGGAGTGGAAACATAAGTTGTGACTTCGATTGAATACTAATAACATTTTATTTTTCATCACAATAATTCATTTCGTTCATTTAATCTATCAGCAACTATTCTTTTTTTTATTGCTTATGGTGGCAAACGAGCAGACAGCACATCTGATGGTAAGTGTCACTGCCGCCCATGGACCTTTGCAATACCAAGGTTATATACCACCAATACAATAAATACCTACCAATACAAAACCCACTCCAGTTCGGCTTCCGGCTCTCTCGCTCACCGAACGATGCGCAACAGCACATAGCCATTACTAAGGCGTCGACCAGAGTGTGGTACTACCCCGGACTGACCGGCCCGTGGCTGTAGACAAAGAATTGGCTACTGCGTGGTCCTACCACTTAAAACTATTGTTGAACATAGACCTTCCCAATGTGTTAAGACCACGTCGTTTCTTGCAACTGTTGTAAAAGTACGAGTAATGAAGAAATGATTTCCATGTAAGTAGGGCACAAGCTTTACTATCATTAATGGAACACAGTAATAGATTTTAAAGATTGCTTAACATTATGGGACATGTCATCGACCTCATCCTGTTGTTATCCTAATTGTTTTGGATGGACGCAGTATTTTTTCATCCATCGTATATATTATAAAACCTTTGCCAACAGCTAGCTAATAAATACATATGTATAGATAATATATTTGTAGAAAATCAAATCAGATCATCTCGCCTACTTTGTGTCTCTCCTGATCAATTGTTCGCCTACTATAGTAACTATTAAAATATAGACAAACGAGTCGCTGGTCATTGGTAGTTGTACAATTTACATAAATACACTTTAATTTCGTAATGATCGAGTAAGTGTTCCAAAAAATGGTAAAGGGTATGCAAGCAGACAATATTATTGCAAGGCAAAGAAACTTCGAAATAAAAACCTGTGACCATATGCATATCTCGAAATCATATGATCATCACAAAAAAAAATGCTTGCTAAAACCTGCAAACGTACATATATCGTGTGTTGTCATTTCGTAAACGAATAGCATACATACTGACTCCTGAAGTTTAACTTTATACTTATTGCTCCAACATTGGAACATCTATATAGTTGTTTTCTTAGATAAATAATTTGTTTTTGTTTTTAATACAAAATGCCTACGTATTTCTGTGTGAATTTATAATTTATAGCCCTTAATGAAATCTGAGTAAGTATTATATTTTAAGTTAATATAAGCTTCGGTTATTTTCTTTTGAGTCGTTATAAGAACAACGTAATTTTATCAGTCAAACTTTCGTAACTTTATCTATAACATCCAAGGTATGCGGTGTTGTATTATATTATGTCTAGGTCATAACTGTCAATTAATATGATGCATAACAGTGCGCCTAAATAATTTGTTATTATGTGATAATATTCATTCTACAATCGTAGAAACTAAACATCATTTCCTAGCTGTAATTTTGCCAAAGCCTGTAAAAAGCGGAATAGTATGAACACTCCTCGTTGTACGCTAGCTAGATGTTTCACTGTCTCAATAATTAGTATCTACTAGTGGTCAAAATGCCTAGTATTCGAGTAAGCTGCTCAATATTAATCTTTATCCACACATTACAAGGACGTGCCCGAGTGTAAGAAAACTTGTCAGATCCGTGGCTGTGCCGAGAACGTGTCCGTAACGACCAGCGGCAAACATACCGCGACCCTTATTCTATCAGTGTTATTTAGTCACCTTATTGAAAATAAATAAATTACCAAAAATTGTGCCTCAGTGATAATTTTGAATGGGTTAATTTGAATTTTATTATGTAGTCCGGTCAATCTCTAGATTTTTCTATTGTCTACCAAAACATGAGAGTGAAGGTGCATAAAATCACAGCAAGCTGAAAATCAGTAAAATTGTTCAAAGCATAATTATAAATAAAATTTTTAAGTTCCTCACCATTCCCGTGTATGGAAAAATTTTACTCGAGGTCAAAGGTAAAACAAAAATTAGATTATGCGATTTTCAGCAAAACGGTAAGATTTATCATAAAAGGGTCCCAGACAAATTCTAGATCATAAAATTATCTATAAAAATGTGTCAATACTTTTTTCTTACCTAGTCACCGTTACCGAGATATAAAGATTCAAAAAGTTGTTTTCGTCATAATATGCATGAGTACCTACGCCATTATGACGATAACAACTTTTGACCGGACTAATTGGTGAAGGTCAATTTTACTATTGGTCTTTAACATTTTAAAATCATTATTATACTATAAAACTATCGGTGCCAGCGTTCACCTGGACTCTGCAAGTATATCGCTGGATACGTACGTGTCTGAATGAGAATATACATTTATAAGATGTAGGCTTTTGCGACCCCGACGGAGCACGTGTTTGTGATATGTGGATAGATCATTAGTTGTGAGCTCGTCATTTCCTATTTGTTGCAATGCGTTTTACGTGTTAGTAATTTTAAACAAGCGGTAAGCTTAGTCGATTAGTAAGCGTGTCCGCGACGGAGCACTTACGTTGGCGTGGGGCGGCGACGTAGGACTCGCATGCTTGCGCTGGTCGCGCGCCGAACTTGCGGGTAAGTTGATCGTGTTCGCTTTAGCGTGCGGTCGCTGGGAGCGCGCACGCAACTCCGGCGCCAACCTTCCGCCTAACGACGGCGGCACACTTTCTGTCTTGCGCACGCCGCACCAACCATCACCTACACTATACGGAGGGGAATAACCAATATTAACATCAAACAAAACTAAAATAAAACGGGACACCAGCTATTATTGCCACTTTCAAATTCATATTCTGTGTATTTGTATATATATATATATATATTATATCAAAGCTGTAATGGATATAGCGTCCAGCATGATCGCAAACCTGAAACCTCACACTCTGCCCGTAGTGATCATGTGTGTAAACGAATATCTGTCTCAACTAGTTTGATAAGCAGCTACTTTATTAATTATAATGCTTGGTCTAGCTCTGTATTTAAGTTAACTATAGAAAAATATACATTTCATTAGAATCCTTAAATTTCAGAGGCATATTAAATTGAATGAATTGTTTAGGAATGCAGAAAGGACAATCATACAAAGGAAGATTCATTGTTTAAACACTTTTGGTAAAAGTGAAGCCTGAGATTTTTGGGTGGACCCACAAAGTGCACGCCGATCTCTGCACATTTGATAGTATGGCTTTTTAAATTTGTAAGAGGCAATACTAATAAATTTGAAAGCTAAAGTTTTGGGTGAAAACAAAACATCCGATGATTATCTTTATGATACTTTTCATTTCGCCTGCTCATTAAATCATTTGAATAGACGGCCTAAGTAAATTTGTATGACTGCAAGCGTAGAATCGATCAAACATTTTGGAGCCACGAAAACAAATGATATAAATGAAAATGATATAAATTATTACACGAAATTATTTCCTATTATCCGACAGCCTCAGTTTATTTCAATTATGGATATTGGATTTATAGGGAGTTGTAAAAGAGAAGTAATTATCGAGATGATTACCATTTCATTGCTCTTTGGAGTCTTACGTTTAAACTTCGAATTCGAATCGTTAAAAGAAAACTTGTAATGAGTCTCGTACAGAACCCGCACTATCTACAATTATTCGAAACTATTATATCAGATTTGATTGTCTTTGGATTGATTTTCATTTCGAATATCCGATAGCTATGAAGCTCAATCCCTAATTTGAACTTACCTGGAGTGAGAGAAGGGATCAAGGAATAAGGGAGTTGAGCAGTAGGTTAAAAGTTCGCGAATAAATGGAAACGCTACGGTAGTTTAATTCTCTATGAAGTTGAAAGTAGCGTATTTTGTCGTCAAATAAGATTGATTTAAAAAAAAAAACAACTTCTGGTATATGTGTCTCTTATATTGTACTCTTTATATTGTACTCTTTATATTGATTTAATTTAACATTGTGTTCTATTAATGTGTGTGATATACTTTGTGTATTAATTCGATTAGTGTTAAGTGCCTACAACTAATGCCAGTATTAAAATATTAATCATTAGTACTCTACAAAACTAGAGTTAGTGTTATGTCTATTAGCGTCAGTTAGCCAAAGCTGGGCCCCCAATTAACACCACAAAAATAAAATAATAAACAAAACATAAAAAAGCAAGTGGGGCTTATAAGCAGAAAACCACAAGCGTATTTATTTGACATTTATTGGTTACTAACGTAACATGATCATTTAAGTATTACAGTGATTGTTAGATATTAATATTATATATGTACATAAATTAAAATTCCATAGCCGAATATATACATATGAAGGATACAAAACTATAACGCCTAATCGTCGAGAGACTCGAACAAATCAGAATTATCTCTTGGTCAATATTCCACGATAGAAAACTAATATAAAAATTTCATAGACAAAATATACGTTAATACACACCTGCGTCATATTGATCGCACTTCATCATGTAAATGAAATATAGCATTAACTATTCATGTAACCCTTACTATATAATTATGAATTCATTATATACTGAATAAATAGACTAGGCATCGCGATTACAAACAAATTGTCGCTAATAAAATAAAATTAAATCTAAAAATATGATACACTCTAAATGTGTGTTATTAACTAAATACAATAGCGTAATCAGTAGAGGAGCGTATTTGGCTCCTCACTAAAAGCGAGCGTCTCCACTCAAAATAATTAACTGAATGAATGTGGGATGCGTAACCACATGTGCTAAGTAATGTGATTAAAAGCGATCAAGAATCAATTCCCGTGCAGATATCACGTGACCCTGCAGCCGATGTAAACGCATCGATTAAGGAAACAATACAAATAGTTAACTTATATTATATGTAACCCTTACACACTATCAACATCAAAAGCGAGTTAGTTAAAAGCATTTCTGTTATAATGTCGCTATATTATATTTGTTAAATAAATATTGAATAGAAATGCGGCACTCATATGTTATTTATACGTACTACAAATTGCTTTAGATATACAATACTGTATATTTACAACATTAAAATTAATAAATTGCCTATAAGATTGTTTTGTGAACCCTTCAAGCATGCGGATGCAAGTTTAAATTTATGTTTCTTCATAAAAATTTCTAGAGCTTCAATTACAAAAGTTCCCAATTTTTATATTCATTAATAATTATATACGTACTTCGTTTTTATTATTTTGGATTGTCATATTTCATTATACCACGGTTCGGGTTGTCACTTAAACTTTGTACGAAAATATGAGAAAGAATTTAAACATTAATAATACGCATATGTAAGATTTGAACAACCGCTGAAATAGACACTATCATAATATTTATAACAAAAAAAAAATACCAGTCAAAAATGCATATAACGTAAATTTTGGCCCCTATTCTTGGAGAATTTCATTAAGTTTTTCGTTTATCATACGTTCACTGCTTGAATTTCACATCTTTCATTAATGGGGTCAAATTCTTAAAGCTGATATAATAATGTAAACATAATTGCTGATTGCGTGCGTAATATTAAATTGATGTAAATACATCTACATATTACCTCTACGAAACATTCAATAATCATTGCTTGCGAGCTAAAACATTTACTGTAAATAGGTATGTTAAACACTTATTATTTATGTGATTCTCATTGAAAATTTAATTAAATGCAACGACGGATCGCTAATCGAACGTCTTATTGAACATGTTAATCTTTAAAAGGAGTTAAATATTGAATAATGCGACGAGCTTTTATACTATGCCCTTTCGCTGTCTACGTATGAATTATAGTGGCTTACGCTAGCATGCAATACAACTAGAACCATCATCTGTAATAAACGTTTCACCCACTCAAAAAATCCAGTCTTCGCGTTCCTTCCTATGAACTAATGATAAGTTTGAAAACTATTGTATCGCATAGATATTGATAATTATGGTGTAATGTCGTGGACTCGCTGTAGCTAGGCGAAGAATGAACTATCCGTGTCTATATTATATCAATCTATGCCGTCGTCTATATGTGGAATATAAGAGTTATAATATAAGCATTTGTTTGGTTACACGAGTATTATATAAGTATATTCTGATAAGTTAGTGGAGTGCCACGTTCGAGTCCACTATCCTAAATAAAGCTCAATACCAAGGATATTTATACATATCCATTGCGACAGCGTATGATATTGTTTCAAATAACTTTCACAAAACTATCCTTTGTTAATTAGCTATCATTTCGAGCGCATTTATGACTTGTTCAGTATGAAATACTTAATAAGTGAGTACAGATCTAGTGATTTTTTTTTAATATGAGCCTAAATGGTCCCACTGTTGGGCAAAGGCGTCCCTTTCCTTCCTATCTTCCATCATGTGTATCTAGATCGTCATATAATATTAATTTGGATCGACGCCTCAGTCGTTTTTGTTTGAAGATAAGGCGGAGGCCACGACCTTTGCCCAGCGGTTGTCAGATCTAATGCAGCCCATAATTGTGCAGCTAAGCATATTTAATCGGTACCTTCATGTATAATTTCCATAAAATAATGTACTACTCAATGATGAATACGGTATTCTACAATACATTACAGGGTTAATTAATGACACTACGTTAATGTAATAAATTATTAGGTAAGGCATCAAAATTAATCTATCTTACGTCTAAGTCCGAGTTTATTTCGTTTTGAATTACATCACTAAAAACGTTCGGAACATAGTCGCAAGAACAACAGGTTGGTCGAAGAAGACTTCATCACCATTCAAATAATTTAAATATCTAATCACACATTAACAATAAAGAGTCTAAATAAATATATCTAAATATCAATTCCAGTGTTTGCATAATCTATCATGGACGCTAGACAAATTCACATAGCGCGTACAATGGTCGATCTCACGACCCCAACGAAACGTTGGCACGCATCTTCAAACACACCATACAATCATTAATGATTTTAATTTATTTTTACGTCACATCCGTCACCACACTTTCTAATCCAAATACTTAATCCTTCATAATATCTTGTATTATGCTCGCAAACGTTGAATGTTAATCGATCTTACAAACTCTCACGCTCTGGTACCTATCTGAATCGAAATTGATTTAAATATCTCCACATGTATGCATTTTATAATCTTTGAGTTATAACAGTGCCGTCTCTTAACATCGAATTTACTTTAACATAAATACTCGCGAGCGAGTAGTGTGGGTATGTATAAATACATTAACTTCGTAACACGATCGCACGTGTTGCACGTGTTAGACTCAACACTCGGTACGATTGTTTTTAAACAATCACGGAAGCACGTATTAAGTAGCGTATTCGCAATGGGAGTTTGTGTCTAATTAAACTTCATGTACATACAGACCATTTGTTAATTAGTTTGATACGTATAAATGCAAAGTGCACTGAAAATCTACCAAAGTGTTTCACACGTATATAGGCGATAATAATTAAAGTGAAAATTATTATATATATGATTAATTACAATACCTACATATCATGTTCATCAATGTATCAGAGACAGACTGTTGTCGACCGTTTTACATTTCACACGGCACAAAGCACGATGACATTTCATTGATGTCACGCCACGATTATCCAATATTGGACGAAGTTGATATAAAATGACAATATATTACCATGCGTTACATAAAATATTAATAATTGATACATATAGTTATATTAATTTATTCGAATGCTAGGAGATTTATTATTGATCAACAAAATTGTGTTAATATACATGCTAGTTAGTACACTGTTAGTAATGTTAGCAATTGTTAGCGTTATTACAGAGATACATGGCAATTATATTATTGCATAATTCGAAGTGAATATCAGTTGGAGAACTATTGCACATATGTATAATGAAATTTAAGTGCAAAATAACAAAATATGTAAAGAAGTTTAAATGTAGAGATTTTAAAGTTTTCAACATTGTATTCACATCGAATGTAACTGTTATTAAATAATAAAATAAACTGAAGTCTGTAAATAAAGTACGAAGCGATGTTTGTTGACCCGGCGGTTAGTAGTAGCCGGGTACTTACAAAGCGGACTCGCGGGTCGCTTCGCGTCCAAACTGTTCCCGAAGGTATGCACCAGGGTTCTCTAGTGCTGCGCCAAAGTTCTTTTGTAATTGTAAAATGCTCGACAGAGTAGTGATCCACTCCTCGAGCGAAGTATCCGAAGGCCGGCACAGATAAGACTGTTGCGGTTTTTTTGAATCGTCCGAACGGACAATAAAAGCATTGTCTAATTCTTCCATTTCCATCTTGTTTACCTGATTATAAACAAAGTAATATTAAAATTATACACTAGATACACACGATTACATTTTAAATAATTCAGGTATGACATTTTATGTAGGTACCCAATTTATTTCTTCGTTTAGTGACGGGATAGGAATATCTCACCACCTCTTTATTACCCAAAGGATTTATAAGATTTGATAAACAATCGGTTAGATAATGCTATCAGCACTGACCTAGCAAGATTCGCAACACCAGCCACACCACAGATTATCTGCCTGCGAACCGCGTAGATTATTAGAATTGGGAACGGAAGAAGAGCAGAAGAATGATGAACTTCGTAGATTGTGATATTAATCCTCTTGGGAATGCCTTTGTCCAATAGTTAATCTTAACTTTAAGCAACTATATTGTAAAACATATCAAGAACTGTTGGCAGATAAGTATATCACATCAACTAATGAGGATTAGATAGGCGTAGAGGTTAAGATACCGAACTACCGCGTCAATGTCATGAATTCGATTCCTACGCAGGACAATACTTTGTGCGATCCAAAAATTGTTTTGGATTTGGGTGTAATTTGTATTCGTTAATTATATGTTTGTAAAGTCTCTCGTAATACAATAATTATTTCCTTACTATATGACTGATCTTTAAGAAATATGTCCTATTTTAAAACAGAACGTTATACGGTAATTATGCTTAATGAATCGTCATTAAATTGTTTTAATCCCCATTTCTTATATATACCTACTCTTCTCCAATACTAAACATGGCAAGTTTTACGACTGGCCTTCCGCTTGATGTCCATCCTCTTTGGGAATGTTATTGTGTACCAGACGGGATCAGATGGAGTTCGCCCAGGTCAATTTAAAGCTTTTAGTCGTCTCTCACGACAATAGTAGTAGTGTAGTATTCGTAGTTACTACCACAGTAATTTAATGAATTCCATAATTCATGAATTATCATCGTCATCATAATCATCTCAGTTCATATATGTCCCACTGTTGGGCTCGAACCTCCTCCATAATGGGAGGGTAATTGACCTACTATACCACGCTGGTCAGAAGTGTTGGTATAAGGTTTTGTTTCGAGTTTTCCTTCTCTCGCACAGATGTTATATGCGTTTTATATCCCTTAGTCGTCTCTTACGATAACCCAAGGATATGATAGTGGGTAGTGAATTGTATTCCGACTCTGTCACCACACGGAAAGTATTATTTATTCATGAATACCGAATACCTCTATGTTATGATTAGAAATGACAACACTGTAAAGGCAGTCAGATTTCATGGAGCCTGTTACGTTAGGGGCCCCTTATTTTGTGGTACCTATAAACCACCAGTTACAGATACGTGGAAGAAAAATTATTTACAAGTATAATTTAGCTGCATCGCTGGTATCATTTGACCGATTGCAGAGTATAAATCTCTGCTATTGTAGGTTTGGTAATGTGAATATTATCAATAATAAAATGGCGAAAATAATGAACAAATATAACTGAGATCTAGAGACACACGGCAATATTAGTGTAATGGTCTAATAAAGCATGCGATTGATGACAGTGGTGTTCCGAGTCTGTTGTCATGTCATTAAATTGGACACATATTGGGTTTTTGTTCTACAATTCTCAGTTAAAGCATGCTTTAACTGAGGAGTTAAAACAGCTCTTGCTTAGGAAAAATTTTAACATCAACTGTGAACACGATAATGCATTTCGTTAAACAATATCGCCATAAGTACATCCCAAACAAGTTAAAAAAAATCCGATTAAAATTATTACAATCGCATTCCAGGATTGCTAAGTTGAAGTGTTCTATTATAATATAAAATGGTATAACTTGGGCATATTTATTTGCCATATAGTCAAAATTCTCAGAATTTGTGATGAGTCCAGCTGAATATTTGTATAAACTTGTAGTCTGGCATTCTAAAAGTTTTCTTAAAAACTACATATAGTAAGGTGTACGCACCTATTCAAATTTGAGTTCAAAAGTCTCAATAAACGATTTTATGAAAATATCTCATTTCCTATGGGTTTCTCGCTATTTGTATTTATTTTCAATATTGTAGAAAATTAAATTTCCTACAACTTTTTTCAATTTCTTTTTATACATTTAATCATTTTCGAGATAGTGGGTGGAGAGCGCGCAGTAAGCAGCACAATGTAAGGTCAACCGGTATAGTCCCGGCCAAAACGCGCTAAAGTAAAGTTTATAAATAAATAAATAATTCATAATAATTTTCATTTGTTATCAACATTATATTTAACCACTTTTTTCATCAATCGAATCTATTTATCTTCTGCAACTGTAAGAATGGTTGCGGCGTTGTGGATGCAGAAAATCGGGGTTGCAGTATTCTTTAGCTTGTGGCCAGTGTAATGGACAAGCTTGTCTCAATTTTTCATCATGTCAGAAAGATTTAAGTGAAAACAGAACCTTTAACCCCGAAATCATGAAAGACCTGGAGATAAAAAGGCGGCCCTTTACAACGCTATGGTGGTCACTGCCGTATTTGCTCTAGGCATACGTACAGTTGCTTCGGTGCTTAAAAATTGGTGTATTAGTCTAATACACACATATATTAGCCTAATAATTAGACTAAACATATATAAATACTAACTTGAAGATGCGCTTTGTAATGATAATTAGGACTGCTAAATTGCGATTTCTTGCCGATGGCCTCGCTGAATATGATGCACTGTTCAAAAAGGAACACGTGCAGCTCCTTGCCTCGGTCGTTGCCACCGCCGGACACGTCAGCCACGATCATCGTCTCCTGAAGTAGTAGCTTGCCCTGCGATGTTATGTTGCCCTGCAATAACACAACACAACGCTTTTGTTATCAACGTCGACGATACATAAGCTCGCATTAACAAACCCTATACACAGCTGTTAGTATTTACGCAATTATAGTTGATTAACATAAATTAAATTACATGTTAATATAGAGTTTACGTAAGTTATTGGAAAATCATAAAACTGGAGAATACTTATTTTCTTGAAATAAATAATTTATAAGGATTCCTATACAAAATTTCGTATGATGAAGTGTGGACGATATTACGTGTTTTTTCATATTTCGCTAGTGTCGTATCGGACGATATAAATAACGTTTATCTGATGTTTATCAGTACACGAGAAGTGAAAGTCGAAACTCCTATGGTAACTCGCTTAACTAGAGAAACATACTGCCTCAACTTCCTTCCCATAACCAAGGAAATTTGTACTCAGCACATGAGTTGCATAGTAGTTTGTCTTGAAAATTATGAATAAATTTTATGTTTAATATTCGCGAATTAGTTTTTAATCCCATATCAGATCTATATTAATCTTTTTAGTTGTCTGGTACAATACGCTATTACTAAACATAAGGTTGTAGATTAAAAACTCGAACTGTTAGTGACAATATTCAGCACTAAGTCTGAAACTGCTCTCATCGGGCAGTATGTGAATTTACAATAAGGTTACTGAATCAAAATGTTGCCGCATATTTTTAATTAGTGCTCTTGGCTTGGCTATTTTTAAAAAATAACACCTCGAACCAAGGAAATGATGCTTGTATTGCGGAGGGCTAGAAACATGTGACACTTGGCACGACATGTATACATCAACTAATCTTAACTATTATGCCACTATGCATTCAATTAATTTAGTTACAGACGGCGATTCGTCTGGGCATTTGAGATGAAAAAAGTCAAAGTGCACCGTTTCCCCATTTTATTGTGCGCTAGTTACCTCGATTGACGACTCACCCTTTCGGGTACCTAGGTACTCTCTAAACGTTCTGATATACGACCTTCGGTACGTCGCACCTATGTTATAGTGACTTTATTGAGTTTATTGCGAGCGTCGGATAATCTCTGGTCCATACACTTGCAATCTCACATAGGACCACATCGCGTGCAATATTTTCTGTTACCGTATGGAATATAAGTATATGAGTGTCTAAAAATATTTTTGTGCATATTTTAGTTAATAATATATTAGTGTTATCTATTCTATTCTCCTGGTTAGTGGTATGATATAATTTTGCGAAACATAATAAATACACTCGCAAATATGTCAGGCAGATTGCTGATCGTTTATTGCTGAATAAGAAATGCATAGGGAGTATGCTGCGGGCATATAGGCACATGTTATGTTCGCTAAAACCTGTAAATTGTTAAGAGAATCGCATCAGCATTTGTATAAAATGTTCTTACCGCAAATCCTTGTAGCCGTCCGACATCCATCATCATATTAGCGTTCTTTGGAATGATATCAGTGCACTCGACAGCCTCACGCAGCGCCTCGATTACGTGCGGCGCCTCATTGGCAAGTTCAGAGTATGCGAGTATTTTCTTCACGAGAAGGTGGTACTTTTGGATGCGCTGTATGGGCTTTATCAGCAGGTCCCCGAGCTAATAAATAATACCCTAATATTACAAAATGTTTACAGCTTACTCTTATAATTAGCATGCGAGATAAAGAAGCGATTATAATCACATTCCAGTGTTAAGTGGGTGAACTGAGTGTAGTGAGTGAGGTATAAAAATAAAATATAAGCCCCGGGAAATTAAAGAAAGTGGTGATGTGAGTAGCTATAGTATCAATCAGAACAGTGTTTGTTGGCCATGCAGTAGAGCGCCTCTCGTAAAATATATTGTCAGCGCTGAAATGTTTTATGTCTCATATAAAATATGGCACACGTATGTAATTTTTTTATAGTTTAGAACTTTTCAGCTCAGTGGTAGTTTACGAGAGATGAGTATAAAGGATTTTTATTGTCGCACTAGAAATGTTGCCAGTCGGTAACTTCTAGATTTGCGAAGTGTTTACAGCACAGCTGGTACGGCATTGGGTCATTAATATAAATTCGAATACGAATCACTTCTAGTTCGTACATTGAAGTTAAGAAGAAAATGTGGCCTTAGTTCGCTGTTCGTAACCAGTACCAGCATTGCTTTTATTTCGTACAATACAAAGTTACCAGTACCTGACACAGAGTACCGCGAGCGCCGGGCAGGTGAGAACGCTGCCTTAGGCGCACCTATAACCACTCATATGTCACTCAAAACTCACCGCAACACAGTACGATAAGTTTTATTTTACTACTGTAGAAAACTAATCTCCACATTCTCTCTATTGAATAACTATCTGATCTTGATATATAGTACCTACATACATTTAAAAAGACTAAAAATCTTAAATCTACAGAAAGTATCAATTAATGTTTCATTTTGATTTCTCCAAAAATTATATTTCGCTGCGATATTTGGTTTATTTTAGAGTAATTATCTAAAACTACCAAAAATGTGTTTTATAGATTTGCTGTCTTGCTTAATGAACATTCCATGCATTTCTAAGATTATCTTAATAAAGTTTATATTTAATTCATCAATTTGTTATACACTTTTTCGTAAATATTTATTTTTCTCATTAAGTGCACTGCATGGTAATTAAAGAGGTACAGTTTTCTAATCTTCCTGTGAGTATAGAAAAGGTTCGACACTTGAATTACGGGTGACGGGGAGCTGTTGCGTAGAAGCGGCATAACATTGATTGGCAGGCGGGCAACCTAAGAGTGTCCATGTTTGCATACATGTACATTAACAGTGTTCGTATAAATAAAAACTAATTAACATTCCAAGACCATTTTGATCACTGGCTTGAGGGCACTAACAAAATTTAACAATTGATGTATGGCGCCGGTCACTTTAGAAAGATCCTACATATTTCGCATGTTGAATGTATGTACATTAATGATACATATAGTTACAACGTGTCAATTCATTGAAACAAAATTCGATTATAACGCAATTGAAAGATAATTTATATCGTACAATTGATTTAAGAATTAATATTGAACTCGTTGTAAAAATATTCTTAAATTTATTTTACAGGTTCGACAATCTAACCCACCTGTAACTTATGTCCAAGTTTGACTCTCAACTCTTGAAAATAGGCATCATGATCGGAAACAATATATTCGGAAACGGGTTTATTCCTGCAGTACGCCTCGTACATAAATATTTTCTTCTCGAGGAAGCGGCGGAAAAGAGAGCCCAGAAGTTCGGGCTCCTCCACACAACGATGCAGCTCCAATAGGAACTTACTGCACAAACCAACATTTATACAAATATATGGGTGCTCATTACATTTTAAATACGCCAGCAATCTATAACTAATAAGCTATAAAATCACAATACCTATAACAAACTTTAGCAAATATAAATATCTCAAATATATAAATATTTAATAATATTACTACTATTTTCACCAAATACACCTTCACAATCAACAAGTCTCGACCTCAATAACAATTTAAAATATTAACACAATGCTTATTTATGCATGTGTATGATTTATATATATATTGATGATTTATATATATTGATGATTTATATATATAGATTGATGATTTATATATATATTGTGTACTTATTTATTTAAAATGATTGAAGCTAATGTATATAATGTTAAGGAAATGAGGCGAAAGAATGGTCTCTACTTAGTTGCCATTGCCAATTTACTTGGTTAGACTTGAGACGTTATAAAGATTTGAACCGCGCAGCACATCAGCTGATTCGCAAAATTAGAACGCATAATTCATTATCTACATCATCATTATTCTGGAGACAAGAGCACACATATCAGTTATCAATACAAGTATCCGTCCTTGTACAATTTATATTGTGTCATCGAAATTAATAATAATATAAGAGGTAAGCGTTGTACGGTACGGTAACGGGTCTAAACGACAGCAGAATAGCAATATTATGGGTACTCACTCTCGGTGCCACTCGTAAATAGCTTCAATATTTCCAAATATCATGCGATGGCGACGATCTCGTTGCAGACCCTCAGGTAAAGGTGGGTCAGCATTCGGGTCCTATATAAACCGTACAATTATTTCCTAAAAACTCAATAATTATCTGAAAACTAACTAACTGATAGAATATCAGGAATCGCACTCATGGCCATAATAGTGCGTAATATAATTTCCAATACACCCTTATTTTGTCCATATAAAGTTTACTTTTAATTCGAGCTTGTGGAATTATGTAAAAGTCATAGCATATCACTGCCTTACTTTGTTTGTTCCTACCATTATTTGTCCGAATGTAAAAACAATATAGCTGTATATGGAAACAGGGATAGAAAATGTATTTCATACATTTTTATCATTATTAAAGCCATATATTAGACGTAATCTTCTCCATAGAAAAAATGTAACTGGTCGACTAGCCCCCGTTGGCCCGAAGAGTTTGCAATGTGTTTGACTGAAAGTTCTACCCCTCTTGCAGTGCTGTTATTCTTTCACAACCTTTGATCGTATCATAACACGCCCGCAGTAAACTAATACACAGTATTAAACTAGTTTGTCACCGCACATAAACATGTTATGGATTATAGTATAAGAAAAGTCATAGCATATCACTGCCTTACTTTGTTTGTTCCTACCATTATTTGTCCGAATGTAAAAACAATATAGCTGTATATGGAAACAGGGATAGAAAATGTATTTCATACATTTTTATCATTATTAAAGCCATATATTAGACGTAATCTTCTCCATAGAAAAAATGTAACTGGTCGACTAGCCCCCGTTGGCCCGAAGAGTTTGCAATGTGTTTGACTGAAAGTTCTACCCCTCTTGCAGTGCTGTTATTCTTTCACAACCTTTGATCGTATCATAACACGCCCGCAGTAAACTAATACACAGTATTAAACTAGTTAGTCACCGCACATAAACATGTTATGGATTATAGTATAAGAAAAGTCATAGCATATCACTGCCTTACTTTGTTTGTTCCTACCATTATTTGTCCGAATGTAAAAACAATATAGCTGTATATGGAAACAGGGATAGAAAATGTATTTCATACATTTTTATCATTATTAAAGCCATATATTAGACGTAATCTTCTCCATAGAAAAAATGTAACTGGTCGACTAGCCCCCGTTGGCCCGAAGAGTTTGCAATGTGTTTGACTGAAAGTTCTACCCAAAGAGTAAAGTTATTAAACTGAAAAAGAGTGGCAACTCCATGATAAAATATGCATGTATGGAAGGTGCTGCTACCCAGAGTTTACGCGGTGAACTAAAGTTGAAGTGATATATATACATATCTACGTGTGTATGTGTAATTATACAGAATTTTCTTTTACTATGAAAGCTACCCTGAAATATAAAAAAAACATATCAGCTGATAACGAAGCAATAATAATATCAGCTTAACAATGAAAATTGAGATAATTTTCAGAAAGTACATCAATAACCGTAAATAGATTGATGACAATAAGTACCTACGCTAGGAACAAAAAATAATAATTCTCAGTTGTCAAACGTTTGACATACAGGACAAAATGGCAGCCGTTAAGTTTGTACAAACAACCTGTAGGCGGCGCGACGGTCAGTAAAAATAAGTAATGTTTTAAGTGTGCCCCCCCAGGTTCTACCCCTCTTGCAGTGCTGTTATTCTTTCACAACCTTTGATCGTATCATAACACGCCCGCAGTAAACTAATACACAGTATTAAACTAGTTTGTCACCGCACATAAACATGTTATGGATTATAGTATAAGAAAATTTATATTGTGTCACCAGTGTTGTGACGAGTTAAGAATACAATGGATCGCCATCACTTACATTCGCCCGGGAGTCATAAAAAGCATCCGGCTAAGGAAGCAAAAGGCAGCAACGTTTCCCCGGGAACCTTATAACACCAAATATGTACATATGGCAACCCGCTTCGTAATTTTTAACCAATAGAGAATGTCGATAGGCTTCCCAGCCCAGTATATTTGTTTCAATCAATAGATTACTTGAATTATGAAACTACAATATATATGAATGACCTGTAGTCAACACAATGTTCTATATTTGCATTAGAATATGTCTCTTAATTAATTCCAATTATTTCCACTATATGCGTTATGTTCGAACGAAACACATCCTTAATTTATTTATTTCTATCAGACACCATAACTGAGATTAAGTGAAATACCATAAACGGATATTAAATTTGGTTAGAGAAATCGATTCACGAAGGTTCAAAATGAGCTATGGTTTGTATTCAGTGTTTGTAGTCCGTTGATAGTTTACTAAACTTAATTGGTTGTACTTTCAGCTCTATAAATGATGTCAAAACAAATTGATTCAATGGATTGTCGTGGTTGAACGCCAAGGCTTTGTTGCAGAGCGTAGATATCTTTAATGAATACTAGAACCGCTATTGTAAATATTGTCCTCCATATTCTTGGCCCTTTAATGATCCTTGCATGAAAAAATATTCTGCTTTGATTATTGAGTTATTTAGTTTATATTTCGTAAATATTTTAGGTTATTATTATGTATAAAAAAATCTAAATTTCATGCAGGCTGAATTAGACACAATGGCTATGGATAAATATATCCAAAGCTCGAATCATTAAACTATTGATATATTATATATATGGGTACATATTCTGATTTCTGTTCCTACATCAGATTGACTAAAATGATAAAGCATGACATTAACATTACGCGTGCGGTGACGATAGTAAATTGATAGATATTTGCATTAAGAATACAATCATTAAAATATTCAATTAAGTGAAGTGCAGTAAAATTATAACTTATTTTAATATATATACATTATTTTTTAATGTATGGACGCAACACAACCTACTTGAATATTGAAAATCATTTGAAAGTCGATTCTATCTTAAGGCTGAGTACTTAAGAGCTATTGGAAACTACTTAAAATCACTTCAAAGAACTAATTTAATTACATGTTTTATTTACTTTTTTTAATACGCAAGCGAACACTCACTGAGGAGCTGAGAACGCTGTGACTGTCTAACGTTGCGAAATTCTATAAAGATTTGTGACATTTAAGGGATACTGCTGACTGCAACATTGAGGCAAAATGAATCGAAATATAGTGAAAATGACAAACTTTGCCCGTTTTAATTTTATCTTACTATTTCGTTGTAAAACATGCAGGCGCTTATAAATTGAAATTCGACTGTGGTATCGTTTTAATTGGTAAAATAAAGAGGTCCGTAAGAACTCGTATAAGACAGAAAGAGCACATAGTTGATATAGAGTATCGTGGCTGCATTGGCTCTGTAAACTGTCAATACAGTTAAGGCCGCGCCTATCTTTACATTAGCTTTGATAATCCTCAAATCTAAAATGAAAAGGATTCATAAGAATTATTTATTGGTTGATTCAACAACTCTTTAAATTGGTGTATGTTTAACAATCTTTTCATTTCTATTATATATTCTATTGAGCAAAAACCTTGTTTACAAGCATAGAAAATTTTGTTACTTTAAAATGCAATAAACGAATGAAGTAATTTTCAAATCGTAAAAAAAAAATTAACAGCAAATACAGTCACGGCGTTAAACCAGGACGCAGGGAAAACGTTTAACCACAGAATGAAAATTAGGAGGCTTTCCATTGCGGACACTTGTAGGTACGTATTAGTGTAACTCTCACAAATTGCCGAATTAATATCTAAATAAAGATTACTGACCTGCACATGACGGACGTATCCCTCGCATAGGAGTTGTAAGTCGGACACGTAGATCTCTTCTGTGTCTACTAGTTCTCGTAGAACATATTCGCGTTTCTTAAGGATTGCCTCTGCTGAGTCAGGGTCTGGAGTAACTGGATGATCATCTTCAACGCGGCCAGAAGTGCCCGCAGCGTCAGTGAAGCTATCATTACCATGCTGCTCCTATAGCAAGTAACATATTTATATTTTAACTATAAATCAAACGTACGTATTATAATTATATGATAAAAACCAACTTAAGCCATTACGTTTGAGCTTGATAAAAAGACCATGAAGCTAAAATGATAAAAGAAAAACTTAAGCTGTTTGCGAATAATGATATAGCCTTCATATTTGACGTGCTTAATGTAATACCTTGCTACTAGATTAGTGAAACCATACAATAGTGAAATATCTAGACTAAAACCACTCGTGAACGTATTTTTTATTATATTTAAAACATAATAGCTTATGTAGTGTTTATGTTCAAAGATTAATATTATCGAAATGTTTACATAATAATCACACACTTCACATACATACCTATTTATACCAATATATATTTAACGTAACCAAGTGGTGTCAGTTTATTAGGTTCTTAAACTGTGTAGGTACATAATACACAGAAAATATTAACACTGACTAAACACAATAATTGTATTTATTGACAGTAACTAATTTTTTTGACAGTCTATAAATCTAGACCCACTTTTCCCGAACAATTCCGGGGCGACGGTAGTTCAATGTGAGGCCCCCATAACCTGCCCTTTTACCTCCTCATTTCCAATTGACAACTGACCATTGGCACATATTTATAGACTTCAATGGCTTGCTCAACTGGTTACCCTTCCGGGTGATGGGATGATTGCCTTGTCAACGTCCAGACACCAAAGCGCCTGAGCGTTATTCTTATCAGATACCTATTTAGCAGTGTTAAAATAACTATGTATATTAAAATAAAGATTTAAATTTCTTTCCTCATGTATCAATTGTGAGGCAGTGGATTTTCAAGTTTTGTTTTACAAATACAGTATCAATAAAAACCATGCTAAATACTTAAAAATAAAAGGATTCTACGATGAGTCTACTAATAAAAAAAACATGCAATACAAAGCAGCAATTTAATAATAATCATCAGCAATAAGTATCTTATTTGAGAAGCTAACTGCACTGTTCTATTTATTTTATATAAATATTTAACTTTAAGCGTTTTCTTTAAAGATGAATAGACTTATTATGAACCCATCGCTGAAAGCCCAAAGGCCCTTTACTAGTAATACATAATTCAGTATAATTATGTGATTATATAAAGAAGAAATATATCTACACAAAGAAGTAATAAATCATTTTCGCACACAGAACTTTCACAAATTTTTATTTAATAGTTAAATGAATAGAAATATTCAAATTTCAAAAATGAAATAGAAAATTCAAAAAATGAAATGGAAAATATTTAAATTCGAAAAATGAAATAGAAATATTAAAATTTCTACTATATAGTTAGATTTCTGAATGTTGTCCTATTTGGTATTCTTGTGGGGTGACCTATGCCTTATAGTTGGTGTCTACGGGCTCACAGATGCCTTGTGTAACATGTATTCTATTGTTATTGAAATTTACCCGATTACCTAATATATACATTTGAAATAAAACTATTTTTACGCATTCTGTCGCGTTTATATTTGATTATTAATTTCACGACGATTCGAACACTTTACAGCGTTCATGAACACAGAAGGACAATAATATTTACAGTTACGGCATATTTAATTTTATCCAACACGCTTAAGCTAGCGTTATACACATAGACCAATGTACTTCTATCGTATCCTGGAGCAGTATGTAGCTTGTAGTGAAGATATGTACGATAGTCTCATGCTTATTATGATAGGCAGTGAAAATTATTAGGTAATTTTTATGATTATTATATATTTCTTTATAATAACACTAAGTTATAATTTTTATGATTATTATATCTTTCATTATAATAAGAATAAGTTATAATATAACCGCCATTAACATTGAAACCTCATTAAAAAATAAGGGTTTCTCGACACCGTCTAATCTATCTAAAGTGACAGTGACTATTTAATATTATTTAATATAATGAATACATCATCCATCGACCCGTAGGTGTCCACTGCTGGACATAGGACTCCCCACGTGAATACTTCTCAGAATGGTTCTGTGTTACTTGCATCCTACGCCTTTCAGACTTTTGTGTCGTCAATCCATCTAATGAGAGATCGTCCTACGCTAATAGAATATATAATAGATCAGTATGACTAGATACGGGTTATAATAACTTTATGATATACTTTTTATATACAATAAATAGTAACATTGAGCGTGGGATTTCCCCACAGCAGAGGTTGGCCTACAAAGCCACCAATCTATCAAGGATGACATAGTGTTTTACTTTGAACTATCTTTGAACAATAATAACGAACCAGAATATTATCTGCTTATATTCCTCATACTTTTCATTCTCATCCTGAATATGAAAAGGATGTTCCTATTTTTCTCTTCTAAAGGATATTCTTATCCTTTTCATACTCATCCTTAGCATGAAAACGATGAAAGTGTATGTGTTACATGTATTATTTACATGACGTGCGGTGTTCCAGAGTGGATCGGTCTTAGGTCCGACCCTGTAGAGTATCGGCTATGACTGCGCGTTACGAATTAGCCTCCCTTCCGGGGTGAACTTAATTTGTTACGCTCACGACACGCTCGTTACAACCCAGAGTGGGACGTTAGAAGTGGCAGCACGGCTGGCAACTATCGTCACCGAAGAAGTTGCCAGACGGATTGAGGCCTTGGGGCTTAGGGTGGCCCTTAATAAGACGGAGACCCTGTTATTCCATGGGCCCCGCAACGGTTCACCTGCTGGCGCCTCGATCACCATCAATTCGGTCCCCATAATCGTTATTTTTTTATTCCTTTGTTATGTTATTTGTTAACACCTATCATTTTTACTTTAGTATTTACAAAATAAACCTGCCATTCAGAGGATTATTTCTTATCTTATTGAACAACCGAGTTTCAATTTAGATTAACCAAATTGAATACTGGGCACAATGTGTAGGGTAAACCTTTGATGCAATTTGTTACAGTAGTGCACTAAATCATTGGGATGTTCAGTACTTTCAGTAACAGTTGATAAGCTGCAAAGAATACCCGACTAGAAATTTTTTCGTCTTCCTTAGCAGGACCGGACCGGGCATGCCCGATCTGGACCAGATAAGGTATGTAACGCAGAAGATATATCTGGACCCGATCAGGAAAACCTTATCGGGTCCAGATCAGGCATTCCTGATCGGGTCCAGATCAGGCGTTCCTGATCGGGTCCAGATGAAATTTTACTGATCGGAACCAAATCAATCATCTGCGTTATATATCTTGCCTGATCCAAAACGAGTATGCCCAGTCCGGTCCTTTTAAAAAACATGAATTTCTTAAAAAACATTTTTAATAGGTAAAAATATAAATTAATATAAGACGTAGGCACCGAATGCAGTGCTATATTCTTATCATAGAGAGTCCCAGTGAGCCGTTCCGATTAGGGCGCAACCACCAGATGCTAAAGACTGCAACTGTAGCTTGGATTTCTCATTCATGACCCGATCAATCCATTTTAATCTGATTCGATAACAACTAATTTAATATTATTCCATGTCATTACGCTTCGGAGAATCTTAACACCGCGATTCAAATAATAACGTCATTTTACTAACGCCATCTATTTATTATGACCCAAAACATTAAATGTTAGAATGGTTGTTACAATATAATATTTCTATCTATCTATGTTTTCAAATGTTAGGTACATTTACATATATATATATATATATATATATATATATATATATTATTTATTTTTGTTTTTTACTTTAAATATAAATTATTTTTATATTATTAATGAAACATTATTATTATTATTAAATACATATGATTAATTAAAGATTTCAGATTAATCTCCTCTGATGCAAATACAATTTCGCGGTGGCATAAATATGACAATCATGTCACTTTTTTGAATTTTGATTGATATTTTTTTTGTGTTACGAAATCTGTTTCTGGTTCTGATTTACTACAAGTCTTACTATATACTTGATGATATTTCACATCAGGCGATCCTTATTTGGCCCTGATCCGGTATGCCTTACCATACTTGATGTTATTTCACATCAGGCTATCCTGATCAGGACCAGACCTGGTCCTGATAGGGTTTGCCGGATCCGGCATGCCTCATTCTGTCCTGATCGGGTCCTGATCCGGTATGCCTTACCATACTTGATGATATTACACATCAGGCTATCCTTATTTGGTCCTGACCTGGTCCTGATCGGGTGTGCCTTACCATACTTAATGATATTTCACATCAGGCTATCCTTATTTGGTCCTGATCTGGTCCTGATCTGGTATGCCTTACCATACATAATAATATTTCACATCAGGCTATCCTTATTTGGTTCTGATCAGGTCCTGATCCGGTATGCCTTACCATACTTAATGATATTTCACATCAGGCTATCCTTATTTGGTCCTGATCTGGTCCTGATCCGGTATGCCTTACCATACTTAATGATATTTCACATCAGGCTATCCTTATTTGGTCCTGACCTGGTCCTGATCCGATATGCCTTACCATACTTAATGATATTTCACATCAGGCTATCCTTATTTGGTCCTGATCTGGTCCTGATCCGGTATGCCTTACCATACATAATAATATTTCACATCAGGCTATCCTTATTTGGTCCTGATCTGGTCCTGATCCGGTATGCCTTACCATACATAATAATATTTCACATCAGGCTATCCTTATTTGGTCCTGATCAAGCCCTGATCCGGTATGCCTTACCATACTTAATGATATTTCACATCAGGCTATCCTTATTTGGTCCTGATCTGGTCCTGATCCGGTATGCCTTACCATAATTGATGTTATTTCACATCAGGCTATCCTGATCAGGACCAGACCTGGTCCTGATCGGGTTTGCCGGATCCGGCATGCCTTATTCTATCCTGATCGGGTTCAGATACATGATCTGGTTGAACCATACTTTTTTTCTAGTCGGGTAGGAGCATAACTTTTAAAAGGTATCAAGTAAATTTTAATATACAAAACTTCTAAGAAAATTCTATTTACTTTTATCTAGTATGAAATATTTGCCGGTTTAATTCTACATATTGTATTCATATACACAAATCATCATCATTCTTTTACTCTTATCCCAATTACTTGGGGTCGATACAATATGTACTCTTCTTTCATAGTACATATTGTAAAAGTTATTGGCAATAGTTTTATGACCGGCCGCCTGCCAGACGTCAATCCTCCATGGGAATGTAATTGTTGATCATCGTATAAGATGGAGTTGGCCCAGGTCATTATAAGGCTCTTAGTAGTCTTTTACGACATCCACGAGTAAAGTAAGGGTTGGTAGTATTCGTAGCCGCTACCACAGAACAAATATATTTGTGTATATATATGTATTCATATACACAAATATATTACATTTTTGTCTTTGGCAATGTACATTTGATATGATTTATGATGATTTGTTTTATATTATTATTTCTGACATTTATGCGGATACTACTCGTATACCGCTATTGTGTATGTGAGCTATCAATTAATTACAATCTCTTCAAGACATGCGAACAGCGTTTTCAAACTAAATCTATACTAGATGTAACGCAAACATCTACGAGGACATAACAAAGCTGACGTAGAAAGAGGAAACTCAAAGGAATATTTGAAACAAAACTTTACACCTAGCTAGTATATCCTAACCTAACGTGATAAAGCAGGCAAATTACTGACCTGTCTGGTAGATCGTGCTTTGTACTTGTATAAGTAACTACTTAATTGTTTAATAATTACAAAGATCATATCGACTGTGCTGATGTCAGTAATTCAGTCAATATTTTTTAGAATTAATTTAACTCGTAATTACCTTGTTTCTTTGGGGACAAGCTATGTTATAATCACACCCACCACGAACCGTCTGGGGTAACGGAAGGGACGCCGCGGAACCCGAAAACCTGCCGTACATGTATCTGTCTAGCGCGATGTGGGTGGGCCACCGGTATTCGATCCTATCTCGTAACTACTCGTACCTTAGAGTCGAATGACGAACCTTGATTTTTAAAATATTTTAAATATTGTTAATTGTTTTAGAAAATATGAATATCTCATATTTTTTAGTATAATGTCGATTTTAATAAATAAATATTGAGTTTCTCAAGTCTTTCTGCTAATGTAACTAAGTGAAGTCGAGTTGATATGGAGGCACTTATTATTTCCTTAACTGCGTATAGCATCTATAAACCATAAATTACATTGCCCTGTATAATGTTATGTTTAGCAACTAAAGTTTCAAAGTATTTTAAAAATGGATACTGAATATACTGATAAATTATATAAATCGCGTCACTGTTGACGATGACGTGGCCACCGACATAATGAAAAGTATTTGACAAAATATAAGACATTAATAAAACATGAATGTAGTTAAAATATTTCAACGATGAGTTAAGATGATACGCGTAGCCTTTAAGTACTTAAGAATATCTCAAAACACAAGATCGACTAAGGAAGAAATATTCTAATAACACGGGTGCATAGTCAAACGATCTTTTCATTTGAGTACCGAGGTGCACTCAAATGATATATACAATCTACTATTTGACATCCTCAGACGTAGCACTTAGAGAAATACTTCAAATATAGAAACTAACAGGTGAGCTTTTAATTAGATATTAACAAATAAATATGTAATTAGAAGTTCAATCAATTCAGTATCTACCTAATAATAGTTAAGTATGTTCGATGAGCCTAGTGAGAGGTCTAAGAAGCATTAAGACGAGCCTAGCCATTAGGTCTCTCTCTGGCTAGACCTTTTCCCATTTCGTCGTAGGCAAATCCAGGGCAAGCTTCACCATATGGTCATCTGGGCGTCTTTGTATGTGACCATACCACCTCAAGCGCTTCTCTTTAATTTTATCTACAATGGGGACAACTCTGAAACTGCCTCTTATGTACTCATTGCGGATTTTGTCCAGCAGCGTGACACCTGCTGACCAGCGTAACATGCGCATTTCCGTGCAATGTAATTTATTCAGATGTTGTTTGTTAGTCGCCCAACATTCTGAACCGTATAAAACAACAGGTCTGATGGCTGTCTTATACAGATGTCCTTTAAGCCTAAGAGGAACTTTCCTATCACATATTACGCCTATGAGTTGTCTCCACTTCACCCATCCTGTTGTTGTTTTATGAGTAACATCTTTTTCGATTTACCCGTCGTTGCTGATTATTGATCCCAGGTACTTAAATTGTGTGACAATAGGCAGAAAGTTATTTCCTATTGAAATCTTTATGTTGTCTGGGTCAGTGAGGTTATCAAAGATACAGGGCATGTCTTCAGTCTTGTTTCGACTTATCCTAAGGCCGTTTGCCTCTAGTGCCTCTATCCAGCACATAAAATCCCGCTGAAGCTAGCTGAGCCTAGGCTCAGCTAGCTTGCTATGTTAATGGCTAGCCATTAGGTGCTCATAGAAATTATATATACAAATGATGTCCGAAGGATTGTACTCTAGTATAGTTCAATTTTAAATACAAGACTCCCAGTAATAGTACCTAAACTATATACATACATTCTGTTGTGCAAAGGCAGAATTGGATATTAAAATACAATTTAAAAAGTAGTCCCGATGCATAAATATGTATAACTTTCATATCGACTATACTTTAACTGTATACAATTGGTTTAGTCGATCGTTCATTTTTTATTCAATTTATTATTTGAATAAGCCTTTCAATTATTAGAGAACTAACGAGATGTATGTGTTTAAAAGTAGCAATACGCAAACGACAACTAACAAAAGAAAATAACATGCACACATCATGCATTAACATAAAACCGCACCATTCGCTGCTTCACAATTTGTTCGATTTCAGCGATATCAGCAGCACCATTATTACTTTCCATAGCATCTATGGCCAGAGAGTTCTGAAAATATTCACCATATTATAAGCACCATTATGTGTAATCGAACAGTACAGGTGCTTTCTCCTGAAAGGTGTGTGTGAAATTATGCAAGAACTTAAATAGTTTTATCTGTATATATACCGTGGGATAGTTCTCTTTCTGGTGTATAATGCCTATGTAGATGGTTTAATGAATAGAGGAGTGGAAATAAAAATTCTAACGAGATTGGATCAATGCGATGTACAATGTGGTTTCTGAATACAAGACACATTAGGTAATTAAAATTAAAGGAAGAAAATTAATTGCGACACCAAGTATATATAACGAACCTCAGTACTTACTCTTGTAGCAGCCATTGTTGGAGCAGCAGCTGTAGGTTGCTGCAATACTGCTTGCGGGTTCTGTACGAAACAGAAGTTTATATATATAACGCGGTATGTCATATGTTATTATTTTGAAATGCAGGGTAGGAAAGAAGGCCCACCACTTTATCATTATATTAACAACATATTGCACATCTTAAAATAGAAAGAAGGTCAATGAGGGAAGGAAAATTCTTACTTGTGAGTGATTACCAACCTCATAATTTGATCTTGCAATTTTACTTTGAACTTCGAATAATTTATTCGACACGTGTTTCTCATCTAAACGAGGCATCTTTGGAATGTTTCGATCGTCCAATGCGATACGCTCTACAGAATAAAAGTAAGCATATTCCAAAATTCCTAGCCTACGTTGACGCTATGATGTATACATTTCTGTTCTAAGGTGTGCGATATATAGTTACACCATGAGAAAATATTAAGCCTTTTGATACTCCATTTAAAAATAAATGGAAACTGCATTTATTCCTGCAACTGCATTAAATCATTCTCATTAAAATAAATGCAGTTTTTGAAATAATCGCGTATATGAGATTTTATATAATTGATTATGCGTTGTAAACAATCTAAAAGAGAGTATGGACCATGTTCTCTATACCCGAACCTTGTTCTTCAATCTATACTGTTGTTTAATAACTATCGCTTAAAGTACATCTATAACAAAAATAAGGATATGGTCATTTAATAATTATAAATAAATAAATTTGCTCTACAATATTTACGTGAGTATAATTAACAATGGAAATTAAATAATTTGGGTCTTTTTTCTAAAACCACATAAGGAGTTGGCCAAGCTTTGCCCCAGAAATGAAAAAAATATATTATGCCCATTTATACATGAAGCAATATACTTTGTAACGCTTTTACGAAAATTACGCGGATGGATAAGCATGAAATTTAGAATACTTTAAGATTATAATGCGGTGAAATGCGGCAAATAAAATTTGATATAACAATGCATCAGAAATACATTAAATTATTATATATTTTATATTCAGATGTCGAAATTATCATATTGATATTTTTTTATCTATAGAAACATACTCGAGCTCTAAATAATAACACATGTTTATTTTTATTAATTATGTAGAATATCAAAAACTTCTTGGCACGTATTTTTTTTAGCAAAAAATGGTGTAAAACTGGCTGCAAGTTAAATGAAATTTAAAATTAAATGAAAATAAAAAATCTTTATACCCAAGTACAAATTTTGAAAAATCTCAGGTGAGATTGGGGAAGGTGGAAGGGAATCGGGAAATTCGGGGGGATTCGTGTCAATCGAGTATGTTTCTATAGATTGAAAAAGTTCCAATCTCTATTATTTTTATAAACACTATCATTCGTGCAAAATAGGCAACGTTGCAAAAATGAAAATTTATTTTTCGACTATTTTTTTTAAACTGTTCCTGCGAGTTCTACAGAAACATGTAAAAATATTTGACAATAGGCAAATACAAATTGCGTTTTTACAAAGATTTCTGGCACCTAGCTGTAGGAGTTTTAATTCTAACTAGTGGTCAACCAGTGGTCGAAATTCGACGATTTATTTTTGTCTCTCAGTCCAACCCGTTATTTTTGTATTTTGAAGGTAGAAAAGAAAATCTTTTACGAAATTACCGAGTTTGAAATTAATAATATTTTCGTTTAATATAATGAATGTATGTAACGCAATCACATTATTTTGTAAAATCATTGAAGCAACATGCATTATATTTAAGAGATAATACGATCTCAAAAAAATCTAAGTATAAATTAGAATTAACTAAACGTGATAATACGTTTTATGCTATACCGATCAATCGTTATTGTCGGTCTATCGGTGTTATTTTAGTAACACATTTTACATACAAAACTTAAAACTATTCTAATAATAATTTATTTATCTACATTAAAATGTGAAAACATTTTCATTGATTTCAGGCAATTTTATAATGCCTTTACAGTGGTGTAGCTAGGCGTGGGCGAAGTGGGCTTCCGCCCACGGCCGCGCGCTTATAGGGGCCTCGCCAAGCCTCTTTAGCTACGAACGGGGCCCTGCTGATGAGACTTTGCTCATGTCTATATTAGATCACGCTACGGGACTGTGTCTTAATAATATTAAAGTCGCGTGTAGCGTTCAATATTCAATCACGATAATATAGATAATACTATCTAATAAATGTATTGTACTATATATAAAAAAAGAAATCCGGAAAAGTTACGCGAGATATAATGATTCTATTCGGAGCACGGATAAGCCTACGGGGTACCGTTTATTTCTTTTTTGGTTTAACTTAGACTGATGGGGTGTTATGTAACTATTCATCAATACGAATGGACTCCCAAGTCAACATTCTGTTTGTCGTAAAGTACTCTATACTATGAGCGATGTAGTAGTTGCTTGTGTTTATTAAAAAACGGTTACACTTAAAACGTAACATTAGTATATCCAAATTACACAGATACAGTTATTAACTAATAATAACTGTACCCACAGCAACGCTTACATGAATTAATACATATTTTACTCAATATAATAATATATAGAAACCAATTCCAAGTACAAAATTTGAAGTCACTAAATTGGAGTGAGAAATGGCTCTCTAAGCCGGCCCGTTTTATAGTATTCAAGGTCACTGTATTGGGAACGCTTCTCTTACAAAATAATTAAATGTGACGGTTTGTACATTTAAATTGTGTCACATCACATCTCAAAAACATGAAAAGTGTATTATCATCACTTTTCACAAATAAGTTTCAACATATTGAAGTATTTCGTTAATAAAAGCAATAATTTTATTTCATAATTTGTAAATGCTCCGTATTGCCAGATAAGGAAACCATTTCTCTATTTTAACGGGTGCTATTGATGCGATTTTTTTTAACTTAAATTATTATTCAGTGTCATTATCGAAAATCGTAATTAATAATAAAATAATAAATATAATATTTAAAACAAAATTTAAAATGTAGATAGATACAATATCTACAAGAAAACTGTAATAGTAGTGTAGTTAGTCTTTTGTATTGTACTCAGAAAAGATACAATAATAAATAATGATCGTTTAAGTATGTATTCTTCATTATGTCAACCATAAACAACATATTGATTAAACTTTTAAATGATTGTGGGTAGGTAACGTTATGTAGTATGTATGCATACATTATTTAACCATAATTTCGCATAACCTTACTTTCTGTCTATCTAATACAATGCCTGGCAATGAAGCATAGTTGAAGGATAATATGAATTTACTTGTCACTAACAATTGTTTATGTATTAACTCAAGCCATAACACAATTTGAACAATTGTTTAATGAGTGTGTTATTTAGTTAAACCAATATTTATATTCGATTATAACAGCCACAGCTTCTAATAAGCTATTTGGAACTAAGCGAAGAACGAAACGAAGAACGGAAAGGCAATAAACAATAATTACCTATACCTTAATTTTTTTTTCTGCCGTGTATGTACACGCCGTGTACATGCGTGCATATTTATTATGTAATAATCGTTTTATTGCGTATTAGGAATGTTGCCTTTACGGTATGTAAGAAATTATTGAAATTATTGTTTCTTTGGACTCGAATCCAAATTCAAGAATAATTTCAACATAATAATATGGAATGTAACATTAAAACGTCAGAATTGTTTTCTTGGGTATTGAGTTGAGGTCGAAGTAACGGCTAAGAAAACCGGTGTTAGTAAACACATCAAATACAAAAAGGAGAATAAAAACATCAAATACAAAAAGGAAAAATCACGTGAATGTCTAAAGCCTCCTCAACACGTAGACAGATTCATCTGTAGATGTCATCGGCGGATGCGTCTGCCGACGTGTAGAGGGGGTGATTTGCTCCCCTGTGGTAGGTATTTGACGTCGGCAGATGCATCCGGCACAAATTAGTTAGTTATCGGTTTTTATAACACGGATCAAAGGGTTTCAGCGCGAGCGCTCGGCGCGAGTGAGCGGTCTGTACACACGTCTGGTGACGGGTCAATGTTCATCGGGCAGCGAATTGGAGGGCACGCATGATTTTTGCAGTATTTTTTTTCGGTCTTTCTTTTTTACTTGCTCCTCGTACATTTAGGACATAAATAGCTAGGAAATAAATAGCTGCGGCAGCTACGGTCTAAATATCCATTTTGCGTGCGTACGTGTTGCGTCTGTCGAGAACAAACACAGAGGCTTTAGAAATAACGCATATCATTTTCCCCAGTTTTGGGGAAACTAAATTGTAGAAGCAGCCCACTTTATAGTAGTGTTGTGTGTTTGTTTGTGTGTGTGTGTGTGTGTGTGTGTACTCGTATAATCGCTTACACACTTACAGGATTTTTAGTTTCACTATTATAAACACTTACAAGTACCAAACTATACTTCTATGCTTTATTATTCTAAGATATTTTAATTGTATTTTTAGGAAGGTAGTGCGTAAATTTAATAGATACGTGTGTAAACGGAATTACTTCTGATTATATGTGGTTAATTTATATAGAGCGATTCATTTTTTGTATGAAATAACTAAATACTGCACCAAACAAGAATTGTGTCAAATTTATTAAAGATAATTGCGTAATTATAATTTGACGCATATTCTAAAGATAGAAAGGCGTCTGAGCGACAAATTCAAGTTCTGAAAATAATATAAACTTACATTAATTCGTAGTAGATTTTTTGCAAATATATACATACATACATACATATCATCACGCCATATCCCTTGCAGGGTAGGCAGTGTGCAAATATATGCCATGTACAAATCAGCTAAATTTATATTCTAATATGTCAAGAATTATTAATTATTATACTTTCATCAGTCCGTGCTAATTATTATATTTTTATGTTTCGCGGATATGCAATTCAAGTTAGTTTTGTCAGTTTCCCAGCTGTCCAGGAGTGATGGTCTGATCACTCTATTAGATTTTGCATATATAATATAAATATATATCGTCACTCGTTCCCATACAAGGAATACGCTAATTATTGAGTTAAACGGTTAATGTTAAAGGGGCTGCCACTAATTACGTGAGGCATTTCTGACTCAACCTCTTCGCCTTGGTGAGATGTCTTAAGATGTTTCTCGATTCCCTTCCACATTCCCCAGTCTCACGTGAGATTTTTCAAAACTTGTACTTGGGTATACAGATTTTTTATTTTCATTTAATTTTAAATTTCAATTAACTTGCAGCTAGATTTACACCATTTTTTGCTAAAAAAAATACGTGCAAAGAAGTTTTTGATGTTCTACATAATCAATGAAAATAAACATGTGTTATTATTTAGAGCTTTGAATGTTAAATAAGTAATAATTATATTTGTTCGTTCTCTTCTCTTAAAGTAAACATAACCGAATAATTTATGATATCATTTCAGGACTTTGATTATCTCTATCATATATCATCATTACAATAATTACACAGAATCCAATTTGATATTTTTGTTCAGTTTGTCAATACTTCACATATTAATTAAGAGAGGTTTGATGAGGCTGCAAATAAAGTGGAGCGGTGACAATAGACGTCAAAAATTCTGCGAAATATATTATCATAACATAATGTCACATGAAGAAAAACAGCGAGTGAAAACTCGTGTACTTAAGAAATGTTATCCACGACGCGGTCTATTAACTTGTAATAAGCATGAGTTGCTAGTGGATACCGAAATAAAACCCTGTTATTCAGAGAATACATTTTTGCCTAATAAAGAAAACATGAAAAAGCATTATTGATGAGAGTGATGAATTTAAGAAAAAGACCATGAAGATATAATTCTTATACTTCATCTCATGTATAAAAGTTGGCTATAATATATTAATGTAATTCGTTGAATGATTGCAAAGGAGAGCTTTAATTTCCATTTCGCTATATGCTTTTCTAATTATATAGACTTACGTGAATAGGTTTCATAGGCGGCGGTAGTTCAACATGAGCAGCTTCGTCTTCTGCTTCGTCAAACTTGCCAGCATCATGTTCTTCATGGCGTCCATTATCACCCACAGATCCGTATGGCAACTAAATAAAATCGAAAAACAGTTTTAAGGTATTATATATATATAATTAAATAGACAGTTTATTTGTGTGAAGGAAACTCGAAGAAAATTACTCAATGAAAATTAAAAATAATGAGATTTATTAATTCTACTTCTCTTAAAAATCGTTGCCTGGCAGCTTAATCTTTAGAAAAGTTCAACTAATTCGTAAGACAAAGTTACGAGCGTTCATAATTACATTCTTTGAACCTTCATGAACGTAATTAATTTTAGTCTTAGGTGTTGCGTTATGTAAATAAATTTATTATATATATACAACTGCCAAAATAGTATATGTATACATGTATATCGATTTAGTCACCATGACCTACGTTGAGCTGAGATCAAATAAAAAAGGGCTTTCGTAATTAATTACATTTTATTTCAAAACAAATTGTCACTTACTTTGAGTTTCTTGTCTGAAGGTATCTTTTTCAAAGGAACTGGTTTCTCATTAATAGCTGGTGATTGAGCACCGGTTAACTTGTCTTTACCCTGGGACTTGTTACGAATACCCAGCCAACGTTTCCTGTGTAGACAACAAAGCCCATTACGTTAAAAATGTATTACCTTTACAACAGCTTTACAATTAATATTGTTATAAATCCAGTCGAATTGTAAAATTCTTTTATAGTTTTTTTTAAAGGAACTTTCTATAAATCCAATCCAATTGTGAAATTGATTTATCATTTTACATTAAGAGACCTTTTAAATAATTTCATTTCAATATTTAATTAGGAAAAAGGTAGGTGTTGTGATGTTTGTTCTTGTAAGACGCACTACAAGTTTAGCAAGTAAATCATCTAACCATCAATCCACCAAGTCTATGTCCACTGTTTGGTTATAGACCTCATCTATGTCGCCATAGATAATGGTGTAATCTCCACGCTTGGTAGGCGGGTTACCAATTGTAGCTGCTATTGTAAATTTCATAGCAGAATGTTAATGCCAATATTTTACTGAAACCTCAGCCGCAGCAGCGGTTTTTATGATTCCTACAGGAAAGTAAAAGGTGATGATACATTGTATTCTTACCTCGTCATCATACGAGGTATTGGACAATTATTAATAGATAAAAGTATATTAAGATAATCGATATATTATTTCTCACAACACGTATTACACAAGTAACGGTGTACTATATTATTAATTAACGAGAATACTGATTTTATGCCTTTACAATCCTGTTATAATAATTTAGTGATGTGAGATAGTCTAACGAGACAATATGAGATATCGTAGTGACAACTAATTTGACGTCTGAATTTAATAAATTAAATAAACTGCAATTTCAATGAATACGTTATAACGTAACCACTTATGAGTCAATACTAATTGGGAGATATGTTTCGAGCTTTTTCACTCACGTTAAATCCCTACAAAGCCAGACGAGTAGTTATCTGTTAGGCAAAAATAATTGTTTGTCTTTCAAGTTCAAGCTCTGTATAGTTATTGTTTTGACACTTGCGAGAAGCTTGTCAAAATAAAAATCCGTCTCTCGGAGAGTCAAATGCGGTAAAAATAACAACAAAGTTCAAAATATAGCATAATTTAAATGGAGAAATCTCTTTTTAATTTTATATTAAAATGTCGTCTGGCTATAAATAAGTGCCCGCGCAAAGTGGTTCCGACTCGCAAGTTAATTAAAAATACAGCTAAAAGCAAAAACAGCACAAGAATAATTTTATTTCTCATCTAATACGACTAGAATTAATTAATATATAATACATACATACATATCATCACGCCATATCCCTTGCAGGGTAGGCAGAGAGAACAGAGTGCCAGAGAACTCTATCTCTGCATACTTCACTCGCTTCCTCAACATTCATAATTCTCTTCATACACGCTCGCCGGTTTCGGAGACTCTTGACTCCACCTTCCTTCAGTACATGACCGATCTGGTCTAGGTAGGTTAGTCTCGGTCTCCCTCGGTACCTACATCCTTCCACTTTCGCATTGTATATCTTCTTAACCAGGCGTTCGTTCGGCATTCTTTCCACATGTCCGAACCATCGGAGCATTCCCTTTCGCATCTTTACACCAATACTCTCTTTCATACCTACTCGCTCTCTTACGTCGTTGTTAGCCTAACTCCACAGATTTTCCGCAGAGATCGCATTTCGACCGCATTAATTTTACTATCATACTCTTTTCTGCATACCCAACTCTCGCTTCCATACAGTAATGTTGGGACAAGCACTGCGTTATGTATTGCTACACGTGCCTTCTGGCTGAGGTGGTGGCTGCCGAGAAGTTGCCCCAACGCTCCGTTCACTCTATTTCCCGCATTCACTCTTCGCTCTATATCAGTGGTGTACCTTCCATCTCGGCTAAATCCACATCCAAGATATACAAATTCATCCACTTGCTCTAGTACATCATTACCTATTGTTACTCTTACATCTGTTCTGGTTTTATCTCTTTCAAAGACCATTATTTTGGTTTTGCTCACATTCACGCGTAGACCCCTTTTCTTACAATCTTCTCTCATTGTGTCGACTAGGGTCTGCAGGTCAGTCGCTGACTGTGCCTGCAGGACTGCATCATCTGCATAAAGCAGAGCAGTGACCACTGAGTCGCCCATCTGGACTCCCACATTCATATCGTTCAACCTTTGGAGACATTTATCCAGATATATGATAAACAGCCTGGCTGACAGAACGCACCCCTGCTTAACGCCGATATTGACGTCAAACCAAGGTGACATTCCATCATCCAGCCGCACACAGGCTCTACAGCCCATGTAACTGGACTGCACAGCCTGTAGCAGTTTACCGCTAATACCATACTCCGGTAAAATGTCCCAAAGTTCCTTTCGTACAACCGTGTCAAATGCTCTCTCCAGATCCACAAAACTGCAGAAAACCCTCTGACCTAGAGCCAGATGCTTCTCCACAATGTTGCGCAGAGAGAACACTTGATCCATGCATCCCCTTCCACTCCTGAAACCTCCTTGTGTCTCACACAGTAAACCATCGGACACCATCCTCATTCTCCTTTCAATAATTTTACCATACACTTTTGCTGCCAAACTGGTCAAGCTTATGGCTCTGTAATTTGCGCAGTCATAACGTGAACCCTTGTTTTTAAACAAAGGCACGATGACTGCGCTATTCCAGTCCCTGGGAACCATTCCCGAGCTCCAACATACATTGAGGAGTAACAGGAACGCCTTCCAGACACAAGAGCCACCCAGCTTGATCATCTCGGCAGACACCATATCAATGCCCGCTGCCTTACCATTTTTCAAACTTCTTATCGCCCATTCAACTTCATCCATACTGATGCCATCGGAGGACGCCGTTGTCGAATGTTGATCTACTAAACCACATCCAACACCGGCGCCAACCGTAGCATCCGCATACATATCGCCAAAATATTCACTCCATCGGCTTAACACGTTTTGTGTTTGTGTAAGAATGTCTCCACCTTTAGACCTTATTTTATTCATTCTGAAGGCTGACCAACCACCCCGAGACTTCTTCACCTCCCTCCAAAAGAGTTTGGTGTTACCCTTTTTTTTTTTTTTTTTTTTTTTTTTTTTTTTTTATTGGTGGGCTATGGGTGCGTCTCGCCCCGCTGAATCGGTCCGGGGTGACGGAAAGGCGGCGCGTGACCCCATAGACCCACCGTAAAACCTTCTCTCTTCGCCGTGCGAGCGGACCAAGTTTGGTGTTACCCTCGAAGTTTTTAGTCAGCCTATCTTCTGCACTCATACTTGCTCTATTACGTTTCTCTTTCACTAAGGCCTTGGTGTCATTCTTACATTGCCGATATATTTCTTTCTTCTGTTCACTCATACTGCCATTCAGATTCAAAGAAGAGACATAGTCCAGCCACGCTTTCTTCTTTTGCTCTACGGAAGCTGCCACTTCCGCATCCCACCATGCATCACCATTTGTGTTTCTATGCTTCTTTGAACTTCCACATACTTCTTTCGCTGTGTCTACCATACTCTCTTTCAATACTCTCCAGCATTCTTCAATGTCCGATTGCGGCTGGCTTGCCATCGTCGGCCGTTCTCGGACACCCTCTGCATACTTTTCTCTTACACACTCTTCTTGCAACCTTTCAACCTTTATTCTTTCAAGCCCTCCGAAGTGGACACGCTCTCGCCAGTGCCTCCACTTTCTGAACAGACCACTAAATCTCGCAATAACGAGATAGTGGTCCGTATCGACTGTGGGGCTCCTGTAGGCTCTTGCGTCCAATATTTTGCTTCGGAAGCGACTGTCTACCAAAATTAAATCTATTATGCTTTTCTGTTCATTCCTTCTCCATGTATACATATGGATGTCCTTATGTTGGAAAAATGTGTTTGACACAATAAGGTTTCTCTCCATGCATACATCCGCTATGAGCCTACCTGCGTCGTTCACTCTCTTATCACCAAATGGACCAAGTACGTCCTCATAGTCGGGACGCTTGGTCCCCACCCATCCGTTCAAATCTCCGCATACAATCACGCGTTCACTGGTTTCTGCCATATCCAGAACTTCCCTAACATTGTCCCAAAACTTCTCTAGGTCTGATGCCACCGAGGATCCTACGGGAGCATATGCTACAACCAAGAATACCTTGGTGACACCTAGTTTTATACGGACCCAGAGAAGTCTGGGATCATACATTCCGTAATCCTTCACACCTGAGGCCAAGCGAGAGGACAACAGCACTCCTACCCTCATGCTGGCTCGATCGCTCTGTGGTACACCAGATCACAGAGCCATCCCGCCACCAGGAAGATCGCAGGTGTCGCTGCCCCTTTGCTTGGTCTCTGTTACACAGAGCACGTCTAGCTGTTTGTCCGCCATGACGGATATCAGCTCGTGCAACTTACCTTCCACACAACCTCTTACATTCACGTGCCCACCCGGCACTCTGCTCTCCTCGACTCGCCTAACTGGGCAAGGCGTGATTGGTGGCGGCCCCCATCGCCGCAACTGCCGATGTTCGTACCGACGGGGGCGGGTCGGTACGCGTCGCCTCCGGGGGATGCCCTAACCCCCATTGCGGTACGCATATCGAGCCGGATTAGCAGTCTAATTAGACTGGCAGGAGACGCGAACGAGCACGCTCCGGACTATGCCCCCCATATAATATATAATCTAATAATCAATTTATTTCATATATTTTATTTATTGGTAACCTCTGGTTTATTTCCCTGAACAGTAAGCAGAGATGTAAAGACACTCATATTTCATCACCCAGTCTTTTATTTCGACTAGATGGAGACGAGTCTATTGCTGTTTTCAAGACACAGTAGAACTATGTCTCTGTGAACCTCAACCTTATTATTAAGAATTATCAAGTGATTCGTAGAAAATTATCAGCAAACATAAACATATCTCAAGGCCACTGGGACAATTTGGCAGTATTTATTATTATACCAAGTTTTCTTGCCTATAGCCTGTAGGTAGTACTTACTACATTCAGTCTTTTATCCTAAAGGCATTGTATATATCGTCGTATTTAGATTTCACCACATAATTTTTAGTCCAAGTAATAGAAGGCACAATTCGAAGCATTGATGTTGGTATAGACAATTTAAGATTAAAACTTTGTCAAATAACCTAACCTAACTAGTAAACTATAGTACACTAGTAGTTCTGCCCGAATTATGAAGACATCGGGCTATGCACAGGTAAGAAACAAAACCACATATGTATGTATGTAACTGAATATGTAAACCGCATTGGTGGAATAGATATACCGTGCGTCATTATTACTTATATTTCGCCGCACTTGACTGACAGGGCTAGAATAAATTAAACTATTTGTTTAAACCTATATCAGGATGGCCCAGCTTTACTTGGTATTTTTTTTTAGTGTTTGTTGAAAGATATATATAATATAATTAAAAAATAATAAAAAAGGAAACTAAGAATCCGAACCGAGCTCCGGTTTGTCTGGATTAGATTGCTATGTTTTATCTTCATGACAGCGTCTAAAATTGCAACAACTATTTATTGACCAAATAATATTTTCTATAAATAAAAACTAGCTAGATCGATTTATCGCTCCTTGGAGCACCTGCATGCTAAATTTCATGAAAATCGTTGGAGACATTTCCGAGATTTAGGTTATCTATCTATATTATTATTATATATATATACGAGATTTCCACCTATGTAATTACTCATCACGATATCTCTGGAACCATAAGCCCTAGACATAAACTTGGTAGGAATATTACTTTCACCGAAATTTTACCCGCAAGTGGAGTTCCTGAAGAGTGAAAATCATATTTTTTAAACATAGCTTCTAAAGACTTTAAATTTAGTATGAACATTTTTTCTGGCCTATAGAGGTCAGATGATTACAGATTTTACAAAATTCTGTTCCCAAAGGGAACTGCGGAGGTGTTAACCTAAACAAATCTTCATTTTTTTAATAAAGGTCCTACCGATTTAAATTTTGGTAGGCGTATTTGTGTTACGATGAAGACAGGTAAACTAACGACGGCTTTATAAAAATTCCACTCCAAAAGGGGATTGCGTAGGTGTTAACCTAAAAAACCCATATTTTCAATTACTGCCCTTACATACATACATATCATCACGCCATATTCCTTGCAAGGCAGGCAGAGAGAACAGAGTGCCAGAGAACTCTTTCCTTGCATACTTCACTCGCTTCCCCAACATTCATAATTCTCTTCATACACGCTCGCCGGTTTCGGAGACTCTTGAACCTTCCACCATCTTGGGACAAGCACTGCGTTATGTATTGCTACACGTGCCTTCTGGCTGAGCTGGTGGCTACCGAGAAGTTGCCCCAACGCTCCGTATTTCCCGCATTCACTCTTCGCTCTATATCAGTGGTGTACCTTCCATCTCGGCTAAATCCACATCCAAGATATACAAATACATTCACTTGCTCTAGTACATCATTACCTATTGTTACTCTTACATCTGTTCTGGCTTCATCTCTTTCAAAGACCATTATTTTAGTTTTGCTGGCATTCACGCGTAGACACCTTTTCTTACAATCTTCTATCATTGTGTCGACTAGGGTCTGAAGGTCAGTCGCTGACTGTACCAGCAGGACAGATGATATCTGCACAGAGCAGAGCATTGACCACTGAGTCGCCCATCTGGACTCCCACATACATATCGTTCAACCTTTGGAGACATTTGTCCAGATATATGACAAACAGTCTGGCTGATAGAACACACCAATGCTTAACGTCGATATTGACGTCAAACCAAGGCGACATTCCATCATCCAGTCGCACACAAGCTCTACATCCCGTGTAACTGGACTGCACAACCTGCAGCAGTTTACCGTTATTATTATACCATACTCCGGTAAAATTTCCCAAAGTTCCTTTCATACAATCATGTCAAATTCTTTCTCCAGATCCACAAAATTGCAGAAAACCCCATACTGCCCCTACATACTTAGAATTTGGTGTGGACTTTTTTATGAAGGGGCCCGCTCCCGAAAACAGAGACAGGTAACTCTACTAGTCCAACTTGTAATGATAAGCTAGAAAAAAATCGAATCTGATGAAAAAAAATTTTTTTTTTCACTACGCGAGGTCGTTGAACTCTTAAACATATGATCGTGAGTTTTGAATAGATTGCGTCTTTTCTCATCTGAGTAAAGTAACGTATTTTTTATGGAATTATAGTTACATGGCACTGTCATATATTATAAAATGGAGGAGAGGAAGGAAAACCCACCACTTTCCCACGGTTAATCAATATACCGTACACCTCAAAAAAGGAAGGAATACGGGATGGGATCAAGGTGGAATAGGATATAAGGAAATCTTACTCCTGTAATGAGCACCGCCTCCAGAACTTCTACTTGCAAATGCATTTGAAGCCGAACCGTCCTGAGGATGCCTCGTTTAGAGGCGAAACACGTGTCGAATCTTTATTCGAAGTTCTGCGGAGCCACCCCGTTAAATAAGAAAATAAGATATAGCCAGTGATAAAACCAGAGAATTAAGAGTCAGTCTTAATCAATTTATTAACAGTATAGAATAAGATATGTGATATAATAATATTATCACACTGATTACAAGTATGATGATTATCTTTAAATCCATGGCGTCTCATTAATTTAAATTTATTTTGGGTTAATCAAAGATTCACATTATAATCTCATAGTATATAACATTTCAATACATACATAGTCATGTTATTTATAATAGCTCTAAGTATTTTCACTACATTTCATCATGATGATAACTGAATTCATTATATAAACCTGTCTGTTATGTACTTCGACGTTCTTTATACAATATTTTAAATTGATATGAACATAGACTGAAAATGTTATATTTGCTATTTATAAATATCAAAGCGAAAACTCGATTTATCATTGCATAAATTGCAAACTACATTATAGAGTATGAAATTATTTGATTACTTAATTGGAAAGTGTAACAAGTAGATAATTGTAAATTAATATTCCGTTCATATCGTCTGTATGTACCAATGAAAATATTATGTGAATATAATTCTTAACATGGACGAAATTCAATATGAATAAACTTATTTTTATGACGTATTCTCACAGTGCTTCCATCTGTGTATCAAGTGATAAAGATCAGATCTTTATCCAGCTCAAGGTCTAGTTACCGCAATGTGGTCACACAAAAGTATCCAGACAATATTAAATAATTCACTAACCACTTTGCGTTATATTAAGTTGTGGAACAAAACTATTAATAATTAACTTACTTTACGTGAATGACTTGGTTCCACATATTTAAAACAGCTCGAACAAATCACATCACTGGAGATCACTAAAATGTTCTCGTACGCATTGAAATATTAAGCAGTTATTTAATTTATTTCGGTGAAGCGCATAATTTATATAGAACAGGAGGACTAAATACTTTCCATACATATAACACGCGAATACATAACAGTATGTAGCTGATCACTGATACACGACCGTTACCTCAATTACATTCCTATCAATTAATGAGCATGTCGGTTGTCGCTACGTTACTCTATATATATATATATATTTATTGCACGTGCGTTTATTTGTCGTGTTATTTTTGAAACATAAATTACGCGTCCATTGATTTGAAAAGAAACACCACTTTAACACAAACGATATTCAGATCATTTATATATAAATAATGTAACGGCCCAAAGTTAAAATAATGTGAGTACATGTTAAACTAAATATTCAAGCAATTATTTGGACATTAATGTGTGTACAATAAGAACCAAGGAGATTAGATAATGAACTGATAAGCGTACATTTGTCAAGCACATAAATGTTGTTTGAGATCTTTTTGATTTCATTAATTGAAGAACAATTCGTTTAATGTTTATATTTAAATATATAGTATGGGTAGGGCCCCTATTACTACGTCATGTATGCCTACGTTTGTGAAAATATACTTTAAAAGATATGAAACAAATGATGTATTAGATTCTTAAGCTTATTTTTAAATAACAAAATCGTTTGTGCCAGTGGGCCCTTTGCTATATATTTTTTTAAAATAAAATATATATTTTATTTTGTGTTGATACACCAAGATAAGGCGATATTTTGCTCTTAATTCTGAGCTATATTATAAGCTATATACTATTGCGGGATATTTCTAGAGGGCTCCTATTGAAATATATACTCTTAATGCCTTATTGTCATTACGTTTACCTTAATACACACACATATATATATATATATATATATATATATATATATATATATATATATATATATATATATATATATATATATATATATATATATATATATATATATATAGGTTTATTGTAAGATATACAATTTGTACTATTTTATTGTAAAACGATAGCATAAAGAGATATTGTCAGTGTTACATAATGTTTTTATATTACGGTACGATGATGAAAAAAGATAATACATTTAGTCAAGTCATAATAAAGTATAAACTGTAGATATACATTAATACTGTGCAGAAAACTGTATTTAACTCAAACAATGGTTAGTTGTTAGTTTACGACGTTACTGAATTGGTAAGTAATCGAGTCACACATATATAACTATCTCTTATACAGAAGTTTAAAACAACCTGATACGGCGGATACAGTTGGCACAACAACGTCTCGATTCATCCGCGTCGGCGGGCATGGCTGCGCGTGCGTCTGCCCGACTATACCATTGAACGACTGAGTCGGGTCCTCGCGATATCGCTCATGAACTAGATAAAGATACACCAAGATAAACGATAACTACGTAATGCTAAATCATTTACTTCAGATACCGATAAGAGTGTATTATTGACTTCGACAAAAGTTTTCAAGTTTTTAATAATCCGCCTTTTACCTATGTGGCGTCGGCATGTTTTCAAGGACCAATTGATTATATAAATTTCGTAGCCGGTCACAGACTCTTTTTTTTAAAAGACTCCACCATGCACTAATGAAATATTATTTATTAATATCCTCGAATTGCGGGGGACTTTACAAACGGTGGACTTTGCAATTAAGGCACACAAATTGCACCAAAACTCAAAACAACACTGTGTGGATCGCACAAAGTATTGTCCTGTGTAGGAATCGAACCCACTCCACTGGTACAGAAGGTCGGCATCTTAACCACTACGCCATCTGTGATTGAGATTAGATCGAAAAATTGAGGTAATCGTTTGTATGTATATATAAGAGATTTCCACCTATGTATTTTTTCAAATTTCGATTCATATATCTTACATCATCGTTTAATACAATTCTAACTGTAAAGTTTGAAGTATTAAGTCTATACAATGTGTAAACATTGTCCGATAGATGGCATACATCACCTTGAAGACGTAAGATATAATATGAATCGAAATTTGCATGACCTAAAATAGTTCACGATGGTGTAAGTGGCAGCATGGTTGGGCCGGATTCCCAATAGGTGCGGGTTCGAACCCCGCTTGTAACATCATTTTTCGTTTCGTATCGGGTATTTATAAATTTTTAATAATTTTAAACTTACTACCTCTTTCCTCGTAAACGCGTAGAGGTATTAAATTGAAATTCATATCAAATACTCAGATCTATAAGACCTTTAAGCTGTAACAAAATCAAACTTCTATGTCAACGCAATCAAAAGAAACAGCAATTTAAGCCGCATATTTTCAAACACGCAACTATTCGCAAGGGAATCAAAACCTAAAGGGTACTTCCAGTCGACCTAGAATCTTGAAATTTGGCATGAAGCAATGATTTATAGCACATATAAAGGAAAAATTCCGAAAACGTTAAATTTTTAGTTACATCACATATTATTTTTTCTATATATTATGGTACCGAACCCTTGGCGTGCGAGTTACTCGCACTTGGCGAATTTTTAAATATAGCTCCTACAGACTTGAAAATTGGTATAAATAATTTTCTGCCCTGTAGAGGTCAGATGATTACAGACATTACTAAAGAGAAATGTGGAGGTGTTAACCTAAAGAAATCCTCACTTTTTTAATAAAGTTTCTACAGACTTGAATTTCGGTAGGCGTATTTGTATATCTGGTCGCCCGGAGCAAGGCCACACCGCGTGAGTTTGTCGTCAGGAAATCGACTCGAAAGGATACCCGTGAGGGTAAACCGCCGCATCGAAGACAAACACTGGGTTCCGGTGGCCCGATCGCTCGGCGAAGAGAGGTACATGTATGACGTGGAATTTGATGTGGACTTGCTTTCTGCCCTATAAAGGTCAGATAAAATAGGATTTTAAGAAATTCCTCCTCCGAAAAGAATTCTATGTAGCGAAAGTAATCTACACAACTGAACTAAATTAACCGCAGCGAAGCGAGGGCGGGTCGCTAGTACAATTATATAACTTCAGTGGAATACGTGGCGGTTTACCCTTTGTGGTAACCGTCTATTGTGCAATGTTCCAGCGCACTTCGAAACATCGCATTTCAACGGTATCCACATTGCAGTGTGTCGCTCAGTGATTCAACATTAAGAAGTATAATACTTTAGTGATCGCGGATTGGTAACTTATGAATGTCCAAGAGCATATATTATTAGGGATTAAATTAAAGTATGGAATTGCCGTTTCGTACTAATAAATTAAAACCATTTTTTTTGTTAATATTGATTTTTTTGATCAAAGTATTTACCCTCGTTATATATACATTTCTGCTATGCAATTGGAAGATCATTTAAATCTTTGCGATAGAACTCTGGAGTCTTGGACTCCACAAGCTGTGTGAAGGTATTTTGTACTGCTTCCTCGGAAGAAAATTTTTCCGTGCAAAAAAATGTCCAAATCGCTGAATGAATGGTGGTTGGTTGGGGCGAGGTCTGGCGAGTACGGAGGATGACGTATGGTTTCTAACTGCAGGTCTTATAAGACCAGTATTAAAATAGTTTTTCAGCAGAATGAGGTCTTGCGTTATCATGGAGCAATAATGGTGAAGATTGATTGACAAGTCGGGGCTGTTTTACTGCGAGTTTCGCCATCTTTGTTCGGAGTTCTGCACAGTAGACATGAAGTTTATTGCTTGACCAGATCTGAGGAAGCTGTAGTGAATTACACCGTAAAGTGACCACCGAAGAGTTACCATCATCTTTCTATGGGTAAGCTTCGCTTTACGGCATTGCTGTGGCGTTTGACCTGGGGTCAGCCATTGCGTTGTTCGCTTGGGATTATCATAAAGAATCCACTTTTCATCACATGTCACAATTCGGTCCAAAATCCCTTCATTTCTATACCAGTTTGACAGGATAAGACAAGCTTCAACGCGCGCTGCTCTCTGCAGATCAGTAAAATCATGAGACACCCATTTTTCAAGTTTTTTATTTTACCGATTTGGTGTTAATGAGTCAATATTGTGCTAACATCAAACCATGCCACTAATTCCTTAGTAGTTTGACTGGGATCGGCTTGCACCATCACCTTCAATTCATCGTTATTTACCTTAGTGGCCTGTCTTCCTCGTGGTTCATTTTTCAAGTCCCAGTTTCCACTACGAAAGTGGTTAAACCAAAAACGCAACGTGCGTTCGTTAGCCATATCATCTCCAAACACAGCATTGACATTACGAGCCGCGTAATGTCAATGTTGTGTTTGGAGATGATATGGCTAAGGGCTAACTGTTGCGTTAGTCCCACGTGGGAACTCGTATTCGGAAATTACTCTGATTTTCGCCGTATCCATGTTCACTTCAAAAGCTGAATGTAAAAACAAATGAACGTCGAACGATCAAATGTCATTTTTGAAATTTAGAATGTTTTGAAAGTTTTTGAACAACGAAGGCAGATCCAAACTTTAAAAAATCGTAGTTATTTTAAAACTTATTTAATTACCTTAAAATCTTTATTAAAATATGTAAATATGCATATTTTATATTAGGTAATAAAATTTAACTATAAGACAAAAGGAAAAGACTTGTGCGAGATCAGAATGGCTCTCGAACAACTACGAAACGGTAAGGCACCGGGAGATGACGGAATTACGGCAGAGCTACTGAAGGCAGGCGGTAAGCCGGTCTTAAAAGCCCTTCAAAAGCTATTTAATTCCGTTATTCTCGGGGGCGACGTTCCAGAGTCGTGGACCAGGAGTGTGGTGGTGCTGTTCTTCAAGAAGGGCGACAAAGCTCTTCTAAAGAACTACAGACCCATCTCACTCTTGAGCCACGTCTACAAGTTGTTTTTCGAGGGTCATTACCAATCGACTCACATGCAAGCTTGATGACTTCCAGCCGCCCGAACAAGCTGGCTTCCGAAAAGGCTATAGCACCATAGACCATATTCTCACGCTTCGGCAGATTATCCAGAAGACCGAGGAGTACAATCGGCCTCTGTGTATAGCGTTTGTGGACTATGAGAAAGCCTTTGATTCAGTCGAAACTTGGGCGGTGCTGCAGTCCCTTCAGCGGTGCCAAATCGACCATCGTTATATAGAAGTGCTGAAGTGTTTGTATAGGAACGCCACAATGCCAGTCCGTATCCGGGATAAGAGTACGAAACCGATCCAGTTGCAGAAAGGCGTGAGACAGGGAGATGTCATCTCTCCGAAACTGTTCACCACTGCACTGGAAGATGTCTTCAAGCTCTTAGACTGGACCGGACTAGGTATTAACATTAACGGCGAATACATCACTCACCTTCGATTTGCAGACGATATCCTCGTTATGACAGAATCCATGGAGGACCTTGGCACCATGCTCAACGATCTCAGCAGGGTATCCCAACTGGTGGGGTTACGAATGAACATGGACAAGACGAAAGTCATGTCAAATGCCCATGTCATTCCTGTACCGGTCCTAGTTGGCAATGCGATTCTCGAAATTGTCGATCATTATGTTTACCTTGGACAAACAGTCCAGTTAGGTAGATCCAATTTCGAGAAAGAGGTCAGCCGACGAATCCAACTCGGTTTGGCAGCGTTCGGGAAACTTAAGAGGATCTCCTCGTCCAACATACCTCAGTGTCTGAAAACACAGGTCTACAAACAGTGTGTGTACCACTGGTAACACCAGTGATGACTTACGGCACGGAAACGTGGTCCCTAAATGTAGGCCTCATAACCAAGCTCAAAGTCGCTCAGCGTGCTATGGAGCGAGCTATGCTCGGGATTTCTCTGCGTGATAGAGTCCGTAATACGGAAATCCGCAGAAGAACGGGTGTAACCGACATAGCACGAAGAATTAGCACGCTGAACTGGCAATGGGCTGGCCACATCGCTCGAAGAACTGACAACCGCTGGGGAAAAAAGGTTCTAGAGTGGCGACCACGTACCGGACGACGCAGTGTAGGACGCCCCCCACTAGGTGGACAGACGATCTAGTGAAAATTGCTGGGCGTCGATGGATGCAGACGGCACCGAACCGCACTCTGTGGCATACCATGAGGGAGGCCTATGTCCAGCAGTGGACGGCGATGGGCTGACATGATGATGATGATGATAAGACAAAAGTGTTACAATTGATTTTAAACACGTTTTATTTGCATACCCAAAAATTTAGAAATTTGGAGCAGCCTATTTTTGCTGCAAGGTCCTCAATTGTGTTTGTAGACTTAGCCGTCTTTTGTAGTGTAACTCTACTATCGTTAATTGTGTAATTATGTATGTAAAAGTGAGATTTTTTTACATATTTTGTTTATTTTTATTTTATGCCAATTTTTATGGCCACTTGGGAGCTTTGATGTCTAACGTCGGAAAAAAAGACTGCTGAAAATCAGCGTCGTGGTGTTACATTGACATCACAATAATTGCTGAGCAGTTATCCTTTTTTCTGCGTGTTCTTAAGGTCTCCTTTGTGGCACAAAATAAATACTTTTCTTTCTTTCTTTTCTTTACAAATAGAAAACTGACATTAATTAATAGGGACAATATAGAAGTAAATATACTTAAAAATTGTTACATACATATATTTACTAAAATAATGGTTAACAATGTGAAATTACGAGCTACAATAGCCTCAGCTTTGTACAAGTCATAAAATCGACCAGCGTGAAACGTAGACTTGACCACATAACCGCTTCATGTTAGTTCAACTTATGAACTTCTAAATAACTCATTGTGTATACTCACTTAACTCCATATTCACGGTTTTAACCTAAAATTATTACATAACGGCATGTAATTTCGCGAAAGGTCATTCAAACATGAGAAATAGACAGGTATGATTTTATGTTATATTAAAAATACATTAACGTACAAAATCGTAGCGTATCTATCTTTGCGAGCCATTATTTACTTAAATATATTACTTTGCTAGTCAATTAACACGACACATCAACAACAACCATGCTGAATTGGAATCCGTTTAGATTTAAAAAAACAGACATATTTCACAATCGGGGAATTCTTCGAAGTCAACATAAATATTATATTATTATTAAGAAAATTATATTTTCTTTTTTAAACTATGTTGTACTGTAAAAATAATATTTTATTTTGTTAGGTTAACTGTTCACTAGTCGATAGGATTGTTGACTTTCTCTGTTTTGGCATCTATGTATAAATATTTATGCAATCCAAATTGTTTTTTAAATTACCGAATTTAAGTAAACAAATACAATAATTTTAATAAATATTATTTACCCGCTAAAAGCTTTTCGATGTTTTACGGGGCTAGCAGCACTCGTAGCTCCAGGATCTGAACTGGTCGCTTCTGTAAAAGAAAATAACTATAAACATATTGTAAAAATAACAACAATATTTTTTATTTTAATTTTACAACCCATCCATAATTCATCACATACACAACGTAAGCATCAACGGAGTTAATACTATCAAACCTCCGCAGGCTAAAGGGGTAACTAACTGTATTTGAGTCTAACGATATTCATTCAGCCAACTAAACGATATACCTTATGAAACAGGAGTGGAGGTTATATGTACTTATAAACTTTATGAAAAGCAAGAATGGGTTTTAATAAACGTCGTCAATCTATAGTCGCACTGATAAACTGTTAATATAGTCACAATTTTAATCAGAAAACAAAAGTGCTATGATAACATAAAAAAAAAACATTAAATTTCAGAACGATGACTATGACCCGATTGCCGTAAAGTACAAAAGGAGGGTTGTGCTTTACGTATATATATATATATATTAGGGTGATTCATTTCCGCAAATTTTTTTTTTTTCGTTGCTCATGCAAAATATTAATCTACACATAGAAAAAACATTTTCACCAAATTTGAGATCTTAATATTAAGTTTAAGTACTTGCAATTTAAATTTAAAATTTTACTATTTAAAATGCATGTAAAAAAAATTTTTTTTTTTTCAAATTTTCAATGCTTACCCGGCTTTCACAATATCGCAAATCGGTTTGATGGACCTTGTGGGGAATTTCACGCTCTTCAAAATAGTCTTAGAGTTTTTTTGTGTAACTCGCACTGGTTCACCAGTAGGAGTAGTCAAAGTAGTTTTTGATAAAAATATTTTTTTTTTTTTTCGTCCGTGTGGTGACGGAGTAAGAATACAATTCACCACCCCATATCTTGCCCGTGGGTGATCGTACGAGACGACTAAGGGATATAAATCGCATCTTGCTGAGTAGCATTTTCATTCTTGTATGTTGAAAATTTGACATCAAGGGCTATTATGATGCGTAGACAAAACAGTATACATATGGTTCAATAACCATATAGGTTATATGTATACTGTTTTATATGTATAATGCAATCATTACAATCCAATTATTATTATTTTTTGTTAAAAACGGTTAATTTATGATTTTATAAGTCTCCTCAAGAATGCGCCGCTGTTACTGTTGAAAAACCGTTCATTCTTTCTATAAGTTTTTGCCTGAAAAATGTTTTGCGGACGGTTGCACTTCATCTCAGTACAGTATGAGTACAGTGGTTAGCTAAATTTAATCGAGGACGATTCAAAAGATTACGAACGTGGTGAAGGACGAAAGCTTTTTCTTCAACTGTGACTATCGTAAATAAGTAATGTATAGTTAATAGAAGAAAAAAACAGGCATCACGATGGGATAACTCGAAAACATTTTCAGATTAATATAGAAAATTGTACAGGACTTATTAAAAGTTAAGAACCTTAATCCTTACTAGATTCAAGGTTGTCTTGAATCTATACTAATCACAAAATAAAAGGCCCATTTTGACAGTTCACACCCAAGAAGTTCTCTATTTTTTACCGATCGAAATGTTCTAAGGTACTTCTTCTTCTTATATATTGGCAATCAGCTACATATACGAGCTATTGGTGCCAGTGTCAAGTTATAAATATTTTCACGTTTTTAGTCTTTCAGGTTAGTCATTGTCTAAGTCAAATTGTTGCCATTAACAGTGCAATGGCCACACTGTTAATGGTATCTTGTGGGAATTTTGATGGAAAACGAAAACGTTGTAAAGCACTTTTATATGATATTCACTATATCCCAGTAGTTCCGCCATTTCATATTACATAAAATGCCATCAAAATGATCTAATATAACACGTTAAAACACTAAGATATCGAATTATTATATTCGATATCTTAATTATTATATTCGATATCTTATCAAGAGCACCACATGACGTTTTCAAATTCCCGTCAAAAGTCCCAAATGTTCTAAGGTAATTATATTTTTCAGTGATGGGTACCGCCCACTCGGCTAAGTGCCGTTCCTAACGATTTTTTTATTTTCTCCACAGACTATTAATAATCGGTTAAAGAAAAAATAAATCGATCAAAATATTTTATTTTAAGGTGGACTCGCAATTGTCCGGTTTTATTAATTTTAATACTAGTGTTTAGAATAACTGAATTTCACCAGCTGTGTATTGATCTTTACTGAAAGTTATGAGTTTGGAGCTAACAAAGTCACAAATTGGGACAATGTCATATTTGTCGAAGAAATTTGGCTGAACTCGAATCATACCGTGCCACAGACGACTGTGCGTCCACGAGGACGGGACGATACCAAGGCATGTTGCTCAAAAGTGCCAATGGGAAAAGGTGGACGCTAATCTGCCACGCTGAATCAGCTGGGGGAAGTTTTTTTTTAATGATGCCTTGCTTGCAATTGAGTCTAAAAGTACAAAAAAATATCACGAAGAAAAGGACGCAAATAAATTCACAGAGTGGTTCAGCATGGACACAAAATGATAAGAGCGCCACCATACCATTGTCAGTACAATACTTTGATCTGGGCTCAAATGAAAGGATACGCAGCACGCCACAATACAAAGCCGCCATCTCCACTAAGAAAATTATGACATTGTTGAATGAAGCTTATGCCAAAATTACTAAAGAAGACTGGGCAAAAGTGGTAGAAAACTCGAAAAAAAATTAAAGAAGACTATGATAGAGACATCAATATTGACAATATAATTGAAAATGAAATAATTATAGATGCGGGTGACGATAACTCAACCGACAATTTTGGCTCATCATTTGAAGAAAATGAAGAAATTAAATGAAGAAATTGAAGATTCACTTTTTCTCGATTTTTTGTTTTGTGATTGAGTGAATGTTATTGTAACACAAATATATAATGATAGAAAATTGACCTTTCATAACATTGTGTCATTTCAAAATACCCATAATATCAAAATTTTAACTTAAATTTTCAAATCAGAACTTTAATCCAATGCACTTTACAATACATATTCAAATCGATTAAATACTCACGCAAACTTGAATCGATATATCGTGAGTATCGAGTACCGAGTCGTATGGTTATATCACTATATCCATCAATAAGAAATGTCAAAACGGGCCTTTTATTTTGTGACAACTATGGTAACGATCAAAAGACGTCAGAGCGAAAACGACCTCGTATTAAGTAATGCACAAAAAAAATCCTTAGATACGATTACAGACATTGGTAATTGGTCAGGGTATACGAAAAATGGATTAACATCATTGAATCCCCAAGAACGGAGCAAACTTGTGAATGAGCGAGGACGACGTAGTTCCGCCATTTCATATTACATAAAATGCCATCAAAATGATCTAATAGAACACGTTAAAACACTAAGATATCGAATTATTATATTCGATATCTTAATTATTATATTCAATATCTTATCAAGAGCACCACATGACGTTTTCAAATTCCCGTCAAAAGTCCCAAATGTTCTAAGGTAATTATATTTTTCAGTGATGGGTACCGCCCACTCGGCTAAGTGAAATTAAATGAAGAAATTGAAGATTCACTTTTTCTCGATTTTTTATTTTGTGATTGAGTGAATGTTATTGTAACACAAATATATAATGATAGAAAATTGACCTTTCATAAAATTGTGTCATTTCAAAATACCCATAATATCAAAATTTTAACTTAAATTTTCAAATCAGAACTTTAATCCAATGCACTTTACAATACATATTCAAATCGATTAAATACTCACGCAAACTTGAATCGATATATCGTGAGTATCGAGTACCGAGTCGTATGGTTATATCACTATATCCATCAATAAGAAATGTCAAAACGGGCATTTTATTTTGTGACAACTATAGTAACGATCAAAAGACGTCAGAGCGAAAACGACCTCGTATTAAGTAATGCACAAAAGAAATCCTTAGATACGATTACAGACATTGGTAATTGGTCAGGATATACGAAAAATGGATTAACATCCATAATTTGAATCCATTGAATCCCCAAGAACGGAGCAAACTTGAGAATGAGCGAGGACGAACATCAAGGAAAGGTAGCTACTCGAAATAATAACACACCAAGCGGAAGAAAGCAATGTGAAACGGTTCCTTTTAGGCGGCTTATGGAGAACCGCGCCACTTTTACGTTGTTCACGATGTCTAGGCGATGTGCGATCGCAGCACAGCCGGCCCGAAAAAAGGAGATGGTTCCTGCACTTTTATACATTTTCTACTTACTTTTAAATGTTTTATTTATAGTCTTGTAAGCCTGAATATACAGGTTTTATTTTATATTAAATAGACAGGCACTTATAAATTTAAGAATATGAAAATTAATACATATCACAAAAATAAAACTTGCCAAGTCAAATGCAAGATACTACAGATATTGTTAACTATGCCCAATAGTGGAGGTTTACAGGCTGATAGATGGAAATATCTGCTATTAGATTACTTTCAACTATACATATAACGTTAGCGATTTATAGATACATATACCATTACAGAACATGAGAAAATAGTCGTTTCTAGTTAACATATTTGACCATTACAATGCGATTAATAAACTCCAAAAAAAAACTTGTTTAAATGTAATTAATGAAAGATAAATTGATATCTGTCGAATTTCAATATTTCAAGAATATTGTTTTAAAATGAATGAAATAATAATTTACACAGAGCATAACAAGAACAGTTTAAATGTGTTTACCTAACGTAGATGCATACATAAGCACAACAAGAGCAGCGTAATAGCGTCTGTACACACAACGTAAAAGCAAATAATACACATTACTATCTACATGTATTCAATTCGCAAATATGTTAGTTAAGTACTTGCGATGTGCATAAGAGATGGCCAATCATATGTCCATTGCGAATAATTATAGTCCTCAAGACATGTGTCTTGACGAGTACATGTATAATACTTGTTTTAATCACACAGTGACAATTGTTGGGGGTTTATTTTTTAATGCCGACCTATATAGAGTTAGAACTATGGACACTTCATACAATAAATAATGAATATTTCGGAGCTGGGTACGTGCTCAAAGGTAACATTGCAGGCTCGCTGTAGTTTGATGCAAGTAATCTACAGTGTGAGATTTAATACAAACAATACGATCTCCAAACATCAGCCCTTGTTCTTCAGGTACATTAAGCTAACAAGCTATTTCTATTTTCATTGTTTTGTTCAAAGAAAAGTAATTAAATAAAAAACTAATTACGAAGTTTTTATGATTACATTGGAAGCACAAGACATATATCTACTTTATATAAAATCTTATAATACACCTGTCGTTTTGAACATTTCATAAATTTTATGTCATATACTTATTTATTTATGGCCGAATTTATGTCAAGTCTTGTATAAATTTAAATTTTTAGACGTCTGACGTCATTTAAATTAGATACTAATTTCTAATTCTACCTGCACACAATCTAACATATAGTATATAGTAGATAAATGGATATTATATTTAAAATTGGATTGTAACAAACAATAGAGTATAAGCCCTCCAGTAATTTCTATAGATACTACGCGACTAGACCCGCTTTAAGAACAATACCTGTTTCACTAATTTCACTGTAGTCAACAATTTCGCTCGAACATAAACTAATGACTTAAGTAGAATAAAACTTCATACAACTAAGATATGGATATAGATCAATCAAATTACATTGCACGCCTCATAAGCGAAGCGTTGAGGTCTTGCTCTACTCTCGATATATGAAAATCAAGCACTTTTCAAACCTAAAAATGATTGTATTTTTCTCAAATTGCACTTATAGGATAATATTATTATACATATGTCAAGATAAAACATTCGTCTAAACGTATTTGATATTTTTAAAAAGAAATTATTTTGTTTAAAGTAAGAAAAAAGTTGATTAAAAAAAATATTCGAGGACGTCCGGGTGTTATCCTAAAGAACTGGCATTCTCACGACCGTAAAAATGAATGTATCAAAGTTTTTCTTTTATTAAAAGCTTCATAATCGCAACGCGCTGTTTCCTTTCGAAAATGGCTTGGTAATTCTTTGTCGTTTTATTGTAATTAATAAAAAACTAAACTGCTTAGTCATTAGTGTCTTAGTGTTAGTGTGTCATTAGTGTTATAGATGTATACATTATGAAAAATGGGTTCGTTTACATTTTTTTCTTTTTGTTCATCCATTCGGACAGGCAAAGGGAATAGATCCCACACAGCTTATTGTAAACGAACTATAGTTAACTATAGCTATGTTTAGTACTACGTCAAGAATGGCACGAAATTATTTTGCGTGAGAGGTAGGAGAGGGGAGGAGGGAGAGAGAGAGGGAGAGGGAGAGGGGGGGGGAGAGGGGGGAGAGAGATGGAGACAGAGAGGGGAGGAGGGAGAGAGAGAGAGATAGGGGGAGGGAGGGAGAGGGAGAGAGACTTTATTTATCGTGCATATTATATTTGACTCTGGACTTCTCTGTATGGTTACGGAGTAAGAATACAATTCAGTTTCCCTTATCTTGGCCGTAGTAACAGGCAAACATGGATATAATGATCACATTGGGTTCATTTGGTCATCCCTTTACCTCTATAGTTTTTAGCAAACATATTGCACGCCTCATAAGTGAAGCGTTGAGGTGATGCTCTAGTCTCGACATATGATAATCAATGACTTTTCAAAACTAAAAATGACTGTATTTTTCCCACACTGCACTTATAGAATATAATATTATCATACATACGTCAAGAAAAAACATTCGTTTAAACGTATTTTTTTTTAAAAAGCAATTATTTTGTATACGGTAAGAAAAAAATTGATTCAAAAAATACTCGAGGACGTTCGGATGTTTCCCTAAGGATCAGGCATTCTCACGACCGTAAAAATTCATGTATCGAAGTTTTTCTTTTATTAAAAGCTTCATAATCGCAACGCGCTGTCTCCTTTCAAAAATGACTTGATAATTCTTTGTCATTTTATTGCAATTAATATAAAACTAAACTGCTTAGTCTTTATACCTTATGAAAATTGGTAATGGTTGGTTGTATGTATACCTTATGAAAATTGTGTTAGTTTACATTTTATTGTTCGTTCATTCGGACAGGCAAAGGAAACAAAGCCCATACAGCCTATACGAGAATGGCACGAAATTTCAAAAGTATTCTTTTTCTTTCATTTTCATTTATGGCATGGACTAAATAATATAAAAAATGAGGCGTGCACTTTTGGATTTTCCAATTTATTTATATTTTGATTTTATAATCAGTAGAAATTACCTTTAAAGGCAACAAACAAATCTATTTCTCAAAATATGTTCGTATGATGATGGAATTGAAATACAACGATGTCACTATATCTACCGTTAAAGCAGACCAATAATAAGACATGCATAGGCTCGGCAGAAGTATAAATACTAATCAAATAAATAAAAGTAATTTGGTCATAACTTTCGATTCAAAAATTTAACGACGAAGGCCGCTACGGCTCCTGACACTCGATCGTCCAACGGCAAGGGGAAGGGATGTATACCGCCCATTAATGGTCTATCTATCCATCTACTGCCGGCCAACGTCAACCATTCAACTGGTGAGCAGGATCTTCTCCTGCAAAACATGGTGGAGTGGTCGAAAGGCGCTAACGCATTGCGCCCTTATCGCCCTAAATAGGTGGTCAGCCGCGACGACCTCATAGCGACATCCATGATGTCATACTGACTACCCTCTAAAGAGGGGTCGCTCGCTGCCCCTTTAGTCACCATGGAAGGATCGAACAGGGTGTGATTATACCATTATCTGCCACCACAAAAAGGGGAGTAATCTTTCGTGAATTAATTATTCATATTTGTAAGTAGGTATAAAACACATTAGATTAAAGTTAAGAATTAGCACTTGCTCAATTTTATTTTAAAACTTAAACTAAGATAAAATACTTGCTTTAGATAACTTGTCAAAGTGTAGCACTATGTCCCTTCCAGCCCACAATAATTAATAACAGAGATACTATCAATATGTGTAGCACAAACTAATTAGGACACATGAGTTCGTGCGTGCCGGGAAGTAATTCTATTAACAGTCAATGATGTTGATGTAGGCTAAATACCAAAACATATTGAAAGGTCACATTAGGACATGGTATCGAGTACTATCTATAAAACGCATGCGCGTTAAATTTTCTATAGGAAAAAAAAGTCAAGATTAGTATTGAATAACACGTCTAACATTTCTTCATTAGACCTTAATTAAATAGTATGCCTTATATAATATTACTGTAAAAACCTAAGGAAACCAATTAAAACATTAAAGCAGATATAAACACAGTCCTAGCTGTTTCCTTATTATTACAGAAATAGAAACATTGCTTACTGGCTAAGTTTCCAACATTTTATCGTAAGCATTGCGTTACTTAAAGTTTGTCAAAAAATATATAGGTTATAAAACCAATAGGAACGAAGCAATTGGCGCAAATATTAACCCGGCAAAAGTACAAAAATGGGATATTTAGGATATAGTTAATCGTCAAACTACGGTAGTAATACCATGAGTTCAGATTCCAACAACGATTCATTTCAAGTTATTCAAGAATTACATTCAATATTACATATTTTAATTGCTGACTACGCTATATGTACAATACTATTCAATCCCGCAAGATTTCTCATAGATACACATTAGTCAAAACTAATCATTTACGAACGGAATCCATAAAAGTTTATCAGTATGTGACAATTATATATCCGACATTAGACAGACTAATAATAGATGTTACAGACACATTAAAAAAAACAATAGTTACTATGATTTTAACCTATATATCTAAAAAAAGGTTATCTTGAGCCTAAATAAAATTTATTTAACTAACATACCTTGGTTCTTCACGAGATCTCACAACTATTTGTAGTGGAAGAACAACGGTTACAAGGCTTGGCATTTTTTAATGTTTTTGATAAGATATATTTCTCTAGAGTGTAAAGGATGAATGCGTACGCATTAGATCCCGCTATGTCACATGCCGTTGAAACGATATCTATTGATGATGAGGGCAATTCTTTGACAAGTAAATAAGTTTTGTAAAATAAAATGTGTTTTCTCTAGAAATTTATGTACATTTATTTATAATTGATTGAATTAGGCGAAAATGGAGGAGAGGAAAGAAGACCCACCACTTTCCCACGGTTAATCAATATACCGTACACCTCAAGAAAGAAAGGAATACGGGATGGGATCAAGGTGGAATAGGATACAAGGAAATCTTACTCCTGTGATGAGCACCGCCTCCAGAACTGCTACTTGCAATTTTCCGCAGAACTTCGAATAAAGACTGATGGATTGACTGTGCGTACAGTCAATCGGAGCGCATTTAAAGCCGATCCGTCCTGAGGATGCCTCGTTTAGAGGCGAAACACGTGTCGAATCTTTTTTCGAAGTTCTGCGGAAAATTGAAAGTAGAAGTTCTGGAGGCGGTGCTCATCACAGGAGTAAGATTTCCTTATATCCTATTCCACCATGATCCCATCCCGTATTCCTTCCTTTCTTGAGGTGTACGGTATATTGATTAACCGTGGGTAAGTGATGCGTCTTCCTTCCTCTCCTCCATTTTATAATAGTACATTTATTTATCAAGTTGAGTTTTATATTTAACGAGAAGATATAAGAAGATATATCATGCATTTAGAAAACAAAACTATTATATGAACTTTCTTCGTGTTTTGATTTTTATACCTTTTCTTAACATACTATGGTTTGGCCATACACAGCTTAACGCCCAGGTCAACGAAAAGACCGCGTAGGTAAATCCTTAACCAGCCGTTAGTTCTGTAGTTGCTATATGTCAGCTCAAGGAAAAGCTCTTAAAATAATTGTGCAAGTACCTAATTAGGTGACAACATATAAATATAATCTAGAACTATTATTAAAAATGCAATAAAATTGGCTCACGGCAAGTAGGTTAAGGTTGAGCATAGCCAAAACCAGTCTTCCGTGAGATCGGCTCCGAAATCGGGCAGTGCGCTTAGATGAGTCACATGAATATGATATACCTACTCGCAAACGCTTTCAGCCGACCTTCGACGCCGGTCTTTCCCTTTCTTTGAAAGTCCTAAATACGAACTATACTAATAAAATCAACTTAGATTATCTTGGAGAACTTTTTACACTGCCACGCCTTTCTTCAAAAGAATAGTCTAAGGCGTATCCGAATAATATTTATTGCTACATAATAGGGTGTGAAATATACGTTAATATGAATTTCCAAACTAAAAGTTCGATAATATTTTTAGGCGCTATATAACAGTTGGCAACCGCATGAAACGAGGGAGTTTCCTAGAATTTACGAGGTGAATTAAATTTGCATATTAGTTAATTAATGAAAATATCATCATGCTCGGTATTCTACATATATACTTAGCGCTAACGCTGAATCATAAATGTTAGTCTACGAAGGGGTGGGAGTTCGCTACTTCCATCCTACGAAAGGAAGAAGCGGTACTACTTCGGGAAAAAAGTTATGTCTACAAAAGAACTACGAAAGGACTGCAGTAGTGGACTTCCATCCTTTTGTAAAGAGAACTTTTTCCCCGATCTAAAACGTAAAACGTTCACTTTTACAATACGAATTGCAGGGTAATCTAATAATTTCGTCTGTGTTTTTATTCGATTATATGTAAACTTTTTTATTGTGGTAGGACCACGCTGTGGACAGTTCTCTGTCTACAGCCGCGGGCCGGTCCGTCCGGGGTAGTACCACACTCTCGCAGAAGATCGACGTCTGAGTAATAGCAATGTGCTATTGCGCTTCGTTCGGTGAGCGAGAGAGCCGGAAGCCTAACTGGGGTGGGTTCAGGGTTGTATTGGTAGGCAGCGGCCTAGCTATACCATTGGCAAAGGTCCATGGGCGGCAGTGACACTTACCATCAGGTGTGCTGTCTGCTCGTTTGCCGCCATAAGCAATAAAAAAAAAAAAAAAAAAAAAAAAAAAAAAAAAAAAAAAAACTAACCGTCTTCATAAACGAGTGTAATATGCTTTTGCAAAATAAATGTATTTCGTCATACAAACTTACTTGAAATGAGAGGTTGTGAGGCTTGGACTTATTTATTTGTTTGCAAAAAAGCAAGACGATTCCAATGGTCATGGGTTGACCATCATATATGTCACTATGTCGCAGTTTCTTCCCATAGAGTATTAAGAGAGCATAGAAAGAAGCGTATATATTTAAACTATTTGGAAGTGATTAAGTCAGACGTGCGAAAACGAGTGGCGTTCGGTTCATTTGTTATTTTTCACAACAGAGCTATATTGACTGTGGTGATTTTTAAAGAATAACATTATGATTTCATTCTCATGGCTACAGGAATCGATGTTTCACAAATAGCTATTGATTTACAAAACAGTGAACTTTTGTAGTTTTAAACATAACATTATCTTTTGATATTTTCCAAAATTTCAATGAAATGAGTTTTCAGTATTGAAGTTTACTAATACATTACATTATTCGCCAATAGTTCGACCTAGCTGTGCAAAATCACATTGTAAATTCAGAGGCAGCAAGATAACAAAAAGAGATAAAAGTAGAAACTCAGAGATTATTCTATAATAAAATAACTAGTAACCTATCAGACTTATATTAGTCCTATTCTTGAGCCTTGATTACTGTACAAAAGTTACTTTGATCTGGCTCAGTTGGAAGAGCAAGCCACCAAAAACAAGGACTCGTCATCGGTGATACGCCCATGTGCGATAGAGAAGTAGTATGCGTAGAGTTGCACGTTTTTTTTTATTGTTTAGGTGCCAAAGGAGTAAGCAGCACGCCTAACGATAAGTAGGCGCAGCGGCTTAGTTGTGCCACTGGTATTGTAAAAATCATGGACCTTTGCCAATACCATTGGATTTTGAGATACGCCTTAGCTAGGGCTTTCGGCTCTCTCTCCTACCGAACGCGACGGCATATTTACACTGCTGAGACATTGCTTGGCTAGCGGTTGTAGACCAAAAACAATGAACGGTGTGGTCCTACCTACAAAGTACCTTTCGGCACCTTAAACGGTTCGAGCGGATTTTCACTTGACCAGGGCCTCTCTCAATAAAAATTTGGTTGGTTTGAGCTCCTTTCTCATTAGGAAGTGTTAAGGGATAAATACTAAAACAAGTGCAACAGTACTGTGATAGATATTCAAGTAAAACAAATTTTAATGAGTTTATGCAAGATATGTTAAGTACGACAGATATTCATAGATGACCTTTACATCTATAATCGCTTTTTTATCGTATAAATATCTGCAAGATGTCGTTTTAGTATCAAAATAAATAATGCGAAAAAATCAAACTTACAAAATAGGAAAAGATCTAATATTATTATTTAAAAATCTCATATCACGGTATTTGTTGTAAGCCCTTTCAAAACCGCCCTCGACCGATTTGTTTTGTTTGACTGGTAGATATGAGAATGTCGTATTTTTCATCCACCTGCCACACCACATTTTTAATCGGGGTTTTAGTGTTTGATATATCCTCGAAAAATAACCCAAATAATTTAAACGTTGACAAAATATCATTTCTATGAAATATCGCAACACTTCTTTACGATAAATTGGCTTTCATCGTTTTTTTTCATTGCCGATGGTGGCAAACGAGCAGGCAGCACAGCTGATGTTAAGTTATACTGCTGCACATGGGCCTTAGCAACACCAGGAGCACAGCCAGGCCATTGCCTACCTTGCAGAAATTGCTCTTCTTAAACCTCGTTGCCATCCGGCCCTCTCGGTTTGTGGACGCCTAAAAGTCGCAGCTCTCGCCTGACCGCTCGCGGTGTAATGCGGAATTAAGGGAGAGAGCTTTCACACCGCAGAATGGTAAGTGGTGTGGCGGCTTCCACATCCAAACTTGAGTTACATGCAAAAAATTGGCCCCGAATATCGGCCTTCTCGTTTGCACTGTGGGCTAGACTGCCATCATATTTTTGCAGTGATAGGAGATTGGACTGGCAGAAGGTGCCTTGGGCAACTTTGGCCAGCGACTAGAATGTAGGACTCCCAGCGGATAGCTCTCTGATTGCTCGGCAATTTCGGCGACATGTTCCGCCTTAGCTCTGGTAATAGCCTTCTTACTAGATCTGGAAGTGGGATTAAATTTCGCTTCCCTCTTTGACTTTCGGATCCCGACATTTTTTGGCCCTGTTCCAAGCCCGGCATGTCGACTGCTTCTGGCGTGAAGCCATCCTGCAGGTTTTCAAGGACGGCTGCACCCGCCAACGGGTATTTTAGTTTTGGGGATGGATAATGCCATTCCCGTAATAAACGTGTTGGTAACGCACTCCGCACAAACGTCAGGGTCCCCAGGGGCGAAGTAAAGTCGCTTCTGTGGATAAGACGCGTAGAACTCGCGAAGCCCATACCAATCTGCTGACTTATATTGCCAGAATCTGCGAGTCCCAGTCGCTTTAGAGCTCGCTCTAAAGCCCCTCGGGGCTTTCACCACTATCCGGTGTCCGTGCTGGTGAGTAGTCAGCAGAAGATTCAGTAAAGAAGGCTCATAGCTCTCAATGTCTGATACACGAGTGTGCTACCAATCGTGAGAAACCTCAGGCCGAGACCATATTGAATAGATGTCTACCCAGGACGTCAGTGGTTCGGGACCAGAACCACTTTTTATTATGAGCATTGAAGTCTCCAAGAAATGGACATTACTCCATTATTTTGTTGACACCGAATCACTGCCGTGATACCTGTAGAGGCACGCGTAGATGCGGGTATTCCCTAGTAAACGCGTAACCATAAAATTGACAAATCCCCATGTTCGAGGGCCCGAAAGCGGCGACAACAGATATCGCTCCAGATGAACACGCACACACAAGCTTTACGACGGAAGGAGTGCGCAGACGCTTAGCCAGAGTAATACAAGTACGGACTATCATCCGGGGCAGGGGTGGTGGCATATTGCTGTGTAAGCCCCTGATGTTGCAAAAATCCACATTATAAGTGGATAGGGGGACCGCCATATTAAAACACCCCCTTTTGTATTGCCTTCTCATTGTGGGTTTTTATTAAAAAGAAGAGGAAGGAAGCGTGGTTGCGTGAAATGTGAGTCGGTGATACCAAAACAGAAGGTGCGGAGCACAGTACATGGTTGGAGGGCGAGTTTTGTGAGCAGCTAACACGAAGCACGGAAGGGTCTCCGTGTCCCCACGCGCGTAGTCGCCGAGCTTCACTGTGATTTCCCACTCCGGCACGACAATTCCGCGACGGAATTTTCGCCGGTTGGTGGGACAGCCTCCCAGGGAGGATAATCGGCGGTGACCATTTCCACCGGGTCTACCTGTCAACCTCCTTCAAGCTCAATGTTCCAACTTCTCTACCACAAATTTCAGGCATCACCAGTACCCCCCACTCACAAACACACTCCGAAAGTTGGGCGCCGGTTATCTCGCTCTCCGAAGCACAGCAGCAAAAAGCCACTTCTCAAACATCAATTTTGTGCGAGAGTGTGGTACCACACCGGAAGGGCCTGCCCACGGCTGTAGACAGAATACTGTCCACAATGTGGCCCTACCACGGCCTACTACCTACTTGCAATAATTTGATCTATTTGCTTGTGTGTTACATTGAACAATTCCAGAGAGATGCAAAGGGACCACATGGGCGGTCGCTCGATTAAATTATTTTTGTTTTTAAAATATTCATTACTAAAATAAATAAAAGTTACACCATATACATGAAATAAAACGATTATGTAAACAGACATAACTTATGAAATAATCTTTACAGGCTATAAATACATACGCGTTTATAATATTTTTTTTACTGAATGTGTTTTACACATTATAATCAAGATAAATTCATTTGAATAAGTTTTAAAAAAATGATAGGCATTTATATGTTTGTTCATATAATAATATGAATAATCTTTCTTTAATGTAAAATAGCGCAACAAGTATCTTTTATTATTACTTATCTTATTAATATTTGATAAAATTAATAACAAATAAAAAAGGACTTAACAAACCACAAAAACTGTTCACAAGTTTATGAAGCAATATTTTTATTTCTGATGTATAATAAATACTACAACAGTCCAATTTATCATGAACTATGCGGTTTCGGCAATCAAACTACGAGTAGTTAAGTTATATCTATATACGCATTCTGTTAATATCTACTGTATATATCTATGCATTCTGTTGGTATATTTACACTAACAAAATGCTTAGATGTATATTAAAGTATTAAAAGATACTGTAACGATTTAGGGAAGTATATATTATATTTTTTTAATTAAGATGCTTACATAAGCATGTATAGATAATCGTTCGACCACATGATGCACGTCTAATATATACTTAATTCTGCAGATACAAAACTCTACTGTTAATTCGAAAAATCAAGTAGAACTATTATAAGAATAAAGTGTTGAAGCATAATATTGATACATGTACTTTATTCTAAACGGGATAAGCTTAATATTTATAAATTGTACATTGGATCATAAATCATAGTGTGAGATGGACACAAATTTTACGTTAATCTAGATGTTAATAATTATATAATAGAAATTTATTCATCATCATCACAGCCCATAAATGTCCCACTGTTGGGCTCGGGCCTCCTCCGTAATGGGAGGGAAATTAACCTACTATACCACGCTTGTCAGACGTATTGGTACAGGGTTTTGTTCCGAGTTTTCCTTCTCTTGCATAGATGTTATATGCGTTTTATATCCCTTAGTCGTCTCGTACGATCACCCACGAGTAAGATATGGGGTGGTGAATAGTATTCTTACTCCGTCACCACACGGATAAATTTATTATAATTATAATACAGTGAATAATAGCAACAGAAAGAGATTGTGCTCATAAAAAAACACAATATCTGGTTTTTGGAAAGTTGTCCATAACGAGAATTGCCAAATAAACACGTATTTAATTATAAACGAATGTAGACACGCTGTATATGGAACGGGTAACCCACTGGCCGAGTGGTGGTTTACGTATGATTCTATAGGCCATGACTCTACCAACAAACATGCATCTTTACGTACAGCTAAACTTTAAAACGAAGAAAATAGGGTTTAATTCGTATTGTTGGAGCACCGACAAAAAGTTTGCACAAGTACAGATGTGAAGTTATATTTAAATCACGGCGCTCATCTGCAATGTTAAGGTTGAATTCCGGAACGTACACGTCACGAGATTGTCCCTGTATGGGCTTGTACTACTATAATTAAGAAACGTATTAATCGAAACTACTACTGCTTTCATATCTACTATATGTAAACTAATGCCAGAAAGGAAATTGGCTATTAGTTTTTATACTCAACAATGAAATTTTTTTTTAATATCGATGTACAAAATCTCGCAAAAATTCTCGATTTAAGTATAACAATGTAATACATTTTCTATAAGAGGCACTGTATGTACAAAATACATATAGTTAAGATATTAGGTTCTCAAAAAGAATAATAATACACTTGTACTGGGAAATATTAGGTAGAGGAATATAAACAGCTTATGTAAAACGAGGATAACAAAATAACACTAGTTCTATTATGTATACCGTAGGTATTGTTTACTGTCTATCAATCAGCTATTATTATCCATATATTATAACAATAATTAAGTATTATTAAATGTATATTTAAAAAATAACCACAACAACTCTTCCAAGCCGGTTGGTCACCGTGGAAGATAATAACGACCACCACCCTCCAAAGAAACAATTAACTAGTAACTACATAAAAAGAGATTATAAAAACTACAGAAATGAGAAAATACAAACTTTCCTTACAAAAGGTAAAAGTTTCAAAAAAGCTTTAAAAGAACTCCGTACGAACAAGACTTGGATCGAGGGATTAAACGACTCAGGACAAACAACACACAACCATGGAGAAATAATCAATATTGCTACAGAATTTTATAGAAACCTATATAATGTGCCGACGCATCAGATAAAAAAATGACAACCAGGAAGAATTAAACAGCCACGAAGAAAATAATATAGACTGTATCGACGAAATGGAAATTATACTAACAGCTAAGAAGTTAAATCTAGAAAAAAGCCCAGGTCCGGACTACATTACCAATGAAGCAATAAGAAATGGATGTGAAGTACTAGCATCACCACTTGCATCACTATTTAATTTAATACTAAAAACTGCGAACACACCTACACAATGGTCAGAATCCAATATAATCTTGCTCTTTAAAAAAGGAAACCCTAACGACATCGGCAATTATAGACCAATAAGCATCCTCCCAACGATTTACAAACTCTTTTCCTCCATAATAAATCAAAGAATAACAAAAACTTAGAAAGGAAACAACCGGTAAAGCAAGCTGGTTTTCGTTAAGGTTTTTCAACAATAGACCACATACATACACTGGAACTCATTGTGGAAAAATATCAAGAAAACCAAAGACCTATCTACATAGCCTACATAGATTACCAAAAAGCTTTTGACACAATTTCGCACACCAGTATATGGGAAGCCTTAAATAAACAAGGAGTAGAAAATTAGTACGTAAATGTAATAAAAAATATATACAACAGCGTAAGTAGAGTTAAACTGGAATCATGTGGCCCTGATTTTAATATCAATAGAGGAGTGAGACAGAGTGACCCACTGTTCCCAACTCTATTTATTGCAGTATTGGAATTAATTATAAACAAATTAGACTGGAGAAAGTGCGGCTTATATATCAAAGGAAAGTATCTGAGTCATCTAAGATTCGCAGACGACCTGGTACTTCTGTCTGAAACAGGTGGAAACTTAGAATGTATGATACAATCGCTAAACGAAGCTAGCAGACAAGTCGGATTAGAAATAAATCTATTAAAAACAAACATCATGACCAATACAAAACAAACAATCTCACTAGAGCAAAAACCAATACAGTACGTGGATCAGTATATCTATTTAGGAAAACAGATATCATTTGGCAACAATAGCAACGAACTAGAGGTAGAGCGCAGATCAAGAATTGCATGAAATAAGTTCTGGAGTTACAAGGAAGTGATGAAAAGTAACATGCCAATAGAAGTGAAAAAGAAAATGATGGACTCGTGCATTTTACCATGTCTCACATATGGCTGCCAGACATGGAAATTCACCTGTAAGGTAAAAAATACAATAATAACATGCCAGCGAGCTATGGAGCGTAGCATACTAAAGATAAGAAAAACACACAGAATCCGTCACAGAAAAATAAGAAACATCACAAAGACAGTAGATGCGCTCAATTTTGCTCAAAGACTGAAATTTAAATGGGCTGGCTATGTAGCACGGCTTAGAGATAATAGATGTACATCTGAAGTAACTACATGGAACGGTCCTCAGGGGAAGAGTCGTCGCCCCGTCGGCGAAATCTGTCGACGAGAGGAATCCGCGAGGGTAAACCGCCGGGCAGGCCACCGAAGTCAAAATCGAGTACCGGTGGTCCGCTCGCAAGGCGAAGAGAGAGGAGTTTTACGGTGGGTCTATGGGGTCACGCGCCGCCTTTCCGTCATCCCGGATCGATTCGGCGGGGCGAGACGCATCCATAGTCCACAAAAAAAAAAGGGTAAGAGGCGTGTTGGTAGACCATGTATGCGCTGGCAGGACGACATTAGAAAAGTCACTGGACCGGACTGGATCAAAGTAGCAAAAGACAGGGAAAAATGGATATCTTTGGAGGAGGCCTTCACCTGAGAGGGGTCCATGGAGAAAATACAAATTTAAATTCAACTATAATAAACAATAATAATATTATTCAAATTTATCTGTACATTCGAATTATTTACACTTAAATTATTTTCACATTTTAATTATTTACACATTTATATTATATTTTAAACTAGATTAAGAATAAGATTATTGTTAATTTCATTTGTAAATGTATGGAATAAAAGGCTTTTTTATTTTATTTTATTTATTTATAAATGTATGTGTAATGTGTTTGACGGAATTTAAATTTCTTAGTTTATATATGTGGTACAACCACATATAGAAACAGAGAAAGAAAAAAAGCATCGAGCCAAACCAAAACAATGAATGTTTGAGGCCTAGGGGCTAGCATGTTTATCGTGAAGGCAAGTAAGCAGCTATTAATCGATTGACATACTCGCAGTTGTTTAAGATGTAATTTTAATTTCTTTTTAAAGAAAGATTAAGACTTTCCTCTTTGATATCGTTATCGTCGATAAACTATCGTCGACTAACTATTTATAAAATCTATGCATTCTGTTAGTATATTTAGTTTGATTAAAGAAACCGCAAGGTTCATGATAAAATAAAATAGTTTGGAAAATCCAAAAGTGCACACCTCATAATTTTATATTATTTATCATAGTCAATGCCATAAATGAACATGAAAGAAAAAAATACTTTTGAAATTTGGTGCTTTCACGACGTAGTGCTAAACATAGCTGTTCGTTTACAAAAGGCTGTATGGCATTTGATTCCTTTGCCTGTCCGAATGGACGAACAAAAAAATGTAAACGAACCCAATTTTCATAAGGTATACTATACAATACATACACTAATGACTAAGCAGTTTAGTTTTTTATTAATTGCAATTACACGACAAAGAATTACCAAGCCATTTTCGAAAGGAAACAAAGCATTGCGATTATGAAGCTTTTAAAAAAAGAAATATTTTGATACATCAATTTTTACGGTCGTGATCGAGCCAGATCCAGCATATTTTATCCGACGTCCTCGAATATTTTTTTAAATCAACTATTTTCAATGAGTTTATAAAACCCGATTACGAAATGTTATTTTTTAATTACTGAAATTTAGCATTTAATATGCTTAATTATTTAATAGTAATTTAAATAACAAGGTTGTGTCATCGTTTAATACAATTCTAACTGTAAAGTTTTAAGTATTAAGCCTATAACAATGTGTAAACATTGTCGGGTAGATAGCATACCGTCACCTTAAGACGTAAATATGATACGAAGTGAAATTTGCATGTCCTACAATTAGTCACGGTGCTGCCACTACACAGTGGCAGCACGATTGGGCCGGAGTCCCAATAGGCGCGGGTTCGAATCCCGCTTGTGACATCATTTTTCATTTCGTAATCGGGTTTTATTAATAATTAAGCATATTAAATGCTAAATTTCAGTAATTTAAATATTTTCAATGAGTCTAAACCCGTCACGCATCTCATTGTAACTCCTTTAAGCCAGAATACACAATGGTCTCTTATATGACACTTTGTTTAATTTATTAGAATGAATTCTATATAAGAATATATATGGCACATTTACCGATGACACTCCACGTCTATAACGTAACACTTGTGGATTGCCACCCGTTGCTGCAAATCTTTTCCAGGACAATGGTATCTTAGATTTGACTATTGGGGTTGAGCGTTGGATGGATTGGTTTATCTTAACACTATATATAGTATATCGCCTATCTTCAATACCATTATATTTTAAGCTTTGACAGATACTGACTGACATTGCGGTTCTATGTGTCATAAGTAGAAGAATTATTGGGTCGACCCCAAGTAAAAGGGATATGAACAGGAAGATGACGAATAAAAAATAGAAAACTAGTGACTGTGAGTTATTATTGTGTAAATGTCACCAATTAACACCAGAACTGCTTCCGGAACACGGGTAAAGAAACCATTCTATTAGGATGGTTTCTGAGCGCATAATAGGTTATAGGAGCAATAGGCACACTACACAATTAGAAGCTCACGTAAACATACATATAATATAAAAAAGCAGCCATATAATATACAACTACTATAATAAGTATAGTTTTAAAGGATACAATAATATTATACACATCTTTTAATAACTGTCTATGATTAACTGATATTTATTTTGCATTAAGAAGCATGCGATAAGAAGCTTGAAAAATGGTAAGGCAGCGGGCATTGATATGGTGTCTTCCGAGATGATCAAGCTTGGTGGCTCCTGTGTCCGGGAGGCGTTCCTGTTGCTCCTCAATTTATGTTGGAGCTCGGGAATGGTTCCCGGGGACTGGAATAGCACAGTCATCGTGCCTTTGTTTAAAAACAAGGGTTCACTTTATGACTGCGCAAATTACAGAGCCATAAGCTTGACCAGTTTGGCAGCAAAAGTGTATGGTAAAATTATTGAAAGGAGAATGAGGATGGTGTCCGATGGTTTACTGTGTGAGACACAAGGAGGTTTCAGGAGTGGAAGGGGATGCATGGATCAAGTGTTCTCTCTGCGCACCATTGTGGAGAAGCATCTGGCCCTAGGTCAGACGGTTTTCTGCAGTTTTGTGGATCTGGCGAGAGCATTTGACACGGTTGTACGAAAGGAACTTTGGGACATTTTACCGGAATATGGTATTAACGGTAAACTGCTGCAGGCTGTGCAATCCAGTTACATGGGCTGTAGAGCCTGTGTGCGGCTGGATGATGGAATGTCGCCTTGGTTTGACGTCAATATCGGCGTTAAGCAGGGCTGCGTTCTATCAGCCAGGCTGTTTATCATATATCTGGATAAATGTTTCCAAAGGTTGAACGATATGAATGTGGGAGTCCAGATGGGTGACTCAGTGGTCTCTGCTCTGCTTTATGCAGATGACGCAGTCCTGCTGGCACAGTCAGCGACTCACCTGCAGACCCTAGTCGACACAATGACAGAAGATTGTAAGAAAAGGGGTCTACGCGTAAATGTGAGCAAAACCAAAATAATGGTCTTTGAAAGAGATGAAGCCAGAACAGATGTAAGAGTAACAATAGGTAATGATGTACTAGAGCAAGTGGATGAATTTGTATATCTTGGATGTGGATTTAGCCGAGATGGACGGTACACCACTGATATAGAGCGAAGAGTGAATGCGGGCAATAGAGTGAACGGAGCGTTGGGGCAACTTCTGGGCAGCCACCACCTCAGCCAGAAGGCACGTGTAGCAATACATAACGCAGTGCTTGTCCCAACATTACTGTATGGAAGCGAGAGTTGGGTATGCAGAAAAGAGTATGAAAGTAAAATTATTGCGGTCGAAATGCGATCTCTTCGGAAAATCTGTGGAGTTAGGCTGACCGACCGCATTCGTAACGACGACGTAAGAGAGCGAGTAGGTATGAAAGAGAGTATTGGTGTAAAGATGCGAAAGGGAATGCTCCAATGGTTCGGACATGTGGAAAGAATGCCGAACGAACGTCTGGTTAAGAAGATATACAATGCGAAAGTGGAAGGATGTAGGTACCGAGGGAGACCGAGACTAACCTACCTAGACCAGATCGGTCAGGTACTGAAGGAAGGTGGAGTCAAGAGTCTCCGAAACCGGCGAGCGTGTATGAAGAGAATTATGAATGTTGAGGAAGCGAGTGAAGTATGCAGAGATAGAGTTCTCTGGCACTCTGTTCTCTCTGCCTACCCTGCAAGGGATATGGCGTGATGATATGTATTAGGTATATGTTATAGGAATTGTAATTAGGTTAAAAGTTGCAAAAATGCAGTTAGGCCACTCTGGTTCCAGCAGCCTCATATATTAAATGTGCAAGTTAACTAGTGTATTTTCTTTAGGAAGTTGACGTTAAACACGGTAAAGGATGGCAGTACAAAAGAGCATAATATGCTTTATGCAATATTGTCTTTATTGAAGATGCAATATTTTCTTCGTTGAAAATATCATTCACAATTTCATTAAGTCAACAGGAACTTTTGAAGCAGAATTAGTTTCAGAAAGGAATTCCTAGAAAATATTTAATCTGTTTTGCATTAAGACTTGACAAGGACGACTTAAATAATAACAGGCTAGGCTGGTTTATTCGCCACTGAAGACAAAGACCGGGAGACCGGGTTCCGGTGGCGCACGGCGTCGAGAGGTACATTGTGGGGCGGGTCTATGGGGTCGCGCGCCGCTTCATCTGTCGCCCCAGGCGGATTTAGCGGGTTGGTCTGACAAGACCATAGCCCCACGCCCACCGCAAAAAAAAAACAATGCTGGTTTACTCAATATTATTAATTCGTATCTGAAAGTCAAACTGAGTCAAAAGAGACTTTGTGAGGCAATCATCTTGATATTTCCTTTTTTTTTAAATGTCTTTTCTTCATATGGTCGGCAAATTATTATGGTCTAAATCAGAAAGTGAAATGCCGTCTAATAATTTCACTCGACTTGGGATAATATACAGCTGAAATAAATGAAATATATTGGCTAGATAGCCAGTATGCAGATGCATGCACCCTAAACTGTTGCCCATGACCAAGTTAGTCGCATCTATCTAATAACTTCAAACGTGAAATTATTATACAGATCTATATTTATATATTTTCAGAATCTCAGCAACGGCATCAGGATTTTCATGATATACCTACAGGTTTTGGGGTGATAAATGGGTCTACTTAGGTTTCATTTGTAGAAAATATCGTTGTTTTAGCCAACAAAACAAATATTTTCTTTACCTGAAAACTATTACAATTGGGCCGCTCTCATTAAGAATAGACAGCTCAAATGAGAAATCGAACAGTATAATCGAAACAGCTCCGTTCAATAGTTGGTTTTCCCCTTTTTTAATTTTTATTACAATTTTTTCTTATTTTATAAATTAGTTCTTATATTTTCCAAAAAACCTTAAAAAGAAAATACCAAGCTGGGCTCGGTCATTCAGTCTAATTTAGTACGGCTGCTTCTGTACAAAAGTAAATAAATAAAATTAAAAAATGTCAATCGCGTTTAAGCAACATAAAATAACTATACAAAATAAAAGATTTTTAGCTTAAACAAAACATTGCATAAACACCGAGGAACTAAAAGGCAAAAAACAATATGCTTTTTTGCCTTTTAGTTTGTACCTACATTTCTTCCGTATTTTTAATAATTTTTTGAACTCGGTGGCTTCTATAAACTAATACCTAACCTAAGTCACCACAGACGGCAACCTTAATTAAACACTAATTATATCTACAAACTTCTAATTAATGCACCCATTAATCGCCTTTTATAACACCATAGGAAAGATAGGGATTTGTGAAGTGCATTCTAACTCCATTTGAAGTCGATCGATACTTTTTAAAGTTTATATGAGATTATTAATTGTATTTGTATCTTCCCAAATCATACTTTTCAGCATCTCAGTATTTAGCAAGTACGCCGCGTTAGAAAACTCAATAACCACTATCGTGATTTGAGTTTTCTTGTCCCATATTCCAAATTGTGGCCTTCTTCTAATGAGATGGAAGTAGTTTAAATGTATGTCAGCCTACTTTAATAAATTTCGATACTGTAATACTTAACATACAATAATGTTTAATAATAAGTAACCAAAAGTAATGAAATATTTTAAACAACATCATTTTGTTTTTCTATTGACAATAAATATTGTATTAAAATGTAGGTCAAAATTAATAATACTATGGTGGGTAGACAAAAAAAAGTGTGTGTGTCAGCTCCGATGCACGACTGGAATTTACTCCTTAAGTACGATTATCAAAACAGACTACTACTTGACTTGACTAAAAATAATATATATATTTTTATTTACATTTATTAAAACTGTTCAGTAAAGTATTATTTCACGTCAGAAAGTGAAAGGTGCGCAGTATAGGTTGCGTACCAAAAACGTAACGAGGTCATTCGATCACTAGATTTTACTCCTCAAATTTTTCTCATACCGGGCGCCTTATATGAAAATCGATTCTTAAGGAGTAAACTCCAAAAAACCTTTGTAAAAACGATTCATGGGTCAAATAACTTAGTCCGTGACCATGAATGCTGACAGTGACGCGATAAATAGTTTTATTTTATATTTATGTTACTTGCGCAAACATTAGGTAATTATAGCAAGGCTTTTCAAATTTGGTTAGATAATCGAAAGAAAAATCATACAATAAAAAATTGCATCAAGTATTTCAATTGTATTCCCTATAAGTCGTAATTATGTGATTTGATAACATGACATTGCATAATAGCCAGCAATAATAATATAAATCTAGTGATAGACAAAAAATATGGCACAGTTTGCGGATTAAAATATAATATAAAAGCTTATTTCGAGCGTGAGCGTCGCAGTGGCGCCGGCGCGTACGCAGCGACGGCGCACCACCGGCTCAACGTGCTGAAGGACTGACACACTTATTGAATTAATGAAAATTAACCTTGTACGTAAACAATTTACAAGGCTTGCCGCGTCAACATCGGCTGTGAATAGTTTTAGTATAGACGAGTGTTGATACATTTGTTTGTCGCTTACATTACAAAAAAAATTAACAATTTTTGCACAACATCGATCTAAAAAAAAATATAGATTAGCAAAACTACATTATTTTTAGTACTGAATATTGACGTTTTAGACTTCATCAATGGAATTTTATCACGATAAATAGTCAAACAACTTATCTAGATGAATATGTTTAAAGTTCAACACTCAAATCATCTTAGTGGTGTTGTTATAGCCAGCAAATTCGCCTAAAAATAAGATATTGGAGACTGGCTTACTGTCAGCCTGCTTCCGAACATAGCTTATTATTCAAAGGATATACGCACACATTTATTTTATATAAACTACTCTTTACTTCAAGCACGAATTATATTAAAAAGCGGAAGGTTGTGCAATGGTGCAATATATTATTCAACCACTAATTGTGCCTGTAATGAAAATATTGCGCCTTCCGCCAAGAAGATTTAATAAGATAATAATTTTATACTGCGCTGTGAGCAGTCTTCTTTGCAAATTTTTTTGTACAGGCTTTGCAACCAGACTTCTCCAACGACTATATTGAGGCGGTATATCAATTGTGGTCATTAAGAACCATCTTCAGAATAGTTACACTTTATTGATGTTAATTTCACAATTTAATTATCGAAATGAAAATGTTAAAATTTCGTTAAAAGATAACATTAGTAAATATTATACGTAATATGCTAATTTATCTAAAATACAACAAATTGGTCAATAACCAACATTTTTCTGTAATTTGGGACCATAAATACCACGATGTTCACTCTAAACTAATTCGTGATTTATTTAGTACAGGAGATAATCTATATGCGACCATATGCAGCACGGATGTGGGTGGCGACCGCGAGACCGACATGTAACAATCCTTACCGATGTATTTATCCATTTAGACAAAGTTGCAACCATCAATCAGAGTTAAATTCGAGGACTGCGATCGCACTGGCGAGAGTCAAAGCGCGACTCCTGCGCTTGCCGCGAGTTCACTACTCGCACATTATTGTGCAAGACCCGTGCCCCGTTCTATTCAATTTCAAATATGGTAGCGGCCGCGCGCGCACGTTTCATTGGACAGTTACAGCATAAGAACGAAATGGTCACAAAACGAATTGTAAATAAATCATCGGATCACTACTTATGGGCAAGCGATTAATAGGATTGTGTTGAGATTTTGGACATTCAAATTCCGCTTCAGACAAATAAAGACTCATAGGTCGGTAGCAGTAGACTGTATTAAAACTAGAGAATATTGTGCTGTTTTAAGATGGTTCTAATCTAACTGTTTCTCATATATTTGTACTAGCATTTCGTTATAATTTAATCGCGTTCATTCATTCCTTCTTTTTGATGGGTTATAGTCTGGCAACACTCCGTCGGTTCCGTCCGGACGAGAACCCCATTCCTTTCCCATCACCATTGGGTCATCCACGGGTACTGATTCTTTGACATCCGTAGCTAGCCTGATAAATTAAGACCTAAGTTAGGGCAGCATTAGTTACAGGTACTCGTACTTTCGCCGCCCGAAGTACCGGCGGTAGAGTGAATCAGTGTGGGGAATTTTCCCCCTGGTCCTTCCCCTGACCCGTTCCACCGCCTCCGAGACAATCGTCTCGCAGAAGACGGCGATCACATCCTAATTCCTGTCGCTATTAATCAAGCTGTTCATGCATTTCATACTAGGAATTTATTTTAAATAATGTAAAAGTGGGGGGCAAAGACCGAAGTGTACGTCGCGTCCCCTGCCAGTCTAGTTAGACTGCAATCCGGCTCGAATGCGTATCGCAGTGTGAGTTAGGGCGTGCCCCGGAGGCGACGCGTACCGACCCGCCCCCGTGGATACGAAAATCGGCAGATGCGGTGATGGGGGCCGCCACCCATCACGCCTCGCCCAGTCAGGCGAGTCGAGGAGAGCAGAGTGCCGGGTGGGCACGTGGAATGTAGTTGTATGAAGTCTGTTTGTTGTATGAAGTTGTGTGGAAGGTAAGTTGCACGAGCTGATAACCGTCATGGCGGACAAACAGCTAGACGTGCTCTGTGTAACAAAGACCAAGCGAACCTGCGAAGCAGCGACGCCTGTGATCTTTCTGGTGACGGGATGGCTCTGTGGTCTGGTGTACCAGAGAGCGATCGAGCCAGCATGGGAGTAGGAGTGCTGTTGTCTTCTCGCTTGGTCTAAGGTGTGAAGGATTACGGAATGTATGATCCCAGACTTCTTTGGGTCCGTATAAAGCTAGGTGTCACCAAGGTATTCATGGTTGTAGCATATGCTCCCGTAGAATCCTCGGTGGCATCAGACCTGGAGAAGTTTTGGGATAATGTTAGGGAAGTTTTGGATATGGCAGACACCAGTGAACGCGTGATTGTATATGGAGATTTGAACGGATGGGTGGGGACCAAGCGTCCCGACTATGAGGACATACTTGTTCCATTTGGTGATAAGAGAGTGAACGACGCAGGTAGGCTCATTGCGGATGTTTGCATGGAGAGAAGCCTTATTGTGTCAAACATATTTTTCCAACATAAGGACATCCATATGTATACATGGAGAAAGAATGAACAGAAAAGTATAATAGACTTAATTTTGGTAGACAGTCGCCTCCGAAGCAAAATATTGGACACAAGAGCCTACAGGGGCCCCACAGTCGACACGGAGTACTATCTCGTTATTGCGAGATTTAGTGGTCTGTTCAGAAAGTGGAGGCACTGGCGAGAGCGTGGCCACTTCGGAAGGCTTGAAAGAATAAAGATTGAAAGGTTGCAAGAAGAGTGTGTAACAGAATAGTATGCAAAGGGTGTCCGAGAACGGCTGACAATGGCAAGCCAGCCGCAATCGGACGTAGAAGAATGCTGAAGAATATTATAAGAGAGTATGGTAGATACAGTGAAAGAAGTATGTGGCAGCTCAAAGAAGCATAGAAAAACAAATGGTGATGCATGGTGGGATGCGGCAGTGGCAGCTTCCGTAGAGCAGAAGAAGGAAGCGTGGCTGGACTATGTCTCTTCTTTGCATCTGAATGACAGTATGACTGAACAGAAGAAAGAAATATATCGGCAATGTAAGAATGACACCAAGGCCTTAGTGAAAGAGAAACGTGATAGAGCAAGTATGAGTGGAGAAGATAGGCTGACTAAAAACTTCGAGGGTAACACGAAACTCTTTTGGAGGGAGGTGAAGAAGTCTCGGGGTGGTTGTTCAGCCTTCAGAATGAGTAAAATAAGGTCTAAAGATAGAGACATACTATCACAAACACAAGACGTGTTAAGCCGATGGAGTGAATTTTTTGGCGATATGTATACTCGGGTTGGCGCCGGTGTTGCATGTGGTCTAATAGATCAGCATTCAGTACCGGTGTCCTCCAATGACATCAGTATGGATGAAGTCGAATGGGCAATAAGAAGTTTGAAAAATGGTAAGGCAGCGGGCATCGATATGGTATCTGCCGAGATGATCAAGATTGGCGGCTCCTGTGTCTGGGAGGCCTTCCTGTAGCTCCTCAATTTATTTTAGAGCTCGGGAATGGTTGCCAAGGACTGGAATTAGACATGCGCGAAACAGTACTTCGCGAAGTGATGTGATATGGCATTACATTTCGTGCTGAGTAACATTACATTTTACCATCACTTCAAATATCACACATGACATTTCATGTCATGTGAGATGCGTAATGCGATAGCGCTCTATATATACGGCGGGCGGCGTCAAGAAATATAAACCTTAACGTTCTGAACATAAAGCTCAAAATAAATATGGAATTGCCAGACACCAAACATTGCAGAAATGCAGAATAGTACACGGGTGTACGCGTCATGTTTAATGAGATGTGTGATGTTTAATGTGATGTGATGTTTAGTCGCGTAATGTGTAATATGACAGTACGCGGTCGGGTAATATTACGTGTGATACATCACTCGCATTACTTACACATGTCTAACTAGAATAGCGCAGTCATCGTGCCTTTTTTTAATAACAAGGGTTCACGTTATGACTGTTCAAATTACAGGGCCATTAGCTTGACCAGTTTGGCAGCAAAAGTGTACGGTAAAATTCTTGAAAGGAGAATAAAGATGGTCTCCGATAGTTTACTGTGTGAGGCACAAGGAGGTTTCAGAAGTTAAAGGGGATGCATGGATCAAGTGTTCTTTCTGCGCAACATTGTGAAGAAGCATCTGGCTCTAGGTCAGAGGGTATTTTGCAGTTTTGTGGATCTGGAGAGAGCATTTGACACGGTTGTACGAAAGGAACTTTGGGACATTTTACCGAAGTATGGTATTAACGGTAAACTGCTGCAGACTGTGCAGTCCAGTTACATGAGCTGTAGAGCTTGTGTGCAGCTGGATGATGGAATGTCGCCTTGGTTTGACGTCAATGTCCGCGTTAAGAAGAGGTGCGTTCTATCAGACAGACTGTTTATTATACATCTGGACAAATTTCTCCAAAGGTTGAACGATATGTATGTGGGAGTCCATATGGACGATTCAGTGGACAGTGCTCTGCTCTATGCAGATGATGCAGTCCTGCAGGCACAGTCAGCGACTGACCTGCAGACCCTGGTCGACACAATGACCACCTCAGCCAGAAGGCACGTGTAGCAATACATAACGCAGTGCTTGTCTCAACATTACTATATGAAAGCGAGAGTTGGGTATGCAGAAAAGAGCATGAAAGTAAAATTAATGCAGTCGAAATGCGATCTCTACGAAAAATCCGTGGAGTTAGGCTGACCGATCGCATTCGTAACGACGACGTAAGAGAGCGAGTAGGTATGAAAGAGAGTATTGGTGTAAAGATGCGAAAGGGAATGCTCCAATGGTTCGGGCATGTGGAAAGAATGCCGAACGAACGTCTGGTTAAGGAGATATACAATGCGAAAGTGGAAGGATGTAGGTACCGGGCGAGATCGAGACTAACCTACCTAGACCAGATTGGTCACGTACTGAAGGAAGGTGGAGTCAAGAGTCTCCGAAACCGGCGAGCGTGTATGAAGAGAATTATGAATGTTAAGGAAGCGAGTGAAGTATGCAAGGATAGAGTTCTCTGGCACTCTGTTCTCTCTGCCTACCCTGCAAAGGGATATGGCTTGATGATATATATGTATGTGTGTAATGTAAAAGTCATTTCACTGAATTTATTATCTATTATAATAAATATAAAACGAGGTTCACCGTGTGGCGTCGTGATAAGAATACACACGTCAAGCGTGGTGATTACAGCAAATAAAGAAGTGAAGGCCTCCGAATGTCACATGGCACGATCCATTCTTGGTGGGTACCAAGAATGAACGCACCATGTGACATTCTACGGTGGAGGCCTACACTATAAAATATTAAGATATTGAATCTATATATATATATATATATAACTCAAAGGTGACTGACTGACATAGTGATCTATCAACGCACAGCCTAAACCACTAGACGGATCGGGCTGAAATTTGGCATGCATGTAGATGTTATGGCGTAGGCATCCGCTAAGAAAGGATTTTGATTAATTATACTCCCAAGGGGATAAAATATGGGATGAAAGTTTGTATGAAACTTTGTCAATTTTAAACCGATCGGGCTGAGACTTTGCATGCATAAAGCTACTATGACGTAGGCATCCCCTAAGAAAGGATTTTGAGATGTAGGCTTTATAAGATTAGTAACTTTTCAGTATAAAATATACGAATTTCTGTATGCTAACGCCATATACATTGAGTTATTTTGGAAAGAATTTTGAATTAACCATTTTTGTGCATAGTGCATAGATAATATATCTAGCGGATTATATTTGACGACTATCCGGCAAGGTGATTACGATTCAGCCAAGATTTGTCCAGTGGGCATTTTGATGACTATCTTCCCATAGCAGCACAGAAAATTACTCGGCGTCGTATGGAGGTAGCTGTAGAAGAACATGATTTTGAAATTGATACACCTTCGTAACTTAAAGTTGATAAGGGTTGTCAGGAGATACCTGTTCATGTATCTCACTGATACGCTGAAGTGAGTTACTTCGGCTTTCGAGGATAATGTCTCTTCGGTCAAAATGCTGATCTACCAATACAATAGCCACTTCATTTGCCGTTGGTGCATTAAATCTGCATCTGTGTTCTCTTTGTGGTTTTTTATCTGCATGTATTACGACCTTGAATGACTTTGAAGGCGATATTTTATCAATGGCTGTTTTTATATCTTTTATGTATGGGTTCACCTCAAGCTGCAATTGTTTGAATTAATTTGGTCTCAAATCAGGAAATTTAGAACATCGAATATTAGCTTCTCTACCATCTTCACCGACGAAATAAATTTGCAGAAACTGTGCATCCTGCCCAGTTTCCGGTAATATACTTCCAATTAAATGATAGACTTGTCTTTGAACTTTAAAAGTTGGTGAAAAACTACCTTCTTTTATTGGTTTTCCACCAAAGGAAGTCATTTAAAAACAGGCATTACCTATATTTTCGGATATTATCTATGAAGTGTACATGATTTGGGTGTAAATCATTAATCAGACTGTAAAGTGGTTCAGGCAGTTGTTTAAACGACTCAAGTTGTACTTTAGCGGCGCTACAACACATGCCAGGTGTCTCATCTTTCCATTTTAAGGCGTTACACCCCTGACACTTGTACGTCATAGAACCTAAGACTACACTGCTATCAGTTTCATAAGCAATATCTGGGTCATACGCCGAACCCGAAAGCAACTTGCTTCTCCATACACGCTGAATTGTATTTTCTCTATACCGTGACTGAATCACTCTGCACATCGGTATTCCTGGGCTGATATAGTGCAGCAGATTGCCTATGTTTTTCAGGGTTTGCAGCCTGGTAGGTGGTGACAGCTTGCCTGTGTTTCTCAGGGTGTGCAACGTGGTAGGTGGCGACAGCTTGCCTCTGTAAATCAGGTTTTTTTATCTTATATTCAGACACAGGTTTACGTAGAGGTAGAGTCTGTCCATATTTTTTGTGCCTTTTTTTAATTGATTTTTTCGTGTATAATTAGTAAACCTTGCCCTACGTTTGTTTTTCTTTTTTTCTATTAATGTCACAGACTCAGATTGGAACAAAAAACATTTTATTAAATTTTCATCATAATTTATTGAAGATACCATATAGGTGAATGTTCACGCTCTAAAACAGGTACCTCCTGACCACCCTTATCAACTTTAAGTTGCGAAGGTGTATCAATTCCAAAATCATGTTCTTCTACAGCTACCTCCATACGACCCCGAGTAATTTTCTGTGCTGCTATGGGAAGATAGGCATCAAAATGCCCACTGGACAAATCTTGGCTGAATCTTAACCGCCTTGCCGGGTAGTCGTTATATCCAGATTCCGTATATATGATACCGTTGCTATAAACTTCAAACATAAATGGGAATATTAATCCTGCTGCTATTAAATCACAAAATCCGCCATAATTAGCATTTTTAATCATATCAGCAAAATATTCGTCAGATGTTACGTAGTTATCACCATTCATGTCGTGGGTCATAATTGAAAACTTGCTCCAGTCATTAACCAAATATCTGACAATTTCTGAACGCACCTCCATCGCTTTATCTTGTGTTCTGTACATTAAATAAGAGAGAGCACGAAACAAACATTCACCGTCACCAACAATAGGGACGACAGTACATTCTTCAACTTCTCCATTAACGTTCAGATTTTCTTTAGCTATTTTAAAAAAGTCTAACCGACAAAACCTATACTTAAACCAAACTAAAACTTATCTGACATATGATAGTATGACTGACATAGGGATCTATCAACGCACAGCCCAAAAAATTAAAAAAATAATCCTATTTTTTTACACACGCTAAACAAAAGTAAAGCCGCAAAAACTATACCTATTTAATAATAATACCTCTTAACGCGAGCGAAGCCGCGGGCAAAAGCTAGTATAATATAATACCATCACATTGCATTTTCATATTCACGCCAAAACGCCTATTATGTTTGACATTTAGTTGGGCTATATACAAATAATCTTATACTTAATTAAGCATTTCTATAAATTTGTGAATTATATTAACCTGATTTGACAGAAGTCAGAAAAAAGATATGAAACAGGTAAAATAAGACTTTTAAAACAGACAAACATGATCAATAAATCAGTAATCAGATGAACCCCGAAGGTGATTTGCGTTAGTTTAGGTGGGCGATGTCAAGTGCCACCATTTTTGTTAAGGATCGCTGGCCAATACAAAAAACACGTAACCATTTTTATAAAGAGTTCACAGTCAAATCTTAAACAATGTTACACTTAGTTATTGAAATACGTGAAAAAATGCATATGAAAATAAAAATGCCATGCGGTCTCTGGTATAAACAGCGGTGCTATATTGAGATTAGTAAAGGTAATCTAGACCACCTATTGTGTATTTAGAATAATGGCACTTATATATTAAATACTATGATATTATTGGTAGATATATCACCAAAACAATGGTTAGATAAACATAATATATAGTTGTAAGCATGATACATTACCACAATAGTGTATCGCTAACTACACGCTGATCGGTGAATCACGCGCAGTTCTGTTTTATGTATCCAACAAGTGTTATACGCGTTTACAGAGTTACCCATCATATAAAAATATTGTACTTCTTATAAAAGTGGTAACTTGTATGAAATGAAAACTATTCTTTCTCAACATAGAGGGCTTATCTTTTATCACGGATTGCAAATAACGACAGCCCAAAAGTAGAAATCTAAATGTAACATAAAACAAAACGAGTGAATCCGAATAGTAACATTTTCACTAATGCGAATATTAGAAATTTAGAAAAAATCTTTGTATTTGTATTTTTCTAAAAAAATTATTTGTATTTGTATTTTTCTAGCTTATAATTTAATATACTTATAATTATATGAGTGAACTAGCTTCTGCCCGCGTAAAAGGTTACTTTCTTAAAGTTTTTCATCCCCTAATTTTATTTTACCCTTTTGAGGGAAATCCTTTTTCACCCATCAATATACACACAATTACATCTAAAAATCAATAGCCTAAAAATAAGTTTCAAGCTTTTGGCTTTAAAAATGACAATACTTCCTTACAACTTTTCATCCCTTTAACTTTACAACTCTTTTTTTGCATTAAAAAGTAGCCTATGTCCCTTTGTCAGGCTCTAGAGTATCTGTGTACCAAATTTCATTTAGATCGGTTCAGTAGTTTTGGTGTGAAAGAGCGACAGACAGACAGACAGTTACTTTCGCATTTATAATATTAGTAACGATTGAATTCACGTATTCACCACTTGTAGCCTGAATAAGCGTAGTTTTAATGATCATCGATAGATGATAGTTCATAATGAAACAATTAATGCAAACAACTTCTGCGTTTTTTAATTGATAATTTAAATTTCATTTCATAAATATATTTAATTTCATAATTGAATTGATAACAATCATGATAGTAGTGAACTCGTGATCGGACGCCGTTTTCGGGATCTGGTCCCGCCATAAACTTTTATATTATATTTGAATATTAAATTACATCGTGGTTTGAATAACTAATTCTTACTAAACATGTACTATATATTATATATAAAAAACAGTAATGAATTAATAATAATAATAGAAAAACCCGTTGAGTTTCTTACCGAATCTTCTCAGTAGGTAGCGGTTACGTGCCGATCCGGTGGTAGTTTATAAATTAACCCAATAAACTTAAGTTTACTTTTTAAATTAATCTAAAAATGTTAAAGTTGCTAATATATAAGTGTACTTGCAGGGGTTATATAAAAATCAATCAATATACTGTTAAAAATTTTTAAATGATCAACTGCTGGCTCATTTAATGATATGTCAATCTGTCAATGTACTTTCAATCTATTAAAAATATCCTGGCCTTCTATTTAATTCCTCTCTTCTTCACTCTACATGCGATTTAATAAAATATCTGCTGGATTTTTTTGCTTTTATACAGACAGTGTCCTGACAATAACAAAACAATTCTCAGTTTTAGTTATTGTCAGGACACTGTCTGTATAAAAGCAAAAAATCCAGCAGATATTTTATTAAATCGCATGTAGAGTGAAGAAGAGAGGAATGAAATAGAAGGCCAAGATATTTTTAATAGATTGAATATATATATATATATATATATATATATATATATATATATATAGAACTTAACGAACAGCATCTGCGTCGAAAGCCATAACTATCACAGCGATCCAAAAAGTTCAAAGATGCAACCATTTCTTTAAATACGTCGTGAATAAATAGAATAGTGCACAATGATATGAATTCGTGATTGTTTACTTTATACCTATATATATAACAATAGTTCTCAAGTTAGTAGTTGGCTATTACGGTATTTCTGTCACCAAAGAAAATAAAAAAAATATCAACGCGTTGCTGCAACAGATCTCAGCGTCGTATATAGGATATAAACAGTACTTATATTTTATTATAAACAATCCTTATAACTCGCGTGATCTAACTAAAAAAAAAATAATTGAACCCTAACAAACCGGTGTATTTTGAAATACCTATGAAACTCACAATAGTATAATTGGTAAAAGCATTCAAAACTTTACCACACAAGAGTGGCCCAGTAAATAAGAAATGAGCAACCAAAGGGTGTGCTAATGATTAGCTACATATAAAAATAACAAATTGTAATTATACAATATGTTATTTTTAGGCTATGCAATATCTAGCCTAATGGCCACAGCCATTCTAATGCACACATTAGACTATATAATATATGTACATTTATGTAACAAAGTTTATCAACAGAGCAATCGTTTAGTGACTACAAACTGAATAACAAAAATGACAACACTGAATACAAACAAGTGTATATGCATGCATGCAATACAGGTTTGTCGAAAATATATTGAATTTTATTGGGTTGGAAATTACTCTTTCCCTTTGACGCGATTATTAATTAAAATTTATTGGACAGTTTAAATGAGATGAATACGTACAAACTGACAGATAATTTTGCGTATCTTTGAGTATTATATCTTCAGGTGCTATTGAAAGACGTAAGAGAGGGAAGGTGGCCATAGGAACGATTGAACGCAGAAAATAACTTCATTCTGTTTAGGTTATTTGGAATGATCTTGAGTACTATATTTCTAGTCTATAATGACTAAATCAATGTCTGATGATGGAAGAGACAAGAAGTCATATAAAGTATTGAATACAACAGGATATTCTCCAAGTGTATGGGATTTTTGAAATGGTCCGCATGACCATATCCCAAGATATTAATCAAGGTCTTTTAATAAAGATGGATGATATGAACTATTGAACGCAATATGATAATTCTTTTGTTGTTTGGGCCTTTTAAATGATGTACAGCAGTAGATACTATATAAATAAGTGATATCCCAAGGTCTGGATGACTCCATCCAGTACCTTTTCTTTTTTTTTTCGCAAGGTGGGACCATGGATGTGGTCTCACCCCGGCAAATCGGACCGGGGCGACGGAAGAAGCGGCGCCTTCGGTGGCCCGCCCGGCGGTTTACCCTTACGGGTTCCTCTCGTGTCGACGCCCCGACAGCTTTCGCCGTTGGGGCGTCGCCCTCACGCGGTGGCCTCACGTTGGGTGACCGGACAATTCCCCGGTCCGATCACCCGAAGCCTCGGTTAGGGCGGCATCAGGCGCAGATATTCGCGGCTGCGCCGCCCCGGCCGCTGACAGCAGCCCGAGTCACGGGAATCCTCCCGGACTCGTTCCACCGCCTCCTTCTACGAGATGACAGCCTCGCAGAAGGCGGCGACCGCGTCCCAGTTCCTGACGCTGTCGACCATCGCTTTCGCGACAACCAGCAGCGTCAGGTCAGCACCAAAAACAGCGACGAGGTCACGGCGCTGCCCGTCCCAGCTCGGACATACCTCGAGCGTATGTTGCACCGTGTCCTCGTCACTGCTGCAATGGTGGCAGGACGGAGTCCACTCCCTATACGCGACCGTGTGCAGGTACAAGCCGAAGCATTTGCCCCGACAACACCTGCACCAGCCGAAAGGAGAGGACTCCGTGCGGCCGCTCCATCCACTCCATCAGTACGGGCCGGAGGGCCTCAACGGTAACAACACCGTGTCTAGGCCTCTCCAGCTGCGTAACCCAACGGGCGATGACGTCTCGGCGGGCGTCCTCGCGCCAGGTGACTATCTCGCTCAACGATGGGGAGCCACCTTCGTCGCGCACTGAGGTAACCAGCCGGTAGAGATCGGAGAGCATCTCCGCCTCTAGGTCCCACGGGGGTGGCCCGGCCAGTAGGCATGCCGCCTCGGTCGATACCGTGCGGTACCCGCGAATGGCTCTGACCGCCATGGCTCTGTGTGGTCTCCACAGAACAGCCCTGAGCTGGGCGTTCAGAGTCCTCGCCCACACGGGTGCGCCGTACATGGCCATCGAACGGATCACCCCCGCATACAGCCGTCGGTGGTGTAAGTAGACATAGAAACTATTGAACAGTTAATAAGATAATCCCATTTTGAGCTTTTTTGGAATGGTCTTAAGAAGTACTTACGATATATTCATCATTGATAGAGTAGATTCAAGGTACTACATTGTCCGATGTTGCGTAGTGGCAGAAGATGATCACAAAAACTACCGATTGGAATAAGATACATCATCGTATCTGCATTCTTTGGAACAGTCTCGATAAGTACTATAACTCACTTAATGGAAAGTTTTAATAAAAATTAAGAATTAAAAAAATGCAGAAATAAAAAACCAAGTCCAAACCGTACGCTCAAAGGGCACAATTATTTTTTAATAGATCGAAGATGATATTCTTTTCCTATGGATAAGTAATTAAATTAACCTAAGAGCTGCTTTCTCGGTAGTAATTACGAATTAATTTATAAATTATATAATGTATATATATATATATATATGTATATATATATATATATATATATATATATATATATATATATATATATATATATATATATTGTAGCTTATATGAAACGTTTGTACGTTTAACATAGCGCCGTCTATTACATACTTAATCCAGTCAACAGATATTGCCATCTGTTAGAATCGTTTGGAGATAACAGATAATTGTGAATCTAAAATAATAGCCAAATAATTTGCAATAAAATAATATTGCGATCATAAATTGAGATGGAAGCTATCCTATCCTTTAAGTTGAATCAAACTACACATGCTATGCAAATTTGATTAAAATCGGTTAAGTACTTTAGGATTCCATCGCGGACAAACAACGTGACGCGTAGTTTATATATATTAAGAAAGATATATCATAATTTAAATTTGTTAGAATATATAAATGTATAGTAAGTTTTATACAAGTGTGGACACAGTCGTGTCCAATCTGTTAGCAGCACTATTTTGATAGTGCTTGTCACTTAAGTAACACTTGTCAAATAAGTTTCTCTAAAAAGTGACATTAAAACTGTGCGTCTATATTAATATTTTGAGGAGATCTTTTATATCCACAGCTCCTTATAAACAATTGTAATTATCTTATTTTTGCTGCTTTAAATATTTATTTTTTAAATATGACATTAATTTGGGCTTAATTGGATACTTTAAATATTTTTGTATACTTTTTACTATGTACCTATATATGTTAAAGTATTTATAATGGCGCTGAACCCCATGTGTGTAAGTAGAATTTGACATACCTGCATTCAGATGTGATGACGCGATGATATCCTCTACTTTAAAGTAAGCTTGAGAAATGTCATCGTTGGAACTAGGCGGCGATATACAATCTCCATTAATGGAAAACGAATGATTTCCATTACCAGGGGACATAGCATCCAGCTCCATAGGGGGAGACTCCCCGTCAAGGTTGCTTAGTCTCGGTGACAAGTCGAATATAGAGCTGCACGAGTAAATATCTCGTAAACAAACACGACATTTTTTAAATGCCCAAAGGCATGGGTAAAACAAACACGCAAGGCAACAAATTTTGACTGCTTATTTATAACAGGTTAAACTTCAAGAGTGCACAACGGTTCTGTACCGTTGTGCCGCGGCCGGTAGTTGCAACTGAACTGATAATATTGCTGAGAGTGCCGTTATCCGGGGAGGCGTTCCCTATTGCACGGGGTTGCAGGCATGCAACAGGAGGGTAATTACGATGCGTAAGAAGCGGCGCGGGCGGGTGTGCGCGGCCGTACTCCCGCCCGACCCAATCTTATCACAAAGCACGCCCATTCACTATCGCCAACACTATTAACATTTGCTAAAAACAGCAAAACATATATCTAAATCACTTTTCTAAAGTATTTATACCACAAAATTTACACACGTAGACTTGCAGACACTATTATGATAAATTAAAAAGCCAATGTAAAATAAAATTAAATGATTGACTTTTTAGGTTACAACTCTAATAATTATTGTAACATCAGTGAAGCTAGAATCAGCGAATACACAACGAATCGAGGAGCTGGTTTTCTTTATACTGGGACTTATTTAACCGCGATTATAAACGTCACGAAACGAATAATAGTGGTGTCGGACAGCGCGCTTCGGCAACGGCGGACGTATGTCTAACACAACGTAACATCGCGGCCTCTGATTTTGCAATCACTATTAGTTTTGGCATAACGACGACAATTAGATATATTTATATAAATAGCTTACAGTTATTAGTTACAATTAATTAACAAACCAAGATTAAAGATCAAATAAGGGCACTCGAACGCTCCCTTGTCTTGTAAGATGATTAAAATTAGTGGTATTAATTCATTGTTTAGATTAATTTTGGCAGTTTAGTCGAATATTCGAATAAGGTGCCTACAACTAAAGAATACTAGCTCACGCTGGTAGAGCCGGCGATAAAGGCATCTACTTGAAGCGAATAAAGAAAAAAATAGAATCTCAAGTTTGTTCACATATCTTTCTTTTCTTTCTGTTAAAGGAAATAATCCTTGTATTGCGGGCGACTTTACAAAGATGCAATTAACGCAGATAAACTTCACACAGACTCATAATAACACATCGTGGATCACTTGCACGGAAGATCGGTATCTTAACCGAGTGGTTATATGGCGTAGTCGCCATCTGTGCAGTCAAATTGAACAGGACAGATATATTGTGTTTTATTTCCTAAACAGATCTTAAGATTACTAAAACGTTTCTAATTTAGAACTGTAAGATAACATTTGTAATTTTATTTTAAAAGTTTACATTAAGTTACACTAGAAAATAACGTTTTATTTATAAATTTTACTATAAAAAATTCATATTGCATGTATTTTCAAAAAAACTTTAGAAATTTTATAAATTAGAGTTCATGTCACACTGGGCGCATGAAAGTAGCATAAATCGTGCAAAAAAGTGAATTTATATATATATACATTTTATGAGGAATTTGTTTTCCGTGATAAAATTCTTAACCTGAAATGCCAATCTGCAATTTATATGGTACCATTTATAACTAAAAAAATTGCATTAATATGTTTACTTTTAAAATTAAAATAATCAAAAGTAAAATTGTAAACTTAAAATTGTTTTGTTGAAAGTAATATAAACATTTTTAAACCGTTCATTTCCGATTTAACACTGTTTCTTTTTTAATTTGGCATATCATTTAAGGGGGTATTCTAGTCTAGAGGCCCGAATTTTAAGAGAATTTTGAAGTGCCGTAAAAAATAGCTATCAATATTTTTATTATAAATTCTTTTACGAGTTATTTATTAACATTACAAGAATAAAGTAACAAAATTTTTTTTTTTAATTTGCGAAATCAAAAATATAGCAGTTGATGAAGTGGGCCTCAAAAAATTGGCATATGATCATGCCCACGATTCCAACCCTCCTAGCAATATGAAAAAAAAAAGATTATTAGTCTAGAGTATTATATATACCCTTAAGAATCTTAAAGAAAACTAAATTTTATATAACTTACATTACATTAACTATTATTATATTATTATAGTATAATAATACTATAATATACCTCAATATGTAAATGAAACTGCAAAGAAACAGTACCCTATAACAATTGACTTCTTCTCTTATACCCTTATATATTAACCTCAATTAAAAGAATATATAAAAACTTGTTTAGTGAGCGAAAAATGACATCCGTACGTGGTATTTTTACCAACAACTGGAAATCCGGTTCAATCATGTTACTAATTAGAAGAGCGTGGGTTTACGTAAAGCAACTAAATTCTCGCTCGTGTTGTTGTCGTTGTTAAGGAAGACGTCCTACACGTACGACGACGTCCTACAGACGTATTAAAAAAATGTTTACACATTGCTTCACTTTAACACTCTAACTTGTTATTAAACGATGGCAAGACCCAATTATCTAGATTACTGAGATTTAGCAGCATTTATTACATGTAATTAATATGCTTAGTTATTTACCGTTTTTTTTATTGGAGACAGGCTATGGTATCTTATTTACTACATACTTATATATTACATGTAAACCTATTAGCCTGTACATTATTTTACTACAATACAAGTACAATTAACTGAAGTTAAACGATTGTATTGTTATATTGTCGTTGACGCATAGAATTTTATTTTCATAATTATATTACAAATCGTAACCGTGTTTGAAATAAGAGAAATAGATTACATACATTTGTAGTAGTTCTGATTCACTGCTGCCGCAAAGAGAACTTGAGACAAGACAATGCGACAATTTACAATTGTATTTCAAGTAAAGATTTCTATAGATTTATTGTGATATTATTTTCATAAATGCAAAAATCTATATTCCTATTAAAGAGAATGTAAGGATCGCGGCATCATTTTCGTGCCCGATACACCCGTGAAAATCGTGATTAAGTAAGCGTATCCCCTTTGTATAGTCAAAAACAAATCCTTTTTAAAAATAATCCTTTAACGAAAAGCCTTATTGCTCTTCAGAATTATACAAGCTATTCCTAATTTTCAAATACCGATTACGTACAACTTATAGCCGTAATGTCGAACGAGATCAAACACAATTCGTTATACTGCAATTCCTATAAATATGGCCACTAACGAAGTTGTCATGTAGGGTTGGGTTAAGCAATGAGAAGTTTTCACTATGTCGCCATTACCTGTTAAGCGAACAATTGAAAAGTGAGGTTTTGAAATTCGTTCGATTTCAGTTAATTGTACTTATATTATAGTAAAATATACATGCTAAAGGGTTTACATATAATATATATTTTTTAAATTACTGAGATTTAGCATTCAATATGCTAGGCCAATTTAATCTTCCGGTGGCCTGTCTGTACGACGTAGAGAAGTACATATACGGCATGGTTATAGGGGATCCCTAGATACTCGAGGCCGATCCCAATTTCACTCGATGAAATAGTTGCCCTAAGTTACGCCCGCCATTTTGATTCTTTCACTAAATGCGGTTTCACAGGCAAGCAATATTAATATATAAAATAAGCAGGAATTTATTCTTCTCGTTGTAGGTCCTTTGCACCTTGTATTTAGCTATTTAGAGTTCTAAAACACTAGATTACACGGTAATGAACGCAAAAATAGCTAAAGATTGACAGCCATTCACACTTTATATGCTACGGTAGCGTGACTATTACGTTCCCTTTCGCATCATAACAAAGCCTATCACGTAATTTTGCACTATACACTTACCTTGTTAGTTTGTACGAAGCATTTAAAAGATAAAATTATGTATGTAGTAGATAGATAGGTGCGACCTAAGTTTATTACCAACTTGCAAGTGCTGAGATGCATATTTTAATGTTATTATTTAGTTACGGGCGAGTAAACTTTACGTATGGCCGAGTGGGCACTATCGATAAATATATTGACTAATATAGTCGCTCTAATAGGACAGTGATGACGTGGAATATACATAACAGCTACATCTTTATTTTTGGTGAGAGACTGGTATAGACACTTCTTTCTCAGTACTTCCGGGGCGATAGAAGGATCAGCGCGCAACCCCATAATTTGCCATGCACGTACCTCTCCACGCCTTGTGGGCGGGCCACCAGAACCCAGTCCTTGCCATCGGTGGCCCATCCGGCGAATTATCTTTTCGGGTATCATCTCGACCGTAAAAGCTGCAAGAACGTTGGACTCTCGCGGTCGGCTTATCCTCGAGTGACGGACTAGTCCCCGGTCCAGTTACCCGTCTTGACTAGGGACTGCTACATGTCTTGTGTTATATCAAAAACCATTTGTTTGTAAATGTATAATGTTATTTTAGGATATTATTGAGGCAGGAAAAAGCTGCACTGAAAAATATTTAATACTGCAATCTGAAAAGGAGAATTTTCAAGCTTAATTTTTTTGATTGGCGATATGACGCCTGCCAAAAATTACAAAAAAAAAGTGGAAATTATTTTAGTGACTTTAATTTTTGCGACGAGTATATTTTAATGACATAACACTGCATCCAAAGCGATTTGAACAATAAATTAGTTTATGGTCTCGCGTTCCCCTAGTCTCACTTTACACGATGATCACCAGAATTTAATAAAATGCACTTTCAAACGGGAAGGCGAATCTATGAACAGGCTAAAGTTGAGCAAACGTTATTCAACTTTATTTATGTTAAAGAGTGATATCTGAACGTATTATATATATACTTACATGACTTGTAGTTATGAAGCTATGATTTTTTTTAAAGTGATGAATATGTCAACCATATACGTTAAACATTAAATAGTACAAAATGTTTTTTTTTTAAATTTTATTGTTATTTTTTGTTTAAGGTAGTTAAGAATACAGTAGTCTTCCTAATTGAAACGATATTTAGGCGTAATTATTAATTACATGAACATTAATAATTACAACAAGTGCAAATTTTACTTTTAAAAATATTCTAACTTAATTTTGAAACAAGCTGATGTAAAAAAAATATTACGGCCTTCAGGAACTGTATTTCAAAAACATCTACATCTAACACCAATTATAGATCATCTAATCTAAGAAGTGCATTTTGACGTTTTGCATTTTTTAATACACAATAACCTTGGTCAAACGTATACACATGATTGCAAACAATAAATCGGAAATTTTAAAGAACTATTAAGTTATTTACATAATTAACGTTACAGGTGATTTTCTTATACAATAATCTAATGTCGAAAATCGAAAAAATAACATGGTAAATAGTAATTGTTATTGACGACCTAACAATGTCACGTCATCACGTTCTACATAATAGTGCTTGATAACGGCCAATTCACGAACATCCAAATAATCGGTAAAAATATTAGAATAATATAATTTATCGAATAGAGATTTTAACAGAGATGTATGTACATTTCGACAATTTTATTGATGAGGAAATAATTATTATAGTTCTTGACGATGATAATTCAAGTAATAGTAGTGATTCTTAATAAATTGCTATTTTCAAATCCAGTTTTTGTTTTTACTTAACCTAATCCTACTAAATATGATGAATAGATTTTATGCTGAAATAATTAAATTTCTTTAGTATTAATTTAGCACTTAATTTATTGATCACCTTTTTGAAAAATAAAAAAATAACCGATTATTAATTCAAAAGAATCAATATCAATTTCTCACTAAAATCGGATATTTTCGATAGCGATTATTTGGTTCACATACCTAGACAACTTACTCCGATAGCTGTTAAAGTGCACATCTTAGATTAGATAGACTATACTGTATTATACCTATATAGGTATAATACAGTAGTTTTTAATTTTTAAAAATGGTTAAAACGGCACAGGTTATTAAATGTAGAAGTTTTCAGGTAGTCAATTCATTATGCGATTCTGAGAATTTTTGCACAAAATGGCAGTTGGATTCTTTTGTATTGTTTCGTACCAATCATAGACAATACTACTGCACATCTTGCTACACCAGTGAAAAAATAACTTGCGATCGGGTTATCATGATAACCGACACCGAATAGTCTGAGCGACGGAGGTGGCGGCGAGCAATATACCTCTCTACGCCGAGTAGACGGGGCCCTGGAACCTGGTCTTTTTGTTAATGGCCCATGCGGCGGGTTACCCTTTCAGGTATCGTCTCGAGACGACGTCCCGACCGCTTTTGCCGTTGAGGTCCTTCACGCTGGATCATTAGGAGCTAATAATTATTAGGAATGTTTATACAAATTTAGATGTTACAAAACGTATAGAATCAAATAGAGAAGACCTCAACATTACAAGGATTTTTTTTTGATAATATTTGTGTCAAATATAAGGTTAGGATTGTAGCTTTAACTCTTGTATCCGACATACATTAATTTGCATAACAATATTCGTAAACAAATCACTAAAGGTTATCTTATGTCAAATTTGCACAATAAGTTTTTAAAATATTTGAGAGCGTTACATTAATACAACAATGACTTGGTAATCGTGAAAAAGCTGTAACCACGTCGTTAATGTCAAGTCAGAACACAATGACTGTTACTATAATATTTGTAAAATATAGTGCTAAAGCCGAAAGAAACTGACATATTTCTAAGTTAAAGCATAATATGTATTCCTAACAAATTAATAAATATTTGTAATTAGTACAAACATATTTTCAAATTTTGTTATAATGCGTCTCCATAATGCTACTGTTAAAATTTATTCCTCAACACGTAGTGTTTCAGTGCTGTTAAGCCTATTGATGCTCAAAATGTAAGTAAACTTCTTAGACATTTATAACTTTAGCATCAGTTTAAAATCATATTGAAAGCCTAATCAATACAGTAAAGCTTGGCATATAATGTGGTAATGGAAAAAGCGAAAACTTTTATATTTTTTAACAGCCTTTATATAGAAGAAATACATATAAATGCGACTTGTGTCTGGAACGCTAATCTTTAATGTAAATTAAGCATACTTTGAAAAGGCAATAAGAAAGCGACTGTATGTAATTTATTTTTAACTGAAGGGGTTGGACATTGGGCGGAGCTCACTTTATAAGACAACACGCCTTTTTCTTCCATGAATTACATAAATACAAGAGATTAAGAAATAGTGAGCACTGATTTAGTATTCATACAATTTTAACAAAACCTATGATTATATAGATACAAAAATTACTTAAAATGTGTTAATTAAGCATATGATAAAAAATATTAAGTAATATCTAGGTAGAGCTTCAATGCGAATTTACATATATCCGGATAATTCCTATTAAACGCATAGATCACGAAAGCGAGATAAAAATACGAATTCGAACTTTGCACACTCGGGTTGGTCTGCTCTCAACGACTCTTCCAGAACAGTCCAAACCCGCTCTATAAAGTATGAATTACGGAATCGAGATGAAAGTCGAATGAGGAGAAGTATCCCTCAAGTTAGAGGCCGATATTAGATTCCACTTTGATGAAAATAGGACTGGATAGCATAAAGATTAACATTAACAATATAAGACTTACTTTACACACACCAATATGTATTATTCGTATAACACGATAAACTGGCTTACCAATAACGAAGTGAATACTATTTAATGAAGTCTTACCTGAAGAAAAAGAACATAAATATATTAATCATAGATACTTGACTGGCACTAAATAAATAGTATAACTTGTAATCTATGAAATATGTATTTACATACAGAAACTAATATAAATAATTTTTCTATAAACAATATAGAACACACACTAATGACAATAGGCTAATTGATATCTAATTGCTCGGGTATAATTTACTCAAAAGATTAAAAATGATGATATAGGTATGTGTGCCTCTTTTTAAACTAAGATGTTTACTCTGCAGGGTGCAGACCCGTAATAGGTACACAAATAATCCGAATGAAATGAAATGAATTTGTAATTTCACGTCAAAGGCTGTGAATTTATTGTTGCCAAGTAGATATACTTCCAGATATCACACTTAGTATGTAGGACTTTAGCATTATTTCAAGAAGAAACCTAAACACATTTTTAGTCGACAATAGGATTCTCAGCAAGAGCGTCATGATTGGCAGTAATATTATATATGCTAATGAAGAAAAAAAGAAAAAATGTGATAGTAAAGTAATTTAGCGTAAAGATGGATGTGTGGGGTGAGAAGATTAGATAAGATACGAAATGAGTACCTATATTAGGGGAAGTTTGAAAGTAGCACGAGTTTGATAGTGTCCTTGGCTGGCACCGACTCCAAAAAAATAGTACTTGTAAATAAATATTAATAATTTCGTTTATTATATTTCAATGCTCCTTGCTTTGAAATACAAAATATAATCTTATTATCCATTTTTCTTGACATAGTATGTTTTTACAAACCTACCTGTAAATAGGTATGTATACTATAATTTCGTAAATTGTTCTGTTATTCTTTTGAGATTAAACTAATTAAAAGAATTATTTTCTACTTTTTAGTGTAAGTTTATTAAATATCGTTTATCGTAGGTATAGTTTTGAAGTCGGTTTTTGTTTTTTTTATAAAATATTTTTTTATTTGCCGGTTTTTAGTGGAAAATAAGTGAATTCAGATTTTTTTTAATAGGTAGACCTAGTAAACGGGCTGCTCGAATGAGACAGCACCGTTTGGAAGATACGAGTGACGAGAGAGACACTCGTTTAAAGAAAAATGGGGTTAGAAAATGGGATAAATATTACAAATGAGAGTGAAGAGCAGCGGGTCAATAGGCTTTCTCAGATGAGGGCATACACAAACTTATCTAGGCGTAATGAAACTACAGAAAGTCATTCTCAGCGACTCAGTTTGATTCGCGAACGTTATCAAACCAAATCGAGGAGCAACGATCTCAACGTATTAGCTTAATACACGAAAGTTTAACAAAATTGAAAAAAAATACATATAATATTTAAAAAAAATTATTAATATTAATTAAAAATATATATTTTTTTTTTTTTTTCACTTGTTTTTACCTATTTTATACTACTACCCCTTAGTTGTGAAATTTTGAAAAAACGCTAACACACATTCTTTTATTTCTAAAAAGATGTAGGTGTGCGAAATTTCGTACTTAACTACTTTGAAAATGATAAACTTCCATATAAATGTTCATCCCGTGACCCTTATTTTACCCCTTAGTAACATTGTTGTTTTACCAGCTAAAGCTCATAAAGATAATCTCCATACACAAATAACCAAACTATAGTCTGTCTAATCTAAGAAGTGCACTTTGACAGCTGTCTGAGTAAGTTGTCTAGGTAGGTGAACCAAATAATCGCTATCGAAAATATCCGATTTTACTGCAAAATCGATATTGATTCTTTATAATTAATAATCGGTTTATTTTTTATTTTTCAAAAAGGTGATGAATAAATTAAGTGCTAAATTAGTACTAAACAAATTTAATTATTTTAGCATAGAATCTATTCATCATATTTAGTAGGATTAGGTTAATTAAAAACAAAAACTGGATTTGAAAATGGCTATTTATTAAGAATTACTACTATTACTTGAATTATCAGCGTCGCGAACAGTAATAATTCTTTCCTCATCAATCAAAGTGTCGAAATATACATCCCTGTCAAAATCTCTATTCGATTAATCGTATTATTCTAATATTTTTACCGATTATTTGGATATTCGTGAATTGGAAGTTGTCAAGCACTACTGTATAGAACGTGATGAAGTGACATTGTTAAGTCGTGAATAACAATTATATCATGTTATTTTTATTTTAAATAATTTTTACGAAATTCAACATTAGATTAATGGTCTTTGAAAGAGATGAAGCCAGAAGAGATGTAAGAGTAACAATAGGTAATGATGTACTGGAATAAGTGGATGAATTTGTATATCTTGGATGTGAATTTAGCCGAGATGGAAGGTACACCACTGATATAGAGCGAAGAGTGAATGCGGGAAATTGAGTGAACAAAGCGTTGGGGCAACTTCTCGGTAGCCACTACCTCAGCCAGAAGGCACGTGTAGCAATACATAACGCAGTGCTTGTCCCAACATTACTCTATGGAAGCGAGAGTTGTGTATGCAGAAAAGAATATGAAAGTAAAATTAATGCGGTCGAAATGCGATCTCTACGGAAAATCTGTGAAGTTAGGCTGACCGATCGCATTCGTAACGACGACGTAAGAGAGCGAGTAGGTATGAAAGAGAGTATTGGTGTAAAGATGCGAAAGGGAATGCTCCGATGGTTCGGACATGTGGAAAGAATGCCGAACGAACGTCTGGTTAAGAAGATATACAATGCGAAAGTGAAAGGATGTAGGTACCGAGGGAGACCTAGACTAACCTACCTAGACCAGATCGGTCATGTACTGAAGGAAGGTGGAGTCAAGAGTCTCCGAAACCGGCGAGCGTGTATGAAGAGAATTATGAATGTTGAGGAAGCGAGTGAAGTATGCAAGGATAGAGTTCTCTGGCACTCTGTTCTCTCTGCCTACCCTGCAAGGGAAATGGCGTGATGGTATGTATGTATGTATTATTGTACAAGAGAGTCACCCGCAATGTTAATTATGTAAATAACTTAATAGTTGTTTAAAATTTCAGATTTCGTGTTTACAATCATGTGTCATCAACGTTTGACCGAGGTTATTGTGTATTAAAAAATACAAAACGTCAAAATGCACTACTTAGATTGGATGAACTATAAATTATGTACAGAGGCGTCAGAAACAGCATTTTTGCCCTACATTTTAAGGAATTACTCTCGATTTTCCCAGGATCCCAGCATCAGATCCTGATACCCTGCATATGGGACCACTCTTAGAGTATCCTCTTTCTAACAAAGAAGGAATCTTCTGTCGCCCCGGACGGATTTAGCGGGGTGTAACCATTCCATAGCCCAAAGTGTATAAACAGAGCTGCCATACGTCAACATCGTTTACAATGATCGCTGACACTTCGTAAATCTACAATCTAGTGGATAATAAAAGAATCTCGGTCGTGTTCGTGTTACTTGGCATGTTTAGTGGAGCTTTTCAATTAAGAACTTATTGCGTTACCGCAGTCTCTCACGATACCTCCAATGTGTGAAAAAAGTTAAAGACTGGGTCGAGCTAGTCAACAGGATATTTAGGCGAATTGTATTATAATCTCAGTAACAGTCACATGCTTTCAGTAATAAAAAATGTATTACAAATCTTTTGAAGCCTCAATTTTGTTCGAATTAACTGCGGAATTGTATTCGCCCTATTTCAATCTGGCTTTTCTGATATCAAAGACAGTGAGTACACATTTACCCAATGGTCTTGGGTCAACACGTGGGTACACAATGTGTATATTATAATTCGCATGACTAATTATACACATTTAATTTTTACTGGGTAGTTATTTATAAGAAACTAGCGGACCCGGCAAACTTCTTTCCGCCTAACAGTCAATGAATGAAAAGTAAAAATCCTACAACTCGAACGCGGCGCCACCTACGGGGTCCAATTGCAAATCTAAACCATTCTCGAATCTACTTGAATACACGCAATAAATTTCAACAAAATCCATCCAGCCGTTGAGGAGGAGTTCAGTGACATACACAGGTACATAAGAATTATATATATATAAAGATATTCAATCAGTTGACCTACTTTCAGGTACTAAGGTAAAAAATAAACAGGAAAGCATAAATTTAAAACAGCTACAATTGTTCTATTACACATTTCGAGTCTTGCGGCTAATTTTCATAAAAATAATCAATGTTACAGGCTTGCCGACCTATGGGACTTTATTCAGTACTAGCAATGCCAGCTAACCGAGTTTTGTTTGCACTAATTTTAATTAACAGAGTCCTCAAATTTACACAACTCCTAACTATATAATGGAACATGTAACAATTTAATAAACAAGCTGAAATAATTAAAAAATACATTTTATATTATTCTAGAGTCATATCTAAAATTCACGAAAAACCCAGGCTTTGTATTTGGGTGATGGGGTAGCAGGTCGACAGGGATTATTAGTTTTATTTCATCTATATATTGAGAAATAGGCTGTGTGGTAGCGGCTACGAATACGACCAAACCTTAGATTGCTCGTGAACGACTAAGAGCCTTATGATGATCTGGGCCAACTCCATCTGATGCCGTTTGGTCAACAATTACATTCCCAAGAAGGGTTGACGTCTGGCAGGCGGCAGGTCATAAAACTATTACCAATAACTTTTACAATATGTACTATGAAATAAGAGTACATACTGTATCGACCCCAAGTAATTTGGATAGGAGTAGGAGAATGATGATATGGACAAATAGACTAAAGCAAATTGTATTGCAAATGATCTCTGTGCCGAATATCTCTCGCGAATAAACACAAACACTGTAACAATGTGTCACGTACCTATAGTTCAACTTCGACAGTACCCCATTACACCTGGTTGTAGCGACAATAATAAAAGTCATTACAGATGGTTTTAGCTTTTATTATTCATAATCGATTAACTTGATTATATTATATACCTAACTAGAGGCGTATTTAAATGTTTGTTATAATTATTTGTTTTTATGTAAATAGAATAATATATTATGAATACGGCAAAATATGTGAATTTCTAATAAATTCTAAAATAAATCATTAAAAAGGAACAAACACCATCTAATCAAACAACAAATAATTACTAAAGATGAAAAATACTAAAGATTTAGCCGATTAGTCGATTAAGCCCGACTATCCGGCCGCTACCGTAGTCGACGACTAGTCGTCGATTATTGAGCAAATATCGCAGACTATCCGGCTTCTAACTTTGCATGTATTTCTTAATAACATGTATAATTTAATGGATAATTACATTTAATAAAAAAATTGTTTATCTTTTATTATTGTTATTTTATAAACAGACATATGGTACACATTTTGTAATGTAAAAAATAACAATTTAACGATCAATTTTTAAAATTACTTGCAGTGAAAACATCTTGATATAGGTATATCAAACCAAGGTTACAAGCATCTCAATTATGAAACAAAATAATATAATATCTTTAAATAAAAAATATGTACAATAAACATTTATAAATGATTTCTTCTTATTAAAACATAATCATCAATTGGGATTTTATATTACACTAGCTTTTGCCCGCGACTTCGTCCACGCAGAAGTCATCTATGACAGAGTTAAATAGAAAAAGCAATGCAAGGTGTTGAAGGTTTGTCGCTAGGACGATAATCAACAGCGTCAGAAACTAGGATGCGGTCGCCGCCTTCTGCGAGTTAGTTGTCTAACGGAATTGCCTAATAGGGTTGATCCGATAGAAAATACTCTAGGTTGACACGCTCTCACCGAAGACAAAGAACGGGTACCGGTGGCCCGCTCGTACGGCGAAGAAGAGGTGCTTGCAGGGTGGGTTAATGGGGTTGCGCGCCGCCTCTTCCGTCACCCCGGACCGATTTGGTGAGGTGCGACATCCATAAGCCACCGCATAAAAAAAAAAAAAAAAAAAAACGGTTGACACGCTCTACCGTCGGTGCTTTGGGCGGCGCAAGCGTAAGTACCTGTATTGAGGTTCACTGCATGAGGGCTTCGACTGGAGATGATACCCGGTTGCGGTGGCCCACCCGCACAACGTGGATGTACGTGTACGGCGCGCGTGTGTCTATATACCACAGGCGGTCACTAAATAAAAAGGTGGTTCAAAGTTCTATTCATTCTACAAATTATATTGCCATTAATATACTATTTACGGTATGACCATGGAAAAAAATATAATTATCGCCACCCTTTATTTGACTGTTTTGTTTCACCAGCAGAGTAGCGACCTCGTTAGATATGATTTATTATTTGAGTTGTAAAGTGAACATTTTTGAAGCTAAACTTAACTTGTATCTTGAACTATTAGGCAAGAACCTATTGCCGTCTACTATGTGTATCGTGTGAGCTCTCACGCCGGCACGGGTGCCGGGTTGATGGAGAGGAAGAGAGAAACACGTGTCTATTTATTTTTACCGAAGAATATTTGTACGTAATTTGAAAAGAATCGATAAAGAAATTTTCTCCCCATACACACTTTGCCGCTTTGTTACACCCCCTTAGGGGCGGAATTCATAAAATCATTTCATATTGAATCTCTATGTCATAAATAAAAACGTGCTTCAAAATTTGATGTTTCTTTCTAGCTTTAATAGTTTCAGCTTGGCGGTAATGAGTCGACCAACCCGCTTCACAGTCCTAATTTACACAACCAGAGGGTGAAAATTGACAAATGCCGGCTATTACCCTAGAACACTTGATTCGACTCGTAATTTGAAAAGAATCAATAAAGATTTTTTTCTCCCCATAAAAATTTGCCACTCTGCTCCACCCCCTTAGGGGTATAATTTCGTAAAATCCTTTCTTAGTAAATCTCTACGTCATATAAAGAAACTTCTGTCAACATTTCAAATTGCCAGCTTCAATAATATCGGCTTGGTGCTAATGATTTAATGAGTCGTCCAACCCGCTTTGCAGGCCTAATTTACACCCCCGAGGTTGAAAGTCAACAAATGCTGAAACACGTGTTTATTTATTTTTATTGAAGAATATTTGTACGTAATTTGAAAAGAATCGATAAAGATTTTTTTCTTCAAACATTTTTGAAATTGACATAACTTTTTTATTTATAAACCAATTAATATGAAATAAAGCCTAAATGTTAAGTGAAGCTTACCACAATATATTAGTGAAAACCGCGTCTAAATCGGATAAGCCGTTTCTGAGATTAGCGTGCACAAACGCACAGACAAACAGACAAAAATTTTAAAAATCATTGTTTTGGGTTCTATTAGTGTTGATAAAGTAATATTTTTTCTCATATATCTTCGATGTACAGACAGCGACCTGTTACATTTTTACCCGACTGAAAAGGAGTGGTATTGTGTTTAACAGTCTATGTATGTATGTATGTTTGTATTTTTTATTTTATTTTATTTATTGGGGACATAAAACAGTTACATGTTACAGTGTACAATAAAAAAAAAACATAGCAAACAACTTATCTTACATATAACCCACACAAATGTCCACATATTAGCATAGAAATAAGGAAGTTAAAGACATGCATACATAAGTAGTTTTATGCAGTGTTATTCATAAGTAGCACATCAATAATTTGTTTTTTAAAATTATACTTAGAAAGTAAAAAAATATCAATATCTAAGAACTGTGTGTTATATACATCGGTCAGTCGACGAAGGGGCGCTCGTGTTCCGGCGTTAGTTTTGCACGTGTCCAAGTGAAACAACCGTGGTACACGAACTTGCCGTCGCATAACAGTTCTGGGTACGGTGTAACACAGTTTATTCGTAATTTCCATGCAATCATATTTATTGTTACATATGTTGTACAACACCATAGTTCCGAGAAGTCGTCGTCTGGATTCTAAGCTTAGAACATTATAGCGCTGCAACAAGTCAGCATAAGAAACTTTGGAATTTTGACATTTATAATTCATTGCTCTTAAAAATTTCTTTTGTACATTTTCAATTCTATCACTATATTTTTTATATAATGGATTCCAAATTGAAGTCGCATATTCTAATTGGGAACGAACAAGGGTCTTATACAATAGCAAATAAGTAGAGGGACGCACAAAATCAATCGAAGATCTCATAACAAAACCATACATTTGAAGGGCTCTATTGATAATGTTGTCTATGTGGATGTCAAAATGTAAAGATGAGTCAAAAACTACTCCCAGGTCTCGCACAGCAGAGAAAATATTTAAGCAATGGTTATTTAAATAATAATTAAAATTAATTTTACTTCTGTTTTTCGTGAACGATATACTATGACATTTAGGTAGATTAAGTGATAAGCTATTATTTATACAATAATTATACAACCTAGCTAGGTCGTCCTGAAGCAGTGTACAATCTGCTATATTTTTACAGGATTTGTAGATTTTAATGTCATCAGCGTACATTAAAAACTTGGAGTGTCTGAAACAGTTTCCAATGTCATTAATAAATAGTATAAATAGGAGGGGGCCCAAAATTGAGCCCTGAGGCACGCCTGACTTTATAATTGTAGAGTCGGACATAAATCCGTTAATGACAACCTGCTGTGTTCTATTAAATATATAAGAAACAAACCAACGGAGTAGATTACCACGAATGCCGTTGAACGCGATTTTATCCAAAAGGAGTTTGTGATCCACCCTATCGAAAGCCTTTCGAAAGTCCGTATACACCACATCTACTTGAACTCTACGATCCATATTATCAAATAAATTATTGGCAAACACTGTAAGATTTGTTGTGGTAGAGCGCTTTTGAACAAAACCGTGTTGCTCTGGTATAATTATCTGATGTAATTGTGGATATATAGCGTTTCGAACAAGACTCTCAAAAAGCTTCGACAGCGTGGAAAGTATTGAAATTGGTCGATAATTTTCAACATTACTTTTTTCACCACTTTTATAGATAGGGGTAATGAGCGCGCGCTTCCAAATGGTCGGGAAAAAGCCCTCATATAAACATTTATTGAAAATAATATATAAGGGAATATAAATGTTGTCAAGAATTTTTCTAAAAAAGTAAGGTGGCAAGCCGTCAGGACCAGCACCCTTAGAAGCATCTAATGACTTAATTGAAGTAATTATTGATTCCTTGTCAATAATTATATTAGACAAATTAATAGAATTACCTGAAACGCTAATTGGGGGTTTCCATGTCTTAGGATCCAGTGTAGATGGTACGTGAACAGAACAAAAAAAAGTTGAGAATAAATTGCATATGTCTGTTGGATTCTGTGAGGAAATATCACCAAAATGCATATTTGCTGGATATTTTGATTTCTGCTTCCTATTAGAAACATAAGACCAAAAGCTTTTCAAATTTTTGGGTATGCTGTCCTCCATTAAACTTATATAATTACGATAACACCTAGTGGATTCTTTAAGAAACAGTCTACGTTTACTTGCAAAGTTTTCGTAATCGGAAATATTACGATATTTCTTCCATTTAATCCATGCGTGTTCTTTTTTCTTGAAAATATGTACCAGAGAGGAAGTAAACCAGATGGGAAATTTAGAATTCCTTTTTTGTGTGAGTGGAACAAAAAGACGAATTATATTAAAAAGTTTGTCATAGAAAACATTAACAGCTTGCTCAGAAGAAAGAGGAACAAGCACTCCCTCCCAATCTATCATACCTAATTCTCTATTTATGGCTACATAGTTGGCCTTGTAATAATTATATCTACGGGTCATATGACAAGTCATTGGAATGAATTTAATATTCAAGTTCGTTGTCAACTCAAACTGTGGGTGATGTATATCCGGGTCTAAAAGTGCACTACATGATACGACCTCGCTGTCAGTGTTAGAGATAACTAAATCGAGAATGCGTCCCAGATCATTAGTGATTGAGTTAAATTGTGAACTATTCGTCAGCGCCATAAAATTCAGCAGACTTCGGCACACTGATGTAGATATGTGAGTTAGAATATGGTTAGTTAAGTTCAACCAATCAATGTCAGGTAAATTAAAATCACCAACAATATAGAAGCAATCAGTGGTAGGGTCATTAGCAATCGCTTGCAGCATTTCAAAGTAATTAATGTAGGATTCTTCACGCGTACGTGGCGGGATATATGCAGCACTAATAAAGTGCACACGCCCAGAGTGAGAGGTTGGCAACTGAATAATAATTTGCTCAATATCTCTAGGAGTAAATGTAACGCTCAATCTAGAGGGGCGCAGCACTTTCAGCACCGCAATAAGAACGCCCCCACCATCAGATTTCCCAGTAGAAGCACGATCACGGTCACAACGAAACACCAAGTAGCGATCGTCAATGAACTCCTCATCCTGGATGCTGGGGATGAGCCAGGTCTCAGTTAATATAATCACGTCGTAAGAGCTCGACAAAATATTCATATAAAGCGTATTTAACTTTGTGCGAATCCCTCTACAGTTCTGATAATACATAGTTATATTATGAGTAGCCATTTATAGCAGTGATGATTAAAAAATAAATAATGGATAAATGAGTTACTAAGAACGGAATAAGCTGCGACTACAATACAACACATCGAGTGTGTACTTATTAAAGAATTATGCGAAAATCTCCATAAAATATTCATCAATTTAAAATTATATACAAGCAGTATCCATAAGTTAAACCAATAAGATAAGAATTTAAATAATGACAATGGTCGCATGGAATAGTAAAAATACATATATAAGAAATAAACACTTAAATTAATTACATGCCATATATAGAAAGTGCGGAAATAGTTTATAAAAATATATATTCGAGTGCTAACATAGGTACTATTCGGGACTATTATCGGTATTTGTCTTCTCACGACTAATATATTTGCTAATGTCAGTCTCCGATCGTATTGCAAACGCTGACATTCCATCTCGTTCTCGTACGAGAATGGTCGAGTTTTTGATCCAAACATATTTGTATCCATATTTTCTGGCGTTTTCTTTAGTTTGCCGAAATAAACCTTTATTTTTTAGTGTGAGGTGTTCGTTTAAATAAATTAATACCGAAGTGCCTGAAATATTTAACTGATCCGACGTAATGCTCTTTGTTTTTCGGTAGGCGCTCAATACGTTATTGCGAACTATTTGTGATTTGAACTTAACAATTACGTTCTTGGGTTTACGGTCGTTTTGGTGAGCGTGAGGGACTCTGTGGATGGAAACAATATCATTCGGCGGCACTGCGTAATTTATAGCGTCACCAATTGATTGCATGAGGGTAAGCAGATTTTCATTGCGTTTATCGGGTAAGTTGCATATTTCTATGTTGCACTGACGTGCTTGCTGCTCCATCGTATCAATTTTGGCTTCTAATTTAGTCACCAATTGTTCACAGTTACGATTCGCCATAGAACTCAAACGCTCTTCGTATTTTTTGCGCTCCTCCTCCAAAACCGTAATTCTTGTTTTAATATCTTCGTAGCATTGATTTATGAAGGTAACGGACTTTTCAATTTCTAGGTTTGAGTTTTTAATGATAAGATTTTGCTGTTTCAATTCGGATACTTCTTCAACTAATCTATTTAGAATGATCTCTTGGTCATCCCTCCAAGTTTGCAGCATAGTCTTCAATTCATCAAATTTATCACACTCAGAGTAGAATTCGTCTCCTCGCAAACGCTTGCCTGGTCTTGTATTGGTATTGACCGACTTGCAAACACTCGGTCCCGGCGTCCTAGAGGTAGTAGAAAGGTCAGGCTCAGACTGTGCCTCTGGTAGCATCATGGCATTTGGCGAGCATTGTGGTGGAGAGCGCGTCACACGTGGCATGGTTTATCAGAGATATATAATATAGATACTTTAAATACACTCCGATTTAAAGGATATTGAAGATTTTTGACGATCCGCTTACTTGTTCACGTGGCGCAGCGAGAAAGGCGACAGCCAGAAGCGCGCAGGCCGCAAGTTCGATCCCAAGGCAACAGATACCGAACTTTTTGAGTATTTGTAAAACATAAAATTTTCAAACTTTACTTGAGGTTGGAGTTGATTAAAACAAGTTGTCCCGCTTTAACACCGCCCACTGGGCGGGTACCACAGGTAAGAACACTGTACGAGCGACAAGAAATCCAAAAATTCAACGTGCGCCAATCATAAAAATCGTATTATAAAATTTACAGAAACGACAGCACAGCAGATAACACATCTATTCACTTCAACGAAAAAATCTTAACTGATGTATGTTCCTTTGAAGCACTATATATACCACACGCCTGGGCCGATTTTTATGATTCGCACGTCAATCGATTCCTCTTAATCCGGCGAGTGTCACTAAAGATATGACGTCATTGAAAATTCAATATGGCGACTACTGGACGCCATATTGTGAAAATAAAAAAAATTAAAGTCAACAAACTATATCGAGTGGGGTATCGTTAAATAGGTATTTAAAAATCATTTTTAGTTTTCTCTCAACATTTTTCGATTTGACTGGCCGTTTAGGATCTATATCGATTTAAAGTTTCGTAACAACCTTTCTCACATATAGGTTTTTTAGACAGTAGAAATGTACGATGAAAAGACGAAAAATTCATATAATTGGTTGTGGATGGACATATACTGAAGTATCTAGTAGGTATATTGTCCAATATACCATAGGTAGTCCTACCTAAAGTATCTAATGTCTGACGCGGTCGCCCATCTCCAATTTCTAACGATTTAGTACTCAACTTCAGTCGAAAAACTATATATAGTTAGGTACTTACCTACTTATTAATAAATAAGATAACTATAGCTACCTAGGTATTTATAACTGGAAAGTATAAAATAAAAAAATGATTAAAAAATCAAAAAACCCGACTGCGTAAAAAGTTACCAAAACTACGTACATAATAAAAAAACTGAAAAGAAGAAAACAAGCACTTAGATGTCCGGTGGTCTAGAATTCCATAATATATTATTGAATAAATACTATTGCAGAAAATGAAATATATTTTAATAATAGAACATGACAACTGAACAGTCGGGATCCTTTATTCGACAGCAAATCTATTTTTTCGGCATTCTTTCCACATGTCCGAACCATCGGAGCATTCCCTTTCGCATCTTTACACCAATACTCTCGCTCTCTTACGTCGTCGTTACGAATGCGGTCGGTCAGCCTAACTCCACAGATTTTCCGAAGAGATCGCATTTCGACCGCATTAATTTTACTTTCATACTCTTTTCTGCATACCCAACTCTCGCTTCCATACAGTAATGTTGGGACAAGCACTGCGTTATGTATTGCTACACGTGCCTTCTGGCTGAGGTGGTGGCTGCCGAGAAGTTGCCCCAACGCTCCGTTCACTCTATTTCCCGCATTCACTCTTCGCTCTATATCAGTGGTGTACCGTCCATCTCGGCTAAATCCACATTCAAGATATACAAATTCATCCACTTGCTCTAGTACATCATTACCTATTGTTACTCTTACATCTGTTCTGGCTTCATCTCTTTCAAAGACCATTATTTTAGTTTTGCTCACATTCACGCGTAGACCCCTTTTCTTACAATCTTCTGTCATTGTGTCGACTAGGGTCTGCAGGTCAGTCGCTGACTGTGCCAGCAGGACTGCGTCATCTGCATAAAGCAGAGCAGAGACCACTGAGTCACCCATCTGGACTCCCACATTCATATCGTTCAACCTTTGGAGACATTTATCCAGATATATGATAAACAGCCTGGCTGATAGAACGCAGCCCTGCTTAACGCCGATATTGACGTCAAACGAAGGCGACACTCCATCATCCAGCCGCACACAGGCTCTACAGCCCATATAACTGGATTGCACAGCCTGCAGCAGTTTACCGTTAATACCATATTCCGGTAAAATGTCCCAAAGTTCCTTTCATACAACCGTGTCAAATGCTCTCTCCAGATCCACTAAACTGCAGAAAACCCTCTGACCTAGGGCCAGATGCTTCTCCACAATGTTGCGCAGAGAGAACACTTGATCCATGCATCCCCTTCCACTCCTGAAACCTCATTTTTTGATTGCTCTTACTGGAAAAGGAGCAAGCAGCACATCTGATGGTGACTGCTGCCTACCAATAAAAAACCCACCCAGAAAGTTTGGCTGCCGGCTTTCTCGATCACCGAATGAAGCTCATTACTACTGCTTAGTCGTCAATTTTCTGCGAGAGACTGTAGACAGAAAACTGTGATGATCTACTATAATAATGATGTTTATTGTCATAGATTCTTGACAAATACGCAAAATTTAAATTCAATCCGACCACTTGAAGTGAGTCAAAATTTGAAATAAAATTACTTTTACTCGAGGAGTCCTCACGTGACCATGATCACTGCAAAGTGTTCAAAACGTCGGGAAATTGAAAATCAAATACAAACGCGCGTAAACATTAGAAATCATTATGTGAGTCAAAATCTCATTAAAATATTCCTTTATAGGTAGAAGCTAATAAAGAAAGAAAGAAAATTTTATTATTATATGTATAGATATATAACATATGTACATTGGCTTAGCTTAGCCGATAAGTCGGTCTTTTCGCAACAGACAAATCGACTGGTCAACCAATGTTATAGTCTGCACATCACCAAAAATATTTAATCATCTTTGTCATTTTCATTATGATGTAATTCTGCATAAACATTTTATATCAACGTTTAAAAAAACTAAATGTGTACATATGTTTCATATGACGTAGGTTTAAAAAAATAATATGTTAGGGTCTGGCATACTAAAAAATGTATGTCAAGTGAATTAAAAAGTAATAAGATAGAAAGTACAACTAAATTATGTATAATAAGCTTATCAATCTTGTACGGTATACAAGTTCACTACTTTTCTATACACCTAAGTTACCTACATCTAACAAAGACTTTCACATGTTCTTAAAAAGGAACTGTTTCTACAAATCCAAGTACAAATATCATACTACAGTAGAACCTCGATAACTCAAACCTCGGTAACTTAAAAACCTCTATAACTTCAAAAAATAATATGTTCCCTTCCCATCAGAGCCCAAAACCTCTATAACTTAAAATAAGCAACCTCTATAACTTAAATAATTAATCTCCGTATTGGCCCTCAGTAACTTAAAGAAATGTTTCCACAACCTGTATAACATAAAATTGTTGGTCAATAAGTCATTTTTAAAGAGTGTGCAAAACAAAAGGTTTCGGTATTTATTGCTTGCACGTGTTCACTAGTTAAATTGTTAACGTAAACAATTCATATGTCACCTATTGTTTGCTTCTTCGTAATTATTTAAAGCTTTGCGGCGGTTAGCCTTAAGACAACGGCTTACTTGGATCATAAGTTTTTGATCATCGTCCTGGAAACATCACTTTACCTACTGTGTGATAAAACTGGTTTAAAATGAGTTAAATAAGAAAACTAACAACACTCACATACTCTAATAAATTAAAAGCCTAGCTCTAACATAGACCCTTGATAAATTAAAACCTCTATAACTTAAAATATTTTGTGTTTCCCTTGAACTTTAACTTATCGAGGTTCTACTGTATATGTAGTTTAAGTCCTTGCCTCTTCCTGTTGATAATGGATGCCTTAACATCGGAGATACAGGAAGAGGTACCCTGGTGCATGGTTTTTGCTGACGACGTTGTTCTTATCGGAGAAGATGGGCTTGAGGTACAGAGAATGCTGGAAAAATGGCGCTGTAGATTGGAGAACGTTGGCTTGACAATCAGCAGAACAAAAACAGAGTGCATGATCTGCGATTTCGGCGATCTTTCAAATTTTACACCCATATCTCTAGTTGGAGTAGCTATACTAGTATGCTCCAATTTTCGATACCTCGGTTCGCTTATCCAAAGCAATGGCGACCTGGATCGTGCGGTGAAGCACCATCGACGAAATGGCGGCAGGTTACGGGTACCATATGTGACTCTCAAGTACCCTTAAAATTGAAAAGTAAAATATACAAAACCTTAATAAGGCCTGCCATATTGTATGGGTCAGCATGTTGGGCTACAAAAGCGACGGATGAGAGACGGCTGCAGGTAGCAGAGATGCGAATGCTAAGATGGATGTGTGGCCCGACGAGAATGGATAAGGTAAGAAATGAGTATATAAGAGGAAGTTTGAAAGTGGCGCCAGTGACGGCAAAGTGGAAAAGTGAACGCCGGACATGTGATGAGACGGGATGAAAGTAATGTTGGGAGAAGAATTTTAAGTATGAATGTTGAAGGCTTTAGAGGTAAGGGAAGACCGAAGAAAAGACGAATGGATTGCGTGAAGCATGATATGAATAGAAAGGGAGTAAACGCATAGATGACATCGGATAAGATTGAGTGGAAGATAAGGACATATTGCGTCGAACCCAAGTAATTGGGATAGGAGCAAGGTAATGATGATCATACTATATGTAGTTTGTCAGAGTCAGGACTACTAACTGCTAACTTTTGTGACATCCATTTATATGCTGCTACACAACACACACACCCAGGTTCCAACACCCCGCTATTAGCCGACGAATACCGATAGTCTTAAATAATTACTATTTACTTATTCGACTGATTGAACTGCATAAAAGCACACATTAATAATTTCAGTTGCCGTACATAGTCCTCCGTACCGAATATTCCATTTGCCGAGTAGACGTCAGCTAAGAACGGGTTTTACGATATTACACCCACAAGAGGGTTGCTGAGGTGTAAAAATCACATTTTTTAAATATAGCTCCTACAGTAAACTACTTGAAATTTGGTACGAACATTTTTTCTGCCCTGTAGAGATCAGGTAATTACAGATTTTACTTAAGGTTTAATGTCCCATTCTTACTAATAAAAGTGTTATGTATGTATTATTTAAAAATATTTCCGCCTTTTACGTAAACGAATTCGCGAGTTGAAGTTAGCGTTAGCCCAAAGTAACTATTCCACGCGGACGAAGTCGCGGGCAGAAGCTAATATATGAATAAATATATAATAGAATAAGATAAATTAATCTCAGCAAAACTGATCTATTTCTTTGTAAACGAAATAATAATTACAAAAAAAAATTCTTTTAATTATTTAATTCCAATAAGTACATTATTATAAAAAGTAACTATACAGGTTTAAAGTCTATAAAATAAAAGGACCTAAATATCTAATAGAATATATTTGTTCCGACATTATTATGCTAATATTGGTCTAGACACTGCAAAGAAGAGTTATTTAAGATTGGTTCATGTTTTATCTGGTATTATTTAGTTAGGGTAGTCGCTGAAGACATGAGAGGATACCCGTGAGGGTATCCATATACCACCGGGTGGGCGACTGAAGAAAAAGACAGCGTTCCAGTGACCCACTCGCACGGCGTCAAGACGTATATGTAGGGCGGGTCTACGGGGTCGTGCGCCGCTTTTCTGTCGCCCCGGACGTATTAGCGGGGCCTGACAAAGCGTAGCCCGCCGCCAAAAAAAAGTCTAGTCGCTGAAGAGATCGCCAGATACTTCAGGTCTCTCCGTGTGCTCTACAGACTCTTTGATGACGTACCTGAGAAGCTATTTGTTTGGGGGAATTATAATGCTGTTGACTTGGTATCAACATCTCGTTTCTGTCATCGTACCAATTTACACCGCAGTATAATTTATTCATATTATCTTGAAGTGTTTTATCATCATCGATTGTACATTTTCAGCGTTCATTTCTTTCACGCACGTGCAAGTTCTGGTTTGACCTATCATCTGCTGCGGTGTTTTCTGAGCGCTATGACATGCCCACTTTCAAACAAGATTGAAGAGCTCTTCTATCAAGGCAGGCAACAATTTGGCTGTACCGCTGGTATTACTGAGGTTCATGAGCGGCAATTACCTCTTACCATTAGGACATCCACTAACATGACAATAAAAAAATTGAAGATTATTGATATTTGTGTTTACTTTTTTTCTTGTTATTTAGTTATTTCGAGCAAGCAACACACCTGATGGTAACTGTTACTGCCGCCTATATAAACTTTTCCAATACCAGTAGTACAGCTGCCTACCAATAAAAAACCCCAAACCCAACTATAAAGCTGGGGTGCCAGCTCTCTCGCTCACGGAACGAAGCACAATATGCTGTTATATTGCCACTGCTCAGACTTTGATTTTCTGCGAGAGTGTGGTACTTACTACCCGAGATGGACCAGCCCGTGACTGCAGACAGAAAACTGTCAGTTATGGTTCTACTACGATTGGACCTTTAATTTCATTATTAAACGTTGTTTGTGTGTAGTTTACTGTTTTTGTTACTACCTATATTTTTTTTTAATGAGTGAATCTAAGTATATTAACTGAACAGGTGGCGTAACTGTGCAATTAGTTACCTCCTATGATAATCCTGTCTTCTTAATTTTCAATTTGCTGCACATGAGAAAGAAAATCTCATAATCAATTCCATGAATAAGTACAAAACGGATCAACGTCTATAAGTAAGTGCATGCGATACGACCTAGATATTGTCATTCATCTTACATCATAGAACGTTTGAATTGTTGTTCGAATAAGTTTACTCTCAAAGTAACGATTTCTTTGCTAATATTTTATATTTCCGTAAAGTATTGGATGAAGTACCTATAATGAATTTATGTACTCTGCAAAGCACTGGTTTCGCACAAACATTAAGTTATTATTAAGTATTAGAAATCCTATTTAACTTTAAAATATTTCTTTTACTACACCAGCTATATTGCGTCCTTGGAATATATTTTCTACTTCCATGCAAAAAGTCACTAAACTTTTGAAAGGAGGCCTTTCAAAAGTTCTGCAGTGATAGCATATAAATCCAATGTGTTACCAATTTTTCCATTCTCGCAAGTGCCTAAACCTAAGTATATAATCACAATAAACAACATAAAGGTGGCTCTTCTCTAACCTTGGTAGGCATGTAAGCTCGCGATATAGGCAGAATTAGCAATAATAATTTTAGTTTGACATAAATTAATACAAATCCAAGACGCATGAATAATAAATTATGAATTTCAAGCCCGGCTTTTGCACCATTAGTGCAATTAATATTTTTGTACGTTGTTCTGTAAATAAATCATCCTTAATTATGTTTTAGCACTTTGTTCTAAAATCTCTAATCAATGGCGGGCTTTCTAGAATATTAGGTATCGTAACCTAACAGAATCATGAAAATGCAATAATAAATACACTACACGGGGCGTCTACTTTGTGCTAGTAAACATAATTTAAAACTTAAATCCAATAGTTTGCGTCTGTATAGACGGCGTAGCAGTCTAAGTTCAGAGATGATATGATGTTGAGAGAGGATGGAATGTTATTATTTTTCGAATACAATTAACCTGTAAATATACGTGCTAGTATAAACAGACATGATCAAGATCTTTAATATAACGAGGATTATTTTAAGTTTTAACCTGCTGTGATATACCATTTGCCAGTGGGAATAGTAGAAACAAGTTGAGGGATCACTAGGAGAATGGGCAGCAAGCGGTTTAGAAATAACCAGAGTTATTCCTTTTGTATTTCTCTTTCTGTACTATTTTCAAATGATACTATTTGCCAAGGTAAACATACTCTTTCACGTATTCAATTTTTATTTTGTATATTAAATATCTTAAGGATTTGAATTGTTTATAATTTTGGTTTTTGCCGTATTTAATGACAGCCCAACTCTCGCCACTCTCTCTGTTGCTAATACCAACCATAATTTCAAGCTCTGTTGCACTTTCTGCAAAAACTACAATGCCGTCTGCGAAGTGTAAATGACTCGGTAGCTCTCAATCGACTTTTACTCCCTTGGTATCCCAATTCAGACGTCTGAAAACAGACTGACTGCACAGCTGAATAAAATTATGGAGATAGAGAATAGAACTGCCTCACTTTTTCTATAGGAAATTTTCATTCTCACGCTCTAGTCTTACTTTGGCTTGACATTATTTTTTGGCAGTGGGCTACGGTGTGGTGGGTGTGCTTACACACCGCTAATCCGTCGGGGGGGGCGATTAACAAGCGGCGCGCGTACCCGTACACCCACCCAACAACATAACTATCGACATCGTGCGAGTGGGCCACCGAAACACGGTCTTCGTCTTCGGTGTTGGCTTGACATTTTGAGTGAAAAAGGAAGAAAGAATTGTGAGTGAGATACATTTTTGATTAACACCTTGTTCTGCCAGAGATGTTCACATAGAATCGAATCAAATGCTTTCATTTAGACTATAAATAACATATATAAACTTGGCTTATATTCATTTCTCTATTAATTGAGTAACAGCTTGTATATGATCTATGGTTGAATACTTTTTACGAAAACCAGCTTTTTCGCGAGGTTGGTTTTCATCTAAATTCTTTGTTATCTTATTCACTATAGTTTATAAAAAAAAATATACACATACATTTGCAATAAGGCTTAATCGCGTATAGTTTCGTAGATCACTCCACTCTCCTTTCTTATGTAATAAGATAATTGTTTACTTAGACCATTGTTCTGGTGTGGTATCTGTCCTTATAATATTATTACAAAGCGATTGTAGAGGTTTCCAAAGAGCCATAGATAACGTTTTCAAGACTTCTAAATAATATTATAGCCTTCAGGAGTTTTGTCGTTTTTTGAGAGTTTACCGCATATTCGATCTCGGATCTAAGTATGTTTGATACATCTGTATTAATTACATTGGTCAAGATGCTTGTGTGTGTGCGTTATTTGTATGGCGCTTCTTGTAGAATTGTTGCTGTGACAATAATATTAGAATGTCTATACTGCATAATTCCCTACTTATTTTTCAATTTTTGTCAACTCAACTCTTTATAAGTTTTACGTAGAGTTCCTACTTTATCTTTATATATATACTAGCATTCGCCCACGAATTCGCCCGCCACTTCATCCGCGTAAACGTGGAAATTGATTCTAATAGAATCTTTAATTGTTTTTTTACCTTCATAATTTTCGTTATAACATATAAAGTTTTATGTTTAAATTATCGAAAATTACCGTCCAATCATTTCAAATTTCAAAGTCTGCGTTCATATGAGGCCGTGTCCTAAAAGTACATGGCCTCTCTAAAGCTTAGAAACCTATAAACACCGTACTAATATAGTGCGGTGACATTCGAGACATTTCAATTTTAAAAAGTATTTGCATTGTACCAAATCTTATGTACCAAAGTTTATGTGACATCAACCTTTTTAAAGTTCCATACCCAAAAGATAAAACAGGACCCTATTACTAAGACTCCGCTGTCCGTCCGTTGCTGCACCTGTCTGTCACCAGGTTGCTCTCATGAACCATGATAGTTGGACAGTTGAAATTTTCACAGATGATGAATTTCTTTTTCCGCTACAACGACAAATACTAAAAAACAATAAAATAAATATTTAAAGGGGCTCCCATACAACAAAGGTAATCTTTTTGCTCGATATTGATAACAAAAATAGGTAGACGTTTAAAATATTCACAGAATATTTAGTAATATATTCACTTCAGAAATAAATAATTAAATTAAAATAAAACAAATAGAGAATTTAAGAGAGGCTCCCATACAACAAACATAATTATTTTGCCATTTATAGATAATGGTACGAAACTCTTAGCGCGAGACTCCGAGTCGCTCTTGGCCGGTTTTTTGAATATAAACGAATTAATTGAGTTTTCAAACATGTGACAAAATAAAATGTCTTTTAAATCAAAATCACTAAGAAGTATTGATATCAACTTTAAAGCAAATCACCCCTAAAATACCTTTCCACCCCTTTTTAACCCAGTTAGGAGATAAGTCTCAATAAAATATCAATCACATCTTTCATCAATTCTGTTAAAGAATGTTTATGCAAAATTTGAAATAGATTGGACCAAGGAATCACGTTGTCCCATACAAATTTTACCCTGCTTTTTCACCCCCTTAGGGATATAATTTCATAAAATCCGTTCTTAGCTGACCTTTACTCGGCGAAAGAAATATTCCTACCAAATTAGAGGTTTGTAGGCCTTATGGTTCCAGAGATATCGTGATGAGTCAATACATAGGTGGAAATCTCTTATATATATGTATATAGAAGATAATTCTTCTGTACGTGTGTTGACAGTGAACACCTCCTAAACGGCAGGACGGATATTATTGAATTTTTTTTTGTGTGTTCGAGAGGATTCGACAATGGTTTACATTCACAATTGGACCTGGTAGGTGGCGCCATTGTCGGTATGTCAAATGGTTAGACTGATTGGGATGAAAATGAAACGAAAATGAGCTATTTTTTATTAAATTTCTTGTAGAAGATCTTATATTTCCTGGCTAGATTCTTTTTTTCTTTGTTTTCTCTACATAATTCATCCAAAAGCTTCTTTAGTTCAGTCGCTAAATTAGCGTATCGATTTTGTACTTCAATAGATGTATTTATCGCTGCCATAAATTTATTTTCGTAATACATCGCGTCATCCTTCGAGACAATATGTAGGTAGCTACAATATTCAGCGATTTTTATTTTTGTTCTAACAGGATCTAGATCTATAGATAGCCTGCATCGTATTATCCTGTGATTAGCTTAAAAAATTAAGTATTTTTGATATAAAATTTGTGATAAATTTTGTTTGAATTGTTATTAGGTAGTCAATCTTATTTAGTTGTTTGCCATTTCGATCGCCAAGTCAATTTTTGTGTGGTTTGCACTGGAATATACTTTTTATGATGTAGTAATTATTTTGAAGTACAAAGTCGATTAATCTCTGCCGGGCGGGCTTCTTCGCCCGTGTGCATATTTGCCTATATTTTTCTTCGCTTTTCTATGCCTTGCCTGTATTTTCATTAGTCACCGAGTACCAAAATGTTTTTGGGCTAATATAGTCCAAGGCGGCTTGTAAAGTTTCATAAAACTTCTTCTATATATATTTCTGTCAGCGCGTATAAATCTGTATAAATGACCAAACATTTTTCTGAGATGTCTTAATTTCTAGTATTGCCACACGATCTTCAGATGCTTTTTTATCAAAAAACCCAACCCCATTTCTTACAATTATTTATTACTATAATGTAAGATATATATATAATCAAGGTGCTTATTTATTAATTCTTTCTCTACTCCTTCTACTAATTTCGCATAAGCCTATTATTATATCCCATTTTATTGATTTCACGGCGTATTAGAGTGCCGAGATTCCACTATCTGATAACAAAGTCTTAACGTTAATGATTGTTATGTAGAGATTTCTCAGCGATTTATTTCTTTCATTTTTACTATTGTTGATATTTCCATTTAATTGGTTTAGAAGTAGGAGGTGGTAATCTGACTTCTCCATGGTGACCAACCGGCTTGGAGAAGATGGAGAGGATAGGGAGGCGTTACTTAGTTCTTATTTCGTGAATTTCTTTGTCGGCTTCGTTTGATTTAGTCCAAGTATTAAGGTAAGGTAAGGTTTAATTGTGATGGACGTATAAAATTGGTTATGGTTTTTCTCACTCATTATTATTATCTTTTACTACTGCCGATTATGGTGAAACTGATATGAGGCGCTTGTTCGATGTTTTCCATGTAGATGTTTAGGATTTCCTTTCTTGCGTTTTTTATGTAATTATTAATTCGTAGCTAGTCGTCACTGCTACTAGTCTAGCTTCCCTTCTATTTTTTCCTTTCTTGTTACATTTTCTATTCTCTGTTTCTAACAAAATATTTCAATTCTTTTTTTATTATATCGAGGACTGTAGATAGTAGATTTTCATATCCTTTTTCTTTTCAAAAAACATCACTTTTTCTTTTTGTCTAAAATTTCTATTGTTCTTTGTTGTTATTCAATTTTCATTTTTAACTTTTTTGTTTTGGTTTCAATAAGGTTACATTTTTCATCTATGTTTTCTAGTCAATATAAACATATTATGGGCTTTCCTTAGATGTCGTTTTATTATTACGTAGTAGGCAAGTCTTTCAATCGCAAATTGAAATTATCTAAATGTTATCGACGCGTAGGCAGCGTTGGACAGATTGCGAATGACGCCAACCAAAATACCTTAACTCAAGTGCTATAGAGTGTCGCGTTTCTAAGTACGACTACATTGATATGTCGACCAGTCGAGATTAATCGATATAATGTGAACGTATATGAGCTTAATCAAATACACAAAGTATACAATGTTTATTTAACAAACATGTAATTAATTGAATATCTTGGCCTCGAAATTTCAATGGTTTGTAATACAATGAATATGGTACCTGCCCCTTAGATGAATCACATATATTGTAACAAAATGGTTAGAAATGCCTCTGTGAAACAAAAACTTTTTTAAGAAATAACTCAAACAGAATAGAGGCTTCAAATTTGGCACAATTAAAAGTTATATGAACACGGAATGCAAATGATAAAAATATTGAATTGAACTTTGTCATTCTTTGCTTAGAATTTCAAATTGGACCGAAAAGTCTTTACGACAGACCCTTTTATATTCATATTACATATTTTTGAATTTTATATACGACTTATTGGTAACTATTTAATCTCAACGTTTTCAGATCTCTCTCTCTCTCTCACAATGCTTTAACGGCAGTTTGAAGGTACTACACGTAATATTACCAATATTCGAAATATTACTAACTATATACTAACAGAAGTTTGATGTTGTTGTTGAAAACTATGCTAACAGATGTCTTAAGGTATTATTACCTTAAAACTGCTGTTAGAATATTTTTTCAAAATAGTGTAACATCATAAATTAAAAGTCTCTTCCTAAACCTAAGCATCTTGCTTATCAACAACATATCACTATAAAGACCAGTAACTGCTATGCGTACATACGAATGCTGCGTATGGGGTACATTGGGTACCTTTACAGTCCCTCGAATCATATTAGAAGAGTAACGAATTCAATTTGTGGCAAAACTCGAGTACTCTTCGAGGCATATCTTGGTATGAATTGAAAGGACCTAATACATTCAATCGCAATGGAACAAGCTCTCGCATTCACTGCAAAGAAGGAAAACTTGCTTGTAATGTATTTACAAATTTCATTTTGGCATTTACGTTCAACGGTGTCTATTTTTTTTAACTATTATTTTTATTTTTCATTGGCCCATATACACACCAATATCGGGTATGTATGTAGTAATAAGGAAAACAGCCTAACAGACAATGTCGCTCTAGCCGAGGCCGCAAGTTACTGGACCGGGAATAGTCCGTCACCCGCAGAGAGGCTGACCGCGTCAGGGCGACGCCTCAGCAGCAAGCGAGGCATCAGCGGAGGTGTTCCCCGAAAGGATAACCCGCCGGGCTGGCCACGGACCGGACAACAGACGGGGAGGAAATACGATGGGTTATGGGGCAAGCGCTGCACTTTCGTCGCCTTGGACGGAACGTATGGCGTATGTTCAGACCATAGTCTGTCAAAAAAAAACACCTTGGCTAAATGGATATGTTTTGAAGCTTTTCTATTATTGCAGTAATGTTATCTGCTTATATCTTTTACTAGATTTTAACAATACCTATGGAGCAGGAAGCGATGGCGAGTTATATCCTTACTGTGTCGGCACGTGTCATAAAGTTTGTGGTGTAGCAACTATATAAGCTTGTGAAAAATTAAGTAACTAATAGTTAAATTATTAAAAGCAGTCTCAAAATTCAAAGAAACAGTGTGTTTAGGTTATATTCTTTTTATTGTCCCCGTCGCTTTGATGGAGATTTATGTATTTTTAACATTATTTTCTTGTAGTCTATATACGGGCTTAGTGTTTTATATATCATTTGAATATATACATATGCATATGCTGAAAGCTTAATGTAGCCTATTACAAAAATTGAAATCTTGTAAACAGCGTCCGATATAGCAATATAATATATTGATATTATCAATTCACATCATCACAATTGTGTGATCCATTACTGTCTTTAGTTTACACGCACATATAGGTGACAGACAATGGAATTCAATAATTAATCAAAGCTAAAGTAAAGACGAAGATTATCCCTGTAGTGACGGAGTAAGAATACAATTCACCACCCCCTATCTTACCCGTGGGTGATCGTAAGAGAGGACTAAGGGATATAAAACGCATATAATATCTTTGCGAGAGAAGGAAAACTCGAAACTAAAACCTGTACCAACACGTCTGACCAACGTAGTATAGTAGGTTAATTTGACTCCCATTTGGGAGGAGGCTCAATCCCAATAGTGGGATGTATGTGGGCTGTGATGATGAGGATGAAAGTAAAGACGCTCATACTAAGACCTGCTGACTAATCTAGACACACAGTAGTGGATCAAGCCAAGTTCAAGCAAAGAGAACTAGCGAGGCGCGCCTCGAGTGTATGTATATTTTACACGTACGTACGTAATCTCTCAATGCTTTCAATAACCTATCTATAAGGTTGCGTTTTATGCTTCGTAGTTTGAGTATATACATTTTTTTTTACAACTGAAATAGCATATCTTTTATAAGCAAGCAATAATTTTATACCTATTTACTAGCTGACCCGTGCCCACTTCGTTGGGCATAATGTTAATAATCCTTTTTTAGTACAGAGTGTTATGTTTTAATTTCTAACTGCCAAAAGGAGGGTTATACGTAGGTATAGTTTGTATTTGCATGCTAATACAAAATTCGAAAGTAACTCTGTCCGAAAGAAAAAACATTTTTTGCGAGATTTGCGATAAACGAATTCAATGTGGACCAAGTCGCGGGCAAAGTTAGTTTGGTTATGGTAATTTTAATTGTTCAAAACTTTTCTGTAAACTATATTGGATGTAATGTTATCATATGGTAGCAAAATCTATTGTCTATCAGGAGTTCCGACCCGAGATAAGCCAACATATAACTGCCCATGGGAAAAACACGGCTTTCTCAGGTCAATGCCCACCAGAGAGAATGTTTGACCTTGGGACTTGTTAATAGTGAGGGCAAAAGAGATCTTCACTGGAAACTGTAGTCTTTTAAACGGTATGGGTAAATCAGTGGGAATCATGGGTATCCGCGGAATATAAGCCAGTTGTCCCACTGTTGGCCCTGTGAGAATGGTTGCCACGATTATATTGTTCCGTAACTCTTTTGAAAGCACCCTTGTCCCATTACACATGTTGGGGGGGTCAAGTTTCTTAATAGCATGATAGGAATGCCAACTTTTAACACAAGGTCGTGAGGAGGTAAGCCAGAAGGGTTCAAAGAATTTAAAAATTCTTGGGGATAGTGCACTGTATCCTCAATATTACACACCGTATCAATAGACTTATAGTGTTTGACCTGACCGGGAATTTTCTCTAAAATGAGCTTATTTATTTCATTCACTGTATCGTTTCTGGGTGACACTATTGTCCTAGAACAAAGCCCATGATAATCTCTCTCCAATAAATTTTCAAGACCGGGATATATTGCGTCAATAAGATGTTCCAACCTGTGCAATATGTGTCCTAATGTCTCGTCAAGTTTAATGTCATTGCTGTTGGTGTTAGTAGAGACAATTTTTCCTTCGCCAAGATTGAGTAGTTGACGCGGCAAGTCGTCATCGTCGTTGTCGCTCAAATGGGCTCTCATGTTTGTTCGTAAATTGAGAGATGCAACCGAACTCCATAAGTGAGATGATTTTAAGCATGCTCTGATGACATCGGCGCGTGTTCCTTTTGCTACTACAGGCAGTGTTTGCCGAAAATCGCCCGCGAAAACAAAAGTAATGCCAAACAAAATTACAGCATCAGAGTTTCTGAGGTCTTTGAGCGTTCGGTTTACTGCTTCAACATGAGCTCTATGACTCATGGTACATTCGTCCCATATAATTAAAGATGTTTCTTGTAAAAGTTTCCCGAGTGGCCCATTTTTACGTATGGAACAAACTGACTGTTGCTCTAGTGAGACTGACAAAGGTAGCTTAAAGGTAGAGTGTGCTGTTTTCCCATCATTTAACAGAGTAGCGGCAATCCCCGAAGAGGCAACGGCTAGTCCATTTCTCCCGGATTGTCTTACTTTTTCCAATACCAAATTTGCAAGAAACGTTTTGCCAGTGCCTCCCGGGGCGTCAAGAAAGAAAATTAAACCTCTGTTATTTAGCACACTGTCAATTATTGCATCAAAAGCTTGTCTCTGGTCTCTGACTAATTTCGGTATATTTTCATTAATAAAAACTGACAACTCATATCGTATGAACGTATCAGTATTATGTCCGATGCATTGTTATGTGGCCGAATTGGAGAAGATAAACCAAAATCATTTAAGGTTTTCTCATTTAGTTCTAAAAGTCTATTTTCTATTTGTAATAGACCTTCATTGTACATGTCATCATTATAGGGTAAAGTGAAATCCTGATTCTGCTGTCGTATTCTATGTCTTATATCGTCACATAAATCGTCTTTGAAGTTTTCCCACAAACTGAGTGGTTCAGATGGGTAACAAAATAACAATATCACCACAAACAACTCCCTCAACTTCCAAGGACATTGAGAAATTGAGGCTTCTCGTAGAGTGTTTTCCCACTGGTTATCGTCTTCTAACAAACCGAGGAACAACAAAACAACAAAAGAGGTTTGTTAGAACAACCATCCACCACCAAGCTGCTTGCAGCTTGGTATGTTTCTTTGACAACTCCGTTCACTTCCGCCCCCTTCTCCCGAAGCGAGCACGAACGCGAACCGAATTAAACCCGAAGCCATCGCGCGCCGTCCGCTGCTTTGGCCTTCACACTTAAGACGATGAGTTTACTTATTTTCATAAAGATTCATAATTTTTGATAATATGACTAATAAATATGACCTAACGATTTAAATTATTTTATTAATATTTAAAATTAAATTATCTATACTAATATTAAAAAAACTACTTTTTGTAACTTAAATATAAAAGTTAGACATATGCTGTTGTTGATTTTTTTGTAGGCATTTTCAAGCTCCACATCTTTTCTCTAGAACTCAAAAATATATCTTTTATAATTAAGGCAGCATTCGTAAGAAACGCTTTCATTCGACCATTTTTCTCCGATTCACTTTGCAAAACGGACTACCACGTAAAAGCCTTTTTATTTTTCGGTTTTTTATATAACCTATGGCACTCAGCAATAATGTGGCTTTCTATTGGTGAAAGAATTTTTAAAATCGGTTCAGTAGATCCCGAGATTACCCCTTACAATTTAACAAATATACAAACACACAAACTTTACTTCTTTATAATATTAGTATAGATAAGTAGATCACTTAGTAAATCCATGATCTCACGTACCATAAGTGTATCGTCACATCTTAATTTACTAAACTTTAAAACTAATTCTGTTTGTAGAAGAGGTTCAAGCCTAGTAATGGTACGTATATCAGCAAAGACGATGATATTGAAAAAGCTATTTCAAGATAATATTCGTACATTATACGAAAATAGAAAATCATCAGATACTGAACGTGGTATGTCGCAACGCAATCCCTTAGTTTTAAAGACATACTTGATATTACATTAATCTGTTACGTTTTACTGACCTGGGATATTAATGTAATATCAAGTAAGTTACGTGTATCATGAGTAAACAAGTCTAAGTTTCTCATGTTATTTTCATTTAATTAAATAATAATAATGTCATACCAATCTGTCCTTGGTTAAACCTCGTTTTAATGTTCGGTACAAAGTTTCAAGTGTATAATTTTAAATGAATTGTTACTCGTTAATATTTTGATATGGTAATTTAAAGTTGTAAGAAAGTTTCATTTTCATCATCACAATGAAAAAAGAACCCCGTAAACTTGAAACGAAGCCGTTAAATAACACGTATGGTCAGCATGGTGTCCTTCAATTACCATACCCGGCCAATAATTCGCCTGGAGAAATCTGTTACCTATGACGTGAATGCGTGACGTGAATGAATTGAAGAATAAAAAATAAAGGCTTATTTTAATCGGTAGGTATATTAAGTAATAAAAACTATAACAATAAATTAATTCCCATGTAGCACATTTGTATATAATATTTTGAAATACGTACATAATTTATTAGCATGCAATTATTGAATCGTTTTTTGCCTGCAATTTGTGCAGTTAACACACAACAATACGAATTAATATAATTCAATGTGTGTATAATTCAATAATAAACAGTTAAGCCCCTGTTATACTATTAAGTATATTATTATCAATAATTTTATGAAATAGTATTAAGTAATCGTTATTTTAATTAGCATTTAAAACATCGGCATCTAAGTGTTTCACCGTCCACTTGTGTAGAGAGGCATCCCGCATACTACAAGGCACGGCCACTCTATGGTGGTGTTATTGCCGTAATCGCCACGCTTAACAAGCAGATTGGTGATCGCTATTACACCTTTACCAAAAGAACACTGTTGCTCATTCTCATTGTGTCGCCACGACACGGGGTAAATCTTATATATATGATAATAAGCAACTTTGAAAGGTATGATAAACAACTTTGAAAGGTATGCCTGGGATCACGCAGCATGATTTTTTCGTTTATCTCGTAATATTGTAGTAATATTGTAACATTTGCGTAGCGAGGTGGTGAGGAGCTTATAACATACTTTTTATATATAATTTTTCAAACTAAACTCTTGGTAACATGTTTTAATAATACCAATAGTCATAAATTCGGATAACTTGGCATCGCTGATATTCAGGTAATAATAATTAGGTTTAGGAAAATATAAACAACTGCATCATCTAAGTCTGTATTGTCACTCAACTAGTAACGTACAGAACTAGTAATAATATTTATATTAATAGATATATATTGCCTACTAGATCTTTGATTAAAAACCCAATTTCATCGCTGCTGAAAATAAAATTAGTTTGAGACAGATAAATTTATTTCTAAAATTAAAACAGTTTTATTAATAAAATGAGATTATACATCTTATTTTATTAATAATACTTTTTCATCAGTTCTTAATTTTTTATTTATTAACTAAATTATTCCAGATCATTCATACACGTACATATCATCACGCCATATCCCTTGCAGGGTAGGCAGAGAGAACAGAGTGCCAGAGAACTCTATCTCTGCATACTTCACTCGCTTCCTCAACATTCATAATTCTCTTCATACACGCTCGCCGGTTTCGGAGACTCTTGACTCCACCTTCCTTCAGTACATGACTGATCTGGTCTAGGTAGGTTAGTCTCGGTCTCCCTCGGTACCTACATCCTTCCACTTTCGCATTGTATATCTTCCAGATCCATTCCAGATCATTCAGTTTTTAATTTATCATTATTTATTTTATACATAATAAATATAATATATTTTATTGTGAATTTAACTGTATCAACAAAATAAATTATAATGACTATAGCAAACATCTAAAACGCGAAAAGATCTTCGTGCTGATCGGGGTAAATAGACACTTTTAAACACTATTAAATTAATTTGCCTAGAGTGTTAATTTAGTTACTTTATGTTGCACCTAGAATGCTATGTTAGCTGACCTTGGCCAACTCCATTTTGTGTCGTTATCAATCTGAGTCTGGTCATCAAATACATTCTCAAGGAACGTTACCGCCAGGCAGACGGCTAGTCATAAAACGTTTGCAATATGTACGATGAAAGAAGAGTACATATTGCGTCGACCCCAAGCAACTGAGATAGGAGCAGGATGACGAAATGTCATCCATTTCAAATTTTAATCTCAATACTTTCGAAGATATGGGGAATTGAGAAGGATATTGGTAAAATAATATCTTAAATAACTATAAGAATATTTATTATATGTGACCCTTATAAAATCTTTTTTTATGCCAAACGTTACTACTGGCCATTAATTTCTATTTTATAACTTATGTAGACGAGGATAGCTTAGTGTTAGCATAGAAGTTAAGTATAGATAATAAATTGAATAAATCCCAAAATCATGGTTGTTCTTTATTCATAAATTTTATACATTATTTTAAATAACATTTCTTTATTTAACGCGAGAATCTGCGATTTCTTCAAACCTTTAAGAAGTTTCTTCTTTAAACGAATTAATACGACGTCCCTATTCATTTGTACAAAATTTATGACAATAAAACATAAGCATACCTACCTTCCTACATTTTCATTTACGTAATAGAAATCTTATGGAATGTGATCTCAGACGTAGTGTAACTAGCAATTTAATCATGAAAGATGCTGTAATCAGATCAACAAACACAGTAGAGTAAAAAAATAACGTTATTATTACTTCAGCTACTTGAGCTAAATTATTTTCCATGAGCTGATGGCGTGGGACTACAATGGCTACGACCCTTCCATTAATTTAAAAATCAAAATTTGCTAATATAAACTTATTAAGACATAATCCAAGAATAATGCGAATATCAATACTTTACATTGACAATTTTCAGATAGGCATTAGAAGTTTTTTCATAACAGAATTCAAAAACTCACTATGCGATTTGGAGTATTATAGCACTAAACTAATAAGCATATATATTTAGAGGCTTTTTTTTTAACAACATTAATTAAGACATACGTCCTTATTTGGCGGTAGACCATACAATTAACGGAAGCAAATAACATCAAAACTCAGAAAAACGCCTTGACTTATATTTGACATTGAAATGATTAATATGATTTTGACAGCGCGAGATATACCAGGAACACTCCCCTATTAATGAACGAGACAAAGGTCAGCCCGCACGAGATTGAATAATTTGCAAACCAACTGGCGAATACAAGACTCATTTACATTTCGCTTTACTCAGTAAATTCTATATTGTAGGAGCAGTTGATGTAGCTCTTATATTGCATTCGATCGTAACAGATTAATTAACTATGGTAATTGTTTTTAGTAAAATGTTAGGTTACTAAGTTTTCGAAAGCTAAGACTTAGAAATCTTACACTTGGTTAAACTAATAAGAAAAACTAATGTGTGATAATTATACAGCTCCTAATATCTAAAAACTTTTTTTTTTTGTTTTTGTAATTTGAAAAGAACTGTACTTTTCTTTTTGTTCTAACTAAATATAATTATATTATTTTCCGTGTGGTGATGGAGTAAGAATACAATTCGGCACCCCCCTATCTTAACCGTGGGTGATCGTACGAGACGACTAAGGGATATAAAACGTATATAACATCTATGCGAGAGAAAGAAAACTTGAAACAAAACCCTATACCAACACGTCTGACCAGCGTGGTATAGTAGGTTAATTACCCTTCCATTATGGAGGAGGCCCGAGCCCAACAGTGGGACATATATGGGCTGAGATGATGATGATGATATAATTATATCTTGATGTTGAGAGCACAAGTTGAGAACAATTAAGGAATGAAATATTTTCAGAAATGATTATAACGACAATAGAATGAAACATAAAAGATTTACATTAAAATTTAAATTCTACTTCTCGTATTTATTTTTAATAAAATATATGCGAAAATTTTAACATTGATAAGTTTAGAATTGCGGCAATGTTTGAATTCAGCAATACGAATGTTTTATAAGTAAGAAAAAAATAATAAGACGTAATTAACATTAAACATCTAACATTTTTAAAATCACATGCCTTTCCTATAGGCATAAGTAGTGATATAACACACTTACATTTCGCTATGTAACTAAAGTTTCACGTAATAGGTTGTGGGATTATCACTGTCTAGCAGCTAGAATCGTTCGTCAAACCAACGCTGCTATTGAAAATTAATTAAACATTATGATTGGCGATTTTGGATTTTGCTGCTCAGAAAAGCAACATTTAGGAACCAGGCATTCTCTAACACCTAGAACACAACTAGGTGCCTGATAAACTTTACAGTCAATAGCTAGTTTTATGTGTTACATACACGAGTGAGGCCTATAAAGACCATAACTTATTGTGTGTTATACTTACATTATATAATATTACAAACTACATTTGTTATAATTAGTATAAAATGCTATAATATCGACAACATATTCCCTAATATAAATTTATTTGAAATCATAATTGTGAATCGCACTGTTATATAGGGAAAAAGTCCTTTAGCATATAGTTGGTATACATCTATACATATAATAAAAATGTAACGGATCGCTGTCTGTACATGGAAGATATATGAAAAAATATTTACTGGGACCTTCATTAACACATATAGAACCCAAAACAATAATTTTTAAAATTTTTGTCTGTTTATCTGTTTGTCTGTGTGTTTGTGCACGCTAATCTCAGAAACGGCTTATCCGATTAAGACGTGGTTTTCACTAATATATTGTGGTAAGCTTCACTTAACATTTAGGCTTTATTTTATGTCAATTGGTTCATAAATAAACAAGTTATGTCAATTTAAAAAATGTGCGGAGAAAAATATCTTTATCGATTCTTTTCAAATTACGTACAAATTATCTTCAGTAAAAATAAATAAACACGTGTTTCAGCATTTGTTGATTTTCACCCTCTGGGGTGTAAATTAGGCCTGCAACGCGGGTTGGACGACTCATTAAGTCATTAGCGCCAAGCCGATATTATTGAAGCTGGCAACTTGAAATTTTGACAGTGGTTACTTTCTATGACGTAGAGATTTACTAAGAAAGGATTTTACGAAATTGTACCCCTAAAGGGGTGGAACAGAGTGGCAAAGTTTGTATGGGGAGAAAAAAAATCTTTATTGATTCTTTTCAAATTACGAATCGAATCAAATGTTCTAGGGTAATATCCGGCATTTGTCAATTTACCCCCTTTGGTTGTGTAAATTAGGCCTGTCAAGCGGGTTGAACGACTCATTACCGCCAAGCCGAAACTATTAAAGCTAGAAGCACATTTCATTTTTGAAGCACATTTCAATTTATGACATAGAGATTCAATATGAAAGGATTTTATGAATTCCGGCCCTAAGGGGGTGTAACAAAGCGGCAAAGTGTGTATGGGGAGAAAATTTCTTTATCGATTCTTTTCAAATTACGTACAAATATTCTTCGGTAAAAATAAATAAACACGTGTTTCTCTCTCCCTCTCCATCAATCCCGCACCAGTGCCGTTGTGGCGACCAGTGCCGGCGTGAGAGCTCATACGATACCCATAGTAGACAGCAATAGGTTCTTGCCTAATGGTTTAAGATACAGGTTAAGTTTATCTTCAAAAATGTTCACTCTATAACTCAAATAATAAATCATATCTAACGAGGTCGAAACTCTGCTGGTGAAACAAAACAGTCAAATAAAGGGTGGCGATAATTATATTTTTATCCCATGGTCATACCGTAAATAGTATATTATTGGCAATATAATTTGTAAAAAGAATAGAACTTTGAACCACCTTGTTATAGGCTTAATACTTCAAACTTTGCAGTTAGAATTGTATTAAACGATGACACAAACCTTGTTATTTAAATTACTGAAATTTAGCATTTAATATGCTTAATTATTTATAAAACCCGATTACGAAGCGAAAAATGATGTCACAAGCGGGATTCGAACCCGCGCCTATTGGACCACCTTTTGAACCACCTTTTTCTTTAGTGACCGGCTATGGTATATAGACACACGCCCGCTGTACACGTACATCTACGTTGTGCGGGCGGGCCTCCGCAACCGGGTATCATCTCGAATCGAAGCCCTCATGCAGTGAACCTCAATACAGGTACTCACGCTTGCGCCGCCCAAAGCACCGACGGTAGAGCGTGTCAACCTAGAGTATTTTCTCTCGGAACCTCCCTATTGCCCAATTCAGTTAGACAACTAACTGGCAGAAGGCGGCGACCGCATCCCAGTTTCTGACGCTGTTGATTATCGTCCTAACGACAAACCTTTAACACCTTGCATTACTTTTTCTATTTAACTCTGTCAGAGATGACTTCTGCGTGGACGAAGTCTCGGGCAAAAGCTAGATTTTAATAAAATCTCTTTGGCTGTACCAGTTGTATCTGGCTGATTTTGAAACCATTAGAAATGTTATATATTAAAAAAAAGAAAATTTTTGTAAAATTTTGTTTCCGCCGCTTTGCATTTGTTTTTCTTTCTGTCAAATTGAGTGAATTTTAATATTTTATTACAAATAAAGAATAAATGCAACGTAATCCGCGAAAAAGTGTGTGACGTTTATGGACCTAAATGCAGTATCGGTAAGAGTAGCAAAGTTGGTTTAAACGATTTTAATCCAGGTATTTTGATGTCAAAAAGGCATCTCGCTCAAAGCCGTTTTTGAAAAACTAGGGCAAGGTCCGCATATAAGTAGTTACGACATAGCTGAAGATCTGGGAATTGACCCATTTGAAAAAAGCTGGGTATACAAAACAGCTCTATATCTGGGTGCCACACGAGCTCTCTGAAAGACACCTAATGAACCGTGTATTCATTTGTGATTCATTATTGAGACGTAATGAAACCGAACCGTTTTGAAGAGATTGTTAACTGGTAATGAGAAGTGGATCACGTACGACAAGAACGTGCGAAAAAAGTCGTGTTCAAAGTCGATCAGTTATCACAGACCGTGGCAATACGTGGGCTAACTCGCATTAAGGTGACGATGTGTGTATTGTGGGATTGGAAGGGTTGTGTGTTCATTGTGAGCTTTTACCGCCATGCAGAACCATCGATTCGGATCTCTGTCAATAGCTGATGAGATTAAAGCAAGAAATTTATAGAATGCGGCCGGAATTCTTTACGGTAACTCTTCACATCTTTAGTCACTGAGCAAAAGTGAAGATAGTTTGACTGGGAGGTGTTAATGCATCCATCATATAGACCTGACCTTGTACCTTCAGATTTCCACCTATTTTGGTCTCTTCAGGATTCATTAGACAGCATCAAGTTAACATCAAAAGGGGACTTCCAAAACTATTTGTCGCGTGTTTTGATCAAAAGTTCCAAAATTCATATAGAAACTGACTCATGTCACTACTTACAAGATGGCAGATAGTTATCCAACAAAAATAGCAGATATATATTGAAATAAAATCTAAATAAACTTGAAAAAGTTTGGGGGCATAGTCCGGAGCGTGCACGTCGCGTCCCCTGCCAGTCTAGTAAGACTGCAATCCGGCTCGAATGCGTACTGCAGTGCGGGTTAGGGCGTGCCCCGGAGGCGACGCGTACCGACCCGCCCCCGTCACGTCGGTACGAACATTGGCAGATGCGGCGATGGGGGCCGCCACCCGTCACGCCTTGCCCAGTCAGGCGAGTCAAGGAGAGCAGAGTGCCCGGTGGGCTCGTGGAATGTAAGAGGTTGTGTGGAAGGTAAGTTGCACGAGCCGATAACCGTCATGGCGGACAAACAGCTAGACGTGCTCTGTGTAACAGAGACCAAGCGAACCTGCGAAGCAGCGACACCTGCGATCTTCCTGGTGATGGGATGGCTCTGTAGTCTGGTGTACCACAGAGCGATCGAGCCAGCCAGGGTTAGGAGTGCTGTTGTCCTCTCGCTTCGCCTCAGGTGTGTAGGATTATGGAATGTATGATCCCAGACTTCTTTGGGTCCGTATAAAACTAGGTGTCACCAAGTTATTCATGGTTGTAGCATATGCTCCCGTAGGGTACTCGGTGGCATCAGACCTGGAGAAGTTTTGGGATAATGATAGGGAAGTTCTGGATATGGCAGAAACCAGTGAACACGTGATTGTATGCGGAGATTTGAACGGATGGGTGGGGACCAAACGCCCGACTATGAGGACGTACTTGGTCCACTTGGTGATAAGAGAGTGAACGACGCAGGTAGGCTCATTGCGGATGTATGCATGGAGAGAAACTTTATTGTGTCAAACACATTTTTCCAACATAAGGACATCCATATGTATACATGGAGAAGGAATGAACAGAAAAGTATAATAGACTTAATTTTGGTAGACAGTCGCCTCCTAAGCAAAATATTGGACGCAAGAGCCTACAGAGGCCCACAGTCGCTTCGGACCACCATCTCATTATTCCGAGGTTTATTGGTCTGTTCAGAAAGTGGAGGCACTGGGGAGAGCGTGTCTAATTCGGAGGGCTTGAAAGAGTAAAGATTGAAAGTTTGCAAGAAGAGTGTGTACGAGAAAAATATGCAAAGTGTCTGAGAACGGCTGACGATGGCAAGCCAGCCGCAATCGGACATAGAAGTACGCTGGAGAATATTGAAAGAGAGTAGGTATGGTAGAAACAGCAAAAGAAGTATGTGGAAGCTCAAAGAAGCATATAAAAACAAATGGTGATGCATGGTGGGATTCGGAAGTGGCAGCTTCCGTAGAGCAAAAGAAGAAAGCGGGGCTGGACTATGTTTTCTTTGAATCTGAATGACAGTATGACTGAAAAGAAGAAAGAAATATATCGGCAATGTAAGAATGACATCAAGGCCTTAGTGAAAGAGAAACGTGATAGAGCAAATATGAATGCAGAAGATAGGCTCACTAAAAACTTCGAGATTAACATCAAACTCTTTTGGAGGGAGGTGAAGAAGTTTCGGGGTCGTTGGTCAGCCTTCAGAATGAATAAAATAAGCTGTGAAGATAGAGACATTCTTACACAAACAAATGACGTGTTAAGCCGATGGAGTGAATATTTTGGCGATATGTATGCGGATACTCGGGTTGGCGCCGGTGTTGCATGTGGTCTAGTAGATCAACATTCAGCACCGGCGTCCTCCGATGGCATCAGTATGGATGAAGTTGAATGGGCGATAAGAAGTTTGAAAAATGGTAAGGTAGCGGGCATTGATTTGGTGTCTGCCGAGATGATCAAGCTTGGCAGCTCCTGTGCCTGGGAGGCGTTCCTGTTGCTCCTCAATTTATGTTGGAGCTCGGGAATGGTTGCCAAGGACTGGAATAGCGCACACATCGTGCCTTTGTTTAAAAACAAGGGTTCACGTTATGACTATATCTCAATATGGATCAAGTGTTCTCTCTGAGCAACATTGTGGAGAAGCATTTGGCTCTAGGTCAGAGGGTTTTCTGCAGTTTTGTGGACCTGGAGAGAGCATTTGACACGGTTGTACGAAAGGAATTTTGGGACATTTTACCGGAAGTAAGGTATTAACGGTAAACTGCTGCAAGCTGTGCAGTCCAGTTACATGAGCTGTAGAGCTTGTATGCGACTGGATGATGGAATGTCGTCTTGGTTTGACGTTAGCGAAGAGTGAATACGGGAAATAGAGTGAACGGAGCGTTGGGGCAACTTCTCGGTAGCCACCACCTCAGCCAGAAGGCACGTGTAGCAATACATAACGCAGTGCTTGTCCCAACATTACTGTATGGAAGCGAGTGTTGGGTATGCAGAAAAGAGTATGAAAGTGAAATTAATGCGGTCGAAATGCGATCTCTACGGCAAATCTGTGGAGTTAGGCTGACCGATTGCATTCGTAACGACGACGTAAGAGAGCGAGTAGGTATGAAAGAGACTATTGGTGTAAAGATGCGAAAGGGAATGCTCCGATGGTTCGGACATGTGGAAAGAATGCCGAACGAACGTCTGGTTAAGAAGATATACAATGCAAAAGTGGAAGGATGTAGGTACCCCGGTACTTACGAGACCGAGACTAACCTACTTAGATCAGATTGGTCACATACTGAAGGAAGGTGGAGTCAAGAGTCGCCGAAACCGGCGAGCGTGTATGAAGAGAATTATGAATATTGAGGAAGCGAGTGAAGTATGCAAGGATAGAGTTCTCTGGCACTCTGTTCTCTCTGCCTACCCTGCAAGGGATATGGCGTGATGATATGTATGTATAAATGTAAACTTGAAAAAAAATCTTGAATTTTCATATAGAACATGAAGTAACTTTTTGACCGCCCTTATGTGTTTATGTGTAACTTCTGTGTATCATCGAAAGCACGTAATAAAGAAAAAAATATAAATATTATTTTCTTAAATAGCAAGCAGATTTCAGGCATATGAGCAAAGTAAATAAGCATGATAAGTTACACCTAAATGCAATGAGATAACAACATAACTAATAAATGAAAAATAACCTTTATTATATATGGTAGTGTAAACAACTATATTTTAAAATATTTAATATGAATATTAATATTGTTGTTAGCTTGCTATGTGCGTTAGGAAGACAATACGAAATTTTAGATTTTCCTGTAACGTATATACGAATAACTTATATAATGGAAGTTTATTTGTAAGGATGTACTAATAACAGGAACTACGAGTGTTAATCCGGAGTGACACAGTGAACGTCAGTAAAATCGAGCAAATATAATGACTAATCATACATTATAAATATTGACTGTTATAAATGCCGCTAGCAACGGAAGTATAATGCCGGCATCTCAAGGCCTAGCGATCCCAATCGCTGTTATGTGTCCCAGGAGTTCGCTGATAACCATTCTCCTCGTGCTTTCTTAGCTGGCTTTTGAGATTTCTAGAGATATGTGAGCGATGGCGACGCATTTCATTCTTAATCACTCACTACACGGAATAAAAAACAAAGACTTCCTTTTTTTGGCGCCGGGCTACGGTAAGTTACGCACCGCTAATTCATCCGAGTGACAGAGAAGCGGCGCACGACCCCGTAGACCCACCCTACATATAAGTCTCGACGCCGTGCGAGTGGGGCACTGGAACGCAGTCTTTTTCTTCAATGACCCACGGTTTACCCTCACGATTATCCTCTCATGTCAATGCTCAGATAGCTCGACGATTGAGTCTTGCCATCCGGGCGTCATCCTCTCGCGGTGGCCTCGCTCCAAGGGCGACCAGACTATTCCCCGGCCCGGAAAAAACAAAGACTAAATAAAGGCAACTAACGAGATAGCTGCCATAAAATAAAAGTTATAATTTGCCCTTATTCTTCTTCATCATCTTTATGATACGTGCAGGTTTGTTCTAGTAGTATTCATTAAAAGTCTTTTGTAATCACCTTTGGGAAAGAAAACTGCGGTGAGTTTCTTACTACATCACCATACAGATAAACCTCATTGTTCAGCTTGGCAATTGTACCAATACTTCCGCGTGAAAGGATCAAGTGATATATTATACATATATCACTTATATATTTATTAGTATATATTTATACCGTTACCGCTACAAAATAATATATGAAGCACGCTTATGTCTCGAACTCAGTCTCAGGACACTTGAAGGATTAGAATTAATTAGAACAAACACTTAGCACAATATTTTGAAAAAGAAAAAAAAATTAGTCACTAAATAAAGTGAAATTAATGCCAGGTATTTAGAAATTACAGATATTTATTTTGAAGAGACATGATTAGAGGATTCGATCCCGGGATCCCGGAATCCCGGTCATATTTTAGTCCCGAAATTTTCGGGATCAAATTTAATGAATCCCGGGATTTTCGGGATTGATGATTTTTTTTAAATTAGTCAATAAAAATGTGCGTGAGACGAAACGCACTTACCTTGATATAACGTTTTAACAGCCACCTTGTTTACACGGCTGATTTTACTTAGAATACACATTTTATTAATTGATTAAAACTAAGTAATTTCATTTGTTTTTGTTAACGACCGGATTATGCGTAAAAGTGTGTAAAAATTTCCGCTTCACTTCGTGTAAGTATTGATATTTTTCTGTTAATTAGTGATAATCATCATTTAATAGTGGTAGGACCACGCTGTTGACAGTTCTCTGTCTGCAGCCGCGGGCCGGTCCGTCCGGGGTAGTACCACACTCTCGCAGAAGATCGACGTAGAGTAATAGCAATGTGCTATTGCACTTCGTTCGGTGAGCAAGAGCGCCGGAAGCCCAATTGGGTGGGTTTGGAGTTTATATTGGTATGCAGCGCCCTAGTTATACACTTGGTATTGCAAAGGTCTATGGGCGGCAGTGACACTTACGATCAGGTGTGCTGCTTGCTCGTTTGCCACCATTAGCAATAAAAAAAAAAATATTAAAAAGCAAAAATGCATTAATGATTTAATTTTCGTGGTTTAAATAAGTAATCTATAAAGTTTCTGGCCAATTTAATTTAAAATGTAAGTATCCATAAACATAAGCGGAAAGAAGTTGATTTTTTGAAGTTTATTGTTGGTTTCATAAATTATTTACCAAAGTGCCTAGTTTGTTTATTTTATAAGAAGAAATTTATAAAAAAAATGAATAATTTTGTTTAACCGCCTTATTGGCCTTTAAAACTTAAACATTCTACATACATACATACATACGTACCATCACGCCATGTCCCTTGCAGAGTAGGCAGAGAATAGAGTGCCAGAGAACTCTATCCTTGCATACTTATGTATATACTATATTATACATTATGCATGTTTTACAAATTCTAGTCGCTAATTTTTACGCATTACTTACATCTTACTTATATTATAAATTATTTTTCTATATAACTAACTACATACTTATCTTAGATTTTACTTACCTTCTAATTATTTCTACTCGTTATTTTATTTATTAGATAATTAATTAATACTTTTCTTTTTATCTCTAACATTAATTTACGCATTGTAATATATTCCTTAATGTTGTGCACATCTGTAATTGATATAAACACTAGTTTTAAGGCACTGGAATGATATTAGCATATGTTAGTGTTTATGTCGTAGATGAGCCTTATATAAATAAATAAATAAATAAATACTTCACTCGCTTCCTCAACATTCATAATTCTCTTCATACACGCTCGCCGGTTTCGAAGACTCTTGACTCCACCTTCCTTCAGTACATGACCGATCTGGTCTAGGTAGGTTAGTCTCGGTCTCCCCCGGTACCTACATCCTTTCACTTTCGCATTGTATATCTTCTGAACCAGACATTCGTTCGGCATTCTTTCCACATGTCCGAACCATCGGAGCATTCCCTTACGCATCTTTACACCCATACTCTCTTTCATACCTACTCGCTCTATTACGTCGTCATTACGAATGCGGTCGGTCAGCCTAACTCCACAGATTTACCGTAGAGATCACATTTCGATCGAATTAATTTTACTTTCATACTCTTTTCTGCATATCCAACTCTCGCTTCCATACAGTATATGTTGGGACAAGCACTGCGTTATGTATTGCTTGCTACACGTGCCTTCTGGTTGAGGTGGTGGCTACCGAGAAGTTGCCCCAACACTTCGTTCACTCTATTTCCCGCATTCACTCTTCGCTTTATATCAGTGGTGTATCTTCCATCTCGGCTAAATCCACATCCAAGATATACAAATTCATCCACTTGCTCTAGTACATTATTACCTATTGATACTCTTACATCCATTTTCCGTATGGTGACGGAGAGAGTAAGAATACTATTCACCACCCCATATCTTGCCCGTGGGTGATCGTACGAGACGACTAAGGGATATAAAACGCGCATAACTACTATGCGAGAGAAGGAAAACTCGAAACAAAACCCTATACCAACACGTCTGACCAGCGCGGTATAGTAGGTTAATTTCCCTTCTATTACGGAGGAGGCCCGAGCCCAACAGTGGGACATTTATGGGCTGTGATGATGATGATGTTGATGACTCTTTCTTACATCTGTTGTGGTTTCATCTTCTAAACTAAATATTCTATGTCCTCAAAAATTGATATTGATATGTTTACTGACTTTTTGTTACCATTTTCCATTACCAATACAATTCCGGGATTAACTGTAGATAATCCTGAAATCCCGGGATTAGAAAAATCGACCGGGATCGAATCCTCTAGACATGATATATATTAGACATCTTGTAAAAATAGTCGTGTAATTATAGTTAGTCTGGCCGTAAATATTGTTAAAATTCATTTTTATATGATAGTTCATTGTGTTTTCTCATTGTGGCGCCATTACATTGTACAATATTTAGCGATTTTAAAATGGACGCTCCATTTGTGTGGTGATAAAGAGAACAGAATCGCTGTGATTGCATTATATAAAAATTATGGAACCAAATGCAATTTTTAAAACTCCATACGCTTGGTATTAGTAAAATGCTTGTGTACCGGGCTATTAAAAGGTACAATGAGATCTCCTCTGTTAGTGACAGAAAAAAGATCTGGCCGTCCACGTAGTGGTTGTACGAAAAAGGTGGTCAAAGCAGTAAGGGAAAGAATTCAAATAAAACCTGTCCGAAAGCAAAAAAAAATATCCCGGGAGATGAAGATAGCAAGATACATCATGTCGCGTATTTTAAAAGATGACGTGGGACTTGCAGCCTAGAAGAGATGTACTGGTCATTTCTTAACCTAACTTCATGATTTTTTAAATTAGGTACATATTATTTATATTTATTATCATAATAAAAAAATTACTTAATCATTTTCTATTAATTTAAATCTGCTCATTCATTGACTTTTAGGCGAAACGAAGTTTGCCAGGTCGACTAGTTAAATATATAATTATTATATTTTCACAAATGGGTACGATCATAATTGTGAATTGAATATTGTTATTGAAATTTGGCTTGCTTATTTCGAAAATATTGTATTTTAGCCTTATTACAAATATTTTTTATAAATTATACTAGTTGACCCAGCGAACTTCGTTCCGCCTAACAGTCAATGAATGAACAGATTTAGGATTTTTATATTGATTCAAAATTATTAAGATCAATTTTTTAGTATGATATTAAACATAAATAAAATATAAATTTAAAAAATCAAGATTTTAATGACGTGCCAGCAAGACATCTGCTTTATTATTATTGAACATGTATTTTGGTTGCACTCTGTACTGAAGCATCTTGTGATATACGAAGACTTTCCTTTACGAAAATTATCTATAAAATATAGCTTGATCTCTGTGACACGTTACTAGTGCTGCACGCTTACGAAGTAGTTTGTATTTTTGTCGATAAAAACCCTTATTTTTTAAAGTTATTTACTATTTTAATTGAAAATCAATGTATGAAAATCTTATAGAATTTTAATCAAATGTGTAGGTGAATCGATTATAATTGAAAAACAATCTATAAAAATCGTATTGAATTTAAATCAATGGTTTTGATTTAATTTAAACTAAAGCTGTTAATTAATTTGTTATTCTAAAGGAGTACATTCAAGTTCATCGTCAATATTATCGTCATCGCTGGAGCATGCCTCTAGGTTGATGTTGTTTTTGTTTACAGAATATTTCATGAATAATCATATTTATTTTATAAATTGTATTTTTAATATAGTTATATATAGTTAGTTGTATATATTATTTTTATATATATATTATTTTTATATATAGTTAGTTGTGGTTACCTGTAAATGAAAGAGCACAAAACATGATCCATGTGATTCTTTTTTTACTATATTGTATGTTTGTGTATTTTTCGTTGGTAATCCTAAATAAATAAATAAATAAATAAATATAAAAGAAATTATCTTATTAATATTATAACTGATGTATGAATACTAAATAAACCCAATTTACTTATTTAATAGCGTAACCATGTGGTTTATTTAGGTAATAGGTAGGTAATAGGTTTTACTTGTTGTATAAATAATTACGGAAAACGGATTACGGAATGTATGATCCCAGACTTCTTTGGGTCCGTATAAAACTAGGTGTCACCAAGGTATTCATGGTTGTAGCATATGCTGCCGTAGGATCCTCGGTGGCATCAGACCTAGAGAAGTTTTGGGATAATGTTAGGGAAGTTCTGAATATGGCAGAAACCAGTGAATGCGTGATTGTATGCGGTGATTTGAACGGATGGGTGGGGACCAAGCGTTCCGATTATGAGGACATACTTGGTCCATTTGGTGATAAGAGAGTGAACGACGCAGGTAGGCTTATAGCGGATGTTTGCATGGAGATAAACCTTATTGTCTCAAACACATTTTTTCAACATAAGGACATACATATGTATACATGGAGAAGTAATGAACAGGAAAATATAATAGATTTAGTTTTGGTAGACAGTCGCCTCCGAAGCAAAATATTGGACGCAAGAGCCTACAGGGGCCCCACAGTCGATACGGATCACTATCTCGTTATCGCGAGATTTAGTGGTCTGCTCAGAAAGTGGAGGCACTGGCGAGAGCGTGTCCACTTCGGAGGGCTTGAAAGAATAAAGGTTGAAAGGTTGCAAGAAGAGTGTGTAAGAGAAAAGTATGCAGAGGGTGTCCGAGAACGGCTGACGATAGCTAGCCAGCCGCAATCGGACATTGAAGAATGCTGGAGAATATTGAAAGAGAGTATGGTAGACAGCGAAAGAAGTACGTGGAAGTTCAAAGAAGCATAGAAAAACAAATGGTGATGCATGGTGGGATGCGGAAGTGGCAGCTTCCGTAGAGCAAAAGAAGAAAGCGTGGCTGGACTATGTCTCTTCTTTGAATCTGAATGACAGTATGACTGAACAGAAGAAAGAAATATATCGGCAATGTAAGAATGACACCAAGGCCTTAGTGAAAGAGAAATGTGATAAAGCAAGTATGAGTGCAGAAGATAGGCTGACTAAAAACTTCGACAGTAACACCAAACTCTTTTGGAGGGAGGTGAAGAATTCTCGGGGTGGTTGGTCAGCCTTCAGAATGAATAAAATAAGGTCTAAAGGTGGAGACATTCTTACACAAACACAAGACGTGTTAAGCCGATGGAGTGAATATTTTGGCGATATGTATGCGGATACTACGGTTGACGCCGGTGTCGCATGTGGTTTAGTAGAACAACATTCGACAGCGGCGTCCTCCGATGGCATCAGTATGGATGAAGTTGAATGGGCGATAAGAAGTTTGAAAAATGGTAAGACAGCGGGCATTGATATGGTGTCTGCCGAGATGATCAATCTTGGTGGCTTCTGTGTCTGGGAGGCGTTCCTGTCGCTCCTTAATTTATGTTAGAGCTCGGGAATGGTTCCCGGGGACTGGAATAGCGCAGTTATCGTGCCTTTGTTTTAAATCAAGGGTTCACGTTTATGACTGCGCAAATTACAGAGACATAAGCTTGACCAGTTTGGCAGCAAAAGTGTATGGTAAAATTATTGAAAGGAGAATGAGGATGGTGTCCGATGGTTTACTGTGTGAGACACAAGGAGGTTTCAGGAGTGGAAGGGGATGCATGGATCAAGTGTTCTCTCTGCGCAACATTGTGGAGAAGCATCTGGCCCTAGGTCAGAGGGTTTTCTGCAGTTTTGTGGATCTGGAGAGAGCATTTGACACGGTTGTACGAAAGGAACTTTGGGACATTTTACCGGAGTATGGTATTAACGGTAAACTGCTACAGGCTGTGCAGTCCAGTTACATGGGCTGTAGAGCCTGTGTGCGGCTGGATGATGGAATGTCGCCTTGGTTTGACGTTAATATCGGCGTTAAGCAGGGGTGCGTTCTGTCAGCTAGGCTGTTTATCATATATCTGGATAAATGTCTCCAAAGGTTGAACGATATGAATGTGGGAGTCCAGATGGGCGACTCAGTGGTCACTGCTCTGCTTTATGCAGATGATGCAGTCCTGCTGGCACAGTCAGCGACTGACCTGCAGACCCTAGTCGACACAATGACAGAAGATTGTAAGAAAAGGGGTTTACGCGTGAATGTGAGCAAAACCAAAATAATGGTCTTTGAAAGAGACGAAGCCAGAACAGATGTAAGAGTAACAATAGGTAATGATATACTAGAGCAAGTGGATGAATTTGTATATCTTGGATGTGGATTTAGCGGAAGGTACACCACTGATATAGAGCGAAGAGTGAATGCGGGAAATAGAGTGAACGGAGCGTTGGTGCAACTTCTCGGCAGCCACCACCTCAGCCAGAAGGCACGTGTAGCAATACATAACGCAGTGCTTGTCCCAACATTACTGTATGGAAGCGAGAGTTGGGTATGCAGAAAAGAGTAAGAAAGTAAAATTAATGCGGTCGAAATGCGATCTCTGCGGCAAATCTGTGGAGTTAGGCTGACCGACCGCATTCGTAACGACGACGTAAGAGAGCGAGTAGGTATGAAAGAGAGTATTGGTGTAAAGATGCGAAAGGGCATGCTCCGATGGTTCGGACATGTGGAAAGAATGCCGAACGAACGTCTGGTTAAGAAGATATACAATGCGAAAGTGGAAGGATGTAGGTACCGAGGGAGACCGAGACTAACCTACCTAGACCAGATCGGTCATGTACTGAAGGAAGGTGGAGTCAAGAGTCTCCGAAACCGGCGAGCGTGTATGAAGAGAATTATGAATGTTGAGGAAGCGAGTGAAGTATGCAGAGATAGAGTTCTCTGGCACTCTGTTCTCTCTGCCTACCCTGCAAGGGATATGGCGTGATGATATGTAGATATGTATAAATAATTAATAGAAAGAAAGAAAAATAATTTATAGCTCTTTCACGGAAAGGACACAAAACAACATGATGGTTTAAGTAAAGTAAATAATAAAAGTATATAAAACATAAGAAGCACTAAAAAGTAATAAGAATGTTGTCGATTTAAGTTTATCGATTGTCCACCTCTATCTTATTATCAGTTCAGTGTGACCTTGTACTTGCGTAAGCATCATATTTTTATAAATTGATTACTAAGTATTTTAGAACACATGAGGTACAAGTTTTAGTGTAAATATTCATATTTTATATTCATAATGTATTGCTCTTCAGTTAAGATATAACTGGCGCGTAAAGAATGCAAATATAGGCGATACAAAATAAAATTATAACATAACGCGCATTCAAAATTACTTCATCGTTTTCGTAGCTATCTGTCACAGAGATCAAGCTATATTTTAAGGACTATAGTTGTTGATTGATCTCTAAGGTTTACTCGATATTTCGCATTGCCAACCGAGCCGTTTCACGGTCTGTCTCACTTTGCTCTTGTAATTGAGAAGCACGGAGTTGGGGCATACTAAAGCGGCGCTCTTAGCATGCAATACGATGTTCTTCTTTGAAACGTAATTGCTTTACCACTTTGTCGGGAAAGATCAGATATTCTTGGTCGCGGCATTGTTAATAATATCGGCACAATGAGATTTATTATAATAATACTCAGAACACTCGCACAAAATAAATACATCGACCGGTCAATTTTAATTTCAGCGTTTTGCGGTATTTTGAAAACAAACCATAGACAACATTACGTGAGCAGTCAGTTGTGTTCTGTTATATCATGAACAAATGAACGGTTAGATTGATGTTTGACTGATGCTTTTTTAATGGTATTTTTTTTTTGTGGATGAATATCATATTTTAAAACTTTTGCTAGGCATAGGATATGCCTGACGATGACAAATCCAATAATAGATAAATCATAAAAATTGGTCCAGCTTTTGGTGACTTATAAATGGTGTAACTAACACTACTATATATATAGATTACCGCAGAATTGCATCATTGTTGAAACTGGATCAAAATCTTCATAGACTTACAAACATTCATAACTATAATATGTTAGGAGAGTTTAAACATAAAGCACTTGAATTAATGCACCTTTTTTTCCACTGGTTGTCATAAACTTCTCTAAGGGTATACTAATCGTCTAATGCGAATAAAATTGTCCTTTGGAACGTAATATACTTATAATCTTCAACACAAATACAATTATAACTCAATTGACGAATTCATGAAAAAGTCACGTTGTTCAAGCGAAAAATTAACTCTCGGTAAATACAATTCTGGACACAAAAACTTCTGATTGTTTTATTAAAGCTTATATATAACAAAGACTATGGGTATCACATTATTTGTATTTTTATAAGCTCGACTTATTTAATTTAATTAGATAGTAAAACTTTAAATGTGAGCTTTTGAGAAATGGAATTTCTAATGAAAGAAACCTTTAACAAAGACAACCCGATATTAATCATTTTAGGGTAAATATTAATTATGAACTATTGCCTATTATTCATTTAATAGAGAATAATATATTTGAAAACTATTTTATATTTGATTTACAGAAGACAGTCATTAACTACTTTCCAGCATAAGAGTCGCCGCACATCTAAGAGTGTAATTAAATATCCATACCTCAGCGAGCACAAAACTCATCAGTTTCGGATGTTATGAAGATCTATGACAGTTAATAGAGGGAAATAATGCGATAAAATGGCCTGATGTCTAATTTAAACTAAAATTCGTGATTTAATCCTAGAATAGTATAGTAAAATGGTACGAACGAAACTAGTTACAACTAGAAAGCCGACCCCAAGCTAGAAGGACTTTTTAAGTGTTCGTTGTGTGCCGTAATTAAATTAATAACGTATGTCATTATAAACCAGGTATAATCTATATATATATATATATATATTAGATATATAGATTTATTTATTTATATTATTTATTTATATTATTTCTTTATATATAGGTAGGTATATGTATAATAATCAAGCAATATTCGAAAAAAATTATGAGTTAGAGAAAAACATTCAAAATACAAAAACAAACCCAAACGAAATTGGCGGATGCTTTTAAGTTTAAATAAGTTCTAAATAAAATAAAATTCCATAGTGCATGAATTTTTGTTTTGTTTTCGTAAGCATCTTGATACCTACCCTTTTAAAGTACTTATATGTCGAAATCTTACGATATCGAACGTAACATATACACACTATTAAAAATATATATGTATGTACATTATATATGTTGTGCATATTATGCACATAATTTTATCATATTACATATTTACTACATTCGTACTCGCTGTGACTTGTTATTGCTGCCTACCTCTATAAGAGAGAAACGCTACCCATGTACCTGCATTAGCGAGAAACGCCGGGGTTAGTGAGAAACCTAATGAATGCGAGAATGAGATTGTGCTTCCTTGAACTCTCGCTTATCCAGGTTTGACTGAATATATATGTGTATATGTATTGCTATAAATATATATATATATATATATATATATATATATATATATATATATATATATATATATATATATATATATATATTCCACCTATGTATTGACTCATCATGATATCTCTAAAAACATAAGACCTAAATACTTTAAATTTTGGTACTAATATATCATTCACCGAGTAGAGGTCAGCTATGAACGTATTTTACGAAATTTCACCCGCAAAATTGGTGAAATTTCACCCGCAAGAGAGTTGCTGGGGTATAAAAATTTAATTTTTTAATTATAGCTCCTACAGTCTCGAATTTCGGTAGGCATATTTGTGTTACAATACAGAGGTAAACTGAGAACGGCTTTTTTAAAAATTCCACCCCTAAAAGAGACTGCGTAGGTGTTAATCCACAAAATCACATTTTCCAATACTGCCCTTACAGATTTGGAATTTGGTGTGGACTTTCTTCCTACCCTGTAAAGGTGAAGATAAAGTAGGATTTTAAGAAATTCCTTCTCCGAGAGAAATTCTATATAGCGAAAGTAAACTACACAACTAAACTGACTTAACCGAAGCGAGGGCTGGTCGCTAGTCAATAAATAAAATAATTATATGCATCCAAAAGTATGTAATAGAGACTACAAAATAACGTAATCACAACAAAGGTTCAGTAGTTACGGAGAAGCTTACTTAGATATATGAAGTCACATCTCAATTTTGCTCTGATTGGTGTTTCAGTTAACATGACCAATTCCCCCATTTTATAAATCTCAACTTGTTTATCTCAACTTGTTAATCTCAATGTTCACAAAAAAGTTCAGTATTATTTTATAATACTTTCAACATATTCTGTTTTGATAGGTATTTTTTTTTGGATTTTTTAATACACATTATGCTTATATATTAAATAGAAAGGATAGTGTAGTTTTAGACCCACTATTAAGAAATGATATTTTCTTCACATATTGCCATTTCGCCTACCAAGTGTAGCAATTATGGCATTATCCCACTTTTTAAAGCCAATATCCAACAGTGGACGTCAATATGATTTTAGATGGGATATCACGATCACATATTAAATTACATGTGTGTGCATGGTAGGTGTATAAGTGAAATATTGAAAGTAAACTAGCAATATAGGAATAAAATAAATATATGAATACTAGCAGACCCGGCCACGCGTTGATGTGGCTAAGGTAGCCTCATTAAGACGTGGTGGTTATGCTAATAAATTGTAGCTTATATGAAACGTTTGTACGTTTAACATAGCGCCATGTATTAAATACTTACTCAATTCAGTCAACAGACACCGCCATCTGTTAGAATCGTTTGGAGATAACAGATAACTGTGACTGTCAAATAATACATACATATCGTCACGCCATATCCCTTACAAGGTAGGCAAAGACAACAGAGCGCCAGAGAACTCTATCCTTGCATACTTCACTCGCTTCCTCAACATTTATAATTCTCTTCATACACGCTCACCTCTTTCGGAGACTCTTGACTCCACCTCCCTTCAGTACGCGACCAATCCGGTCTAGGTAGGTTAGTCTCGGTCTCTCACGGTACCTACATCCTTCCACTTTCGCATTGTATATCTTCTTAACCAGACGTTCGTTCGCCATTCTTTCCACATGTCCGAACCATCCGAGCATTTCCTTTCGCATCTTTACATCAACACTCTTTCATGCCTACTCGCTCACTTACATCTTACGTAAGAGAGCGAGTAGGTATGAAATACCTAATCCTAGTAATAGTGTAGTAGTGCTTCTACTACTGTCAAATAATAGACAAATAATTTAATATATTTTCCGACAATAGAATAATATTGAGACTATAAATTGAGATGGAAGCTACCCTATCTTTTAAGTTGAATCAAACTACACATGCTGTGCAAATTTGATTAAAATCGGTTAAGTACTTTATGAGTCCATAAGGGACAAACAATGTGACGCGTAATTTATATATATATCTATACTAATATTATAAAGCGGAAGAGTTTGTTTGTTTGTTTGTTTGTTTAAACGCGCTAATCTCAGGAACTACTGGTCCGATTTGAAAAATTCTTCTTTTGTTGGATAGTCCATTTATAGAGGAAGGCTTTAGGCTATATACCATTACGCTGCGACCAATAGGAGCAGAGCAACAATGATGAATGTGTAAAAATCGGGTTTATGTTTCCTTTTGAGAGCTTCCGCTGCGTAAACGGTTAAAGTTGCGCAAAAATTATGTACTACATAATTGTTCCCCTTTCAAAGTTCTAAATAAAAGTCCGCGACAGCATATGTCTATCTTTTAAGATTGGCTCACTATAACCTTTTTTATGCTAATCAAATTTGTTTTAAAATAATGTGATATTTTCGAAGGTGTTTTTATAAACATAATATTAATCCTTATCCAAATAAATGAGTTATTCATCACAAGTATTTAATTTAAAACAAAATTGCTCTTTACATTATTTGATTTCAATGAATATCTTAGGAAATATCGCAGTTTAAAAATAACATCGCAGCAAAATAATGATCAAGTACTGGGCGCGCATTTACGATAAAAATACTGGATCTTATAATCTTATATTAAAAAAAAACTCAAACTAATGTTATTTCAAAGTACTTCTGCACACACTACATTTTTAGTTTTGTTTTCTTCTCATGACCTTCCGTCGGCTTTACACATCCTAAATAATAATAATAAGTATAGGAAGTATTAGTGCCTGCCCTCATGTATGGCAGTGAAAGTTAGATTTGGCGGGGAAGACATGAAAATAGAATAAATGCTGTAGAGCTGACAGCTCTTCGTAAGCTGTGTGTGATGTAAGTATGAAAGATAAAATTAGGTATAATGTTATAAAAGAGCGCTGGTATGCTGAGGTGGGTTGGACACGAAGTGGAAGAAATAATGAGTGGGCAGAGGTTGACGAAGCAAACATATAAAGCAATCGTGAATGGGACGAATACAAGGGGAAGACCTTTTCTGGACCAAATTGGCGATTTGTTCACGAGAGGTCATCATCATCATCATTCTCCTACTCTTATCCCAATTACTTGGGGTCGATACAATAAGTACTCTTCATTCATAGTACATATTATAAAAGTTATTGGCAATAGTTTTATGACCGGCCGCCTGCCAGACGTCAACCCTAATTGGGAATGTAATTGTTGACCAAACGGCATCAGATGGAGTTGGCCCAAGTCGTTATAAGGCTCTTAGTCGTCTTTTACGACATTCACAAGCAAAGTGAGGATTGGTAGTATTCATAGCCGCTACCACACAGCGATTTCATACACATTAAAAGTATGTGTAATCGTAAATAGGCGTAAGTGTATGTATGTATGTATGTATAATATACATACATTGTATATATCTATAGAAAGTATAGATAAGACCCAATACTTTTACTTGCATTACTTTATATGGTACTACATTGCATTATATGGATTACGTCAAACTTGAATCACTTTTAAATACTTATTTCGCGTAACTACAAATACACACAAAAAAAAAAGAAACACATACATGCACGCACACTACATCACAAACACACTCACACCACACACACACATATACACATACACACACAAACAAACGCACAACACACACATACACACGCACACACACACACACACACACAACGTGTGAGCGCGCTCACTAACACGTTAATTCTCACTCATTCATTTATTATAGATTTCTTTATCATTAGTCTTTATTACGTAAGATATATATATTCATTATTTATAATGTATGTTACTGTAAAATAATTTGATGTTCAAGATTTATGTATTTCGGGAAGGAACTGTCTCTTGAAACACAGGTATTACCTAATTCAAGAGGCACAGACATCTATGTCAACTGTCATATGTATTTAGTTTTCAATAAAGATTATTATTATTATTATTATTTTACTTAAGGTTAAATGTTCTACTCTTACTAATAAAAGGGTCATGTAGGTACCTAAAACAGCTTTAACGTATGTATTATTTAAAAATATTTCCACCTTTTACGTAAACGAATTCGCGAGTTGAAGTTAACGTTAGCCCAAAGTAACCATTCCACGCGGACGAAGTCGCGGGCAGAAGCTAGTATATTATAATATAATATATAAGGTGAATATTAGCAATCAAATATTCTCAATTAGAATAAGACGAATAAGTCAATCGTCTTCAAACTTTCTTTATGTGTTACGTAAAATATAGGAGAACATACCTATAGGTTCTTCGCACGGTTGACTAAGCGGTCTACGAGACGGTGAAGTTTTCTGTGTTGGATGGTGGTGAGGTTGAGGTTTGAGCACATGGGCTGGCACAGCTCCTTCTAGTGGCGGTTCACCCGGTACACGTACTACCCACCAGTCCGGCCGTCCTTGACACGATTCTACTACTTCCACCTGCTGACCTTTTGATACTGATAGTTCTCCAGTGCCTGCAGCTGTGTACTCAGCGACCACCCATGTCATTTCAGGACCAGCCTATAACAAAATAATACAAATATTTTATTGTTAGTGTGTCTATCAAATATTACACTTATTAATAACACCTTTGAATGCTGATTAAAAGCAAATACTGATGTCTGGTTTTTCTAAACTGCATTCATTCATATTTTCCATGTGGTGACGAAGTAAGAATACAATTCACCACCCCCTATCTTCCCGAGGATGATAGTAAGAGACAAGTAAGGGATATAAAATACACATAACATCTATGCAAGAGAAGGAAAATTCGGAAACAAAACCCTATACAAACACGTCTGACCAGCTTGGTATAGAAGGTCAATTTCCCTCCCATTATGGAGGAGGCTCGAGCTCAACGGGGTGAGCAATAGTAGTAGGACCACGCTGTGGACAGTTCTCTGTCTACAGTCGCGGGCCGGTCCGTCCGGAGTAGTACCACACTCTCGCAGAAGATCGACGTCTGAGTAATGGTAATGTGCTATTGCGCTTCGTTTGGTGAGCGAGAGAGCCGGCAGCCCACGTGGGCGGGTTTGGGTTGTGTATTGGTAGGCAGCGGCCTAGCTATACCCTTGGTATTGTAAAGGTCCATGGGCGGCAGTAACACTTACTGTTAGGTGTGCTGTCTGCTCGTTTGCCACTATAAACAATAAAAAAAAAGAGCTGAGATGATGATGATGGTTCATTCACTATAGAATTTATATATTAAAAAATTGGTACATCAACATAAAATATATTTCACACGTTCGAACTAAAAACTTTTTCATATTGCAATGTCAAATTCAATTAAAGTATTCCCATAGTCAAATGCAGTAAAGCAAAAATAGGCGTTGGGCGCGATATTGGATCTGGTTCACTCTAAAAGTCCTTTTAAGCTTTTAAATTAATTGTATAAAACGTATACGGCTAAAAGTGAACTGGAATTTAAACATTTCACGTAGAAATGTTAATATCAGTTGCCAAGCGTATTGATATATTTGGTACAGGCTTTTGAAAAAACTGTCCGACAAAGATCTGACATTAGAACCTATCCCGCACACACGTTTGTAATTTTGAATTTATCAGGGTTTTTATTTGTATTTTTTAACTACATATATATTTTCAACTTTGTTCAAAAGTAAAGGAAAGCACTGTGAGGCAACACAACTAATATTAATACAGAATGTTGTTATATGAAATCCATGCCTTAGATAATAGAGCCCTGAAGCGATGGCTCCCCATTTACATCCAAAACGATGGTATTTCATATTGTGAATCAATATTCTCAAATATCCTGATATGTGGTCTAACCCTTTTTTTTCCGCAAAGTGGACCATGGATGTGGTCGCGCCCCGACCAATCGTCCGGGGCAACAGAAGAGGCGGCACACAACCCCATGGACCCACCCTGCAAATACCTCTCTTCGCCGTGCGAGCGGGCCAGCGGTACGCGATCTTTGACTACGGTGGCCCGCCCGGCGGTATACCCTTCCTCGGTATATCCTCTCTTGTCGATGCCCCGACAGCTTTCGCCGTCGGGGCGTCGTCCTCACGCGGTGGCCTCACGTCGGGTGACCGGACAATTCCCCGGTCCGATCACCCGAAGCCTCGGTTAGGGCGCCATCAGGCGCAGACACTCGCGCCTGCGCCGCCCCGGCCGCTGGCGGCGGCCCGGGTCCCGGGAATCCACCTGGACCCGTTCCGCGGCCTCCTTCTGCGAGATGACAGCCTCGCAGAAGGCGGCGACTGCGTGCCAGTTCCTGATGCTGTCGACCATCGCTTTCGCGACTGCCGGCAGCGTCAGGTCGGCACCGATGACAGCGACGAGATCACAGCGTTGCCGGGCCCAGGTCACGCAGACCTCCAGGGTGTGTTGCGCCGTGTCCTCGCCACTGCCGCACTGGTGGCAGGATGGAGTCGACTCCCTCCTTGCGATCTTGTGCAAGTATTTGCCGAAGCATCCGTGCCCCGACAGCACCTGCACCAACCAGAACGAGAGGACTCCGTGCCGCCCCTCCATCCACTCCGTCAATACGGGCCGGAGAGCCTCTACGGTAAGAACACCGTGCCTAGGCCTCTCCAGCCGCGTAGCCCAGCGAGCGATGACGTCTCGGCGGGCATCCTCGCGCCACCGCGGATCCACCTGCGTCGCGCACTGAGGTCAACCGCCGGTAGAGGTCGGAGAGCATCTCCGCCTCTATGTCCCACGGGGGTGTCCCGGCCAACACGCCTGCCGCCTCGATCGACACCGTGCTGTATCCGCGAATGGCTCTGACCGTCATGATTCTCTGAGGGCGCCACAGAAAAGCCCCCAGCCGGAGGGTCAGAGACCTCGCTCACACGGGTGCGCCGTACATGGCCATCGAGCGTATCACCCCCGCATACAGCCGTCGGCCCTCAAAGCTGGGTCCGCCCACGTTCGGTTTGAGCCGTGATAAGGCGGACGCCGCGCCGACCAGCCGGGGAGCAATTCGGCGGAAATGCTCCTACAACGTCCATCGCCCATCCAGCACCAGGCCCAAGTACTTCATATGGGCCTGGATACTGATGTGGATGGAGTTGACAACTATCGAGGCGCCGATAGGCGACCTTACACGGGGCCCATGGAATAAGATGGCCTCCGTCTTATGGCCACCCTGAGCCCCAGCGCCTCGATTCGCCTGACCATTTCCTCGGTGCCGAGAGTGGCCAGGCTCACCGCCTCTTCGAGTATCCTGCCTGGGGCTGTGAGCGTATCGTCAGCATAGTATATCAAGCTCAGCCCGGGTGGGAGACTCTCTCGCAACGCCCAGTCGTACCCGATGTCCCACAGAGTCGGCCCCAGAACCGACCCCTGCGGAACACTGCACGACATGGGCACCCGCACAATGTCCCCTGCGGGACCCGCGCAGAGGACACTGCGCCCCTCCAAATAGTCCGCCACCAGCCGCCTCAGGTACAAGGGCACCCCATGAAATCGGAGCGCCTCCCTGATGCAGCTGAATGGCAGACTATTGAATGCGTTGGCGATGTCCAATTACACCGCCAACAGCACTCCTCCACCGGCGTCAGCCTCCGCGGCCGTCTGCTTCTGCGAGGATGCGCTCCAGCAGCTTGCCCACATCGTCAAGGAGCACGATGGGCCTGTAGGCCGACGGCGAATCCGAGGGCCGTCCCAGCTTTGGCAGGAGAACCAACCTCCTCTCCTTCCAGCACTCAGGGAACCGTCCAGACGCCAAGCAAGCGTTGTACAATTGCCTGAGGCGAGGCTCGAGGTGCTCGAGGAGCGACGTCAGCACCCGGACTGGTATTCCGTCCGGGCCGATATGTGGTCTAACCCTAGAATACGGTTATTATTTGAGAATGCGAATCTCAGATGTCATTTGTTGGTCATTCATTAATTATAATCTACTGAAACTTTAAAAGGCGATCTTACTTTTTAAATAAAGACTAGGGGAAATAGTTTAGTAGTAATAGGTTTTGGATTAACATTAGCTTTATCTTACAAGCGGTGCTTATTACTTGTTGCCAGTGCTTTCCGTCTCCTAATTATAGTTGGTAACACTATAATATTCGATACTGCATAGTAGATATTGATAAACTTGCTCTTGCGGTGTACGAAAAAGTTCGTGTATACATATTACACACAACCGAACGAGGCATGAGCGAGGGCATAGATCATAAACGCCAATGTGCTGCATTCGTAGTGTCGGAGCACTAAAATAATAACCTATCTACGGAATGGACAGTTGGTAAACTATGTACATGTATAATAACAGTATTGCCTTCATATATGATAAGGCTACAAGATAAGGTACGGCTAAAACGTACGCCAACAATCAATCGCCTCGCAAAATAATATAGACAAAGCACTTGTTTATAATACTTGATTGAATATTTGGATGATGTAGTTATTGAACAATATTGATATTACTGTCATGAAAGCATTAATAACTTAGTCAGGAAAATCATGGTGCGAGAGAGTGTTACACTTTAGAAAAACGTAAGTATATTAACGCGTCGCTTTCGCAAGTGTCATTCGTGCAACAGGTAGGCTTTATTATTTGGAGTACATAACAAGACATATTTATACTACCAAATCCAACCACTAATGCCATCCTGTTTTAAGGTAATCTCTTCCATCGCAGTGGGCATTGTCTGCTTACTTTCTTGAACATCAGTCAGTCTATCACTGATAATAAATTGGTGCAATTTCAGCTGAATTCTCAGCACGTCTATATTGAGCTCTCTTACACAACATTAATTTAAGCGCTCAATTTTACTTATAAAGACGTGCGGTAACACTGTTTTATAAATAATATATTCAGATTGAAGTAAACATTAATACCTATTATTCCTATAAAGGTAAGTACAAGTATCTTCCGTGTGGTGACTGAGTAAGAATACACCCGTTACCCGTGGGTGATCATAAGACGACGTAGGGATAAAATATGCATATAACATCTATGCAAAGAGAAGGAAAACTCGAAAACACCCTATACCAACACGTCTGTCCAGCGTGGTGGACTAGGTTAAATTCCCTTCTAGTGTGAAGGAGGCTCAAGTCCAACAATGGGACATATACGACCTAAGATGATGAAAGGTAAGTATTAGATATATGAAACTATTTTGGCATGGTTACATAAGAATAATAATAAATCAGCTTTTTTAAATTAACTGTTAAGTGGCCAACGTGCGATATACAGCTTATATGCTGGTCTCCCACTCATTCTGTGGCAGGATTTTGATTGTAATTGTGTTGGTTATGTATATATTGAAACAAGTTCTAAAATAATTAAAACTACCAGACACAATAAACCCTGTTCTGTAAATTATAAAAAAATATAAATAGCATTCCATGAAGTTGGTCGTAGCGCTATCTACCAGGTCCTAATGTATTTTTTATTGGTTTAATACAAGCTTTGCATTATTGCCTTTCTAATTAAACAGTACTGAGGCATATCGGTTAGATAGTTTCAAGGTTTATAAGGGGCATAAACAATTTACGTATTTTATAATTATATACTCTTGTATTATTTAAATGAGATTAAAACAACTGTATTAACTACTATGTACGATATAAAAACACTTAATCATTGTTATAAATTGTACTGAATACAGTTTGTCAACGTTATTACCGATCTTTTTCACATGATAGCGTCTGCTTTTTTTTTTGTAGGCGATGGCTCGGTCACACGTCGCCCGAACCGTCCGGGGCGACGGAAGGGCAGCATGTGGCCCCATAACCCACCGTATTCCCTCCCCTTCACCATTGGGCCGGCCACTGGTACCGCTTCCTTGCCTTCCGTGGCCAGCCCGGCGGGTTACCCTTTCGGTTACCATCCCCCTTCTAACTGCCGGGCGTCGCCCTCACGCGGTCAGCCTCTCTGCGGGTGAAGGACTATTCCCCGGTCCAGTCACCCGCGGCCTCGGCTAGGGCGGCATTAGGCGCAGATACTCGCGCCTAAGCCGCCCCAGGCGCCGGCGCCGGAGCGTCTCACCGACGAGGATTTCCTCTCGTAGTCGCCCCGCCGCCTCCTTCCGAGAAACAACTGTCTCGCAAAAGGCGGCGACCGCGTCCCAGTTCCTGACGCTGTCGAGCATCGCCTTAGCAATGGTCGGCACCGATGAACGCGACGAGTTCACGGCGCTGCTCTGCCCAGGCCACACAGATCTCGAGCGTGTGCTGCATGCATGCAAATCGCAGTGGTGGCAGGACAGTGTCTTCTCCCTCCTCACGACCGTGTGCAGGTACTTGCCGAAGCAACCATGCCCCGTCAGGACCTGCACCAGTTGGAAGGAAAGGACCCCGTGCTGTCGACCCAATCACTCCATCAGCACCGGCTAGAACGCCTCGATGGTCCGAACACCGAACCGAGGCCTTTCCAGCCGGATTGCCCAACGGGCAATAACGTCACGGCGGGCGTCGCCCCGCCAGGCGGCCATCTCACTAAGCGAGACGGTGCCGCCCCCTGCCCGCGTCACTGACACCCGCTGGTACAGTCCGGCGAGCATTGCCGCCTCTAACTCCCACGGGGGTGTTCCGGCCAACAGGCATGCTGCCTCCGTCGCCACCGTGCGGTATCCGCGTATGGCCCTGACCGCCATGGCCCGCTTTGGTCGCCACAGCATGATAGCGTCTGCTTGTTGCCACGTTAGAATTTTATTACAATTAAAACTTAGTGACTATTATTATTATTATTAATTAAGGCAAATCTATTGACATAAGAAACAATGTCAGTCTACGTATTTGGTCTCGAAAACGTAACAAAGGTACAAATATACATGCAATCATATGCTGATTATTACATTAACCAGCATTACGAGGCGTAGTCTGTTAGGTAGTAATAATGTTTGCGCTAGTTATATCATGACTATTATAATCATTAACCTTTTACGTTGATATTTAATAAAGTCCTTGTTTTATATGAATAATAATTGAACAATAATTAAAATGAACGAAATAGTCGTATTTACATTACATAATTATATTATTTGGCGTTAATCCCAGAAGGGGTAGGCTGAGATGTTTTATCACGTTCACCCTACAACTTTTACACCCACCTTCAAAGTCACAAGCCTTGAAATCGCCCCCGCTCACTTACATTCAAGGTCGTTTCAACGATCCTCTCGAAGGAACCTCGACAGCTGTATTTATCTAAACTTGAGGAAATTGCGTTATTGGAGTAATAATAATAACGAGGGCGGATCGAGGCAAACATACGTCACAGAATACATCACTCATTCAAATGAACTCGCTTTGTTATTATGTTGGCGACGCGAAAGTAGAAATAAATTCTTTCAACCATATTAAGAACTTCAAGATGAAAAACTTCTTATGATCATATATTTTGTTGTACCTACGTTCGACAGTATGTTGTTCTTGTATTCCTTTATAGTTATCCTATGTGATATTACAAACTACCTATATAATGCCTATAATATTATCATCAATACAATATAAGGACATATTGTTTTGTATACATTTATTACTAATAACTTTTTCCTCGCGTCGTAATTATGTTGATATGTAAGTATTCCCTTATATCCCATTTTTATTTTAGGATACCATCGTAATTAAACAATAGTTGGAAGATTGTTGTATTATCCATCTATCATCTCGTAGACGTCCAGTGTCGGACCTAGGTTTCCCCACGAGAATTATACTCAGAACGGTGCCATTTGCATTCAATGGCTGACCTTTTTTTTTCGCAATGTGGGACCATGGATGTGGTCGCGCCCCAGCAAATCGGCCCGGGGTGACGGAAGAGGCGTGCCGCAACCCCATGGACCCACCCTGCAAACACTCGTACCCGATCTTTGTCTTCGGTGGATTCAATGGCTGCCTGCGACTTTTGAAATGCCGTCAGTCCGAGCGGTGTGGTCTGCCCATAGTTGCTTCAACGTGCTGATTCTTCAGATTATATAGGTTACACCCGTTGCTATCGATTTTGGTACTCGGTATTTTATCACATAAAGAAAAACCGAGAATTAACTTCTCCATAGCACGTTGAGCAACTTTGAGATTTTTATGAGGTCGACATTTAGAGACCACTTTGCAGCGCCATACGTCATCGTTTTGATGGTGAATTATACTGAATGTATTTTGAATAGGAATCTTTCATAATATTTTCATGGCATTAATTTCTTTTCACATGATACTCTAAATTATTTTTCTTAATTTTTAATAAAGTTTGCGAGAATATATTTTCCTTCTCAATAATCAAAAGATCATCACGGCGTATTGAATGTTACTGTAGTTTTCTAAAATTCATTCTTTTTATATAGTTTCACCAGAAGCTATAATAAAAACAGATTGTACTAATTATGTAACAACTTCGGACTTTCACCTGTGATTTTAAACCGAATCTAAGTCACTTTATTTTTTCTTTATTTAAGGAGCTTTAGTCCCAATGGACCACGCCGCTCCGTAAGAATAAGACTTATAACGACAACAGTATAACAATACATAAACTAAAATACCGTATATTATATGTATAAACTAACGACGCCGCATGCCCTTATCAAGTCCTAAGAAATCTCACTTTTCAAAAATGTGTGCTTCTATAATATACTCAAATCGCTTGTTTTGCATAATTTCTTTATCCGTTTTCATTATCGGTTCATCGGTCCTATGCCTGAATTATCTCTATGTGGAATACTATTACAACGGATTATAAAAATGAAAGAAAGGCAAAAGCACTTGTGCCATACACAATTAAACATCATAATATATATAAAATTGTTGACTGACCCTACTACGAAGTAACCGATTTTATAATCATTGGTTTTTTTTAATATCAACATCTTACGTATTCGTCTATCGATGCGACAGATTGGCGATTTGACACATTAGCTTAAAGTATCAGTTTAAATGACAAGTTATAAATACATCTGAATCAAAAGGCAATGTATGTAAAATATTTTGATTACGGGTTTTTGGACAGTAATCGCAGAGTATATATAATTATATACAAGTATTATAATATTGAAATATGAGATGTACCTTTCAATTGGGAAGTTCACTTTCGCAAGCAACAATAACATTTAGTAGTTATAGAGCCTATGGAAAAAAAGATGCAAGGCAACCACATTTTTATAAAGACGTTCTTGACACGTTGAACACCACGTTAAAATTTCCTACTTTTCATTAGCGACATAGATCACCGGTGAGCTGAAGCCTACTGAACCATTGGAGCCGTAGCTCACGTAAATTTTAGATAAAATGGAATTTTTGCAACAAAAACGAATAAATTACTAGGTTTTAATGTATCTTTAATAAATAATAATTATAATGAATAACTTACAAACATCTTAACATAGATATTTAATGCCATATTAAATATCTATGTTAAGATGTTTCACAACGCACACACACACACACAGTGTTAACAAGTTTCTTAAAGCCTTATTATGTTTTCTCTCTCGCTTACATGTATAACTAGTAATTATGTATTATTTTTAATGATGATGAAAAGAGTATGGTATGTTTGAACCTTTTCGGCGATCATGTGGGCGAATCTTTGTGGGTTTGATGACCCAAGTTCTTCCGGATTTCTTTTCTGAAATTGACTAACTGGTTGTAGTCTTGTACAATGTTAAAGCACTGATAATTGACGTAATTAGCAGCAATTTTGAATTTATACTAGGCAACTGACGCTTGCTTGTGCTATTGCGTGACCCCCGCTACCCCGCGCTAATAAGATCGCGTCTCCTTCCGATGTAGCCACGCGACCCACCGGTGCGCCATGATACTAAAATGCAATATTTATAGTGTAATAATCTAAAGTTTTGATAGATAGTATCTAAACTTAAATTTTTTTATGGATAAGGTGACAAAAAAACAATATTTAAAAATTAAATATTTATAATTTCCCTTTGGCTTAAACGAGTTTTTTCACGCGACTCAACACGTTAATAAGGAAAACGTCTATTGTATACAACTTCAAATTAAAATTCAAACCTGCTACGTCATTTTATGGAAATTATACTCTCTATAAAAGAGCGTCTACGCGTGAATGTGAGCAAAACCAAAATAATGGTCTTTGAAAGAGATAAAACCAGAACAGATGTAAGAGTAACAATAGGTAATGATGTACTAGAGCAAGTGGATGAATTTGTATATCTTGGATGTGGATTTAGTCGAGATGGAAGGTACACCACTGATATAGAGCGAAGAGTGAATGCGGGAAATAGAGTGAACGGAGCGTTGGGGCAACTTCTCGGCAGCCACCACCTCAGCTAGAAGGCACGTGTAGCAATACATAACGCAGTGCTTGTCCCAACATTACTGTATGGAAGCGAGAGTTGGGTATACAGAAAAGAGTATGATAGTAAAATTAATGCGGTCGAAATGCGATCTCTGCGGAAAATCTGTGGAGTTAGGCTGACCGACCGCATTCGTAACGACGACGTAAGAGAGCGAGTAGGTATGAAAGAGAGTACTGGTGTAAAGATGCGAAAGGGAATGCTCCGATGGTTCGGACATGTGGAAAGAATGCCGAACGAACGTCTGGTTATGAAGATATACAATGCGAAAGTGGAAGGATGTAGGTACCGAGGGAGACCGAGACTAACCTACCTAGACCAGATCGGTCATGTACTGAAGGAAGGTGGAGTCAAGAGTCTCCGAAACCGGCGAGCGTGTATGAAGAGAATTATGAATGTTGAGGAAGCGAGTGAAGTATGCAGAGATAGAGTTCTCTGGCACTCTGTTCTCTCTGCCTACCCTGCAAGGGATATGGCGTGATGATATGTATGTGTAAAAGAGAAGTAATTAATTTTCAATCTTAATTGACACATTGATATGAAATAAAACTACTTACGCGATAGAATCCGCAAAAGTAGTTTTATTTCAAATGTGTAATACTCGCTTAAACATTAGAAGTCATTATGAAACATTGATGTCAAGGACTTGGTACCGGTGGACCACGCACATGGCGCTAGTGAGGCACGTGTACGACAAGTGGAGTCACGCCGTCTCTTTCCTTGCCCCGGACAGATCGGGTGGGTGTGACCATGCCTTAGTTTATCGCCCTAAAAAGAGTCTTAACGTTGCAAACAACCTTTTTTTAAACTTTCTACCGATGCGCAATAGAAAGGACGACCGTTCAAACAGCTGTTTACTACTAACTCAATATAATTTAGATATTTAATAAGAATAAACTATTCCCACCATTGGCTGTGTTCCAAATTACGGTAAAACCTAATATTTCCAATAACAGGCGATAGAATATGTATTACTCGCGGTAAACTGGCCCAGCTTACAAGCAGCTCTGTTAATTTCTAAGAACAAACTCGTTCGTATGTTAAATGCGTTAAAATAACATGGTCAAAACAAGCAATGTATAGAATTATAGGTTATTCTTATTTTTTTATTATTATTGAATTTAAAAAAACCTTCTCACGGATATTTCTTATTATTTGCTCACATGTGAGTTACAACTTGTAAAGCACTTTAAAATCACGGCATGCCCGTCGCAAAATTTTTATCACTGACAAAAACTATTCTGAAATAAAATGTGTGCAATATACGAACAATAAAAACTAAAAATATGAGTTAATAATGCCTAAATGCACGTATTTTTGTATGATGATTTATAAGTACCTGCACAATACAGTCTCCGTCGTAGTTGTCAGTAATTATCGTTCGTGACAGTTATATAGCCACAGATTGATATTCGCTGTATAACAGCGAATATCAATTTTGGAAGTGGACTGTGACTAGCGTTTTAATATTTATTTAAACACTAGCTTCTGCCCACGAGTTCGTCGGCGTGGAATAGTTACTTTAGGCTTTTTTTTTTTGGCGGCGGGCTACGGAACGGTCACGCCCCGCTAATCCGTCCGGGGCGACAGGAGAAGCAGCGCACGACCCCGTAGACCCGCCCTACAAGATACCTCTCTACGCATTGCGGGTGGGCCACTGGTACGCGTTCTTTTCTTAAGTGGCCCATCCGGTCTACCCTCACGGGTATCCTCTCGGGTCGACGCCCTGCCATCTCGACTAATATTATGTCTCGATGTCAGGGCGTCGTCTTCACGCGGTGGCCTCTCTCCAAGGGTGACCAGACTAATCCCCGGTCCGGTAACCCGCTGCCTCGGCTAGGGCGGCATAAGGCGGAGGTACTCTCGCCTTCGCCGCCCCAGTCGCCGGCGGCGGCGCGAATCCACGAAGAGAAGATCCTGGATTTCGGATTTCCCGGATTCGCCCCGCCGCTTCCTTCTGCAAGATGACGCTCTCGCAGAAGGCGGCGACCGCGTCCCAATTCCTCTCACTGTCGACCATCGCTTTCACGACGGCCGGCAGCGAGAGGTCGGCACCGATGGCGGCGACGAGGGCAGAGCACTGCGAAGCCCAGGTCACGCAGACCTCGAGTGTATGCTACGCTGTGTCCTCGTCGTCGCCGCACTGCTGGCAGGACGGAGTCGTCTCCCTCCTTGCGACCGTGTACAGGTACTTGCCGAAGCAACCATGCCCCGACAAGACCTTAGGCTAACGTTAACTTCAACTCGCGAATTCATTTATGTAAAAAGTAGAAATATTTTTAAATAATACGTACGTTAAAGCTGTTTTAGGTACATGACGCTTTTATTAGTAAGAGTGGCACATTAACCTTAGGTAAAAGTATTGGGGCTTATCTATACTTTCTATAGATACACACACTTACGCCCATTTGTGATTACGCATACTTTTAATATGTACGACCTCTCGTGAACAAATCTCTCCTCCTCTGCTCCTGCCAAGACCGTGCCTGTGGCCACGCCTGCTGCGTATAGTACGCCTGCTACATATAGCACGCCTGCTGCGCCCGAACAGGGTGGGCAGGTGGCTTAGCGCGGCAGAAAGAGTCGTGGCCAAAGGAGGAGGACGGAGGCCAAGCGCGCCGCTGAGGCCACTATTCTCCAGGCAGGAGCCGGCGAGAAGAGGAAGAGGCCGCGCAGCGGGTTACGGCCGCCAAAGACAGCCGCAGTGGTGATCACTGTGCTGCCTGAGGCGGCTGAGAAGGGCCCTCAGCTTCGAGGCCGTCTTGAGGAAAGCCTGGCGGGAGCTAGACGTCTCCGATATTGGAGGCGTCGAAGCCAGGACCCGCAAGGCCCAGACAGGCCCTCGAATTCTCAAGTTACCTGGGGCCGAGGGCACCAAGGCGGCCGACAGCGCAGCGTCGAAGCTGAAAGGTCTGTTCGCCGAGGAGGGTGGCATTAAAATCGCCAAGCCCGTGAAATGCGCAGAAATACGCGTCGCGGGTCTTGACGATTCCGTGACGGTGGAGGACATCCGGGAGGCCGTTGCCTCGAAAACCGGGTGCTCCCTGGACACTGTCCGGGTTGGCGCCATCCGCCCAGGTCAGGGCGGCGTAGGTGCTGCCTGGGTGCAGTGCCCAGTGGAGTCGGTCAGGCAACTGGCCGGCTCAGGCAGGCGCAGGTTCGTGGGCTGGAGCTCAGCGCTAGTAATCGTGCTGGAGCACCGCCTGCGAGGTGTTTCAAGTGCATGGTGGTCGGGCATACCCGGCCAACATGCACTAATTGCTTCGACTGCAGCGGACTTTGTTTGCGCTGCCGGCAGAATGGGCACATGGCGGCATCTTGCGCCGCCCTGCCCCGCGTGTGCGGCGGGCAATGTAAATCAGATAAACCGTCTCTGAGATTAGCGTGCATAAACGCACAGATAAACATACAAAAATTTTAACAATAATTGTTTTGGGTTCTATTTGCGTTGATAAAAGAACGTTTTTTTCTCATATATCTTCCATGTACAGACAGCGATCCGTTACATTTTTATTATATGTATAGACGATACGTCAGCAATCCATTAAGGTGATATAAATAAAAATATTTTGCCTGTCATATGGCTTCATACAACCTAATTCAGGTGGGGGGAGTTGCAAAAGCTTTTAGTGATGTCACAATTGAAGTCTAAGGGTCTATTTATGTGTTTAAAGAGTTAGATTATCTAGAGAGGAGACTCGAGTCCTAGAGTGAGAAACTAAATTTCCTTTTTAAAATTTATACAAATAAATGTGCTGTCACTTTGGTGTTATTTGTGTCCGCATATTATATACTTGTATAGAACTGCGCAACACAAAGAATATTAAAAAAAACTAATATAAGGCCTTGAAGAACATCAATAAAAATATTTAAAAAAACAAAAACCGACTTCAAAACTATACCTACGACAAACGATATACAACATACTTACACTAAAAAGTAGAAAATAATTATTTTAATTAGTATAATCTCAAAAGAATAATAGAACAATTTACGAAATTATAGTATACCAACCTATTTACAGGCAGGTATGTAAAAACTTATACTATGTCAAGAAATATGGATCATCACAGCCCATATATGTCCCACTGTTGAGCTCGGGCCTCCTCCGTAATGGGAGGGAAACTAACCTACTATACCGCGCTGGTCAGACGTGTTGGTATAGGGTTTTGTTCCGAGTTTTCCTTCTCTTGCATAGATGTTATATGGGTGGTAATCCCTTAGTCGTCTCTTACGATCACACGGGAAAGGGGGGTAGGGGGGGGGTGAATTGTATTCTTACTCCGTCACCACACGGAAAGAAATATGGATAATAATAAAAATATATTTTGTATTTAAAGCAAGGAGCATTGAAATATTATAAACGAAATTATTAATATTTATTTACAAGAACTATTTTTTGGAGTCGGTGCCAGCCAAGGACAGTTTTTCTATTTTGCGAACATCACGCGGCTCACGCAATATCTACCTAACCTACGCAAAGATGGACGATCACTGCGGATAGGGCGATAGCCGGAGTGGAGCAGGTGCGAGAAAGGAGTGGCGATGTCACTGAGGGAACTATCCGAACGCGGTCAGACGCGTGAGCGCAGATGTCGTTGATGTTCGTGTGATTTAATGCGCTTAAAAGATTTATGCAAGGGAATTTAATTTTGATTTAGCTGGCACCGACTGCAAAAAAAATAGTACTTGTAAATAAATATTAATAATTTCTTTTATTATATATCAATGCTCCTTGCTTTAAAATACAAAATATAACATTATTATCCGTATTTCTTGACATAGTATAAGTTTTTACATACCTAACTTTAAATAGGTTGGTATACTATAATATAATTTCGTAAATTGTTTGTTGTAATTGTTATTTAAAGAATAACATTCTTTTGAGATTATACTAACTAAAATAATTATTTTCTACTTTTTAGTGTATGTTGTATATTGTTTGTCGTAGGTATAGTTTTGAAGCCGGTTTTTCTTTTTGAAATATTTTTTATTTTCCGGTTTTCGGTGGAAAATAAGTTGAATTTAGATTTTTTTAAATAGGTAAACCTAGTAAACGGGCTTCTCAAATGAGACAGCACCGTTTGGAAGAAATGAGTGACGAGAGAGAGATATTCGTTTAAAGAAAAATGGGGTTAGGATATGGGATAAATATTGCAAATGAGAGTGACGAGCAGAGGGCAAATAGGCTTTCTCAAATGAGGGCATACACAAACTTATCTAGGCGTAATGAAAACTCCAGAAATTCATTCTCAGCGACTCAGTTTGATTCGCGAACGTCTATCAAACGAAATCGAGGAGTAATGATCTCAAAGTATTGGCTACACCATCGTTTATCAAAAATGAAAAAATATATATAAAATATGAAAAAATATATTTTAATTTTTTTTTCATATATGCATATAAAATTAGATGACGTGATTGCCGGCCGTAGGATAAAAGATGATTATGGTTGCGTACCAATTACACCTGCTTGCACAGCTTTCAAAGCGCAAAGATGATATGAAGATATCGAGCGCAGGATGTTACCGCTCATTTTAAGCTGGGCGGTGACTGTTCACAAATTCCAAGGTACAACACTTGATAAAGCAGTGATTGATCTAGGCAAGAAGAATTTTGCGAAGGGACAGATTTACGTAGCCCTCAGTCACGTCAAAACCTTAGACGGCGACGGTTGCGTTATCTAATTTGGATGCCAATAAATTTTAAAGTCGACCCCCACAATGACAAAACTTTATCAGAAATGACACACTTGCGAAATCTTTAGTGTTTTTATTTTTATACAATTTTATTCAGTTAACAATGTTTGTTGGTAGGCCAAATCCAGTATTTAGATGACAATGCAATTAAATCAATAAAACCGTTTAACTTAAAAACGTATAAAATACACGTAAACAAGGATTACTGCTTTTACATACAACCGTTCCTTGTTTTTACCTATTTTATACTACCTATACTACCTCTCAGTAGTGAAATTTTGAAAAACTCTAATACACGTATTCTTTTATTTCTAATAAAAAAAAAAATAATTAAAAAAATCAAAAAATCCAACTGCGTAAAAAGTGAACCGAATGTGTACATAACACAATAAAAAAACTGAAAAGAAAAAAACAAGCACTTAGATGTCCGGTGGTCTAGAATTCTATAATATATTATTGAATGAATACTATTGCAGAAAATAATATATATTTTAATAATGGGACATAACAACTGACCAGTCGGGATCCATTGAAAATTAGATTTGCTGTCGATTAATGGATCCCGACTGTTCACTTGTTGTGTTCCATTATTAAAATATATATTATTTTCTGCAATAGTGTCAAATATATCAATCAATCATCTAGACATTATGCTATTATAGCAAATTAAAATTGTAACCAATATAAGCTGAATCAAAGTTTATCCTTGAAACATGATGGCATAGCAATTATTATCACTGATATTACTTTATAAATACGTTTGTTGATCGACTAAAGTATTTTAATGTAAGCCCATTTATTGTGTGGACTGGTATAATAAACTATTATTTCCTCTAATAAACCATTATGAGAGCGAGTGATTCAATGCTTTATGATGCAGATATTTTAGGGATGCAAGAAAAATCTTTCGCATCGCTCTTATAATATAGATCGAATTAGATAGTATCACAGCAAGAGAATAACATTTTCAAATAAAACCATGTGGTAGCCCGTTTGGACATCGTCATTAGGCGGTTTCCTCGCATTGTAAGGTATTAGCGATACCCAACAGTGTCTCAATATTTAAGGCCCGAATAACAACTATATTAAAAAATCTTAAGCCAATATTTCGGAGTTTTATTTTCAATCTAAGATACTTTTGTATGAGGCCGACGATTTTGTTTGTTTGAATACGGTGCTCTGGGGCACTCTTATCAATACCATATTCATAAACCAAACTTTCAATTGAATACCCCGTATGTACTGAGCAAACTACTGGATACAAACAGGATCAGAGGAACGTAAATGTCAATAATCCGTCAAACAATAGGACAAGTGAACCTTCCATCAAGCTGTCTAATCCAATTTATATTAAATTGGAATATACCATATTGAAGACGTGTTACACAAAAGGACGAAACTAGTCAACACTAGTCTTCCGTGTGGTGACGGAGTAAGAATACTATTCACCACTAAAGTTGTGTAGCTCCTGAGTGAGTGATATAAAAGAGCTATATCACTCACATAGACACAATCTATCACTCACTCACTTTACCGCCGAATATATCACTAGCTCAGTAGCTCAGTTCTAGCTCATCGCTCACTTTGCATCGCAGAATGTTTCACCTCTCACAAAATGAGTGAGATATGTGCGTTGCGTGGCCGGCCGACGAGAAGGATATTTCACGCTGTTTTCGTATCGATGTAATTAAGTTGTCAAAAGAGAATACACTCTATTTCCTTAGCTATAAAGTTTAATAATTAATATTTATTATTAGAAAATAGATTTAAGAAAATAGATGAATTTGGCTGACCGACGGCATTCGTAACGACGACGTAAGAGAGCGAGTAGGTATGAAAGAGAGTATTGGTGTAAAGATGCGAAAGGGAATGCTCCGATGGTTCGGACATGTGGAAAGAATGCCGAACGAACGTCTGGTTAAGAAGATATACAATGCGAAAGTGGAAGGATGTAGGTACCGAGTGAGACCGAGACTAACCTACCTAGACCAGATCGGTCATGTACTGAAGGAAGGTGGAGTCAGGAGTCTCCGAAACCGGCGAGCGTGTATGAAGAGAATTATGAATGTTGAGGAAGCGAGTGAAGTATGCAGAGATAGAGTTCTCTGGCACTCTGTTCTCTCTGCCTACCCTGCAAGGGATATGGCGTGATGATATGTATGTGTAGATGAATTTGACAAAATCTTCTAAAAAATATAATTATCTGAAAAGTAAATTCGAAACATTATCAAGCTAATGCGAAAAATTAGTTATAGATTTGTTTGAGCGATAGATTTAAAGTGAGCGACAGATTTAAAGTGAGTGATAGATTTAAAGTGAGTGATAGATTTAAAGTGAACGATCTTTGAAAGTGAGCTAGATGAGTGATTTAAAAATGTGGTTGACTGCTGAGCTAAGTGAGCTAAATGAGCTAAATGAGTGATATGTATCTTTACACTCAAAAGATATGTATCACTCTTTTCAGCGCAGTGATCTATATTGCGCATGACTATTCACCACCCATATCTTACGCGTGGGTGATCGTAGGAGACGACTAAGGGATATAAAACGCATATAGCATTTATGAAAGTGAAGGAAATCTCGTAACAAAACCCTATACGAACACGTCTGACCCGCGTGGTATATTAGGTCAATTTTCCAGCCATTATGGCAGAGACTCGAGTCCAACAGTGGGGCAACAAGCGTGAGATGATGTCATCATCATCTTTTGTCTCATAGCAATGCTACTTGCAAAACGTGTTAGCAAGTATTACGTACTATGGTATAAGTGCTACGTACTCGTAGGTCTGCTCTTTAAGAGATTACCAATACCCAACAGTGATTAATTAAAAACAACAGCAAAATTTCAGTGCATAAATAATATATTCACTCATAAGAACAAAGTTGAGGACAACTGACAATAAAAGGTAATTACGATAATAATGCGAAGTAAAATTTCTTTTCAACTACAAAGTATTTTTAACTATTGTATGCCCTCATAAAACCGTTGACCGTATACGTTTTATCGGTCAATGATTTTATAAGATGTAGTCCTATAACAGAGAAACTCATAATTCTAAGCGGATATTTTTATTGACTCGTAGGAGGTTTTCAATTCAGAGCCAGTCCTGAATAGATAAGGGTTTTCTTTGCTGTATGCCGTATGTAGCTTTGTTATAATGAGATTTGAATTGAAATAGAATTAGTATATCATTGAAATAATCTTGTAAATATTATTATTAGATAAAGTAAGTTATACCTAAATACATTTATTTTGTGCAGCGAAATGCACGTTTAATTTTATAACTCATATTACTTGTAATTAAATAATAGCAACTAATTTTGTAATTTTATATGTTGTTAATAATATATAAGCAAACATATTTCTTGGTAGGTGTAAATTAAATTCAGCTGCAAATGTTTATCCGATGGACAATAATCTCGCGAAGAGGCGGCGGGGCTGGTCCGAGAGGAAATCCTCATCGGTGACACGCTCCGCCGTCGGCGGCTGGAGCGATGCAGGGGCGAATACCTGCGGCTGATGCCGCCCTAGTTTCCTCATAGTAACAAGTAAAACAACCTAACGCTGGTCTCTAATGACCGCTCTGGCCGAAGCAGCCGGTGATTGGACCAGGGAATAGTCCGTCACTTGCAGAGAGACTGACCGCGTGAGGACGACGGCCCAGCAGTAAGCCGGGGTGTCGACGTAGTATGGTCCCGAAAGGTAACCCACCGCGCTGACCACAGACGTCAAGGATGCGGTAGCATTGGCCGGCCAAATGGCGATGGGGAGGGAATACGGTGGGTCATAGGGCCACGCGCGGTCTGTTCCGTCGCCACGGACCAAAGCGCGTTTGTCCAGATCATAGCCCGCTGATACATAGATGATAATATATTTATCAACCAATCTCAGTGAGAGCTTATATTGACATTAAATTCTTTTACTTTTTGTCTTAAAACCGCATAGTTTATTATAACGTAGAATAATAGCTTGGTTCATAGTATTACTAATCAATAACATATAGGGTTTAGGTGTAGGCATTACCAATCAATAACAGCCGAAAATACACATATTCTAATATTGTTATGTGTCAAAGAGATGCTATTATACCAGTATAATCAAGTAGACAAACAGTCGACAGTTATTCGTTGAATAGTTTCGTGAGGCGAGAGAATTGTTTGAAAATTGAATTTAATTTGATTCGTAGTTCACGTAATTACAGTAACAGGTAAGTAACATAGCACAAATAAGCGTAAATTTAAATGTGATGATATAATCGACGTGAATGGGGAAAATGGTTGAGCATAACGAGGTACCAAATAATTCACTCGTTTTGATATGATAGTTAAACTTTATTTTAGTAGGTTATGTACCGACCCCTTGTCGTGACGATTTAAGAATACCATGTCTCACTTTTACTCGTTGCTTACTCGAATGTCTAATGGGAGTTGTAAAAACCGGCTAAGATATCACCAGGACAATATGTAGTAATACAACACTGGGCACTTATAAAAACAATTGCAATTGCGAGTTCGCCTGCCAAGCGTAGTGAATATGACATTGTGTAACTTGGCCTATGTCTAATAGCGGACGTCAACAGGCTGATGGGTGGATGGACGATTCGATCACTCTGTGCCCGAACGTCTGGGGGCCGCAGAACACACTGTGTGAACTGCATCCGTTCTTTCGAACCATCGAATTCGTAGGGATTATTATTCAATATTCTTGTGCACGTTTTTAAATAGAAACTTAATAAATATTTATTGAAAGCTTATATAGCGATAGCAGAAATATTTTGAAGTGCAATAACTAGCAACGCTACCTTTCTTCGCTATTGAGCGATCTGCTCTGGCACCGAGAAAAATAATAATGTTATTGTTATTAATCTAGGAGTAACACTCTTCCAGCCATTAGAAGAATTATGTAGTTCAACATACTTATAAAAATAATATTACTGCATGTGTTTAAAATATATAAGTTTATTTATTTTAATAGTATGCTCTACATTTTTACTTCAATCCTAACTAAAATCTAATTATTCGAAATACGAAACAAAAAAAAGGAACCTTATAGGCAGGTTATTGAAAGATACCTGAACAGCATGTCTCCGTTCGCGCGATTATCGGGACTCCTCCTCGGTCGGTCTCTTTCGCGTCACTTAGTTTTAAAAATAAGTTTTACAAATAATTAGTAATCTTCTGCGAATAAGAAAGATGTCTTTGCTTTAATAATATTATGCCACCCACTACGTTTTTCTAATAAAATCGATAGTATAGAAAAGTTTTGAAATGTTATAAATTCATAGTTATGGGTTTTCTTTTGTAAACACATAATTATCTAGCTGGATGCCAAATTTATGGGTTTTTTGAATGGCTCAATTATATAAGCCATTCTGCGTTTACAAAATTTGAAATACAAGTTCGTCTAGGGCGTGTCAATACATTGTGTTTGAATAATCACACTATGCGTTTGATATAATTTCTGTGACTTAAAGGATAAATAATAACTCAGAAAAAGTTATTTGGAAACTCTGGGGAATCGATAGCCGTTGTCGAATAGTTAAAGGAGAGTAAAAACAAAAAGAAAACGTTCTGCAGTCATCATAGAAAAAAGAGGGACTGAACGTAACTTATTTAAAAGTAATATTTTTCTTTAATTTAATACCGTACTTTAATTTAAACCCGTATTTATTTTCATTATGATGATATTGCTCTCTCAGCTCATATGTCCCACTGTTGGGCGAGCCTCCTCCGTAATGGAAAGGAAGCTAACCTACTATACCACGCTGGTCAGACAGGTATAGGGTTTTGTTTCGAGTTTTCCTTCTCTTTATTTTAATCATTATCTATTATCGACGACGTCGAACTAATGGAATGCTATTGGTTCAACAGTAGAAGTAAAAATTTTATAATGTCAAATTTATATATTTTGGTTAATTTTTGTGGCAGTTTCTCGGTGGCCAGCTCAAGGAATCGCCCTTCCCAGTACCGTTATAGTTGACGCCCAGCAACAAAAACCACTAGTGACAGAGCGTCGACCTCATGCAGTCGGCTTTTCTGTGGATGATGGAAACGACTAAGGCGGTATCGGACAGATACTTGCGCAAGCGCCTTCGGTAGCGCTGGCGGCAGTACGCGATACGAGTGGAATGTCTCTTCTCTGATCGACTCCTCCCTCTCAATACCTGACACTGTCCAATGACCAAATCCCACCAACCACCCATGGGCTGTTCGACATCTAGGTCATATAGGCCGAAGCATCGAGATACATGTACATACCTTGCTCATTGCATTAGCTTGCACATGCTTCTTGAATCTCTACAAGTTATTTAACTTCTCTCATCCTTGTCCCTGTGTCCTTCTCCCTGTATCATTAGGGCGGACAGCACACGGTACGACTTCGTCGCCCGCGGTAATCGCATCTAGCCACTTCACCCGCTACTCTGGCTGCCATCTTGGCGTTCTGTGCCAACCTGGTATATAATCCTATAGCCTGCGGTAGTTTGCCTCAGAGGAAACGAGATCCGCGTAGTAAGTCGGTCGTTCTTCATAACGGCATATACCTGAAAGCATCCGTCGCCTAATCTCATCGTACATTGGACATAACCACAAAACGTGGTGAATGTCCTCGTATGGCTCGCCGCAGCTGCAATCGGCGCGGTCACTCAACCCCAGGTCACGCAGCCGCCCGCGAAAACACCCTTGCCCCCCAAGTAGCTGGGAGGTTTCATAGTCAGGCTCAACCCAAGTCGCCTTGAGCCGAGCCAACACCACCGGGAAAAACAGAAACGTCACCCTCCCTTTATCCTCGCGTACCCATCTCATGGGCAATGATGGTGGACGTCGCCTTACCAGGCTGACAGCTAGCTGGTTAAAATTGGCACGCCCAGGCAGGGTCACGACACCCGCCAATACTCCCGGCGAGCATATGCGCTTTTGAATCCCAACCTGGTCATACTACATGTGATACCGTTTCAATTTATTGTCACCTGTTTATAAAATAATAATGATTGATTAAAAATGCTCCAGGCAATAATAATTATTATTGAGAGCATGTTAGTTATATTTATGGTTTGTTTGTATGTTTATGGCCTATGTAGAATCTATCTTTTTGTAGCATTAGACTAAGAAGCTACTGCACGTTAGTAGATAGTTGCTTCCAATTGAACCTAGTCTATATTAATGCATTTTTAATGCTGTCATTGCAACATGACTTTCTTACCGCGCAAGTCTCAGTTGAATAAAGACCTGTCCGATTGAAGTACTTGTTTTAATACAAACAATTTAAAGATTCTGATATGATATGTTTTAAAGATATAATTAAGTTTACAGTCTAAACAAATTCCTTGTGAGCATATACTACAGAAATAATAACTTTTAAGGAGGTGTTATTTATTATTTCTTTAATTCGGCAAATAACGTTAGAGAAATCGTATTGAATTTATATTTTACCTATCGGTTTTGAGACATTTTATGTATCATTTAAATATTGACGTAGATGCGCTATTTTGATGGAAGAAAAGGTTTTGAAGACACTTAAGTAACTCAATAATTCTATTCCAGTAAATATATCAAATATTTTATACTTTCACCAAATAATCAAATTTAATTATATTTAATTAACTGTATTACAATAATTTATATATAGGTAGTCTATAATAACAATTTGTCCTTATTTAGTTATTCACTCTAACCTCTTTTCCTCTGATGGAAGTGAATTATTGTTTTTATGTATTATCCATTCTAAAAATAAAATACTTATTCGCTGTAAAGTAAGCGATAGCGAATTAAGGCAAGTTTAATATTTAACAATGACATTTGGTAGAATAGCAATTTAAAGTTGAATAGAAACAAATTGAAAACTTTAAGAAGTTAAGTTTCACTTTGTTTTTTTTAAATGAATTGTGTATAATATTTTAATTTTTTATTTTTATTTTAACACATGACTATGATGATACCTAATAGATTTTCGATCATTAATATTAGGAGTATAATTCGATGTTATCTTTCCTCGATCAATTTATCCTTGCTAAATGTATAATAATAACTCAGGAAACATGTTTATTAATTATGTCTAGTATTTTATTTGTAGTATGTTTATTTGTACATGTTTATTATATTTAGTTATTCTTTTTATCTTTGTATACTCATATACAATATATTACATTAAGTAATAATCACTCTTATTATGAACTTATTTTGTTAAAATAAGTCTTGCACTTATATTTGCATTAGGTCTTTATGTAAACAAACGCTCATTGTAAAATATATTTAATGATGTTTACTTTATGAATATGATAGGGAATAATTAATGTGAAAATCGAAGTACAAAGATAAGGATCATAAAAATATGTGTGTCTGTGTGTGGGTGTGTGTCCATGCATACGTACCTACATACATACATACACACAGATATTATATGTATTTGTGTGTGTGTGTGTGTGAATGTATGTATGTATATAAAATATAATGTAAAAAAATTAAAATAAAGCACATTGTTTTGTTTCTGTATCATCATGCAAGCATTATTTTAAAATCTTAAGAAATTAAAAATAGAGCATTTATCAAAGCTGAATTTATTTGACAAATTTAAGGTAATATATTTCTGTATTTTTTTAAAGTAAAGCTTTGTTAGTGGTAACTTTATTCTTGACAAATGTGTTGAAACTAATTTCTTGAATTGCAAAGTTCTTTCTTTAAGAACGATATGAATTGACTAGGTAAACAACATCGCTTATGTATTCTTTTACAGTTTATTTCAACAAAGCTGTTTTCCTTAGTGTTGTTAGGTGTGATTTAGAGGCATATGCAATATGTACATGTGCAGGAGTGCAAGTTAATTGCGTGCGCAGTCGGTGCAAGTGGGCAGTGGGGGAAGGTTAGTACAAGTGAGTGCATCTCTCGCACGGCATTCGTTGGCACGCCGCAGTGCCGGTATCACCTGTCGTTGTCGGTTGACCTTCAGCAGTCTCGCGTGGAACGAGCTCGGCGTGTCAATAGTATGTTGGCGGGAGAGCGCCGCGTGAGGCGCACTAACCGAACTCTGTCTGAACCATGGTAGAGATATCTTTCGTCTAGTCTTGTTTTGTTTGGAGGCGACGGGTGGCGGGGTGCTCTCCATCGCGTGACACGTGCGCAAGCGGGCGCTGCGAACGCGCGACCGCGACGCCGCCACGATCCGACGGGACTCGCGGTACTGTCGCCACTGCCGACATAACGCCTCGCACCGCGCCGCCCGCTAGCTCACACACCCGTCCGCTCACTACGCAGCCTCCGTATCGAGCTACACTTCCCCAAATTATTCGGCAAAAGTACCCACCGCGATACCGTGCGAAGGACGCGCCTAATCCATTCGCAGCAGTGGGAGTAAACGTTGCCAAAGTTAAGCAATGAAAGTTCAATCCTTCTAATCGTTATACAAGAAATTATAAAATAAATAACAATTAATTGTAAAACCATGTAATTCACGTAATTCTATTCGATTATTTTGTTTTATATTTATATTATTTTTTAATATTATACACATTTATTTGATCGTCTAAACTAACATTACATTTTGCCTAGATTATTATAATAACTATAGACATGGAAAGCTCTCCAGAGAAATAAGGCATGTCTTCTATGATAGACGTAAGTAGACATCATTCGCGATTTTTATTTGCAGTGGATGTTCTGCTCAGCTTAAACTCTTTGAATCAATATGCAATAATATGGACAAGTAGACTGTGTCGGTGTTTCCAATTTGACACACATATCTTTGAATAATAAAGGTTTTCTAAACGGTGGTATTTCAAGTTAGCTCTATTACGATTTTCTCGTGTTTGTTATCTGTTCAACATCTCGTAAGCAAATAAATAATAGATCGGGGAAAAAGGCTTTTCGCAAATAGTTTGTATAAACTTATAATAAAATCTCATTGACCGTACTAGTTTTAGCTGGCTGGTTTTGATACCATTAAAAAGGTTACATTTAAAAAAAAAAGAAACAATTTAGTAAAAATTTTTTACCAACGTTTTTCGTTTGTTTTCTGTCAAAGTTAATCACTTTCTAAATAGTCCATTAAAATGTTACATTTTTTGGCCTAAACTTGCGTTTATCAAAGTACGCAATTATATTATTGGGATGTGTGGGCGAGGTCAGTAAAAGCTTAATTGCTTAGCTAAAGTACTAAAGCTAATTTGCTTCGCCAAGTTTGTGGGGTTGCAACCCTTGTCCCGCGGCTGCCATATTGGAAGATGTGGTGCATACGCCTTTCTCGGAACTATTAATCTGATAAAAAAATTGTTAAGACTTGTAGCAAATTGCTTTATCTGCACTTTACTTATATAGGTAACTGTTTTCAATAAAATTACAAATAAAAAAGTTATTAACAAACATATGGAAAAATTACCAACAAATTTTCTTTTTTGTTACATAATTTTATTAATTATTATTTTACGACAAAATGACTTCAGAACAATCTTGTAGAGGGTCTTCTGACAAACATTTAGCCCTATATTTTTACGATTTCGTGTATTTATGCGGGTTTTAGAGCGCTCCAAAGTTCATCGGGTTCTTACTACTCGTAAGAATCCACTGACAGCGATACGTTAGCCTAAATTAAAAAAAATATATTTTTATATTTATAAATATTTTTTTTATTTTATTACTTAGTTATCTGTGTTACTACTTGGTTATTGATGGCGCCAGATTTTTATGTGGGTCGAAAAGGCCCCAAGATCGATGAGTGGACTGTATATTTTAATTTAAAATTAACCTGGTGCGACAAATATAACAGGATAGGAAATTAAAGGGATTACTTACAACCTTTGACGATTTCTTCCCGTTCGCAGGCAATCGGCAACATAAATTCGTATAACGACCGCGACAAGCACATACCCGATTAATGTTTTTTGGCGCGATCATATGTTATGTAGAATAGTTCACACGTTATCCACAATGAATCCGGTGAATATATTAGAGTTTATCTAATACACAATGTATTAAAGCGAACACCAAACACGGAGCACATCCGCCTCGACTCACTGTCCGTTCGGCATTACCCGACGTATATTCACATCGCGGGCAAGTGTAAGTAGGTAGGATAGGTTAATAGGATATATGGATAAGCACCAAAACATACTTAATAAAGACATGCTAATCTGGCGTAACCAGTTATTATTGACCCTTTTCCTACCATCAAACTTAAAATATTATTGTTTTTTACAATAAATTCTATACAGAGTGTACATTGACTGCACAGTCACTATAACACTGTCGTGGTCAAAGGTTGGTCAGGCATCACAGACTGTGGCAAAGCCCGGGCTACGTCGCAATAAGATGACACTGTCTGGATGGTAGGATTGATAGTGTATTGTTTATTATGTGCTTTTATCGCCGGGCAGAACCATCGATGCGGATCTCTACCGCTAACAACTGATGAGATTAAATTAAGAAATTGACAGAAAACGGCCGGAATTAATCATCAGAAAGGGTGTGGTCGTTCACCACAATAACGTTAGACCACATACATCTTTAGTAACTCAGCAAAAATTAAGAGTTTGACATGGAGGTGTTGAAGCATCACTATACAGCCCTGATTTACTTTCAGATTTCTACCTGTCTCGGTCCTTTCAGAATTCTTTAGACAGTATCAGGTTAATATCAAAAGACTGTTCAAAACTACTTGTCGCACTTTTTTTATCAGAAGTCCCATATATACAAGATGGCAGACAGTCATCGAATAAAATGGCCTATATATTGTACCTATATATTATTGTAATTAAATCTATATAAACTTTGAAAAAAAATCTTGAATTTTCACATATTATGCGAAGAAACTTTTCCCCCAACCTTATATTCTCATGCAAATCGCGGCTTAATTTTATGATTTTTATAATATGCTCATAGACCTAGTATGTAAACATACATAAGCAAGGCATTTTTTTTTGTAAAATGTTTGGAAACAGCTGATTATATTATCACTACCCTCGTAAATGTTTTGAGATTCCTTGCCAATGTATTTATTTAAACTAGAATGCCGAATGTCTATGGTACCTTGTAGTTGATCTGAAGTATTATGAGCCATTCAGTAATATTGGTATTGGACAGAATACTGTTATCGAGTAGACGTCTGCATCATGATTTAAAAATCTGATGATGGAGCTTTATAGAAAATACTTGGAAACTAACTATCGATTCATATGATGTCGTCGCCAAGATTACTGAAGAAATGTTATGAAAACACATTTTTTAAGTATAAAACTTAAAAATATTCTGGATGTCAATAAAAAATGATCGAAAAGATAAAAAAATGCAAAATTTTAATTATTTTTTTATTTTATTAAGATCAAACTCAAATGTAATAAACTCTTGCGGGGGCAATACTCATACAAATAATATACATAAATTACACCGATACTCAGAACGATTATTTATCTACAAAGAATCGTTCCACTTAGGGATCGGATTGACGACGTTCAATTCGAGACATATTTTTCAAACATTTTATTTTATTATTTGTATGTATTTAGTATGATTATGTATGTAAATTCTTAATTAGATCCATCAGCCCGTAAACGTCCACTGTTGGACATAGGCCTCCCCACGAGAATGCCATTCAACACGGTCCCGCGCCGCTTGCATCCAGCGGTTTGCTGCATTTTCCTTCCTGTTTTCCTTCTTGAAAAACAGCACCACCGCGCTCCTGGTCCACGACTCTGGAACGTCGCCCCCGAGAATGACAGAATTAAACAGCTTCTGTAGGGCTTTTAAAACCGGCTTGCCGCCTGCCCTCAGGAGCTCTGTGGTAATTCCGCCATCTCCCGGTGCCTTTCCGTTCTTTACCTGTTTCAGAGCCATTCTGATCTCGTACAAGCTGACCTGACGTCCGGGATTTCTTCAGTCTAGTGCCGAGTTAGCTTGGATTTGGGGTCTTGGACCAAGCCGACAACAGGAATCAAGGATGATTTGTACAACTGCCCATAGAACCTTTCGACCTCTCCCAAGATCTCACTCTGGGATGAAATGACAGTATCGTTATCGGTCTTCAGCTTGGTCATTTGACTCTGCCCGATAGACAAATCTCGTGTGAACACTTTGGAGCCTCGATTTCGCTCTATTGCCTCTTCAATACGCAGTGTATTGAATCGGCGAATGTCGCGTCGCATAGATTTGGAGATTTGTCTATTAAGCTGCCTAAGTTCGGACCAATCGCCTGGGGACTGTACCGTCATTTCCTTTCTCCTCTCCATGAGTTTGAGAATCTGGTCAGAAAGCTTTTTTGTTCTAGTTGCGCGACGGTCCTTGACGAATTGTGACCCGACCGCGTGCACAGTTTCCACGAACCTGTTGTTCATATCGTTCGTCGATTCGCACTCTTTCAGACATTGAAAGCGATTATGTAATTTTTATAAATTAGACTGTGACTGTGGTCTCTCTTATATAGGCCAAACAAAGAGATCTGTAAGAACTCGGATCAAGGAACATATAGTTGATGTGAAACACCACCGTCACACTAAGTCTGCAGTCTGTGAGCATAGTCAGGACCGCGCCCGCCATTACATCAGGTTTGATAAGCCACAAATCCTCGCAAAAGAACACCGATACCTGCCTAGAATGGTTCGCGAGTCTATTGAAATCAAAAAACATGAAAATTTCAATAGAGAGGATGGCTGGGTATTATCATCAAGCTAGAATCCTGTTATTCACTTAATTAAAAATAAAACTAAGAAAACCACCACAAGACTGCAAGACACTGTGAGCACTTATTGTATAGATTTGACCCACAATAATAGTTAAATCTTAATTTAATTAATTTTAGTAAGATAAAGTAGGCCGCCACTCAAAAATTCAATAATAAAATTAGTATCATGCCTCCTGAGTTTTCTCGCCGGATCTTTCTCAGTGTGGCCGTGTTCCGATCCGGTAGTAGCTGAATAGTTTTTCTTATTTCTGTTAGTTTTGTAAAAATTGTAAAATTGCCACAATAATAATTATCATAAATTAAATACCTTAATAATAACAAATCATAAACAACATAAATTTTATATATAGAATCATTCTCTTTTTGTACTGGCAATGAATTTGTATTAATTTTGTATAAATATGTGGGTCAAAATTTAATATCTTATAGGGTAGATATAAATAAATTTCTGTAATAACAATGACATATTGGACGTAAGACACCTCAGTCCTCCCGTGACCATGATCACTGTAAAGTGTTCGAAACGTCGGGAAATTATAAATCAAATACAAACGCGATAGAATCCGTAAAAGTAGTTTTATTTCAAATGTGTAATACTCGCGTAAACATTAGAAGTCATTATGTAATTCGAGTTGAAAGCTATCGGGGTTATGGTATTGGACAGGTGTAGGTCGGAGTATAGACATTATCAAGCGAGACTGCTCGACTTTCGTACGAAGGTTCAATGTGCCTCGTACCATCCGGTGATCACTCCCAGTTTTAACCCTGCTGATCACAGAGACATCATTGAATATTTGTCGTTTGTCCGTCAAGATGAAGTCTATCTCATTTTTAGTGGATCCATCGGGGCTAATCCAGGTCCACTTCCTTTGTGGCCGCTTCTCGAAGAAGAAATTCATCATAAAAAGGCCTTCCTTCTCCAAAAAGTCGGCCAGTTTTTCCAAAAGTTTGTCCAAATCCATATTTCCCCACTCTCAACTCATCGTCTGTCCTTTTGCCTAGTTTTGCGTTGAAGTCTCCCATCATTACCGTGAAGTGGGTTTTGGAAGTGTGAATGGCTCTCGAGATATCCTCGTATAAGGCCTTCACTACATTGTCGGAGTATGTCGAGGTCGGTGCATAAACCTGTATGACCTTCAGCGAATACCGTTTGGTAATTCTGAGTATAAGGTATGCTACCCTTGTCGACACACTCTCGATCCTCTCCACGTTGTCTACGAGAGACTTACGATCGATAAACCCTACACCGCCTTGGGATGGGTGATCTCCCTCCCGGTAGAAGAACAGGTTTCCAGTCCGGAGGATTATCGTGCCTTCCCCCTCTCATCGCACTTCTGATAATCCTACAATGTTGCATCGGATTTGGCTCAATTCCTCTTCTAGCTCGATGACCCTCTCGTCGGTCCTAAGTGTCCGAATGTTGTGTGTTACCAGGGCCAAGGGTCGATGTTTTTGTTAGCCAGATCGCGACCGGAGATTCTCCGCACCCCCTGTCCCGCCACCATCGAGCCCGCTACAAAGATGAGCCCGTGGCACAGCGGTACTGCCGTGACTGGGGCCGTCACTTTTGGTGCATACATTTTTATTTTGGGGGGAGAATAATGTCATAATCGCCACGCTTGGCAGGCGGATTGGCGATCGCGGTAGATGATATTAAGTTTCCCGGGAGATAGCCGCTGCCCACTCTCCCGGTGTGACCCTTAGCCGATTTTTACGACTCCCACGGGCAAGCAAGGGGTGACGACATCTGTGTTCTCTTCCCGTCGCCACACGGGTCTTTATTAGATATATTTATTCAATACAAGTGCAAGGTTTGTCTGCTTATAGTGCGAGAAATAACCACGCGACATTAGTTTTTCATAAAACAAATGTCAAAAGACTACGTATGAAATACGACTGTTTATATGTATATCCTCATGGACCTCCTCAGAAAACTACTTTTAAGCATTCTATCGCGTTTGTATTTGATTTTTAATTTCCCAACGTTTCGAACACTTTACAGTGATCATGACCACGGGAGGACTAAGATGTCTAAGACATCTAGAGATCAAGACATCTAGGACCTAAGGGTCCAATATGTCATTGTTATTACAGAAATGTATATCTACCCTAAGATAAGTAGACCTACTATAAGATATTAAAATTTGACCCACATTTTTAATACAAATTCAGTATGCCAGTTAAAAAAATAAGTTATTCTATATATAAAATCTTATATTGTTTATGATCTGTTATTATTAAAGCATTTAATTTATGATAATTATTATTGTGGCAATTTATTATTTTAGGAAAACTAACAAACTATTCGGCTACCACCGGAACGCGGCCACACTGAGAAAGATCTGGCAAGAAAACTCAGGAGGCATAATACTAATTTTATTATTGAATTTTTGAGTGCCGGCTTGCTTTGTCCTACTAAAAATTCATTTAAAATTTAAAATTTATCTATTATTGTGGGTTAAATCTATCCAATAAGTGCTCACAGTGTCTTGCAGTCTTGTGGTGGTTTTCTTCTGTAATAACAATGACATATTGGACGTAAGACACCTTACCTTAGTCCTCCCGTGACCATGATCACTGTAAAGTGTTCGAAACGGCGGGAAATTAAGAATCAAATACAAACGCGATAGAATACGTAAAAGTAGTTTTATTTCAAATGTGTAACACTCGCATAAACATCTACTGTTGGACATAGGTCTCCCCACGAGAATGCCATTCAACTCAGTTCTTTGCCACCTGCATCCAACGGTTACCTGCGACCTTCAAAAGTTCGTCAGTTCACCTAGCGGGAGGTCTGTCCTACGCTGCGCCTTTCTTCCCTAACTGTTGTCGGTTCATTGAGCGATGTGGCCTACCCATTGCCACTTCAATGTGCAAATACTATGGCTATGTCGGTTGCACTCGTTCTTCTACGGATTTCCGTATTTGTGATTTTATCACGTATAAAAATACCTTACACATACATACATACATACATATCATCACGCCATATCCCTTGCAGGGTAGGCAGAGAGAACAGAGTGCCAGAGAACTCTATCTCTGCATACTTCACTCGCTTCCTCAACATTCATAATTCTCTTCATACACGCTCGCCGGTTTCGGAGACTCTTGACTCCACCTTCCTTCAGTACATGACCGATCTGGTCTAGGTAGGTAAAAATACCTTATATTCTTAAATTTTATTTTAATTATTATTTATATGTTGTTCCGTGTGGTGATGGAGTAAGAATACAATGCTTCACTCCTTACTTGCCTGTCGGTGTCGTAAAAGATAGAAAAACTCGAATTATAAATACCTTTTGCCCGCGATTTCGTCCGCGTAGATGTCGAAAGTGGATCTAATAGGGTTTTACTTGATTTTTTCGTTATTAATTTTGTTATAACATACAAGTTATTGTGTTTAATTATTTAAATACTTATAAATCATCATTGTCCGTGTGGTGACGGAGTAAGAATACAATTCACCACACCCTATCTTTCCCGTGGGTGACCCTACGAGACGACTAAGGGATATAAAATGCATATAAGATCTATGCGAGAGAAGGAAAGTTCGAAACAGAACCCTATACCAACACGTCTGACCAGCGTGGTATATAGTAGGTCACTTACCGTCCCATCATGAAAGAGGCTTGAGCCCAACAGTGAGACGTGTATAAGCTGAGATCATAACAATGTTTCTTATAGTGTAAAGATTTAAAAGTTATGAATAAATATGAAAATAAAATTTTGTTATATATTAAGAACACGAAAGCTCGGTGAAAGCTCTTTGATCTGGTGAAAGTCACGCGGGGTTATTATTTTTTTTACAACGAAATCGAAATACCCCCTTTTTGGCAGGCTATGTTTTGGACGCATTCTGCACTTACCGTCTGGTGCGACGGAAGAGCGGGGTACGGCGCCATAACCCATTGCCATAGTTTTTATGACTTTTTATAGTATTTAATTTGTAAGGCATATTATAAATCAGCGACATCGTCCCCGTAGAAATAATGTGATATATATACTACACGTTGTATATAATTTTCCTTATATATTTAAAACATTGCACATTAAAATTAATTATGCGCATACATGGGTGAATACAAACGAGCCGTCATATAGTAAATAGCAAACTGACATATAAGTTATTCTGAATTCACGTGTGCAACGCATCCCGTCAATAAATATTTTACGTCAGACTGAACAGAGACACGAGTAATCGTAAATACGACAACACCATAGCGAATTAACAAAGTGACGACAGTGTATATAATCTAATTTATTACCTTTAACATATTAAGTACATCTCTAAGTTTTTAACAATTTTAAATAGTAAGACACTTGAAAATCGCAAAAAAAAAAACGACTCTGAGTAATAGAAATCTTCTACTGCACGTCGTTACATAACCGAGAGAACTGGACGTAATTTGTGATTGTTAATTATAAGCATTATAAGAATTAATTCTTTAATGGCGAGTGTGGTCTTATAAAAAATATTATATTCGAATAGGTGCTGTAGTAGATCTACGTAGATAGATCTCCAATGTCCCGTTATTGCATGAAATTCAACATATATATATATATACATACATATCATCACGCCATATCCCTTGCAGGGTATGCAGAGAGAACAGAGTGCCAGAGAACTCTATCTCTGCATACTTCACTCGCTTCCTCAACATTCATAATTCTCTTCTTACACGCTCGCCGGTTTCGGAGACTCTTGACTCCACCTTCCTTCAGTACATGACCGATCTGGTCTAGGTAGGTTAGTCTCGGTCTCCCTCGGTACCTACATCCTTCCACTTTCGCATTGTATATCTTCTTAACCAGGCGTTCGTTCGGCATTCTTTCTACATGTCCGAACCATCGGAGCATTCCCTTTCGCATCTTTACACCAATACTCTCTTTCATACCTACTCGCTCTCTTACGTCGTCGTTACGAATGCGGTCGGTCAGCCAACTCCACAGATTTTCCGCAGAGATCGCATTTCGACCGCATTAATTTTATTTCATACTCTTTTCTGCATACCCAACTCTCGCTTCCATACAGTAATGTTGGGACAAGCACTGCGTTATGTATTGCTACACGTGCCTTCTGGCTGAGGTGGTGGCTGCCGAGAAGTTGCCCCAACGCTCCGTTCACTCTATTTCCCGCATTCACTCTTCGCTCTATATCAGTGGTGTACCTTCCATCTCGGCTAAATCCACATCCAAGATATACAAATTCATCCACTTGCTCTAGTACATCATTACCTATTGTTACTCTTACATCTGTTCTGGTTTCATCTCTTTCAAAGACCATTAAGACCATTATTTTGGTTTTGCTCATATTCACGCGTAGACCCCTTTTCTTACAATCTTCTGTCATTGTGTCGACTAGGGTCTGCAGGTCAGTCGCTGACTGTGCCAGCAGGACTGCATCATCTGCATAAAGCAGAGCAGAGACCACTGAGTCGCCCATCTGGACTCCCGCATTCATATCGTTCAACGTTTGGAGACATTTATCCAGATATATGATAAACAGCCTGGCTGACAGAACGCACCCCTGCTTAACGCCGATATTGACGTCAAACCAAGGCGACATTCCATCATCCAGCCGCACACAGGCTCTACAGCCCATGTAACTGGACTGCACAGCCTGTAGCAATTTACCGTTAATACCATACTCCGGTAAAATGTCCCAAAGTTCCTTTCGTACAACCGTGTCAAATGCTCTCTCCAGATCCACAAAACTGCAGAAAACCCTTTGACCTAGAGCCAGATGCTTCTCCACAATGTTGCGCAGAGAGAACACTTGATCCATGCATGCCCTTCCACTCCTGAAATCTCCTTGTGTCTCACACAGTAAACCATCGGACACCATCCTCATTATCCTTTCAATAATTTTACCATACACTTTTGCTGCCAAACTGGTCAAGCTTATGGCTCTGTAATTTGCGCAGTCATAACGTGAACCCTTGTTTTTAAACAAAGGCACGATGACTGCGCTATTCCAGTCCCTGGGAACCATTCCCGAGCTCCAACATAAATTGAGGAGCAACAGGAACGCCTCCCAGACACAAGAGCCATCAAGCTTGATCATCTCGGCAGACACCATATCAATGCCCGCAGCCTTACCATTTTTCAAACTTCTTATCGCCCATTCAACTTCATCCATACTGATGCCATCGGAGGACGCCGTTGTCGAATGTTGATCTACTAAACCACATGCAACACCGACGCCAACCGTAGCATCCGCATACATATCGCCAAAATATTAACTCCATCGGCTTAACACGTCTTGTGTTTGTGTAAGAATGTCTCCATCCACCTTTAGACCTTATTTTATTCATTCTGAAGGCTGACCAACCACCCCGAGACTTCTTCACCTCCCTCCAAAAGAGTTTGGTGTTACCCTCGAAGTTTTTAGTCAGCCTATCTTCTGCACTCATACTTGCTCTATCACGTTTCTCTTTCACTAAGGCCTTGGTGTCATTCTTACATTGCCGATATATTTCCTTCTTCTGTTCAGTCATACTGTCATTCAGATTCAAAGAAGAGACATAGTCCAGCCACGCTTTCTTCTTTTGCTCTACGGAAGCTGCCACTTCCGCATCCCACCATGCATCACCATTTGTTTTTCTATACTTCTTTGAACTTCCACATACTTCTTTCGCTGTATCTACCATACTCTCTTTCAATACTCTCCAGCATTCTTCAATGTCCGATTGCGGCTGGCTTGCCATCGTCAGCCGTTCTCGGACACCCTCTGCATACTTTTCTCTTACACACTCTTCTTGCAACCTTTCAACCTTTATTCTTTCAAGCCCTCCGAAGTGGACACGCTCTCGCCAGTGCCTCCACTTTCTGAACAGACCACTAAATCTCGCAACAACGAGATAGTGGTCCGTATCGACTGTGGGGCCCCTGTAGGCTCTTGCGTCCAATATTTTGCTTCGGAGGCGACTGTCTACCAAAATTAAATCTATTATGCTTTTCTGTTCATTCCTTCTCCATGTATACATATGGTAGTAGTAGGTAGTATAAATAAGATTATATTAAAAATATAAAATTTTTAAAATCACTAGTAATTACCTAATTATTTACATTTGAAAATATCTAAAAATATTCATGATTTATGGACAAACTTTTTTTTTACGCACGGCCATTCATAAGTAAGCAATTATCGAACGCACACAAGTTCATGTTAGAAGTTATGGACACCTATCTACCTACATTGTAGTGAATACATACACTAATACAACAGACACAACAGTATCAGTTATTGTATTTGTAATTAACCAATTACCAACACAAGTAACATAGTAAATAAGTTTATGATTAAAATTTTCTTTTATACTATTTAAAGGGCTTAGAACTGCCATAATAAAAAGATACATTAAAATACTAGTTTATTATTTAAAACCACATACATACTAATGTTCGTATTTATTAAGGTGTATTTAAAAAGTGGAATGTACTATTTACAACTATAGGTATTAAACTTACCTTTTCATTTAGTTCCATGAAAAAACCCTATCGTGTAGTGTGTATAAATGTACAATTCGTTTAACACTTGCTTAAATTGTTTTTTAATGTTATTTGTTTCGTTCGATCACCTTTCACTTCACTTAAATGCAGTAATCATTTTGCTATGAAGGGCCTCACTATACCTACACACTAATTGCATTTTTTTTACTTCGCATACCACGTAACTTTCAGCACTAAGAAAGTAGCCAGCACCATACACACATTCTTTAATATTCGCGGTTCGAATATTTTACATGATTTAATAACCATCATTGGATATAAAAAATAAAAATTAGCGCGCGCTCATAATTAGGTCACGGTCAAGACTAAGAGTTCACTGGGGCGAACATCGGCGTGTGCGCAGCGGGTACAGGGGGGGGTTACGAATTTTGCCGAACGCTTACCGAAATACCGACAAAGAAATATTTGAGTACCTAACTGATTTATCGGGAGTGTTTCTTTGTGTGCGTGGCCGTCTGTGTTTATAATTATGAATAACTAACGTAGTGTCATCATATTTAGTGTATCTGGAAATGTTTAAAATGTAGAATGTATTTTTTTTTTGAAAATAAAAACATGTTTTTATTTCACTAATCAATTATACTATCGAATCTGAACCTTCTATGTAAATTTGGGTACCTCTTGAAAAAAAACCCTGTGTATATATATATATATATATATATATAGCTATAAAGAAAATTCCTATATATTTTCTATTAACAGTAGCTTTTGGGATTATTGTTACTAATACTATGAACATTACCTGCAATAAATGTTTGCTGTTGTTTATATACTAGCTGACCCATGCAACTTCGTTTATTTTAAATAATTAAATAAATAAGAAAGAGGGAGGGAGAGACTCCTCTCTGCAGATGGCAGACTAATCCTCAGTCTACCCACCTACGACTTTAGATATTTTCAGCGAATTTCGTCAGCCTTTAATACATGAGAGAACAGCAGTAGGACCAAGATAGAAAAAAAAATCTTTCCCTTAAAATCGCATGCTTATCTATTAAAATATATTCTAAGTACATTGTAAAAATCCCTAAGTGTTATAACTGAAAATATTAAAGATTACCAACAGTTACCATGGCAATGGTTACAATATCAATGATTACTATCGCAACGGTTACAAAAGCAAATGCTAACAAAGCACGGTATTTTATTTTGGCCTGTTGATAAAAAAAACTTTAGACAGAAATCCTTTTGTTATACGCCTATACGACTCGAAAGAAAACCTATGCAAATATGTTATTTGAAGTAAATCGTACCTATGATTTCGTAGATCACATGGTGAATCCATCAATCAATGGGTGGTAGATATTTCACTGATTAGTTTTACTTATTTAACAATGGAATGACTTATTTATAGTTCATATATGGAGTATAATGTTTTCTGATTACAATTCTTAACGTCTTTGGCGACATCCATGGAAAAGGAAAGGTGGCGAATTGGACTTACATGGTTATTATACAGAATGGCAGACACTTGCTCCTATAAATTGGTTCTTAACGATTTATAGTATAACGCCAGATAATTTTCAGAATCTCGTTATAAAGTCACAGGTTGGTCATGAAACAACCCCATCTGTTCAACACAACCAAGTCGTGTTCGTGGGTCACCACATTATACATATATTATAGTCTTTTGTACGCGTTTTACACAGAATAGTCTTCAATCATAATGTTTTACGTGTAGTAATAGTTATCTACATAATAGAATACTGGCAAATTAACTGCAAATGACAAAAAAGATGTTAATAGGTCACTTAAAATGATGTATTTCCTTTGCTCAAAGATATTTCTTATATCACAAAATAATAAATAAATACCAACTTAAAACTAGAATAACTCAAACAAACGATGTAAGTGGATCTTTAAATTTATTCAATATCGATGTCTGGGCAGCTAAGGTTCGCCTACTCTGTAATAAAATTGCGTTCTTTATCTGTCATTGACCTTTCTAAATGATAACGACACACAATAAAGGAAAATAAAACATCTGTGAATTAAGTTATAACACAATGATATCTGTATTAAAATAATAAAAAGATCGATAAGTAATCGGGGTTTGTGTAAGTAAAAAGACCTCTTTAGAGGAAAAATAAAGTAAAATATTAAAAACTGAAAAGATTTATAAATAGGGAAAAGGGATAGATCGTACATAAAAATACTGGAATCGACACTTATGAGCGTTTTTCAAGTTGCAGGTTCCTCTGCTGTCAAAAATATATGGTAGACAGACTTGGATGTTTGCTCACAAAACTCTGCATAAATTTCCATACTGCGGAAACTGGATATCACTTAATATGTATGTTATAACGAAAAACTTTCTATAACGTAAGAATTAGTTCAGTTTGGTAGGTTTACCCCAAAACCCATACATCAGAGTTTCACTCTTTCATTAATCCATTCTCTATTACGAAGAAATATTTTCATATTTAGACATCAGTCAGCAACATACGTATTGAACAGTATAATTGTTTTTATAATCAGCTTTCAAAACTAATCTTTTGAGGTGCCAAAATTTCTAAGGAAGATACCTGTTTATTAAACAGCTGTCTCGCTTTTGTTATTATGAATTACCTTAATGTTCCCTTTTCTTTATTATTATTTAAACCTTGAAATCCACGACCAAGTGGAAAATCGGGCTCCAGTTGACGTGATATTTATTTATTTAAATAAATAAATAGACGTGAAACTACCTCTGTACAAAAAAAATCTATAAACGTTAAATTTCTAAATAAATTTGAAACTACACAATACAATACAATTTTGTATGAACATTTTTTGTGTCATGTAAAGGTCAGATGAAGTAGGATTTTACGAAATTCCTTCTCCGAAAGGAATTCTATGTAGCGAAAGTAAACTACACAACTAATGACGTAACCGAAGCGAGGGCGGGTCGCTAGTAAGATATATACGAACAAGGTAAATTTTAAATAAAACCCTACACCAACCCGCCTGATCAGTGTGGTATAATAAGTTAATTTCCCTGTCTTTGTGGAGTGGTTTTGTATCCAGCAGTGGGAGGTGTGTGAGCTAATTATGATGAGGATATACATATATAAACAGCCTTCCTCTTTGCGGTAAGTTAAAAAAAATTTGGCTATGTGATTATTTCATACATATTAAAGTTTAATCAGATTATTGACTCTTAATAAAAATACAAAATTGTCTTACGGAATTGAAAAGAAAACCTTTTACTGCGTAGCGGGTGAACCATATGTGTACCTTACCTTTTGTAAGGTACACATATGAGGTTTGTCATTAAGAGTGATACTATTTTTGTTGATTTATCATTGAGATGTATCTCAGAGATATCTATGTTATAAATTCCTAAACATCACATAAAATTTTAAATAAAAATTAGAGCAAAAGTAAACGAAAATTGTCTCTGATCCCTGTTTATTGCGAGCATGTTTTACAGTTAAAAATATAAGTAAAGGTCTTAAGAGGCAGCGAGAAGTGCATTAGTGGTAGTATTAAACTACGTTTACGTAGAATGATTCGTAAAAATAAATTGTCAACGAAATAGCCAAACTGAAGGAATAGATAAGAAAACGTATTAAACTTAGCAGCACACAAAACTAGAAATAAGAAATTTGAAAAATCACAAAAGACAAGGAAAAAGGAACAATACTAATAACTAATAAAAAAACTGAGAAGAAAAAACTATTCCAGTACACATTCTTCGAATACATTATAGTTATAAGTCGACCCGACTTGACTTCTGACTTAAAAGCCTAATTTATAGCTTCAATGAGCCACGATTCTGGTAAAGTCCATTACTTAAAACTTTAAAGCGCCCATTAGCATTGAGAAGTACAGGTTTATAAAAATGAAAACCCACAATGTGGATTGAGCGGACGCGTATCTACATGGTAGTGCCATCTATGTGTCACTATCACTATCTATAAGTAACAGAACTTGAGAACAACGAAGTAATGCAAAACGACTAACAAGTAAATTATATACTGCAGGGGAGAACGAACTCGTGAGCACTGCGATATCAGATAGAAAGTGCTTAATGCTTTACGGACACGATTACATTGGGTTATTAATTAGTAATCGCAAAAAATAATCAAAATTCGTCAAAAAAATGATAATAATATTATAAAATACGTTCTTCGGGTGTAATTTATAACCCTAGTTGTGCGGTCTAACTTGTCACAGTCCCTAAAAATCTATTTTCCCTATTCTACTTTACATTTATTTGTCATAAATTTGATATTGCTAGGACGTCATCGGAGATAGGCAACAACGATCATGGTTGAATCTTGATCTATAAGCATTAAAATTACCTGTTATAACTATATAGTTTGACTATCGTTGTTCAGAGAATATAAAACACTTTTATAACGATAACACATCACATGGTATTAAAAATACAAGCCTGATAGACTAGGCGTGCATTGTGCTTTGCAAGCCATGTACTGTTGTGATTTAACGTTCAACGGCAACCATTAACCTAAGACCAAGAATCGGATGTATAACTAGCCCAGGCATGAGTGAGAATGGAGCGGCGGCACGGAGTCCTCTCCTTTCGGCTGGTGCAGGTATTGTCGGGGCACGGGTGTTTCGGTTTGTACCTGCACACGGTCGCGTATAGGGAGTGGACTCCGGCCTGCCACCATTGCAGCAGTGACGAGGACACGGCGAGACACACGCTGGAGGTGTGTCCGAGTTGGGACGGGCAGCGCCGTGACCTCGTCGCTGTTATCGGTGCCGACCTGACGCTGCCGGCTGTCGCGAGGGCGATGGTCGACAGCGTCAGGAACTGGGACACGGTCGCCGCCTTCTGCGAGGCTGTCATCTCGCAGAAGGAGACGGCGGAACGAGTCCGGGAGGATTTTCGTGACCCGGGCGATGTCGATGAAATGTCGATTCAGCGGCCGGGGCGGCGCAGGCGCGAATACCTGCGCCTGATGCCGCCCTAACCGAGGCTTCGGGTGATCGGACCGGGGAATTGTCCGGTCACCCGACGTGAGGCCACCGCGTGAGGACGACGCCTCGACGGCGAAAGCTGTCGGGGCGTCGATAGGAGAGGAGCCCGAGAGGGCATACCGCCGAGCGGGCCACCGAAGACAAAAATCGGGTACCAGTGGCCCGCTCGCACGGCGAAGAAGAGGTGCTTGCAGGGTGGGTCAATGGGGTTGCGCGCCGCCTCTTCCGTCACCCCGGACCGACTTGGCGGGGTGCGACGTCCATGGCCCACCGCAAAAAAAAAAGAACGGCATGAGTGAGAATGAGATTCAATTCTTGATAATAATTGCATATTTTCAAGAAATAGTTAATACTTGATTTAAATTTGAGCTACATATAGAAGGAGTAGCAAGAATATACAAAGTTTATATTACCTATATACATTATATTATATATATTTAGTAAAACAATACGGTGTTCTAGTTGAGATTTCGAAATTTCTATAACAATTAACTATTTTCGCTTCTACATTGTTCGCGAAGTCTAACGCACTAACTACACTCTGCCATCTCCTTACTCGTATTAAGTACGCTCGTCGCAGTAACCGACGCGAATGTAATTTGTGTGACTTTCGCCTTTAGCATTCGTCGCTATTCGTGATATGATTGGTATATTTCCATACGATTCTTTAGTAATTTTCCTTCCCAGCACGTCAAACTTACATTTATAGAGACGAAAGTAAAAGGTACTTAGATAAAACTCATTTCGGAACTCTTGAAAAAATACTAACTAAACTGACCATCTAGAACCGTTACATTGCCAATTATTATTCTACAGCAAGAACTTTCAAGAAGCACGGAACTTTTTAAATAAAAATTGACTACACAGGTGGCGTAGTGGTTAAGATACCGACCTATTGTGCCAGTGTCGTGAGTTCGATTCCTACGTAGGACAACATTCTGTGTGCTCTACAAATTAATGTTCCAAGTTTAGGTGTAATTTGAGTCCGTTAAATTGAGTGATCGTTAAGTCCACTGTAATACAAGGGTTGCTTGCTTAGTGCTGGGTGTTGCTTTAAAAGGAAAAAGCTAAAGACATTTGGAGCGTTTTTTATATAATTTTATATCAATACCGCATAATTATCTTTTCTATTTCAAGACAGAATTCCTCAAAATGATAAAAAACCAACCTTTATAAGATAAAGCCAAAAGCAAAAGAATTTAATGTCTGACAGCTTTTGACTACTATTTTCACCAAATAAAAAATCGGCCAAGTGCGAGTTATACTCGCGCACGAAGGGTTCCGTAAAACTAAAAATCTCGTTTGGTCAACAATTACATTCCCAAGGAGAGTTAACGTCTGGCAGGGGGCCGGTCATAAAACTATTGCCAATTACTTTTACATTATGTACTATGAAAGAAGAGTACATATTGTATCGATCCCAAGTAATTGGGATATTTTTTTTAGGGGTGGGTTATGGTCGGCGCTCTTCTCGCACCACTCCGTCAGGGGCGACAGAGGGGCGTACGCACGCATACCCGTAACCCACCCACGAACCTCGCCTACGTCGTTGAACCGGCCACTGGAGCAGCGTGAACTTGTCGTCAGTGGCCGGCCCGACGGAATACCCCCTGAGAGGTACCCTCCCCTTGAGCGACGTCCCGGGGTGCGGACGTCGTAAGTAATTGGGATAAGAGTAGGAGAATGATGATGATGAATTCAAGTTTCTTTTTTCTTTGATATTAATTCAAGTTACACCTAAATTAGTAGTAAATAAAAATTAGTAGTTTTAATAAATATTAAAACTACTAATTTTTAAAACATTTAATGAACACGTTTTTAAACTATTTTATTTATAATATTATATTATTAAATTATTATAAATAAATTTTGCAAAAATATTAGCAAAAAGAGCTCGGCGGCGGTGAGATTCGAACTCGTGCCTACGGTGTCTTAAACCAGCGCCTTGGACCACTCGGTCACGCTGCCTGTTCATTGTCAGTGCAAAATTAACTGCTGCTTGTTAACCATACACATTCAGGTGAAAAGAGGTAGTGAGTTTAAAATGATTAAAAATATTTTTTTTATATGATGTAATCAAAAATTTACAGTTTTCACAATTTTTCCTTAATCTGTGCTATAAGACGTTGCTTCGTTCCAAATTTCAAGATTCTGAGTTCACGGGAAGTACCCTGTAGGTTTTGATTCCCTTGCGAGTGTCGAAAATTTGCAGAAATTTGCGACATAAATAGCTATATCTTTTGATTGCGTTAGTTTAAAAGTTTGATTTTTATACAGCTCTAAGGGACAGTAGACCTGAGTATTTGATATAAATTTCAGCTTGATACCTCCACGCGTTCCTGAGAAAAAGAGTCTTGACAGACAGACAGACAGACGGACGGACGGACAACAAAGTGATCCTATAAGGGTTCCGTTTTTTCCTTTCGAGGTAAGGAACCCTAAAAACGAAAAGAACGCCTATCAAAAAACTATAGTTTTCTGTCTCTGTAAAACACCTAATTGCCGATAATATTATGGACGGCCTATTATGCAAATTATCAAGCGACAAAGGTATTACCAGAGCCATGGTTCTGCATATCTAGTAAGTATAATGAGAAGAAACTTCAAGTTTTTAGCTTTAAGGGACATATTTTAGTACTGCGTTCTTAATGGTCGCGTAGCATCGTAGTACACGCGCTACATAGTCTACAAATACAGAGCGGGTAAATATAGAGTCACAATTAATATAGATAGTAAATATAGACCATCACATTTATAGCAAGTTTAAAAATAAATATTCATTGAACACAAATTGGGAAACGATTATAATCAAAAATGATATTATCAATAAAGCATTTCTCTGTAATTTTTGTCTGTGATCTTTAGTAAATTAAAATTCGGCTAACTATATAAACATATTTTTCTGAAAAGTTATGAAAATGTCAGCTTCAGTTGATGTTGTAAACTCATCAAAATTAGTTATTCCATTGCACAGCATTAATTCTAGATCCATTCAACTAAATCTAGTTGAACATAACAAAGATGACAATATCATAATCACAAACAGTGAGTTAGCAATCACATTTGGTGGTAAATTACCGAGAAAAATCTCATTCATATCATTATTTTGGTTATACTTGAGCTGTTTTTTTTACGATTACCACAAAGAAGTGGCGATAAACTTTATCTTGACCAGTCACAAGTGACCTTCTTCACAACGTTACAAGAATTGAACTAATTTTCAGTATCTTCCTCTTGCCAGTCCTTTCTCTTGCTAAATAAAATCCTAATACTTAAGTATAAAAATAATAAAGAGATTTACCAACATTTTCGTTCAGTAAATGCGTATGCCATGAATTATGCCAAGCCCATTTAAACTATTTTAATAATTCCTTGTAGTTTAACTCTTAATAATTTAGACATGTTATACTATATATATATATATATATATATATATATATATATATATCTAAATATAATAATATAACATGTACGTACATAAATGAAACATCCATTTAATTATTATACGTTCATGTAGTCATAAAATTTTCTTTGTCATCCACTAAAAGAACAAATCCGTACTCAAAGAGGCTTTTTTTTGTAAACATCAGCTTATTTCAATATTTAGGCAGATATTTTCACTTAAATAATCTCCTTGAATATTTTATAAAACAGAAATTGAAGAACTTCCAAGAATGGAATTATTTTTCTAAACGATTACCTATTAAAATATTCAGTGCTGAAGTATTTCTAAGAAAGATTGACGTTATATAGTTGACCATTTACGAATTCTTCCAATGAGTATTGCTCTTCTTTTGTTTCTATTTAATCTGTGAAAGTGATATCTAGAAAGACTAAACTGAGTTACATCGTTAAAGTTTTACTAGTTACCTACACTACTAATATTTTTTATTTGCTCTTTGTCTAATATTGACATTGGATTGTAAACAAAGTTTGATTTCATCAATCAGACCGAATCCGGTCGGGTTGATGCGAATCCGGTCTGATCCGGCGGGACTGAGAATTACGCCGAATTGCAACCCCTAGATAGTTAGTCGATAGCTTTTTGTGAGGTTTCTGTAATGACTTATAATCATATATAATATTTTTATAGTATCTTTCTTTATTCCACAGGAATAGACAAATCTGTTAACATATTTATATACAATCACGAATGATTCTTTAAACACTTGTGTCAACGTTTTTTCCAATCCTCGAAGCACTTAAAAAAGTCATTTGATTGTGATCTTGTTCAGCTCCTCCGTCGATGTCGTCTTTATCTCCTCAATCGTGGCGTAGCGTCATACTTTCATGGGTCTTTCCACCTCCTAACCATAAACCCACGATTCGTCACCAGTTATGACTCTCTGGAGCACATTTGGGTCGTCACATCTTTAACACCGCATCTTTTTAGCAATTTTGGCACGAGCCAATCGATACGTTTAGATCCTCAGCAACTTCTCTAACGGTGATTCGTCGATTGGCCAATACTATTTTCTTCACTTTATCAATGTTTCTGTTGTTGACATCATCGGGCGTCCGACACGCTATTGGTCGTTCACATCTTCTAGGCCCTCTGAGAACATTTTGTACCACCGATAAACCTTGCTTTTGGTCCAAGGTAGCTTCACCATATGCCACAGTCAACATTCGAAATGCGTCCGCGCACTTTATTTTGTTTTTCACACCAATCTTGATACAGATTCTTTGATTCATTTTTTGTAATAGGTAAAAATCGCAGACGAGTCAAAACACATCCAAGCACAATAGCTCTCAAAAATTAACTAAACATTCAAAATGGCTGACCTTGTTAGCATAAGTAAGAGGCATGAGTACCAACATAACGCTACAAAAAAACGCTACAAATACAAAATCCAAAATTCGCGATAATTTTTGAACAGACCTCGTATATCGCGAGCAGTCACCTAATTACTACTATGGCTGGGTGGCTGTGGCTTCGTCGCCCTTTCTAACGAGCCCTAATTATGCTGAGCGCTGAAATGTAGTCTCTTCAAATGCTTTATTGATCGTTGCGAAGTTTCAATTTAGTTACAAAATAATTAAATTTACGATACGTTGGAGACAATTTTTATGTCATCCATTTTTTTCTTCTAGCAACGTATTGGAAACTGAGATAACATATGAAATTTACATACATACATATCATCACGCCATATCCCTTGCAGGGTAGGCAGAGAGAACAGAGTGCCAGAGAACTCTATCTCTGCATACTTCAACTAATATATATATATATATATATATATATATATCATACTTCTACTACTACCGTAACTCTATTCTAATCTAATCTATATATATATATAAAATGAAATATCTATATATATATAAGAGATTTCCACCTATGTATTGACTCATCACGATATCTCTGGAACCATAAGGCCTACAGAAATAAATTTGGTAGGAATATTCCTTTCGCTGAGTAGAGGTTAGGTTGTTAACCTAAAAAATCCTCATTTATTTAATAAAGCTCCTACGATGCAGAGGTAAACAAAAAATTTCACCCCTAAAGGGGTTGCGTAGGTTAAAAAGGTGTGATAAATCCACATTTTCAAATACTGCCCCTACAGATTTGGAATTTGGTGTGGACTTTCTTTCTGCCCTCTAAAGATCAGATGAAGTAAGATTTTAAGAAATTCCTTCTCGGAAAGGAATTCTATGTAGCGACAGTAAACTACACAACTGAACTGACGTAACCGAAGTGAAGCAAGGGCGGGTCGCTAGTGTAATATATTTCTCTACCACGGCAATGATACACGGACTAATGATATGAACATGGAGACTACAGTAAGGAGTACCATCTTGTATGGGGGATTAGTCAAAAAAGTGTCCACTTGTAAACGGCCAATTATTGTTCGAACACTCACCGAAATAGCGCTAGTGTAGCAAGTGGAAATGATATGAATGTAGCAGTAATAAGCAGAAAGAAGTGTGCTGAGTTACGTAGTCAGCTGTGATTTGATAAATAATAACCTATGAACCTATGAAATTTGTGGCGCTCTTTTTAAAATTCTTACACTTGCTACTATAGCGCCACCTTAATTTACTCCCGTTCAATGGACACTTCTTAATACACTGAGATGGTACTCCTTACTCTAGTCGCCATGGATATGAAGCTAAGGTAAATGGCATAAAATTAAAAGAGGAAAACAAAAGTAGGTAAGTTAAATGTAGGAATTTATTAGTTAAACGGATATTCGAGGCAAAACAAAATGTCACACAGTAATTACTAAGGCAGCAAGGCGAATTAGCATTGCCTATAAGGCTACCGAATGTAAACAGCCATCACAAACGAATTTTGCTAACAAATACCTACTGTATGTGATAGGGCTTTCGTGTTTTAATTAGGTTCAAATTAATTGCACACAATAGCAAGCTAACTACTGCAATGCTTAAAATTGAATTAGATATCACGTTATTCATGAATATCAACTGAAAATAACTGAAAATCCAAAACATATCTGTTCAATTGGTGGTCGATTTAAAAAAAAAATTGATTATGACACTGAAGCGTAGTGGCCACAACAGCGTATGTAAAGCACATAAGATGTGCTATATTATACTCGATTGATATTGCTTCGTGTGGTGCTGGAGTAACAATACAGTTCAAAACTCCCTAATTAATCCATAGGTATGAAAGATGAATAAGGACTGTTGTGCCTAAAATATCTGTGCTACAGTAACAGCGGGACGTATACACATGAGTAGGGATGACTACTCGATCGGCAACCACATTTAAAGTGACGAATTGTGTGACAAGCTTTGCAATTAGACGACTATGAACTAAAAAGGCGTTTATAATAATAATGTTTTCTCATTCACAAAGAGAATTAAATATACATCATTGACACAAGCAACAGGCCAAAGTACGGCTTTCATCTCTGCAAACCTTCACATCGCAAAGTCCCGTTATAAGAAAACCTTGTGAAGTATAGCGTTCTACTTAATAGGTTTACTTATATTGAGTGAAGACATAAAACGATGTTTTAGTTCAAGTCACAATTTATTCTATCAGAGCAAAAATTATATTTAATTTAGCAATTTTAAATCGGTACCTAATTATGCGAATATACATATTGAACAATAACATTTGCGCATATAAATAAATATTCCTTATTTAAATTAGATTATAGATTTTTTTGAACAAAACTAGCTTCTGTTTTTGTACCTTTTCTTTACTTATTCTTATAACTTACAACAAACGCATGATGTAACTTGGTCATGTTTCTACTATCTTTTTAACTTATCATGCAACCATGCTACATAAAATAGCAAAACATATTTTCTTTTTCATTACGGCCAATACTGGTCTATTCGCCTGATCGATCAATAATGGAATGGGGAAAGGGGAGTAAAACCTGAACTTCCCACTCTAATTTTGCAAATTATAAACTACGAGGTAGGTTTTTCCTGAAAAACTGGTTGCTATACTACTGGTCGAGGTTAAGAGATTCTTTATAAAACTAATTATGAAGACAAGTTATTGTACGTATCTACGTACTGCTATCTGGCATAATGACAATATCTTCCTAATAGAATAACCTCCGAGGCATATATGCATAAGCATATTACATATATATACATCAGTATTAGATATGCTGATGTATATACATTAGAACTAAATAAAGGATTATTTTATTCAAAACTAAATATCACTAAGATGGATGAGCGTTGAAGAATAGTATAGGAAGATACGCTGTTAGTAAAAAAATGAGCCCCAGTACAGCTCACGTAAATTAAAAGTCATATACACTACCGGCGAAAAGTTTCCGGACAAAAATTCGAAACACTTCCGTGACGGTTTTCCGTGCCATTTCGCCGGTAGTTGGGCTAGCCCAATTTAACCAACGTCGTTTTGAACGGAAGGGTTTCACCTTCAATTTAGTTTTTCAAAAATATTTCTCTGATTTTTTTCTCAGTCAGCACTGAGTTTTGAAAACAACCATTTTTTGTCGTTTTTTTTAACTGTTTTAAGTGGACCCCGTTTCTAGTAAAAATATTATTTATGCATTTCTTCGGGAGTAATCATAAAGGGGAAAGCCCAAGCTTCAATTTCATTTTTGAGAAATTTTCCTACGATTTTTTTTCCAAAGATTTTTCGTTTTTCCCGAAAAAATAGATAATTTGAAAATTGCTCCGAATTACGAAAACTATGAGGTTTACATTGAAACCTCAAGAGGGTGAAAAGTTGTATTAGGTTCTGCTTAATTGACCAGAATTTTTTCAGATTTTTTTTCCGAAATTTTTTTTCCACTCATTTTCGGTCGCAGCTTAATTAGTCTAAACACCAGGAAAATAATGGAATCGATTTTTTTACTTACATTTACACTCTGGTCTCATCGAAGAAACCTCCTCTCGCTGACAGCACACTTTTTACTACACGCGGCATCCTCTCCACCAGTTTTTCGAAAGTCTCTCGGGGTATTTCCTTCTAACATTTTTGCAGAGACTCCCATAATTTTTCAGCGGATGAATGTGTGGCTTAGCGCACTTGTCGATCCATTTCATCCCACGATGTATGTACATCGAAACTATGCTCAAAATACTTGGAAACGAAGCAAAAAAGTGGCGATCTTCGAATTATGCAATGGCCTCCTCAATCTCCTGATCTCAATCCCATAGAATTGCTGTGGGATGAAATGGATCGACAAGTGCGCAAAGCCACACATTCATCCGCTGAAAAATTATGGGAGTCTCTGCAAAAATATTGGAAGGAAATACCCCAAGAGACTTTCGTAAAACTGGTGGAGAGGATGCCGCGTGTAGTAAAAAGTGTGCTGTCAGCGAGAGGAGGTTTCTTCGATGAGACCAGAGTGTAAATGTAAGTAAAAAAATCGATTCCATTATTTTCCTGGTGTTTAGACTAATTAAGCTGCGACCGAAAATGAGTGGAAAAAAAATTTCGGAAAAAAAATCTGAAAAAATTCTGGTCAATTAAGCAGAACCTAATACAACTTTTCACCCTCTTGAGGTTTCAATGTAAACCTCATAGTTTTCGTACTTCGGAGCAATTTTCGAATTATCTATTTTTTCGGGAAAAACGAAAAATCTTTGGAAAAAAAATCGTAGGAAAATTTCTCAAAAATGAAATTGAAGCTTGGGCTTTCCCCTTTATGATTACTCCCGAAGAAATGCATAAATAACATTTTTACTAGAAACGGGGTCCACTTAAAACAGTTAAAAAAAACGACAAAAAATGGTTGTTTTCAAAACTCAGTGCTGACTGAGAAAAAAATCAGAGAAATATTTTTGAAAAACCAAATTGAAGGTGAAACCCTTCCCTTCAAAACGGCGTTGGTTAAATTGGGCTAGCTCAACTACCGGCGAAATGGCACGGAAAACCGTCACGGAAGTGTTTCGAATTTTTGTCCGGAAACTTTTCGCCGGTAGTGTATACTTCAAGATTTTGTATATTTTCATTCTATTTATTTCAATATATTTTATTTGAAATAAAACTACTTTTATGGGTTATATCGCGTTTGTATTTGATTTTTAATTGCCCGACGTTTCGAACACTTTACAGTGATAATGGACACTGGAGGTCCGCCCGTGTCCATGATAAAATGTCCAGAATAAAAATGTGTAATACTCGCGTAAATATTAGAAATTAATACGTTTTAATTAAAACATGGGCTATCTAGCTAATCAATTTAAATATAATATTTAGTAAAATAGTAATCCTATGACTACCATTATCATCCTGCTTTCAATCCAATTACTTGTAGTCAACGCAATATGTACACTTCTTATATCGCACATAATTTTATAATTATATAACCTGCGGTCTGCCTAATGTCAACCCTTCTTGGACATGTAATTGTTGATCATACAGCATCAGATGGAGTTAGGCCAGGTCTATAGTTAGCTCATAGTCGTGTTTTACAACAACCCCTAACAATGTAAGGATTAGTAGTATGAATGTAGTTGAATATGATTAGTAGTTGCGACTATGAATACATAGTTGCAACCACACAGCCCAGCAAATGATACCGCTAGACGACACGAAGGCACGGCAATCTGTCCTTCAGGCTGACGCAGGTACTTACCGGACACGGGGTCTTCGGACGCGCGTCACCCCTGGAGGTATGTCCAGCTTGGGGGCCTCAGCGCCACAATCTGTCGGCGGTCATTGGAGCGGACCTGTCGTTGTCGACCGTCATCAACAAGGTGCTTGACAGCGACAGGCACTGGACGTCGATTGCCTCCTTTTGCGAGGAAATCATCTCTGCAAAGGAGGCCGCGGAGTAGGAACGCGAAGCATCGCGGCTGCGAACTCCCTCCACCGATGGCGACCAGGGAGAGGGAGGCGCTGCTGCGCGCACCTCCTCCCACCGCCTTGACGGCTGACTGGTCGTGGCCAGATGGCCAAGCGTAGGGGTGTCGGGGATAGAATGTCATTAGACGATCTCTCCGGCATCCTGTAAAAGCGCGGAATGGACCGCTGCTGGTTTTAGTGGATATTCCGGCTGCCCACATCTATGGCCGGCGAGTCCCACACCCCCCTCCCGTCTGTCACTGGCGGTGGATAGTGCGTAAAAGCATTTCCACAGCGTAAACAAAAAAAAAAGGCCAGCAAATGATAAGTATTTATTATATTACTAAAACCTGCCCGCGACTTCGCCAGACTAAATAGTGACTCACAGTATACAATTGTATTACTAAATTTTTTCAAAGGCACACGTAGCCAGAATTAAAAAAGTATAGTATGTGTTAATCCAGGTAGCATTATTTGCAAGCCAATTTTCATTCAAATCTGATCAACGGTTTACGCGTGATTGAGTAAAAAAACTTCTTCACTGACTTTTTCATTCATAATATTAGTAAGAAGTAGGATTATTCATGGATGGATGATCCATGGCACTACGACAATATACATATATAAATGGTGCATAACATAACGAGATATTCATCATTTCAGCGTATATACGTCCCACTGTTGGGCTCGAGCCTCCTCCATAAAGAACGACAAAATGACCTACCATATCACACTGATCAGACATGTTGGTATAGTGTTTAGTTTCGAGTTTCCCTGCATAGATGTAGTAGCATTTTACATCCCTTAGTCGTCTCTTACGATCACCTACGGGTAAGATAGGGGGTGGTGAATTGTATTCTTACTCCGTCACCACACGGATAAACGAGATATTTTACTATATGAAAATTACATACACCGAAACAATCTCTACAACACAAGTTCTAAACTACTTACCACTTAAAATAAACTGCTCTTTGTAGAAATACAACAAGTTAATTATATTTTAACGGATGAATTGCGAGTAACCTTTTGCTACGAGCTGACGAGTGGGGTGGACGGTAATATAATAACATACAATAGAGACCCCTAATTTCCGCACTTCTTTGACATTACGTCAAAACTGACGTCCTTATTGAATGATCTAAATTGTTCCTGGAGTGGTCATATGTAATGTACTCATAGTTTTAAAATAAAGAAACATTCCTCGTTTTATTTATTAATACCTGACTTCATGTGTTCCTATTGCCAATTATTACCAAACCCTTTGAATTGAATTATTATTTTGTTCTATGTGCTACTTACTAATTTATTAAACTTAACTGCATCCATTCAGACCTAGTTAAGATTGGATCCATTCAGATCCATTTAAGTCATAATTCATTACTCTTGTGGATTTGGATAAAACAATAATATAGGATTAAATATAAATGATGTTCGTTAAGTATATACTTTATGAAAATATTTTTTTAACTCGATAATCTAACCATTATATTTCATTACGATCCGATTATCGTAAACGATCTGATGCCCCATCCTCACTAAAGACACCTATATTTTAGGTAGCTCCTAAGACATTGTTAATATCAATGTATATATATAACAATCTTAGCCAAGTCTATACACCTAATACAATTAATCAGGAACGAAGTTAGTTATGTTAGCTTTCAATTTCCACTTTCAACACCGCTCACTTTAAGCAACTTATGATGAAGATATTCATTTGGTTTTTCGCATTTATGCCTTAGCTATGGGACGCAGTATTATTATAGAATATTTTATAACCTACCACAATCTCAATAAACAGCTTAGCTAAAAAAAAAAGTGTCTGTAGCGAATCGAAATATCGAGTCTATATCGAAGTGAGAGTCATTATACAGACAAATCAACCTTTCTGGTACACATTACAGAATTCAAACAAAATAAACTTTGGTCTTTAATTATCACACTTACAATCTCGCAATATGAATAATATTATTGAGTTAATTGAATTCTATATTAAACTACGCTACGTCTAAAATCAACTTGATCACTCGACAGTGACCAATTACGAGTCACTCGATCCTTTGTGGCAAAACACACATATAGTGCATATATATTTAGGTACTACGTATAGCGTCAGTTAACGTGTTATGTGATATTGAAACGTTCAATTCGCTCAAGCTTTAAATCGAGTAGCTACAATACTTAAAATTATCCTTTTAAGGACCGGTATATTTCTATATGTACAAACAATTCCTCACACAATTAAGATCATTATATTCTTTGTAAACAACGACTTTTAAAAGAATATGTTTACATTTAACTGCACAGTGACACAGTCGAGTAGTAGTTTATTTATATGCTATGCAGAAGTTAATTCCCCGCATGGTAAGTGGTTACGAATACAATGTATCGCCACCTCTTACTTTTGAAGAAAGCCTTTCGAAGTGGCAAAATCCCGGCTAAGAAAGCACAACGGGTGTGATTCACAACGCTATCCTGGGAGACACAAACATCAACTGCGACCCTTATGGAAAAGTATATGTTCAATTGATGAATGGATGGATACAGAATATTAGCTATCGAGAAATGTAAAACCACTGATTAATATTCTAATTGGGCCAGCGGAACAGTTGCCTTCTTAGTTAATATGTAATTAAGTTAAGCACGAACCTACTTCAGTCAAGTAAGACTACAGACCAAAATAGAAAATAAAGTATACTAAGTTGTCAGCTTTTTTGATCAAAACAGAGATGTGTAGCAAGGGAAATATCGATTCGACGACATATCTACTTGAAATATAACTCATATAAACACGATTAGTAATCTATACTACTATATAAATATGTAGGTCCAATCCGCACATTTAATTCTTTTAGCAAATTTTGTCATAAATATTTATACATTATGATGTAATTCCTAATTACATATTAATGTCTGTCCTTATAACTGAAAAATGGTTAAGATATTTTTGATCTTATGAAAAATTGATTATATATTAAATATAAATAATTACGTAAATGACAATTTATACTTAAGTGATATAAGTATATGTTTGGGTTATGATAAAAATATTATTTTAATTAATTTATTGAATAATATTTACTTATATTTTGTGTATTCTTCTATTATAATTTAGACTATATTTTATTAGGTTTATATTTTATTATAAATCAAATACAAACGCGATAGAATCCGTAAAAGTAGTTTTATTTCAAATGTGTAATACTCGCGTAAACATTAGAAGTCATTATTATTAGGTTTACTTATTGTTTTGAAGGATTCAAATTAGTAAAGGTATTAATTATGTACATGCCATTATGTCTACATCGCTCTTGGTTGAATGGCAGAAAACGCCTTTGGCATTAAGTTCGACATTGTTGTTATTTAAATTAAATAAACATTATTTTTGTTATATATTTTATTATTGAATTAAAATAAAAGGCCAGCAAAGCGGGCTGATAAATGATAGTCTAATATAAAACACAAAGGTTTCATACATATACATACATATCATCACGCCATATCCCTTGCAGGGTAGGCAGAGAGAACAGAGTGCCAGAGAACTCTATCTTTGCATACTTCACTCGCTTCCTCAACATTCATAATTCTCTTCATACACGCTCGCCGGTTTCGGAGACTCTTGACTCCACCTTCCTTCAGTACATGACCGATCTGGTCTAGGTAGGTTAGTCTCGGTCTCCCTCGATACCTACATCCTTCCACTTTCGCATTGTATATCTTCTTAACCAGGCGTTCGTTCGGCATTCTTTCCACATGTCCGAACCATCGGAGCATTCCCTTTCGCATCTTTACACCAATACTCTCTTTCATACCTACTCGCTCTCTTACGTCGTCGTTACGAATGCGGTCGGTCAGCCTAACTCCACAGATTTGCCGCAGAGATCGTATTTCGACCGCATTAATTTTACTATCATACTCTTTTCTGCATACCCAACTCTCGCTTCCATACAGTAATGTTGGGACAAGCACTGCGTTATGTATTGCTACACATGCCTTCTGGCTGAGGTAGTGGCTGCCGAGAAGTTGCCCCAACGCTCCGTTCACTCTATTTCCCGCATTCACTTTCGCTCTATATCAGTGGTGTACCTTCCATCTCGGCTAAATCCACATCCAAGATATACATTCATCCACTTGCTCTAGTACATCATTACCTATTGTTTACTCTTACATCTGTTCTGATTTTATCTCTTTCAAAGACCATTATTTTGGTTTTGCTCACATTCACGCATAGACCCTTTTTTTTACAATCTTCTGTCATTGTGTCGACTAGGGTCTGCAGGTCAGTTGCTGACTGTGCCAGCAGGACTGCATCATCTGCATAAAGCAGAGCAGTGACCACTGAGTCGCCCATCTGAACTCCCACATTCATATCGTTCAACCTTTGGAGACATTTATCCAGATATATGATAAACAGCCTGGCTGACAGAACGCATCCCTGCTTAACGCCGATATTGACGTCAAACCAAGGCGACATTCCATCATCCAGCCGCACACAGGCTCTACAGCCTACAAAGGTTTCAGTGTTATTCAAAAACCTTTCCAGAGAATAATACCTATTAACTCTTCTTCTCTTCTACTATTCCGTATCAGTAGATATCATTCTCACTATTTTGCATTAATATGTTTGTAATGGACCCTCAGCAAAAATTGTAGAACTATATACATTCTTAAAGGGAGTTATGAGATATACAGTTGTAAAGAGATTAGCGGATAATAAAAATTTCTTTATGTTATAATTTAATTTTACCTAATTCTACTTTTGTAATTAATTTCGATAATAATATAATTGTCGAATGTCTATTTGCCGTGCAGTGTCGAGGTAAAAATACAATTTACGGTTCTCTTTCTTGCTCGTGGATGCCATAAAAGACGACTACATATTCCATACCAACTATATAAACTTTTTCTTGTAATGTTGTGTTACACATTGTAAAACAACATTACAAGAAAAAGTTTATATAGTGTGTGCTTCGTAACTGTCAATATACATATATGGGTCCATATTCTATAGTTTTACAAGTAAGCTTGTTAGGTTCCATTAGCCATTTTCCAATTCCAGCATTACGTCCTCGTCATCAGGAGAAATGAACAAAACTATCCATCTAGTCATACTTGATTAGGTAAACTTTTTGTCTCTTACATTTAAGCTCCATCATCAGAGTAGCTCAGTCCCATCCATCATATATAGATATATAAAATGTTAAGTCACAAATATGTTTAAAAGTAAAGTAAATATCCATTTTGCATCTATGATCCCTACATCCACGAAGTATAGCTACAAGGAGTCCGGACGTAATGTTAAACGAATGGTCTCAATTTAGGGGACAGAACTTTTGCCAGTAGAGCGCCACTTTTCTAATAGCATCGGTACTCCTAAGCTCTAGCGTAGCCAGTGGCAGAAAAGAGAACTAAGTTCTGGGTTTATTATTGTATGCATGAACATACATACATACATATCATCACGCCATATCCCTTGCAGGGTAGGCAGAGAGGACAGAGTGCCAGAGAACTCTATCCTTGCATACTTCACTCGCTTCCTCAACATTCATAATTCTCTTCATAAACGCTCGCCGGTTTCGGAGACTCTTGACTCCACCTTCCTTCAGTACGTGACCAATCTGGTCTAGGTAGGTGAGTCTCGGTATCCCCCAGTACCTACATCCTTCCACTTTCGCATTGTATATCTTCTTAACCAGACGTTCGTTCGGCATTCTTTCCACATGTCCGAACCATCGGAACATTCCCTTTCGCATCTTTACACCAATACAAAAGTATTCATGCATACACCAATAATATTGGTGTATGCATTAATACTATGAAAAAGCCTATACCGTTCGGACTCCTAGTTTTGGGATTTTATATTTAAATTAATTAAATTCAACATTCGCGAGCCAACGCATGTTTACGTGTAATATTAATAATATCATCGGTACTCCTAAGCTCTAGCGCAGACACCCGACTAGAAAAAAAGTATGGTTCAACCAGATCATGTATCTGGACCCGATCAGGATAGAATAAGGCATGCCGGATCCGGCAAACCCTATCAGGACCTGGTCTGGTCCTGATCAGTATAGCCTGATGTGAAATAACATCAATTATGGTAAGGCATACCGGATCAGGACCAGATCAGGCCCAAATAAGGATAGCCTGATGTGAAATATCATTAAGTATGGTAAGGCATACCGGATCGGGACCAGATCAGGACCAAATAAGGATAGCCTGATGTGAAATATAATTAAGTATGGTAAATCATACCGAATCAGGACCAGGTCAGGACCAAATAAGGATAGCCTGATGTGAAATATCATCAAGTATGGTAAGGAATACCGGATCAGGACCAGGTCAGGACCAAATAAGGATAGCCTGATGTGTAATATCATCAAGTATGGTAAGGCATACCGGATCAGGACCCGATCAGGATAGAATGAGGCATGCCGGAGCCGGCAAACCCTATCAGGACCAGGTCTGGTCCTGATCAGGATAGCCTGATGTGAAATAACATCAAGTATGGTAAGGCATACCGGATCAGGACCAGATCAAGACCAAATAAGGATAGCCTGATGTGAAATATCATCAAGTATGATAAGGCATTCCAGATCAGGACCAGGTCTATACCAAATAAGGACAGCCTGATGTAAAATATAATCAAGTACCTATATGGTAAGGCATGTAGTATATCAGGACCAGAAACAGTTTTCGTAACACAAAAAAAAATATTAATCAAAATTCAAAAAGTATCATATCATGATTGTCATATTTATGCCACGGTGTAAATTGTATTTGCATCAGAGGAGATTAATCTGAATTCTTTAATTAATCATATGTATTTAATAATAATAATAATAATAATGTTTAGTTAATAATATAAAAATAATTTGTATTTAAAGTAAAAACAAAAATAAATAATAGGTATATTTGAAAACATAGAAATAAATATAATATTGTAACAACCATTCTAACATTTAATGTTTTGGGTCATAAATTGTTGATGGCGTTAGTAAAATGACGTCATTATCTGAATCGCGGTGTTAAGATTCTCCGATAGAGTGAACGGAGCGTTGGGGCAACTTCTCGGCAGCCACCACCTCAGCCAGAAGGCACGTGTAGCAATACATAACGCAGTGCTTGTCCCAACATTACTGTATGGAAGCGAGAGTTGGGTATGCAGAAAAGAGTATGATAGTAAAATTAATGCGGTCGAAATGCGATCTCTGCGGAAAATCTGTGGAGTTAGGCTGACCGACCGCATTCGTAACGACGACGTAAGAGAGCGAGTAGGTATGAAAGAGAGTATTGGTGTAAAGATGCGAAAGGGAATGCTCCGATGGTTCGGACATGTGGAAAGAATGCCGAACGAACGCCTGGTTAAGAAGATATACAATGCGAAAGTGGAAGGATGTAGGTACCGAGGGAGACCGAGACTAACCTACCTAGACCAGATCGGTCATGTACTGAAGGAAGGTGGAGTCAAGAGTCTCCGAAACCGGCGAGCGTGTATGAAGAGAATTATGAATGTTGAGGAAGCGAGTGAAGTATGCAGAGATAGAGTTCTCTGACACTCTGTTCTCTCTGCCTACCCTGCAAGGGATATGGCGTGATGATATGTATGTATGTATGTAAGATTCTCCGAACCGTAATGCCATCGCCTAATATTAAATTAGTTGTTATCGAATCAGATCAAAACAGATCGATCAGGTCATGAATGAGGAATTCAGGCGACAGCTGAAGTCGTTAGCATCTGGTGGTTGCGCCCTAATTGGAACGGCTAACTGGAACTCTCTATGATAAGAATATAGCACTGCATTCGCTGCCTACGTCATATATTAATTTCGTCGAATCGGGTCCAGATATATCTTCTGCGTTACATACCTTATCTGATCCAGATCGGGCATGCCCGGTCCGGTCCTGCTAAGGAAGACGAAAAAATTTCTAGTCTGGCAGAAAAAAGAACTAAGATCAGGGTTTATTATTGTGTTCATGAATACTATGGAAAAGCCTGTACCACTCGGACTCCTTGTCTATCTATACTTCGTACCTACATTATAGTTGTCACAAAATAAAAGGCCCGTTTTGACATTTGTCTTAGCGATGGATATAGTGACATAACTATACGACTCGGTATTCGATACTCACGATAAATTGATTCAAGTTTGCATGAGTATTTGATCGATTTGAATATGTATTGTAAAGTGCATTGGATTAAAGTTCTGATTTGAAAATTTAAGTTAATACTTTGATATAAATACCATTCAAATCATCATTCCAAAATACCTACAGTATTTTGAAATGATGATTTGAATGGTATTTGATTGTAATATTTGTGTTACAATAACATTCACTCAAACACAAAATAAAAAATCGAGTAAAAGTGAATCTTCAATTTCGTTATTTAATTTCTTCATTTTCTTCAAATGATGAGCCAAAATTGTCAGTTGAGCTATCGTCACCCGTATCTATAATTATTTCATTTTCAATTATATTGTCAATATCGACGTCTCTGTCATAGTCTTTCTTAATTATTTTTCGAGTTTTCTACCACTTTTGCCCAGTCTTCTTTAGTAATTTTGGCACAAGCTTCATTCAACAAGGTCATAATTTTCTTAGTGCAGATTGGCGGCTTTGTATTGTGGCATGCTGCGTATCCGTTCATTTGAGCCCAGATCAAAGCATTGTACTGACAATGGTATGGTGGCTTTCTTATCACTTTATGTCCATGCTGAACCACTCTGTGAATTTATTTGCGTCCATTTCTTCGTGATATTTTTTTGTACTTTTAGACTCCATTGCGAGCAAGGCATCATTAAAAGAACTTCCTCCAGCTGATTCAGCGTGGCAGATTATTAAGCGTCCACCTTTTCCCATTGGCACTTTTGAGCAAGATGCCTTGGTATCGTCTGTCCACGACTGCGGCACGGTATGAATCTAGTTCAACCAAAATTCTTCGACAAATATGACATTGTCCCAATTTGTGACTTTGTTAGCTCCAAACTCATAACTTTCAGTAAAGATCACTACACAGCTGGTGAAATTCAGTAATTCTAAACACTAGTATTAAAATTAATAAAACCGGACAAGTGCGAGTCCACCTTAAAAGAAAATATTTTGATCGATTTATTTTTTCTTTAACCGATTATTAATAGTCTGTGGACAATATGAAAAAATCGTTATGCACGGGACTTAGCCAAGTGGGCGGTACCCATCAATGAAAAATGTAATTACCTTCAGAACATTTTGATCGGTAAAAAATAGTGAACTTCTTGGCGTGAACTGTGAAAACGGGCCTTTTATTTTGTGATTACTATAGTTAACAAAGAGCTGATAACCTTGAACAGGTATTAATAAATTGCAGTTGAGAATCATCTCGTTCACGTCATCTCACAAGCAAAAAAAATACACCCTATTTGATTCATTCCTTACGGAAGTACAGTGTCATAGATAATTCCTTTTTTTTTAAACAGGGTTGATGGTATTAAGTTTGTTATCGCCGCCGTTCTAAAATCCTAATTCTAAGAACAATAAATATTTACATTTGGCTAATTAGCAGCATAAGTGATTTAAGTATCATTTTACAACCTACGTGATGTTGAGGTAAGCACGTTTTTTGTTTACTAATAATTCTCATGCGCCCAAGCACTCACTTGATATGAAGTTTCCGTTAGCTTGCAACATAGTTAATATGAACTGTACGTAGGGCGACGTATAAAGAATACACAAAGTCACTGCCCACTTTCATCATTTTCAATTTTTGGCAGACTATGGTCTCGACACAGTTTGCCCATTCTGTACAGGGTGACAGAAGGCCGGCGTGTCATCGCGCCTGTGTCGACCTGGTACTTATTCTTTGACAATCATGAAAGGCCTGGACCACTTTTCTACCTAGGATTACGTAGAAAACTACCATGAGTAGTGTCATATCAGAATGGGAGTAAATAGTCTTTTAAAAATATTGGCACGGGAGGTTGACACCTCTAAGAGCGGTTACGCACTACGTCCGATCCGAATCCGATCCGAACCCGTGAAAATATGGATCTAGAAAACTCGGACCGAATTCGGATATTGCTTACGCACTTGTCCGATCTGAACACGTGAAAATATGGGTTCTAGAAAACTCTGACCGAATGACGTCATTTTATACGGAGCCACAGCAGTGTTCACGTCGTTGATCATGAGTCCTTTAAATCGACGTCAACTTCTGGCAATACTATTGTACGTACGAAGAACGTAGACGTACGTTCGTACGTACGCGTACGTAGATGTACGTATGTACGAACGTAGAAAAGAAGACGTACGTACGAACTAATACACTGCATGTATGCTTGCCTCTTCACGTCACCCAGCCGCATACCCCGTCCACCCCGCTGCCTCTCAGCTCGTATGGAACTCGGCTTTAACTTGGACGCAATGCGCGAGCGTTCATACAAATAATTCTATGACTATATCGGTCCGTCAAAAATCTCCGGCATGGAGATTCTAGAATGACGGAAAGAAATTGGATGACGGAGATCGGATGTAGTGCGCAAATTACCATAGAAATAGTTCTACTGCTACGACGGATCATATTTTCACGGGTTCGGATCGGATATGGATCGGACGTAGTGCGGAACCGCTCTAAGGTGGTATTTGCATTACTCCATCTTCTTAAGAAACAAGAAGAAATATCTATCAATTACTACGTTGCATATAGTTTTGCTATTTTAATTATAAATACAACAAAGGACCATGGTATATCCATGGACACAAGATTGCGCTATACAAGATCCACAGGGGTGGATCTACGCTTATCACTGTACAGTAAAGGATCGGTGGAGGGATGGAATAGAAATGGACAATTCTATAAACATAGTAATAATACATATAGTCTTACTTACTCATAGATAAGTTTCAGTCGCCCACAAATATTGAAAAATCTAGTTGAGAGATTTTAACGAAACAGATACTTGAATTGAACGTCTGGTTAAGAAGATATACAATGCGAAAGTGGAAGGATGTAGGTACCGAGGGAGACCGAGACTAACCTACCTAGACCAGATCGGTCATGTACTGAAGGAAGGTGGAGTCAAGAGTCTCCGAAACCGGCGAGCGTGTATGAAGAGAATTATGAATGTTGAGGAAGCGAGTGAAGTATGCAGAGATAGAGTTCTCTGGCACTCTGTTCTCTCTGCCTACCCTGCAAGGGATATGATAATGGCGTGATGATATGTATGTATGTAGATACTTAAATCACGTCTGTATAATTTATGTGATAACATTATATCTCACGAGTGTAGTAGTAGGTAGAAAACACAAATAAATTTAGCAGTAAGTCAATATTATTAAACCTCGTTTAACTTAACATACGGTAACATTCCTAAAATTATTCGCATAACTACTTACCTTATCAGAGTCAGTGGTGTTTCCGCTGCCGACAGATGCGAGCGAATTTCGATCGAGATTCTCTGTGGTCTCATCAAGTATGGTGTCATCAAGATCTCTGTGAACATCAAACATATTTAGCATGTTCTGTACACCAAAAAGTTCGTGCATAAAGGTGAAGCTATATAGTATGTGGTTCGTAAGAAAGCAATTCCATATCCGCACCTTTTTCGCGGTAAGGTACCTACCCTAACTCATAACGACTAAGTGACATAACAGATAACACCATTGAAAAAGAATGTGAGGTCGAAACAAAACTACATTAACACATCTCACCAGTAATATTGCAGTTATTAATAAAAGTGGATAAAAGTTGGATGATAAACAGTGATTCGGTACTATTAATATCGTGTCACATCTATATACGTTCTGATTGATTTCGGAATCGTTGGTTTAGTACTATAGGCATGCAAATACTCTCGGTATTTGCATGCCTATAGTACAAAAGAGTCAGAGTTAAAACCTCGCTCAAGAAAAGTGTAATTTTCTCCATGATTCATGGATGCCACGGATGTTCTCAGGAAACTTAATCGAAATATATACAAATACTTAATTGGAGGTCTAATTGTAACTAGTTACAAATATATTGAACTGGCCCTAAAAATGATTACCAAACTAACAATATTACGATTCTATTTACCAAAAACAAATTATATAAGCACTTTTTTCTTATACTCAGCTATATCCAAAATCATAGTTGATAAATGCAAAACAAATTTCATTTTATCACGAGTTCTGAAAACGTGTTTTACCTTAGAAATTAATCGAAAAGCCTTACAAATTTAAACGCAGGTTTCTATCACATTTATAAACACAGAATTCATTAATATTGTAAGCAACTGTATTTAGAATTAATTACCTGCTGGATCGTTGGGAGCTAGTGGGCCGAATACGTGCCGGACTTCTTGGCGGAGGTTGCAGGTGGAAGTACGTTTCCTACACAAAGAAAAAATAGACCAGAAGATCAGTATCTACTTCATATATAAATAATAGTGAATTATTATAAATATACAAGCCAAAGACATCTAGCCCTCAGTCCCTAAATGTCGACAAATAAACGAGGAAAAGTTCAACTATAGTGAACATATTTGCTTAATTAATGAGAGCTACACGAACAATCGATGTTATTGATTGAATTAGCAGTAAAACTATTTATATAATTTCAGAGTACAATATGATCCTGCATATGAAGTATTAATTAAATATTTTTATTATTTTATTCAGTATGTATAGTATTATTTATTTATTTTTATTCAGTGTAGTGGTCACGTTTTGATGATAATGCGAATACTCCATGCTAGTCTTCAAAGAAGTCTTCCACATACAGTACCAGCTTAGTAGGCGAGGGGGTTTCGACATCCTTTTAATTAACCTAAATGCAAAAGGTTTTGGTGTAATATTATACGAAAACTAAGCTAGTGTATCGACTAGAACCGAATTAATACTCAAATAACTAATTATTTGTTTCATTGAACATACAAATGCTAACATTTGTATGTTCAATGAAACGTTAAATGATATAATCGATATTGACATATCAAATAGTAGGTTATAAAGTACAACAGATAAGTTAATTACAGTGTTACATTTGCGTACTTCTAAGTAGTAAGTCTTAATGCAAACAAGATTCAGTTAGACTACACTTGGGAGCTTGGGACTAACGTACGGGGTTATGCAGTAATAAAGTAATAACATAGAGATTGTTTCATCAAGTGCTTACATTTAGTACTTAAATATAATATATGTATGTATATAAGATATGTAAAAAACGGTTTAATACTTTATATAAATTATACACTATTATGCGTAACAAAATATAGTTTTGTTTTCTTTTTTTGCTGGACATTTCATCCGATGATAAACGAATATAGCATTTACGGGTCTCAGTTAAAAATATTCTATTATTTGCTGTCACAAAACAAGCATCACGACATACAAATTTGTATACTCCTGAATTAGTTCCATTACGCGCATTTTTAAAAATAATGGTAAAATTGAAACAAATAATGTCTAACAGTATAATTTAATATTTAATAGTAGATCATTTAGTAGAATTTACCTGTATAACTTCTCTGAGACGTCGAACCCAAGTCTGTTTGACCTCGAGTGATGGTGCCTTCAAAACAATGCGACAGTCGCTGACCATCGGTTCGCTCCCAGTCCACACTGAGAACTTGCATTCGTCACCCTCGATATGTTCCGTCACACCCAGTTCAGATGTCTGAACAAATAACAGAAATTATTAATTACAGGCATTTTAAATTAATAACATGTAGTAATTATAGTATTATTCACATCTACAAATCTCTATCACCAAGAATCTACGTTCGGGTTTGCTAAAATTATCTATTTCGTTTATTATTTATTTTATTAATAATAATTTTATGCACTTTATGTTGTAGTGAAACTTATCTTGAAACATATTGTTTGTATAGTATTAACATTATTTCAATGGTATTCACAAGCTCCAAAGTTAAGGGCACTTAATTAGGTGAACATGTATTTAAATATCAACGAAATATTCTAGTGGTAATGTACCCATATATGCAGCGTACGCATAAATTGACGCACGTGTCCATATATTGCTAAGCAGTGCTCGGATTGCCGTATAGCGATCGTTACAATGAATACACCCTCAATTGTTATTATTATAATGAGAGAAAATAATTAATAAATTATTTATTAATATTTCCATTCATATTCTTATTACTATACAGTGCCGTGTGGTAGCGGTTACGAATACTACCAACTCTTACTTTGCTCGTGGATGTCTACCTGATGCCATTTGGTCAACAATTATATATCCAAAGAGGATTTTGACGTCTGGCAGGCGGCCAGTCATAAAACTATTGCCAACAACTTTTACAATATGTACTATGAACGAGGAGTAGATATTGTATCGATCCCAAGTAATTGGGATAAGAGTAGGAGAATGATGAATGATTTCCATTTATATTTTTCCGGGTAGTGACGATATAAGAATACTATTCAGCACCCTCTCTCTTGCCAATGAGTACCGTAAAAGATGACTGAAGAGTATTATATGAAAATAACATCTTTGCAAGAGAAGGATAAACAAGTATATACCAACCTGTCGGATTATCGTAGTCTTGTAGGTCAATTTCTCACCTGTTATAGCAGTAGGACATATATAATATGGAACTAGATTAATACACTCACCATGAACTTGGTTTTATAAATATATTTTGCTTTCCCGTGTGAATCCTTGACCTCCTTGGCTAGCAATAGATGTAAATCGAAGAGAAAGACACGTCGCTCGCGACCCTTCTTGATTATCTGTCGTAGATCCCAGACGTGGAAAGAGTCCTGAAGCACGACCTCCCCGAGGCTGTCAGTGGGCATGTCACAACCTTCCAGTAGCGACAGATGCATGGCGTCATTTGCTTTCTTGGGTACAGACAGCATTACCTCCAGACCGTCCTATAGAACAACATTTACAGCTGTAGATTTACGCAATTTTCATATATTATTTTTTTAATAATAGTCAATACAAGAAGCCTAAACAAATATAAGGTTTAATTCATACTCGAGTTTGCAAAAACGCCATTTTGTGAAAACCTACCAAATATACATATAATGATAAAAACAAACCACGATCATGTTGACAACAAATAATGTATGAACATAAATACTAAACAATATTAAACAATTAACAAATATGTACTACAAAGAAGGTATTAAAATAGAGATACATTTTAGATAGGTTGAGATATTTATTTTTATACAAATATATTCAATTCTTATTTGACATTTTCTGTGGAAGGGACAGCTTCGCCAATGTCAAGGGTAAAATAAACCACCAAAGGCAATAAGGTTCGGTAACAACTCAATTCAAATCTCATTTCAGAGTTTCAATAGCAGGGTCACCCAAAATTATTTACCGTTTGTCACGCAGTGAATATAATAGTATATTAGATCGTCGATTTCTATTTAGATTTTAATAAAAACTAAATAATATTATTTCATAATGTATATAAGAATACTAAGTTTAGTATTTTCATGAATATATTAACATCTTTAACTCCGCGGTTTATCAACTCAGTAGACTTGAACCTGCCATGATCCTGAAATAATACTTGCACTTCTTAAATAGATATGTTATACTTTTCGGTTACCAGTAGACTCTAATTCTAGCTTTTTGCCAGCACGTCAAACATTTTAATACGATAACTTCTAAAGTACGTTTGCTCTTGAAATCGTCCCACATATATTTGATTCCTAAATCTATGTTTACTTATTCTTTCTACTGTGCAAAACACCTAAGCATAATTTTTATCACTATTACTGCTTCTTCGACCTTCTATGTCGATATATAATGTACCTATTAATTCTTACAGGCATTTATTCTGTGAGTGTTGCGAGGAACCAACAGTCGTTGTCACTTTTCGTTAAGTATAAAGTAAGTAATCAATCAAACTGCTTAAACTAACTTAAATTAGCTACTAATATAATACTATAAAGAAAAAAATGTGAGCAAGAAAAGAATTTATTGGATTTGAATATATTCCTTTATAGAAACTGAAACCCCGTTTTACATTAGAACACCGTGTAAGTAAATCATATCCTTAAGTGATATTGATCGTCTTTTTTAGGTCAAATACATTATATGCGTAAGACTCAATCGTGACACCATGTGTTCGAAATATCGCCTATTTTAGCACAATAATATTTGCCAAGTATTGAATTTTAAGGACGTAGAAATAATAAATGGCATTCTGCACTTTTCTACAAACAATTTAAAAAAGTATTATTATAATGCAACGCACACAAGTAAAATTTAAAAATAGTTTAGAATATTTTAAATTATATACTGACTCAAGATATATTATTACAAACTGATCTAAATATACTATTAAACGCTGAGGTCTCGTTCGCCATATATCTGAACCAATTATAAATATGAACCACCCATAGACACTCGCTGAAATACACAGAATAACGGTCATCAATGTGAAGAATGACAATTTATTTTTCTTCGTTTAGGGTAAATATTCAAATAATACTGTTCAATATTTATATACGACGACAACGAGGACTAAGTAATTGTAGTATCTATGAATATTAAGCTTATTTGCTGGTTGGCAGCATAAAACTGAGACTGAGATATCATCACAAGGAGTAGAAGTACTCTCCCTGGAAACTTTTACCAGCAGCTGCTGCACTAATCCACCTGGCAGAAACGCCCATCGACATTATTAGAAGCCTAGCCTAATGTCTAGCAGTAGCTGTCGATGGGCTAATGGAGGTAATATTAACAAATAAATGATTTCCTCCTGCTTCAAATATTTAATAACAAGTTTCGACGGCATATCAATTTTATATATAGGTCAACTGACTCTTACCTGCACGACACGAAGGAATAACCGATATTCTACGAATAAACAAGACGTCAACATATTATTGAAAATTTTGAACGTATGTATATACGAATGTGCTATTTGAGTTCGCACTTTAAACGACATGCAAAATCGAATAACATTTTTATATAAATCTCACGCTTAGAAGATTCCTCGCGACACGTTCTTTCACCGTTAAGAAAATTCCCCTTCATATAAGGGATATGGCGTGATGATATGTATGTATGTATGTACTAGGAAAATGAGTAGCAGCACTATATTGAATAATTTATAACATCAACTACAATTACCAAATCACCTTTCAAGTGTGACAATTATGTCACTATTCTCCTTAGAGGGATCGATGAGTGGATGAATGGTTATGGTGAATAATACCTTATTCCAATATTATAAAGATACGGATACCGTATCGTTTATATTCAATACCTAGTTCTTAAAACAAACGACCGCTCGAACACTATTTTCTGTGTTTTAGGAACAGTACTTGTCATGCTGTGTGGTAGCGGTTACGAATACTACCAACACTTACTTTGCTCATGGGTGTCGTAAAAGACGACTAAGAGCCTTACAATGACTAGGGCCAATGCCATCTGATGCCGTTTGGTCAACAATTACATTCCCTAGGAGGGTTAACGTCTGGTTGCTTCGGCAAGTACCTGCACACGGTCGTGCGGAGGGAGTGGACTCCGTCCTGCCATCATTGCGACAGCGACGAGGACACGGCGCAACATACGCTGGAGGTGTATCCGAGCTGGGACGGGCAGCGCCGTGACCTCGTCGCTGTCATCGGTGCCGACCTGACGCTGCCGGCTGTTGCGCGAGCGATGGTCGACAGCGTCAGGAATTGGGACGCGGTCGCCGCCTTCTGCGTGGCTATCATCTCGCAGGAGGCGGCGGAACGGGCCCGGGAGGATTCTCGTGACCCGGGTCGCCGCCCGCCGGTCGGGGCGGCGCAGGCGCGAATACCTACGCCTGATGCCGCCCTAACCAAGGCTTCGGGTGATCGGACTGGGGAATTGTCCAGTCACCCGACGTGAGGCCACCGCGTGAGGGCGTCGACGAGAGAGGAACCCGAGAGGGCATACCGCCGGGCGGACCACCGAAGACAAAGATCGGGTACCGGTGGTCCGCTCGCACGGCGAAGAAGAGATGCTTGCAGGGTGGGTTAATGGGGTTGCGCGCCGCCTCTTCCGTCACCCCGGACCGATTTGGCGGGGTGCGACGTCCATAGCCCACCACAAAAAAAAAAAAGGAGGGTTAACGTCTGGCAGGCGGCCGGTCATAAAACTATTGCCAATAACTTTTACAATATGTACTATGAAAGAAGAGTACATATTGTATCGACCCCAAGTTATTGGGATAAGAGTAGGAGCATGATGAGGAACAATACTTGTCCTAGATGAAAAGTACCTACCCTATATTCTGTACTACATATACATGCATAGTATATTTGCATGATAATCGCTTGTGTAGTTAAAGCGCATCTATAACACTATTTATAATAATCTACTTTTACAAAATTTTATGATTAACTTGAATGAGCTTATTCAGAATTTCAAGGCAAGACTTCACATCGCTGTAACATATTATGACATTAGACCAACGAGATAATTTTATGGTCAAACGTCGGCCTTTTTCTATTTCAGAGAAGAGTTATATTCAGTAATGGCATGTAAGTGGGCTAAAAAGGAGGTACATAATAGTCAAAATATCCCGCCATATTTATATTAAATATGAAATGGCATCTGTGACGAAAGGGGCATATTATGCACATATAAATGTAGATCAACATGTATAAAATAATTATTTTATCACGAATCTCTCATGTACCAATAATCTCTTCTTAAGCATTAGGTGATTACGTGGAACATGATAAATAAAAGATTTACTAATAATAAAGTATTTAGCATAGAAATAGCTACACAAATAAAACATGATTTCATTTTCCTGGTCTCACTTTACGATTACAAGTTCTTAGTCAATTAGACGCTGACATATTTTACCTTTGGAAGAGATGAATACATTCAACATTTACTATAAATACTAAAATATAATTAAAAACATTAAATTTGTTTCATAATTAGGATTGCAGTTTATTAAAATTAATTACAATATACATAAGTAACTAACATATCTAATTACTATTTAGTGTTTTTATTCAATTTATACCATTTATTCTATTGCTATTCCTACCTAGCCCAGGCGATGCGGATGGATGAAGCATAGTATAAATAATAATTAAAATTTGTATAATGAAATAGAGGATGTTTTTGTTTAATACTATACATAATTGAGAAAATACTAATTCGATTATGGTGCATAAGAGAATAAAAGACAAAAGGATGAGCTCAAACCATCAAAAATGTATCCATTTTATGATATTAAAAAAAAGTCAATAGGGATGATATGGGAGGATAAATGGAAATTTGCGTGTTTTGTGAATTATTTATGGTTGAATCTTGATAATACATAAAACGTACAACAAACGGACGGCTATATAAATATTGTTTGTTTAAATAAGCATTTTCTTTTTTGTTTAACACAAAGTGGATATAAATAAAAAAATGAATTCTTAAAAGTTTAATTTAGAAGCAGTTGTTTATTATTTAAATATTAAGAAAATAAAAATCTTTTTGTGTTGGAAAATACTGGCAACACGACATTTCGATTGTAGAGTACACCCCCCACACGGTGCGCGCAGGGAGTCGTGCAACAATATAAACCAGATAAATTAACCAATTTGGACATAATAACCTTTGGTGTTGTATTGAAATGCTAACAGCCATTTAGAAATGTCAAACTTTCTATTGTCATTTCTACACAACACCTATTTATAACAATTAAGACTTACTCTATGTTTACGAACATCTTCGGTGACGAACGGAGTAATCCGATTAGATTTAGAATGTATTATATATTTTAACCTTGACATGCTTGATGACGAAAATTTACACTTAAAAAAAAACTGTCACATGTTATATATTCAAATTACACTAAACAAATTACACACCATGCAATACGTATGTGATCGAATGGACTACATTTAACAGGCAATGATATAAGGTGAATCAGTCACAAGGAAAATACTTAACTAATACTATTGTTATTGACAACTAAGTGTAGCAGTTACGTTAAACTTATTCAAATACATCAAAACTTAGATACATAGTAATGGACTTCCACCATTACCAAACCTCGTTAACAAAAGATAACGACTGACCAATAAAGTACAAGACATAACACACATAAGTCCTTGATGATTCAGTATACTAGTATGTGGCTTATTGTATCTATCAAGAAGGATTCATTTGACAAGTAGTATAGATTTAATATTAAGCCCCACCACAAGGCTTCATTCCTTAGTACGTCGTATTCCCTTTTTTTTAAATATTTTTTTCCTTTTTTTAATATATATGTTAACGAATATAAATTTTAAAGTTTCCTATGTTCAATTGCGCCTGTGCTATATGCGTCATTTTTAAATAACGAGGTAATTACCAAATCAAATAACACAAAACTTCCATTATAATAAACCATTTTGTTTAATAATTACAATAATGTCATCGCCATTACTTGTCAGTAGTAGATAGTTGAACGCGTTTTTTTTTTCTTTCGAAGTCGTTAGTTATAGAATTTTATACCAAAGATTTTCAATAGTAAAACTAAATCTGAAATTTAAGCCGCGCGATTTGGTAGTGTTGATTTCAATGGGAGCTAAGTTTGCAAAAGTTTGCTGTGTGTTTCTCATTGCGGATATTAATGAGCTTGAGATTATAAAAAATCCTGAATAAGGATTTCCCACAATGTACTTGTAAGTTATAATTATACATCAAAGCAAATCACTCGTTTACGTCACACAACTACTAAGTATATTTATGAGTAATATATCACAAGTATTCCGTTACGCACTATCATAATACTTCTATACTATATATCGTCAGTGCTCATTGTACAGTTTAAATCTTTTTTTATATGGGTTGTATTAATCAAATTCTGTCGGTAAACTATAATTAAAAATACGGACTGACAATAATGTTATAATAGATAGTTACAGGGCTAGTAAATTATATAAATCGTTATCATAATCAAATCATAGGTTAGCCATTATAAAATGTAACCTACGTCGAAATCTAATGATCGTCCAATGAAAACCGTTCTTACGTGACTTAAAGTTTTTATGTACAATGTTAATATATTATCAAACAGGTTAACTAAAAGGCAAAATCATGTTACGTAAGTATACATAATAATATACCAATATTGTAGCATCGCTGATTTACTTAAAAGTAACGATATATTTAGTCCACTCATGAAGAACTAGCCAATAGCTATTCGACAATTATTTGCGAGTTATTAATAAAGTGTAAAGGGATACACAGCAATAGATAAAATCAATTCATAACCTCGGCATACGAGTTTATAACTTCTTTCATATATAAATGATCATACATATTCACTTACCCAAGCTTACGTAAGCAACAATAATATATAAAATATATAACTTCGTTAAAATTTAAAAGCAATGAATTTAATTCACAGATAAATATTTTAAATAGTGTTTATAACAGATAGTTTCACGTAAATTGTTTATACGGCGTATTCATCGCGTTAACGTCTAGCATCAGACTTGAGTCCGGCCTGCCTTCTTTATCTTATCGTCGTATATAATCTATGTGTAGGCACAACGTGTACACATGTAACAGTTCATAATCGGTCTACTTCCTAGCACTTCCTTTGGATTTTGCAAAATAAACTGTTGATACCTAGCCACCTCAATACTAATCAATGATTTTTGGTTTATTGCTTATGGTGACAAACGAGCAAGCAGCACACCTGAAGGTAAGTGTTATGGTCGCCCATGAACCTTTGCAATATCAGCGGTACAGCTAGTCCGCTTCCATTGTAAACTGTAAACCCACCCAAAAATGTAGGCTTTCGGCTCTCTGGCTCAACAAACGAAGCGCTACAGCACATTGCCACTGCTCAGACGTCGTACGAAGTAATCGATTTAATACTGACGAAAAATCGCGTAGAATAATGGTTTTATAACACTAATTACTGGTATGGTTTCATAACTTATTTACGTATATTAAAGTCCAAATTATCATTATTCTCGTGTTTTTTTTCCGAGTTGTTTGAGGTCGGTGTAACATTATTATCTGTTCCTCACAAACTTTTCCATCAAATATCTTCCTCCGCACATCCCTTTACTGTTAATAACATCCTTCGCACAATCCACGCATCTTCGATATTTCTCTACACCCACAACCTTTCTTATAGTAACGTTAGCGTTAATTGGAGTCAATAGCCTGGCATGTAAAGGTCACAAGTTAAAAAATAGGACATTATCTTTTCCGAAGATACAAAAACGAAATTTAATAGTCGATTAAATGTTGTTTTAACGGTTATGAAAATCTGTCGTATTGACGTATCAATAAAATGATGAACCTTTAACACTATTTTCTATTGGTCACGGCTAATATACAAAGTATTCGAAACTATGTAGTAGAAATGCAAAATTAAACACGATAAAATACTTAAACTTGGGGGGCATTGTCCGGAGCGTGCTCGTTCGCGTCCCCTGCCAGTCTAATTAGACTGCTAATCCGGCTCGAAATGCGTACCGCAATGCGGGTTAGGGCGTCCCCCGGAGGCGACGCGTACCGACCCGCCCCCGTCGGTACGAACTTCGGCAGTTGCGGCGATGGGGGCCGCCACCCATCACGCCTTGCCCAGTCAGGCGAGTCGAGGAGAGCAGAGTGCCGGGTGGGCACGTGTAATGTAAGAGGTTGTGTGGAAGGTAAGTTGCACGAGCTGATATCCGTCATGGCGGACAAACAGCTAGACGTGCTCTGTGTAACAGAGACCAAGCGAAGGGGCAGCGACGCCTGCGATCTTCCTGGTGGCGGGATGGCTATGTGGTCTGGTGTACCACAGAGCGATCGAGCCAGCATGGGGGTAGGAGTACTGCTGTCCTCTCGCTTGGCCTCAGGTGTGAAGGATTACGGAATGTATGATCCCAGACTTCTTTGGGTCCGTATAAAACTTGGTGTCACCAAGGTATTCATGGTTGTAGGATATGCTCCCGTAGGATCCTCGGTGGCATCAGACCTAGAGAAGTTTTGGGATAATGTTAGGGAAGTTCTGGATATGGCAGAAACCAGTGAACGCGTGATTGTATGCGGAGATTTGAACGGATGGGTGGGGACCAAGCGTCCTGACTATGAGGACGTACTTGGTCCATTTGGTGATAAGAGAGTGAACGACGCAGGTAGGCTCATAGCGGATGTATGCATGGAGAGAAACCTTATTGTATCAAACACATTTTTCCAACATAAGGACATCCATATGTATACATGGAGAAGGAATGAACAGAAAAGTATAATAGATTTAATTTTGGTAGACAGTCGCCTCCGAAGCAAAATATTGGACGCAAGAACCTACAGGGGCCCCACAGTCGATACGGACCACTATCTCGTTATTGCGAGATTTAGTGGTCTGTTCAGAAAGTGGAGGCACTGGCGAGAGCGTGTCCACTTCGGAGGGCTTGAAAGAATAAAGGTTGAAAGGTTGCAAGAAGAGTGTGTAAGAGAAAAGTATGCAGAGGGTGTCCGAGAACGGCTGACGATGGCAAGCCAGCCGCAATCGGACATTGAAGAATGCTGGAGAGTATTGAAAGAGAGTATGGTAGACACAGCGAAAGAAGTATGTGGAAGTTCAAAGAAGCATAGAAACACAAATGGTGATGCATGGTGGGATGCGGAAGTGGCAGCTTCCGTAGAGCAAAAGAAGAAATCGTGGCTGGACTATGTCTCTTCTTTGAATCTGAATGACAGTATGACTGAACAGAAGAAAGAAATATATCGGCAATGTAAGAATGACACCAAGGCCTTAGTGAAAGAGAAACGTGATAGAGCAAGTATGAGTGCAGAAGATAGGCTGACCAAAAACTTCGAGGGTAACACCAAACTCTTTTGGAGGGAGGTGAAGAAGTCTCGGGGTGGTTGGTCAGCCTTCAGAATGAATAAAATAAGGTCTAAAGGTGGAGACATTCTTACACAAACACAAGACGTGTTAAGCCGATTGAGTGAATATTTTGGCGATATGTATGCGGATGCTACGGTTGGCGCCGGTGTCGCATGTGGTCTAGTAGATCAACGTTCGGCGACGGCGTCCTCCGATGGCATCAGTATGGATGAAGTTGAATGGGCGATAAGAAGTTTGAGAAATGGTAAGGCAGCGGGCATTGATATGGTGTCTGCCGAGATGATCAAGCTTGGTGGCTCCTGTGTCCGGGAGGCGTTCCTGTTGCTCCTCAATTTATGTTGGAGCTCGGGAATGGTTCCCAGGGACTGGAATAGCGCAGTCATCGTGCCTTTGTTTAAAAACAAGGGTTCACGTTATGACTGCGCAAATTACAGAGCCATAAGCTTGATCAGTTTGGCAGCAAAAGTGTATGGTAAAATTATTGAAAGGAGAATGAGGATGGTGTCCGATGGTTTACTGTGTGAGACACAAGGAGGTTTCAGGAGTGGAAGGGGATGCAGGGATCAAGTGTTCTCTCTGCGCAACATTCTGGAGAAGCATCTGGCCTTAGGTCAGAGGGTTTTCTGCAGTTTTGTGGATCTGGAGAGAGCATTTGATACGGTTGTACGAAAGGAACTTTGGGACATTTTACCGGAGTATGGTATTAACGGTAAACTGCTGCAGGCTGTGCAATCCAGTTACATGGGCTGTAGAGCCTGTGTGCGGCTGGATGATGGAATGTCGCCTTGGTTTGACGTCAATATCGGCGTTAAGCAGGGCTGCGTTCTATCAGCCAGGCTGTTTATCATATATCTGGATAAATGTCTCCAAAGGTTGAACGATATGAATGTGGGAGTCCAGATGGGTGACTCAGTGGTCTCTGCTCTGCTTTATGCAGATGATGCAGTCCTGCTGGCACAGTCAACGACTGACCTGCAGACCCTAGTCGACACAATGACAGAAGATTGTAAGAAAAGGGGTCTACGCGTGAATGTGAGCAAAACCAAAATAATGGTCTTTGAAAGAGATGAAGCCAGAACAGATGTAAGAGTAACAATAGGTAATGATGTACTAGAGCAAGTGGATGAATTTCTATATCTTGGATGTGGATTTAGCCGAGATGGACGGTACACCACTGATATAGAGCGAAGAGTGAATGCGGGAAATAGAGTGAACGGAGCGTTGGGGCAACTTCTCGTTAACCACCACCTCAGCCAGAAGGCACGTGTAGCAATACATAACGCAGTGCTTGTCCTAACATTACTGTATGGAAGCGAGAGTTGGGTATGCAGAAAAGAGTATGAAAGTAAAATTAATGCGGTCGAAATGCGATCTCTTCGGAAAATCTGTGGAGTTAGGCTGACCGACCGCATTCGTAACGACGACGTAAGAGAGCGAGTAGGTATGAAAGAGAGTATTGGTGTAAAGATGCGAAAGGGAATGCTCCGATGGTTCGGACATGTGGAAAGAATGCCGAACGAACGTCTGGTTAAGAAGATATACAATGCGAAAATGGAAGGATGTAGGTACCGAGGGAGACTGAGACTAACCTACCTAGACCAGATCGGTCAGGTACTGAAGGAAGGTGGAGTCAAGAGTCTCCGAAACCGGCGAGCGTGTATGAAGAGAATTATGAATGTTGAGGAAGCGAGTGAAGTATGCAGAGATAGAGTTCTCTGGCACTCTGTTCTCTCTGCCTACCCTGCAAGGGATATGGCGTGATGATATGTATGTAAAATACTTAAAAAAAATTTAGTTCTAATAATCATGTAAATATCTCGTATAATTATATAATTATCTCAGAACATGTCCTTGTTATCTTTTATCACATGTTCATACCATGACAAATGACTTTCAACACATCTGTCAAATTGCGAATCACAAAGTTATTGTAATACTTTATTATTTTGTCTATTCTCGTCACTAAAAATATTCACCGCAAACATTCCTATCTCTATTGCAAACATTTCACGCTTCTACACGATGAGCCGTACAAGATAGGTTAAATTATGATTTTATATTGAAGTTTAAAGGAAATTTAAGAAATCAAACATGGCACTAATCTAACCAAAATCCGCTATCAATTCCCTCTTCATTAGCACATTAGAATGATTTTATCATTTAGTTTTGGAACATATCTTCCCTATTCCTTAATTTATTCAAATGCTAATCAAGACAACAGACTGTTATGGAGACCATACACTCTAAGTTTTGCATGATGGTTTTAACTGTGCATGCATAACCGACAGGCATAACCGAGTTTCATATTACACATACACGTTAGGGTTTGCATGCACAGTTTTGCCATTAAATCTCAGTTGAGCTACGAGACGGTATGTGTAGGATGCCTACTTCTCAGTTGAACTACGTAGTACGACAATTAAAAACAGAGAACTGTGTCAGGCAAGCTCGCTGGACGCCACACACGCTCGGTTATGCTCGCGCGCAAACATAACCGAGCGGCAAAAATATCAATTTTGATATTTGCTCGGTTGCATGTACATGCAAAGATAACTGTACAGTTTTATCACATACACGCTAGGGCTTGCCTGTCGGTTATGCATGCACAGTTAAAACCATCGTGCAAAACCTAGCGTGTATGGCCTCCATTACTGAGCTAGTGTGATGTACTCAAGAGTCCCAAGATATTGTTCTTGAAGTTGGAGCAATTTTTATTTATACCTACTCATCAGATAGTTGTTACATTCTTACGCGGTCTAGAGGTTAGGCGCTTGTGAGTTCAAGTGTATATATTAAACAGGTAGGTATAGAAGAAAAAGAAATATGTAGCAAAAGAAATAATAAACACAAAAACCAGACTGATAGCTGATTAGCTTAAAATTGCCGATAGAAAGTCAAGTTTTTCTGTCTATTAGAGATGGGCGTTTTCAGATTTTTACGCAAACCGATACAAATTCGATTTCTGATATTTAAATCGATTTTAAAAACCGATTTCAGAAATCGATTTCCAGAGCGGTTGACGGAGCGGGTTTACTTTAGTTTCGATCGATATTCGATGTTATTAGTTATTTTAGCGTAGCAAACGAAAAACGCAATCGAACGAACGCATTCAAATAATTTTTCTATAATTTCTTTGTTGATTGGATTTAGGTGTACGATTTTCCTTCATGCTTTATCTAGGCTTAACTAGAGTACTAGATTAGCAAAAATGTTTTGTTTTGGATATGATACAAAACTTTCTTGCGTATTTAAAAATCGTCATATTTACAATGATTTCATGATTATATTATATAATTTACATTTTTTTTGTATGGTTTTTTTTTTATTAATCCCGATTACGAAGCGAAAATCTTACCTTTTTACATTAAATAGTTATTTCTTATTTATCATCAAATCGTATGTATGATACTAACATACGTTAGTATAGTATTGAATCGTAAAATACCTATCTAATTATATAGTTCACGAGATCACAAAAATAACATTACGCGCACACCGCACGTGTCACCAAGGTCAAGTGTGCAAAAACTCTCCCATAATTCAAAAATCTATTTAACAAACACAAAACTTAAACTACTATCATTAAGTATTGTGTAATATTATCATGGAAGTAGTTGCATTCTAATATAGATCTTATTCCCTGACTCTTGTAATTCTGTTTCGTTTCCATCTGCCATTCTGAGTTTCTTAGAAACCGCCAAATTCCAAAACAGATGACAATTCGCTTCATCTCTTTCAATGCACTAAACGATCGCTTAGTTAGAATGAAAGGAGGCGAATTTTAATGAAATTCGCTTTCTCTCATTCTGACTAAGCGATCGCTTAGCGGAGTGAAAGAGATAGTTAGTAAGTTTTCAAATATTGGTTTGGTTTGCAAAACTAGCAATAGAGAACGATTGCGCGATGATTAGATTTATTATTAGTTTTCGTTTTCGTCGTTTTGTTTTGATATGTGTTGATTTAGTTTCTGCCGAAATACGTTTTCTAAAATCAGTTTGTATAGTGTTGAATATCGATACGATACGATTTCTGACTGAAATCCGATTTCAGATTCGTTTTGATATATCGGACGCATACCTACTGTCTATATATGATATCGATTCGAGTTAAAGGTTAAAGTTCGCAGCTAAGAATTTTTTACTCGAAAATTAGATACCTAGTCATTTTTAAAAACGATGTCTCTCTGCCAGCGAAAATGGATCAATGGATTTTAAAGGCATTTTATAGTTGATCAGGTACTAGCTGAACTAAAAAACTAGTGTTCATTTTATCAGAACCAGTCACACAAATTGAGAATTACAAAATGAACTCTCTAGAATTTCAAACAGCGTTATACTTATTATAATATAAAACAAATATAAATATAATTAAAACGGAACGATCCAAGATAAAAAAAAATAAAGAAACAGATACTTAAGAAACAAAGAAAAATTCATAAAAAAGCTATGTATGTATAATATAGACGAATTGATAACGTCCTTTATTTGAACTTGGGAAAAAGTAGTATTGTGCAAACACTTCGCCATAAGTGCTTAGTCCAGACCGATAGGGCGATTAGTCTATTACATAGGTATATGTATAGACATAGATGAAATAAACTTACAAACATATACATACATACATACATACATATCATCATCACGCCATATCCCTTGCAGGGTAGGCAGAGAGAACAGAGTGCCAGAGAACTCTATCTCTGCATACTTCACTCGCTTCCTCAACATTCATAATTCTCTTCATACACGCTCGCCGGTTTCGGAGACTCTTGACTCCACCTTCCTTCAGTACCTGACCGATCTGGTCTAGGTAGGTTAGTCTCGGTCTCCCTCGGTACCTACATCCTTCCACTTTCGCATTGTATATCTTCTTAACCAGACGTTCGTTCGGCATTCTTTCCACATGTCCGAACCATCGGAGCATTCCCTTTCGCATCTTTACACCAATACTCTCTTTCATACCTACTCGCTCTCTTACGTCGTCGTTACGAATGCGGTCGGTCAGCCTAACTCCACAGATTTTCCGAAGAGATCGCATTTCGACCGCATTAATTTTACTTTCATACTCTTTTCTGCATACCCAACTCTCACTTCTATACAGTAATGTTGGGACAAGCACTGCGTTATGTATTGCTACACGTGCCTTCTGGCTGAGGTGGTGGCTGCCGAGAAGTTGCCCCAACGCTCCGTTCACTCTATTTCCCGCATTCACTCTTCGCTCTATATCAGTGGTGTACCGTCCATCTCGGCTAAATCCACATCCAAGATATACAAATTCATCCACTTGCTCTAGTACATCATTACCTATTGTTACTCTTACATCTGTTCTGGCTTCATCTCTTTCAAAGACCATTATTTTGGTTTTGCTCACATTCACGCGTAGACCCCTTTTCTTACAATCTTCTGTCATTGTGTCGACTAGGGTCTGCAGGTCAGTCGCTGACTGTGCCAGCAGGACTGCGTCATCTGCATAAAGCAGAGCAGAGACCACTGAGTCACCCATCTGGACTCCCACATTCATATCGTTCAACCTTTGGAGACATTTATCCAGATATATGATAAACAGCCTGGCTGATAGAACGCAGCCCTGCTTAACGCCGATATTGACGTCAAACCAAGGCGACATTCCATCATCCAGCCGCACACAGGCTCTACAGCCCATGTAACTGGATTGCACAGCCTGCAGCAGTTTACCGTTAATACCATATTCCGGTAAAATGTCCCAAAGTTCCTTTCGTACAACCGTGTCAAATGCTCTCTCCAGATCCACAAAACTGCAGAAAACCCTCTGACCTAGGGCCAGATGCTTCTCCACAATGTTGCGCAGAGAGAACACTTGATCCATGCATCCCCTTCCACTCCTGAAACCTCCTTGTGTCTCACACAGTAAACCATCGGACACCATCCTCATTCTCCTTTCAATAATTTTACCATACACTGTTGCTGCCAAACTGGTCAAGCTTATGGCTCTGTAATTTGCGCAGTCATAACGTGAACCCTTGTTTTTAAACAAAGGCACGATGACTGCGCTATTCCAGTCCCCGGGAACCATTCCCGAGCTCCAACATAAATTGAGGAGCAACAGGAACGCCTCCCGAACACAGGAGCCACCAAGCTTGATCATCTCGGCAGACACCATATCAATGCCCGCTGCCTTACCATTTTTCAAGCTTCTTATCGCCCATTCAACTTCATTCCATACTGATGCCATCGGAGGACGCCGTTGTCGAATGTTGATCTACTAAACCACATGCAACACCGGCGCCAACCGTAGCATCCGCATACATATCGCCAAAATATTCACTCCATCGGCTTAACACGTCTTGTGTTTGTGTAAGAATGTCTCCACCTTTAGACCTTATTTTATTCATTCTGAAGGCTGACCAACCACCCCGAGACTTCTTCACCTCCCTCCAAAAGAGTTTGGTGTTACTCTCGAAGTTTTTAGTCAGCCTATCTTCTGCACTCATACTTGCTCTATCACGTTTCTCTTTCACTAAGGCCTTGGTGTCATTCTTACATTGACGATATATTTCTTTCTTCTGTTCAGTCATACTGTCATTCAGATTCAAAGAAGAGACATAGTCCAGCCATGCTTTCTTCTTTTGCTCTATGGAAGCTGCCACTTCCGCATCCCACCATGCATCACCATTTGTGTTTCTATGCTTCTTTGAACTGCCACATACTTCTTTCGCTGTGTCTACCATACTCTCTTTCAATACTCTCCAGCATTCTTCAATGTCCGATTGCGGCTGGCTTGCCATCGTCAGCCGTTCTCGGACACCCTCTGCATACTTTTCTCTTACACACTCTTCTTGCAACCTTTCAACCTTTATTCTTTCAAGCCCTCCGAAGTGGACACGCTCTCGCCAGTGCCTCCACTTTCTGAACAGACCAGAAACATATATGTATATATATATATATATATATATATATATTACAGTTAGACGTCGAATGCTCGCGGTTGTCCAAATATGTATTTATCCACTTGTTGACATAAAGATGCATTTGAGATTGTCGCATTTATGTCATTATAGTTTTTTTTTAATTTAATTACCATTTATACGTAGATGATGCTATACCATTATAGCATGAGATTAGACCATAAAATTAGTGCGCTCGTCGAGTTTTTACTCAAAACCTACTTTTTAAATAAAATTAGGTTAAATCAAAAACTAATGAGCGTATTACTTTTACGGTCTGGGCTCGTACTATCACGATGCGGTTTAATAAATTTAAACAACTTCAATACATAATTACAATTTCAAAAAACTTTTATAATTTTGGCACCTTAACTTATGTCTTTAATTACTCTACATTATCTATTATTCTATTTAAGAATCCCTAGTATATTTTGCTTCAAAGTGTAGCACAAATGAAGGGAAATAGTATCTATAGTTCATCTAATCTAAGAAGTGCATTTTGCCGTTTCGAATTTTTAAAACACAATAACCTTGGTCAAACGTTTACAAATTATTGCAAACAATAAATCTGAAATTTTAAAGAACTATTAAGTTATTTACATAATTAACGTTTTGGGTGACTTTCTTGTACAATAATCTAATTTTGAAACTGATAAAACTAATTTAAAATAAAAAAGTGTGTGTGTCAGCTCCGACGCACGACTGGAATTTACTCTTTAAGTACGATTATCAAAACAGGCGCAAAAAAGCTCATTTGACTAAAAACAATATATATATATATTTATTTATATTTATTAAAACTGTTCAGTGAATTATCTCACGTCAGAAAGTGAAAGGTGCGCAGAATAGGTTGCGCACCAAAAACGTAACGAGGTCATTCGATCACAAGATTTTACTCCTTAAATTTTTCTCATACCGGGCGCCTTATATGAAGATCGATTCTTAAGGAGTAAACTCCAAAATAACATGGTAAATAGTAATTATTATTGACGATCTTACAATGTCAACGTGACATTGTAAGATCACGTTGTATACAGTAGTGCTTGATAACTTCCAATTCACAAATATCCAAATAATCGGAAAAATATTAAAATAATATAATTAATCGAATAGAGATTATGACAGAGATGTAAGTTTCGACAATTTTATAGATAAGGAAATAATTATGAATGTTCGTGTCGATGATATTTCAAGTAATAGTAATGATTCTGAATAAATATTATAGATATTTTCAAATCCAGTTTTTGTTTTTACGTAACTTAATCCTAAATATGATAAATAGATTTTATGCTGAAATAATTAAATTTAGCACTTTATTTATTCATCTCCTTTTCGAAAAAAAATATACACCGATTATTAATAAAAAGAATCAATATCGATTTCTCAATAAAATCGGATATTTTCGATAGCGATTATTTGGTTCACATCTATACACTTACTCGGACAGCTGTCAACGTGCAGTTTTTAGATTAAATAGACCATAGTATGTGTATTACAACAAAAATAAATATAAATTGTTTCGTAGAAAAGCTGTGTCTGAAACCGATCTGAGATGGTAGCACCTTTTTGAAGTCGTAAATATAACAGGAATTAGTGTCACATTATGCGATATATATTATATTTATTAAAATATAGTACACGTTAACAGGAGTTGTAACATGTTAGTTCATTTAACCGAATACATCTATGCTATTTAATTTTGTATCTAATAAATGACTTTACATATCATTACAAAGTATAGATTAACGACGCAAATATAAAAATGCTCGAAAACTAAATTGCTGACATATAATTAATTGTAATTGCTTTACTTTTAAATATTTTATTTTCTGTTGTAGGTATTAGACGAGCAAGCACTCCACCCGGTAAAGACAACAACCAGGCTAGTGTCTACCGTGAGATATAAAGTTATATTTTAATTTTATTTATCTATATTATACTACCTTGCATTATTACGACAATATAACAGTTGAAGGTCAATGTGTTAACTATTCACTGTAGGTGTAGAAATACCTATCTATTCTAACAATACAAAATATAGTTAATATTACGCCTGTTTATACTGACTTTTTTGGTCTATCCAGTAACTTATTATTGTTCCTGCTTATACAGGTATGTTTAACGAAATTGGCTTATTGTAAACGACATCTTAACGAGGTATGAATTTTGATATATGGACCAATATGCGACATCTATCTACCACAATGTATGAAATGGACACATTTTTCTATAAGCGACATCTACTGACGACATTCGAATGATGATGTATGCTATGATGTTCCGATGATAATCTCACAGAAAATGAACGACATCTATTAGTTAGGTACTTCAGATAGTTTATATTTAGGTGGACTGTGTACAACAATTTTCACATAGAAAACTTCATGAATAGTAATACACTACTTATTACTAGCGACATCTAGTTACTCATAGAGAAAGGCAAAATGTATATCGTGAGAAAATATGCGATAAATATATTAAGTTTTATTTATTTGATCATATACAGGCCTTTAAGGACGGCCTTTGTCGCTGGGTGACCACTTTACAAAGGCATCAGGTATAACACAATACGTAAAGTAAGTTCTAAAGAACTACATACAGCCAACTCTATATTCAGTCATTTTGAAATTACTTTTTGGGCAGAATTTGGATGTCTTTTCATTTTAATATTACAACTTTATTAAATCATTTTCCGTGTGGTGACGGAGTAAGAATACTATTCACCGCCCCATATCTTTCCCGTGGATGATCGTACGAGACGACTAAGGGATATAAAACGCATATAACATCTATGCGAGAGAAGGAAAATTCGAAACAAAACCCTATACCAACACGTCTGACCAGCGCGGTATAATATGTTAATTTCCCTCCCATTACGGAGGAGGCCCAAGCCCAACAGTGGGACATTTATGGACTGTGATGATGATGATGATTAAATCATATATGTTCAAATCGTAACATAAACGCCGTCGTTACTATTTTCTATATAAAATATTTTCTATTTTACAGGTCAATACGGTTTTGAATTGTTATGTACATCATCTCAACTTATAACTCTCGATTTTGTTGTCAAAACATTTAAGGTACGGCCAAACCTGCGCGTCAACCACGCGGGACGCGGGACGCGAAACGCGTACAATAAGTCCCGCGCCGTGGTCGCTTAGGTGTGCATGGCGCCATAAGATATCACGGGTAGCGTCCGGTAGCGTCTGTCGCGGGGCTGACGCTCCCGCTTCGCAGTTGCTTTGGTCGCGCAGGTTTGGCCGTACCTTTAAGCTATATAATTCTCTGTGCCATTATTTATCACGTATCTCTTGGAACTGTAACCAGAAACTCTTCAAGATGATAACCGAGCAAGCAGCATGCATTGGATAACCCTACCCCGACTGGAATAGTATTTACTCTTGATCTTACTGTCTCATGGAGATTGGTCATTCAATATACTCTACCGCCTTGTACATATACCTCGAAACGGAGCGCAGGACAAGGTTGTTGCCTCGTCGCCCGACCTAGACCAAATCGGTATTCGGGGAAAAGCTTATACACGCCGATATTTCTCGACAATCCCCAACAGTGCAACGAAAATATTATAATGAAGAAAAGAATGATAAACTGTTCCTTTCTTCACACAGCAGTATCCCACACATCGACTAAAGAAATTGATGGAATACGTTTTCACGCTGAACACATCCATTCGTTTAGTGCCTGATAGATTTGGCCCGCAAGTTTCAAACTATATGGTTAGAAGATGTATGTTATGCTTCGACAGAATACAAGGCATTATATATAAATTTATTATCACTTACCATCAAGTAAAATGTATACAGATTAGTTTTATTACTTTGAAAAATAATAAAATGCGCTTCAAATACAGTGTCCGACCGAAATGTTGCCTTCGATTTTTTTTTTAGCTTAAAAGCATATTCCGCTGGCTTTCCGAAATATTTTAAGTAACCGATCGAAATAATTCATATTGCATTCATTTTATAGTAATGATATTAGTTAATTTCAATAAGCTACTTAACAGCAATGAAATGAATATTAATCATGTGCAAATCTAAATGATCCACAACAAAGTCCTGTAAGAGATATAATTCTGCAATGACGAGGCAAGCCGAGAGACGTTGCTGTATTTAAATTTAAATTGCACTAACACATATATACATGTAATAACTACCCATTGATCTCCTGTATCAAATTAACGTAATAATACATGATCAAAACACTTTAATAAACCTTATTCAATAGTCATTTTAAACTATTTTATGTAATTACGAATTATGGTTGTAATAAAAGATAATAAAAATGTTACGCTAACAAGAGTTATAAATTACAGCCTCTGTACTAGCCAGGTCATTGTTGATTGCGCCTACAATATTTTTTGAGTACGTGTTAAGTACATTCTTGCAAATAAATTTCAATAATTAACTACTAACGTACGCGGGATGTTCTTACGTGTAAGAAATTTCTATAAACAAATGTTAAAACTATTTTCTATACTTTTTTGGTAATCTTCGTAGGTCCCTTTAAGACTGTATCAAATTATATGAAAGTCAACATAGTTAAATGACTAAAGTTTATTTGAAGCAATACGTTATAATAAAGACCAAATAAAATACAGAAACTTACAAGGTATTTAATTGAAATTGCACAAACGCTTACCTTAATTTCACCTTGACCTTCAGCGCAGCACGCCTGGAGATCTTTAAGTAACAGTTGGTACTTGGTGATCCTCTGTACAGGTTTGATGAGATAAGCAGCAAGCGGATGTTCCAATTTCTTCTTACGTTGCACCCTAAACATAGCAAGTAGTGAAACAAACTGGCATACTGACTGTCGTTATCTGTGGCGATTAGTTAATGGTGGAGATAACATTAAAGTAAGGCAACTTTAGTCTTATTACTATCGTCAATGTTATTTTTAGTTAAATTCATATACTTATGAAAAAAAAAGCAATATTCTATAAACATGGTGTTATCAAATTAAAACTTTACAATAGTTATATGTAAAAAAATAACGAATACCTTTCCTCAGAGCTCGACTGGTATAGAATGGCAATTAGTAAAATAATGACATTATTATGGTGTGTCTTTTCTTCACCGAAACATTAACTAATGAGACTAATAGTAAAACACGAAATGACAAAACACTTCCTTCGATAAGGGAACTAAATGTGAACTGGGGTTGTTTATCGGGCACCACAAATAGATTCCACAATGACTAAGACAATAAACAGAAAGTTCCCAATACAATGTATTATACTTACCACAAACATGTCTTATTCTCACATTGATAATACAACAGTTCGTTACTCACTATTAATAACAGAATTGCGTCATATTCGATAAAGAATTAATTCATTTTATACACTTTATCAACAGATCTGTAATAGAGAGATGTGGCCATAATGCCGAAACACAGGGTGCAGATACTGAAGAAGTAATTACAACACTTATGTTGCAACGAGCTCTGAAATGCTAGCTGCGGTACTGTTTACCAGTAAGCTTATTTCTATAAAGAAACACTAACATCCTTATCGTGCGATAATGAACTAAAGGATGAATCATGTCTACCTCTATTCTCTATATCCATGGTTGTTGTGAGAGATGATCACAAGAAGCCCAAATTTTTTACTTCGGACAGAACAAGGAAGAAGCTAACAAGGTCCACCACTAGTAAGAGGAGTGATGATAAATGTTAGACGCAATGTGAACCGAAATATTTCAAAACAGTTTATAAGTCAGTCAGCTGTTAGTTGTGTATGCGAGTGCACGCACACAGCGAGCGCAACGTTGCTTGCGATTATCGGGCGATAATATTATATTTTGTGAACGACAATGTCAACTGTAAAGTGCAGTAACTGTAACCTTGTGATTAACGAGTGTATTGCTTTTATCCAAAATAAAGCCGATATTATGGACGAGGACAGTATTAGTCGGTTATGTGTCACAGCTTTTACCGAGGATGAAATAATGGCGGCAAAGAAATTATTATTCGAGTCAGTTGATACTTCTCGACGTAATATTAAGCGGAAGAAGGAGGGTAAAGGTCGAAGAGACATAGAGGATATAATTGCACTAATAAAAGGAACAGATCCAGAATTAGTACCAATTTTTGTGGCCAGGGATCTTCAAAAACTTCCACCGGTTACGTTTGACCATTTGGATGCTACTAAGATTTTGCGAGATATCCTGAAATTACAGGAAGATATGACTATATTAAAGGAGAACTATGTTACGAAAGAAGATCTAAAGGGTATGGAAATATCGAGTAAACAAGAGTATAGGTACTTGAATGTGAACAATCGAAGAGGAGCTGCCTTATATGACAATTACGAGTGCGAAAGTGGTCCCATTGGCCTAATAACCCATATTAAAAATGGGTCAATGACCGATTTGAGTGATAGGTGCGCCAATGAGAATCATAACGACACTATAATAGATAATATTATTCTTTCACCGACAAAAGTGCAGGTAGTAAAAGACATAGTTAGTTGTGAAAAACTCGTGGAGGCCAATACCGTGGTTTCGAAAGAGGTGACAGCGAGTTTAGCGAATGAAACGATAAACACGGCGCAAGCGACTCAATATAAAGCGGTGAGGCCAACTGCGGTTTCGAACGCAAACATGGCGGCGGATGCAGCTGAGGCGAGGTCATCGACACCGGAGCGCGCACTGACTAAACAGCTGATATCAGAAGTTTTGCAGAATGGAGGTAGTTGGAGAAAAGAATCGCCTAGTGATAAGTGGACTTTAGTTCAACGTAAAAGGTTACAAAACCGATTTATTGGCATGAAAGGTAAGGCGGAGATGCTTCCTAACAGCTCTTTTAAGGCAGCAAGTGTGAATGTTCCGTTCTATATATATAACGTAGACAAGAACGCAAAAATGGAAGACATAATAGCATATATCAAAAACAGAACTGGTATCGATGTTATTATGTATAAAATAAATATGAAAGTTAACAAAGGTTATGCGGCATATAAATTCCTAATACCAAATAGTGAATTGAAGGTGTTTATGAGTGAATCATTGTGGCCCGCTGGGGTTTCATTTCGTAGATTTGTGAATTATCACACTGAGAATAGACATTATAATAAACAAAACTGTGAATGAGTTGCGAACAAATAAACAATAATTATGTTGCTAGTTTCGTAAGTTATAATTGTAAGTCTTTAAATAGATCTACCTCTTGTGTACAAAGCCTGTGTAAGTCTGTAGATTTAATTGCACTGCAGGAAACATGGCTGCTGCCTCACGAGATAACTATGTTAGGTACTATTGACGAGAATTTTGGTTATTTTGGTAAATCAGCTGTCGATATATCGGAGGGGGTATTGAGGGGTAGACCATATGGCGGTGTAGCATTTTTATGGAGGAAATCGCTGTTCACCTCAGTGTCTATCATCCCATGTGTGAGTGACCGTATCGTGGCGGTCAAAGCGACGTTAACTGACCGTACCGTACTTATTGTAAACGTATACATGCCTACTAATTCCGTTGATAACTTAAATGAGTTTTGTGATTGTTTAAGTGAAATTGCGGCCTTAGTCGAGACTTCGGCGTTAGAATATGTATATATTCTTGGAGACTTTAATGCACATCCGGGTGAATTATTTAGTAGGGAAATGCTAAATTTTTGCTTAGAGCAGGATTGGCAATGTGCTGATTATGTTAGGCTAGGCCTAGATTCGGGCACGTGTACTTTTATAAGTGAGGCTTGCGGAAGTAGGCGTTGGCTTGATCATTGTCTTGTGACTGAAGCGGCGTGGAAATCTGTTAAGAAGGTGGAAGTGTACCAGGATATTTACTGGTCCGACCATTTTCCACTATGCATACAGGTTGATATAGGAATGATTAGGTTAATGATTGCACCAAGCATAACAGAAAATAAGTTACAAAATAAGGTTATATGGGGTGAAAGAAATGCACACCAAGTAGAGTGTTACCATAGGTTATGTATGGATAAGCTTAGAGTCATTGTTCTTCCATCACAGCTAATTAACTGTAACAATAGTTTTTGTACAATAAAGGAGCATAGAAAAGTTATTGATAACTTGTATAAAGAGATTATAACCTCGGTTAGCGACGCCGCTATAAGTAGTTCGACGGTTACGAGGGGTAGGCAGAGTAAGAAAACAGTTATTGGGTGGAACAAACATGTCAGGGAGGCCCATTGTAATGCCAGAACAGCCTTTTTAAATTGGGTGTGGCATGGTAAACCCCACACCGGTCACTATTATGTACATATGAGAGAGACTAGGAAAGCTTTTAAATATAAATTAAAGTTTTGTCAGGACAACAGAGAGCAGATCCGTATGGATATTTTGGCGGCTGAACGGAAAAATAAAGAATTCCATAAATTTTGGAAAGCCACCAAAAGCCTTAGTCCCAAACCTGTGGCTCCCGCGAGCGTCAATGGTGTGACAGATGCCCGGGAAATTGCGGACTTGTTTAGGAGGCAGTTTCAGGTCACTTCGAAGCTACCCTTGCATAAAGAAGAGGTTAACGAGGGAATTTTGAGAGGTATACCGACCTCAATTACGGCTCAAGAGGTGAACCGAGTTATTAGGTCCATGACGAGAGGCAAGTCCCCGGGGTGCGATGGTCTCAGTATAGAACACTATCAACAAGCAGGCCCGCACCTCCCTAGGGTTCTATCAATGCTATATAATCTTAGTGTTACACACTCGTACTTGCCTGACGATATGACTAAAACGTTAGTGGTACCAATAATCAAAAATAAGACAGGTGATGTTTCCAATAAAGAAAATTACAGGCCCATTTCTTTGGCAACAATAACTGCCAAGGTGCTTGATGGTGTGCTTGGGAGATGTGTGGCTGAACAGATAAATATACATGACGCACAATTCGGCTTTAGAGCGGGTCTGTCTACTGAGTCAGCTATATTAGCTCTTAAGCACACGGTCAGGTATTACACGTCAAGAAATACCCCTGTTTATGCTGCGTTCCTGGATCTATCCAGGGCATTTGACTTGGTTAATTATGATATCCTCTGGTCAAAAATGAGGAAGCAAGGCCTACCCGAAGACCTAGTAAGGCTTTTTAAATACTGGTACAATCACCAAATTAACCAGGTGAAATGGTCGGGTCACTTTTCCGAGGAGTATGGGTTGGAATGCGGGGTGAGACAAGGTGGCTTGACCTCACCAACGCTTTTCAATCTATACATCAATCGGCTGATCGAGGAGCTTAGTGGTACCAGAGTCGGGTGCTCCTTCATGGGTAATATTATAAATAGTATAAGCTATGCTGATGACATGGTGGTACTGAGCCCCTCGATCAGTGCTCTTCGGAGGCTACTCGGAGTATGTGAAAAATATGCAAACGATCACGGTCTCGTATATAATGAAAAGAAGTGCGAGGTTATGTTATTTAGGGCGAGTAACAAAATATGTGAAACATTACCACCTGTCTATATTAACGGAATAAATTTGAAACGAGTATTTCGTTTTAAATATCTCGGCCATATTGTTACCGAAGATTTAAAAGATGACGAAGATATGGAAAGGGAGCGGAGGGCGTTGTCTGTCCGATGCAATATGTTGGCCCGCAGGTTTGCTCGATGTTCACAAGAAGTTAAGATCACGCTTTTTAAAGCATTTTGTCAATCACTTTATACTTGCAGCTTGTGGACTAAATATACGCTGAGGGCATACAACGCTCTCCGTATTCAGTATAACAATGCCTTTAGGGTGTTGATGGGGCTCCCACGGTTTTGTAGCGCCTCAGGTATGTTTGCAGATGCGCATATTGATAGTTTTCATGCAATAATCAGGAAGCGATCTGCATCATTGATGAGCCGGCTATGGGGGAGCGCTAACAGCATCTTGGGTGCAATTGTTAATAGGCCTGACTGTCCACTCCTGGTGCACTATTGCCGTATACATATTTACGGTGAGAGTGCACCCGGTAAGGGGCACAGGTATTTGAATTGATTATTTGTATATTCTTGTTACTAACATAGCTTGTAAGTTTTTTTGTTTTTGTATAACTAACACATATGGATGGCTATCTGCAATAAACTTTTATTATTATTATTATTATAAAGGTCAATACAGGAACACATAGTTATGTGTAGCGGTTTCCAAGAACATAAATTCTTACTCAAGACCAATGCTACAGTACCAGTACTGGTATAAGTTTTCTTTTGAGATTTATAACCTCTTTTGATTTTATCCGAAAGATGCGAAAGGGATGGGCTGGGGGCTGGGATGGGGGGCGCCGATGGTTCAGACATGTGGAAAGAATGCCGAACGAACGTCTGGTTAAGAAGATATACAATGCGAAAGTGGAAGGATGTAGGTACCGGGGGAGACCGAGACTAAACTACCTAGACCACATCGGTCATGTACTGAAGGATGGTGGAGTCAAGAGTCTCCGAAACCGGCGAGCGTGTATGAAGAGAATTATGAATGTTGAGGAAGCGAGTGAAGTATGCAAGGATACAGTTCTCTGGCACTCTGTTCTCTCTGCCTACCCTGCAAGGGACATGGCGTGATGGTATGTATGTATTTTATCCTTTCTCAGTACGTGTATTATTTGTCGTTATATAAGCGAAATATAGATGTATCTGTAACGCACAATTAATAAAATGCCACCAACCGTGGCCTCGGCTGGGGGTTTCTTCAACATTCCCCTATTAAGCCACACCACCAATGAATATCATATTTCAATTGGATTATAAATGGTACCTTGTCCGTGTGGTGACGGAGTAAGAATAGAATTCACCACCCCTTACCCGTGAGTGATCATAAGAGACGACTAAGGGATATGAAACGCATATAACATCTATGCAAGAGAAGGAAAACTTTAAACAAAACCAACACTTCTGACCGGCGAGTATAGTAGGTCAATTTCCCTCGCGTTATGGAGGAGGCTCGAGCCCAACAGTGGGACATATATGAGCTGAGATGATGATGATGATATATGATACCTTAAAAGCCTAATTTCTTACAATCTAAAAACACACAGCCATTTACGGTTCTGTAGAGAGTTATGAAACACTAGCGATTTTATGTTTTCTTTTAAATAAATGAAAATATTAACAAAAAATACCTTTCGAAATAATCTCCAGCATTTTGAACTACAGCGGCGTTGCTATCGGGTTTGTTGCGACAATACGACACGTACATATCAAACTCTCTTGCCCACGTGACGAAACAATGCCCAACGTCCTCTGGCATCGTCTCATACTTGTCCAATTCGCGAAGAAATACGCGCTCATGAAACCGATGGATCTCCTCGATGTTGCCGAATATTATTTCCTCCTAAAAAATGAGGCGACATTTAATTAATTGTTTTTTTAAATAAAATATGCCTTAAAATATACTTACCAAATGCTCTATAAAAAGAATAACCATTTTAAACTATTTAACATTAAAATAAATGACCTGTAATCAATAAATCACGATACTTATCTACTAATCCATTAACGTCCACTATTACACATAGGTGTCAATCCCCGTGAAGAGTTCAGAATAAAGACAAAAATAAGAATATAATGACTATCTAGCCAAGGGTATTATAAAATTAATAAATGAATGTAATTCAAAGGGAAAATCTAAATAAAATTCAATGGCATCTAGTTTAGTCGGTGTGGTGTAATAATTTCTTTCGTGTAGAGCCATACTTAAAAGTACGATACACATGGACTGCCAAGAAAAAGATAGAAATAAAGTTTGTGACAATAATTACCTTTCCCTGTAGCGCCTGTGGTACGGAGCCGGGATCAGTTCTCATTTCTCTTAGGTAACATGTAATACACGTTTCCAAATCTTTCACATAAGCGCGTTCCGTTTGTAATAGCTCAGCCATAATGAACCTATACGAAGATTATGTTATTAATAACATATTTCGTCACCGAAACATAAAAACGCAAATTCCTACTGCAATGCATACTTATAGATCAATAACATAACTGTTATGGGATTACGATACTACAATTTTTAATATCTTTTTTCAAACGACCTCAAATGCGTTCTTTATTTTCATTATTGTTTATATTTTCATTAGATATATGCATCCTCTATTAAAATTATTAATTATTCTGATTCTGTGAAATTGCAAAAGTCTGGCATGCCAAACGTCGAGTTAATAGAAAGTTATAAATAATTTTGAAATTATACTATCCATTAATATAAAGCGCAAACAACAACATATGGGAATATTGCGTCAACTTTATTTTTGTTTTTATTTATTTTGCTTTAGGGCCTCACGTCGTTATTCTCACGTTTGTAGACAGAGCTGTGTACTGTACATTTTGTCATATAAGTTTGTAATATCATCTTGGACCTTTAGGGGGTGCTTCTCATATTTATGCTATTGTCGAACGAAACGTACTCTTTGCGTCTGGCACTGCGTCGCTTTTCATCGCCAACCGTTGTGGGTTGTGGTTCAACTCGGGTGTCATTCTCAGCCGACTGGGAGGACGTCAATGATGCAGGCACGCCAGAATCACTCTCAGGTTCACTCTCGTCACCGTCCATCGAGCCACTGAACTCAGCATATCTACATACAAATACATTATTATTAAATAATAATACAAAATGAGCAGTAAATATTTGTTGTAGAATTTATAGACTTTTAAAGTACACACATACATCACTGACTGAGAGCAAAAAAAAACAACCGACAATGGTAAGAATTGATTTACCATTCGATATTCAAATCGATTCCTTTACCATTATAAGCTGATGACCTTCGGAAAGATCTATCAAATGGCCTATGAAATGGTCTCAATCTATTAAATGCTAGCATTATGTAACTAATTATGTAGATAAATCTATAATATTGCCAGTATATTTATATTTTTCAAATAGCATGGTTAATTGAATAAAATATACTGATTAGATACTTTTTTACTGATTTAAACAAATCTCACGGTTAACATGGCAGTTTACTCTGAAGTTCATTGCTAAGAAGCCTCTCATTTAGCCCCAGTTAGACTGCATAAAATGATCCTTTATTTTTACTTGATTGAAGCACAGCACCAGTATTGTATGTAACCAACTTACATAGCAAGTTCTTAATGATATAATCCCATACTGTTTGTCTTCGGGGACCCATAACGATTTGGTCGGAGACAACTCAAATGTATATTGATAAAAACTTCTTTCTATGTGCACATTATTATGAAATGCTAAGATGGGTTTCATCAGACAAGATAGAAAGTAGCAGTAGCCACTACAGTTCTAGAATTAGATATGAAGAAGCATTGCTAGTATAGGAAGCATATTGTGAGATTGTATGAAGTTAAAGAACGATATTGTTTTAAACTAAGACATTATTGAACCACTCTATGCATTTACGTGGTTACGTCTCTTTATTAATCTCATTGAACAAGATAGCCTTGTTTATTTATAAAAAGTACAGCAGAACGCACACACAAGTCATGTACTTAATCAGATCAGTTTTAGTTTCCTTGTTTTAATTTCCTTTATCTTAGCTTATATATATCTCACTACTGGACTCAAGCCCCTCCACAATAGGAAGGAAACTGACAAACTATACCGCGATGGTCAGATGGGTTGTTATGGGGTTTTATTTCCTTTGTTGCATAGTATGTGGATATTATATACCTTAGACATCTTTACGACACTCGCGGACAAAATAGGGGTGAATCAAATGATCAATACTCTATCCACCGCATAGTCATATATCATCATATGTATTTTATTTTATACTCTTTAAAATTGTGTGATGGCGAGTGATTAAATCTGTTTTTAAATATTTTCACTTAATATTATCGTATAAATCATTTAGTTCTAAATATTTTGAACACCTCGTAGTTGTAATATAGTGTTAATTTTGAAATCTATTTTAATTTTTTAATAACTATCTCTTAATAAATTTGTATTTTCAAGAGTCAATATATTTATCAAAAATGTAATGTAGATAGGTATGAATGTACCTCGCATCGACGGCAGCAACCCATTCTTTGATCTGTACGGCGTGTGGATGTCCTTTTTCAACTAATCCGTCGGCGAGTTGTGCTAACAAGCGCACTCGCTCACGGGACTCGCGCGCAACACCGCCCGCTGCAGCAGCGGCCGCTGCGCCGCAACGCTCTTGCGTCTCCTTGATCCATTCCACGGCGGCACGTGCCGAACGCTCGAACAGAGCAAACTGCTGACACTGCTCCAAACGCTTCTTACGCACCGTCCAATGTTCTAATACCTGTGTATATTGTTACATTTAAGTAATACTAGAAGACCCGTGCGAACACTTCACACAATTAATAGAGGATTTCCTGTAACCTAGCAATGACACGTTTATAAACATTAACAAACTTACATTCTCAAGAGTAGATAGATACACGCGAGAGAATCAGCAAACATTTTTAATGATAATATTAAATTTTAAATATTTACTTAATTTTCGCCATTAGTAGACAAAATTATAGTATTAAATGTTACATATAATTATGTTTCATAACGACAATAACAAACAATTTTGAGAATTAACATATAGAGATTCACTTGTAATTATGATACATGTTTTCACTTGTTTGGCAGATAATTCAAAAATACAGTTTTACGTGCCCTCTTAAACACGACGACACATAAGTATTACAAAACAGTTACGCTTCTACTAATCGGACCGTGTCCAGTTTGGTTATCCTCGCTATAGTTTACGGTTGAAAACACATATACCTATGAGCATCTCAAAAATACAAAATAAATATACCGGTTGTATGATGATCATAATATAACTCTTTATCATGTTCCCACTAAACGCGCACCTATACTGTTACACATGGTGAATGTAACCACCAATGTCCACCCAGTGCCCTCGCGATACCATCGAACACCATACAACAAAAGCCTTATTGTTTACAACGTCATACTAACACGACGACACTGACACTGACAATTGTAACAAAACAATCCAATAATAATACGCGTAAAAGCGATTAGCAATCTTCTAAATAATATTTCTTGAGTAATAGGATTGGCATTGCCTCGCATGTAAACAAACAACTACAAGGAATTAAATACATTAATGAAATTTGTTTAGTTATTTGTTTAAAAATTGTACCAGTGAAAAAATGTTATTGCAATGAAAACGTCCGATTGTATCTATTGTTTTCATTCTGTTAGTATCTATTCAAATCTGCACACAATAGTGTTTTGTGAAACTATTCTAATCTATGGTACTTATATCATAGTAGTAGCTCATAGGCAGTTAGTAATTATATATAACCTCATGCTATATTTTCTTCCTTTGTGTAATTTAACATAGAAGGTACCTATATCGTTATGTTGTGAACAAATAAAAAATAATGATAAATATATCTATAGCTAGGCTTGAACCTCCTCTCCAACATTAGGAAAAATTGATTTACTATCTCACGCTGGTTTTTCCTTATCGTAAGATATATTATAATTTAAAGTTTCTATCTTCTAAGTGAGAAATCTCCGTGTGGTGACGAAGTGAAAATACAACGATCACCATCATTGTCTTTCCGGCGGATATAGTCATCATCATTGTCATTGAATCAATTCATATACGTCGCACTGTTGAACTCGAGCCTCCTCCAGAATAGGCAAAAAGATTTATTATACCACGCTAATCCGATGACGTGATATGATGACGGATGTTGCATGCCAGCTATATCCCTCGGTCGTATTTTACGACACCCACGAGCAACATAGGGGGTGGCGAATTGTATTGCTACTCAATCACCAATGAAAAAAGTATGATAGGATACATATAACAAGATTTATCCCGGCATCACAATCACATTATGGTAGGCACCGACCTGACTTTGCCCTGATATTGCAGAGGTCCATGATCCGCTAGACTTCTTGGTGCAATACAGTAAAAAAATAAAAAAAATGTAAACAAATGAAATTGCAGCTAAAGAAGAAAAAACTTGAAAACCTATCACAATCTGAGTCATCAAATCATATGGGTTAAAAAGAGTAAGACCTTATTCTCTTGTGCGAGCAGCGTGTCTAGAATAGCTCTTGTCTGTTCGTGGTGCGCTTTGCTCGCAGCAGCAGTCTGGCCATGGACCTGTGCCGACCTCGCCGCATACTTGAGGAATGTTTCTGCAGTACGACGCGCCAGTGTACACGCCTTTAGGAACGCTTCTTTTTGCTCACCGTGCTTTACAATCAATGCGGCCACCTGTAAGTCCAAAGCAATCGCATAATTAATTTATGGGCTTTCAACTTGCGTTTCATTTAGCTAGTATCCAAGAACAGTACTTTTTTATAGATAGTGTATTATAATGGTAGTTCTTAACTGTTGTTCAATTCCACAACGAGGAGGTTAATGTTATAGTTTCCATGCTTGACAGGCCTGTTGTGGATCATGGTTAGTGTTATGAAATTGCCATAATTGCGATTCTTACACGAGAGAAGGAGGAGTGACACACCGTATTCTTAACTCGTCACCGCTCATATTATTTAAATGGGGTACATCAAGAATTTTATTCTAACATTTTTTTAATCTACTAAAATGTTTTTGCTTATTTTATGAAACTAACCTGTGCAGCCTTATCGATATTGAGTTGTAATGTATGCTCGTCAGTGGGAGCGGCGGCAGTGGAACCACACCAGTCCTCGTCGCGGCGGTACTCCCGCTCCAGAGAGTCCAGTACAGAGCACACCTGTTCTGCAGTTTTGTAGAAATTCAAGGACGCCGTCACTAACTTATGCCGTTCCTCAGCGCACGTTACTAGTCTCTGCCAGCGTTCCGTCACCTCCTCAGATATTTCCCTAAAAATATTGAATACATTTTAGTATCTAATAATTACTATCTGGTAGTTGCTGACTGAGAGCAACATTCAAGGTATATAAAAACAATGACCTGTCAAATATAACACAATCTCGCAATACAGAACAATAGTAACTTTATCGGATTAGATGACATGTTATGATAATTGAACAGACTGATTCCCTATAACGACTGTCATATAAATCTTCACTACAACCGTGACAGACTAATCTTTTTTTTTCACGCTGTGGCAATGCATTTACGCACTAGCCCTCGCCGGTGACAGACGAGGGGGTGTGTGGGACTCGCCGGTCAGCTGGTTCGACCGAAATACCCACTAAAACCACAGCGGTCCCTTTCGCGCTTTTACGGGATGCCGGAGAGATCGTCTATTAACATTCTATCCCCGACACCCCAACGCTAGGCCATCTGGCCACGTCCAGTCGACAGTCACGGCGGCGGGAGGAGATGCGCGTAACGGCGCCTCCGCCTTCCTGGCCGCCGCCTACGGAGTGAGTCTGCAGAAGCAAATGCCTCACGTATGTGACAGACTAATCTGCGTGACTCACATTTCACATATCTACGAACATATTTAAGTTTTTTGAGACTCTAACGCCTGTTTTGATCGACGGTCCTTAAAGTTTAAGTTACACCTAAGGCAATTATAAATAACATCATAACATTACTGTTATGGGCCATCTATTCTTAGGTATTGTTACGTACAATTAACAGTACATTACAATAGCAAAACTTTAATTATATTTAAATGAATATATAATTTATAATGAAAAGTTTAATTAAATTGCATGTCATTTATTGCCTTAGGTGTTACCTAAACCTTAGGAGCCGTTAGTGCAAACGAACATGATATGCGTGGCTTTCTTCAGGATGTAATTCGTTGCTCACCATAACCTTCTCAATTTACGATCATTGTCATAAGATATGCTGGAACCACAGATCTCGGTATTGAAGTATATAGTGCCCGTTTTCACCAAGGATACCCCCGATATTTTAGGTAAAACCTAAGATAATACAAAAGACACCTAATATTAATGTTAATAATAGTGAATGTTGTTAATTAAAGTTAAATATGATCAATATTTTAACTATTATCTAAAGTTATAAACATCGCTGTGTGGTAGCAGCTACGAACACTACCAGCCCTTAATTTGCCCGCGAATGTCGTAAAAGACGTCTAAGAGCCTTATAACGACCTGAGCCAACTCCATCTGATGCCGTTTCGTCAACAATTACATTTCCAAGGAGGGTTGATGTCTGGCAGACGGCCGGTCATAAAACTATCGCCAATAACTTCTAAAATATATACTATGTAAGAAGAGTATATATTGTATCGACCCCAAGTAATTGGGATAAGAGTAGGAAAATGATGATCTAAAGTTATAAACAATCCCGACGTCGATTGTCTGCGAGAGTGTTATAGTATCTCGGACGGATCAGCCCGCGGCTGCAGACAGAAAACTGTTAACAGTATGGCCACTATGAAAGCGTTCAACGCGCATTAAATCAGCACGATATTTATTTGTTCGTCACTTTGATATGAATATATTGGTATGGATGTGTATGTACAGACAACACTTTCTACCCCGATGAGGTTCAAGTAACAACATATTTAAATTGCGCCACATAAATTTTAGTCTCACCTAAACAATAACTATCAAACCTATTACCGTTTACACAGACCTAAGTTTAACGTTTGATTGCAGTTTTCTTAGACGTGTATGCTATTAATAATTTCATAACCCGGTGGGACATTGAATATCAATATAACTACATCATTGTTATAACTAGCATAAAAGCGCAGTTGCACTAACATTTTTATTAATAAAATAGTTATTAATGTTATTATTTACCCGGTAATACAATTGAATTATTTACATAATAATAAATAAAATATGAGGCGAGGATAAAACATGTTAATATACATATATGTTTAAGTATATTATACGGCTAGATTACTACTCTAAAGCTGAAGTGTTTGTTTGTATACATTTTAATTGCAAGTGAAGAACTGTCCAAGACATATATACCTATCTAACGAATATGTGAACATGTGATATTTCGTATGGAAAGGAAGTATTTACAAATTTAGTGTAGTATATATTCAAATATTATAATTTTTGAAAAAGTACATTCTAGACCAAAGGGTATTGCTGTGAAGCTAATAGTTACTAAATAAGTCCGATAAAATGTTATAACATGACATGCCAGTCCAGTTTCATGCCGGTTTTACTGAAAGGCAACCGAGTTATACATTATTGGATTAATTTAAGACAATGAACAAATCACAATATTTAAGCGCCGCCAGGCTTATAAATGATTTGAAAACCTTAACCTATATATGTATCTAGGGCATACAATTATGTTCCGGTTGTCGGACCGCTCCGTATCAGATATAAAACATCTCAATACCGATATAAATAGAATACAATACAACTTTAAGTTCATCCACGTCCCGTTATTAAATAGGGGTAGTCTTCTCCTAGTGAACAGTTTGACATAGCGTATAATTTAGAGTTTTATGATCTCTAGCAATGGCACTATCTGAAAACCAAGAGATATTCTCTTGGTTTTTAACCAGACCCGCCTTTATAAGCCATTGTATTATTACTCCGTCACCAGGCAGATATTTACAATAAAAATTTAGAATATGAATGCTATATTTACCTGATAGTATGTGGATCGTAATGATTGGCAGCGCGTAGTGCGTCAGCCCTATATTTGACTTGTACAGCGCTCGCATGCGTCTTCTCCACCGCCACTTGAAACTGGTCGTGTTCACGCTTCAGCTGTTCAGCCTCAGATAGCGTGCCAGGTATAGAAAATGACGCCGCCAACATCGCTTCGCCGTTACGAATCCAACTAACAACTTGAGCAGCGTCCTTTTGGAATTGCCCTGAATATATACTGATGTTATAGAATGGCTATCCTTTTTTTCTATATATGTTAGAATTCGAAAATAAACAGACACTGATTGCAATAAAAATACGTACAACGATATGCTGTATACCAAAGCATAGTTTAATAAAAACAAATCCGTTTTTATAGACTAGAGAAATTATGACAGTAGTATAGGTAGTATTGTCAAATAATGAATAATGATTGCATTAATATATTATTCATGTAATATTTTAATGCATTTTAATATTTACTTCTTAATCCAGGAAATAACAATCGTCTATGCAGCCTGATTCACATAAACTAACTAGGTAAATCAGACATCGCAACATATGATTATTTTCCTCATTATTATCATCTTAGTTATACTAATAGAATACTAAGAGTTGTAATGATAATATTCTGAAGATACCTCAATTAATGTTTTGATAACATATATATATTAATAGAGTAATACATAGCGGTAAGCCATTATTATTATATTGAAAAGGAGGAGAGTAACCCAACGTTTCTCACGCTTGCTTTCAAGCTGTTCTGTTTGAAGACACCTCATGCAGAGGCGAAACATGTGCCGGATAAGAAGTCTTTGCAGAAGCTTAGAAATAGAAGCGTTAAAAATACTCATCAAAATAGGAGTAAGATTATCTTTCAACGTAAACAATGGCAGAGTGACATTAACTTCCATTTATAGGTACAGGTATAAATCACAACTAATGAATGTGTAGTTATTTCATTATTTAAAGCAAGGTTCTCAATCTTACAGCTAATAAATGCATATACATGCTATCACAACTCACAGGTCGTTCGTATGTTTTTTTTTGGTTAGAAATTGTCAGTAGCCATAAGGATAAAGTAATATTAACACTGACCTAACTGGACGCACTGTTCGAACCGAGCTCTTCTTTCTTCGGCAAGTTCTTCAAGATCTAGTTGTCTATCGTGTAAAAAGTCGAGAAGCAGTTGTACACGGGCCTGAGGATCCAAGGGTGCCGCCTCGGGACCGTCTGAGCCACTTGAAGCCATTACATCTGACGCTTCAGCAATGGCTCCCGCCAATTCTTGTCCTTGTTGCACAACCTATCCAGATATAATAACCAATATTAATTAACATTATTCCTTACTAATATACATTAGGCATTATGTGATTAAATCAGACAAATATTAAGTATAAAGCAATATAGATGAGCACACTATCAAATGTATCATGAAGGCAGTCTTAGACGATAGAACAAGATTTTATAATCCGAAAACTATTAAAGGGCAACCAATATAATCACATTTATTGACTTAAGAAATAAAATTATGAATTCTCTTAGAAAACATCCAGTCATGTTTGTAATGATTGCATTTATTCATCCAGTCAATGCAAATACAATAAATTTTCTTTTGAATTACTTGAAAAGTGGCATGTTGCATTCTAGCTACACTCTCATTGTGTGCAGCGAGCGCCTGTTCGGCTTGTTGTGGGTCGCGAGGTGGCTCAGTGCGTTGCAATTCGTCTCCCCATAGTTCCAGTCGAGATGATACCTGTAAATAACAAATGAATTATAAGTAATCGTTACAACTTTACCCACAACAACTTTGGCCACTCGAAATATCAATGCACTTCAATATACAAAAGTTAGGTAATAATGGGACGCAATGCATAAACAAAAATATTAGTGTCTTCTATAATTGATTTACCTGTTCACAGAGGATTTAACTCACAGTATAAACTATGTACTTCCAAATTAAGAAACAAACTAATTATTTATCAGCAGTAATTTATTAGGTAAGCATCACAAGTACTTTTATAAACTTCAGTCACTTTTATCACGTGATTAGAAGCTCAAACTGATAATAGTTTGATGATGATGATAATTTTATAACAGTTTGATGGTCTGGGGGTGACAAGCACCGAGTAACCTGAACACATCGTGTGGCCACTCACTACTCACATTCAAAAGGCGGTTACAATTACTATTACCTCCAACATTAAAAATAATAAACTTTACCTTAAACAAAACATTTAAGTCGATGGATAAGGTTTGTATATAGGCGCAACGAAACTGTTTATATTATCATTAATTGCACTGAGCATTCGTTTTGCCATTCCAACCATTGTGTTAAAAGTATAATATGGTTAAATATCGACCACATTTAGTAATAATAAACCATATGTTTCAAATGTACTAAACGACTTCCAAATATTCTGTTTATTACTGAGTATTCTCTTGTAAATGCGTCATAGCAATAAAAATCAGTTGCATTTTGCAATAAAAACTATTTTGACTTTTGTACTTAGTACATTATGTACTAATAGCCTTAGAAACATAAACCCGGATGTCCGAAAGAAAGAGAAATATTTCAGTTAACTAACAGTGAAAAGGTTCAGAAAAGAAAGTATAAAATAAATGTTATGGGGTAACACACTACGGACGAATGACATTTTTAAATGAAAATCCTCATCCCGCCGGTTTCGGAGACTCTTGACTCCACCTTCCTTCAGTACATGACCGATCTGGTCTAGGTAGGTTAGTCTCGGTCTCCCTCGGTACCTACATCCTTCCACTTCCGCATTGTATATCTTCTTAACCAGACGTTCGTTCGGCATTCTTTCCACATGTCCGAACCATCGGAGCATTCCCTTTCGCATCTTTACACCAATACTCTCTTTCATACCTACTCGCTCTCTTACGTCGTCGTTACGAATGCGGTCGGTCAGCCTAACTCCACAGATTTTCCGCAGAGGTCGCATTTCGACCGTATTAATTTTAATTTCATACTCTTTTCTGCATACCCAACTCTCGCTTCCATACAGTAATGTTGGGACAAGCACTGCGTTATGTATTGCTACACGTGCCTTCTGGCTGAGGTGGTGGCTGCCGAGAAGTTGCCCCAACGCTCCGTTCACTCTATTTCCCGCATTCACTCTTCGCTCTATATCAGTGGTGTACCTTCCATCTCGGCTAAATCCACATCCAAGATATACAAATTCATCCACTTGCTCTAGTACATCATTACCTATTGTTACTCTTACATCTGTTCTGGCTTCATCTTTTTCAAAGACCATTATTTTGGTTTTGCTCATATTCATGCGTAGACGCCTTTTCTTACAATCTTCTATCATTGTGTCGACTAGGGTCTGTAGGTCAGTCGCTGACTGTGCGAGCAGGACTGCTGCATCATCTGCATAGAGCAGAGCAGTGACCACTGAGTTGTCCATCGGGACTCCCACATTCATATCGTTCAACCTTTGGAGACATTTATCTAGATATATGATAAACAGCCTGGCTGACAGAACGCACCCCTGCTCAACGCCGATATTGACGTCAAACCAAGGCGACATTCCATCATCCAGCCGCACACAGGCTCTACAGCCCATGTAACTGGACTGCACGGCCTGTACCAGTTTACCGTTAATACCATACTCCGGTAAAATGTCCCAAAGTTCCTTTCGTACAACCGTGTCAAATGCTCTCTCCAGATCCACAAAACTGCAGAAAACCCTCTGACCTAGAGCCAGATGCTTCTCCACAATGTTGCGCAGAGAGAACACTAGATCCATGCATCCCCTTCCACTCCTGAAACCTCCTTGTGTCTCACACAGTAAACCATCGGACACCATCCTTTACAGTATCTTGTTATCGTCATTGCTATCATCAGTCATTGTTCATAGTGTTCTTCATAGAGCGCCACATTGTGCGGTCCTGTGCCATTGGCAATTAATTCCCTCACATTTTCACCATTTTCGTCAGTCTACTTGGTGAGTTTGTCCCACACTACGTTCCTCGATATGCGATCGCCACTCAAAATCTATTCCTCCTTAGCGGTTATCTGGTTGTCAAGCAGTGTGGCTCTTTGCTACTTCCTAGTACTAATTCTTTATCTTGCGTCGGTTACACTCGTTCTTATTTTCATTAAAATGTGCCGTATTTCGGGTCCTATCTTGCAGAGAAATCGCGAGTGTAACCTGATCTAGACCCTAACCCGACCTGATCTAAACCACTCTGAGCGATAAAAGTCTAGTTATGAGGACTACGTTTCCATACAATAGCTCTACGACATTTGGAGACCACGTTCTCATACAATAAGTCCCTGTACACCTACACTGGTCATTTAACTGTGTTTTCAGCCACTGAAGGTTGTTGAATGAGAAGTTCCTCTTAAATTGTCTGAACACTGTATAGCCATGTGGGAATCGTCTACTGACGTCTTTCGAAATTGGATCTCGATTAGAAATAATAATCAACAACATTTAAAAAAAACTACAAAGTTTCAATTCAATCAGAGCTATGCCTGAATGCGTATAGAATTAGGGAACGTAAATAAAAATGAAGGTATTTATTTCACTATTTGCTACAACAACCTGGATAACTATATATGAGCTCTTTCAATCTAATGCGTTAGTAGTGGTCAGTGGAAAATATTAGAAAAGAAATATCTTTTATAAGAGAAATTGCTACAGCTTTCAAGTAGATTTTATTGCAGCTGCCTCATGAGAATTCCATTATTTGTCAAAGCAAAAGAAATCCTATGTCCGATTCAATTTAGAATTGAAGCTGTTTTAATATTATTACAAATGTTATTGCTAAAGTATTTTAAGAATTAGCAGTTAAGAAGAAATTAGTAGTTTAAAAATTTGCAGATTGAAGCGACAATCGGCAGACCCCAACCCTTGGGGAAGAAAAGTTCTCAAGTGGTAACCATGAAATTGATGATGCAACGTAGGACGACCTCCCACTATTTGGACTGACGACATCTCGAAAGTCACAAGAAGCTGTTGGATGCAGGTGGCACAGGACTGTTCTGACTGGCATTCTCGTGGGCATGTCTATGTCCAATGATGCAATGGCTGGATGAAAGCAATTTACTAACCTCCAAAGCGTCGCGCTCAAAATGTCTGAGTTGCAATGTAAGTTCAAGTCTTCTTTCGCGATCAGACCACAACTCTTCGAGAGCCCCACGAGTGCCTCGAAGTCGTTCCAACGTCGTTTCTACAGCTGCAGTGCTTTGCGCATCGGAGTCGCCCGAGGATCTGTTGATAATAATTAGACTTATTATTTTTTCTTCAGCTCTTATACGACCCACTGTTGGTCACATGTCATTACAGATTATTCAACACGTTTTTCATTTGACATTAACAAGAAAAGTTTTTTAACAAAAATGGCCAACTTCATCAGATCTAGACCGATAAAGTATTTTTCAATATGACGAAGTTATGTTCGAACATAAAAAATATATCATCATCATTATCAACATTCGTCATTTTGGGGTCGTCTATGTCTCACTGCGGAACTCGAGCCTCCTTCACCATAGGAGGGAAATTGGCCAGACAGGTTTAGTATAGTTTTATTTCGAGCTTACTTTCTTTTACATAGATATTACAGGCATACCATATCTCTCAGTTGTCTCTTACGACAACTAAGATGGTGAGAGTAGTGATTTGTATTCTTAACCGTCGCTACGTAGAAGCGTATATAAAAAAATATTTATAGAGAACCAATTTGAGAGTTGCATCCTTTTTTAAAGTCGGTTAAAATATGTGATGCAACTGAATTATATGTCATTCGGATTATCATATCTCCTTATTCTATGACCAAGTAAAATAGAACACACTGCCATACATTATCAGCTGTATCATAAACGACCGCCTGCCTGACACTATTCCTAATCAAGAATATTTTTTTTATTAGTGATAAACATCTCCCGCTGCTTAATATGTAACGCGAATTAAGTAGGATTAATTTTACGACACCCACGGCGAAGGAAAGGTTGATGAATTAATATATTTATAAACGTCACGTCAATGTTCACGCTAAAGGTATCATTCCGACTTTAGCGACTGCAACACGCGACCGCGAACGGTATGAATTTATATGGGACACTAAACAAACTCCGCGACTGCGTCGTGCGACCTTTGGACGTAGCTACAGAATCGCGCGGCGACCACGACCAGGTCGCGTCAGAGGCAGGGCAGTCTCGCGACCCAGGCGAGAAATTCATAAAAATGGCGGCGTTTTATAAATGTTTGAAAGCAACCCTCGTCTTCATGCGATGTGAAAATTGAGTGGATTTTCTTCCTTTCTTCCGAAGGAATAGGCACTAATATATCTTCAAATCATCCTAACATATCATTACATCATCCCGACTAGAAAAAAAGTATAGTTCAACCAGATTATGTATCTGGACCCGATCAGGACAGAATGAGGCATGCCGGATCCGGCAAACCCTATCAGGACCAGGTCTGGTCCAGATCAGGATAGCCTGATGTGAAATAACATCAAGTATGGTAAGGCATACCGGATCAGGACCATGTCAGGACCAAATAAAGATAGCCTGATGTGAAATAACATCAATTATGGTAAGGCATACCGGATCAGGACCAGATCAGGACCAAATAAGAATAGCCTGATGTGAAATATCATAAAGTACGGTAAGGCATACCGGATCAGGTCCAAATAAGGATAGCCTGATGTGAAACATCATAAAGTGTGGTGAGGCATACCGGATCAAGACCAGATCAGGACCAAATAAGGATAGCCTGATGTGAAACATCATCAAGTATGGTAAGGCATACCGGATCAGGACCAGATCAGGACCAAATAAGGATAGCCTGATGTGAAACATCATCAAGTGTGGTAAGGCATGCCGGATCAGGTCCAGATCAGGACCAAATAAGGATAGCCTGATGTGAAATATCATCAAGTATGGTAAGGCATACCGGATCACGACCAGATCAGGACCAAATAAGGATAGCCTGATGTGAAATATCATCAAGTATGGTAGAAGAGATTAATATGAAATCTTTAATTAATCATATTTATTTAATAATAATAATAATGTTTAATTAATAATATAAAAACAATTTATATTTAAAGTAAAATCAAAAATAAATAATAAGTGAAAACATAGATAGAAATAATTATAATAATATTGTAACAACCATTCTAACATTTAATGTTTTGGGTCATAATAAATTATTGATGGCGTTAGTAAAATGACATCATTATCTGAATCGCGGTGTTGAGATTCTCCGAAGCGTAATGATTATTATTATATATACATATATATATATATATATACATATATATATATATATATATATATATATATATATATATATATATATATATATATATATATATATATATATATATATATATTATATATATATATATATATATATTATATAGATGCCTACTATTAAATTAGTTGTTATCTAATCAGATCAAAACAGATCGATCAGGTCATGAATGAGAAATTCAGGCGACAGTAAAGTCGTTAGCATCTGGTGGTTGCGCCCTAATTGTTACAGCTCACTGAGACTCTCTATTCTCTATGTTAAGAATAAAGCACTGCATTCACTGCCTACGTCATATATTAACTTATTTTTATTTATTAAACATGTTTTTTTAAGATATTCATGTTTTTTAAAAGGACCGGACTGGGCATACTCGTTTTAGATCAGGCAAGATATATAACGCAGATGATTGATTTGGATCCGATCAGTAAAATTACATCCGGACCCGATCAGCAATGCCTAATCTGGACCCGATCAGGAATGCCTGATCTGGACCCGATCAGGAATCCCTGATCTGAACCGATAAGGTTTTCCTGATCAGGTCCAGATGTATCTTCTGCATTACATACCTTGTCTGTTCCAGATCGGGCATGCCCAGACCGGTCCTGCTAAGGAAGACGAAAAAATTTCTAGTCGGGATCATCTTCCAATAGATGCTGAATATCTTTTTTTTTCTAGCTGTAAACAAATTGTCCAACATATCGTTACAATAGAACAATATCGTCACCCGTAAAACTATGGAAAGAGTGTCGATTCGCGGTAACTTCGCTGAAACCATAATGCTAGCCAGTCGCTCCGCGACAGGCGACCATAGTTGCGTAGTCGGATGGTCGTGGTCGCAAAGATCGGAATGTAAGCTTAAGCAAAAGTCCTATTCTTAATACAAATAACTACCTAACCTACGTGTTGTTGTAAATAAATATTGCACTCAATCAATATACGAATAAATTTTTAACCAAACAATTAAAAAGTTTAACATTAACCATGTTTGTATTTTTATTGTATTGATAATACCTTATTGTTGAATAATAAGGTCAAGGATATATGGCTGACAAGAATGTGTCGCGTTATTTCCCGCCGCGCGGTTCTTTCAATGCATTGACGATAATTGAATTAAGTATCGTAGAGCCAACAATATAGTACACAAAGGAGGCATCCGCTAGAAAATTATTAATGAATAACTTAGTATGTTGCCATTGGCAAAAACCGTCACTACCATTCTGAGTAATCAGCTGTGCAAATAAATGTCTAATCATTATCATATATTATTATACTTGGATAATATACTTTTTAAATTTCAAACTTACAATTAAAGGCAATTAATTATATTATTAATGGACGGCCACAATAGTAAACAGTGTAACTACCCATCTATACATTAATAAACTTATCAACATCCCATTCATTTGACAATTGCTCAGTCGCTTTATACGACGACTCCCGTGGCTAAGTAACACAATATGTTCTTAACTAGTCACTAGACATATGTAAGTAATGCGAGTGATGCATCACACGTAATATTACCTGACCGCGTACTGTCATATTACACATTACGCGACTAACCATCACATCACATTAAACATCACACATGACATTAAACATGACGCGAACACCCGTGTAATGTTCTGCATTTCTGCAATGTTCGGTAATTTGGTAATGGTTATCTATCTCTCAAATGCGCCGTGTGTCTTTTCGGGAGAGTGAGAGGGATAGAACACCTGAACCGCGCTGCGCCTGCGGTCGATAAATATTTATTTTAAGCTTTATTTTCAGATCATTAAGGCTTATATTGAATGAAATGTCATGTGTGATGTTTGAAGTGATGGTAAAATGTAATATTACTCGGCACGAAATGTAATACCATATAACATCACTTCGCGAAGTACTGTTTCGCGCATGTCTACTAGTCATCACATAAAATAACTATATTAAACTCTTATAAAATTCCATATACATTTAATATTATTTACATTCGTCGATTATTCGACAATTGATGCATACAGAATTTGTCAAAATTTAGTCCAATTCTATGATAAGATTAAAAAGAAATTTAAACAAAAGCCAAATAAATACAATTTTTACACTATACTAGTAATCTTTAAAAATAAAATGGTATTCTTTAAAAATCGTGTTTGGCACATTAAACCATTTTAATAATTATAATGACGTTTCTTTTAATTTCGGTTTGACGTCTGCAAAAATTTTTGCCATCGGTTTATACCAACCGTAATAGGAAATTTAAATCTAAATTGGACATCGTCTTCTTTTTATTAGTTGTCTTGCATAAACATGGTATAGTTTAAATATGTTGAAAACCGCGAATCTAAACTAAACAAAACTAAACATTCTGGAATCCACTTGAACACACACATAAAAATATCAACAAAATCCGTCCAGCCGTTTAGGAGTTCAGTGACATACACATGTACAGTAGAATTATATCTATAAAGATACAGCTGTACCCTGCGCGCGTTGCTACGCCACCAACTAAATTAAATTTGAAAGAAAGACATTACACAAATAATATTCAATTCATTTTGAGTCATTTTATTGATTTTGTTCATTTTGAAAAAAGAAAATGTACAGAAAATGCGCTCGGAACGTCAATCAGATCCTTCACTATTTATATAATTGTTGATTAGCAACGGTTTTTATTAACTCTATGTGCCTACATTCACTCCCTCTCCATTTATATTGGAATGATAGTGACGCCATCTGCCGAAAATTGGTCGTTCCAAATCTTCTGATTTGGTACGACCAACACCTTCTCTGGCTCATGCACAACAACTTTGCTAAAGATCATCACATGATCAAGTCCATAATTTACGATTCTATTAACGACATACAGACAAAGATTAATTTTAATATATAAAGAAAATATACATTAAAACGTGAGCGCGGAAAAATCGTGAACATATATGGTTACTACATGACATACTACATCCTAATTTATATTATAAACTAAGCGTCCCCGCAAACTTCGTTCCGCCATACAGTCAATGAATTCGATTAATTCAAAAATATTAAGTTATTTTTTTATTACGATAATAAATCATCATTCCTACTCTTATCCCAATTGCTTGGGGTCGATACAATATGTAGATACTCTTCGTTCGTAGTACATATTGTAAAAGTTATTAGCAATAGTTTTATGACCGGCCGCGGCCGTCTGCCAGACGTCAACCTTTCTTGGGAATGTAATTGTTGACCAAACGGCATCAGATGGAGTTAGCCCAGGTCGTTATAAGGCTCTTAGTCGTCTTTTACGACATCCATGAGCAAAGTAAGGGTTGGTAGTATTCATCGCCGCTACAATACAGCTATATTATGATAATAAATATAAATAATATATATAAATATTTTAACACGTGCCAGCAAGATCCACCTTGTGGTATACGACATTTTTCTTCTTGCGCGAGCAAGAACGGCGTTGTCGGGTAAAATTTCTTGATCACAGCACTGTTAATAATAATATCGGCACTATAAGGTTTATTATACTATATACTATACTATAGTATATATGTACTATAGTACTCACAGGACTCGCCACAAAATAAAAACATCGACCAGACAACTTTAATTTCAACATTTCGCGGTATTTTCAAAGCAAACCATAGACAACATTACATAAGCTGTTAGTTGCGTTTTGTTATATCATGAACAAATGAACGGTTAACTCGATGTTTTGAGTGATGTTTTAGATTTTTTTCTGTTGAAAATACCATATTTTAATACATATTATTCTATTCCCGACGAAGACATATCCAAAAACAGAAAAATCATAAAAATTGGTCCAGCTGTTTTTGAGTTATAAGTGACAAACAAACATTCTTAACTAATTATATATATATATATATATATATATATATATATATATATATATATATATATATATATATATATATATATATATATATATATATATATATAATATTATTAGATAAGAATGTTTGTTTGTTACTTTCACGCCTGAACCAATAAGTGTATTTTAATAATTATTAAAATACTAACTAACTTATTAATCAATTAATTATACTAACTTATTAATCAATGAACTATATTCGGCGAGCATGTATTTTCTCACTCTTACACATCTTATAACAAAGTCTGACAAATAATTTAATCAATGTTCTTTAAAAGATCGATATTTAATACGATATCTTTCACACGTTAAGGCCAACTACATATCATTTTGGTAAGGAAACATTCACGAATGCAGTGTTAATTGGTAAAACAATGTATCCCGTTAATTAATCATAAATGCGTTAATAGACATTGGCATTAGGTATACATAGAGATAATATTTACCCAAGACATAAAAAATGGTATTGGCAACTGAAAGATAAAACTAGATAACTCATATATTATTTATTTATCATTCTGTAAAATTAAAACCATACTTTACCTCCATCGTAAACACCGTACCGGGGACTTATGCCTGTGTGAGCGCCGATGATATTTGAGCATTTTGCACAAAAATGTTCATTTCACCGGCAGTCCGATGCTATAATTGCAGTTCAGTTCGCTAAATATAATTAAAATTACCGCACTGACACTTCTAATATTAATTAATTACCAGCATTTGAATCAACAGTTATATTCCGAACACGTAATAAGGTTGTTATAGGGAGTTATTACTTGAGCATAGTAAATAAAAACCGACAGTGGCCTACAATGCGTATGCGTCTACTGTTATGTTTACGGTTGGATAGCAAATCTTATATGCTCATCCACCTACAGACAGTATAACATTTAATGAATTTGTGAGATTCTATCCCATCCAATATATATATATATATATAGAAACAAAGATATGAATGAGAATTACGTGATTTAAACAATAAATTCTATAACCGATTGTGAGCACTAAAGAAATTACTAGACAATACAGCATTTTTCTCGCGACAGGTATATAAACATGAGATTAACAGAATTGCAGTACACACGGAGCTAATAACGTTTATTTTATCTTACCCTAAATAGGTTACCTAGCTATAAAATAAGTAAACAATTATGATAGATATGTTTACTGAAAATGCATAATCGAGTTCTTTTGTATATTAAACAGGAGATAGGTATTTTCATTTTGATTTTAAATTTAACACGGCATAGGTGATGATGAGTGTATTAGTTACGAAATGTGTGCGGGAATGCTACATCCCGCCATTATGCGCCAGGGTCATCTAAAGTAGCAATGACAAATTACTTAATGTTAAAGATTAACGTATGCATTTGCAAGACTGCTTGACGAATTTCGTAATGTAATTATGGTGTTGTAGCGACATCTTAATGTACCACCACTTAATAAAAATAATATGTAAGAATGACAAATTAGGGCTTCATAAAAAGCCTGTGTAATAATTTAGTGCCTGATGTTATTCTACCTTGTTACAGCATAGTGGTCACCAAAATTCTGCTGCTCTTCTCCCAATTGCTTGGGGTCGACACAATATGTTATCTTCTTCCATCTTACATATAGCAAAAGTTGTTAGCAATAGTATTATGAACGGCCGCCTGCCTGCTTCAGCACTGCTACTACTTACTACTTCTACAGCAACATTTTAGGTTGACTATGAATTCTAATTACAAATTGAATTTATATTAAAAATTTGGTATCCTTTTCCCAAAACCATGTATTCGAAACTATTTCGTAATCATAGATACGTTAAAATTTGAAATAATAATGGAATATTAGTACCATCGAGGCGACAGCGTGTGACTTGCGACGCTCAACATCAACGTAAATTACAGAGCAAACACTATAAACGAACGTTCAGCTTATTATTTGCCGGTTGTGTTCTGAAAATTTTAATCTGAAACTTGATGTTTCAAAATCTTCGTTTAAGATGATTGTAGACGCTAATAATTAATCAACTACGGCTGAATACAAAAAGATTTTCAATTTCAAAACCACTTTAGTCTATTGACGTCAAAGCAAGGTAAAAACCATGCCAAATGAGTACTTCTACGAACTTAACGAGCTCGAGCTCGGCCTTAGTGCAAGCGCGACATAGACACCGAGTCCATAACTGCCTTGCACTGCCCAACAGGTACTTAAACGAAAAAAACCAAACCCAATGTTCCTTACGGCGAAATATAAATTGTGTCCGACAATCGCAAGCGTTCCGCCAATCCTAATTCAGTATTTAAACATTACTTCAAACAAAAATAGCCTTTGGAAAGGTGATGGTCATCTTTGGTGGCAATGTGATTCATTACAACTGGTTACAAAGCGGGATGACTATGGCTCCAAATGTGTAATATGATAAACTGAAAAAAAAAAATTGAGAAGCGTGCACAACTACACGCAGCTTTGCCATTTCCTCCTCCCTGCTGCTGTTACAGCAAAACCCGGGTCCTGAAATCGCACAACAACAGTTTCCAGGCTGCAATAAACTGCCACTGCACCAACAAAGATGCACCATTGCGTGGTTGATTACTTTGATTAACGTGTTGAGGGAATTCAGCGTGCATTTACTAGAAGCTTAGCTTACACATCCAATGAGATTTCGCATAGATGTCCGTATTATCAACGATTGCAACATTTTCATATGTATTCCTTGCGCAATAGACGCCTTGTACAAGACCTATCTTTCCTACATAAGCTAGTCAATGGTAAATTAGACTGTAGCGACTTAGTCTCACGTATTGGTATTCAAGTCCCACATAAAATGCCAAGATACCCTATAACTAATATTTATTCCTTACCCACGTTTAAAACTAACATTGGTTCCAGTTCCCCTCTATATCGACTCTGTAAAGAATTTAATACAATAACCAAAAACTTACCTGGCATTGATATATACTTTGATACAAATAGTAAATTGAAGATTACAATTTATAAATCTTTAGAAACTTATAAATACCTATAGGTACCGCACCTATAAGCAATACAGCGATTCAAAGTAATATATGTTTTCTTTTTTTTTTTAATCAAGTCTCAAGTTATAGAAGTTTTATTAATTTTATTCATTATTAATTTCTATATTGACCATATATGTTTAATTTAAGTTAGTCATTATATTATTTAAAATATTCACTTTTAATGTATACATGCTGGTCTATCCGTAATTGGCAACTGTATCAGCCTATATGCCTAAATTGTAATTTTTTTGTGATATTTTAATACTTTTGCTGTGGATGAACCTAAATAAATAAATAAACAGAAGTAAATGAAAAAGATAAGAAGAATTACTTGAACAAAATGGCAATTTCATAAATGAAAACTTAAGACGTATACACATATTAAATGTGGGTATATTAATAATATAGTAGTTAAAGAGATTAATATGAATATTAATAATACAATAGCATTATTAATACTATTGATGTCCAGGTGTTAGATTTAAAATACAAATAAATGGAAAAAGCGTTGGGCGCCACTAGCAAGAATTTTAAGTGTACACGTGTCTACGTACGTAAATGTAGAAAATGCTAGTCATGAACAAAACGTGAGTTGAGTGGCGAATTCGAAGAAAGTCTCCACAATTCTCATTTTTGACATCCTAGACATAACAAGGCACTTGTTACGCTCACGCAGTTGACTCGGGTGTATCATGTGAACATTTTTAATAATGGGTCACATGTAAAAATATTCACGAAAAGCATATAAGCGGACACTCTCCCTAGACCGTCAAACTAATGTTTTAATCTGGTTTAGATTCATTTAGTTTACAAAACCTAATTATAAAAGACACTCGAACATATTTTTTATTAGTATAACAGGGCGAAAAACATTGTACAAGAATTACACATTATTTTATTTGTCGGCAATTATCTTCATCATCATTTAAGTAACGAAGATGTGTATCTTTGCATGTGTATGCAAACGGCACTAATTCACTTGTACATCCTCCATTTGGAATTGTGAGGAGGATGGCTTGTACTGGATTCGACTATTATATAGATTTCAAGCCTAAAGGTGGATCGTTATAATTTTCAGAATCATCAAAAGAATGCATGTTCTACACAAACATTTCTTCTATTATTTTTTTTGCTTTAATTACAAAACAGGCAAAGACTAACCTTTTCATGCTTTGCGTGCTTGCACTGCTTACAGATAAGTATTATATATTTGAACTTAAAAGATCGACTTCGAATATAATTATATATACCAGCCCCAACTGTACAACATGCAATACGCGAACGCAACACAATTTAGACATCGAAATAAGTTGCTGTGTATGTATTAAAAACGACATTAAAGATATAACTGTATTTCGAATAATAATATTTTACAATAAAAATATTTACAATACTACTACATACATTAAACAACTATATATTAGGGTGGGTCAAAGAAATCGATTATTTTTTTTTACAAGTGACACGAAAAAATGGGTTGCTAGACTCCTTAAAAAAATTCTCACCAAGCATGAGCTCTTAATTTTAATAGGAAGATCCTCCGCATCGCAGTTTTGTATTTTTTTCTCAGTCCAATAGAAAAAAAAATCATACCTCATCGATTTATCGATTGAACAGAAAAATGTTCCGAGAGAATTATTGAGGAAATTTAATGCTCTACAAAAAAGATCGAGATAAAGAGAAAGAGATATCTTATATTTTTTACGTAAACCTCACCATTTGAAAGATATTAAGGATTTAATTTTGATTATTTTAAGACAAATTTCATTTTTGTTTATGAATTTTATAACTCGACAATAAATGACTTTTACAAAATGCGCAATACAAATTTTTCTTGGAAATTAACTGCTCTATAAAAATGGTTTCTTATATTTTGGCGATGAAATTAACCGTTCAAAAGATATTCATCATCAAACTTTCATGTGTACGGATTTTAAAAGTTTTTGATGAGATATTCGAAAAATTTCAATTTAATTTATAATTTTTGAGAAAATTTACACGAATTTTAGTTGTTATCAACTGAGAAACTTCAAAATATTTTTCAAGTTATATTTTTTTTTGCTTTAAGTTCATTCTGAAATTTTATTTCATTTTTGTATCGTGCTGATGATTTTTTTCGCACAAAAGATTTTTGCAATTTCAACCATCGATTATGATACCTAACAATTTTTTTTATTACATTAGTCGATTCACTAGTCGGAATCTGGTTGTTTTCCATAATTCAACAACTTGATCAGCTGCATTTTTGGCACTTTGTTTGATAGAACATTTCAAAACTTTGAGCTGATGAAAAAAAACACTCATAACCTCTTTCACTGTTGGTAACTTACGTTCTGAAATTTTTTGCACGGATTTCCGATCAAATGAATTTCCTTATCCATATTTTCGATAAATATCAAGTTAATTCACGTAGTAAGCGCAATATTTGTAAATAATTAATCGTTCGATCACATATACGAGATCATAAATTTTGGAAACACTAAAAATGCTGTAGAAATAAATGTATACAAACCAACGACAACATAACGATAAAGGAAAAAGTTGGTGGCGCTAGTTCACAATTCAAACAGATGAAATAAAATACAAAACAAAAATTCTCTAGAGGAGAAATTTTCCCTAGGATCGTGATTTCTAATGATTAAAAATAAAATGTTTAGAATAATTGAAGGAAAATATTGATAATTTTGAAAATAAAACTCAAATAATACTTATATTAATGACAAGAAATGAAATTCATATGAAATTTATAAATTAAATTGAAATTTTTCGAATATCTCATCAAAAACTTTTAAAATCCGTAACACATGAAAGTTTGATGATGAATATCTTTTAAACGTTGTTTATCATTTGTTATTATTAAGGTATTTAATTTATGATAATTATTATTGTGGCAATTTTACAATTTTTACAAAACTAACAAAAAACAAAAACTATTCAGCTACTACCGGATCGGTCGCCAAAAAAAAAACATTTTTATAGAGCAGTTAATTTCCAACAAAAATTTGTATTGCGCATTTTGTAAAAGTCATTTATTGTCGAGTTATAAAATTCATAAACAAAAATGAAATTTGTCTTAAAATAATCAAAATTAAATCCTTAATATCTTTCAAATGGTGAGGTTTACGGAAAAAATATAAGATACCTTTTTTGTAGAGCATTAAATTTCCTAAAAAAATTCTCTCGGAACATTTTTCTGTTTAATCGATAAATGATGAGGTATGAATTTTTTTCTATTGGACTGAGAAAAAAATACAAAACTGCGATGCGGAGGATCTTCCTATTAAAATTAAGAGCTCATGCTTGGTGAGAATTTTTTAAGGTGTCTAGCAACCCATTTTTCCGTGTCAGTTGTAAAAAAAAACCGACGATTTTTTTGACCTACCCTACTATATACACTACCGTCCAAAAGTTTGGAAGCAGCAAGGTAAAATCGAATAAAACCAAACTAAGTCATTTAAATTTAAATGTATTGATAAAAAAATAAAGAACAAACAGAAACTAACTTAAACAAAATAAAAAAATAATATACAATGGTAAATTAGATTAAATTTTAGCTTCATCAAAGTGTCCACCTTTCTCCTTTATAATCTTCTCACATATTCTGGGCATTCTATTAATCAATTTTTTAAAATAATCTTTATCTAATTTGTTCCATTCGTTCTCTAATAGCTGCCACAAATGTTCTGAGCTCGTAGGACATCGACTTTTCACCCTCCTGTCAAGTTCATCCCAAACAAGTTCAATGGGAGAAAGATCAGGGGATTGAGATGGCCATTGCATGATGTTTAAACTGTTTTCAGCTTTTTTCTTGTTTAAAAAGTTCTGGCACAATTTAGACGAATGCTTAGGATCATTATCCTGTTGAAAAATGAATCCAGAACCAATGAGACTTAGTCCACTGGGTATGGCAGAATCTTGGAGAATTTTTAAATAGCCTTCCTTGTTTAATTTTCCGGTTATCCTCACAAGATTGCCGGGTTTACTGTTGCCAAAACACCCCCAAACCATGACATTACCACCACCATGTTTGATGGTAGGCACTGTACATGCCTCTGAAGCCCTCTCTTCTTTTTACCGGCGTACAAAGACACGTCTATTGGATCCGAAAATCTGAAATTTTGATTCGTCACTCCAAAGGACATTTTCCCATTGTTCTATAGTCCAGTTTTTATGCGCTTTTGCCCATTCTAGTCTATTTTTCTTATGTCGATTTGTTAGTTTGGGTTTTTTAGCAGCAACACATCCTCTTAATCCCGCAGACAGTAAGCGTCTTTTAACAGTAGTTGTTGAAATGGGTGTTTCTCGCGTATCATTCAGAGCTGCAGTGATCTGTGGTGCAGTTAAGCGTCGATTCCGTTTAGAAAGAACTCTAATGAAGTTGTCCTCTTGATTTGTTGTGGATTTGGGCCTACCAGATCTCTTTCTATCTTCATTTTTCCCCGTTTCTTGTTTTCTAGCAAGGGTATAGTGGACACCTTTACAAGAAATTCCGAGCCTTTCTGCGATTTGACGTTCACTGTATCCTTCCTCGCGTAGAGTGCAAATAGCGCTTCGCTGTTCAAGCGTGATTTGCTTGCGTTTTGCCATTTTCAGAAGAAAAAATACGGTCAAAGTAGTAGCCGATATCTTTCGAATACAGACAATGTTAATATCACAACTTTCACGTGCCAATGCTCAAGTGCGACTGAATAAGGTCTAAAAAAGTTAAAACCAGCAAACATTATCAATAAAACTACACCATTGCATAGGATAAAGTAGCCGACGGATTAAGTCATAAAACACGTGTTTCGTCAATATTAAGGAATTCCATAAACCTTGATGAATGTAGGATAATAATCCTTTTGTGTTTGTGTAGACAGTCGTAAAAGGTTGTAAAACTTAAGATTATTGCTAATTTTTACCGCTATTAGTCGGCATTTATTTGTTTTGTTTGAAAACAGGTGTGCTTCCAAACTTTTGGACGGTAGTGTATGTAGTAAATCATCAACGCGCTAACACAAGGATAAAAAATGGTGTACTATTTGTTTATTTATTTTACATAGTGAGAATTAAAAGGTATTCAAATATTTAAATTGGAATGCATTATCAAACAAATTATGGCTTTCAGAAGAAAATCTCTATCAAAATATAAATGGCGTTGCTTCCCATCCCTTGTGCTCAAAGCACACTGCCACAATAAAACATTTCGTACTTATGTCAATTAATTCTGATAATGCGTAATTGTTAGTGTGAATAAGATATTAATGAAATCATGTGTAGACAGGGAGATATGAGCATTCCGGTGCAAACAATATAATTTCTACTGTCGTCGGAGCGAGGCGCATTCCACACGCGTCGGCGGCCAATCGGAACCGACAGATTTCCACTACAATATTCATTTTAAGCTTACTATTAGACACCATTTATGATATAAAGCACTAGTGTCATACTGCACCATCACAATAACAATGAGGCAACAATATTATCAACTGAAAATTTTCATACTTAAACGTTACCAACATCTAAATTTATTAATACCACACAAATGCAATGGCTAGCAAATAATAGCTACATTTGAATTTTAATAAAAATAATTGTCTAACTTCGGCCACTAACATCAGGTATTATGATTTAAAAGTGGGTGGCCTTCACTTCTATTGAATAAACATATTATAGGTATCCCTCACAAAAACTATTACTTGGTTTGCATATTTAGGCCACTTACAGACCTACTCAGCAATAACCAACATTGAAAGTATGTAGTGTATTATACTCTTACACTGCTTATCCTTAGATACTCCACAACGTGGTTTCGCAACAAGCAGGTTTAACAAGATAGAGTGGACGAAGAGCCATCACATTTTTTTTTAAACGGCCCTTTACTATTATATCTTTCTTTACCTTATATCGCACGAAACGTCCGGCCTTAAAGGTAAAGCATCATTTTCTACCGGAGCGTGTAGGATTATAGCCCCAGAAAATCGCTTGCTGTTGAGAATTATTGTCTTATGTACTTCTTTATATTATATAAATAAATAGCTGTGACCGCTTTCAAAAAAAGTTGAATATTATAAACTTCTCCGCCTCTCGATTGCAAGATGTCAGAACAGAGTCCTATTTCAGACAATGTGAAAAGTGAACTTAATGGATTCCTTGCATATTAAACAAATTTTCATTCATAATTTTAGCTTTGTGTACATACATAAGTCCATCCTCCGTTCATCATCTCAACTCATATATGTTCCACTATTGGGCTCGAGCCTCCTCCATAATGGGAGGGAAATTGACCTATTATATCACGCTGGTCAAGGGTTGGTACAGAGTTTTGTTTCGAATTATCCTTCCGTGATAAATTGTATCCTTACTCCGTCACCATTCTGATATCATCCACCATATAGGACGGAAAATATTTTCATAGAAAATTTTCGTTGTGAGCAACTCCTTTTATCTCTATGACGATAAGTCGTATGCGATTAAAAAAGTGTGTGTGTATAGGTATGAATAACTGCATTAAATTAGTGAAATCAATACTTATATCACAAACTAGCTGACCCGCGCCACGTCATATGCGTTAATGCATAGTTTCAATTTTATTTCATAATTAAATTCAATTTCATATTTGAATTAATATCAATAATAATAGTTGTTAACTCGTGATCAGGTACCGCTTATCTCGGGGATCTGGTCCAGTCATAATCTATTACATTGTATTTGAATTTTATATTATAACGTGGTTCGCAGAGCATCACACTGGAGCTAATTATTACTAAACATATTGTACATTACCTTATAAAAGAGTCAGTAAAGAAATAATGATAGACAAACCCGTTGAGTTTCTTGCTGCATCTTCTCAGTAGCGGTTTACATGTAGCGATGAGACGAATGGTATTTTTTTCAATTCGAATCAATCAAATTAAAATTATTATTGATTCGAATCGTCACGTGGGAGTCGTCAAATCGCGCGATGAATTCGCGAAAGCATTACAGTCGAATTCGTACTCGTATGTCGAGTCATCCGCCTGTTAAGCCGAGTTGGCGAGTTAATAACTCGTTTACATTATTATTCATTTTAAATTATTTATACTGTTTGTTGTATTACCAATATTTATAACTACAGGAACATAGTTTACACGAATCTGTTTCCATCTTCATTTTTATTAAAAAACTCCCAGTTCAAACTTTTATTTCCTCTAGACGACTCTTTGCAAATGTAATAGGTACCGTTAAACGAATGGAATTGTATTCAACCAATTCGTGATTCTTAGAACATTTCATGTATTTTCGTATTTTCTCACTCGTAGAATTCATTCGTTAGATTATTCGACTCCGTAATAGAACGAGAGAGCGAATCAACGAATGTCCAATTAAGCCGAGTCGACTGATCGCTGCGCCGCAGCGGTCGCCCGCGCTGCAAGTAGGTACGACACGAGTTAACGAATTGATTCGGTTTCGGTCAAAGGCGATTCGAATGAACGAGTCAATAGTCTTATTCGAGTTATTCGAATTAAACGATTCGAATTACCCATCGTTAGTTACATGCCGATCCGATGATAGTTTTTTTTTTTTTTTTTTTGTATTAATTTAAAATGTTAATGTTGACAATGAATTTAAATCAAAATGTCCATAAAAATATTTTCAATATTTTTGAAGTTATCAACTGCCGGCTCATTTACTGATACATCAATCTGTCAACGTTCTGTCAATATACCTATTGTAAATCTCTCAAAAGCTTCTATTTCATTCAAGGAATCTACATATTACGAGATTAAAAAAATTATACAATTTTTTTTAAATTTTATTTTCTACAACCTTTGTCCTGACTATAACGAATACAAAAAAAAAATATCCAATTTGATGCACTCGTTCAGAAGTTATGCGCGTACATACATTTCAGCTATTCATTTTTATTTATATACATGTTACATTGAAATCTAAATAGCTTTTAAAACAAAATTGTTCGCCTATTAGGGAAACAAATACTTATTATACATGAAAAATTCTAGATTTATCCAGATTTTATCTCTACTGGTATTGTAAGGTAGACAAATAATCAAGGAAACGTGAGAACATTTTGGATAGGATATCCATTTTTATTTATAGGTACTTTAAAACATTGATACATACCTATATACCATTTTTAAACTAGATCTGCAAATAATTTTATGAGTAATGACCCACTAGAGGTGTGCCACGTCGGCTATTAATATATTATACCTATATAAGCATGGTGATATATTATATCAAGATGGTACAAACAAGAGCAATGGTACAAAGCCTACCAGTTATTTGTAACTTTAATGACTAATGAACCTCGTAAAAATTGTGCTCATGATGCTAAGACAAGCTCCCAAGACAGGGAGCCCTAGCTACTCAACAATTAAGGTTCAGTGGGGATTTTATGGGCAGTTAAAACGCACCCATCGACGAACATTTTATATCCGGTTTTATTAGCGTAAACCAGCAATGCATTAGGATTAAAAAGTAACAGTCCGGCGCCTTCCTGCCACAGCCACACGCCTATACATTACAATTTACTACGTAAATTCTTTATCACGTCCTTCTTGTGTAATTTGTATTACATATAGGCACTCAATTTATAATTCTAAGCACCACTCAACTACGATAATAAAGAATAAACAAATTAGAAAATGACAACAACAACGGAACCGTAAAAACTATTTGCGCATATGTAATGTTAAGTGCGGTTGCGGGATTCACATCTACTACATAAATATATATTATATATTTGAAATCGGAAGATAAGAATATCATCAAAAGACTATAAGAAAAACGTAACTAGAGCTTAATAAATTACATACATTTGGCAATATAGCTCTAGGGGCAAATTCATTTTTATAGCGATGTATGGCCGGACTGACTGAATATGGTAGCATCAAGCGGGTGTAATACTCGCAATCACTAGCAAAAATTTGGCGAGCGTCATACCGTCGCACAAATAAATTACCGAGTAAGACACAACTGCTGCGTTCACGTATACCATATTTTCTAAAATGCGTCAGCGGTGCCTCTAAGTCCCACGGAATGGTCCCGGCCAATAGTGGTAAGTCAAAGTAACCTGTATTTTGGGTTCTATCTAAATATCACACCGGAACGCAACCTCTGCCATTTAACATCATACACTACACCAGTGATAACATACTCAGCGCAATCCTCCTACCGGGATTGTGCAGATGGACATGTACGAGGTCAAGGACCTCTTCGCTCGGTCGAGTTCCACGGCACCCGGCACCGACTATTGTACTCTTAGTCACAGGCTACATGGGCAAAAAAAGTGTCAAACATATATGTCGTGTATATTTCTGTATTATTCAAAATCAAGCACATACACGGTGTAAACAAGCACAGTTTGGACGGATTTTCAATAGGCGTCGGTTCAAATCCCATGTGTGACAATCATTTTTCGCTCGTAATCAAGTGTTTATAAATAATCAAGCATGTTAAATGCTAAATTTCAGTAATTTGAATAATAGGGTTGTGTCATCGTTTAATACAATTCGAAATGCAAAGTTAGAGTATTAAATCTGTATAATGTGTAAACATTGGCGGTTAGATGGCACACGTCTCTTTTCAAGACGAAAATATAACACGACGCGAAAATTGAATGTCATACAACAGGTCACTCTGGTGTAAGTGGTAGCACGATTGGAGCGGATTTCTAATAAGCGTGGGATCGAATCCCATGTGTGACAATAATTTTTAATCAAAGAATTAAATTCTTATTCTAAACATACACATCGCAAATGTTCAATCGCAAACGCAGACGCATTAGAGTTTCGTAAGTGCCAAAGATTGTTTTCGAAATTCAAATCGGTAATTTTGATCTCGCCGACTCTAATCGATCTGGACGACCAACAGCCCCAGGCATATTAAGGACAGCAGTGGATGCAAATCCGTATCGAACCATTGAAAGACTGTCGAATTCTTTTAATCAAACTTGGTCAACCATGCAAGAATATTTCAAACAATTTGGAAAAGTAAACAGAGCAGGTTTGGGTCCCACATAATTTGTCAATACAAAAAAAAATATATAATCGTGCATTACATGCAACTTGTTGCTACATTTGTACAACATGGGACCGTTTTTACCCGACTGCGCGACGCAAAGGAGTGGTATTGTGTTTAACAGTCTATGTATGTATGTATATATATATGTATGTATGTTCCTTTGAAGCACTATATAGACCAAACGCCTGGGCCGATTTTTATGGTTCACACGTCAATCGATTCCTCTTAATCTGGCGAATGTCACTAAAGATATGACGTTAGTGAACATTAAATATGGCGGCTACTGGACGCCATATTGTGAAAATGAAAAAAATGAAAGTCAACAAACTATGTCAAGTGGGGTATCGTTGAATAGGTATTTAAAAATCATTTTTAGTTTTTTCTCAACATTTTTCGATTCGACTGACCGTTTAGGATCAATATCGATTTAAAGTTTCGTAACAACCTTTCTCACATATAGGTTTTTAGACAGCAGAAATTTACGATGAAAAGACGAAATATTCGTATGAATGTGAATGGACATATACTAAAGTATCTAGTAGGTATATTGTACTACCTAAAGTATCTAAAGTCTGACGCGGTAGCCCATCTTCAACTTCTAATGATTTAGCACTCAACCTCAGTCGAAAAACTATATATAGTTAGGTATCTACTTATTAATAAATAAAATAACTATAGTCACCTAGGTATTCATAACTAAAAAGTATAAAATAAAGAAAATTATTAAAAAAAACAAAAAACCCGACTGAGTAAAAAGTGAACCAAACTACGTACATAATAAAAAAAAACTGAAAAGAAAAATAACAAGCACTTAGATGTCCGGTGGTCTAGAATTCTAGAATATATTATTGAAAGAATACTATTGCAGAAAATAAAATATATTCTAATAATGGAACATAACAACTGATCAGTCGGGATCCATTGAAAAATTAGATTTGCTATCGAATAATGGAACCCGACTGTTCAGTTGTCATGTTCCATTATTAGAATATATATTTTGTTTTCTGCAATAGTATTCATTCAATAATATATTCTAGAATTCTAGACCACCGGACATCTAAGTGCTGTGCTTGTTATTTTTCTTTTCAGTTTTTTTATTATGTACGTAGTTTGGTTCACTTTTTACGCAGTCGGGTTTTTGATTTTTTTAATTTGATCTTTTACTAACTAGGGATGTAAAATGGGTTCTTTATGATAATCCTAAACGCAAAAGTGGCTCTCCGAGTGAGACGCCAAGAATCACTGCTAAACCAGGTTTACATCTCAAAAAAAGAGCGTTTTGTATTTAGTAGGTAGGGTATGCGAGGTGTCGTGCATTTTAAATTAAAAAAAAGCACGCTCTTATAAATTCTGCATCACAATAATGCAAAACCTCAATGCGCACGACAAACCTTAGAAAAATAAATCCATTAGAATGGAAGGTATTGCCTCATTCACAATACACCTCATTTAGGGCGTCATTTGATTGCTTATTAGAACTCTATGTAAAAAATGACATCCGTTACCGGTCTCCCTAATATTTTTCTATCTTACTTTCTTATATGAAGGCTGACAGGACTCTATAGAAGCCCAAGACATATTTTGGTGACACCACTTAGCGTAGAATAAAGGCATGCTACGAACGATTGTGATGATATAATATAATTTTTTCATTAGCCTACGAGGCCATGTTTTTAAAAGGTACGTCTAAGTTCAGTGGCTTGCGCAATACTGCAGGTTATAAGACCCTTGCTGTCGTCCCGGACTCAATAGTCCAGGAAGATCTGTGGCCAGAACACAGCTATGAAAATCATTTATTTATCAGTTTAGCGGGCAACAAAGACACGTAGTTGCTCTTAAATTATAATCAGCAGTCCTCGTAGCCGAATTACAATGGTGATGCTATATATTTCTTGTTTATTGACTGAGCAATGATAACCGAAACGATAAATTATAGATAGTACAAAGTTTACAGGTAAATAGCAAGTGATAATCATCCTCAGCATACTATAAACGAAAAAATTCACCGTATGATGATATTGAGTTATAAATACCATACATCATCACTCCTAACATTCCTTTAGAAGAGTGTGCCACAGCATCCTCCTGAGAATTTTATAACAGCCTGCGATCGCCAACCCGCTTATCAAGCGTGGGGACTATGTCTATATCTCTCTTTGGCTCTTCCGAGAACATATTGGCGAGCAGCGAGACTGATAGAAGTATGGGGAAAAAGTAAACATAGTACACTTCAAATAGGTAATTTAAAGAGAGAAATAAATATATAGCAACGGTTATATACCGTTGCTATAATAGCTATGCGTCGACGGCCCTTAAAATAAGAAATGGTTCAGCGAGAATCTTATTAATAATAATGAGTACCTAAAACTATACTTAATACATTGAATAATATAATATGAAATCGTTTAATATTATCAATCACCCGTCATTCTTATCTTCAAGCAAGAGATCCTATCAGCGGTAAGTCCTCCAAAAACATATTCTTACATTTCTGTGTGGTGACGGAGTAGAATTAAGTTTACTACCACCTACCTACCTTGTCCGCGTAAAAGACTACTAAGAGATCGTAAAAATGACTAAGAAATCGGTATCGTAAAATACTACTAAGAAATATGATATGCTTTCTTTCTTCTATTGAATACATGTTATATACATCTATTTAATAGGTGAAAAGCTAGATTAGTTTCCTTCCTATGGATGAAGCTCCTGTCCAGCAGTGGGCTTTATGAACTCAGATGAATGAAGAATTCTTAATCCTTCATCCGTTTGATGATGGATTAAGAATAATAGAACAGAAAACTTTTAATATAACTATCCAATCCCTTAGAGTAACGTGGTATAGTATTTAAACCATTGGGTCGATGTCCCTCCTCTTATTAGGGAGACTCGAGGCCAGCAATGGGACATACACAAGCTGAGATAATAATGATCATGCTTGTATTCTTTCACCGCCAGAAACATCAACATACTCAAATTTTATATTGCTCTCCAATACATGTCAAAGTACTACTTTATCAGGCTATACCGCGTCTTTATCCCGAAATGATCTGATAACCTGAGCTTTGTCCTCTCCAGTATAAGCAACGCGACGTTGAGCGTTCTTACAAGCTATGAAATTTAGTTTATTGGAAATAAATTTATATCTTTTATTGAAATAACAATCGTACTCTTATTCATTATAGAACAGATCAATAAAGTTAAGCTGCATTTTAGTTCCAAGTAACTTCCACAAACGCAACAGGTTATATTACCACCATCGTTTACTTGCACCAATTACTCGTTAAAATATAACCAAGAACGATTTATGCAAAGAAATATGTACCTATTAAGCAATATTCCAAAATTAAATAGACAAAAATGCTTCTTGACTGCTCGCAGAATACTTTCTGATTGTTAAAACAAAGAACATTTTCTACAGTGTAAATTCAAAATTAATAGCAATAAAATAAATAGGCTAGTTTAGACAGTCATTTCTAGATTATATTTATGTTCTTATATTTAAAAAAGCATTATTATTATTATTGCTTATGGTGACAAACAAGCATCCAGCACACCTGATAGTGTCACTGTCACCCATGGCGATTTGCAATACCAAGGGTATAGCTAGGCCACTGCCTACTAATACAAACCCAAACCCACCCAGCTTGGACTTCCAGCTCTCTCGCTCACCGAACGAAGCGCAATAGCACATGTCCATTACTTAGACGTCGATCTTCTGCGAGAGTGTCGTACTACCCCGGACGGACCGGCCCGCGGCCGTAGACAGACACTAACAGCGTAGTCCTACCACTATTATTGCCATAATCCTATCGAGAGCCATTACTATACATTGGCCTTCCTATATACATGATGAGAATGCCACGCTTGGTAGTTAGGTTAGCGAGCTCAACTGCTGTTATAAGTTTCGCAGAAGAGCACTGCGACTACCACGGGAATGTAAGTGGGGTGGTGACACGTTGTATTTTCAAAGTGATACCTCGACCATTAAGAGAGAACCAAAAGAACATCTAGTTTCACCAAAACATGTCAACCTTCCTAACGGACAGCGACACCAATAATTGCAGCGATTCTTTTCTTCTCAGAAGTTCCATGAAACCTGCCGAAGGTGGCGAATCGAACTGCGGGTTCAATTTTTATGTAAATAATACGGTAGTTTTACAATTATCTTTTTCCTTATTAACCAACTTAGAAAAGCAATGAACACTTACCTTGACCAGCTTTCAAAGACCTATTATATGTATAATCATATATAATTTTGACAAAAACTAAAAACGCAATTAAATACATATGTATATCTATATCGAGAATAATTATAGATAAGAGAATTGTTTAGCCAATATAAAACTCACATTCATAGATTGATTGTCCTGTATCCAAATCAGCTGACGACGATTTGAAAATCTACTAGAACTAAGTCATAAAAGAAAGCTAGGAAAAACATATAATAACATATGAAAGCATATAATAGGGCACAGCAACTTTCTATGCATGTCCACGCAAATTGTATGAATATTGCCTGACGAGTGACGGGGCATCACAATAAACAAATTAATACACAACTGCGACATTCATGCAGAGCTGATGCAAATGAATTCTCTGTTTCATATGCAAAAGCAGATTATTCAATCAACATGGAGTTATTACGATTAAATTCATACCTAATAATATTAACACAATCTTTTTTGAATTACAAGTACGTACTTCGTCATAGAATAACTATTGTTTACTCTCATGACACGTGTAAAATTCAACTTTGACTATCCGATAATTATCACCATCCCTATCGTAAATATTTAGAAAATTCATAATCTAAGATTAAAGCCTTAAAACAAATTATTCATTAATAAATAAGGCCATTGAAATCCATATATATATATATAATTATATATGTTCCGTAAAGTAATTGAATATTCTAATAAGTCGCTCGTAACTATTACTTCAGTTATCCGGATAATAGAAACTTGAAATTCCCTTGGCAGAAAATTAACCGTATTCACCGATATTTTCACATAATGAACCTTAAGCTTTCTCCAGCACCGGCACAAGCACTATGAACGAATAAATACTGTAATCACGTAATAAACAATGTTTCCGCATTGATAATTAAAAGTGTTGTAATATTATTGACAAATTGATCACACTTCACACAATGAGAACTAGGTAAATGACAAAATACTGGAGGTCTTTCGATTTGAATTACAATACGAGTTTTTATAATGGAATCAAATTAAAAATTTGGTCGCATCGGGTATTTCGATCCACGTTAGCTATCTTTCAAATTAAGAAAAATCACTGATTAAAAAGGTTGTATATGCATATGTACTGTAAATTGCAATGAGTTATATATATAAAAGCCAATAAAAATTAAACTTTTTAGATATTCTTAAAGAGAGACTTATTGATGAATGGCCACGAATAGCGGTGGCAACAATAGTTGCAACAACTTGTTACCAAAAATTTTATAATCATGACTTAATTCAATATGTTTTACGGAAATGTGTAATAAGTTTCAGTTAAAGACGGTTGTTATGCGTTCTTATTAAATAAATAATTTTAGAATTACATTGTAATGAAAAAATTATTGCGTTTGTATATGAATTTTATTTTGCCGACATTTCGAATAGTTCTCCGGTGACTATGCACGCATCTATAAAAATATTTGTATTTCATTTATGAAATACTCGCGTAAATGTTAGAAGTCATCATTATAATATAAGTTTTAAAATCGTCAGTAACATGTGTGCTTTTATTTTCATTGAAACACACTCGCATTTAATTTCAAGTTCGAATAATGCTGTCACTAGTACTATTTCATACCATTTAATAAGCTCTACTTACAGAATATACTATAAAATGTATCTATTTACTTAAATATATTTTGCAAGGTTTCAAAAGAAAAAAGTTCTCAATGTTAAAAAAAAATTACGGAGAACAGACATTTCCAAAAACTTCCTTAATAAAATCCTCTTTAATAAAACTACTGTCTGGAGTATAAGCGATCGCATTGGCCCCATGCGAGGTGGTAGACGCTCAACTAACTGCACTGTCGTCAGTCTAGTTCAGTATCTATACTAATATTATAAAGTTAAACCTATGAGTTTTTAATTTAATTATAAGAGGTAATCTATGAAAAATATTAGCTTGATTTTGATACTTCTTTCACTATTAGAAAGTTTTATTTTATTATCATTGATTGTTCTAGATCATTTTTCGAAATAAAAGTAATTCAATTCTGAAAAAGCTACCTCTCTGGTTGAAATGTAGGCATAAGCTGCCTAAATAGTATAGGATAAAGAGAAAGTATATACTACGAGAATATTAGACTATTTTATCTTTAAAAAAAGTCCGCGGCCCCATATCTTTATCTTTAATATTTCAGTTACAAAGATAGTTTTTAAAAGTTAAAAAAAATACATGTAGTTCGTGTGCAATTTTAAAATATACGGTATGAATTCCTATATAAAAATATAAAATGAAGTATGGAAGATAATGCGAAATGGAAACAGTAAGTCGATACGTAATTTCGTCGGCACACTGGTTGAGGGAGAATACTAGGCGGCTAGCTGAATAGTGAGGGGGCCGATATTTAATTAATGGCCGTACTCACCAAGACTCCTAAAGTTAAGGCAACACTTAAAGCAATCTATATGACAATATTGTTGTGTCATTAACATGTAGATCGATAATATTGATACAACGGTAGATGGGAGACACTGGCGATGGAAGTAGGCCACTTTTTTGAACGGAGAAATAATATGATAAAATTATTTTTATTCCTTATCGCGCAAGCGTTTCGTTCACATAATATAGATTAACAGCAGTATTTCATAAATGAACAAGTAAAACATAGCAGCATACTATTACAACGATATTAATCAATAAGAACGCGTGAGAAATAGCTTTAGTTAATTATTTTGCAATAAAACAGTACTTCAATAGGTCTATATAGCTACATCTGACCTATCGATTATAAAAAATAAAGACACGATTGTTTATTTCAGCCAGTACATAACCCATTCGATCCGACAACATTTGACCTTCGATAATAATTTTCGAGATTTTTCTATATACAGTTCCAATGTAAAAATTATTTTACTAACACTTTTCACTTTTTCATTTAAAAAAAAGATACGTATTATGAAAAATCGTATTAAATAATTTTAAATTGAGGGATTCTAAACAAAATGAAACTAAACTTCGTGTCATGCCGAAATAAAGTTGACTATAAATAATTATACGTGTGCCATTGTTTCTTTAATTCCTTAAGGGCCTGACGTGTAATTCTATATCCACAAAGGAGTGCCACAATTAACAACAAGCAATGATAACAACAAGTTAATGGTATGTCAAGATATTGACCAACGAGCCAAAGTCGTTGAGATGTTACGTTGTAATCAAAAATTCGTAATGTGTATATAATTGTGTGTAGGTGACGGGGCGAGAGGGTCCTGCTGAGCGCCGCCCCTGAATAGCAGGGGTCTATACGTACTTAAACGTAGGAGCGCGCCGGATGATACGGTTGTGAGACAATTTAAATCACTCTCCGCGACCCATCATCCATTGTTACCGACTTCCCGACCACTACGCTGTCTATCTATTACAAACCAAAAGTATGACTGCTCACGCTCTTTATTATTTTGACCGCTATATTTGAAAACCTTTGCTTCTATCACGGTCATAATTCGCGTTATACAGTGCATATAAATTATTTTGTATCAGCTGGTTTACTATTATGCAAACGTCATTACATAACTGGGCCACAAACATAAACACCAATATTTTTATTTAGTTAACTCTTACTTCATCGGTAACTAATATGAAAATTAACAATAAATAACGTTTTATGAAGAGAGTATTGAAAACACATAAGATTTTTCAATGCTAATTGTACATACAACCTATGTGACAAATTCTATGTATACGCAATATTATTTTATTAAAGACAACACTAAGGTATATATCCATTATTTATTACTAGTTTCTGCCCGCGGCTTCGCCCGCGTAAAAGGTTACTTCCCTAAAGTTTTTCATCCCCTATTTTTATTTTACCCCTTAATATTTTTACAATATATTAAAAAACCCCGATTATAAATAATTAAGCATATTAAATGCTAAATTTCAGTAATTTGAATATATTATAGTCATATTTATTTATATTTAATCTATAGCCTAAAAATAAGTTTGAAGCTTCTGGCTTTAAAAATGACGATACTTACAACTTTTCATCTCCCTTTACAACCCTTTTTTGCATTAAAAAGTAGTCTATGTCCGTTATCAGGCTCTAGACTATCTGTGTACCAAATTTCATTTAGATCCGTTCGGTAGTGGATGGGGGGGATGGTTACATCGTAAAACATATAATTAACGGACACAAATAACATCCAGACTGGTTACAATCATTTGCGGATCGCATAAATTACTGTCATGCATGGAACGAAACCACATCAGTTAGCATAGAAGGTCGCTACTTAGACCACCACGCCATCTGTGGCAGTCCAAATGTAACATATCAGAAACAAAATACGAATTCGTTTCTATTCATTAGTTTACTACAGTACTACACGAAAACATCTGAACGAATTTCATTAAACTATTGTTTATGCGAACCTGTTTCTGATATCTAGATAAAATTTTACGATCGCATTCGTAACGACGACGTAAGAGAGCGAGTAGGTATGAAAGAGAGTATTGGTGTAAAGATGCGCAAGGGAATCCTCCGATGGTTCGGACATGTGGAAAGAATGCCGAACGAACGTCTAGTTAAGAAGATATACAATGCGAAAGTGGAAGGAAGTAGGTGCCGGGGGAGACCGAGACTAACCTACCTAGACCAGATTGGTCACGTACTGAAGGAAGATGGAGTCAAGAGTCGCCGAAACCGGCGAGCGTGTATGAAGAGAATTATTAATGTTGAGGAAGTGAGTTAAGTATGCAAGGATAGAGTTCTCTGGCACTCTGTTCTCTCTGCCTACCCGGCAAGGGATATGGCGTGATGATATGTATGTAGATAAAATTAGAAAAAAGGGATAAGAAACTAAAAAAACGTCTTTATTAATCAAAACTACTCTTAAATGTTCCTGAACACATAAAATTTCAACAAAATTCACTTAGATTCATACTACATCTTTTTATAACTCATATAATAAATCTTGCGCTTTATAGTTTTATTAAATTTAAATTAATATACCTCCAACTTACATACCTACCATTGGACATGAGCTTCTTCAGCTGATTGATATAGAATTTTATTCAGTTTTCCTTTCCTTAGAATAATGTTGTCTGCTTACATTCTTACCTTAGTATTTTTTTACGATATTGTACTGAAAATTTAATAGGTTGTGAATTATATATTATTCCAGCATCTTACCGAAAAGGGCTACATAAGAAATTCGATAATAACCGATAACAAAAATTATTTTGTATATTAGTTAATACAGAGCCGAAATTTAAAAAATGCGCTGATATGCACTTATATCTCATCGCCTGAAAATTTGTTGGGATGTATTAATTACATCCCTAAATTTCTATTTGTAGATTTGCGCCAAAAGTATCCAATCATTATCTGTCTTATTGAGATTAAAAATTGCATGTCAAAGTTTGGTTTTTATATACCATTCGGGATTAAAGGCAGTCTATAAAATATATACATACATATTACGGAAAACGGTTTCATTCTTGGAATGGACAGTAAAAATTGAAGTTTCTGTTACAATGTTGACAGAAAGTGGACTACGATGGTTCAATAAAGGGGACGATGTACATTTAGTAGACTACTGCAAACAAAACCACAGCTGCTCAATATTCCGCAGGCGACGCGGGATCAACTGCTTTGTGCTCGATGAAATTACTTTCCCGGTTTACCCATTAAAATATATGTCGCAAAAGGACAGATGCTATGATAATCTTAAGCAGTGAATCTTCACATTTTTTTATCTCAACAATAGTCATTAAATATTCTACAATACTAAGAATTTAAATATATTAGTTGTTAATAAACTTTTTAGAGCCCGCACACTTTCCACGTACGCAATACAAACTTAAACATTATTCGTTAAATAATGTTTTGAATTACAGCGCACGTAATTCATTGTCATATTAAACATTTGTTTTGAAAACACCACACATGCACAGGAGGAGAGATCGGTACAAAGTATTTTGATATCACTTCGCAAAAGTTGATGTTAATGAAAATCTCTGATTCATATGCTACAAAGACTTGAGGGGAGCGAAGTATAGCCGACGCAAACAGTTGGTGTGTTAACAAAAACATGGAGCGAGAATCGAGGTCCGGGCACCGTCCGCGTACTATTAGCACGAGTTTGATATTCTTGAAGATTGTTACAGTTTGAATATTATTCTTCAATCACTTAAAAAAATCCTTTTTTTTTTAAATAATTAAAGTGGAATATTAAGACCTCTAAAGGAACATCGATAAATTTTTACAGTCTAGCATAATTCTATGTTTATCTATATATTTAACACGTCAGATTATTCTGCAATGATACGACTACGACGCTTGAATGTTAAAGCGTTAAAACGAATTCTCTAAATGTCCCAGGTTTAAGATCCGCACGAGTCGTATTTTATCTTTTTCATGAGTACATTTTTCAAAATTTAACCAATGCTAGTAGAACAACAAATTTCAGTTCAGTGTTAACAATCTATAAAAAAATTTGAATAAGTATACAATTTGCTAAAAATATGATAAAGAAGAATTAAAAAAAATATATATATTTATATATAATATATAATCTATAATTAAGATGCGAAAGGGAATGCTCCGATGGTTCGGACATGTGGAAAGAATGCCGAACGAACGTCTGGTTAAGAAGATATACAATGCGAAAGTGGAAGGATGTAGGTACCGAGGGAGACCGAGACTAACCTACCTAGACCAGATCGGTCAGGTACTGAAGGAAGGTGGAGTCAAGAGTCTCCGAAACCGGCGAGCGTGTATGAAGAGAATTATGAATGTTGAGGAAGCGAGTGAAGTATGCAGAGATAGAGCTATCTGGCACTCTGTTCTCTCTGCCTACCCTGCAAGGGATATGGCGTGATGATATGTATGTATGTATGTAAAAAAAAATATGATAAAGAAGAGTTAAGTACTAATTAAAATACAATTGCTTCCAGCTGAAATATATTATAATTTACCTAACCTAAAAGAAATTAAACGTGACTATAAATATAAATTTCGTTTTTATTTGGTTGAACAAACATTTCGCTAGCATCTGTTAGTAAAAAGGCATTTTAGATATCTGTTCACTGTTATAATCTAATTTTTAATAACCACTATATTATTATAATATTTATGTAGATGTTATTCAACTCAGATGTACCTACAATGAGCTCTATGTGATCACTAACTGTGTTTTTAAACTGTACTTTAATTTTAATTTTTTTTATTTGAGCTGACCCTATATATTCTTATTAGAAATTATTATACAGTACGTTACCTTGATTCATTTAGATATTACTAACTGTAATGATAATTCGGGAATATAATTAATAACATCAATTTCTTACTGACTCGTTGATGTGGATGAATCAATTTCTAACTGCCAATCTCAGATTCCAGTCTAGAAATATATCAAATCAAGCCTGTCTTATCCATTATAATATGAATTGACAGATTAAATAGATACCATAAAACAGTTTTACGATGCGTGTATCGTGAAACAGTCCATTAAAGGTAAACCAAGGAGTATAAACACCATATATTAAAAACTATAAATTAGTATAGAATACCTCAATTAATTGTGTTCGACACCACAACGTGTTAATCTACCACATATCACACATCAGACCATCTCCACGCTCTACACCTTCGTGTAAACACTAGCCTTCCACATACATTTACATAAATACAATTTCATAGAAATTCTTAAATCAGACATACGTTTACGTATTACATTATTAATTTAGAACAAACTAGTTGAGTCGGGAGAAAATTTGCCACATATTCCTGTGTTCCTTGGATTTTGTTTCAATGTTTATATACAGTCATAATTAAAAATAAGGACATCTGATATTTACGCGAGTGCGACACATGTGAAATAAAATATTTTTTATGGACTTCATCGCGTTTGTATATGATTTCGGGACGTCCCGGGAATATGAACACTGAAAAATGTTCGAAAGATCGGGAAAATAATAATCAAATGCAAACGCTATAGAATACATAGAAATAGTTTAATTTCACATGATAATCAAGAAGTTAAAAATCTCCAATGGATACCAAACCCGTTATGTAAACTTAGAAATCATTAATCTTCCGATAAGGCTACCACGGTTGAAAACATATTCTGAAGGGACGATAGCGCTATAAAAAACAGTACTTCCAACTTATCACTCATGTTCATCAAATTTTAATATCAATATTAAATTTTAGTCCATTTATTCTGTTAGGTATTACGTTTATAATAAAACTCTATTTTTAGATGACTGACTTAATAGATATATAACAAGAATTTGGTGAACTTCAAAGATATTTATAGTTATACTACAAAAATAAGTGATTATCTAGATGCATAAAAAAGTTACAGCAATTAAGCAAATTAAATGCAAACGGGGCCAAAACATACAACAATAACAAATACAAAATAAAACTTATTGAAAAATGCTGGCAATTGCAAAAAAATCCGTAAAGAAAAAACAGAATTACATTCGAAATGTTATTGGCGCGAAAACACGATAGAGTAATAATTGCGAGCGCTAGGGGTACGTCGAACCGCGCTCTTTCCCGAGACACGACTGCAGCGATGCATGTGCACGTCGAGTTAAACCTGCAAGCGACTACGCGACAATGTTCGCTTTTGAACATGACAAGAATTAACTAAATCACACGCTACGTATTAGAGAAAATTATACGGAAATGACTGTGGAAAAACTTTCTTCAATACAATAATTGATACTGTTTATTGCTAACATTATTGTTGGTTAATAAATGACCCCCTTTCATTGTTTACTTACTTTATCGCTGAACAGGATATTGTATACATAGTAATATTAGCATAGCACTAGCTGATCAGCCTGGCTCCGCAAGGGTGTAAGTACTAATATTCAGATTACATTTTATAGGTATATAGAAATTTTAAAGAAAGATTCATTCATTCAACGGGTGTCGTCTGTAATAAGAGGCATCGAGAACGCGATCGCGTATGAGACATTATTCTGAGTTTTCTTTTCGTGCTTAGGTCCCTTTATCATCTGTTGAAATACCAACGGGAAAAGGGTAACAACACATTATAATCTTAGTCTTCACTACACGGAGATGCTAACGAATACTGTGCATTTTCTCAACCCAATCGGGCGGTAAATGATTCGAGAGCTCATCTAATTTCATTCATAACGAACGCTTAAACAACATTCACTTTTATAAATAAAAGAAAACAAGGTGAAGTATGTTTAACTTTAATAATTTGTATACTAAATAAAGGATTTAGGATAAAGTACACATTCTTCGAAATACGAATGTGAGGTATTACCAACTTTATTAATATTGTTATTATTGTTTATAGCCCTGTGAATTCGTAAGAATGCTACTGAACACCTTTGCCATGAGTTCATAGAAACGACTAAATGATGGAAGCAGAAGATATATACATTGCAAGAGCTATACCTACAAACATCTATACAAACGCGCCTAACCAAAGTGCTCAGTATATAACCTAAAAAAAAGAAAATATAGCAATCGAATTGAGAACCTCGTCCTTTTAGAAGTCGGTTAAAAATAAGATTAGGTTTATTATAACATTCAGCGTGTTGAAATTATTATAATAATATATGAAATATTACATATGTATAGTACAAAAAAAATGTATAGGTACACTAGGGTGGGTCAAAAAAATAGTTTTTTTTTTTTACAAGTGACACGGAAAAATGGGTTCCTAGACACCTTAAAAAAATCTCACCAAGCATGAGCTCTTAATTTTAATAGGAAGATCCTCCGCATCGCAGTTTTGTATTTTTTTCTCAGTCCAATAGAAAAAGAAATATACCTCATCATTTATCGATTGAACAGAAAAATGTTCCGAGAGAATTTTTTAGGAAATTTAATGCTCTACAAAAAAGGTATCTTATATTTTTTCCGTAAACCTCACCATTTGAAAGATATTAAGGTAAATCCTTAAATAATCAAAATTAAATCCTTAATATCTTTCAAATGGTGAGGTTTACGGAAAAAAATATAAGATACCTTTTTTGTAGAGCATTAAATTTCCTAAAAAATTCTCTCGGAACATTTTTCTGTTCAATCGATAAATGATGAGGTATGCATTTTTTTCTATTGGACTGAGAAAAAAATACAAAACTGCAATGCGGCGGATCTTCCTATTAAAATTAAGAGCTCATGCTTGGTGAGATTTTTTTTAAGGTGTCTAGCAACCCATTTTTCCATGTCACTTGTAAAAAAAAAAATAACGATTTTTTAGACCCACCCTAAGGTACACTTTTCATCAATGTAATTGAAAGATCGCCATGAAATAACAATATAAACATTGCGAAGTACAGAACAAATATGGCGGGGAACCAGTGATCTTTTGTGTACGCTCACCCTAGTTCCAAGTTGCAAACAAACTATATTACAACAACTAACAACTTATAGTTCTTTTGAAGAGCACGCTGTACTTATAAACAAGAAAATAAGAAAGAAAATCTTAGCCCAGATCTTATTACTTCAAAATACTTCAATGTATTATTATGAAAAAGTAGCTGAAATCACAGCTACGTTTGCGTGTAACAAGTACTAACAGTGACCAACTAAAACAAAATTTACAATTAAGAGTGACGTTTGGGTTCTCTGCGATTTTATATAAACCCAGCTGACTCAATAACGTTGTTTTATACCTTCATACATCCATCAGCGTATTGATATCCGCTGCTGGACATAGGCGTACTAAAATAAGATAATATTATTTAGTACTTGGCGAATGACAAATCGATTAAGCGCATTGGCGATCATAGTTGATGTAATACGCGTTTCTCGGATAAATCTGTATTCATTTGTAGTACATTCTCCTGTAATAGTAGATCCCTCGCTCTTACACAAATAAAAAATAAATCCTTAAACTTATTCGCAACGTCAAATACCGCGACTAATGGTAAACCAGCCAGAGGACCAAACGAAATACACAAAAATCTTGTGCACATTTCACCCGCCCATTAAGGATTTTAGCAACAAACTCAGGTACACAAGATATATATGTATATATATATATATATATATATATATATATATATATATATATATATATATATACATATATATATATATATATATACATATATATATATATATATACATATATATATATATATATATATATATATATATATATATGTATATATATGTATATATATATATGTATATATATATATATATATATATATATATATATATATATACATATATATATATATATATATATATACATATATATATATATATATATATAACGTTATTAAATAAAGATTTAGAAATATATATATATATATATATATATTTCTAAAACTTTATTTATAGATATAGTTCTATGTCAGATTAAAATCATCATCAATTCAAAAATCTTATCTTAGTAGAGGAAAGCTTTATTGGTATTGAACCCCTTATTACTGAAGTCGCCATTTATGCTAACAAATCAGTCTACTAATAGTGTAGCAGACTAATAGGCCAGCAACGAAAAGTACCTTATAGGTGATGCCTAAAATTACTGTGTATTTTCATGCACACCAGCTAGTATTTTAGCGAGCTTCAGTTTTCCAGATATTATTCTCAGATATTTAACTAGAATAATTAACTAAAACAATATAGGTACATGTAAATTTTTTAATTGTAGTTCTTTGCTCATTTATAAGAGGAATATTTTTAGAAAAAAAATCTTCAAAATAGCGAATCAAACATTAATATTAAGTCAATGTTTAGTATGTAAATGGAGGTACCTCCATACTCCGTCCGTGATCATAGAATAGTGAAAACTAATACAAATCCTACAAAATCCATAAATATATATATTTTCATTTTTCAAATTATATTTAAGAAACAGATTTAAAATCTATTAGGTAGATCATTAGAAGATATATTCCAAGGCCTTAAACTGGACCAAACTAAGAATTCACGTCAATAGTAAACACTTCATTCAACTTTGATTTGTAGATTATATTTCGTTCAGAACAGAATACCTGGAGGATCTTAATATCATACCTTAGCATGGTTGCCTAAGCAGTGCAATGAATTGAAACTAATATACATCCATCGATCCATTGTTGGGCATCGGCCTTTATCCTTATCAATCCAGAACCAGTAACGACTAGGAATGAGAAACACGAAGTTATGGATTAATAAATGTTCACTTAGTATCACGTATAGAAGGGGGGGATTAATTCCTTTTGAATAGTCTACTGGTAGGATGGCTAATTGCCTTCAGTGGGCTCCTGGTGTTATATCCCTTTCGGATACTTGCATCCTGGGTAGCATCCCTCATACTCAGTGAGGTCACAACTAAGCGGTAATACTTATCTATGAGCAGCGAAATCTCACGAATTTGTCTAACATATGCACGCCTTGCACTATTGAGCGGCTTTTATAGATGCTTTATAACTGGTGAGTGAAGCCTCTCGCGAGGTAATGTGCCTATATATGTAGTACATATGTAAGTCTACGTTGAGCATTTTAAAGGATCCCAGTCATCCCATGAGCGACCCGACGCGCCGCCATGTTCACTTTACCTGTTACGGTAAACAAGTTAAGCAAGGGCTGATTCATTTTGTATTGCGTTTGCGAACCAATTATTTATAAAGCTTACAAACGAGTAATACTATAAAAGGCATAGAGATACTAGATGGGTTAGCATCCAGTAGGATTATTTGTAGTAAAAAATTCTGATGCACTTAAAAGCACTTCAGCGTTTCAAATGACTTGTCATCATCTTTTCCCACGACTTAATAACCTAGCCATGCTTAGCGCAACAATTAAAAATAAGATATTAGGAGGCTAATGCACTTTGTCTCAGTCTCTTCTGTAATAGTTTAAAATTAGCAAAATATACTATGAAGAGTATATTAATTGATTGATTCTATGATTGAATGATTCCATTACAAGTTTATTTTATCTTGAACTACCATCTAATTACGATGACTTAGACTCTTACGATAATAGTGAGATTTGAAGGAATGGTGCCACATTGAATTCTTAGTCCATTAGGACACGAATAATGCACTCTGCAACCATAAAACAAAAATAAATAAAACAGTAACAAATAATTTTTAAGTAGTAAATAGTGTCAAGACCAAAAATATTAATCTTAGAGAGAGCTTGTAGTGTAAAATTAAATATTTCAGCTAAGTAAACACCAGCGCAGGTAGTTCATTGCGAAGCTCGCACGTGAAAGAAAATGAAGGCACACATGTCTTACAAGTAAAATATAACTGAATCTTATGCGCAATTTCATCTCGCAAAACCCGCTCTAGTAAACGAAACGGCAAGTTTTTCTCCAGTAAAAGGCTACACACGCGACAGAAAGGCATTGAGTTCTTTGACCTTTTATGGGATACATCGCCATATATTTAAGTACTGAGAGGATATATTGAAAGTGATAGTAGCGTAACGACTCGATTATTACAACGTTGTAGTTATTGGCATGGCTGGTAAAAAGCAATAACCGAGCCTTAAGAACAAAGTGTTAAAAATATCACAAACAATATGAATAAGATCATTAATAGAAATATCATAAATCCATAATATAAATATTATAAACGTTTCGAAGTTAGTTTCTTTTTTTTTTTATTGTCACAAGTGCCTTTACTTCAAAGACAGTATAGATACATTGATATTGCCAATTTTCTTGTAGGTACGTGTTTTAGATTTATTTTCATCGCAGCTACAGACTACATGTATCTTATGCTACTGATGCGAACTTCTTAAATAAGTAAACCCAATAACGCTCAATCTGAAAACCAACTCGGTACTTTACTATATACGGTAGCGTGCTAAAGTCATTAGACAATCTATATGTCTATTATTAAAAGTTCTTTCCTTATTTGACTCATGTGAATAGTTCCATTATATTTTGTCGTCCATATCTACCACCTATTACAATTCTATGTCGTACGATTCCAGGCATAAATTCGTGTTTGTGGGTATATATGTTAAGGACTGCATTGTCAAAGGTCGATATGGCAGCTGGACGGTTTTAAAACCTATCCAAATGCAACATTTTGTGCACTACTTTTATGTTAGAATAGATTATAAATGTATCGATCCAAAAATAATTAAATAAGGGCAGGCGAAATATGATGACCATAGACATAATGACTATGCATGTGACACGAAGTGCAACAAAGACCTAATCGACCAAAATAGTCAAACTGCAATTATTTATTTAATATACCTAATAGAGGTATAATGCCCCGCATGGTGATGAGTTAAGAATACAATGTCTCACCACCCTAAACTTACTCGTGGAGGCTGTAAAAACCGATGGGAAGATCGGCAGGCAAATGTGAAGCAACCTTCTTCTGGAAAATAAACAATGAGGTCGCCAACCTGCTAATTATCCGCTGCTAGGTATTATCCTGTTTTGATCGCATGCCCAATATTTCACATACTCATGTAGGTATGGACTGTGTGGAATCATTCATCATCATTCTCCTACTCTTATCCCAATTACTTGGGGTCGATACAATATGTACTTGTCTTTCATAGTACATATTGTAAAAGTTATTGGCAATAGTTTTATGGCCGGCCGCCTGCCAGACGTCAACCCTACTTGGGAATGAAATTGTTGACCAAACGGCATCAGATGTAGTTGGCCCATGTCGTTATGAAGCTCTTAGTCGTCTTTTACGACATCCACGAGCGATGGACATCGACGAGGTATGGACTGTGTGGAATATAAATACAATATTACATAACATTTTTAGCTTGCGCTTTATGATTCGTCTGAAATTTACACGACCCTCTGGTTTGATAGTAGGGCAGCATGAAATCAAAGTACCCACCATAGAATGGCTCCCCAATGGACCACTAGCACCCTCAGCATTAAACCTCAATGACCTATTTACTGCTGTTTCAAACCGAGAGCAGAAATAACATTTTTCATGGCAAGACTACGAATAATTGATACTATATTATTATTATTTTTTTTTTTTACTATTACTATTTTTTTATTACTATATTATTATTATTTTTTTTTACACCCTGCACTAAGGAATCCTTGTATTGCGGGGGACTTTACAAACATGCAATTAACACAGACAAATTACACCCAGACTCAGAACAACACTGTGGATCGCACAAAGTTTTGTCTCGCGTGAGCATCGAACCCACAGACGGGCAAGGTAGGTCGGTATCTTAACCACTACGCCATCTATGCAGTCAAATATTATACATACATACATATCATCACGCCATATCCCTTGCAGGGTAGGCAGAGAGAACAGAGTGCCAGAGAACTCTATCTCTGCATACTTCACTCGCTTCCTCAACATTCATAATTCTCTTCATACACGCTCGCCGGTTTCGGAGACTCTTGACTCCACCTTCCTTCAGTACATGACCGATCTGGTCTAGGTAGGTTAGTCTCGGTCTCCCTCGGTACCTACATCTTTCCACTTTCGCATTGTATATCTTCTAAACCAGACGGCGGCATACATTCTTAACAATTCGGCATTCTTTCCACATGTCCGAACCATCGGAGCATGCCCTTTCGCATCTTTACACCAATACTCTCCTTTCATACCTACTCGCTCTCTTACGTCGTCGTTACGAATGCGGTCGGTCAGCCTAACTCCACAGATTTGCCGCAGAGATCGCATTTCGACCGCATTAATTTTACTTTCATACTCTTTTCTGCATACACAACTCTCGCTTCCATACAGTAATGTTGGGACAAGCACTGCGTTATGTATTGCTACACGTGCCTTCTGGCTGAGGTGGTGGCTGCCGAGAAGTTGCCCCAACGCTCCGTTCACTCTATGTCCCGCATTCACTCTTCGCTCTATATCAGTGGTGTAACTTCTATCTCGGCTAAATCCACATCCAAGATATACAAATTCATCCACTTGCTCTAGTATATCATTACCTATTGTTACTCTTACATCTGTTCTGGCTTCGTCTCTCAAATATTATATATTTTATATTTATATAAGTAGTTTGCATGTTTGATTGAAATAATTTTAAAGTATTCATTTCTTTTGCTGAAATACTCAATTCTTTTATGTCTCTTAGAGAATAGACAGTAAAGCATTTTATACAGCTTTTACAATGCGCGCTAACGCATTCATCTAAAGTGGAACAGACACCAAAATACACTTTTAAATTTTGCCGAGCATTAAGTCATGAAAACTGTGAAAAAGAAAATTTTATAGAGGCATAAATAAATGGAAGCGAGTAAAGTATGCAAAGATAGAGTTCTCTGGCACTATGTTCTCTCTGCCTACCCTGCAAGGGATATGGCGTGATGATATGTATGTATAAATAAATGAAACTAGTAAAGACAATTGGTAGTCTATTTTTCACGATAACCTATTTTTTATTACAGTAAACTAGCTACGCCAGCTGCTGCACTCGTGTTATGCCGCTTAATAATATGAAATTATTTTTCTATACCTAGGAAATAGTCTAGTGTAATAAAGTTTAATTCTAACTAAAAGGTAGCCCACCATTTTTTTTAAAAGACAACACCACACACTATAGGATCAATGCTCGTATCGTGGCGGCATTTATAAAGGCTTTTTCATTACAAGCACAAATCACACCTAGACATAAAACCAATCATTTGTAGATCGCACAAAGAATTGGTCTGCGTAGATATCGAACCCATGGCACACGGCACGGGTGGATAATACTGAAACTACTCCTAGTTTTCTTTACCCTTGATAAGACTTATACTAACTTTAACAAAGATCAGTTAAGGTGTGAAATTGGAATCATCAATCTTTTCCTAACCTTAGAATAATGACATACAGTTACCATATATAGGTTCTAAATAAAATAGATTATAACATATTAGTCATAAACATGTTTTTTAAACATGAAGTTTTTTACCAAGCTATAGTTTTGGATGCAAGATATATTGCTATTGGAGACACCATTCTATGGTTACAAGATTTTTAAATGATACTGAACAACCAAATAAAAAAGAACGATCAAGTCGGCAAACTGTAAATAATAAGCTAAGGGATTCCCCTTAGATTATGGTTATGGGCATTCGCCCATTGCACTATGAAGTACAGTTTCGCGTTGTGCATTAATCAAAGACACCTTGTTTTGTTGTTTAAATGTATACTCTATTACAATAAAAAATATAGCCCTACATCGCCGGGCTATTGCACAAACTATGAAGCTCATTAAATTAGGTTATTTTATAATATTTATACATATAAAATCTAGTATTAATATAATATCTCGTCATCCAAACAGCCGATTTATGCAAGTTTTTTTATCCATGGTGTTATCATTAGAGGATTCGATCCCGGTCGATTTTTCTAATCCCGGGATTTCGGGATTATCTACAGTTAATCCCGGGATCCCGGGATTGTATTGGTAATGGAAAACGCAAACAAAAAGTCAGTAAACATATCAAAATCAATTTTTGAGAACATAGAATATTTAAGTTTTAAATCTCCAAAAAGCCGGTTAAACAAAATTATACTTTTTTTTATAAACTTTCTTCTTATAAAATTATCAAACTATAGTCTATAAAATATAGCTTGATCTCTGTGACAGTTGTCACTAATGCCGGACGCTGACGATGTAGTCCGTATTTTGTCGATATAATTTCTTATTTTTTAAAGTTATTTGCTACTTACTGCAATTGAAAAACAATCTATGAAAATCTTATTGAATTTAAATCAATGGCTTTTATTTAATTTAAACTAAAGCTGTTAATTAACTATTTTTATTATTCGAAAGGAGTACATACAAGTTCATCGTCACTATTATCGTCATCGCTGGAGCATTCCTGTAGTTGATGATGAGTTCTTGGTCACTGATTATTTCATGAATAACCATGTTTATTTTATAAAAGAATTTATATTTTTAATATAAAAGAAATGGTCTTATTAATATTATAACTGATGTCTGAATAATAAATTAACACAATTTTCTTATTTTATAGAGTAACCAAGTGGTATATATAGGTAATGTATTGGTTTAACTTGATTTATAAATAATTAATTAGAATGTTATCAATTTACATTTATCTATTATCCCATCTCTATCTTATTCTCAGTCCAGTATCACCTTGTATTTGCGTAAGCATCATATTTATATAAAATGGTTACTAAGTATTTTGAAACATATGAGGTACAGGTATTGGTGTATATGTTCATATTTTTATATTCATAATTCAGTTGAGATATAACTGGCACGTAAAGAATAAAAATATAGGCGATCATAGTGGTAGGACCACGCTGTTGTCAGTTTTCTGTCTACAGCCGCGAGCCGATCCGTCCGGGATAGTACCACACTCTCGCAGAAGATCGACGTCTGAGTAATGGCAATGTGGTATTGCGCTTCGTTCGGTGAGCGAGAGAGCCGGAAGCTCAACTGGGGTTTGGGTATTTTATTGGTGGGCAGCGGCCTAAGCTATATATACCCTTGGTATTGCAAAGGTCCGTGGGCGGCACTGACACTTACTATCAGGTGTGCTGCTTGCTCATTTGACACCATAAGCAATTAAAAAAAATACAAAATAAAATTGTAAACATGACGCGTATTCAAAATTACTTCATCGGTTTCGTAGCTATCTGTCACAGAGATCAAGCTATATTTTAAGGACTATTGGCACTTCTGTAAATAATTTATGAAACCAACAATAAACTTCAAAAAATCAACTTCTTTCTACTTATGTTTATGGGTACTTATATTTTAAATTAAATTGACCAGAAACTTTATAAATTACTTATTTAAACCACGAAAATTAAATCATTAATGCATTTTTGCTTTTTAATAATTTGATTATCACCAATAAAAAAAACAATATCAATACTTATACGAAGTGAAGCGGAAATTTTTACACACTTTTACGCATAATCCGGTCGTTAACAAAAACAAATGAAATTACTTAGTATTACCTAGTATTCTAAGTGAAATCAGCCGTGTAAACAAGGTGGCTGTTAAAACGTCAAATCAAGGTAAGTGCGTTTCGTCTCACGCACATTTTTATTGACTAATTCAAAAATTTATCAATCCCGAAAATCATTAAATTTGATCCCGGAAATTTCGGGACTAAAATATGACCGGGATCCCGAGATCCGGGATCCCGGGATCGAATCCTCTAGTTATCATATCGCTGAGTTTCTTGGCGGATCTTCTCAGTAGCGGTCTCATTCCGATCCGGTGGTAGTTTATAAGATTAACTTTAAATGTAAAAAAAATTACAATACGTAAGTGCCCTCGCAGAGTTTATGCATAATAAATGAATTTGAATCACCTGGATGGTCTATATTAAAGTGAATAGGTAAAGCTTTTGTCAAAATTCAGACTTTAATTAGTCTAATTTTTTTTTTTATTAAAAAAAATATAATCGGTACAACACCTAATATGTAAGCTAATATTTAATATAGAAAAACCTAATTATTAGACATGAACATTCAATATCATCAATCAAGAAACATTGAGAAATAATACATTGTTTACACACCACATACACGCTTCGCGTATCCGTCCACTGATGAATTTTCACTGAAAATATAGAGTAACATTCCAACAATGTTCGTCTTAGAAATTGGGTCATACCATTGCGCAAAGTCCCGAGAACAGTGCGACCACGTCCATTGTGTACGAACTTTTAATATCGAAAAACTAGGCGTGCTGTACAAATGGGATCCTGCTGAACGAGTAAACAACTTCTAATTTTTTTTTTATAATCTCTAGCCTTTATTCTATTCAGCTCATCAACGTCCGCTATTAGACATTTCATCATGCACCTAGCCTCTCCATGAGAGTGCTACTTAGTATGGTCTTATGGCACTTGTATCCAATGGTTGTCAGCCACTTTTGCGATACTGTTGGTCTAGCTGGTGAGAATCGGCCTATACTCTCTAGAACAACTATTACTAGAAGCTGTCAATCAAAAATCTTTTTCGTCAAAAGTTGGTAATGCGAACGCCGTGATCTATGCATTACTACTTTAGCGTGCTAATTCTTTATATTAATATCTCATATATTAGATTTTATGAAGTAATCTCAGAGGCCTTTCCATAGCACCTTTTCCCAGCTTACAGTTGGGCGACAAGCCTTTGTTGCCAAAGGTGTAGAGCCGGCCAATGGCAATGGGGAAGGAACATGATGACTTAAGGGGTCTGTCTAGTAACTCACTTTTGAAAAATCGTTTTTTTTTTTTTTACTTTTTTCGAAAGTAAATATATTAAGAAATATTGTGTGAAAATTTTAGAACGATCCGAGAACTCTAACATTATTTTTGAACGCTTCAAAGGTACCTCTAGCGCGCTGACCCAGCCGCTTACCTGCTATTGTTTTCTCTCGCAGCTGCTCTCTTTCAGAATCCTCTTGTATATATGTATATATATTATATGTCGGTATCCTAAAGGTCGTATATATTTCGTTGTTTTGATCTACTAAATGTATATACCTGCTTTTGGAGCGAAAAGAGGCAGTTCTGTTTGTAAATTCGTTAGAGCAACACATCTCTACGTGAAATTGTCGTATTTTCGCAATGGATAAAAAAGGCAAACATCAAACTAAATCCTGGCGACGTGCAGGAAGTAAGACAAAAAAGCGTAGTTTACATGGAGATCGGAGCAGGAGTAATACAAGTGCATCAGCAAAAAAGCTAAAATGCGATGCACGTTGGAATCGGCGAAACTGCAGTCGCATATGCCGCGACGCGCGACCGCCAGCGTATCTAAGTAGGCAACCGCCGTTCATCGGAAGCTTCCAAAGAGGGCAGAACAATGCTGAGACAGAAAAGATTGGAAGAAAGTCAACTCTTCGAACAATCTGAAGGAATTTTGTACGGTCCAGGCATCGCTGACTAGGTGTAAGTAATTTTTTTTTAAGAATTTCATGTAAAAAAAACTTTAAACGCGTTTTTCTCGAAACAACGTTTTTACTCGCCTTGTTGATGAAATTTTCGAAACTACTCGACCGATCGTTATGAAATTTAAACCACATATTTTTTAAACCTATCGCTATGTCCCCTATAAATTTTTTTCAAAAGTTTTGAATTTTACTATTTTTTTTTTTCAAAAATCGGCGAAAAAAAACCGGTTTTTTGAAAAATTTTTGATTTTTCTTCACCATTTTTTTATTTTTTAAAATAATTGAATAAAATTCATAGGGGACATAGCCATTGTCATACCAAACCTAAAGCACTTTGATTTTTTTGTTTCAGACAACACAGCTCCGAGATTTTATCAACAAGGCGGACCTACCTACTTTTCGAGGTGTTGCGTTTGGCTGACGTTTTTGGTCATAATACATGTATAAAATAAAAGAAAAATTTTTTTTTATGTATTTCAAGAGTGTATTTACTAAGCCTAATAACTTTTATATCATTACCTTTATCCAGTATCCCAAGAAATAATCACCAAAATCGCGTTTTTTTCGGCGCGAGCTACTAGACAGACCCCTTAAGGGGTCACACATCACCCTCCCGTAGCCCCAGACGGAACAGACGTGGTGTGACCAGAGAACATGTTGCCACAATAAGTAGATGTAAACAATTGCAAAACACATTCACATTAGACCACCCATATTTTTGTAAAATATGAGTAATTCGTTTGATCACATCCGTTAGCGTTAATGCAAGATATCACATTCATATACTTGGAAACTTTGAAGTCAGTAACCAAAAGTGCAATGCCGCATTTCAGAATGTTTATATAACTAACACGAGGACTGAGAAACTTTTGCTTATGATTTCATTATCAAAGATTTGATTTTGCTCAATTAGATAAAAAGTTTGTTACCTTATAGTAAGCAAGCTTATAAATCCTATAACTTTTAAAAAATATCTTTTCTTAACTGCCTTACACGTAACCGATATAAAACTGAATATACACGCACTAATAGTAGAGGCATTATTACGTATATAACTGTAACCTGGCAAAGGCATGTGTATACACTTCGATAAACAAACATTCTTAAATGTTGATACATGCGAGAAAAAAAATTTAAAATAATTATCTATTATTTGTCAATATAGAAGAAATATTGAAAATGACGTATTAAAGATTAAAATTAAATATTCCATCAAATATGGCAAATAATTCATAACGACAAAGGTATATCCTTTGGGAAATAATATAAAGAGATAAGAGATTGTTCATCTCTTAGCCTATGTACCTAACGGTGAGACCGTTAGATATGAACCTAATCCAGAACAGAAGCGCAATTGGCATAGCGTTACGCACCGTGCAGAGGGGTTGGTACTGATAAGATATTGGAAGGTTTCCATTGTTGAAGTGATCTACTCTTTCCTTAATCGGTTCTTCTGATATCCGCGAGGTAGAAGACGAGATAATACATTGTATTTGTAAACCCTTAGTCACTATACGATATATAACTATGACAGAACATGTACGAAATGGTCAACTTAAGTATGTTAAAACCAATATAATAAAAAAGACATTAATACAGCACGTATTAAAACGTGTCTTTTATCAGTTGGTAAGATCTAGGCGGGGGGAAGCTCATATCTTAGAATATAATAGTGAATAGGAGTTGGTCTGGAAGAATAGCAAGTAGCGTTGTATTGTTTATTGTCAAACGCAACTCTATATAGGACAAGAATATCGACAAGCTTTCAAGGTTTTTATAGACATTTATAGGTGTTGATGGTTTTGTTAAATATATTTTTTTTTATAGCTTATAATATATCCTTCGTGTGGTGACGGGGTAAGAATATAGTTCACTACCCCCTATCTTGCCCGTGGATGATCGTAAGAGACGATTAAGGGATATCAGATGGACAGCTTTCGCCATCGGGGCGTCGTCCTCTCGCGGTGGCCTCACGTCGGATGACCGGACTATTCCCCGGTTCGATCACCCGAAGCCTCGGTTAGGGCGGCATCAGGCACAGATATTCGCACCTGCACCGCACCGTCACCGAGGCGCCGGCAGCGGATCGAGTCCACATGGAGGGAATCCTCCCGGACTCGCTCCGCCGCCTCCTTCTGCGAGGCTGTCATCTCGCGGCGGCGACCGCGTTCCAGTCGTCAGCTGTCGACCCTCGCTTTCACGACAGTCGGCAGCGTCAGGTTGGCACCGATGACAGCGACGAGTTCACGGCGCTGCCCGTGCCAGCTCGTACACACCTCGAGCGTGTGTTGCGCCGTGTCCTCGTCACTGCCGCACTGGTGGCAGGACGGAGTCGACTCACTCCTCGCGACCGTGTGCAGGTATTTGCCGAAGTAACCGTGCCCCGACAACACCTGCACCAGCCGAAAGGAGAGGACTCCGTGCCGCCGCACCATCGATTCTATCAGAACGGGCCGGAGGGCCTCAACGGTAACAACACCGTGTCTAGGCCTCTCCAGCCGCGTAACCCAACGGGCGATTACGCCCCGGCGGGCGTCCTCACGCCAGGTGGCTATCTTGCTAAGCGATAGGGAGTCACCTTTTTCGCGCACTAACGTGACCCGCCGGTAGAGGTCGGAGAGCATCTCCGCCTCCAGGTCCCACGGGGGTGTTCCGGCCAATGCGCATGTCGCCTCGGTCGATACCGTGCGGTAGCCGTGTATGGCTCTCTGTGGGCGCCACAGAAAAGCCCTGAGCTGGACGGTCAGAGACCTCGCCCACACATGGGTCCGCCCACGTTCGGCATGAGCCGTGATAGGGCGGACGCCGCGCCGACCAGCAATGAACAATACCCTTCCAATCCTACTATACACACAGCATAAGCTTATTTCGAGTTAGCCCGGGTTTTGCCAGTCTACGATGCCAGGCCAAAGGTCGGCCTTACCGTGTAAACAAATGGGATTTGTAACGATTGTGAAATTTAATTTATTCATTAAATTAATACGATTAATTAAATATGTGTATTTAGATTTATTATATTATATTACCATTATACAAGGTGGAGATGACAATGCGACAATAAATATAAACACCGGCAATACTAGTATATAAGGTGTATTTTGAAACTATCTAAAAGTCCTCACATGCAAATTTAAAAAAATATTTTCATACAAACTTTTTATCATAAATCATCATCATCATCATCACAGCCCATAAATATCCCACTGTTGGGCTTGGGCCTCCTCCGTAATGGGCGGGAAATTAACCTACTATACCGCGCTGGTCAGACGTGTTGGTATAGGGTTTTGTTTCGAGTTTTCCTTCTCTCGCATAGATGTTATATGCGTTTTATATCCCTTAGTCGTCTCGTAAGATCACCCACGGATAAGATATGGGGTGGTGAATAGTATTCTTACTCCGTCACCACACGGAAATTTATTTTTTTCATAAATATAGAAACAAAATAGAACACCGTTTGTAAATATTAGTTCACTGACCTGTAATACGACCGAGTATATTCCTTCATTACGCCGCATACATTAGGTACTTTTAATTGTCTTATCTAAGTCTGATGACACAGTTTATATGGATCTTATTAGTCAGAAATAAGGTATAATATGCATTAATTAGTATTGCGTTTGGCAAATACTTGAAGTGGTTAACTGACGATATGTATATAGGTATAGGTACCTACCTTCATATTAGTTTATACCGATGCGTGTGATAGTCTAATAATTTTAATTTTTAATACAGAGTGTAGAAAATGTTAATAATACAAAGTAAGGTGCTGTGGCTAAACTGTACGACATATTATATTCAAAGTTTGTATACCGGCTGGGCAAATCATGAGATACACTAAATTAAAATTATTGTCGTATGGTCGTCTTCACTCTGTATAAATATACCTATATGTATAACGGTAAAATACGACTATTAAAGCAAATTTCACAGGTAGCTTGATAGTTCGTTCTGGAGTCATTAAGACAATCCTTACACAGTGAGTCCAACATATAAAACTATGTTGCTATATCTAGTTAAAATTCAACTTGCAGCCTTATTAGATCTGCACAGAAGATAAAATGCGTCTACGAAACTAATTTATTGTGATTCGAATGTTTGATTTATAGATAAATTATATATTAATATTTATATTTATATTAAAAATAATTCTAGAAGACTCGCGTGAATACTTTGTACGATTAGTAGATGAATTACAGTTTAATATATTTTTAAACTAATGTAAGTGAAACCTAGTAACCTGGTTAGGTTACTAGGTTCAGTAACGGTATGTTTATAACCTTTGATAAATATGCGTTCTTAAATGTCGATAAAAGGAATCAAGTGATCTTTTAATAAAAAAAACACAAATTTTAAAATATTTAGGAATTTTTCGTTTAGAAAGGAAAATAGTTTTCAAAATGGCATATCAAACATTAATATTAATGCCGTATCATCAAAAATATTTCATATTTTCAAAATATAATTTTTGTGAATCTCCTATCTATATATAGGTACAAAGAAGCTGATTGACCGACTCGTCAGCCCGAGCCAAAACTACTGAAACTAGAAACACGAATTTTTGAGAAAAGTTTTTTTTTGTTAAAGTTGAGACTCGTCTTTAAATTAAACACAAGTAAGCACTCTTCAGCATAAATTAATAAACATTTGTTTCTCCATTTTAATTTTTTATCCTTAAAGGGTGTAAGACTATCTTACACCCTTTAGGGATAAAATTAATTAATAGATTAATATAATTAATATGATATAATTAATAGATAAAAAAAAATGCGGTTTTATGGTATTTAAAACTAGTACAAATAAATAATAGACAGTCTTAGTTTTGCATTACAGAGATTCGTTAAACAGGAATAATCTGAACCAGACGATATAATATGCCTACCTAAGGATGTAAAATGAGGACTAAATTTTGCTAAGATATTTTCTATCCAGCAACACAAAGAATGAAAATCATATCAGTCATGTAATACGTGATTTCCATGCGGACGGCAAAACCTATAGTATATAAGGAGACTCACCTAAGATCTTGTAACAGTGCTTCGCCCTGTGCAATAGTGGCTCCACATGCCTCAAGACTAGCAGCACGATGTTGTGCACACTGCTCAAGCGCGCGTCTTGCAGCTTCAGGGGTATCGTCAGCAGCGCACACGCCGCCTCCACTACGCAGCGTCTCCAGCCATTGTAATAGCTGCAGAATTATTAAAAGTTACAGTAACCTAGCCAAATTAAGTTTATTAGGTTACAGAAATATAACTATTCCTTAGTCTATACTATGGTGTACGATCCTAAAAACACTATTGAAAGCCGAAATTATTATTTATCATTCACATTTCTAAAATATCCTACTCTCCTCAAATACTAATGAATAAAAATTGTGGTTTTACGCGATAGATCTACCATTATATATCAGCTAGCTGAACCATTAGCCGCTAAAAATATACGAATAAAATTCCTTTAAATCGATTGCAGCATCATTGTTAATCTAAGCCCTTCTTTAATATTCCTGAAGATGATAAAACCTCATCAAAATAGGTCCAGGCATCTAGGATGACTTCAGTTAGTTACTCACGTACCTAATTAGTTTGTATTTAAAGACATACAAACTAGTTAACGATGTCCATAATATTTTTATTCTTTAGAGATTAATACTAGATACTTTATTTACAGATTTTGCTTCAACTAAGAGTCATAAACAGATTACTTAACTGCAAGAAAAAGAAGTTTCAAATTTGTTGTTGTTGTAAAGGTTGTTTCAAACAATTCATCTCCTATGAAGCAAAAGATAAGTTTGGGCCACTTTAAACACAACTATAAATTACTACTAATAGTACAAAGTAAAACCATAATTATCATAACGAACTATCCAATAATTCATACACAAATAGAATTTGTTTCTTTCTATGCAGCAAGCTGAGCATTTTCCTATAATCAACTTAAACGGATGTATTACATAATTGAAAAACTAAAGATGTTCTAATTGTTGCGAAGTGTATTATGTTGTCAAGAAATATTCTTTTGTTCTTTCTTCTCCTCAGCCCGTCTCGCTATTGTGCTCGTACTGCCTCCGGAGGGTTAGGCAAGTGACCCACTATACCACGCTGATCACGGATTGGCATAGGGTTTTTTCGTCTGCTTTTTCATCTGTTGTACAGATGGTATTTCTATAACGTATACCTCAGTCGCCTTTTACGACACGATAATGAATTGTATTCACATCCCGTTACAAGTAAAATAAATTCTATTCCTATTTTATTAGTCTATCGACATTCATTAGTGGTAGGACCACACTTTTGACAGTTATCTGTCTACAGCCGCGGGCGGGTCCATCCGGGGTAGTACCACACTCTCGCAGAAAATCAACGTCCTAGCGGTGGCAATGTGTTGCTGTGCTACCTTCAGTGAGTGAGAGAGCCGGTAGGCCCAACTTTCTGAGTGAGTTTGGGGTTTTCAATGGTAGGCAGCAGCCTAGCTGTACCCCTGGTATTACAAGATCTAAGAGCGGCAGTAACATAAGTACTGAGGGTAAGCCCTCAGGTGTGATGCTTGCTCGTTTGCTACCAAAAGCAACAAAAAAATACATACACGTTAAACATAGGCGTCGCTCAGAAATAATCTCAGCGCTTGGCATGCGGGTAAGCGATCGCAGTTGATGTTACAATTTGCTATAAGTACTGAGGCTCATTGCACTAGTGAACCCTCAGCTGATTTTTTACAGGTCCCACCGAAAAGGTAGGCGTTGGTGCTACATTGTGTATTCTTAAAACAGGACCACACAGTAACTATTAATAAACCCTTAAGTCCAGACATAAATCATAGTAGTGGTGTTGTGTGAAATGTTTATTGCGGGCAAAATAGTCGGTAACACGTATCAGCATATTAACAAGGCCCATACAATGGTATAACATGTTAATTCTTACAAATTATATTTACATATAAGCTGCAACATCAACTTGTAAAATTTATTTGATTGCAGTGTTGAAGTGCATAGTAGTCTTCTCCTAACCATCAGCTTATCGACGTCCGTAGTTGTCTCTCAAGTAAAGCGATTGATTGCATAATCGCCACGTTTGGCAGGCAGGTTGGTGAGCGGAGATAGTGTTAATGTCGTCCAGAGAGAGCACTAAGGCCCACTTCCCTAATTATTCTAGTCAAGACTTCCTTTTGGTTGCTAAGGAAAGTAAGGATAAACTACATAAAGTGTTCTTAGATCACTATTCATTATCACATAAGTAAGATATACCACAATTACCTCTTTCTCGTGGGTATACAATAAAACGGCGAGATCGAGTCGCCGACGCCGACGATCAACTCGGGCCGCAAACGCCGCAACGTGTACTTCGAGATCGCGCGCCACTCCCAACACCTCTTCAGGGTCACATTCACCAGAGCGAGCCAATTCCTCAGCACCAGCGAGCAATTTCTCAGCATTTGTATAAGTATTCTACCAAACAAAAGTTTTAGATCATTATTTGATTATACTATATAACTCTAATAAACGTGGGCCTCCCCCATAAAACGCCAGCAGTTCCAGTGGCTTTTACTAAGACTTCGGTCCATCTTATGAAAGGGGATTATTGTGAGCTTCACCTAATTTTGCAATAAAACGATACATTATCAAATATCATAGATTGTTGAGTCGTGATACAACTAAAATTGTTCGTAATAAATTGATATTGAAATATTTGAAATGTAAATAATCACACATAAGGCCTAAAGAGCTGGCAAAGTTCTAGTGGGATTGTTATCCTTCAGAGGATCCGTCCGGCATATTATAAATTCGATTACCTAAACCCTGTGTATGTCCTGGCGTACTCTGCCTCGTCGCCAATACATTGAGTGCCATACAATAGGTATGTTTTAATTTCTATATATTATTTTTTAATCTATATTAATACATAAAACTTTTTGTTATGAAATATCTAGACTGCCTTATGACTGCTAGTGTTGTCATAATAAGCTGTAATAACATAAATACTCGAGTTTTTTTCAATATATGTATCTCTGATTAGAATGAGCTGTCTTTGTTATCAATCGATAGATGGCGTGGTATTATTCTGCCGAAAGGTGTAATAAACACACATCCTGTGCTCTGTACCATAATCACATGAAATTTTATCATTAAAGATATTAATCTATATATACCTATGAATATATAGATTAATATTATTGTTATTAATAATAATATAGGTGTAATAATGTTTAGATCTCCATTATAAGCTGTGAAGTTTTACAACCGATGTGGCCCAAACCAGTTTTTATTAGAAAGGCAATAAAACGAAGATGATTTTAGACCACTAAAGCAAAACATTAGAATACACAACACAAAACAAATAGTGCAAGTAAAATGAAGGAACCATTTAAAACAAGAACAAACATTAAAACAATGCAATAGGACCCATCATATCTTATTGCGATCGATTTTAAAGATTTAACTTATTTTTTATTTGTATAGGACAACAACTGGTCCACAGTTAGAAATTAATAAGACTTATAAAGAGACAAGGCAAACAGAACCAGTCAAATAGTAACATTAATTAAAACGTAGTAGTAGTGATCACTAAAAGCTGGTTCTTTTTTGGGTATCATGTATGTCCTATAGGAAATGGTGTGTATACAATAGCACTATGAATATAATGATATAAATTAATTAATGATATAAATTATAGGAATGCAAAAGAATACACCAGCTTAAGGACTCGTGGCCTCAGTCGATTTATATGATGCACGTCAGAAAAAGTAATAGCACCAATTTAATATACAGATATTTCTTAAACTATGTTATTATATCTAATACCAATTAAATATCATTGTACACTAACTTGTGCAACATTTTCGAAATGTTCATGAGATTTCTGATATACTCTAGCCTTATGGAGATTCCTTCCTATTCCAGTATTCTTTTGTAAAAACACTTCACCATGATTTGCCAACCAATCTAGCACCTGAAACAAAATTTCATATATAATTAGAGAAAGCACATTTCAAAGCATAGATATCAAATAATTGTTTAGATAGAAGAGCTGTTAATAATCCTAGGCCTAAAGTAATATTTTAATTTCTTTACAGCTTGCTTTTATCTTTAAAATGAGAACCAGAGTTTTAACATGTGTATATAGATCAAGTAACTTTCAGTCTCAGCTTCCTAGTCTCAGAATTAAGTTATTGTCATCAACTTTTAAATTAATTGGAGTTATATGGTAGTCCCACTCCATAAGAGTGGTATATCAATAACATATGCCTATATGTGGTAACGGTGTAGTAACTCGGTTGCTAAAAAAAATATTCGTCGCAAATAGCATAACTAACCTGTCTACAATCTTCTTTATACAAAAGCAAAGCGAGTCTCTGATGCAGCTTTAGACGGGCCTGATGGTAGCGCGCTTCTAATGCGCGATGATGCCCTAAGATCTGATGTATGACGGCAAGTACGTGGTTCGCGCCTGAACTATAGTCGGCAGCAGGATCACCACCGCTACTACTGGCACTACTTACAGTACCGTCATTCTGGAATGAAATATATTAGTTATATCGGCGCATAGTGATTTGTTTTGTTATCAGCCCATGTTTATACACATTAAACCTAATTATTTAAAGGGTAATCACAAACACTGGAATATATTGGTTCTCTGCATTTCTTAGAGATTACAGCATTACAAATATTGCAAATAAAAGAAAGACGATATTTAAAACAATAATAAACACAATTACTTCATTATCTTTGTTGTCCGAGTATGACTGATAATTGATAAATAAGTGCACAGATTGAAATTTGTGTCTAATCTTACCATATCGGCTGGATCAGTTTGATGGCACACTTGAACTAGATGATCGAGTTGATACAACAGTTTTTTGCTTGTGGAATGGACCTGAAACAAAAGGTAAAACATTAACTAACATACACCAATCACTAAATGACTTTTTTAAATCAATGTTTGTGTAATTTAAAATGTAGATTTTTAAAATCCAGATACTAAGAATATAATATATACATTATAAGTAATTAATGCTAATGTTACCATCTTAGTCACTGATATTGAGTAATGCGTTGCCGAAATGTGACTGCATAATTGTTTAATAGTCTTTGTATAACCGTGCCTACAATGTTATCAATTGCTATTATTACAAAAGTGGTACTATTAAATTAGTTCCACAATACGCAAACCTACGAGCTGTCACGAAACATCACTGTTAAATTGATCAATTTATGTGCGCGGCACAGAAGCATATGTGGTAGCTGATTATTCGCTAGAGCATATTGAGTATAGCCTTAATCATGCCAGGATTCAGTTATACTTCACTATATAAAAAGACTCACTGTGATTTGGATCTAATTAGTTACACATTTCAAATGTGCCCATCAAAAACTCGAAAATGAGGACTTTTCATACATAGATTTATTATAAGCCAAGTAATGCAAACGTTTTATTCGCCACTTTTTTATTAAATTTATCATTAAAGTTTTACTTTAATGGTCCAATTATGAGTACGCGAAAGGTCAGATTAAGAGTACGCGTAACCGTAGAGCATGCATGAAGACTGTAAATGAAGCGATGGAGGTACGTCATGATCGTGGTTTGTGGCAATCCGTAGTCTCTGCCTACCCTTCTGGGAAACAGGCGTGAGGCTATGTATGTATTTTAATGGTGGACGTCGGAGATTTGAAACAGTGTCTTTAGACATTTGAATTTATTTACAAAATATACAGTCAGTTATGAATAAACATTTATTATTGACATTGTTATAGCATTTTTCTTCTAAAGGCAATTTTCTTTAAACAATTACATATCTTATGAAACAGACGCACTTTTTTATTAACTTGTTAATTTTATCAATTCGCAAATGAGAAAAGCCAAATAAGCTGAACTGATTTTACCATTGAGATAAATACCTTCTCAGGTAGCAAGATAATAAAGAGTCAATTACACATAATAAAACAACAATGTCATCCATCAGTTGTGGATTATTTAAGAGTTTAACTAACCTCAGTGTAAGCTTGGCACATGTGCTCGTACAATTGACGGTGTCTCTGCGCGTGTTGCTCGAGAGCACGTGGATCGTTGCACGGTGCTCCCCCTTGCCCTGTGGCCAGTTGTAGTGCGACCGCACACTGAGCACCCCATCCACCAACAGCCGACACGTATGCCTCCGCTTTATGGTGAAAAACAACAGACAGTGACAGCACTGCTGAACGCTCTTCCAAACCTACACAGAAATATAAGCACACATAATTATAATTATACAAAACTGTATTTGTGTACATTTTATATACAATTAGGATGTTAACTAATTTTTTTATGTAACACTAGCTTCTGCCCGCGGCTTCGCCCGCGTAAAAGGTTACTTTCCTAAAGTTTTCCATCCCCTATTTTTATTTTACCACTTAAAGGTATTTTTTTTACGAAATTTTAATGTCACATTTATTTATATCTAATCAATAGCCTAAAAATAAGTATCAAGCTTCTGGCTTTAAAAATGACGATAATTCCTTACAACTTTTCATCCCCCTTTACAACTCTTTTTGCATTAAAAAGTAGCCATGTCCTTTATCAGGCTCTAGACTATCTGTGTATCAAATTTCATTTAGATCGGTTCATTAGTTTTGGCGTGAAAGAGCGACAGACAGGCAGAATTAATTTCGCATTTATAATATTAGTAAGGATTACTTTCATATTGTGCTAGTTACATGCGTTTTATTTTTAATTTCATTGATCAAGAGTGTAATACCAACAATGTGGCGCCAAAGTCGCAGTTCCTAGTAGTAGTTCTTAATCTACAGTCTGCACTAAACACATCGTTGCGCGAGAAAGGGATACTCCCTTTCTAATAACTTGAAAGCTTTTAACTCCTTTGTGTTTAGTTGTCATTACAGGATTTTCATAAATTTACATGTGTAAAAAATATTAGTAATAACTTCATATTTTGATAAAGTCAAAAGGCTAATGAAGGCACACGAAAGATAGATTTACAAAATTTTTAGTAGAATGGTTGTAATGTTGCTTGTGTCGTTAATACGATATAATATATTACCGGCAGAAAGTTGTTTGTAAGCGCGCTCGAGTCTATGTGCAAGTGAGGAGATTTCAGCTTCCGCGTAATGCCGTTTATCGGCAAGTCGTCGTGCCGCCGTCGTAACCCGGGCGACGCTTGGCCGACCACCGCCGGTGCACGCAGCTGCAAATCTGTAGACAAAACAAATCGCAAGTTATATTTAAACATATTACACAAACCAACAGTATATTTTTATATTTATTAAAGCTTCTGTATAAAATAATAATGACCTAACAGTACTAAATACGAGTGCAGGAGGCTTTAGGAGTAAAGGCAAAATAAAAGATGGATGGGTTGTATGAAGGATGATTTAGCCAAACTTAACAATTCAACGGCTCAACTTATTTTGATAAATGATAGGTTATTATATTCGTCATGATAGGCCAAATATCACCGGGTAATCAGTCTTAAAAACTAAAATAGCGAATTTTATGCGGACTAAAAATATTCGATACAGAGCTTTAAAAGGCAAGTAAAAAATATATATAAACTATATGATTTTTGCAACACAGTCAGGGTTCCTTTTTTATTAATAACAGTTATAAATTGCTTACGAAGCATGCAAAATATTCTATCAATAACATATACTTTTTGACGATCGACGATGACCCTATAATAAGCTAAAAATAAAATTCATCGTTAATGTAAATTACTAGGCACAATATTACAACGATAAACAATTACCTGGCGTGCTCTTCTTGCAAGCGTTTTGCAGCCGCACACGACCGTCCTATCTCCACGTAAGTCGCTAAGAATGCGGTGCGATGATTCACGATCCACTCCAACATCTGGTAAATAATAGGTTTACAATATATTAAAATAAAAATCATTGATATTAGGCGTCTTGAATGACAAAGTTAACTTAAACTTAACTTTCAGTAACTATTTTAACACAATAATGATGATGATTAGAGGAAAACATACAAGAGTATAATAAGATACATGGATTACTGTCACAATTTGTATAAACGATAAAAATAAGAAAACTGCATACAGTAGAGTTGCGATTGTTACGGTGGATATATAATGTGACCAAAATGGACAAAGATGAGTAGTAGGAAGATTAACGAAAGTTTTTGACGGTGACCGGATAGGACTACAGTGTTTCCACTAGTCCTTTTCTTTTTGTGGCTAATAGTAAAATAGAGTTGAAAGCAGATTAAACATTCACACTGATTTATAACGTGTACCTGCTGATGGAAAAATTGAATACCAAACAATCGACAACACCAATTCGATTGACCAGCATGGTCAATGATAGGCCCATTACCGTCCCATTTCGGAAAAAGCACAAGCCGATGCTGATATTAAAGGCAATCAAATATCTGTGAATTTGATAATATGCTTGACATACCATGAATTCTCCTATTGTTACAATCAAATATTACTTACTAGACAAACGTAGAAATTAACGGATGGAATTAAAATTTATTTCATTAATGTTATGAATGATAATGCCTTCAATTCAATGCTTCAAGAACGTAATATGATACGAATTTGTACCTGCCTTATATAATCCAAAGTGTATTTGTAGCTGTGGTCAAAGAATAGAAACATACTTGTGTAAGATTAACCAAAGTGATATATCATATTCACATTGAACGTGGGATGATTAGTTATTTATCTGCAATTGTGTTTATTTTATCTGCAATTGTGTTTATTTAATTAGTTGACGGCTCAGGTGTAGTATTTGTCCTCATCGGTGTCCCATTTCAGTGACTTCTACGATACAAATAGTTAATATAAATACCTTTTCGCAATCCTGTTCGAAGAGTCGCAGTTGGAAACATTGGTCGAGCTGCATTTTTTTGTGTTGCCAAAGTTTGTGCGCATGTGCGTGAGCGGAGCGCACGGCGGTTAATTGTGCACGCACGGCATCTGCTGAACCGCAGTGGAAGGCGGCTTCACCACTGCTACCACTGGCTTCAGAACAAGTTGCGTCCGCAGCTTCCAATCTTTGTAGAACGCGTTCCCCTGAAACAATACATTAAAATATTATTTCTTACGATTTTATAAAAGTTGTAATTTTATTTGAGGTTCACGCTGTTCACCTAGGTTATTTACTTAAATATTATTATTTTTAATGTTTAAGCGAGTTTTAGAAATAGAACTATTTTTTGCGGTCTTCATGGATTTTGTATTTGATTTTATTTGCCAAAAATTAGAACACTTATTAGTAAAAATAATTAGAATGACTGCACAAATCACGTAGTGGTTAAGATATCGACCTAGAGTGCGAAATCCAGCGGATTCGATTACCACACAGAACAATATTTGTAGGATCCAGAAATCTATGTTCTAAGTCCGAATGTATTTTGTGTCAGCTAATTGTATGTTTGTAAAGTCCCTCCGCAATGGAAGCATTAATTAATCAGAAAAACACAACACATCTTTAAATACAAAACTAATAGGCAGTTTCATTTCACACTTATTTTTATATTTCAAATATATAGTCCGCATTACACGCATAAATGCATAATACTACATATGTACATAGACTAGTAAGTCTACCATTAAGTAACTCATTCGCGACGTTGCACATTCTATTATAAAAAAAAAACTACGTTAAAGGCGACTTCATATTCAGCCCATATAGGTCCACCATTGGGCTCGATCCTCCACCACAATAGAAAGGAATAGAAATTTCTACTATGTTTGCTCTCTCTGACATCAAAATTGTTTGAATATCATATTTCGTAATTATTCGTCTTTTACGACAGCCATGGGCAGGAAAAGGGATGGTGAATAGTATTCCTACTTACTCCACCACCTCACGGAACACTTTCATGTTTACAGTCTATATACATTTCCCTAGAGCACAAACATCCTATAATATTCTACAATAACAATGGATTAGCCTCTGTTATACCACGGACCGTAAGGATCAGAATAAGGATGTATGTAGAGTTAGATTTCTTTAACAGTAATTATTATTAGATCCTTTAGTTCGTCTTATGGGACGCACCTAATGAAGTGTGACGGTATATTATTTTATACCCATTGATTCCAAGTGAATTCTATAAGAATCCCAAACAATTGAAGAATTATTCACGTGGTTAATAACTAAACAAGTACATTCAATAGCTAATTTCAGCAGGTACACGTTATAAATTTTTTTATTTGTTACAATACGATTTTACATTTTTTTAATAGTTTCACTTTATATCAAGGGCAAATTTCACCGGAGTATTCGTGAACTGTGACCAATAACAACACGAAATTTCAGATCAATAAAATCAACCGTGCGTGAATGCATAAGAATGAAAACATTAAAATGAATTTTTACTTAAGACTAGTTGTGCCTGCCGCTTGCTTAGCTTACGTTCATTACTTTGATATTTATTGTTTTTCATCCCTTATTTTTTTTTTGTCGCTGTGGAAATGCCTTTACGCGCTAACCCCTTCCCGCCGATGTCGTGACGGGACTCGCCGGCCGGCTAGTCCGACCGGAATACCCACTAAAACCACAGCGGCCCCCTTCCGCGCTTTTACGGGACGCCGGAGAGATCGTCTACTGACATTCGATCCCCGACGCCCCAAAGTTGTTTTTTATCCCTGATGACATACATATTTTAGGTGAGACCTCTAGATATAAATAGATGAAAACTGCATTCATTTCTACGCTATTGATTAACCCTGGTGAGTATACACACATATAGACAGACCAATACAGGACTAAAAATTGTTTTGGCTTGTGTTGCTGTAATCAAAACCTCCCATATTAGTTTTTCAATATCTACTATGTATTCTCACATCGGCCTGTTACAATTTTATTAATAGACTATTCAGTAGAGGCTGCTTCGCGTGTTCACTAAGTGTTAAGAGACGAAAGACTTATTGTGCCCTTTTTGACACTCCTAACTAAAGAATTTATTTTCCATAGACTATCCCTGCCTGCATATTATAACTATACAATTGTATAGTTTACAATCGGGAAATTTTGTAAAAAAAAATATATATAAGAAACATGAAATTTTATGAAAAACTCAATTTTATAAAAAAGTAATATAATAATATAAAAACGATCGATTACAGCAAAATTACACTCGGCAATTAAACTTATGTTATATAAGTAATAGCATCAGCGCATAATCAAAACAGTAATAAATTAACTTACCCGACTGTTTACAAGATAACAAACAATCGAAACACATAACTTTTAATAAAATTGATAACTTCAGCCTTCAGCATTCTACAATACGAACAGCCGGGTGTGCCAATAAGCACACTAAAACCTGAGGTTATACAACTGTACGATTGCTCCAACTAACTGATAGCCATTCAACCGTGATAATAAACAAAATAAATAAATATCAGAATCCGCAATTTAACGTTTTCTAATTCTCTAATTCACTTTATCGCGTATATTTATGCATATACAGTTAATAGTGGATGAACAATATATATTAAGTATGTGATTATAGCTACAACATACCGGCAACAGAATTATTAACTGCTTCAAAATGATGTAGAAGGCTGAAAATATATTATGGTAATATTGAATTTCTTACATTACAAATCATATATGTCCATAATGTTGGACACGAAGCTCGCCCACAATGTGAGGGTGTTATTAACTTTGTTAAAATGTAACACCACGTTTACATGGTTAAATGTTTTAAAATATTGATTTTATTTTTAAACCTCAATAGGGTGTGCTCACACTTGCATAAATTATAAATACAACCGGTTGAACAGTATTTTACACAACGTATATATTATAACATATAACCGTTACTTTATTTCACTTGAACGAAATGAAACTAAATAGAATTGAAAGGACCATTAGTTATCTATGTACATAGTCCCATTTGCCAAATGAAGAATTCAATTTTATTTTGAATACTGTATAATGATTTCTAATGATCATTAGATTATAGACATGTAAAATGTAACTGATTAAAAGCTATGGAATATTTGGTATTATAATTGTTAGTTTACCTTGCGCTTCGAGTTCATCGACAGGGACTTTAGCAAGCCGTTTATTAATATCGGCATGTGCATCGATTGCTCTTCTAGCGCCAGTGACATCATCTGCAAAGTCTGCCCTAGCAACATCTTCTTGCAGGTCGTCGAGTCTATCTAAAAGTTCACCCGCTTGCCACATTAGCTCTTCTAATGCCTATAAAATAATATACTATTGTATAATACAACATTAATTAATACAAATTATAATATTATTGTAAGATGTCCTTATAAGAATGCATTCAATACAGTTTTCCTAAAGAAACTTCTTTACTCGCTGAATAAGGGTATCTAACTAACAATGGTCAGGCATCACATTATTTATGACCCGCTTACTCACTCACAAGGAGTGGTGGCGAGTGGACTGGATAGTTTTTACAAACCAGTCAATAAATAACGTTTGTTATTATGTATAGACCCAATTTCGACGAACTTGCATTGCATACATTAAGGTTTTGCTCAGTCAATATTCACTTAAGCAAAGAAGATTTTGTGGTTACATCGTAACCAACAAATTCATACTTTCTTCATGAGTCGAGACAACGATTTTTATCTTTATAAACAAACGCGTAAATACCAAGCCTGTTATTGGATCATCATGACGTCACCGTGTCACTGTTGTAACAACTATATGCAAAACTTGTTGTACGTGTGACCTATACAGTAATACCGGGATTCAACCGGTATAAAAATTTAATTTTATATTTCATAATTAAATGTTATACAAATTTCGTATATGAAATCGTGTCGTCTTCAAATACTACCAACCCTTACAATATTCATGGAAGTCCAAAAAAAAATATGAAGAGCTTTACGTCGGCCTTGGCCAGTTTAATCAGATACCGTCTGATCAGCAATTAAATTCCCAAGGGTTGCCGTCGGGCGGGCCGTCGATTACAAAACTATTGAAAAGTACTAATTACGTCGACGATATATATATAAGCTGTCAAAGCCATCTGCGGCTAACAGCTAAAAACACACAAAAAAATAAAAAAGAAGTCGACGATATATACAACGTCGATACTATATTAAATAATTTATTATATTTTTGTGTAAATTTACTATAATTATTGTGGGTTAAAAAGGTCTGATTGGTAAATATTCTGAATTATATACCACAGAGAGCAAGCCCCATTATTTTTGAGTGCTAGCTTGTGTTAGGCAAATTTATCATACACACGAAAATTAAAAAAATCGCACTTAATATATTAGTTCGGACAAAGCCTAAAGTTGAAGGACTAAAAAGACCAATGAACCACGAGATTTTTCTATTCGAGTTGGGCAGAGCAGACATGGATTGGCGTCATGTAGGTACATCTCTACGATTACCGGTCATAGACGACAGGTAGGATTTAATATTATCCACTGCAAATGTTAAACGATCTCGTCAAATGCTGTATGTCGTGTCCCGTGTAATAGGTCACATAAAAATTAATGCTAGCGCTTGTTACCATCGGAACTGTTTTGCAACTTGGCATTAATCAACCGTCAATTGAGTTTGATATGTATTACTAAAATTTTAAAAATCAAACACCATATAAAATAATAAATAACAAAAAATAATAAATAATATATAACCACAAACTTTGGCAGTAATAATAATAATAATATAATGTCATTTGTGTGTTTGGTACGGAATGTAAGATCACGACTGACGTTAGTCATTATCTTACACATGTTACCTCGAAACCACAAAATATTGATTCCGACAATCTATATAAATGTACTCACCAATCTAAGATCTATCCACTGCGCATGATCATATTGCAATGTACCATCTAAATCAGGTGTTAGTTGCGAACTATCTATAACTTTAGGAAGTGCTTCTAAACTAATCATTGTAGTCTGAAAGAAAATTTGTATAATTTAGGTTAAAAATAAAATAAATAAATAAGAAGATCATTATTTTCCGTGTGGTGACGGAGTAAGAATACAATTCACCAACCCTTTTTTACCCGTGAGTGATCGTAAGAGACGACTAAGGGATTTAAAACGCATATAACATCTATGCAAAAGAAGGAAAACTCGAAACAAAACCCTGTACCAACACGTCTGACCAGCGTGGTGTAGTAGGTCAATTTCCCTCCCATTATGGAGGAAGCCCGAGCCCAGTAGTGGGACATATATGAGCTGAAATGATGAAATGATGATATTATTATATAGGTAATACGATGATATAATGGCTAATTAGTCCATAAATATGCGATTCGAAGATTTCAGATTATGTTCGTTGGATATTATTGGGTTTTTCCTACCAAGAGCAAATAAAAAATGGGATTATAACCCGTAGCGTGGTTTAATGTTGTAATAGGCTAGCCCTCTTTTACATCGCTGTCGCTGTCATGGCAAACTCTGTATATACACACTTCCTTAATCTCTCGGAATACATACATCATCATCATCATTTCAGACCATCGCCGTCCACTGCTGGACGTAGGCCTCCCTCATGGTACGCCACAGAGTGCGGTTCTGTGCCGTTTGCATCCATCGACGCCAGCAACTTTCACTAGATCGTTTGTCCACCTAGTGTCGTCCTGCGTCGACGCACACTGCGTCATCCGGTACGTGGTCGTCACCTTAGAACCTTTTTTCCCCAGAGGTTGTCGGTTCTTCGAGCGATGTGGCCTGCCCATTGCCACTTCAGCGTGCTAATTCTTCGTGCTATGTCGTTTACACCTGTTCTTCTGCGGATTGCCGTATTACGGATTCTATCACGCAGAAAAATCCCGAGGCATAGCTCGCTCCATAGCACGCTGAGCGACTTTGAGCTTGGTTATAAGTCCTACATTTAGGGACCACGTTTCCGTGCCGTAAATCATCACTGGTAACACACACTGGTCGTAGACCTGTGTTTTCAGACACTGAGGTATGTTGGACGAGAAGATCCTCTTAAGTTTCCCGAACGCTGCCCAGCCGAGTTGGATTCATCGGCTGACCTCTTTCTCGAAATTGGATCTATCTAACTGGACTGTTTGTCCAAGGTAAACATAATGATCGACAATTTCGAGAATCGCATTGCTAACTAGGACCAGTACATGAATGACATGGGCATTGGACATGACTTTCGTCTTACCCATGTTCATTCGTAACCCCATCAGTTGGAATACCCTGCTGAAATCCTTGAGCATGGTGCCAAGGTCCTTATGGATTCTGCCATAACGACGATATCGTCTGCAAGTCGAAGGTGAGTGATGTATTCGCTGTTAATGTTAATACCAAGTCCGGTCCAGTCTAAGAGCTTGAAGACATCTTCCGTGCAGTGGTGAACAGTTTCGACGAGATGACATCACCCTGTCTCACGCCTTTATGCAGCAACTGGATCAGTTTCGTACTCTTATCCCGAATATGGACTGACATTGTGGCGTTCTTATACAAACACTTCAGCACTTCGATATAACGATGGTCGATTTGGCAGCGCTGAAGGGACTGCAGCACCGCCCAAGTTTCGACTGAATCACAGGCTTTCTCATAGTCCACAAACGCTATACACAAAGGCCGATTGTAATCTTCTGGATAATCTGCCGAAGCGTGAGAATATGGTCTATGATGCTATAGCCTTTTCAGCAGCCAGCTTGTTCGGGCGGCTGCAAGTCATCAAGACTTGCACGTGAGTCGATTGCTAATGATCCTCGAATACAACTTGTAGACGTGGCTCAAGAGTGAGATGGGTCTGTAGTTCTTTAGAAGAGCTTTGTCGCCCTTCTTCAAGAACAACACCACCACACTCCTGGTCCACGACTCTGGAACGTCGCCCCCGAGAATAACGGAATTAAATAGCTTCTGAAGGGCTTTTAAGACTGGCTTGTCGCCTGCCTTCAGTAGCTCTGCCGTAATTCCGTCATCTCCCGGTGCCTTACCGTTTCGTAGTTCTTCGAGAGCCATTCTGATCTCGCACAAGCTAATGTCCGCGATTTCTTCGGTATAGTGCCGAGTTAGCTTGGATCTGGGATCTTGGACCAAGCCGACAACAGGACTTCGGGATGATTTATATAACTGGCCGTAGAACCTTTCGACCTCTCCCAAGATCTCACTTTGGGATGAAATGACAGTGCCGTCATCGGTCTTCAGCTTAGTCAATTGGCTTTGCCCAATAGACAGATATTGTGTGTATACTTTTGAGGTTCCGCTCTATCGCTTCTTTAACACGGAGCGTATTAAATTGGCGAATATCGCGACGCACAGACCTGGAGATCTGCCTATTTAGCTGCCTGTGTTCGGATCAATCGGCCGAAGACTGTACTGTCACTTCTTTTCTCCGCTCCATGAGCCTGAGAGTCTGGTCCGAAAGTTTTTTAGGTCTATTGGCGCAATGAGCCTTGAAAACTTCGACACAATCGCGTGGACAGTTTCCACGAACCTGTTGTTCATATCGTTCGGAGATTCGCACTCGTCTAGACATTGGAAGCGATTGTGTAATTCGAGTTGAAAGCATTCGAGGTTCTGGTATTGGACAGGTGTAGGTCGGAGGTTAGACTTCATTAAGCGTGACCGTTCGACTTTTGTGTGGATATTTAATGTGCCTCGTACTATTCGGTGATCGCTCCCAGTTTTAATCCTGCTGATCACTGAACATCATTAAATATATGTCGTTTGTCCGACAAGATGAAATCTATCTCGTTTTATGTTGAACCATCGGGGCTAATCCAGGTCCATTTCCTTTGTGGCTGCTTTCCGAAGAAGGTATTCATCATAAAGAGGTTTTGGACGCGTGTAAGGCTATCGAGATATCCTCGTAAAAGGCCTCCACCTCGGCGTCGGAGTATACCGAGGTCGGTGCGTATACCTGTATGACCTTCAACGAATACCGTTTGGTAATTCTGAGTATAAGGTATGCTACCCTTGTCGACACACTCTCGATCCTCTCCACGTTGCCTACGAGAGACCTGAGAACGATAAACCCTATACCGCCTTGGGACGGGTGATCTCCCTCCCGGTAGAAGAGCAAGTTTCCAGACCGGAGGATTATCGTGCCCTCGCCCTCTCTTCGCACTTCTGATAATACTACAATATCCCAGCGGATTTTGCTCAATTCCTCTTCCAGCTCGATGACCTTCTCGTCGGTCCTGAGTGTCAGAATGTTGTGTGTTACCAGGGCCAAGGGTCGTTTTGATTGGTAGCCGGATCGCTGCCGGAGACTTTTAGCACCCCCTACTCCATCGCTACCAGGCCCGCTACCACAACGTGCCCGTAGGATAGTGGAGCTGCCGTGACTGGGGGCCGTTTTTTTAATTGTATTTCGCATAAAGCGGTTTAGAGCCATAATCGCCACGCTTGGTAGGCGAGTTGGCGATCGCAGTGTGGTGTTATGCATATCCTAGGAGAGAGCTGCTGCCCTCTCTCCTGGTGAACCCTCAGCCGATTTTACGACTCCCACGGGCAAGCAAGGGGTGGCAACACTTGTATTCTATCCCATCGCCACACGGGAAACGGAATACATACACGAGATTATTAAAAAATTACTTACTTCAAACTTGTACTTATGTGCTCCTATCGTTGTGCGTTGCTTTTGCCAAAAATTGTCAGGTTTAACTACTAGTGCTTGATGGACGGAAGCGGGGAAGTGTTCTTGAAGAACTTTTAATATCGGTTTTATTGCTGCCCATGCTGAACCTCTCATATCAATCAATATTGTGAATCCATGTGACCTTACCGAATCGCTAAAACAAAAAACACAAGGGTGAAAACCAGATATGAATATTCATATTACAAAAATGCCAATGTACATATTATATTATTAGAAAACTTGATGGATATACAATTATACAATTCCGGCGCTATAAGTCATTGATGTGTGTTGACATCTGTTTAATTAGGAATTCTTTACCCATTACCGCGAAATATCGGCAAGTCCGTGAAAACTTATTCTATTGCTATAGTAATATAAATGTAAATTGACTAACAGTTGTTGGTCAAAAGAAACTAATGTTATAAGATATTTTATTAAAATTTTCCAGTAGTACAATATATATAATTCGGAGATAACAGAAGAACTGTTTAATTTTCCCGTGTAGTATCAATTGTAATGGTTATATATTTTTAAACTCGTTTCTTGTAATTTCATTTTTTTTTGCACCTAAGCATTGCGTTTTCATTATGATGATGACGCAATAATACCATTCACCACTTCTTTTTTTGATTGTGAGTGTCGTAGAAGATGACTAAGGGATGTAATATACATATAACATATATGCAAGAGAAGGTAAACTCGAAATTAAATCCTATACCAACACGTCGGATAAGCGTGGTATAAATGTCGATTGCCCTCCTATTGTGCAGTAGGCCCAATCCCAGCAGTGGGCCGTATATGAGCCGAGGCCAGGAAGTATTGCGTCATCCATCCATCAGCTATCCGACTTTTACTGTTGAATATAAACCTCTCCGCGCATATGCCAATGTGCCGGGTAGAAGTCCTTTATCTACACTGTTGCCTGTGAGATCGACTTAGTTCACCTGGTGGGAAGCCGTCCTGTACATGCTGTATATATGTCTGTTGTCCGTATGGGCTGTCCTATACGTTTGATAAGTGACCACTTAAGAACTTTTTTCCCCCAAGGATATCGGTTCGGCCTAACCATTACCACTTTAACTAACTAATCCTTCGGGCATTTCGACTACAGATTACAGTTCAGCCAAGGATTTACACATTCCTCTCCTTAATATGCTGTATAACCTCGATTTCCCTTATAAGGCCTACATTTTAGCCGTTGAAGAACCATGCAAGTCGTTTGCAATAGTCGTTTATATTCAAAATTAATTATGCGTACTGTTATAACTATAATTCTTCCCTGTATCTCTTAGCTTTCCTCTTTTCTGCAATGTCAGCATTTCTAGGCTCTCGTCTCCCGCGCATCCCACACATTCAATAGTCAGTCCGGTTAGAGATCCCATTCGCACTGGTCGATTTATCATTAAAAATCATATTAATAATTGTACTAATTTCATATTCAATTAAAAGTGTTCGTGACAGTTAAAAATCTTTTTTTTTTTTATAAACCAATATTCGAGAACCCGAATAACATTTGGTGCCAGCTTAAGGGATTTTTAAAATCCTCGGAACGCCTCAAAAACTAGTGACATTTACAGTGAATATTGCAAAAATCGTTGAAAAGACCAGTGAACAATAAATAATTAAATTCTACCGGACTCTGATAATCATAAATCCACTGTATCACGCTATTTCAAAACAACAATCTTCTCTACCGATCTATTGGGTGGAAACCCATTACACCCAGAAGACTTCTCATACTCTCTGATGTCGCTGTGTTCTACTATATACCACTGTGTGCTACTACAGTCATCTACTATATCACCTACTCATCTACCACTGTATCCTGAGTTCTACTATAAGGAGAAAGCCTGTACCAAACTACCAGCTCATACTGGAGCATCAAGTGACTTCAAGGTGAAAATGTTGCAGCTAATCCTGTGAGCTATACCATAAACTTCAATTATTGTGACTATTCATAGTTTTCGTGACTCGTGACGTGCTTTAATTTTATATCTTTGTACCTCATATACGTTTATAAACTTTTAATACCAGTTATTATATACTAACCATTTAATTATATAGAAATATTTAAAATAAAAGTCATACACATAAATTATATTTACACATCTTAATTATAAGAATATACACCGTAGAGATTTCTTTAATAACAGTCATAACAAAGATAGAACATCGAGCTACCGCTTGCCGCCCACGCGTCGCTTTCTAGGAACTGATAACACCATCCTGCATCCGAGTCACTGTGCATATTTTAAAAATATTTTAATAACTTAGTTATAACTCCGACATCTATTATAACTTATTTCTGTTAACGTTTATGTCTAAACCTACAGAAGTTAAAGTAGAGAACCCGCCATCCAAAATGTCGAAATTGATTTAAACGTACTTATTAAATTTATTGGGACTTTTGATGGCTCCAGGGACACCCTGATACCCTTTTTAAATAATTGCAGAAATGCAATTAACTTAACTTCTACCTCTCAACAAGATATACTTTTCAAGTACATCCTAAGTAGGCTTACCGGGAAAGCCGAATCGGTATGCGCCATAAAAGAATTTACAAAATGGTCCCAATTAGAAGATTTCCTTAAAACACAATTCGGCGATAGGAAACATTACGCTCATTTGCTGGCTGACCTCCAAAGTTGTCAACAAGGTCCTAACGAGAATGTCAGCCAATACTCTTTGAGAATAGAGTCCTGCTTAGCTAAACTGCTTACAGAAATTAATATTTCTATACCCACTAGGAAAAAAGACGAACTATCGGGCCGAGTAGCCACAATGCAAGATTTAGCCCTAAATAGGTTTATGATGGGCCTCGATTCCAGATTGGCTACGGTTGTTAGATGCCGTGATCCATCCACTTTAAACGAAGCTATAAATTTTGCTATAACCGAAGAAAAAATTCTAGGTATAACATATAAAAAACCTTCGTTCTCGCCTTCTTTCAACCAACCAAATTTGTTTAGATCAAATTATAACTCATCCTTTACACGGACTCAAGGTCAAGGACTTTCCCCTAGACCTCAAGGTCAATTTTATACTAGATTCCAGAATCAACCTGGGCCCTCCAACATTCAAGCACCAGTCTGTAGATATTGCAAAAACATCGGACACACATTGGAGAACTGTCGTAAGAGGCAATTTAATCAACAAAAACGTAACCAAAATACAAACTTCTCCAATAACAATAATCAAAATTGGGCGGTGCATAATATCACCTACCCAAATACTACCGATCAGTAATATGAAGATGGTGGCTACGACACAGTTGACAATACTTTAAACGAATAAAATTTCCTGAGGAGTGTCGCGCAGAAAATCCTATTGCAAAAGTCGATACTAAATCCACTGAATCTACTAAATCTACCAAATCCACTGAATCTACTAAAGCCACTGAATCTACTAAATCTACTAAATCAGCTGAATCTACTAAATCCACTGAATCTACTAAACCTACTAAATCCACTGAATCTACTAAATCCACAAATACCACCTAATCTACTAAACCCTCTGCATCTACTAATTTCGATTCTATAACTAATTGCACTGTACCCACTAACCATCTTAAAACTACTAAATCTTATATAAGTTCTAAACCAACATTAACTACCATTTCTGCTAAACTCACACCTACCAAACTCCATTCATCTTCTACAACTTCTAATTTACATACACATGAAAACGGAACTGAAATATTTAAATTGAATACCCCTTGTAAAATTCTACTTCCTGTTGTTCAAATCTACTCCCCTGTATCCCAGAATCCACTAACTCTATTAGTCGACTCTGGAGCAACTGTGAGCCTGATCAAATCAACATGCCTGCAGAATGCACCTATACTTGTTAAAGAACCTATCAATCTGAAGGGCATTGAACCCGGTGATCATAGTTCTACGAAAACATTAGGTCACTTCCTATTAGAAATGCATTTAACTGAAAATAAAAAATCAAGTATTACTTTATTTCACAAATTCCATGTTATTAAAGAAATTCACCTTCCGTTTGACGGTATAATTGGAACTGATCTGTTGAATTCTCTTAGTTGCAAAATCGACTATAATTTAAATACTCTTACTATTAAAGACATTCACATACCATTACAACTTCACGAACCAGTCTATTATCTTCCTCCTAGATCCGAAACGATGATCGAATGCTCAGTTTCCAATCCTAATATTAAAGAAGGGTTAGTGCTTGACCAAAATCAATTCAAAGACGTATTAAATGCTAACTGTTTAGTAAAGGTTAAAGAAAATAAAAGAATTAATATCTCGGTTATCAACACCTCTGATTCAATCGTAACACTTAAATCTAATTTAAACATACCTCTCATTCCTTTAAACCCAGAAGAAATGGATTACTTGCCTATCAACTCTATTACAAAACATGAGCGCGAAGACACTGACTCTTACCTCCGTACCCAAGAGGTACTAAATCTTCTGCGAACTAAACACCTAAACACTGAAGAAGCCAATGCATTACATGACATATGCTCTGCACTTACTGCAGTAAAACACGAAATCAGAACAACCTCTCAAAATCCTATACACGTAAAATCTTATCGCTTTCCAGAAATTCACAGGCCTGAAGTAGCCAAGCAAATAGATCAAATGCTAAATCAAGGTATAATAAAACCATCTATGTGCCCCTGGTCTTCACTGATCTGGGTGGTACCTAAGAAATTAGACGCTTCAGGAGAGAAAAAATGGCGAGTAGTCATAGACTACCGCAAGCTTAATGATGTCACTGTAGGAGATAGCTATCCTATACCACAGATATCTGAAATCTTAGATCAACTCGGGCAAAGTAAATATTTTTCAACCCTCGACCTCGCGTCAGGATTTCACCAGATCCTCATGGATGAACAGGATACTCCTAAAACCGCTTTCAGCGTACCCCAGGGTCACTACGAATTCACCCATATGCCATTTGGCCTTAAAAACGCACCAGCTACTTTTCAACGGCTCATGAACACAGCACTAGCTGGCCTTCAAGATATCAGGTGCTTTGTGTATTTAGATGACGTAGTTATTTACTCCCACGACCTTGCCAGTCATGTAGAAAATCTTGAATTAGTCTTTAAACGCCTCAGAGAATTCAATCTCAAACTTCAGCCAGACAAATGTGAATTTCTTCGGCGTGAAGTAGCTTACCTTGGGCATGTAATCACAGAATAAGGTGTAAAACCTAATCCTGGCAAAGTTCAAGCCGTTACTAAATTCCCTACCCCAAAATGTTCTAAGGACATTAAATCTTTCTTAGGCCTCGTGTCGTACTACCGCCGATTCATTCCAAATTTATCAAAAATTGCTAAGCCTCTAACTCAACTCTTGAAAAAAGATGTTCAATTTGTATGGGAAAACCAACAACAAGTCGCTTTTGACGAACTCAAACATAAACTTACTTCAGCTCCAGTCTTAATATATTCCGACTTTTCTGAACCTGTCACTTTAACTTGCGACGCTTCTAACTATGCAATAGGCTCAGTTCTCTCACAAGGTCTAAAGGGTCAAGAAAGGCCCATAGCTTTTGCATCCAGGACACTTAACAAAAGCGAATCCAATTACAACACAACAGAAAAAGAACTTCTGTCTATTCTTTTTGGTTGCAAAACCTTCCGTCCTTATCTATATGGGCGCAAATTTAAAATCATCACTGATCACCGTCCACTCACTTGGCTTATGAACCATAAAGATCCAGGGAGTAAATTACAAAGATGGCGTCTCAAACTCTCTGAATATGAATACGAAATTACTTATCGGAAAGGAAAATTAAATGCCGCCGCTGACGCTCTATCACGATACCCAGTAAACCCCATAGACAATATTGATCCTATAAATATTGATGACTATATCAGTCCATTTGAGGATGGTCTTAATGTAGACTTCAGTCCCTTCAACTCACCTGATAACATCCAACAACCAACACCCGATATTCTAAACGTACCAATACCTGAAATTACTAGAAACGAGTTTAATACACCTTCAACCTCCCGTCTCTTATCTAACCCAAACACTGACCAACCCTCAACATCTCAAGTTGTTCCTAGTACAAATAATTTACTACCGGAACGACACAACGATAATTCTTCACCTACAAATTCTTCAGTCCCAGACAGCGTCTCCTCTAACGATCCTGAAAATATACAAAATGCCACAATCAGTAACAATTATTCCCAATTCTTGAAAACCATGAACAGCAAAACGTTTGCGTCTGACGCAAAAATTCTGGAAAGTAATACTAGTATTCTTAAAAGTAACGACAAAGTAATAATTATACCCACATCTATTGACCTTGACGAAACTATCTCTTATGTCGAAGAAATTTTAAATAACATAGAAAACAAAAATGAAATTTTAAACAAAGAACGCACTTTATATTCATTTCTAGATCTTGATCATAATGGCCGCCGCATCTTTTTTCTTTTCACTAAAGTCTACCACTTCGATAACGCAAGCTATGAAAGTAAATATACTTCTCTAAGAAATCTACGCAATACCTTAATCCAGCAATCTATAACTTCCATAAGTATAACTGACTTCAAAAATCCTTTCGAAGCTCATTCCTATACAAAACTATATAATATCATTCTATTTCTATTTCATAACAGAAACAAGGATGTTTCTATTCACCGAAACACAATCATATTTCCATCTCTCAGTGAAATCAAGAAGATCTTTCGCGAGACTCATGATATCCCTATCGCTGGGCATCTAGGAAGTACCAGGATGCTGAAACGAATCCAAGAAAAATATAATTGGAAAGGCATGCGTAGCGAAGTTGAAACATACGTAAAATCTTGTAAACTTTGCCAAGAAAATAAAGCATTCAGACAAATTCACAAAGCTCCTATGCAAATTACCACGACGTCAACAGCTCTTTTTCAACGTTTAGCAATGGACATAGTAGGACCTTTACCCGAAGCAGGATCAGCTAAACTAAAATATATCTTAACGCTACAGGACGATCTTACTAAATACTCTTTAGCGTATCCTATCCGATCTATAACAGCAGAAGAAACCAGCGAATGTCTTTTACATTTTGTATCTTTATTCGGTATCCCTAAGATCATCCTAACAGACCAAGGCACTAATTTCACCGCAGATCTTTTCAAAAAAACATGTGACCACCTGAAAATTAAGCAGCTATGGTAAAGTGCTTACCACCCACAAACGCAGGGTGCTCTTGAACGCAGCCATTCGACGTTGAAAGAATACCTTAAATCATTTGTCAATGAAGATCAAAATAATTGGCCACGTTATGTATACACTGCCATCCTAACTTATAATACTAATGTTCACTGCACAACAAACTATACACCCTATGAGCTTGTATTCGGACATAAACCCTTCATACCTGACTCTATCTATGACACACACTCTGATGCTACATACCCAGAATACCTTCAAATGCTCTGTCACCGCCTCAAATTATCCAGGGATAAAGCTATCGACAATATCCAAAAATCTAAAGAGAGATCAAAAACTTATTACGACAACCACACAAGATCTGTAAAGTATAAAGTAGGAGATCTTGTCTACCTAAAAAATCATTTACGCCTTAGGAAAGCTTTATCCCCTTTATGGAAAGTCCTCTATAAAATCATAAAAGTACATAATAATAATATTGTAACTCTACTGATAAACAGAAAACACGTAAGACACCACTTTGACCAAATTAAACCTGCTAATTCTAACTCTGTCTAAGTATACCTACCCTTTCAATAGTATCTTCTATTTTCTTTTCAGAATTACTCTGTCAATAAAATTTATCATTGCAACACCACAAGAATTCATTCAACCAGTCAACAATAACCCTGGTATCCTCTTCGACTCCTCTGGAACAGTAAAGATTATAAAAGACCACTCTCACATAATAATCCCTGTAGATATATCATTCATAACTTCTCATATTGAAAATATAAAAAGCGTCTCTGGAACACTACGTTACTTATGCCAACAGAGCGAAACAATCAATAATAATGAATGTAATAATATGCTACAACCATTTGATGCCTTGTTTAATGATATTGTCCGCGACTACAATTCTATTTCACATCTTTTACCTTCTTATTCGAAAAGATCCGCCTGGTTTTCAGCTGTCGGTACAGTATTTAAACATATATTTGGAACTTTGGACGAAGACGATGCACAAAGATACAATCGAGCAAAAAGAAAATTACAAACGTCTAATAAAGATTTAGCCACAAGTCTTAATCGAAATATTTTTATTTCAAGAACGGCGATCTTAAACTTTAATTCTTCGATTTTAGAACTAAATAAAAATCAGTTCTTATTAAACGATGCGATGGAAAAAGTGTCTCTTGTTGTTAAAAATATCTCTGAGATTATCAATTCCATAAACTTTAGAAACAATATAAATGAGATTCTTGATGTATTACATGCCAATTTGTTAACATTATCATATAAGGTACAATATCTTCCATATTGTAAATAGTATTTTATTTGCAAAGAGTAATACTTTGCACCCATCAATCCTCACTTCGACGTAATTGTTTCATGAGATAATCAGTAGTTTTAAGAATTTACCTAAGTATAAGGAACTTCCTGTAGAATTAACTTTAGATAATATTTACTTGTTAATAAATTTATCGAATTTGATAACATATTACTTCGATAACAAATTAATATTTGTTTTGAGAATACCCATGGTTGACTTAATTAGTTATAATCTTTATAAAAATGTACCCATACCAGTACCTCATGATAAAAACATACCTAACTCTTTTGCTATGATAGTTTCTCCTAAAACTTACATCGGTATTAGTGAAGACAGAAAAACATATTTTAGTATAGATAACTTAGATATATGTAAAGTAATTATAAGTAAACATTTTATATGTAAGTCAATCGATGTACACAACGTCGCTACTAATCCTAACTGTGAAACTGACATTATGATAAAAGCTGTAGAAGTTGTACCCGACAAATGTAAAACGCGTTTCATCTTTGGAAATATCGACGTATGGCATAAATTAAATGGCAATAGATGGATTTTTGTACAATCAAACCCTGTCAGATTAACTATTCAATGTGATTCTAATGTAACGGATAATGTCATTTCAGGAACTGGCATTCTTACATTAAAACCCAACTGTATTGCGTTTTGTAAAGAAACTAAGCTCGAAGCACAAGAGAATTTCAGAATCATTACCAATTCTATTACCTCAGATTTTAATATTATTAACAATACCTGTTGTAATATAGAAAGATTCTCACGATTAAAATTTAATATAAGCTCTTCTAGTATTAAGAGTATTAACCTAGATAACTTGAAGCTACTTAATAACTTACCATGTACGGTACGGTACTGTCATTTCATCCCAGAGTGAGATCTTGGGAGAGGTCGAAAGGTTCTATGGGTATCATCCCTGAATCCTGTTGTCGGCTTGGTCCAAGACCCCAGATCCAAGCTAACTCGGCACTATACCGAAGAAATCCCGGACGTCAGCTTGTACGAGATCAGAATGGCTCTAAAACAATTAAAGAACGAAAAGGCACCGGGAGATGATGGAATTACCACAGAGCTCCTGAGGGCAGGCGGCAAGCCAGTTTTAAAAGCCCTGCAGAGGCTGTTTAATTCCGTCATTCTCGGGGGCGACGTTCCAGAATCGTGGACCAGAAGTGTGGTGGTGCTGTTTTTCAAGAAGGGCGATAAAACGCTCCTAAAGAATTACAGACCCATCTCACTCCTGAGCCACGTGTACAAATTGTTTTCAAGAGTCATTACAAACCGACTCGCGCGCAAGCTAGACGACTTCCAGCCGCCCGAACAAGCCGGTTTCCGAAAAGGTTATAGTACCATAGACCACATCCACACGCTACGCCAGATTATACAGAAGACCGAGGAGTATAATCGGCCTCTGTGTCTAGCGTTTGTGGACTATGAGAAAGCCTTTGATTCTGTCGAAACTTGGGCAGTACTGCAGTCCCTTCAGAGGTGCCAAATTGACTATCGATATATCGAAGTGCTGAAGTGTTTGTATAAAAACGCTACTATGTCGGTCCGCATCCAGGATAAGAGTACGAAACCGATTCAGTTGCAGAAAGGTGTGAGACAGGGAGACGTCATCTCTCCGAAACTGTTCACCACTGCACTGGAAGATGTCTTCAAGCTCTTAGACTGGACCGGACTCGGCATCAACATCAATGGCGAATACATCACTCACCTTCGATTTGCAGATGATATCGTAGTCATGGCAGAATCCCTGGAGGACCTTGGTACCATGCTCAATGACCTCAGCAAGGTCTCCCAACTAGTAGCGCTGCAAATGAACATGGTCAAGACGAAAATCATGTCTAATGCCCATGTCATTGCCGTACCGGTCCTGGTTGGGAATGCGATTCTCGAAGTTGTCGATCACTATGTTTACCTAGGACAAACAGTCCAATTAGGTAGATCCAATTTCGAGAAAGAGGTCAGCCGACGAATCCAACTCGGCTGGGCAGCGTTCGGGAAACTTAGGAGGATCTTCTCGTCTAATATTCCGCAGTGTCTGAAAACAAAGGTTTATAACCAGTGTGTTGTTACCAGCGATGACTTACGGCACTGAAACGTGGTCTCTAAATGTCGGCCTCATAAAAAGGCTCAAAGTCGTTCAGCGTGCTATGGAGAGGGCTATGCTCGGTATTTCTCTACGTGACAAAATCCGGAATACGGAAATCCGTAGAAGAACGGGCGTAACCGATATAGCCCGAAGAATTAGCACGTTGAAGTGGCAATGGGCAGGCCACATCGCTCGACGAACCGACAACCGTTGGGGAAAAAAGGTTCTCGAGTGGCGACCACGAATCGGACGACGCAGCGTAGGACAACCCCCCACTCGATGGACTGATGACCTCATCAAGGTCGCAGGAAACCGTTGGATGCAGGTGGCACAGGACCGTTACAGATGGCATTCTCGTGGGGAGGCCTATGTCCAGCAGTGGACGTGTACGGGCTGATGGATGGATGGATGGAATAACTTACCTGAACAGATTTACATTGACAAGGACGACATACCACTTCCTGAAGACATTTTTAATTACACTCTAAGCCTAATAGCTATAATAATAGTTATAAGTTTATCTTTGTATTATTTTAAAACTAATAAGTCTTTATTTTGTAAAAAACTAATCATAAATCAACCAGCTCGCGAAAACATATCTATTTCAACCCCGAATACTCCACCACAGTTACGTATTTGATATTGTTGTTCTAAACCCTCTTTCTTCTTCTCAAACCTTAATTTCAAACTCACTTTAACCGTGAGTTTTCTTCTGTTGGGGGAGGTGTTATAACTATAACTCTTCCCTGTATCTCTTAGCTTTCCTCTTTTCTGCCATGTCAGCATTTCTAGGCTCTCGTCTCCCGCGCATCCCACACATTCAATAGTCAGTCCGGTTACAGATCCCATTCGCACTGGTCGATTTATCATTAAAAATCATATTAATAATTGTACTAATTTCATATTCAATTAAAAGTGTTCGTGCCAGTTAAAAATCTTTTTTTTTTTTAAACCAATATTCGAGAACCCGAATAACAGTACGTTATATATTATGAAAAGTAGTATGAACACATTTACACGTAATTAGATTATGGATTTTTATATTATTCTCCCCTGAAATATAGTGAAAGTTCCGTTCAAATTTTCGTTAAAAAGGTGCGGTAACATAATCATAATCGGATTTATTAGTGGTAGGACCATGCTGTTGACAGTTCTCTGTCTACAGCCGCGGGCCGGTCCGTACGGGGTAGTACCACACTCCCGCAGAAGATCGACGTCTGAGTAATGGCAATTTGCTATTGCGCTTCGTTCGGTGAGCGAGAGAGCCGGAAGCCCAACTGGGCTGGGTTTAAGGATTGTAATGGTAGCGGCCTAGCCATAGCCTTGGTTATAGCAAAAGTCCATGGGCGGTAGTGACACTTACCATCAGGTGTGCTGCTTACTCGTTTGTCACCATAAGCAATAAAAAAATCAGAAGTCATGGCAATCACAAGAAAACATATAAAAACTTGATTACGAGCGAAAAATTATCGTCACACATGGGATCATGTAAATGCTAAATTTCAGTAATACAATAAAACATATTAGAAGCCCAAGCAATGTTGTCGGATGTAAAGGCTACTAAGAGACTCCTCCCTCCTAAGTCATTTCGACATACATAAATTATTGAATACTTTTATTAAATAATTGACAGGCTTTCTACAAAATATCTGGAGGACCGAGCCTTGCTCGGTATTTTCTTATTAGTGTGTTTTAAAAGATATATTTAAATATAATAAAAATAATGAAAAATAAATTAAAAAGGCAAAAAGTACAAAAATAGAAATTAAAAAATGTATCGAGCAAAAAGGAGCCAAAATCACGTTTGTTATATGGGAGCACCCCTTAAGTATTAATTTTATTTGTTTTTTAGTATTTGTCGTTATAGCGGCAACAGAAATATATCATCTATGAATTTTTTTGTCTGACTACTGTCTAACTATCATGGTTCATGAGATACAGCCTGGTGATAGACAGATGAACGGACGAACGGACAGTGAAGTCTTAGTTATAGGGTGCCGTTTACGCTTTGGGTACGGAACCCCGAAAAGGTTGAACTCACATAAAAGCAACAATGGAATGGATGGATTGGTACAATAGAAATACTCTTTAAAATTGGAATGTCTCGAAAGTCACAATACTGTATTAACACGGCATTTGAAAATTTCTAAGCTATAAAGAGGTCATACAATTTTAGGACATGGCGTCATAGGAACGTAGAGTTTGAAATTTTAAATTGTTGGAAAGTAATTTTCTAAGCCGAATACTGTAATTGAGAGCCATGATAACACATTGCATCGTATAACTGAAATTCATCGCTCATAAGATGTATTACCCGTTTTAATTTTACTCTGGCGAGGGTACTTTTACCGCATAATGATTAGGAAAGAGAGATCATTTGCTATATTTTTGTTCGCTGTTTAGCGTTAGCGTTTAATCAACATATTTGTAAAAATCGAGAGAAAAGGCTGAGTTATATTAGGAACAATCAGTAAGATACGATAGGGAGACAGGATGTTAATGCTGATCAGATTGGTCGCAAGACGTCATGACATACTTGTACCTATGTGCGATACTATGGTCGTTTCGATTTCTTTATACTATTTACTTGCAAATATTTTAAATCATTCGAAGGGGTCGAATATTAAAATAAATCCTTCGAATAAGTGATAAACTCCTAGTTAGACAACCGGTCGAGTTCCTGAACACTCTGAAGGCTCCCGGTCTTCCAACTCACATCTTAAAATTGAAAACTGGGGCGCCAAAATTATACAATGCCACCAGTTTGCAAGAAAAAACATTACATTACATTGTAATCGGGTCAACTATACTGAACGATTGTTCTCGAGGCAAGTCTGTATTTATTCCTAGGATTCACCAAATACCATCAAATTACTCCTTTGAATTTCAGAGAGTGCAGTTTGCCATTAAAGTCTGCTTTGCAATAACCACAAACAAAGCTCGAGGTCAAATTCTTGAGGTAGCGGGAGTAGACTTGAGAGAAAGCTGCTTCTTCCATGGGCAGTTGTATGTGACATGCTTCAGAGTAAGCTCACAGAGTAGCCTGGTTATTCTAGCATCCGAAAGAAAATCAACACATATTGTTTACAAAGGAATACTGTAATAGGTGTAGTATCGCGGGTGGATATCAAAGAAGCGGTACCAGTGGTCGGCCTAATTTCGATGGAAAAGATGATGGGTTATGAGGCCGCACACTACCCTTCCGTCGCCTCAGTCGGAATGAGCGCGGTGTGTTTAAAACATTGCCTGCTAAGAAAAAGCCTGGTGTTCATAATATATGACAAAATTTCATTTGATTTTTATGTTTATCGAACCTACCCTACACTATAACAAAGATTGTTATCATCATCATCATCACAGTCCATATACGTCCCACTGTTGGGCTCGGGCCTCCTCTATAATAGGAGGGAAGTTAACTTACTATACCGCGCTTGTCAGACGTGTTGTTATAGGGTTTTGTTTCGAGTTTTCCTTCTCTTGCATAGATGTTATATGCATTTTATATCCCTTAGTCGTCTCGTACGATCACCCACGGGTAAGATAGGGGATAGTGAATTGTATTCTTACTCCGTCACCACATAGATAAGATTGTTATACCTACTATATAAGTATGTATACAAACATTTATACATAATTATTTATAAACTAGCTTTTGCCTGCGACTTTGTCCACGCAGAAGTCATCTCTGACAGAGTTAAATAGAAAAAGCAATGCAAGGTGTTGAAGGTTTATCGCTAGGATAATAATCAACAGCGTCAGAAACTGGTATGCGTTGAGGTGTTGATTCTGCGAGTTAGTTGTCTAACGGAATTAGGCAATAGGGTGGGTCTGAGAGAAAATACTCTACGTTGACACGCTCTACAGTCGGTGCTTTGGGCGGCGCAAGCGTGAGTACCTGTATTTAGGTTCACTGCATGAGGACTTTGACTCGAGATGATACCCGGTTGCGATGGCCCGCCCGCACAACGTAGATGTACGTGTACGGCGCGCGTGTGTCTATATACCATAGCCGGTCACTAAAGAAAAAGGTGGTTCAAAGTTCTATTCATTCTACAAATTATATTGCCATTAATGTACTATTTACGGTATGACCATGGGATAAAAATATAATTATTGCCACCCTTTATTTGACTGTTTTGTTTCACCAGCAAAGTTGCGACCTCGTTAGATATGATTTATTATTTGAGTTATAGAGTGAACATTTTTGAAGCTAAACTTAACCTGTATCTTAAACTATTAGGCAAGAACCTATTGTCGTCTACTATGTGTATCGTGTGAGCTCTCACGACGGAACTGGTCACCACAACGGCACTGGTGCGGAGTTGATGGAGAGGGAGAGAGAAACACGTGTTTATTTATTTTTACCGAAGAATATTTGTACGTAATTTGAAAAGAATCGATAAAGAAATTTTCTCCCCATACACACTTTGCCGCTTTGTTACACCCCCTTAGGAGCGGAGTTCATAAAATCCTTTCATAGCCTCCTTCTCCTATTCATAATCTCTATGTCATAAATAAAAACGTGCATCAAAATTTAAAGTTTCTAGCTTTAATAGTTTCGGCTTGGCTACCGCCAAACGTTTGAACGACTCATTACCATGACTCGTTCAACCCGCTTCACAGGCCTAATTTACACAACCAGAGGGTGAAAATTGACAAATGCCGTATATTACCCTAGAATATTTGATTCGACTCGTAATTTGAAAAGAATCAATAAAGATTTTTTCTCTTCATACAAACTTTGCCACTCTGCTCCACCCCCTTAGGGGTATAATTTCGTAAAATCCTTTCTTAGTGAATCTCTACGTCATATAAAGAAACGACAGTCAACATTACAAGTTGCCAGCTTCAATAATATCGGCTTGGCGCTAATGATTTAATGAGTCGTCTAACCCGCTTTGCAGGCCTAATTTACACCCCCAGAGGGTGAAAATCAACAAATGCTGAAACACGTGTTTATTTATTTTTACTGAAGATAATTTGTACGTAATTTGAAAAAAATCGATAAAGATTTTTTTCTCTGAACATTTTTTAAATTGACATAACTTTTTTTTTTATAAACCAATTGACATAAAATAAATCCTAAATGTTAAGTGAAGTTTACCACAATATATTAGTGAAAACCGCGTCTAAATCGGATAAGCCGTTTCTGAGATTAGCGTGCACAAACACACAGACAAACAGACAAAAATTTTAAAAATTATTGTTTTGTGTTCTATTAGTGTTGATAAAGGTCCCAGTAATATTATTTTTCATATATCTTCCATGTAGAGACAGCGACCCGTTACATTTTTATTATATGTAGGTATAGATAACAATAAAATTAATAACGTAAAAAAACAAACAAAAAACCTATTAGAACCATTTTCGACTTCTACGCAGACAAAAATGCGGGCAAATAATAATAATTAATAAAATAATAAAAAAAAGCCAAAAAGTAAATAAAAGAAAGTAAGGATCCGAACCGAGCTCCGGTTTGTTTGTATTAGACTACACGATTGAACCAACTGAGCTAAATGTCTGTTCTTAATGACAGCATCAAGATTTGAAAACTTTCATATTCTAATAGTTCTAATACAACGAAAAATTATATTTTTGTTGCCGAAAAATACTGACAATACAATATTTTCTATAAATGAAACCTAGCTAGATCGATTAATCGCCCCCGGAACCCCTTGTATGCTAAATTTCAAGAAAATCGTTGGAGCCGTTTCCGAGATTCAGATTACATATTGTATATATATATATATACAAGAATTGCTCGTTTAAATATAAAGTGAGATATATATATATATATATATATATATATATATACAGGAAGTGCTCGTTTAAATATATAGTGAGATATACACAAGAATTGCTCGTTTAAATGTATAGTGAGATACCTCAATTCTAGGTGAAAATTTACGATACTAAGTCAGAATAATGTGTAAACATTATTGAATACATGGCGTGGTAAAACGTATACGATTAAAAACTATACAGTGATCGAAAAGTTGATGTTGACGGGTAGATACTACAATACTTTAAATGGTAAAGTAAATGGAATGGATACCAGATAGCTGCCATTGGGTTCAACTGCTCTCGTAATGACAGTTTAAAAAAATAGTGTAACTATTTTGTGAAAATTTTCCAGTTACGTTACGCGTGATTAATAATTGAATATATTTTATCTTGTCAGCAAGAAACACAGCCAAAATCCTTTAATGCGTAGAGTTAGAGCTGAATATTTATGTAGTGATTAATAGATAATCTTTTACCTTCTAATAATAGTATAAGTATGTAGTGATTAATAGACTATAGGATAGGAGCTGTGTGGTAGCGGCTTCGAATACTACCAACCCTTGCTTTGCTCGTGGGTGTCGTAAGAGACGACTAAGAGACTTATAACGACCCTCTTTTTTTTTTTTTTTTTTTTCGTGGGAAAATGCCTTTACGCATGCCCACCTCTTAGGAGAGAGATGGGATATGCCGGGCTCGGCGGTAACTGTAGCGCCACTACCTGCTAAAAACCACACGCTATTCCTTCTTCACGGTTATGGCGAAGTCATGGGACCGTTTTCACATGCACCGCAACTTCGGCGGGCCGACACGTCCACAGTACATGAACTCACCTCGGGAAAGTACCACTCTCTCCCCTTAGCAGCTCACTTAAGTAAAGCCTAGGAACAGGCGCTGACACCTCCTTAGGGCCTTATGCTTGGGGTGGGACGCCGGTCGAAACCCTTACAACCGGTGCCCTAGATCCCATTCGCAGAGTAGAGGTACGTGCCAGGCTGGCTCGATTTCTTTTCTGCGCTCTCTGAAGCGGTAAGGGGAGAAAATTTGCCTCTCTCTCCCGTTCCTCAGCCTCCCTGCTCGATACAACAGCTTCGCAGAAGATGACCATTGCTTGCCACGAAACTTCATCATCCACCATCTTATTTAAGACAGTGGGCACGGACAGCTCCAAACCCAAGGTCGAGGACAGTTGATGTCGTGGTTCCGCTTCTGCAGGACACGATTCTAGCACATGTTGGGCGGTATCTTCCTCATAGCCGCATCGGCGACACACTGGAGTCTCCTCCTTACGAACAACATTACACAGATACCTCCCGAAGCACCCGTGTCCCGAAAGGATCTGTGTAAGTCGAAAAGTAAGCGACCCGTGTTTCCGTTGGAGCCACTTTGTGAGTATAGGCGTTGTCGCCTCGAGCAACCGGTGGGCTCCTGAACCAGCCTTATAACGACCTAGGCCAACTTCATCTGATACCGTTTGGTCAACGATTACATTCCCAAGGAGGGTTGACGTATGGCAGGAGGCCGGTCATAAAATGATTGCCTATAACTTTTACAATATGTACTATGAAAGAAGAGTACATATTGTATCGACCCCGAGTAATTGGGATACGAGTAGGAGAATGATGATGATGTTGTGATTAATAGACAATCTTTTATCTTCATAATTAAATTTTAACTGACTACGGAGATGACGTAACGGATAAAATGCCGGTATGCCGTGCCAAGTTTCGCTTGTTCGATTTTCACGCAGGACAATACTTTGTGCGATCTACAAATTACTGTCCTGAATCTGGGTGGCAATCCTTGATATTTAGTGGTAAGTCCAACTACATAATGAAGACCACAGATCAAGATACAGTAGAGCCTCGATATTCAGAATCCCCGATTATTCGAAAGCCTTTATAATCAGAACGAGCCTTCCCCTCAGGTATGCCAGTGTTTCATAGAGTATCGATAAAATAGTAATCGTAGCAGTTATACAAAATGAGATTGCTGATGAAATTAAGAAATTGAAAGCAACTGTAAGGATGCCTAAGAATCCACATGCTCGTGTTTTATCTGCATTAAATTCTTAGAATGGGCAAATCAAGGTGTCTTTAATTATTAAAAAAAAATGAGGGATAAAGCATTTTGTTTATCATTAAACAAAACTCGTCAAGATATCCAGACTATCTTAGATTTATTAAACAAGAGTTTAATAATATTTAATGATTCAAATTCGTATTTACTTCAAATTATAAAAAGCTGTTTAAATTCTCCTTCGCCTCCTTAAAATGTATAAATACCTAAAATAATTCTCATTAATCTGAATGGGGTGAAATTTTAAGTGTTCGGTTTATGGAGGACTTGCTGGATATTCTTTGTTCCTTTAACCTTTCTTGGATAACTGTACTTCCAAAAATTACAGTCATTATGTGTCTTATCTATGGTATTGCAAGTGAACCTTTTCATCATATTAAGATTTAAGTAGTCATCTAAATATAAGATAGCAATTTAACAAATAAGTATGATAATAATATTCTATCTTTATCTTTTGTATGCAATAATAAATTTATAATTAAATCAATACAATGTTATAATTAAAATACCATTTATTACTATAATAATTTAAAAAAATTGTAACCACTCATATATTTTGATATCATTATAATCATTTATCGATTTTTATTAACTTAAACACAGTTATCAACAAATTAAAATTCCTGTAAATGAATTAACTTTCTAATCATCTCAGCTCGTATGTGTCACACTGTTGCGCTGAGCCTCCTTCACAAAATCATAAAAGGAAAATTGACCTACTATACCGCACTGGTCAGAGATGTTGGTATAAGGCTTTGGTTCGAGTTTTCCTTCACTCACATAGATTTTATATGCGTTTGATATCCCTGAGTCATCACTTCTGATCACCCATGGCTAAGATAGGGGTGGTGAATTGTATTCTTACTTCCATCACCAACAGAAAATTTTCTAAACCCTATCAATACTTTAATAATACTGATGGGTGTGAATATTATTTTGAATATAAATAAAATATAATCAAAAATTAGGTAATAAATAGTTTTTAAAGGTTACAACTGCATAGCACAATTTCGTAAAATGTTCCTATCAGGTATAAATAGTTATTTTTTTTAAAACTGTATCTGTCCTACAAGAAAAATAAAAATGTTTCTTATGTTTCAAATACTAGTATATAACTAAACATATATAATAAACAGAACACTGTAGTTTACAAATACATTTAAAATAGCTAACTCACCATGGTATACTGATTAAATAGTGCAGCAAATGCCTATAGTCATCTGGAGCAACTCTGTCTCTCCTTGAATTGGCAGGAAACCATATGATCGGCCCCCCACGGCGATCGCGGCCGCCTGTTAGGGCTGCCACGCGCTCTTGGAGTAATGGGAGCACATCTAGAGCACGCGCTCCAGCCTCCATCACTGACCCTCAGACTACTCAGCGACCACTGTGGAGAAGCCTGTAGACAAAAAATATATAATATTAAAAGGTCCATAATTCACCATAACAATTTATATAACAAAAATTTATAAATCCATAAAGATAATATTTTTTATCTTTTTCAAAAGATTAAGTATATAATTTATGAGCAACCAATTAAAATGGAAATAAAATATAGTTAATTGTATTATATTATTATTCATACATTACTGGATGGCTTAATGAGCTCAAGATCCATATACTTAACCATATTATGAGAATGTGTGAATATTTATTTGATCTACTTTCACTAATGAGGAATGAAATTATTGTGTTGATTGAAGTAAGAGCTATTTTATTATGAAAAATAAATAAATCCTAACTGTTTTTAAACCATCATTATCAATACCTATAATTATGAATAGGATTTTTTTTTAATTAATGTAGTGTTTAAGTTTTTAAAAAACTAGTGCAATTTGTAGGCAATAGTAAAATAATGATTATTAAAGTTTTGAAATTTATCAATTATCATTAATTAGCAAAAATATTAATAAATGATCATCAGGTAAATTTTGTATAACAGTGAATTTAATAAAATAATGGAATACAAAACATTTATAGTGTCACAATGTATAAAAATATGTGACTCAGGCCAGATTCAATTATTTAATTAGTTCTAGTTAATGCTTATATAAGATTGTGATGTAATTCAGTGTCTCACACAACAAGTATTACAAGAAGTATTTTTAAATTACATCTGTATTTAAGAAATGTAAAAATAATTTTAATTTTCACTTTCAAATAATAAAATACCTACATAGGAATTGAAAAATCAATGTCACATATTTTTAGAAAAGAATAGGTTAAAAGAGATTATTACTTCAAGAAATTATAGAACATTTTAGAGAGAAGGAAAATCAAGCCAACCATTTTTGATATAGGTCATCATAGATATAATCTTTATAAAAAAATGTTATGATAAATATTTCTAACATTGATTTATGTTATATAATACAAAAACCTTATTTTCTTATGACCTGTTTTTTGTTTTTCCTTGTAATTAATGACAATATATTAGTTATACAAAATTCTAGTAATGTTAAAAATTCTAGCTGATGATGGGATATGCATTGCATATAAGGTAATATGTAAAAAGACAATTTCTGACCCTACATTCTAAAGAGAATTTTTTAAATTACTTAATGGATCATTAGTGTATAAAATGACACAATATGATCTACTATTATTAAATTATCTGTGTATCATACAAAAATAATATGGTGCATTCCATCAAGCTTACGTAAAAGGCAAATATTATAGATGATCAATCATGGTTTATAAGTTTAGTTAGCTTGATTACTTAGTACTTATCTAATAATTACATTAAAATATTTGAGCTGCAGTAATTCATGGCCATTTTTTTTGTGATTATATGCATATAATATATTATTTACAATATACTATTTTATTATTTACAATAAAATAGCCTTGAATATATTATAAATTTCTTTGAAATGTCATTCTTTGACTGGTTTAAATAACAATATTATATATACCCATATTATATAAACTTTTTAAAAACTATTGCACACTATAATGACTATGGTAGAAGTAATACTTTAATCATACTATTCAACAAATTTCTAAATAAACTTTTTTTTAAACCAGTGTATTTGAATTTAAGATAAAATGTTAGAAAAAGAATGAGAAATTTTGGAGAAATGTATTCTCCAAAACTGGGACCACCAAACATAGACCTAAAGGAATGTTTTGATTGAACTTTTAGGGTGTATTTAAAGAAGATTTGATGTATAAATAAACACATAATTGAAGATGAATTATTTGCAATCATAACCGATTGATTTCTGATAAAATTTTACATATTTAAAACAGAAACATACTAACACTTGCATAAAATACCCTATTTATTTAATAACAAAGAGAATGACTCCACATATATTCTGTTTAACAGTAGAATTCGAAGCTATTTAGCAAAACCTACTTTTCTTTGTAAAGCTCACGTCCAACGCCAAGGAGGGTCGCGATGTTTGTTTAACTATAATTATGAATAAGTTTACTTGTACATGTAATAAATAAATCAATAATTACTGACTGTAATAACTTTCAGCATCTGGAAACATTTAAATGGTAATTCTAAACTCCGATGACAAATTGTTGTAAACTATGATATAGCTACCTATGTCACAACAAATAACCTCAGCCATCAATTTGAACATACCGTGGTGACTCAAAAATGCCTATTAATCAGGTATAAAAGATTCGGCACGCATTATTGTCACTGTTGTTATTTGCACAAAAACATTCGTAAAAAATATATTCATTACTGTCCATATACTTAATGAAAACACACAAGCTGCACAAAAATGACAAACTGCTCAAGAACACCGTCCACCACAATGGCGCGCCAGGGTTGCTATGAATTAAACTTCAAAAAACCGGTATTCTGTAACGGATTTATTTTAGTCATACTTTACTGTAATCATAACACGTAAAAATATAATTTATAGACATAACTACATAGTATAAAAGCATGTCGGTGAGTCGTTCAAAAGTGTTGAGAAAATAACTAAACGAGTAACCATCGTTTTAACGGGTATCCCCATACTCACCAAAGTCCCCACAGCAACTAAGCGTTTCGCTTTAAAGTTTTCAAATGATTAAATATATGACTCATTTTATCATTGGAGTAGGTACAGATTCAGATACTAAGAAACTTTTACTAGATGTTCTTCGCGTTAACGTAATCACATTATGATAAGTTGTAGTGTTTGTAGTTACACAAACGTTCTTCTCTAGTATACTGTATACACAACCTTTTAAATGTAATAACGTAATAGATAATAGTTCCTAGGTAGTGATGAAATCCTATAGATTCCCGACTGTAGGTACTTTGCAATACTCCGTGCATAAGGTATACTTACATACACACTTACAAATCAGGAATAGTATCTTAACAACATAATCTCCAAAAGAGGTAGAATAGTACATACATACATAGCCTCACAACTGTTTCAGTTTTCTAGAGAGGTAGGCAGAGACTGAAATTGCCACAAACCACGATCTTGACGCACCTCCATCGCTTTGTTTATACGCATCACAGTCTTCATGCATGCTTTACGGTTTCGATAACACATCTCCAATTTGATACAAAAAAGTATAACGTGATCTAGATCATTTGTAAAGGATACGTTTACCACCTGACATCAGTCTATAGGTACTTAGCCATTAGTCCAGCAAGGATTGAAAAGCCAGTATTGCATGTGAGTTATAATATCTCCTCCAGCCGTCAGCCTTTCAACTGTAATCCTATCGTATCTTGCAGATTTACCCGCTCTCATACCTTTCAATGCATTCATAATTTCTATTATAGTTATGCAATATGCATTCTCCATCTTCGAGATCACTTTCATTCACAAATGATAATTTTTGTGGCTCTTCTCTTTCAAATTAGCAAAGTATTCCTTCCATCGCTCTAGCACACAACCTTCTCCATTCACTGTCCTTCCATATTTATCCCTGGTCAAAACTAGCCTGTATTTTGAGCCTTTACCTTGAGCCGATCTTATGGTCTTCCAGAAAATCTTTGGGTTAGATGGGAAATTCTCTAACAATATTTGGTCATACTTGTCTTTTTGATCTTCTTTCTTTCTTCTAATAGTTTCTTTCACTTCTCTTTTTCTTCTCTTATATTGTTCTTTGCCTTCATCTATATCATCATTCGTCGCTTTCTCCATTCTATCATTGGTTCTGACAGCAAGCTAATAATTGGTAGAATATAAAACCCGTTTACGAAATGAAAAATGATGTCACAAGCGGGATTCGAACCCGCGCCTATTGGGATGCCGGCCCAATCGTGCTGCCACTACACCACCGTGACTAATTGCAGGACATGCAAATTTCACTTCGTATCATATTTACGTCTTAAGGTGACGGTATGCTATCTACCCGACAATGTTTACACATTGTTATAGGCTTAATACTTAAAACTTTACAGTTAGAATTGTATTAAACGATGACACAACCTTGTTATTTAAATTACTGAAATTTAGCATTAAAATTCTTAATTATTTATAAAACCCGTTTACGAAATGAAAAATGATGTCACAAGCGGGATTCGAACCCGCGCCTATTGGGATTCCGGCCCAATCGTGCTGGCACTACACCACCGTGACTAATTGTAGGACGTGCAAATTTCACTTCGTATCATATTTACGTCTTAAGGTGACGGTATGCTATCTACCCGACAATGTTTACACATTGTTATAGGCTTGAATCTTAAAACTTTACAGTTAGAATTGTATTAAACAATGACACAACCTTGTTATTTAAATTACTGAAATTTAGCATTTAATATTCTTAATTATTTATAAAAGCCGTTTACGAAATGAAAAATGATGTCACAAGCGGGATTCGAACCCGCGCCTATTGGGATTCCGGCCCAATCGTGCTGGCACTACACCACCGTGACTAATTGTAGGACGTGCAAATTTCACTTCGTATCATATTTACGTCTTAAGGTGACGGTATGCTATCTACCCGACAATGTTTACACATTGTTATAGGCTTGAATCTTAAAACTTTACAGTTAGAATTGTATTAAACAATGACACAACCTTGTTATTTAAATTACTGAAATTTAGCATTTAATATTCTTAATTATTTATAAAAGCCGTTTACGAAATGAAAAATGATGTCACAAGCGGGATTCGAACCCGCGCCTATTGGGATTCCAGCCCAACCGTGCTGCCACTACACCACCGTGACTAATTGTAGGACATGCTATTAAATGCTAAATTTCAGTAATTTAAATAACAAGGTTGTGTCATCGTTTAATACAATTCTAACTGTAAAGTTTTAAGTATTAAGCCTATAACAATGTGTAAACATTGTCGGGTAGATAGCATACCGTCACCCTGGGGGGGCACACTTAAAACATTACTTATTTTTACTGATCGTCGCGCCGCCTACAGATTGTTTGTACAAACTTAACGGCTGCCATTTTGTCCTGTATGTCAAACGTTTGACAACTGAGAATTATTATTTTTTGTTCCTGGCGTAGGTACTTATTGTCATCAATCTATTTACGGTTATTGATGTACTTTCTGAAAATTATCTCAATTTTCATTGTTAAGCTGATATTATTATTGCTTCGTTATCAGCTGATATGTTTTTTTTATATTTCAGGGTAGCTTTCATAGTAAAAGAAAATTCTATATAATTACACATACACATGTAGATATGTATATATATCACTTCAACTTTAGTTCACCGCGTAAACTCTGGGTAGCAGCACCTTCCATACATGCATATTTTATCATGGAGTTGCCACTCTTTTTCAGTTTAATAACTTTACTCTTTGCCGTCACCTTAAGACGTAAATATGATACGAAGTGAAATTTGCACGTCCTACAATTAGTCACGGTGGTGTAGTGGCAGCACGATTGGGCCGGAATCCCAATAGGCGTAGGTTCGAATCCCGCTTGTGACATCATTTTTCATTTCGTAAACGGGTTTTATAAATAATTAAGAATATTAAATGCTAAATTTCAGTAATTTAAATTGGTAGAATAAATATAACGTAAATATAATCAATAATAGGAAGATAGGTGTAATCATGAATGAGGTAGAATAGTCATTAGTTAGAATCCTTTTATGGGAATTGGAGGCGAGTATGTTTGTTTGCTGATTAATTTCAGTGGGTGTCGGTGTTTCCGATAAGAAATGACTACCACACAATCAAAGGTTCGGACGACTGCCACACAATCGGAGGTGACGGAGTTGTGCATGTCCGGTAGTTATCCTTGTTAAGCAATACTATTGAAAATACATTGACTCCATATTCTAACCGTGAGGATTATTCGTCCGGTGCAGACGGAGTAGATAATCGAAATAGATCCTTCATCTTCTGCCACGCATTTCTTCGTAGTCATGATTCTTTTTTTTTTCTTTCATTTTCATTGCTTTTGGTGGCAATCGAGCAGACAGCACACCTGATGGTAAGTGTCACTGCCATCTATGGACCTTTGCAATACCAACTTACCAAGTGTACAGCTGGGCCACTGCTTACCAATACAAACCTTAGATCCACCCCAGTTGGGCTTCCGGCTCTCTCGCTCACCGAATGAAGCGCAATAGCACATCGCCATTACTCAGACGTCGATTTTCTGCGAAAGTGTAGTACTACCCTTTTATTTTTTTTATTTTTTTTTTGTGGTGGGCTATGGACGTCGCACCCCGCCAAATCGGTCCGGGGTAACGGAAGAGGCGGCGCGCAACCCCATTGACCCACCCTGCAAGCACCTCTTCTTCGCCGTGCGAACGGGTCACCGGTACCCGATCTTTGTCTTCGGTGGCCCGCTCGGCGGTATGCCCTCTCGGGCTCCTCTCCTGTCGACGCCCCGACAGCTTTCGCCGTCGAGTCGTCGTCCTCACGCGGTGGCCTCACGTCGGGTGACCGGACAATTCCCCGGTCCGATCACCCGAAGCCTCGGTTAGGGCGACATCAGGCGCAGGTACTCGCGCCTGCGCCGCCCCGGTCGCGGGTGGCGGCCCGGGTCACGGGAATCCTCCCGGGCCCGTGCCCCAACCTCCTTCTGCGAGATGACAGCCTCGCAGAAGGCGGCGACCGCGTCCCAATTCCTGACGCTGTCGACCATCGTTCGCGCAACAGCCGGCAGGCTCAGGTTGGCACCGATGACAGCGACGAGGTCACGGCACTGCCCATCCCAGCCCGAACATACCTCGAGCGTATGTTGCGCCGTGTCCTCGTCGCTACTGCAATGGTGGCAGGACGGAGTCCACTCTATCCGCACGACCGTGTGCAGGTACTAGCCGAAGCAACCATGCCCCGACAAGACCTGCACCAACCGGAAAGAGAGGACTCCGTGCCGCCGCTCCATCCACTCCATCAGTACGGGCCGGAGGGCCTCAACGGTAAAAACACCGTGTCTAGGCCTCTCCAGCCGCGTAGCCCAACGGGCGATGACTTCTCGGCGAGCGTCCTCGCGCCAGGTGGCTATCTCGTTGAACGATGGGGAGCCACCCTCTTCGCGCATTGAAGTAACCCGCCGGTAGAGGTCGGAGAGCATCTCCGCCTCTAGGTCCCACGGGGGTGTCCCGGCCAATAGGCATGCCGCCTCGGTAGACACCGTGAGCTACCCGCGAATGGCTCTGACCGCTATGGCTCGCTGTGGCCTCCACAGCACCGCCCTGAGCTGGGCGTTCAGAGCCAAATCAAATCAAATCATTTATTTTGCATAAGCCCCATTGGGGCACTTACATATTGTCAATTTTACATTGTGCTTTAAATTAAATTTAATTAATCTACCACCGGATCGGAAAGCAGCCACATACTGAGATGATCCGGCAAGAAACTCAGTGGGCTCGTCATTTTTTTTTTATTATATTTTTTCACAAAAGAGTTTGGTTACATGGTTAATTTATGTTAGCTCCAGTGATATGCCCTTCGAGTAAAGATTCATTTTTTAAATTTTGTATATAATACAAAATTAAACTAAGAATATTTATAAACAAAAAAGAAAGAAAAATGGCTGGACCAGATCCCACAAGCGGCACCCGATCACGAGTTAACTATTTTTCTAACATTGGAGGGAAGGGAGAGACACGCTCCATGTAGCTACCGCAAGCAGAGACCTTTTCAGTGAACATGTCCACACCATAATCTATAAATTTGAAACAGATAGCTTGGTTAAATAAATACATAACTCGTTAGGCAAAACACGCTACACTGTACAATTAAGACAATACAAATAATACATTATTTATTGCTGAGAGAGGAGCTGCTCATAACCATTCCGTATTATCATTTAGATAATCCGAAATGCTGTAATATCCTTTTCTGCACAGTCTGTTTTTGATAGCCTTTTTGAACTTATTCATTGGCATATCTCGGATATCTTTAGGCAGTTTATTGTAAAAGCGTATACATTGCCCCATGAAAGACCTACTAATTTTTTGTAGCCCTCGCCCACACGGGTGCGCCGTACATGGCCATTGAGCGAATCACCCCCGCATACAGCCATCGGCCCTCGAAACTGGGTCCGCCCACGTTCGGCATGAGCCGAGAAAGGGCGGACGCCGCGCAGACCAGCTGGGGAGCAATTTGACGAAAATGCTCCCGGAACCACCATCGCCCGTCGAGCACCAGACCCAAGTACCTCATATGGGCCTGGATACTGATGTGGATGGAGTTGACGACTAACGAGGCGCCGATGGGCAGCCTCACATGGGGTCCATGGAATAGTAGGGCCTCCGTCTTGTTTAGGGCCACCCTGAGCCCCAGCGCCTCAATTCGCCTGACCATCTCCTCGGTGCCGAAAGTGGCACGACTCGCTGCCTCATCGAGTGTCCTACCCCGGGCTGTGACGAGCGTGTCGTCAGCATAGCAAATAACGCTCCCTCTCAACGCCCAGTCGTAACCGATGTCCTATAGAGTTGGCCCCAGAACCGACCCCATGTGGAACACCGCACGACATTGGCGTCCATACAATGTCCCCTGCGGGGCTCGCGTAGAGAACACTGCGCCCCTCCAAAGAGTCTGCCACCAGCCGCCTGAGGTACAGGGGCACTCCATGGAACCGGAGCGCCTCCTTGATGCAGCTGAATGGCAGACTATTGAAGGCGTTGGCGATGTCCAACGACACCGCCAACAGCACTCCTTTGCTTGCGACAGCCTCCGCGGCCGTCTGCCTCAGGCGTAGCAGGGTCCCGATGGTCGAACGCCCCCTCCGAAACCGAAATTGAGCGTCCGACAGATCGGGCCCCACCTCCTCCAGGTGCTGGACGATGCGGGCAGCGAGGACACGCTCCAGCAGCTTACCCACATCGTCCAGAAGCACAATGGGCCTGTAGGCCGACGGCGAATCCGGGGGCCGTCCCGGCTTTGGCAGAAGAACCAACCTCCCTTCCTTCCAGCACTCAGGGAACTGTCCAGACGTCAGACAGGTGTTGAACAGTCGCCTGAGGCGAAGTTCGAGATGCTCGAGGAGCAACGTCAACACCTGGACTGGGACTCCGTCAGGGCCGGTGGCCGTGGTGGCGAAACGAATCTTCGCCACGGCTGCCCCCACTTCCGACTCCGTCACGGGCGGAACACTCTCGACGGCCTCCCGGTCGTGATCTGGCGAAGCCATGACCGGGGGCGTGTGCTCCGACTGCCGCGGGAACAGCTCCTCGAACACTCTACGAATGAGGTCGGGCTGGAGGGTCTCGGTTAGGGGGCTGCGCGCGAAGCTTATTCAGTGACGCGCGATACGGGCGACCCCAGGGGTCACGGTCTGGGCATGGCCGCATCGCAGACCTGCGTTAACGCATTGCGGATGCGGACAGCCTCAACGTCCACTCCGTCCGCTGGGGGTGGTGAGGACAGCCACGTGTTCACGATGGCCGCCTCCGCCAGTAGGTCCCTATCCAGACGCCCCACAGCCCACCGCGGAAATGCGGAAGCTCGGTCCGCCCTGTGACCCCTGCTGGGGTCCCGGAGAGGAGAGACCTCCATCTGGATGTACTGGTGATCCGACAGGGTCTCCGCCTCCTCCAGGACACGCCAGTTCCTCACTCGTGGTGCGACAGCGGGGCTAGCGAACGACAAGTCCACTATCGACCCACCCTGCTGTCGCACACACGTGTTCACTGAGCCTCTGTTTAGGACACAGAGGCCCAGTGACGCCGCCCACTCCACGATCGCCCGCCCGCGATCGTCCGTCATCGGGGACCCCCAAGCCGTGGATTTGGCTTTGAAGTCCCCTAGGACCAGGACGAGGCCCGGTGCCAGTCGCCATATCGAAGCCTCCAAGGTGGTGAGGGAGGTTCCGAAATCGTCCATCCTCCTATTAGGGGAGAGGTATACACTGTAGAACGTGACCCCTCCCCAATCCGCCGCGACAAATTCCTCGCCCCTATCCAAGAGGAATAAGGACGGGAAGTGCCTCTGCGTGGAGGTGACGATTGCCGCGGTTCCGTTCCGGCTGACCACCCAATTGGAGCGATCAGGCACGACGTACGGTTCCGTGACTACGGCTGCACCGATCGACTACTCCGCCTTGGATTGCAGGAGGAGATCCTGCGCATCGGCGGAGTGGTTGGTGTTGGCCTGCAGGAGGTGAGTGAACTGGGCAGCCATTAATAGGCCGTGTCCATCATCACCTCCTGGCTTCGCAGGCTGGTGCTCCAGCACGGTGACTCGCGCTGAGCTCCAGCCCACGAGGAGCCTGCCTGAGCCGGCCAGTTGCCTGACCAACTCCACTGGGCACTGCACCCAGGCGCCACCTACGCCACCCGGACCGGGCCGGATGGCGCCAACTCAGACGGTGTCCAGGGGACACCCGGTTTTCGAGGCAATGGCCTCCCGGATGTCTTCCACCGTCGCGGAGTCGTCCAGACCCTCGATGCGCATTTCGGCGCACTTCATGGGTCTGGCGATTTTCACGCCACCCTCCTCGGCGAACAAACCTCGCAGCTTCGACGCCACGCTATCGGCCGTCCTGGTGCCCTCGGCCCCAGGGAACTCCAGAATCCGAGCCCCTGTCCGGGCCTTGCGGGTCCTGCCTTCGACGCCTCCTATGTCGGAGACGTCGAGCTCCCGCCGGGCTTTCCGCAGGACGGCCTCATAGCTGAGGCCCCTTTCTGCCGCCTCAGGCAGCACAGTGATCACCACTGCGGCTGTCTTCGGCGGCCGGAGCCCCTTGCGCGGCCGTGTGGTACTACCCTTTTTTTTTTATTGGTGGACTATGGATGCGTCTCGCCCCGCCGAATCGGTCCGGGGTGACGGAAAGGCGGCTCGTGACCCCATAGACCCACCGTAAAACCTTCTCTCTTCGCCGTGCGAGCAGACCACCGGTACTCGATTTTAACTTCGGTGATGTGGTACCCTGGACGGAATGGCCCGCGGCTGTATTCAGAGAACTATCCACAGCGTGGTCATACCACTATTAAGAATAATCTATTAAAAGTATTTTGTTAAGTGTAATCTATAAAGAAGTAGGTATATATCTGTAAAGAAGTAATTAAGATCATCTATAAAGAGAATAATCTATTAACAGTAATCTATTACCACCCAATCTAGGCGCCGTACCCTTAGGCTATGGGAGTCTACGTCACCTTCTTGTCTGTTCAATTAATTTATCGGCGTGTGGCTATACAATAATCTATTAAAACATTAAAAGGAATTTCACTGAATTTAATTTTAATTTTTAAGTAATGCTCAACGAACCGAATTAAGTCTTACTTCGTTTGGTTCGTACTGCATTATTCTTGTACTTATGCCGTATCGCGATACAAGTTATGTACATAGGTACTTAGAATCAAACTGTGATAGTTTACCTCGGCCATTATTATAGCCTTAGTGTCCTAATTTATTGGTTTGCTCGAACTCAGTGTTATGTCTTTGAAACAGTTAAATTATATGATTAAAATATTGTAAATATTTATGATCAATCCATCTGTCTTTCACATTTTCACCATCCACTGCTTAAATTGGGTTAAAATAGCATATTATTCTTCATGTGAAAATTATTCAGTACATCTCGTGGAAAGTCGTTATATACATATGTACTACCTCATCTGATAAACGCGAATATTAACTTAATATTGTATTTGACAGAAAGACTTCGTATCCATAGACATAAATAAAAATTAATAAAAAAAGCAGCTTATTGATTTTTGACATGACTGTAAAGTTCGGTGAATTTTGGACGTATTTTAAATTTATTAAAAACATATTCGTAAAACAAATAAAATGTGGTTCATAATATAACAGGTATATTGTAAAAATAGATTAGAAAAGTTTAATTCGTCAATATTTAGTACAGTATATTTAATCATATAAATACAGTAAAGTTTATATTATAAAAAAATATTTATGGAGATGTGAAAACTAGTGTTAGTTTTAAATTTATGTTGATTTTTATTATATTTAGAATTTAAAAAATGCAGCCCGCGATACATTCTTCGTATATCTCATTGCTATATATTTATAAATATAATCGATTCAACAATATTATTGATTTATTTCTCATTATTTATCATAAAATCAGAAATGATCCATTCTCAACAATACTCGAAGTATATAAATTCAAATTTAAATTTTACATAGGGCTAAATAAAATTATGTATATAAAAATATATCTTTATATGTGATGTGGTGCCTAAATGAAAGGTATCCAGTGTAATATATAATTTTAGGATTCAGATATCTGTTGATAAATTAGCTTAGTTTTAAGAGGCTTTGTATAGGGCAAGAGCAAGGGCATAGCAATTTGATGTACATTTGAGCAAATTTATTTATACTTTATGCAGTTGATGATGGTGCTGCGCGGAGTTTATTCATTTGACCTTAGGCTTATTATTTCATTGTGATGCAGCTACAAATATTTCAGAGGCACTAAAAATCCAACATGGCTCTCAAGATGCAGGTGCCAGAATTGCGATGTATGGAACCCGAAAACTATAGAAAATACTTTCAGGCACTTTGCTGGAGTGGCACCCGGTAAGTGAATATAAACTCAATGCTTTTGCAGTCAACTAAATTTGGGTTCTAAATTTGAGCTTAAAATGCGACACAATTGTAATATAAATTCATGAAATGTATCTAACTAATGTATTTAGTAGAATATGAATAGTATGTGGACATTTGTTAGTTTTTTCCATTACTTATTGTATTAAAATAGATTAAGAATAGGAGTTATAAAACACAAATTAGCTTTCAAGTTTATTTTGAGTTTTTTACAGATTATTGATAAATGAAATTAACATTATTTTTTGTAGGAAAGAAAAGAAATCCCAAAAAAAAATTGGCAGAAAAGAGAAACTGCGAAGATTAAAAACCAACAATACACTTGCAGTTTGTTATGCCCCGGCATTGCTGGGTAACCCGTCCCATTTTGCTGTTTATGCTAATGTTCGAAGATCTATTCTGGCGCGTTGGAGACATCTTCATGGCAGTTTAACTGACTTGTCTGATGATAGTGACAATGAAGATTCATCTTCGCAAATCCCATTAAATAAATTACCAAAGGTTGATTGCCAAACTCATTATTAATTATTATTATTAATTAATATTTAAACAATTCAATATATTTATTATATACATTAATTAAATCATTGATATTTACAGATAACAGGGATAGGCTTAAGAACTGTTTTTGCATTGATATCTCAGGCAAGATTTACTGAAGCACATTTTTGTGAACATGCACTGAAGGCTTTGTTAGATATACTGCAAGGTCATGCACCTGAAGAACTGTCTCAAGAACCTACTGAGGTAAAGTTTTAAATAGGATTGTCTGATATTGATTAATATCTTGATCTCGGAAGGGCAGGCTGTAGTCCCATAGCCTACCATATTACGTCCCATCGCCAACCATATTACGTCCCATTGCCATTGAGCTGTCCACTGACACCCAGTCCTTGACCTGGGTGGAATATCCAGCACCCTCTATCAGGTGTTATCGATTCCCTGACCTGGGTGGTAACGGTAGTGCCCCTTAGGAGGTGGTATGGCCAGCGATGGGAACCTGTGGCGTAAACGTAAGCCTTTCCAAATGGAAAAAGCTATGTTAATCACCACAATTAGCAAAAGGCAAATCCCTTTTATGATTCCCTAAACATTCAATATCCATAATCGACATTATCTGAAACCATCAGATACTACAAAAGAATTTCATATCTGTAACTGTAAATGATATAATTTTATCCTAATATCGTGGATCACACATCCACATCCAGAAATGGAACTTCATATCTATAATATCCCTAGTTTGGAGCAATCTCTGAGGAGGTTGTATTTTTGGTATGGTCTGCTATTATGGTCCTATTTCTGGCTTTCATGGTTTTGACTTGATCATTAGAATATTTAGTTTAATCAGTTTGATAGACTTTAAACTTGCATCTTTGACTTTGATATTGCAAGCTGAGCATGGATATGTATTATTTTTGGCCACCTCATAAATCTGGTATTCTTCAAAAATAGGCTCTCCTCGATAGATAGATAGTCTCTGGGCGTTTTGATTTCTCTGTTCATATGTATTTGTTGCTGGTCTGCTATAAACACTGTGAACTAGGTTCAAGACATCAAGAAAGCGGAGTTTGGATATTTCTCTTTTATGGTGCATAGAGTGTTTTTTAGCGGCGGGCTATGGAATGGTTACGCTCCGCTAAATGGTGCATAGAGTTTGGTGCGTCATTTTGAGAATAAGCTACCATCACATTACATTATTTTGGCTATAATCTCGATCATATTAACGTTTGTCATACTATGATGTGGCCACATCCCGCCCAAACTGTAACTCCGTAATTTACTCCATAATTTATTGATTTACCTCTTGCCGCTCAAATTGACTCTCGCAAATTTCTTAACTCCAGTGACCAGCTCGTGGAGTACCCTCTCGAATACCTATTTTAATGGTCAGCCGGTTTTTTGCGACTCCCACTGTTTTTGGTGGTCAGGCCAGGTGATCATAGTATTGTGTTACGAGTTACGAGTAAATTGCTTCTGCTGAATGTAATCCGTGCTTACCACATCATTATTTCAGCCTATCGCTGTCCACTGCTGGACGTAGGCCTCCCTCACGTTACGCCACAGCGTGCGGTCCTGTGCCGCTTGCATCCAACGACGCCTAGCAACCTTCACCAGGTCGTCTGTACACCTAGTAGGAGGCGTCCGATATTGCGTCGTCCGGTACGTGATCGGGACTCTAGAACCTTTGAAATAAAACTACTTTTACGGATTCTATCGCGTTTGTATTTGATTTCTAATTGCCCGACGTTTCGAACACTTCACAGTGATCATGGTCACGGGAGGACTAAGGTGTCTTACGTCTAATATGTCATTGTTATTACAGAAATTTATATCTACCCTATCAGATAAAAAAAATAAATTTTGACCCACATTATTGATACTAGAACCTTTTCTACTGAGTGGTTGTCGGTTCTTCGAGCGATGTGGCCTGCCCATTGCCACTTCAGCATGCTAATTCTTCGTGCTATGTCGGTTACACCCGTTCTTCTGCAGATTGCTGTATTTCGGATTCTATCTCGCAGAGAAATCCCGAGCATAGCCCGTTCCATAGCACGCTGAGCGACTTTGAGCTAGGTTATGAGGCCTACATTTAGGGATCACGTTTCCGTGCCGTAAGTCATCATTGGCCATACACACTGGTTGTAGACCTGTGTTTTCAGACACTGAGATATGTTGGATGAGAAGATCCTCTTAAGTTCTTACCATACTCGTAGAAAAATAAGGACTGGTGGCATATCGTGTTCATATCCACAAGAGTAATATGTATATTGTTTGTGCTATGCTCCGTATTTCTCTACGTGTAAAAGCCGGAATACGGCAATCCGTAGAAAAATGGGAGTAATCGATACAGCCCCAAACAAGGTAGCAGGTTTATGTGCGAATGGGGATGCCATATCGCTTGTCGAACGACAACCTTTGGGGCAGAAAGGTTCTCGAGTGGCGACCACGAATGGAGTGACGCATCGTAAGACAACCCCTCATAAGGTTGACTGATGACATCTCGAAAGTCGCAAGAAGCCGTTGGATGCAGATGGCACAGGAGCGTTCTGAGTTGTATTCTCGTGGAGAGGCATATGTATATACTGTTTGCAAAAAAGTAGTCAAAATGTTATATGGTTTTCAGGCAAATTTATTGTGTGTTTGTGTATAAATATGTAAAATAAATGTATGGTGTTTATTTTCAGATAATATCCAATCTTCATGCAATGTTAGTTGAAGTTGCTAGTGGAAGTGGTCCAAGTGGTAAGATAGAATTACCAACGACGCTCACAGCGCTCAGTAGTTCTTGTCTCATAGCATTATCTGTTGCCAGAGGTGAAGCGGAACTGATACTTAATGCTGTTGCCTCTCTCATTATGTCTCCTTCTTCACTATCTGAGCAGTATCTTCAGGTAAATATTAACAGGAACAAGCATTAACATTTTAATTAGTTAATTTGTATGTACATGTAGCTAATAATTTATTGTTTTTAGGTACCTTCTAATCTAACAACTCTCCAGCGGAGCGTACAGTCAGTTATACTTGGCACTCCGTCCCGCAACCAGTGGTTGAATTATGGCGTCCCACATCAATCTTTAGTTACTAGCTTCCCTGTAGATCTTCCTGCCCAGCTCACAGCTGGTTCCAGTGAATTGGTAGTCCGTTCGCTAGTTTCCGATGGTTGTTTTCTATATGTCTTCTGCTCTAAAGGTTTACTGAAGATTGGTTCTGGTTATGGCAGTTCCATTCGACAACATGTTTACTTATACAAGCCTGACTTCTTTGCCAGCGATCGCCATGGCTGGTTAGGTTATTGTAAGGTAGGTTCTGATCATTTTTAATATATAATGAATTTAATAGATTTGTGATAAGAAAATGAAATGCAAATATTGTTTACAGAATAAGTTATATCTAAGAATAGGCAGGAAAAAGACTGAAGTTTATGAAATAGATAAAGAAACTTTGGAAGTAAGAAACTTAGTGCGATTAGAGCCTGGACAGCCAAGCCCAGTTGAGCCTAAGTCTGCCGTTTTTACCGATGGAAATCAGTTGGGCTTGATATTGTTAACAAATTTTGTAAGTTATTATTATAAATGTATCTTCATGGTATCTTTTGTTATTATTAACATCTGCTACAATAGCAGTCTTCGCGGGCCTTACTTATCATATCAAGATATAATAATTTGTAATTTTATTTTATCTGCCCACAAATAAGATATAACCCAGTATTTGAGAAATACAGTTCACATATTTATTTTAAGGTTAATTATTATTAGTATATATTGCTGAACCAATATTGGAGATCGCTAATTTACATATCATTTATATTACTCAGCTTAATTTTCATTATAGTTTATACATTTTTACATGGTGGAAGTGGACCGCTCCCGAAAACAAAGACAGGTGACCCTACTAGTCCTATTTGTGATGATAGGCTAGAAAAAACATCGAATCGGATGAAAAAAAATTTTTTTTTCACCACGCCAGGTCGTTTTGAATAGATTGCGTCTTTTCTCATGTGAGTAAAGTTACTTATTTTTTATGGCATTATCGTTACATGACACTGTCTTACTAAGATGGAGTGTGGAAAACTTGAAATTAGTTGTGAAAAAAAAAATGTTTTAATCAGAATCGATTTTTTTTCTAGCCTATCGTTACAAGTAAGACTAGTAAGTAGTCTTACTTGTAACGATGTCACCTGTCTTTGTTTTCGGTAGCGGTCCACTCCACCCTGTATATTCGGCGACATCGTTGGATAATTTAATATAGACAATGTTAAACGTTTTATAATTATATTTATAGGATAATCTCACAATACGTATGTACGATGTTGATACACAAGTTGAGAAATCTGAAAGCTCCACTACTACGGTATTATCATCACGGAAAGAAATCAATGTTCATCTTTTGAGGCGTAGAACGCTAATGCTTGGCAGAAGTCCCTTTGAAGATGGATTGTCTAGAAGGTCATTAGAACTGGATGCCCCTATAGCTATGCAGATGGATGATTGTGATGAAGATCCACTTTTGAGCATCTATGCTGGTCAAGATTTTGCACTTCTGACTACACAATCAGGAAAGGTATAAAAATATCAACTTGTAATTTGTTTAGTACTTACAAAACTGATAACGACCCATGTCTGTTTTGCTCGTAATTAATAGTAGTATTTAAAATAGGTACTTTTCATTAAACAGTACTCCCATATTTTAGGTATTACACCGTAGTAAGTTTGTACATATCAGATTTTACGTGTGGTGACGGAGTAAGAATACAATTTATAACCCCCTATCTTGCCCGTGGGTGATCGTAAGAGACTGACGGACGGAGAGATTGGACGTAAGCTTTATCATAAGAGAGTTAATGCCATAATAATAAAACAAAACGGCTTGGTAAACTGTATTTTTAAATTATTTATAATTTTCGATATATCTACAATCCATTTATCTATCCTTCAGCCCGTAGATGTCCATTGTTAGACAGAGGCCTCTGTACGAGAGTGTTACTCAAAATGGTCCCGTCCACCTATATCCAATAGCCCCGGCCCACATACATCCAATGATTCCCTGTGACTTTTAAGGTCATCAGCCGACCTAGTGAGGGTAAACAAAGTAGGTCTATATACAAAGGAGGCATTTATAAGACTAAATACATTTATAAGACAATTTTGCCGTAGGTGTATTACACGGGTAAAGGCCAAAGTTTGGGATACAAAGCTGCATCTCCACAAACTGGCCGATGGACTCTTATGAAGGAAACAATATTCTCAAGAAATGAAGCACCTAATGTCAAAAGATGCAAAGTTATACAAGTATGTATGCATTGAATCTTAGTTATTAGTTTATATTCCTGTTTTCAAACAAATATTTTGAAATAAATATATCATTTTCAATATGAGATAAAATCAGAAGGTAATATTTTTGATTTTAACTTTATAAAGAAATGTATTGGTATATGTAATGTATTTTATTTACGTATTTGGCATTTGTAATGTATTTTATTTACGTATTTAGTTAAAAAGTACTGTGTACGTTTGGAATTTTTCCGATAGTACGAGATCCGTGAACGAGTCTGATTCGCATTAGACCATTTATAAAGTCGATTTTCACTGTGTAATTATTTTAAGTGTGCGGAACAATAAATATAATGGTTCACTTTCTCAGCGAATGTTCTGAATGGAATATGACCTTGTGTCAAACAGGTGGGATAGTACTTACCATCTTTTTAGGATTACCGTACCTAATGCGGGAGGTAGGTATATGAGTGATATATATGAGTAGGTATATGAAGAGAGACAAACTTTCTTTGTAAAGTATTTTTTGGTAAGAAGTATCTGAATTTGCGAACGGACGCTGTTATGGTGTAGGGACGAGAGTCGTCGCAAAGAATATAGTGTAGCAATTGATAAGTTCATTTGCACATCTTTATGAATTGCAGAATCATTCTTTTGGCAATTTTAATGTTGATATGGTTTGGATGCGTTAGGATTCAATTAATGCAATTGACGAAAGTGCCAATTTTCATCACAATGTGTGGAAAATTTCATCATTTGTGTTTAGAAACTTTGGAATCAGTCATAACATTATAACTGTTTTTTAAAAATGAATCTAAATGGAATGCTGAGTTCAATGTAATTAACTTAAAATTAATTAATATGAAAACTAGTTTCTTAAATAATAGCTGATTTTAATGCTTTTTATTTTTATTGTTATGTCTAGGTAGCGGTAGGACACGAAGGTGCCCACGCCGTTATGGTGCTAGACAACGGCACAGCACTATTTACAGGTATAGCACGACGAGGCGAAGATGGGGACGCTATTAAACATCGACGTACACCTAAGCCTACCAGACCTAAGAAAATATTCAAGGTAAAATTATCATTTGGCTACACAATTTGTATTTCCGGTTACAGTTTTCTTCATTTCATTAACGGTGACAGGAGCTCCGCTCGCGTGGTATACTGAAATATTTCATCATCAACATTATCATCACAGCCCATAAACGTCCCACTATTGGGCTCGGGCCCCCTCCGTAATGGGAGGGAAATTAACCTACTATACCGCGCTGGTCAGACGTGTTGGTATAGGGTTTTGTTTCGAGTTTTCCTTCTCTCGCATAGATGTTATATGCGTTTTATATCCCTTAGTCGTCTCGTACGATCACCCACGGATAAGATAGAGGGTGGTGAATAGTATTCTCACTCCGTCACCACACGGAATATTTAAAGCTATCATTTTCTTTGAAGACCAACATCGTCGTCCGTAATTAAAAAAAGCATACATACATATCATCACGCCATATCCCTTGCAGGGTAGGCAGAGAGAACAGAGTGCCAGAGAACTCTATCTTTGCATACTTCACTCGCTTCCTCAACATTCATAATTCTCTTCATACACGCTCGCCGGTTTCGGAGACTCTTAACTCCACCTTCCTTCAGTACATGACCGATCTGGTCTAGGTAGGTTAGTCGCGGTCTCCCTCGGTACCTACATCCTTCCACTTTCGCATTGTATATCTTCTTAACCAGGCGTTCGTTCGGCATTCTTTCCACATGTCCGAACCATCGGAGCATTCCCTTTCGCATCTTTACACCAATACTCTCTTTCATACCTACTCGCTCTCTTACGTCGTCGTTACGAATGCGGTCGGTCAGCCTAACTCCACAGATTTTCCGCAGAGATCGCATTTCGACCGCATTAATTTTACTATCATACTCTTTTCTGCATACCCAACTCTCGCTTCCATACAGTAATGTTGGGACAAGCACTGCGATATGTATTGCTACACGTGCCTTCTGGCTGAGGTGGTGGCTGCCGAGAAGTTGCCCCAACGCTCCGTTCACTCTATTTCCCGCATTCACTCTTCGCTCTATATCAGTGGTGTACCTTCCATCTCGGCTAAATCCACATCCAAGATATACAAATTCATCCACTTGCTCTAGTACATCATAATAAAAAAAGCATAATTATTAATATCAAGTTTGTTATCTTAGCAGTCACTATGACTACCATTACTGCGCCGAACTGGTTATAACGGGTAGGAAATTGGCTTAGCAGAGAAATTGGTCTAGCAGGTGAAATGGATCTGAATATGGATTTCTTTTGAGTTTGCCTTCTCCTGCAGTGATATTATCTCCTTCATCACCTTTTATGATATCTGCGAGAAAGGAACACGATGTATTGTGTTTTACTCTATTACCACACAGAAATACATGACCTAAGTAATAAATATTAATTTATCAAATTTTAGTCTCAAAAGTGATTTAATTATAAAATGAAGCGCCTCTTGTTGCGCATTTCAGAGTTATTTATTCAATTAATATTTAGTTTTTATTGTTTATTTCAAAATTGTAATAAATGAAATGCAAAATAATGGTGTATTATATAAATATAGTGGCTCATCAGCTATAATATTTTTCGGACGGATAAGATAATTCACTGCTTACAATGCTAATTTACCATTGCCTTAATTTATTTGTCAAATCATAAACGTTTGTCATTTCTTCATTGACTATCATCGAATTAGGGTAGACTGATTACGATTGAAGCGCAGGACGATTGAAACAGTTATCTCGTGAAGAGTGCATGATAACGTGTTGGGTACAAGGGGAGTAAGAAGCGGGTAACAAGTCGGAACACTAATTATAGTGTTACATTGCTCTTGGCGCGCTGTGATGGAGTGCAGGCAGTGCAACATGTTCTTGATGTAATTCTTTCAAAGAACATCTCACTATCAATTCGAATTACATGAATCTTTAATATCCTACTTGTAATTAAAAATCATTGATATTTTCGAATGACCGACTTAAAATTTGCAAGAGATGAGTTTGAATCACGATTTTCTAGTCTGAATATCTATAATAGCATGTGTGTCTTCAAATCATAAAAATGGCATCACAATATTAAGCTTTTAACAAAAGGTTAACATTGTGATGCCATTTTATTTGCAAATTATTAACAATCTTAAACTATAGCTAACTCGTAATAGACATGTGTAAGTAATGCGAGTGATGTATCACACGTAATATTACCCGACCGTGTACTGACCCATTACACATTACGCGGCTAAACATCACATCACATTAAACATCACACATCACATTAAACATGACGCGAACACCCGTGTACTGTTCTGCATTTCTGCAATGTATAAAAGGCTTATATTTCTTGACGCCGCCCGCCGTATATAGCGCTATCGCATTAGGCATTACACATGACATGAAATGTCATGTGTGATGTTTGAAGTGATGGTAAAATGTAATATTACTCGGCACGAAATGTAATGCCATATCACATCACTTCGCGAAGTACTGTTTCGCGCATGTCTAACTCGTAATTGTCATAAAGAAATAAAATAAAAACGAGCCACGTGTAATGCACACACCAAGCTAAGGGTGAAGAAGAGGTGGGTAACGAAAATGGGCGTATACATTAGGAATCATGTAGGTTATTATAAACAGCCTTGATTTTTTTAAAACCGGTTAAAATAAACGAAATGTCACTATAGAAATAAGATAAGATAAGATATATAAGATATAAGATGCGAAAGGGAATGCTCATGTGGAAAGAATGCCGAACGAACGTCTGGTTAAGAAGATATACAATGCGAAAGTGGAAGGATGTAGGTACCGGGGGAGATCGAGACTCACCTACCTAGACCAGATTGGTCATGTACTGAAGTAAGGTGGAGTCAAGAGTTGCCGAAGCCCGCGAACGTTTATGAAGAGAATTATGAATGTTGAGGAAGTGAGTCAAGTATGCAAGGATAGAGTTCTCTGGCACTCTGTTCTCTCTGCCTACCCTGCAAGGGATATGGCGTGATGATATGTATCTACGTATGTAAATGTCACTATAAATGACGTCATTATATCCGTCTTTTTATAAAGGATTTTATATGAAAACTAACTAGCCTTGTAATAAGTCCATATTAAGCGACGCCATAAAAACGGATTCTACTGTATATAAGTTCACAATATGATTTTATATTAAATGTCTCTTGAGTATCTTTTGCTAATTCTTTTGCTGTATTCTTTTTTTTTTATTTGAATAGGTTTAAATTAGTATCATCACCTACATAGATATTCACAAAGGTATACCTTAGATTCCTTATGAGAACACTTACTAATTTACCATCTAGGATGCTTTTATCCCGGTAAAGTGTTCCCTTGGGATAATAGTTCAAGTTTCATGAAGTAACTTTTACGCGGGAGAAGCTGCGGGTAAAAGCTAGTAACTAATATAATATTTGTCCCTTTTACTTTAGAAGTACAAATCTAATAGTAGAGCATATATAGTCAAAAGAATATACTAACATATGCATGTCTTTTTGTAGGCCGAAGGACATTATATCTGTTATGCAGCGTGCAATCATGGTTCAACAGCTTTGGTAACTAGACAAGGACTGCTGCTCATGTTTGGTAAAGACACCCAACATTGCGACTCTGCCGGACAAGTGCTTGGCTTGCGACACGAGAGAATTGTACAGGTTAGGGACATGATATTTTTTATAAAAAATAACTCTTAAATGGACAGATACATATATAATATGCAGATAAAATCCATCCAAGAGAAGGAAGAATCGAAAGAAAACTATACCAACTTAGATGGGTTAGACCTACTATACCACGCTAGTAAGATTACTAGCGTGGCATAGTAGGTCTATTCCTTTCCCATTGTGCAGGAGCTGCTGTGGAGTGGCCAGCTGTGAAGTTTATATGAGCTGAGAATGATTCTCTTTCTGTTGCTTTAGAATAGTTACTTATTTTAAATCTAGTATATAAACTGGTGTTTAGAGACAATACGGTTAAGTCTTCATTATGTAATACTGCAATAAGTTTCTTTTTTGCAGGTTGCATTAGGTAAAGCGCACTGTGTTGCTTTGACTAACTTCGGACAAGTATATACTTTGGGAATCAATAACAAAGGACAATGTGGACGGGAATTTGGATACACTAAAGAGAGTTAGTATTAATTATTTAATTTAGGGCTTATTGATGTTATAACAGACTCTTAGAGTCGTCTTATAAATCTCGTGTTTGTTCGTTTTCTGGTAGGACGAAGCTTTACCTTGTGGAATATTGGCTACTAGGGTTTGTGCTTTTTAACAATTATTTAGCAATTTTTTTTTAGTCAAAATGTGCTAAGTATTTGGGATGGTAAATATATTTATTTCTTTTTGTTGAGAAAACCTACTTGCTCTTGTATTAAATTTGAATTTTTTAAAACACTTTTTGTAATGTGATGGTTATCAATTATATGATCCAATATCAATATTTCTTTTTTGAAATAAATATTTTAATTTTAAAAGTCTATTAAGTTAGACTATTATAAGAAACTGTAAATACTTAATTAAATTTAATAATACCTAACTTTTTAGATTTCATTAAAGTCAGTTTCGTCTGTATCTGAAAAAAAAATTAGCGTATTTTCACATCGACAGTTTTTAGAAAACGACAATATTTACAAAATATTGCGAAAATAAATAAATTTTATGGTATAATAACCCAATTTATAAAAACATGATAACTTAATTTAGCCAAATAGTTTGGTAAAGATGTTATTTTAATTTCTCATTCTACTTATATTATCCGTTATGTCCATAAGTGATATATTAGGACACGCTTGAAAAAATAAGGAGTGGTGTGGCTTATTTTATTAATCCTTTATCTAGTGAACACAAACTCTGGTACTATACAATGTTGGGCTCTCAAAAAACAACTGGCAATGGGATAGCCTTTATGTTGAGATCTGCGAGCACAATGCTGCGACTCAAAGAAGTGATTTAGTGATAATAAATTTGGGTGATTTCGGCGATGGAAAATACAGATAGATCCGAATACAGATCCGAACAGTGAAATAGGTTGTGTGTGTGAAATAAGTTCGTTACTTAAACTGAGTCTGTATTTCGGAACGACGTTTGACTTTTGCAGATTGTAGACTTGCAGTGATATAACTAACTCCTGTTGATGACTGTGTGATTGTAGATTTCTTTTGTTTCTTGTTTTTGCGTGTGTCTTAGAAGATAATATACCTGGGTGAAAATTGAATCAAAGTTTAATAGCAAGTCTAATAATCCTCCTCCTGCAGAGTCTGAGACGTACATATGAGGTCTGTTCAAAGAACGATTTAACGAATATTTCATTTTACTATTCTATGAAATTACAGAATTCTATACGTCACGTCGATCATCCCTCTCAAGTCGCCGTGGCGACAGTAAAGAAGACTCCAGACTGTGCACCGAATCCCACACTTGGACAACGGATTACTGTCGCGTCTGCATCTTATGTCGGGAATGTACCGGCTTTTCAAGTGCCTGCCATTGTGCACATCTGCCTAACAGAGTGCCTGGAGAGTGAGTATCTATTACCAACTTAGTTACAAAATCAAAATAATGATGTAGGTATATTAAAATAATTACTAGACTACTACTAAAAATCACTAGGGTACTTGCCCTTAGGAGTCCTAAAAACCGGCTAAGAAAACACTAGGAGAGGGGTAGTATTCACCTGGATAAACTATTACAGCAGACCGCTTGCCAGGCGTGGCCATTAGGACATTATTCCATTTTGTTGAAGACCTATGTGCACCAGTAAGCGACGATGGCTTCAAGTGTTATAAACATAAAGTACTGTTTTGTTTGAAATACTCTTATCTATACATATAATAAAAATGTAACAGATCGTTGTCTGTAAATAGAAGATATATGAGAAAAAATATTACTGGGAACTTTATCAACACAAATAGAACCCAAACCAATGGTTTTTAAATTTTTTGTCTGTTTATCTGTTTGTCTGTGCGTTTGTGCACGCTAATCTCAGAAACGGCTTATTCGATTTAGACGCAATTTTCACTAATATATTGTGGTAAGCTTCACTTAACATTTGGCTTTATTTCATGTCAATTAGTTTATAGATAAAAAAGTTATGTCAATTTAAAAAATGTTCGGAGAAAAATATTTATCGATTCTTTTCAAATTTCGTAAAAATTATCTTCAGTAAAAATAAATAAACAGGTGTTTCAGCATTTGTTGATTTTCACCCTCTGGGGGTGTAAATTAGGCCTGCAAAGCAGGTTGGACGACTCATTAAGTCATTAGCGCCAAGCTGATATTATTGAAGCTGGCAAATTGAAATGTTGACAGTGGTTTCTTTCTATGACGTAGAGATTTACTAAGAAAGGATTTTACGAAATTATACCCCTAATGGGGTAGAACAGAGTGGCAAAGTTTGTATGGGGAGAAAAAAATCTTTATTGATTCTTTTCAAATTACGAGTTCAATCAAATATTCTAGGGTAATATCCGGTATTTGTCAATTTTAGCACTCTGGTTGTGTAAATTAGGCCTATGAAGCGGGTTGAACGTCTCATTACCAAGCCGAAACTATTAAAGCTAGACTATTAAAGCTAGAAACATTAAATTTCAAAGCACGTTTCTATTTATAACATAGAGATTCAAAATGAAAAGATTTTATGAATTCCGCCCCTAAGGGGTGTTACAAAGCGGCAAAGTGTGTATTGGGAGAAAATTTCTTTATCTTTTATTTTAAAATTACGTACAAATATTCTTCGGTAAAAATAAATAAACACGTGTTTCTCTCTCCCTCGCCATCAACACCGCACCAGTGCCGGCGTGACAGCTCACACGATACACAGTAGACAGCAATAGGTTCTTGCCTAATGGTTTAAGATACAGGTTAAGTTTAGCTTCAAAAATGTTCATTCTATAACTCAAATAATAAAAATCATATCTAACGTGGTCGCAACTCTACTGGTGAAACAAAACAGTCAAATAAAGGGTGGCGATAGTTATATTTTTATCCTATAGTCATACCGTAAATAGTATATTAATGGCAATATAATTTGTAGAATGAATAGAACTTTGAACCAGCTTTTTCTTAAGTGACCGGCTATGGTATATAGACACACGCGCGCCGTACACGTACCTCTACGTTGTGCGGGCAGGCCACCGCAACAGGGTATCATCTCGAGTCGAAGCCGGACGGTAGAGCGTGTCAACATAGAGTATTTTCTCTCAGACCCACCCTATTGCCTAATGCCGTTAGACAACTTACTCGCAGAAGACGGCGACCGCATCCCAGTTTCTGACGCTGTTGATTATCGTCCTAGCGACAAACCTTCAACACCTTGCATTGCTTTTTCTATTTAACTCTGTCAGAGATGACTTCTGCGTGGACGAAGTCGCGGGCAAAAGCTAGTATATTATATTTCTGCAACTTCGATTCTATTTTTCTCGTATAAAAATATAGGTAACCTACTGCCAAAGGGAAGTTCACCCTCCATACTATCTAAGAAAATGGGTTTCGTAAAGATCTATCAAAGAACCTTTGATATCCCTTTGATAAATTTGTGAAGTGGTACTACTATTAAATATGTGTTTATTAAGTTACCCCTGTATTTATATTTTACCTATACCATTTGACTGACTAATTACATCCAGTAATCGGGTTTTTATAAATAATTACATCCAATTTCACTATTAGCATGATAGTCGTTCAGAATATAATTTTTTATACATGGTAAGCCCCCAAGAACCCTTCACTTAATATAAAAGATACAAAAGTAGATAAATAGGTATGTGTAAAATATTAATATGTTCGTTCAATATTGAATAGGAAATGTGGTTGCGGTGAAGGCGATAGTGGTTGTTCGACGTGCGGTGTATGTCGACGTTGTGTGGACGCGTTCGCCACTGCAGGCAGACCTGAACGGAATATTGTTACAACTGATCTTGATGATGATGCTGATACATCTAGCAGAGACGCTAGAAGTGGTATGATAACATAAACCTTATAAATATCATAGTTGTAATTAATTTAATAGCAGAGCAGTAATTTTGATGTTATTACCTGTGGCATATTCTATCCCTTTTTCACACAAAGTTGTTTATGTTGTGATATAATGTTTAAGACAGATGCAGATTAATAAATGGAGATTGTGACATTGACGTCACATTGTATGTATTGTTCTCTCTATCTAATCAATAAAATTAAATTACTCGTAACTAGCTCAACGTGAAAAGTTGTATGTTTATATAATATATACGCCAAATAGAATGTATCCCGCAATAAATAATGCACGTCGACCCTTGGAAAGAGACAATCGTCCAATTTTGGTTTCATATAGCGCCGTCCCCGTTGCACATTGCCTGTGTAATATTGCACTGAGCACTAAGTACACCGTGAGCACATAGTCTAGTATGTATTAGGAGTTGTTAAAGCAATTATGACTTTTCGTCGACTTGACGTTATTAAATAAAATACAAAATTTTTGAAGTTATATTCTTTAGGCGCGTTATGAAAAAATTATGAGAGTGACATTTCCAGATGCGTGCGCATCACTGTATTACACAAGTAACAGGTTGAATTTGGCCTCAAAACCGCTCATTAAGTCTAGAAAAAAGCTGCCAACAAAATAGAAATAACCTCTTTCTAGTTTCTACATTCACTACACGTGTTTTAGTTTCATATAAGTGCGAATTACTTAGTCTGGCCATAAATACAATTACAATTAAAAATAAACAAAATATTACATTTGAATTTGGAATCTATCATTTTTATATGATTGTTCATTGTGTTTTCTCATTTTGGCGCCAATACCTACATTGTACAATATTTGGCGATATTAAAATGGAGTGGGGTGATAAAGAGAACCGAATCGCATCGTGATTACATTACTCAAAGTAAGTATGGCGTCAAATGCAATTTTTAAAACTCTCCATACGTTTGGTATTAGTAAAATGTTTGTGTATCGGGCTATTAATAGGTACAATGAGACCTCTGTTTGTGAAGGAAAGATCTGGCCGTCCACGTAGTGTTCGTACGAAAATAGTGGTCAAAGTAGTAAGAGAAAGGATCGATGTACAATATTTATTTATAATATTAGATGCGAGAAAAAGTCCTTTTAAACATATTCTGACCACTGCAGTTAACATCAACGATTAATAGCCAACTAAAATATTCTTATTCTCACATTGAGGAATTAAAGTGTGATGATCTATGTTATTTAACTAATACTTTCGTGTAAGTCATAAGGTGCCTATATGTTGATAAACAGATAAAGAAGGCGTGCGATTCTCAGTGTATGAAGGTCCCGCAGGCAGTTCAGAAGGTGAACGCGATGCTAGTGTGAAAGTGAATTGCCTACCGCCTGCACGAGTGGCTGTCCCTGGTGGACATCGCATCGTCGCGTTGTCTTGCGGCTTACATCATACAGCGATGCTTACTGAACATGGTTAGTATACGCATGAATTACATTAATCTATCTAATTAACTTGAAAATCTTCTAATTTTGGGGGGCATAGTCCGGAGCGTGCTCGTTCGCGTCCCCTGCCAGTCTAATTAGACTGCTAATCCGGCTCGATATGCGTACTGCGGGTTAGGGCGTTCCCCGGAGGCGACGCGTACCGACCCGCCCCCGTCGGTACGAACATCGGCAGTTGCGGCGATGGGGGCCGCCACCCATCACGCCTTGCCCAGTTAGGCGAGTCGAGGAGAGCAGAGTGCCGGGTGGGCACGTGGAATGTAAGAGGTTGTGTGGAAGGTAAGTTGCACGAGCTGATATCCGTCATGGCGGACAAACAGCTAGACGTGCTCTGTGTAACAGACACCAAGCGAAGGGGCAGCGATGCCTGCGATCTTCCTGGTGGCGGGATGGCTCTGTGGTCTGGTGTACCACAGAGCGATCGAGCCAGCATGGTGGTAGGAGTGCTGTTGTCCTCTCGTCTCTCTTGGCCTCAGGTGTGAAGGATTACGGAATGTATGATCCCAGACTTCTCTGGGTCCGTATAAAACTAGGTGTCACCAAGGTATTCATGGTTGTAGAATATGCTCCCGTAGGATCCTCGGTGGCATCAGACCTAGAGAAGTTTTGGGACTATGTTAGGGAAGTTCTGGATATGGCAGAAACCAGTGAACGCGTGATTGTATGCGGAGATTTGAACGGATGGATGGGGACCAAGCGTCCCGACTATGAGGACGTACTTGGTCCATTTGGTGATAAGAGAGTGAACGACGCAGGTAGGCTCATAGCGGATGTATGCATGGAGAGAAACCTTATTGTGTCAATTTTCCAACATAAAGACATCCATATGTATACATGGAGAAGGAATGAACAGAAAAGCATAATAGATTTAATTTTGGTAGACAGTCGCCTCCGAAGCAAAATATTGGACGCAAGAGCCTACAGGGGCCCCACAGTCGATACGGACCACTATCTCGTTATTGCGAGATTTAGTGGTCTGTTCAGAAAGTGGAGGCACTGGTGAGAGCGTGTCCACTTCGGAGGGCTTGAAAGAATAAAGGTTGAAAGGTTGCAAGAAGAGTGTGTAAGAGAAAAGTATGCAGAGGGTGTCCGAGAACGGTTGACGATGGCAAGCCAGCCGCAATCGGACATTGAAGAATGCTGGAGAGTATTGAAAGAGAGTATGGTAGATACAGCGAAAGAAGTATGTGGAAGTTCAAAGAAGCATAGAAAAACAAATGGTGATCCATGGTGGAATGCGGAAGTGGCTGTAGAGCAAAAGAAGAAAGCGTGGCTGGACTATGTCTCTTCTTTGAATCTGAATGACAGTATGACTAAACAGAAGAAAGAAATATATCGGCAATGTAAGAATGACACCAAGGTCTTAGTGAAAGAGAAACGTAATAGAGCAAGTATGAGTGCAGAAGATAGGCTGACTAAAAACTTCGAGGGTAACACCAAACTCTTTTGGAGGGAGGTGAAGAAGTCTCGGGGTGGTTGGTCAGCCTTCAGAATGAATAAAATAAGGTCTAAAGGTGGAGACATTCTTACACAAACACAAGACGTGTTAAGCCGATGGAGTGAATATTTTGGCGATATGTATGCGGATGCTACGGTTGGCGCCGGTGTTGGATGTGGTTTAGTAGATCAACATTCGACAGCGGCGTCCTCCGATGGCATCAATATGGATGAAGTTGAATGGGTGATAAGAAGTTTGAAAAATGGTAAGGCAGCGGGCATTGATATGGTGTCTGCCGAGATGATCAAGCTTGGTGGCTCTTGTGTCTGGGAGGCGTTCCTGTTGCTCCTCAATTTATGTTGGAGCTCGGAAATGGTTCCCAGGGACTGGAATAGCGCAGTCATCGTGCCTTTGTTTAAAAACAAGGGTTCACGTTATGACTGCGCAAATTACAGAGCCATAAGCTTGACCAGTTTGGCAGCAAAAGTGTATGGTAAAATTATTGAAAGGAGAATGAGGATGGTGTCCGATGGTTTACTGTGTGAGACACAAGGAGGTTTCAGGAGTGGAAGGGGATGCATGGATCAAGTGTTCTCTCTGCGCAACATTGTGGAGAAGCATCTGGCTCTAGGTCAGAGGGTTTTCTGCAGTTTTGTGGATCTGGAGAGAGCATTTGACACGGTTGTACGAAAGGAACTTTGGGACATTTTACCGGAGTATGGTATTAGCGGTAAACTGCTGCAGGCTGTGCAGTGCAGTTACATGGGCTGTAGAGCCTGTGTGCGGCTGGATGATGGAATGTCGCCTTGGTTTGACGTCAATATCGGCGTTAAGCAGGGGTGCGTTCTGTCAGCCAGGCTGTTTATCATATATCTGGATAAATGTCTCCAAAGGTTGAACGATATGAATGTGGGAGTCCAGATGGGCGACTCAGTGGTCACTGCTCTGCTTTATGCAGATGATGCAGTCCTGCTGGCACAGTCAGCGACTGACCTGCAGACCCTAGTCGACACAATGACAGAAGATTGTAAGAAAAGGGGTCTACGCGTGAATGTGAGCAAAACCAAAATAATGGTCTTTGAAAGAGATAAAATCAGAACAGATGTAAGAGTAACAATAGGTAATGATGTACTAGAGCAAGTGGATGAATTTGTATATCTTGGATGTGGATTTAGCCGAGATGGAAGGTACACCACTGATATAGAGCGAAGAGTGCCAACATTACTGTATGGAAGCGAGAGTTGGGTATGCAGAAAAGAGTATGATAGTAAAATTAATGCGGTCGAAATGCGATCTCTGCGGAAAATCTGTGGAGTTAGGCTGACCGACCGCATTCGTAACGACGACGTAAGTGAGCGAGTAGGTATGAAAGAGAGTATTGGTGTAAAGATGCGAAAGGGAATGCTCCGATGGTTCGGACATGTAGAAAGAATGCCGAACGAACGCCTGGTTAAGAAGATATACAATGCGAAAGTGGAAGGATGTAGGTACCGAGGAAGACCGAGACTAACCTACCTAGACCAGATCGGTCATGTACTGAAGGAAGGTGGAGTCAAGAGTCTCCGAAACCGGCGAGCGTGTATGAAGAGAATTATGAATGTTGAGGAAGCGAGTGAAGTATGCAGAGATAGAGTTCTCTGGCACTCTGTTCTCTCTGCCTACCCTGCAAGGGATATGGCGTGATGATATGTATGTATGTATCTAATTAACCGCCTGTCAACGTTGATTACTGGACATAAGCATCCATACGAAGTGGAGTTAACTACATAACACTTAGTAGGCGATTTGGCGATTTTTGTTGGTGTCATGACTTTCCAGAAGAATAATGTGGCTCACTCTCTTAATTTCCCTCGTCTTAGGATTTCCACGCTATAGTAAGGGTTGTTGGGACATTGTATTCTGAAATTTTAATTATTAAATAGACGTACATGTGTACAAGAAAAACCAGGTTTATTATAACTTTTCGTAGAACACATCACCATTTCTTATTTCAATAACTTTGGATTGAGATTGAGGCAATAACTACTTTTCCATCACACATTGGTTTTGGCAATAGCTTTATGACCGACCTTTTATCTCTGACGTCAACGTTTCTTGGGAATACAACCGTTGACCAGACGACATGAAATGGAGTTAGCCCAGGTCAATAAAAAGCTCTTAAGCAAATAATGTAAGGTATGATTACTATCATTATTATTCGTAGCGGCCACCACACAGCAAACTTTTCATAGCACGTATCTTTTTTAAACCTAATAAGCTACAGTATGAAAAACTAACAAATACACTAACAAAATTTGGCATTTATGATATTAGCTTGCTGTATCGATTTTTATGGTTGACTTCTTGATCTAAACTCCACACAGGTTATACCAATAAAAACCATCGCCTTAAGGACTTGCAGCTGTAAACTGTGAACATATCCTCTATATAAACAAAATGTTTAGCTTTATTTTTTAGCTGGCTAGCGGTGTGGTAGCGGCTACGAATACTACCAACCCTTACTTTGCTCGTGGATGTCGTAAAAGACGACTAAGAGCCTTATAACGACCTGGGCCAACTCCATTTGATGTCATTTGGTCAACAATTACATTCCCAAGGAGGGTTGACGTCTGGCAGGCGGCCGGTCATAAAACTATTGCCAATAACTCTTAATATACGTACTATGAAAGAAGAGTACATATTTATGCAATGCAATTAACGCAGACAAATTACACCCAGACTCAGAACATCACTGTGTGGATCGCACAAGGTATTGTCATGCGTCATGGGAATCGAACCACAGGCACTGGCACGAAAGGTCGGTAACTTAACCACTACAACATCTGTGCAGTCAAATTGTGCAGGATTGCAACAATTCCACTTTTATTTATATATAAGTGCCTCTTTATCATATACTTTTCAACTAAGTCACATCAAGCACACATCTTACATTTCGAAAATAAAAAAATGTACTTGAATTTTAAGAGAGCTAGGCTCCCCCAATTGACAAATTAGACATCATAGTTGTCATTAGATTTTAACTATATCATTAATTGGCACGAGTCTCCTCTCGGAGTGAGGGAGTTTTAGGTATTGGTAATTCACAAGGATAACGCAGATTAACAAATATTATGCGAGCTATATGTTTTTGAAATACTGGGCATATTTACACTAAACAGAAATGAGGCAAGGGTTTTTATATCAAAAACTGGGATAAGACAATGAAAAAGTTTCTTGGTAACTCGACTCACCTTATTATATATTAAGTTATGCTTATTATATTAAGTTTTTTGAAAACATGTGTTTAAATAGGTGACGTCTTAACGTTCGGATCAAATCAATATGGACAGTTGGGTGCGGGTGACGTATCGGCGCATCATCGTATAGTACGCGTTCGAGTTCCACGCGCAAAAAGTATTGCAACGGGCAGCAATCACACTGTGGTACTCACCAAAGAGGGGGAACTGTACACCTTTGGCAGTTATCAGGTATGTAAATGTGTATATTTGCTACTTTGCTTTTTAATAATATTGCATACTTCGTTAGGTATTGGTCGAGACCGATCTTCAGTCAGAATAATAATTGTGCTGTATACAAATTGCTGATCTGATTCCTAGTGTAATTGCGGATCGTAAAATGTGCAATTATGTAGTATAACGTCTCCCAAAAAATGCTGGAAAGGGTAGGCTGACATGTAAAGCTTGTCATAAAAACTTTCTTTTTTATTAAAATCGTGTGGTGTTTTGTTTTCTCTGTAGTGACGCAAAGAATATAATTAAAACACATCCTACTTTTCTGTAGCTGTCGTAAAAGACATTTCAAGAATACAAACAGATAAAAAACAATATAAAAATGTAATCGAAGAAATACTTGAAATAAAAAGTAAAGTCGGTGCCGGTATTGGTATCTTTAGTGTAGGAATTTCATTACAGTAAGTACCTAAGCTGTCGATAATTTTGTTTAGGGCTTGGCACCGATTTCAAACCTATCAATAGATAGCACATACAAATGATAGTATTTTAAGTTATTTTGTACTTTTTCGTTTTTGAAGTCGGTTTTTTTAAACGTAGTTTTTATTTTTATCGTATGATAATTTCTGTGTGAGCCATTTTATTGTGTCAATAGAAAATTGAGCTTATTATTTTGTGTTTTCAGAAAGGTTCACTTGGTCGGCCTCGACTAGAAGAGCCAACACGTACCGAAAGATGTCTAATTTGGTATGCAACACCAGGACGTGTACCACGCCTTGGTCCAAGGCATGCCAGTAAAGCAGTTAGTGTTTCTGCCTCGGGAGACCAAACATTCGTACAAGTATCTCAATCCCTCATCAAAACTGATACACTTTTTAGCTCTACCATAACTGCAAACAGTAATACAATAAGTAAGTATATAGTTATCTTAAGTAACTTATTTCTTTGACGTTTTAGCTACAATTGAGATTTACTGATATTGAGTTATAGGGGAGTAGGGATTTGAACTTTCCAGATATTGGAAATGAAGTGCGTAATAATTAATTAGTATGGCAATGGGATAAGAATACAATTGTCACTACCCCTTATTTACCCGTGGACGTAATAATCGCCTAAGCACTCACCACCTCACTGCGATAACTAATCCGTTTACCAAGTGTGTCTATTACGGTGTTGTCCCCTCATATGATTCTATGAGAGAGGCCTACGTCCAGCAGTGGACGGCAAGAGGCTGAATGATGATGATGATAATGATTTTATAATTTATAGTCTATATATTTACAGATTTTGACGTGTTTTAATTTTATTTGCATTTTTACTTTATGTTAATGTTTTGAATATGTTTCATGGTCACGATAAGACTACGTTTTGTTCTCTTCATAGACGATAAAAAAAAAATATTATTTTAGACGTTTTCCCATCTGTCTAGTCATCATTCATCATTTCAGCCCATCGACGTCCACTGCTGGACATAGGCCTCCCTCATGGTATGCCACAGAGTGCGGTTCTGTGCCGTCTGCATCCATCGACGCCCAGCAATTTTAACTAGATCGTCTGTCCACCTAGTGGGGGGGGGCGTCCTACACTGCGTCGTCCGGTACGTGGTCGCCACTCTAGAACCTTTTTCCCCAGCGGTTGTCGGTTCTTCGAGCGATGTGGCCAGCCCATTGCCACTTCAGCGTGCTAATTCTTCGTGCTATGTCGGTTACACCCGTTCTTCTGCGGATTTCCGTATTACGGATTCTATCACGCAGAGAAATCCCGAGCATAGCTCGCTCCATAGCACGCTGAGCGACTTTGAGCTTGGTTATGAGGCCTACATTTAGGGACCACGTTTCCGTGCCGTAAGTCATCACTGGTAACACACACTGGTTGTAGACCTGTGTTTTCAGACACTGAGGTATGTTGGACGAGAAGATCCTCTTAAGTTTCCCGAACGCTGCCCAACCGAGTTGGATTCGTCGACTGACCTCTTTCTCGAAATTGGATCTACCTAACTGGACTGTTTGTCCAAGGTAAACATAATGATCGACAATTTCGAGAATCGCATTGCCAACTAGGACCGGTACAGGAATGACATGGGCATTTGACATGACTTTCGTCTTGTCCATGTTCATTCGCAACCCCACCAGTTGGGATACCCTGCTGAGATCGTTAAGCATGGTGCCAAGGTCCTCCATGGATTCTGCCATAACGACGATATCGTCTGCAAATCGAAGGTGAGTGATGTATTCGCCGTTAATGTTAATACCTAGTCCGGTCCAGTCTAAGAGCTTGAAGACATCTTCCAGTGCAGTGGTGAACAGTTTCGGAGAGATAACATCTCCCTGTCTCATGCCTTTCTGCAACTGGATCGGTTTCGTACTCTTATCCCGGATACGGACTGACATTGTGGCGTTCCTATACAAACACTTCAGCACTTCTATATAACGATGGTCGATTTGGCACCGCTGAAGGGACTGCAGCACCGCCCAAGTTTCGACTGAATCAAAGGCTTTCTCATAGTCCACAAACGCTATACACAGAGGCCGATTGTACTCCTCGGTCTTCTGGATAATCTGCCGAAGCGTGGGAATATGGTCTATGGTGCTATAGCCTTTTCGGAAGCCAGCTTGTTCGGGCGGCTGGAAGTCATCAAGCTTGCACGTGAGTCGATTGGTAATGACCCTCGAAAACAACTTGTAGACGTGGCTCAAGAGTGAGATGGGTCTGTAGTTCTTTAGAAGAGCTTTGTCGCCCTTCTTGAAGAACAGCACCACCACACTCCCGGTCCACGACTCTGGAACGTCGCCCCCGAGGATAACGGAATTAAATAGCTTTTGAAGGGCTTTTAAGACCGGCTTACCGCCTGCCTTCAGTAGCTCTGCCGTAATTCCGTCATCTCCCGGTGCCTTACCGTTTCGTAGTTGTTCGAGAGCCATTCTGATCTCGCACAAGCTAATGTCCGGGATTTCTTCGGTATAGTGCCGAGTTAGCTTGGATCTGGGATCTTGGACCAAGCCGACAACAGGACTTCGGGATGATTTATATAACTGTCCATAGAACCTTTCGACCTCTCCCAAGATCTCACCCTGGGATGAAATGACAGTGCCGTCATCGGTCTTCAGCTTAGTCAATTGGCTTTGCCCAATAGACAGATCTTGTGCGAACACTTTTGAGCCACGATTCCGCTCTATCGCTTCTTTAACACGGAGCGTATTAAATTGGTAAATATCGCGACGCACAGACCTGGAGATCTGCCTATTAAGCTGCCTGTGTTCGGACCAATCGGCTGAAGACTGTACTGTCATTTCTTTTCTCCGCTCTATGAGCCTGAGAGTCTGGTCAGAAAGTTTTTTAGGTCTATTGGCGCGGTGAGCCTTGAAAAACTTCGACCCAACTGCGTGGACAGTTTCCACGAACCTGTTGTTCATATCGTTCGGAGATTCGCACTCGTCTAGACATTGGAAGCGATTGTGTAGTTCGAGTTGAAAGCTTTCGAGGTTCTGGTATTGGACAGGTGTAGGTCGGAGGGTAGACTTCATCAAGCATGACCGTTCGACTTTCGTATGGATATTTAATGAGCCTCGTACTATTCGGTGATCGCTCCCAGTTTTAATCCTGCTGATCACTGAGACATCATTAAAGATATGTCGTTTGTCCGACAAGATGAAGTCTATCTCGTTTTTTGTTGAACCATCGGGGCTAATCCAGGTCCATTTCCTTTGTGGCTGCTTTCTGAAGAAGGAATTCATCATAAAGAGGCTTTCCTTCTCCAGAAATTCAGCCAGTTTCTGGCCCCTCTGGTTTCTCTGTCCACATCCATGTTTCCCCACTCTCAACTCATCATCACTCCTTTTGCCTAGTTTCGCGTTAAAGTCTCCCATAACCACCGTGAAGTGGATTTTGGACGCGTGTATGGCTTTCGAGATATCCTCGTAAAAGGCCTCCACCTCGTCGTCGGAGTATGCCCAGGTCGGTGCGTATACCTGTATGACCTTCAACGAATACCGTTTGGTAATTCTGAGTATAAGGTACGCTACCCTTGTCGACACACTCTCGATCCTCTCCACGTTGCCTACGAGAGACTTGCGAACGATAAACCCTATACCGCCTTGGGACGGGTGATCTCCCTCCCGGTAGAAGAGCAAGTTTCCAGACCGGAGGATTATCGTGCCCTCGCCCTCTCTTCGCACTTCTGATAATCCTACAATGTCCCATTGGATTTTGCTCAATTCCTCTTCCAGCTCGATGACCCTTTCATCGGTCCTGAGTGTCCGAATGTTGTGTGTTACCAGGGCCAAGGGTCGTTTTGATTGGTAGCCGGATCGCTGCCGGGGATTCTTAGCACCCCCTACTCCATCGCTACCAGGCCCGCTACCACAATGAGCCCGTAGGATAGTGGAGCTGCCGTGACTGGGGGCCGTTCTTTTATTTGTGCTTATCATTAGGGGTTTTGAGCCATAATCGCCACGCTTGGCAGGCGGGTTGGCGATCGCAGTGTGGTGTTATACGTATCCCAGGAGAGAGCTGCTGCCCTCTCTCCTGGTGGACCCTTAGCCGATTTTTACGACTCCCACGGGCAAGCAAGGGGTGGCGACACTTGTATTCTATCCCGTCGCCACACGGGAGTCTGTCTACTACATTTAGTTATTTGCTATACATTTTTGATACAATTTGATTGACAGTATAAAAAAAATATTTTCTGAATAAAAAATAAATTAACGATAAATATTTTAACGAAATTGCTCTAACGAGGAGCTAAAAATATGACATCTCAGGAACATTCTCATTCATTTCCGTACAAGGGGTTCTGTACTATAGAAATTTTTGTTTTTGACCCTGAGCACCTATGTTATCTACCCATCAAGATACAGCTGATGTGATACCTAGGTGAAATCAAAGTTCAAACTTAGAAAATTGTTTGTTTTAGAAAAATATTATTGTACTTTTAAAATATGGAGGAAAGTATTGAGTAGACCTGCGGAATTGTTATCATAACTTCATATATACACATACATATCATCACGCCATATCCCTTGCAGGGTAGGCAGAGAGAACAGAGTGCCAGAGAACTCTATCTCTGCATACTTCACTCGCTTCCTCAACATTCATAATTCTCTTCATACACGCTCGCCGGTTTCGGAGACTCTTGACTCCACCTTCCTTCAGTACATGACCGATCTGGTCTAGGTAGGTTAGTCTCGGTCTCCCTCGGTACCTACATCCTTCCACTTTCGCATTGTATATCTTCTTAACCAGGCGTTCGTTCGGCATTCTTTCCACATGTCCGAACCATCGGAGCATTCCCTTTCGCATCTTTACACCAATACTCTCTTTCATACCTACTCGCTCTATTACGTCGTCGTTACGAATGCGGTCGGTCAGCCTAACTCCACAGATTTTCCGCAGAGATCGCATTTCGACCGCATTAATTTTACTATCATACTCTTTTCTGCATACCCAACTCTCGCTTCCATACAGTAATGTTGGGACAAGCACTGCGTTATGTATTGCTACACGTGCCTTCTGGCTGAGGTGGTGGCTGCCGAAAAGTTGCCCCAACGCTCCGTTCACTCTATTTCCCGCATTCACTCTTCGCTCTATATCAGTGGTGTACCTTCCATTTCGGCTAAATCCACATCCAAGATATACAAATTCATCCACTTGCTCTAGTACATAATTACCTATTGTTACTCTTACATCTGTTCTGGTTTTATCTCTTTCAAAGACCATTATTTTGGTTTTGCTCACATTCACGCGTAGACCCCTTTTCTTACAATCTTCTGTCATTGTGTCGACTAGGGTCTGCAGGTCAGTCGCTGACTGTGCCAGCAGGACTGCATCATCTGCATAAAGCAGAGCAGTGACCACTGAGTCGCCCATCTGGACTCCCACATTCATATCGTTCAACCTTTGGAGACATTTATCCAGATATATGATAAACAGCCTGGCTGACAGAACGCACCCCTGCTTAACGCCGATATTGACGTCAAACCAAGGCGACATTCCATCATCCAGCCGCACACAGGCTCTACAGCCCATGTAACTGGACTGCACAGCCTGTAGCAGTTTACCGTTAATACCATACTCCGGTAAAATGTCCCAAAGTTCCTTTCGTACAACCGTGTCAAATGCTCTCTCCAGATCCACAAAACTGCAGAAAACCCTCTGACCTAGAGCCAGATGCTTCTCCACAATGTTGCGCAGAGAGAACACTTGATCCATGCATCCCCTTCCACTCCTGAAACCTCCTTGTGTCTCACACAGTAAACCATCGGACACCATCCTCATTCTCCTTTCAATAATTTTTCCATACACTTTTGCTGCCAAACTGGTCAAGCTTATGGCTCTGTAATTTGCGCAGTCATAACGTGAACCCTTGTTTTTAAACAAAGGCACGATGACTGCGCTATTCCAGTCCCTGGGAACCATTCCCGAGCTCCAACATAAATTGAGGAGCAACAGGAACGCCTCCCAGACACAAGAGCCACCGAGCTTGATCATCTCGGCAGACACCATATCAATGCCCGCTGCCTTACCATTTTTCAAACTTCTTATCGCCCATTCAACTTCATCCATACTGATGCCATCGGAGGACGCCGTTGTCGAATGTTGATCTACTAAACCACATCCAACACCGGCGCCAACCGTAGCATCCGCATACATATCGCCAAAATATTCACTCCATCGGCTTAACACGTCTTGTGTTTGTGTAAGAATGTCTCCACCTTTAGACCTTATTTTATTCATTCTGAAGGCTGACCAACCACCCCGAGACTTCTTCACCTCCCTCCAAAAGAGTTTGGTGTTACTCTCGAAGTTTTTAGTCAGCCTATCTTCTGCACTCATACTTGCTCTATCACGTTTCTCTTTCACTAAGGCCTTGGTGTCATTCTTACATTGCCGATATATTTCTTTCTTCTGTTTAGTCATACTGTCATTCAGATTCAAAGAAGAGACATAGTCCAGCCACGCTTTCTTCTTTTGCTCTACGGAAGCTGCCACTTCCGCATCCCACCATGCATCACCATTTGTTTTTCTATGGTTCTTTGAACTTCCACATACTTCTTTCGCTGTATCTACCATACTCTCTTTCAATACTCTCCAGCATTCTTCAATGTCCGATTGCGGCTGGCTTGCCATCGTCAGCCGTTCTCGGACACCCTCTGCATACTTTTCTCTTACACACTCTTTTTGCAACCTTTCAACCTTTATTCTTTCAAGCCCTCCGAAGTGGACACGCTCTCGCCAGTGCCTCCACTTTCTGAACAGACCACTAAATCTCGCAATAACGAGATAGTGGTCCGTGTCGACTGTGGGGCCCCTGTATGCTCTTGCGTCCAATATTTTGCTTCGGAGGCGACTGTCTACCAAAATTAAATCTATTATGCTTTTCTGTTCATTCCTTCTCCATGTATACATATGGATGTCCTTATGTTGGAAAAATGTGTTTGACACAATAAGGTTTCTCTCCATGCATACATCCGCTATGAGCCTACCTGCGTCGTTCACTCTCTTATCACCAAATGGACCAAGTACGTCCTCATAGTCGGGACGATTGGTCCCCACCCATCCGTTCAAATCTCCGCATACAATCACGCGTTCACTTCATATATAAATTATAAAAATCCTCATTCGCCTAGGATTGGGTATTAATAGTTTAGAAACTGTCATGTTTTAATAGCAGCTTTGTCCCATTTCATATCAGTAAGGAATGTCTTTGTCTTTAATGATTAATGGCCGTTGATACTATTCGACATATAAGTATTATTTTCATTTATGTATAATTAAAGTTAATATGTTCATAAAGTATATCTTTTTCAGTAATTCTACCCAATCGTCCTGAACATACTTTCAAATGTATAACTATCAATAAAAATGACGGTTCATGCAATGCTTGGACAGGCTCCGAGCAAGTTGATTTTGTCAATACATTAGCATGCATTGATCCACTTTATGACGTGCTATGGTGCTACCAACCTCAAATGAGAGTCATGAAATGTCATAATATTCTTGCATTTGACTCTCATAAAATTCAAAGATGCTGTAATGTAGATACAGATGGATATTTTGGTGAAACTGAACTTGAATATCCAAATTATGGTAGTATGAGGCGGCTGGAGGATTTTAAGAATTTGGAAAATTTTGATATGACGTTCAACAACGAGAGTAGACCGACAGAGAACGTAGCGTTATCTAACATGTCTGTATTAAATCAAGAATTAGCTATACCTTCAGCAGCTGGTTGTTCAGTTACAAGAATGCACGCCGCACTACACTTACTTGGCTGTTTGGATTCCTTGACATATGCGCATGATATTAGGTAAGTTTGTACTAATGACAATTATTATATTGTGGCAATTTACTAGAGCACAGTCAGGACCACTCCCGCCATTACATCAGGTTTGATACACCATAAATCCTCGTAAAAGAACACCGAAACATGCCCAGAATGGTTCGCGAGGCTATTGAAAATAAAAAACATAAAAATTTCAATAGGGTGGATGTCTGGGTATTATCATCAAGCTGGGATCCTATTATTCAGTTAATTAAAAATAAAACTAAGAAGACCACCACAAGACTGCAAGACACTGAGCTCTTATTATATAGAATTGACCCGCAATAGTAGTTAAATATAAATTAATTAATTTTAATAATATAAAGTAAGCCTCTAAAAATTAATAATAAAATTTGTGTTATGCCTTATGAATTTTCTTGCTGGATCTTTCTCAGAGTGACCGCGTTCCGATCCGCTGGTAGCTTACTAGTTTTTTTATTAGATTTTTAAACTAAGTTTGTATTGTTTTCGGCATAGCCAATATATACTAAAGCTTTTTATTATTATTTTTTTATTAAATAAATTGTTGGTCCACAGACTTTTGTCCGTGCCTTTTTTATGTTGTATATTTTAGTCGTTATGTTGAAGTTGAAGTTATAAATTCAATTTTCATTTTTTTTTGTACTAAAGTTTATAATATTGTTAAATACAAACGTGTAGGCTTATGATATAGATATCTTAATAATAAAAATCCAAAAGACTGCCATTTTAGAAAATTATAAAAAAGAAGCTTATAATCTGTATTCTATATATATATATATATATATATATATATATATATATATATATATATATATATATATGTATATGAATAATTTATTGTGAAATCCTTAATTTTCGTTCTTTTTTAAACCTACAATATCTGGATAACTATATGTACTATTGAAAAAATACATACTTAGAATCAGAATATAAGATATACCTAAAACAGTTTTAGTTTCGTCGGCACGAAAAATAATTGTAGGTCTTTATAATCAATAACCTGCCATAGGAGTTTAGCAACAAATCTGTCTTATCATTTGCTGCAAATCTCTTTTTACAGATTAAACCAAGTTGAATGTAAAAGAGAGAACACGGCCTCACCAGTCGCCGCTGCTAAAGAAGATTTTCTTACAGTCAATAGATTCGAGAGTCACGGAGGAGGCTGGGGATATTCTGGGCACTCGGTCGAGGCAATAAGATTTATGTGCGATACTGATATTTTGCTGGGTAAATATTAAGAAATATTCTGTTATTATATTTCTATTTTATATAAAATTCATTTTTGATGTGTTTTTTTATAATTTAACTTCGTTTTTTGAGCTTCAGATACTTAGTTTCATTGGCTTTAAATACAAGTTGTCCAGCGTCCAATCACATATATTATTAAGATCTTCATTAATCATTTAAAGTGCATCCTGAACCTTGTCATGCTTGAAAGATAAATATATTTGAATATCATCTACATATATATGGTAGATACAATGTTTAATCTTAGTGACTATATCTGTGCTATACATTATAATCAAAAGAAACTCTAGGATTGAACCTTGAGGTAAACTTCTGACCAAGGCAGATGTAAAAACTTTTAAGGTCGATCCGTCTACGTATAAACAAATTGTGTACAATGTGTAAGATAGGAATCAAACCATTTAACTGTGGCAGAGTCAAAACCAGAACAAGACAACCTAACGTAATGGGACTTTTAACTAATTGTATTGAAATTTACTTGAATTAATTGTATTAAATGTTCGCGAGAAATCCAGCAAAATTAGAGCAGTCGTTTTACGTTTGTCTTGAGCATCATGGATGTTGTTCAATAATATTTTCATTTCTTGGCGACATCATCATCATGATCATCATCATCTCAGCTCATATAGGTATGTCCTACTATTGAGCTCGAGCCTTCTCCGTTATGTGAGGGAAATTTACCTACTATGCCACGCTGGTCAGACGTGTTGGTATAATAGGGTTTTGTTTCGAGGTTTCCTTCTCTTGAATATACACGTTTTATATCCCTTAGTTATCTCTTACTATCTATCACCCGCGGGTAAGATACCGGGTGTTGAATTGCATTCCTATTCCGCCATCACACGGATATTCCTTCCATCAATAGACAATAATTATGACAATTTTCTTTTTAGGTGGTTTTGGCTTATTCGGAGGTCGCGGTGACTATACAGCTAAAATAAAGTTGTATGATATTGGAATTGAAGGCGGCGATCAAGAAGCAGATGGTGAGCTACTTGCTGAAAGCGAAGAAATTGTATATGAGTGTGCACCAAGGGATCGTTTTCCGGTTCTGTTTGACATGCCTGTACCACTAATGGTAGGTAGTTGTTTTTTTTAATTTGAAAATATTACTTGCAATTCCTTAAAGTGAATATTTGTGTATCCATTGTTATATAATGAAGTTGTGTGGCCTGTGCGTCGAGACTGTGGCTAGTGTATTATCTATTGCATAGACCCGTCCTACAAGTAGTAAATACATATAGATATAGGTATGATGATATGTGTCTACTCAACTCAGGTTTTCTCGTCGATAGATCACGTAGAGAGTTACCCGACTAAGACTAAGTCTGAAGGGCTGTAATCTGTTTATAGGATTTCTTATGATACTTTTTGTCACTTTTTAGATAGTGATCTATAGATCGAAAGGATGTCACATAGAATACTGATTTCCATTTTGGTACATGAAGTTTCTGTAGTGAACTACTTATCGCTTCGACATAGCCTCTTTTAAACGAGATTTGAGTAGATCCTAGTGTGGTGACCGCTGATGTAATATGTTCCCGTAGAATTCGTAAAATGCATCTAAGGGGCTACCAGAAAAATGTGATGCATCATTTTCTTGGGAAACTTGTAATAGTAACTGCGATTACTATACCGCCTGGTAAGCGTAAGGAGGCCTGTGTCAAACACTTCGACGTCTGAGAAGCTGCGAAGCGAAGATTGTTGTTAGATAATTAGACAAGGACTTGGCCGTGCTCTTGGCGATATGTTCCTTAGAAATATTTAGCATTCATGGGCAATAAAATAATAATGATACGAACGTGGCGGCTAGAAATACTATCAACCCTTACATTATTCGTGGGTGTCATCGTAAAAGACGACTAAGAGTTTTACATCGACATAGGCCAACTCCATCTAATGCCATCAGGTCAACAATTACGGCACTATCAGGTGTACTTTTTATTTTTTCCTTTTTTTAAATGACTTCAAATCAAGGTTAGGTTTTGGATCTGTATGTTTATATATTTGTAGTTCTGTCATACTTAGGCCAACTCCATTGAATGCCATTCGGTAAACAATTACATTTTCAAGGAGAGTGACAGCAGGCAGGCAGCCGGTTATAAAACTATTGTCAAAACTTTTCAAATATGTACGATGGAAGAAGGGTACATATTGCTTCGACTCTAAATAATTAGGATAACAGTAGGAGGATGATGACTAATATAAATTTTTAATTGAAACAGGCGAATAGGTGGTACGTTGCATGGGCTTGCATCAATGGTCCTTCATCAGATTGTGGATCATCAGGCCAAGCAATGGTTATAAACGATGAAGTTGGTTTCCATTTCAAAACATCAAAAAAATCTAATAATGGTACGGATGTTAACGCGGGGCAAATCCCGTGTCTCTTATATAACATTGTCAGCCCAGACCAACTGCTGCCGTTGAGGACTCTAGATCCCGGCGAACCGATCATACAACTATCCAAGAATCTATCAAGAAAAGTTACCGTCGCATGTTTTAGATCACTTATAACGCTTTTACACTGGAGTTGGAATACGTTCCAGGAAACGGTTTTAGAAACCAATGGGCTGGTGCCCATTAATTATCAAAAGTTAACAGTTATGAAACATCAGAAAAGATTAGTATATGTGATTAGAGCATGTTTAAGACTTGTAAAGTCTTATATTAATGAAATATATCCACAGAATAATAAAAAGAGGAATTCACATGAATACATGTCGTATTTTGAGGCTATTGCAGACATGAGAAATTTAATTCAAACAATCATGGCAGATCCAACTCCAACTTGTGCCATGTTACCTAAAAGGCCAGGGAAGAATAAGGCGCATCGAGTGTGCTACGTGCAATTTGCTCTAGAAATGACTACTTCGATATTAAAGGAGGCGCACGAAACGATAACAGCTTGCTTCCACGCATTCTTTCCCACACCAACATTGAAGTGGAATCATTTATGTTCCTTGTTGTTTAATGTTAAGGTATGGTTTTCACATTTAAAAAATATCACTTTATAAAAATTTCTCCTCGAGAGGTGATGGGTTAATAATCATCATTACCCCTTCCTCTCATGAGAAAGTCTTAAAAATCAGATGAGTCTTCACTAGCGGAATTGATAGCTGTACTGTTCTGCAGCTTCCATAGGCGATTTTTAAACAAAACAACACTGTGATCGCAAACCCGTCTACCAAGTGTGGCGATTATGTCATTATTAGCTTTTAGGACGACCTATTCCCTACAGTGGACGTCGATATGTTGATGAATAGATGGAAAATTCTTGTCGGATGGATGATCTTTCTCTTTATTTTCTGGAGGAAAAGGAAAATTTTAAATTATACGATACCAGAAATAACAATTTTTTGTGCCATGGCGGAATAAGAATGCAGTTTTCAACCTCGTCCTTTATCATATGTCGTAAAGGACGATTAAGAGATTTAAGCTAAAAATGTAATTGTTAGAGAAGGAAAACTTGAAATTAATGTATATACCAAAGAGTCCACTTGACATGATTAGTATAGTTGGCATATAGTAAACCAAATTCCCTCCTATTCTTTTAAAAGGACACCCTTTTATTAAATTGTGGTGAATTTTACTTTGTTATTTTCAAACTACAACAGAAATAAATGTTGGCAGGAAGGAGTAGTGCCACATTCACAAATTCGGGAGTTAACGTCCACATGCGCCGCTATGTGCGCTTCAAGAAGCTTAAGAGATGTGCTGCAGTATGTCGTACCAGTTACTCAGAATGCTCTTATAAATAGTGACAATCGACGCCCTGATAGCAAGGTAATATAAACGAGTCATTATTTTACTATAATTTAAATGGATTTTCAGTTATTATAAGTTCTTTTTTATTGCTTATGTGGGTGGCAAACGAGCAAGCAGCATACGTAATGGTACGTGTTATTGCCTGTCATGGACCTTTTAATTACCAGGGGTATAGTTAGGCCGCTGCATACCAATAAATACCCTAAATTCGCCAGGAAAGTTGGGCTGAAAGCACTCTCGCTCACCCAACGAACTGCGACAGCACATTGTCACTGATCAGACGTCGATTTTCTGCGAGAGTGTGGTACTATCCTTGACGGAATAGCCCGCGGCTGTAGACAGAAAACTGTCAATAGTGTGGCTCTACCACTATTAAATCCAGTTAGTGTAGTTAGTGAGATTAAGTCCAGTTTTTCTACAGGTACTTAAGGAGGTACCGTCTAAATCAGCAACTGTACCGCGATCTTCTCATGCCCAAAAACCGCCGCCTGTGCCTCCTAGAGCTAATACTCGAGAAGTGTCAAAGGTAAATTTGAAATTACACTTTGAAAACTTTAATTTTCTTAACTGAATTTGGCTTAATTTCATTACCCCCCGTTGCTTATCTATGGGAGTTGTAAAAATCTACTAAAAGTTTAAGGACTAAAGAACCTGGAAAATGAGCGATGACCATATCTTGGGAAACGTATAATGGTGGCACCACACTTCGCTATGTGTTATTCGTTATGCGCATTATTGGCCGCATGCGACGAAGTGTGGATTGGATGGACTTCATTCATCTATATTTGCTTTACGCGCACACATAACGCATAAGCACGAATAGCAAATACGCGTATCCATCCACTTGTCGGTTTTTCACACACTTCAAAGGACACAAATAAGCCGAATATGTGTGTCGACTGCCCACACTTCGTTCATTCATTCGTTATGTTCACTCGCTACGGCGCGGTCATGTCTCGACGTGTACAGCGTAGGTACTCTGGTCACGGAGTACACGTCGAGACATAACTAGAGTCTAGTGTGAGAAAATAGAGTGGACGAACGATAAGGTTATGCAGTTTCTAGAGTTGTATCAGATGTCACCTTGCATCTAGGACCCAAAAAATGCTTGCCATAAGGTAAAAGTAAAGATAAACGATGCCTGGATTGAAATAAAAAATAATATGGGAGAACCCACATGTACAGTGAAAGGCGTGCCAAATATTTGGCATGATGGCATGATGGCACGAAGTGTGGAGTAGCATGTTCGTCATATAAAGTGTTTGTCAAATATTTGGGCAAATAAATAGTAGCCGCATAACAAATAACGCATAACGAAGTGTGGTACCACCATTATATCATGACTGCCAACTCGTCTGCCAAACTTGGCGATTACGACAATATCTCCTCAAATGATTTAGAATGTTTTATGGTGGAAGCCTACGTTCAACGATGAATATCAAAGGATAAATGATGATGGCACGTTATTACAAAAATATATTGATCATAAGCATAACATTATTAAACACGTTATTATAGTATCGAAATATGCCATTGCACTTGAGAGTTAAAATATCTTTTGTAGGACGGGTTTGCTAAATAGTAAAAATGTAAATGAATAATAATAATTTTATAGCGAAACGAAATTTCAAATGCATTCACTTAGCGTCTAGACTGCAATGTGAAAAGAATGTGAGGACATAAAATAAATTGATTCTAATTGTAATTTTTATTCACTTAAAAGTTTAATATAGACTATTGTAGATGAATATTAGACAAAATTAAGCTACTTTTTTATTAATTTTCACATGAGAATTGTAATATCTGGCTCATAGATCATCGGGGAAATGGTTAGTAATATTGGTAGCAACACCGAATGTGATCGTCAACCCAGTGACATTTATGCCATTATCCTCGTTTAGGGTTTTGATTGGATATACCAATGGTGGACTAATAAAAGCTTGTGGATAGATGAAAGCTGTATGTCCTTACGATACTGCTAACATGCAATTAATACATGAAAATGACACGTAGATACCCTTCACTGGGTAAGAATAGATTTTTGTGACTTGGTTGTTGTGTTATTAAAGGTTTGAATTCAATATTAATATTTTATTTAATAAATAGTCTATAATTTTTCAATTATTGTAATTAATATTAATAGCTTTTTATTTGTCAACAGCCACCCGATACTACAGAAACTAAGCCGAACTATACTGATTGGCATTTGCTTGATGTCATACCACGCCTTTTAGATATTGTGATGATACCCATGAAGCAACAAATGATGACCCGTCAGTGTGGCCAACCTCACGACCACGGTGAGATCAAACAGCACGAACAGCTTTCAGAGTTCTGCTGTAAATTTACTGCTAGAATTGTTGCTGAATTGTCTTTCAGCGCTACCAATATAAGGGTTAGTTCTTTCTTTTCAAATTATTTTGTCTCAATAAATGATAATATCATTATATTTAAAAGATATACATACATACATATCAACACACCATAAGTTTAGAAGATATAAGTTATGAATATTTATATATTATTGTACATATAAATAATGTAATTCACTTAATTTTTATTTTAAACTCTTATTGTAAGGATCAAGTTGCCCACATCTAAATAAAGATTTATATTTTAGTTTATTTACAATTTTATCAAATATATTTTATCTAGTGATAGACTATTTGAATAATATCAAATTATATTTGCTAATAATATCTGGTTGGTCGTGTTTCGTTGGCGCAGGAATAAAATGTGATATGGCCCTTCTTTGTAATGCGTGACATAAAAGGCTAAGGGACGTATGTAAATATCGTGGATGTATTTTAGAAAACTAACTTGGCTTAAATGGTAGAATTTTTTACCGAATGAAAGTTATATATTTTATTATTAACACTATTACATCAAAAACACATCAAGTGTGTATTGGTCTGTGGTATTTTCTAATATCTTTACAGTCCGTAGGTAATTTAATTTGACGCCAGCATTGGTAAAATGCTCTCGTTTAGTTGTTTGCAATACATGAAGAGTTTAGAATGATATTTTTTGGGTATTTCAGGAGGATTTGGACACAAACACAATGAAACATACAGTAACGCCGTCTCGATTCATGCGCGTGAATCAATCTCGGGCATGGAACACGGGGAATGGGAGCCCTGACGCTATTTGTTTTACTGTCGATCGACCTGGCATTGTCCTCGCTGGGGTATGCGTTTATGGTGGTCTTGGCAATTATGAGTACTCCCTCGAGTTGCTGCACGATGTCCGCGTGAGTTTATATTTTTTTATATAATATAATGGAAAATATTATAAAATATAATCTATATTTTTGACTAATATGGGCAATATAAGATGTGATTTAATTGCATGTTTTGTCCGTGTTTGTTTAGATGTGTGTGTGTGTGTGTGTGTGTGTGTGCGTGTGCGCGTGCGTGCGTGTGCGTGCGTGCGTGTGCGTGCGTGCGTGTGTCTGTGTGTGTGGGTATATGTAAATGTGTGAGTGTGTGATCATACGCGTATTTGCCTATGTGTTGGTATACAGGTACAGTGGGAGATCCGCAATGTATAGTGCGCCCCTAGGTTGGAATATACTGTTGATTTGTTTATAAACATATCACCAGATTATTCCTTCTTCGGTGCGTAGTACGACGACTATGCGAATTAACTAAGCAGACATTCAGAACGCGAGAGGCCAAGAAGTTAGAACCGTATAAGAAAAATAATATTATCTAGAAAAATAAATAAAATATCATATTATGCGGTGATTGGAACATTGACATGTTAAAAAAAAAACAAACTGACAACAGAATTAAACTCTTTACTTGACAATAACAAGCTGACTAATCACATCTTAGTACCTACACTATTAAAATTAAAATTTCCACGCCATACATATATGGCAGAATATGATGGACCATGTAATTAATATAATTAAGAACTACTATAACCATATTATTGGAAATAAAGATTTATTATTATTTATTATTATTATTATTAAGTAAAATAATGGCGCCTCATTACAGCATCAAAAAGGATGATTTAATAATTTAAGTATATACCGGTAATTAGGTTTAGAATTTATTTACAGTGAGGGAGTAACAATAAAATTAAACACCTCTTTCCTTGCCATGGATGTTGTAGAAGACGCGTAATGCATATTAGCTCATAATATGCAAGATAAGAAAACTCCAAATTAATACTGCTAATGTCGATACGTATGATCAACGTGGTATAGTAGGTCAAATGCGCTTCAACAATTTTGGCTCAGAAGATAGAGAAGAATAATTATATGACATTCATTAAATAATATTCAACGCTGTGGTGTCCGAAGCTGTGCCGTTGATAATGGTTTCGCTACATACACATCGCATATTGGACGTAAATGATTATTTTACTCAATCATTTTTTTTGTGGATGGAAGAATCGTGGTAGACTCAGAAAGAGATGGATGGATTGTGTGAAAGAGGATATGTGTATGAAAGATGTAAGTGCAGATATGACGGCTGATAGAAGCTTATGGAAGGCTAGAACATGTTGTACCGAATGCACTTAGCATGGGAAGAGTTCAAGCAAATGACGTTTCTTTTCTGATAACAACCTATCTTAAGGGTATAATTACTTATAGCGTAGGAGATTTTTATGACGTATTTATGTATTTTATAATAACACTTAGATTTGGAACAACAACTGAAAAATCTACCATGTGAATATCGAACCCGGCAAGGGCAAAACTTAGACTGGTATCTGTGAACTCGTTTTGAGAAAAGGATTTTATTTTATAGTGTAGCATGTTTAGTGTATAAATGTAATAAAGTATCGTTAATTAATAAGAGTATGTGTAATAGTTGCGTGCAACCGCCGACGAATCGAATCCTACCCATTGCTGGGTAAGCTTGGAGGTGGCACACGGGTCGTTCACCGCAACCGACTGCCAGCATGACATGGTGCAGCTGAAATTCGATAGACCAATTTCATTGAAAGTAAGATCTGTCTTTCTTCTTTGTGTATCATTTAATATCATTGTCTATTTGTTAAAGACTGCTAATACTAGGTAGCATGGTCTGACAGCCGAATTGGTATTCGGTTGGAATAGTTTCCATGTTTAAAAATATACTTGCTCAAAAGTAGGAGATATATGGTCTGTTATATGTGAGGAGGAGAATCTGAGTGAATTTTCTTAGTAAACTATATCGAGAACGTAACCGGACAGTAGGTGTATTAGAAAAAGTTTCTGGAAATGCCCGTACTCTATTGGCATTTTCACTATCTTTAGGAGAGTCTTAAAAATAGGCTTGCAACAAGTAAACATGCAGCAGCTCTCTCCTGGGAAACGTATAACACTTCACTGCTATCGCTAACCCGCTTGCCAAACGTGGCGATTACAGCACTATCCCTTTCTTTGCGAGGGAGATCTGCATCCAACAGTGGACAGCGAAAGACTGATAATGATGATTTAGCTATTACTACTATGCTCTGATATTACTCCTAGTTATTAATACTATGTACGTGATTAAACTAGGAAGTATTAATTTTTTGCAGGAAGATGTACGATACGCCATCAGGTTATGCAATCACGGTGGTCGAACAGCTAATGGTGATTGCGGTTTACCTTCTGTGAAAGGTCCGGATGGTACAACATTCAGATTCGCTTCCTGCTCACTTAGCTTCAATGGCACCACTCTTGCTAGAGGGCAGATACCTTGCTTAATATATTATGGGTAAGATCCGTGAGTTAATTTATATCACCGTCATAGCAATTAATTATTTTGTACAGTAATGAAAATTTAAAGCAAGCTAATATGTGATGACATCTCGGCAAAGAGCAAGTGATAATGCAATTTTGGATAATGGACTGCATCAGCAATGTGAAAGCCTATTAATTGGTCCCTCGAAAGCAGCAAAATAATTATTTCTCAAACATGCTTGGAAATTGGAGCATTATTTTGACAACCTTCTTCGAGATAAATTGAAATTGCTGTACTGAGCAAGCAGCGGCCGGCAAAAAATGTATGAAAATCCATATCTGTCGCGTTTTAGCGGCCAATTAAATATATATGTAAATTCATATCTGTCGTATATTTTAAAAATGAAACGATTTGTTACTTCAAATTCTAACCTACATAGGCAACTTATCAGTTTTATTTAAATTTCGAACTGGCTTGAAAAAGAAAGCTGTTTAATAATGAAAAAAAAAAACAAATAAATCCTGTAGCACGTGAAAAATGTGGTTCGTTGTTCGTCATGTATACAGTTCTACTTAATAGTATTTAGTTTTAATTTCCGCGCATTATTTGAGAAAAGCACTATACAAGCCTTGCCCACAACTAGCAATTGATGGACTTACGTATGTGTGCCTCGGCTACGTTTCGGCCCACATTTACACGTTCGTCCATCAATACCCCTTTTGCTGGCCGCTGCAGTAATGTACTATTAATTTTGTTATCGCAAACGCATTCTATTCTATTCTTTAAAATAGTCGTTGGGAATCAGAGAACATTATTGATTGATTAATTATGTTTATATTTATAACTTTTCGAATGTATGCCTATTTCTTCTATTGATTTAGGCAGTAACATTTCAGTAGCCTTATTTTTATATAAATATTAATTCTTATTATTTTTATTCAGATTAGTCCTGTATACAAACAAATTTACAGAACTGGAAAATATCATTCAAATCCTTGAAGAGCAAAGATTGTTTTTCGATTCTCAAATTAGACAATTTCTTAATATATAATTAATATATAATTTCTTAATATATATTATAATTATAAGAAAGCTATTGCCTTACAAATATTTTAGAATTCACTATTCCTAAAAATAATAAGAACACTTCAAAATATTTGTTTTACCAGCCCGATATTTATATAATAACATGGAAACAGGCGATCTTATAACAACATTCTTTTGTCTCCAAATACAATTTTCAAACTCAAATACTGTACTGACTGAAAATCATTCGAAGCTCCAAAATAAACTTATAACAATGTTGAATCAGGTTAATTCGTAAGAGTAAGACGTATATAATACTAGAACTATTTACTTGCAGTACTTCAAAATCATTATCAAACTCTTCGGAAAGTGCAGACAGTCTCATAACAGCATTACGATCGATCACACTGCGCGTTGCTTCTATAGTTATGGAACGCGGTGCCGAATTATTTTGTATGCTACGTAATGAACTAACCACTGAAGATTTGAGACGAAACGCGTTGGTGTTGCAGCAGTCACCGGCTATCAATATTCTTATACCGTATACGCTAGCCAATTTGGATGGCCTAGATGATTCAAAGGTACATAATTGTGTTTAAACATATTAATTTCATTATATAATCTAGTTACATAAATATTGAAACTAGTAATAGTCAGAGTAAGAGAAAGCATTTTTCGCGTTTTCTATTGTTAAATTCTATCTGGTAGTCATTAGACCTTCTAATTATTATCAGTTTCTTGCATCTTTCTTTGACTCAGTGTAGTCTGATCACACTCCACTTAAGCAATCCTTGGCGTAGGGCGACTTGTGGCCTCAACATATGCTTTATTATTATATATAATAAGGGACATAATTTGTAATAATATTTATTTTTGTGTTATTTTAGAGTGTGATCAAATTAGTGGAGATAATTCACAAGTTGCTGCCCCACGTTGCAGCAATGAATTTATTGGTGCCGAGTGTTGAAGAAATTACCTCTACCACCGGCCATTATTACACATGGGTTGAGAGCGATCATCCTTATAAACAAGCTACTGTTACTAATATGAGGTAAACATAACTAAATGATTTATAAAAAAAAATCTACTTTTAAGAAACCGACTTCAAAAACTAAAAGGTCTATAATAATTTAAAACACTATTATTTCTATGTGCTATCTATTGATAGGTTTGAAATCGGTGCCAAGCCCTAAACAAAATTATAAATAGCTGACTACTGTTATGAAATTCCTACACTAAAGATACCGACATTAGCACCGACTTCAAACCTGTCAATAGGTAGCACATACAAATGATAGTATTTTAAATCGAATCGAAAATCGAATTGAGAACCTCCTCCTTTTAGAAGTCGGTTAAAAATCGTCGCTCTTTTAGAACGATCATAGCTATTATTGTCATCATGACCTTTTCCTCTCATATTGCTTGAATTCTTCTATCGGTCTTGGAATCTGCGGTCCCATATACACTTATTATCACTCCGTTGACTACGCTCAACTTTACACACATTTGTGTGCTAAATTCATGGCAGTTCTATAAATTAATTTAGAGTTTTCCTTCTCTTGCTTTGTATTCCATAGTTGTTTTTTACGACACCCACAGGCAAGAAAGGGGATTGGCAATTTTTATTCCTACTCCGTGAGCAGAGGGATAACGGTAAGATGTATATAATAATAGAAATTTGCCGTATCGTAACGCGACAATGAATTTCAGAGTTCTATTTCCGTCGAACGTGTCGTGGGTGGTGCTAGAAATGGATCCTCGAAGCGTAACCGCCCAACCCGAGGACTCTTTAACTGTATACGCAGTGGCCGGTACACCTCGTCACCGATGCCATTGTGCTAACGACGTACGGGTCGCCGACCCACCCTTCAGAAAGGTATACAAGGTAGTGAATCGTCCATCATTCATTCTAGTTGTCATTATTTGAAACATTCGACATGTACAAGTGCTTTCTTAATCACATTTCAGTCTCAGCGGTAATATTAAATTGATGTTACAATTGTAAGGGTGAAAAGTTTCTTTGTTTGGACGCACTAAGCTCAGAAACTACGAGCCGAAATTGGTAAAAAAATATTGCGTTAGATAACCTGATTATCGACAAAGACTATAACTATATGACGACTACACACTTGCTACTGTAAAGTTCCAAAAAATGAGACTGTAACTTTACATGTTAACAAATCGGGACATAAAACTATGAGGCATTGTGTTAAAATATTACTAGAGATGCTCACTGTCATAACAACTATAGAAATAATAAATCCATTTTAAATTGTTATTGAAGCTATGTTCGCATTATTTTATAATAAGAAAAGCCCCAGTAAGTAAAAATTAAAATGCGTGTGCTCAAAATACATGAAAATACTAGATATTTGCTCTTTAATGATTTCGATAAGCCGGCCCGTCCAACCAGTATTATATTATTATATTACACATTACAAAATTAAATCGTACATGTTAAATGTCAATTCATGTCAATTATAAGTTCAATTAAATTTTTCTTTAAACTATTTTTGACGTAATGGTAATTTTCATAGGTTGTTTAGCTTAAGTTCATCTTTCATCGATTCATTTTGGTGAATATAATATATCAAGTCATACATGGCTTATTAATTCTATTACATGTGCTGTGACACCGCATCTCATAGCTTAGATTTGACATTTGCTAGCATCCATAGTTGTAGATATACGAGGTGTTTTATAAAATAGTATTAATATTTGTGATAGATCATAATTCACTAATAATCACTCTTTGTATAACCAGTAAAAAATAATAATCTCTAACAAAAAAGTGATAAACACTTGCAAATACTATTATGCTTTTTAAATACTTGATCAATATGCATTTCCTAATCGATTTTGAGTTGTTACTAGTACATCTTCAAAATACAAGGTTTAAGCCGGCGAGCGTGTATGAAGAGAATTATGAATGTTGGGGAAGCGAGTGAAGTATGCAAGGATAGAGTTCTCTGGCACTCTGTTCTCTCTGCCTACCCTGCAAAGGACATGGCATGATGATATGTATGTATGTAAAAATTAATATTTTCATAATGATCGTGACAAAAGGTGTATGAAGTTTATCTGATCTGGTAGTCTGGAAAGCAAAATAATCAAATATGTAGCTTCATGATTATCTTCAGTATGATTAATGTCTATGATTATTACAGCGTGTGGTTCACATGTCTTCGGAAGGCGAAGCTGAAGAACTGGGCGATGACGCTGATGCGGATGTTCTCTGTATGCATTACAACTGTTCCTACGTGAGCGTTACACCTCGCTTGGCTAATAAGTAAGTTTATTTGGTAACTTTTATTGTTTATTTATGTAGTGACAGATTAAAATTAAAGTGAGTTAACACTCCTACCTTTTCTGCGAGTGTCGTCAGAGGCAAAAAGTGACGAAGTATAATCATTATTAATAATAATCATTTATAAAACATTTTAAGTCTAATTGTAGACGGAACTGGGGCCCAACTAATTGTAGACGGAACTGGGGCCCAACTGATTCAATTTGTTTATTTTATTTAAAGTGGTCCCAACACACGTCATGCGACTCTTTCTCTGCTACTTTCATAGTATATATTTTTTGCGTTGCTTGTTACAGTTCCAGCGACTGGCCGCAAAAAGCATTACTAATACCTGGCAACGAAGTAATTTTCTCGCTTGAGACGGCTTCAGACTATCTTACCGAATATAACACCACGAATAAGTAAGACTTTGAGATATAAGAGTTCACATATTTTTTCTGAGTTTCAGAGTAATCTTAATTATTCAAAAAATATCATGTGCCATGAACACATCTTGTATAACTTGAGATAGTGTAACGATATTAAAACCAATGCTTACAGTTTGTATATTATCAAATTAGTTCTTAACATCCTCTGTCTTCGAGACTTAGAAACAGAGATATGTATTTTATTACAAAATATATCCGGACAGTTTACAGCGACGATTTTATATAATAGAACGATTCAAGTCGAATGTCTCAGATATGATGTCGTGTACTCTCATTTGTACAACCATTGGACATAAATATAAATAGACGTAAGTCGGATGAGTTTTATATTAAACTTTGGTAAAGCTTCTCAGCTCTTGAGTTCAGATTCCCGAGATCAAGATTCACGAGGGGCGACCACGTATCGATCTATGTAGTGTGAGTCGATCTTTCCACCAGGTGGACCGACGACTTGGTGAAAGTTGTAGGTAGGTTTAACAACTTGAAGCTGGTATTTTTTGCCAACTAAGACCATATGAACCTACCTTTAACTTAAAAAGGCAGACCTTCTGTTTTGAGGTCCGACTAACTGTAATGGATGTATATCTTAGTCAAAGACTCTCTATCTGCTGGACATAGCCTTATCAAAAAAAAACGTCTACAATGCTGAGTTAGTTACTATATCTTAGTCTGCTTACCAAAAAGCTATCTAAGCTGACCTTTGTACTTGTTAAAGATTGTACATACCTACCTACCTCTACTTATCCCTTCAATAGTGCAAATTTATTTTATTTTGTATACAGTGAGGACAGTCGATATGGATTTCGTTGCTTATGCGTCGGTTACGAAGACACGCCACTCACAACTCAGCGTCAAGGTCTTGTGGCATTAGAGATGGAGCTAGTATATGCAGGATCCGCGTGTGCATCGAGGCTGTTAGCACCTGATCTTGACCTGCCGCCATTAACGTTCTGTAAGTATTAACAGTGTGTAAGGACATTATGATCGTTTGCAGGTTACAGTCAAATGGTAGATAGTTAGGAACACTGACGCAATTCACATACAAACTCTTCATTTACATTACGAATACCATTGTATTTATGGTATTTTAATATGCTAGTCCTGGGATCCATGGACTACAGGTAAAAAATTATAAAATTCTTTATTGCATCAAATTACGAAAGCAACGTTTTATAGTTTATAATGGTATTCAAAATGCCCACACTAGAAACAGTGCTCCTGTATCGATCTACTATTATTCGCCACATTACCTTAGATTATACGACTTAGAAGTCGTTTACATTAGACCTTACCTTACACTAAGAAGTCAGCTTTTACGACATCTATGAGCAATCTAAATGTTTGGTAGTATACCTAGTCGCCGCCACATTAGAAATTTTGTGGCAGGACCACGTTGTTGATAGTTCTCTGTCTACAGCCGCGGGCCGGTCCGTCCGAGATAGTACCACACTCTCGCAAAAGATCGACGTTTGAGTAATGACAATGTGCTATTGCGCTTCGTTCGGTGAGCGAGAGAGCCGGCAGCCCAACTGGGTGGGGATTTTATTGGTAGGCAGCGGCCGAAGCTATACCTTTGGTATTGCAAAGGTTCATGGGCGGCAGTGACACTCTTACCATCAGGTGTGCTGCTTACTCGTTTGCCACCATAAGCAATAAAAAAAATATTTGTGCGTTGTTTATTTTTCTTAAAAACCCGTGCGATAACGCACAGCTTAAATATGATCCTTGAGGTACATACGCCCGTGTCAATTTATTATTCCACTAGTGAAAGTATGGGTATCGATTTTCTTTTGTTTCGCGGCTGTAATAAAATTACTATACTTTTCACACCGCAATTCGTCAAGCACGAAGAGTTTACCGAAATGAATAGCAGGAAAGACGGATACGAACGCGACCTTACATTAGACAGTTTGTATGACACGTCTAGGATAATATACTACAAGCATCTTTGAGTGACTCGAAAAATTTTTCATGCGTCCTCACTTTTCTACCATACCTAATTATTGTAGGCTCTTCAAGCTCTATCATTTGTTGTACTCATGCGCTTCACATGGCTGTACATATTTTTATTAATTTGCTTATTAACTAATTTTGCTGCATTTCGCCCCCTTTGCATACGGGAGCAGTGAAATTTTTCTAACTTCCTCTTTTCTTAATTTGTTGCGTATGCGAAGTTAATCTAAAGCTTTTCCAAATCAAACCTTGGTGTCATTTACAGAGACCTTTCTAGATCCCGTAAACACGAATTATAGTAGTGATAGTGTGTGGTGGGATTAGTCCCAATTAAGAAAATATATGAACAACGATCGATATTATTAGATGGAGGAATAGGGAACAAATATCTGTGAGATGGTCAATATAGAATTTAATACATGTGTAATAACGCTCATAGCTAGTTCAGTACATACAATAACGTTTTATTATTATTTCTTAAACGTATGCTTATCTGCCATAACCGTACTAAGATGCTTATCAGACGAATAATTTGCTACCTAATGGTACATTGTAAGCAATCACATCCTCAGTAATATCAATCGTGAGAGGAATGTCACCGTGCAGGTGTGTCCCGTCTATTGTGCTCTTTCGGTTCCGCTTGGGGCATACTAATCAACTTTACCTTTTGCGTCCAAACTAGACGTGTTCACAGATATGATCCAAACACTATTATACTAGTTGTGTATATATTTTTATAAACTATAAACATGAACTGCTTAACGCTTTGTCATATTTGTCTACATACATATGGTGTTGTTGGTCCTGAATTTGTTAAAATCAACGTTGAGAGTGGACCGGGTGGACCCGCGACAAGGCAGTCGACCTCATAGTATATATAAGTTATATTATGATTGTTGTGCATTGGGGCTACAAAATTGATTTTCCCCACCCTCGTTTAATTTTCGGCAAAGTAGAAAAGCTTTCTATTTTCTTACATTCTAGACATCCCAGCACGGCGAGAAAATGCAATAAGTCGCCAGCTTTTGAGTTTGCGTTCGATTTGATTGTAATTTAGTTGCCTTGAAGCTAGACTGAGTAGGTTTTTCATAAGAGTTTTATAAGGTCATAATGTCGCTATGGCTCACGCACAAAGCTATAGACTTCCTATAACTGTTATATTACATTAAGATATATATTTTATACAGCAACAATAGTGGAGGTGCAAGTGCACGCCATGTTGGGCAGCAGTCCTATTGGCGTTGAAGGTGAAACACCCCAGGATAGCAGCGAAGCTCTCTTTCTGTCTCGAGGTCTGGAATTATCTTCTCCACCTACAATACACCACGTGCTTGATGGACAACCGCTACTGCGGTGAGTAATCAAATTACTATATCATTACAGTTATATCACAACTAAATGTACACTATTTTTTAATGACTTTCGATGTTTACCTGTGTATTACATATCTATAAGAAATAAAACTATTATTATGGTTTTTATCGTGTTTGTATTTAATTTTTACTTTCTCGACGTTTCAAACTTTCGGAGTTTGTGGCCACGGGAAGACTGCCTAGTATGATCACAAGAGGACAGTTCTCTCGTGATCATGAACGCTGGAGTGTTGTAATCGTCAGGCGAGTAAAAATTAAATACAATCAGTAAAAACCCTAAAAATAGTTATATTTCATATGATCATGTAATTAAAATTTTCTTCTTTGTCTTTGATTTCTCTAATTTACAATTGTCTGTTCAGTAGTACAAGTAGTATCAAAACATAGAATGTTTAGTGAAAATATAGAATCTTGTTTTAATTGCATCTAATACGATAAAACAAATCCTGAATTATGACCGAAATATTTTTGATAATTCTTTGAAGGAGAGTTTATATGTAGAATGTTATTTAGTTGTATATATACATATATACCCCTATGCATTTTTCTGTGTTTTAGATTACTGAACGAGTTTAAAAGTGCATAGAGATTGTATTTTTCTTATTTTATTTTCACAAGCATTAGTTCAAGAGCGCATCCAGTCTACGTGTTGATTCAAGAATTTGGTAACTAGTGAAATTTATGTGCCGCCACGATCATGTCTCCAATGACGGTCCCTGGATTTTATTCTCTGAAATTCACCTTGAGGCTCTATAAATACTAGTAGTATTAATTGAACTTTATCCGTGTGGTGACGGAGTAAGAATACAATTTACCACTTCCCTAACTTACCCGTGGGTTATCGTAAGATACGACTAAGGGATATAACACGCATATAACATCTATATAAGAGAAGGAAAACCCTATACTAACACGTCTGACCAGCGTGGTATAGTAGGTTAATTTCTCTCTCTTTACGCAGGCCTGATGATGATGATGAGTTGAATTTGCTACCGGCAACCGGCTGTTCCAAATCAAATGTAGATTTTTGAATGCGAACGTATATCTTTGTATATACGGATATTGAAAAAAACCTTAAAATTAAATGTCTTTTGCAAGTATCATAGTGCAACGACAACAAAAAAAGGTAGGTAACCATAAATTTTCAATTCTATGTAAATTAAACATACGATTAACTAATCGTTCCTTAAATATTAGGGATTATCTTTCTTGAAACTAACAGCAAGAACTCATTCTCCCAATGGAATACATAAATAGTACTGCTGTTTGGTGGTAGCGATGAATAATAACAATCGTTACAACGTTCTTCGCTGTCGTAAAAAAAACGATTAACAGCGGTACATCAACCTTTTTTTTTTTTTTTGGTGGACTATGGATGTGTCTCGCCCCGCCAAATCGGTCCGGGGTGACGGAGAAGGCGGCACGTGACCCCATAGACCCACCGTAAAACTCCTCTCTCTTCGCCGTGCGAGCGGGCCACCGGGACCCGATTTTTAACTTCGGTGGCCCGCCCGGCGGTTCACCCTCGCGGGTTCCTCTCGTCGACGCCCCGACAGATTTTGCCGTCGGGGCGTCGCCCTCACGCGGTGGCCTCACGTCGGGTGACCGGAAAATTCCCCGGTCCGATCACCCGAAGCCTCTGTTAGGGCGGCATCAGGCGCAGGTATTCGCGCCTGCGCCGCCCCGGCCGCTGGCGGCGGCCCGGGTCGCGGGAATCCTCCCGGACTCGTTCCGCCGCTTCCTTCTGCGAGATGATAGCCTCGCAGAAGGCGGCGACCGCGTCCCAGTTCCTGACGCTGTCGACCATCGCCCTCGCGACAGCCGGCAGCGTCAGGTCGGCACCGATAACAGCGACGAGGTCACGGCGCTGCCGGTCCCATCCCGTACACACCTCCAGCGTGTGTTGCGCCGTGTCTTCGTCACTCCTGCAGTGGTGGCAGGCCGGAGTCCACTCCCTATACGCGACCGTGTGCAGGTACAAACCGAAGCACCCGTGCCCCGTCAATACCTGCACCAGCTGAAAGGTGAGGACTCCGTGCCGCCGCTCCATCCACTACATCAGTACGGGCCGGAGGACCTCAACGGTCACAACACCGTGCCTAGGCCTCTCCAGCCGCGTAGCCCAACGGGCGATGATGTCTCGGCGGGCGTCCACGCGCCAGGTGGCTATCTCGCTCAACGATGGGGAGCCACCTGCCTCGCGCGCTGTGATAACCCGCCGGTAGAGGTCGGAGAGCATCTCCGCCTCTAGGTCCCACGGGGGTGTCCCGGCCAATAGGCACGCCGCCTCTGTCGACACCGTGCGGTACTCGCGTACGGCTCTGACCGCCATGGCGCTCTGTGGCCTCCACAGAACCGCCCTGAGTTGGGCGTTTAGAGTCCTCGCCCACACGGGTGCGCCGTACATGGCCATTGAGCGGATCACCCCCGCATACAGCCGTCGGCCCTCGAAGCTGGGTCCGCCCACGTTCGGCATGAGTCGAGAAAGGGCGGACGCCGCGCCGACCAGCCTGGGAGCAATCTGTCGGAAATGCTCCCGGAACCACCATCGCCCGTCGAGCACCAGACCCAAGTACCTCATATGGGCCTGGATACTGATGTGGATGGAGTTGACGACTAACGAGGCGCCGATGGGTAGCCTCACACGGGGCCCATAAAAAAGTAGGGCCTCCGTCTTGTTTAGGCCCACCCTGAGCCCCAGCGCCTCGATTCGCCTGACCATCTCCTCGGTGCCGAGAGTGGCCAGGCTCGCCGCCTCTTCGAGTGTCCTGCCCCGGGCTGTGACGAGCGTGTCGTCCGGGGGGGAGACTCCCTCTCAACGCCCAGTCGTACCCCATGTCCCACAGAGTCGGCCCCAGAACCGACCCCTGTGTAACACCGCACGACATGGGCGTCCGCACAATGTCCCCTGTGGGACCCCCGCAGAGATACTGCGCCCCTCTAAATAGTCTGCCACTAGCCGCCTGAGGTACAGGGGCACTCCATGGAACCGGAGCGCCTCCCTGATGCAGCTGAATGGCAGACTATTGAATGCGTTGGCGATGTCCAACGACACTGCCAACAGCACTCCCTTGCCGGCGACAGCCTCCGCGGCTGCCTCAGGCGTAGCAGGGCCCCGATGGTCGAACGCCCCCTCCGAAACCCATATTGAGCGTCCGACAGATCGGGCCCCACCTCCTCCAGGTGTCGGAAGATGCGGGCAGCGAGGACACGCTCCAGCAGCTTACCCACATCGTCCAGAAGCACAATGGGCCTGTAGGCCGACGGCAAATCCGGGGGCCGTCCCGGCTTTGGCAGGAGGACCAACCTCCCTTCCTTCCAGCACTCAGGGAACCGTCCAGACGTCAGACAGGCGTTGAACAGCTGCCTGAGGCGAGGCTCGAAGTGCTCGAGGAGCGACGTCAACACCCGGACTGGTATTCCGTCCGGGCCGGGGGCCGTGGTGGCGGAACGAATCTTCGCCACAGCCGCCACCACTACCGACTCCGTCACGGGCGGAACACTCGTCGTCGGCCTCCCGGTCCTGATCTGGCGAAGCCATGACCGGGGGCGTGTGTCCCGACTGAGCGGTACATCAACCTGGGCCAATTCCATCTGATACAGTCTGGTCAATAATTACATTCTTCATGACAGTTAACATCAAGTAGACGGCTGGTGATAAAACTTTCCAAAACAATATGCCATATGAGTGAACACATTGCGTCGTAATCAGCAATCGTTGCATTTAATAAATTAGAGAAAGACAATCAGAAAATGTTAGTTTATGTTATATATAGGGTGGAAGTGGACCGCTCCCGAAAATAAAGACATGATAGGCTAGTAGGGTTACCTGTCTTTGGTTTCGGAAGCGGTCCTCTTCCACAGCTTCCACCCTCTATAAGGTAAGTTTGTAATATTAATCATATATTTAGCGGTATATCAAAGTATTATATGAATACGTAAGTATATTGTCAGTAGTTGTGCTACGGTCTGCTGTCCGAAGCGACACAAGTGTGACGTGGGTTTCATAGCCGGTCTTTCCCCCTCCATCTATTGAGTCGTCCTACGGAACTGATTCCTTGACTCTGGTGTATATAATATTGGCGACCAAAGTTAGTAGTATGTAGTAGTGAAATTATATAATATTATAATTTACCAAAACCGAAATTTGGATGAACAATTTATTATTAACTAGCTTCTGCCCGCGGCTTCGCCCGCGTAAAAGGTTACTTTCCTAAAGTTTTTCATCCCCTATTTTTATTTTACCCCTTAAGGGTAATTTTTTACAACATGTTAATGTTACATTTATTTATATCTAATCAATAGCCTAAAAATAAGTTTAAAGCTTCTGACTTTAAAAATGATGATAATTCCTTACAACTTTTAAACCCCCATTACAACCCTTTTTGCAATAAAAAGTAGCCTATGTCCTTTGTCAGGTTCTAGACTATCTGTGTACCAAATTTCATTTAGATCGGTTCAGTAGCTTTAGCGTGAAAGAGCGACAGACACAGACGGAGTTACTTTCGCATTTATAATATTAGTAAGGATTACAATCAGAATAATTATTAAGTTTAACGTCATCATCGCCTCATCTTAGCTCATATAATTCCTTCCTTAATAGCCTTCTCCGTAAGGGGAGTGAAATTTACCTACTCGCTCGTCAGACGTGTTGGTATAGGGTTTTGTTTCGAGTATTCCTTCTCTTGCACAGATGTTATATGCATATTATATCCCTTTGTCGTCTCTTACGATCACCCACGGGTTGGATAGGGGAGTGGGAATTGTATTCTTATCCCGTCACCTCACAGATATATAAATTTAATACGCGGATATATAATTTATAGATATACAAGTTTAATGTACTTAAAAATATATTCAGGTGATATTTCGTTTTATAATGGGTTAATATAATGAAACTGTGATTTGATAATAATTAAATAACACTATTTAGCTTATTGAAATAAGCGTGACATAACTGATCGTAAGGTTCTTGATTTAATAAATCCTTAGTCAAGTAAGAAGTTTCTTTGGTATTATCTACAGTTTCTTGTATAAATAATTGAACTCAATCACGAAGTCTAGAATTGCGCTTGATATTAGAAAATGTTCTCTGTGTTAAAGTACTAACACAATGGTCACAATGACTTTTTTGTTGGTTTCCTATGAATCTATTAAGATATAGGTATATGCAGATAACATCAATGCAAACAGAAAACCATGAATTAAAACTCAATGCCTTCTGTTCGGCGTGGTATACTAGGCGTAGGTTTCTGATTAGTTAAAGAATGCTTTTACACAGTGATTAGACGTCTATATATATACACTCATTTGCAAAAAAAACGGGCACCTAAGCAATGAACCATTTCAAATGTTAATATTTCTTTGTTTGATAATTATAGGTAGTTTTATCCACACAATTTGGTAAATTAATAAGAAAATAATCGTTTTCATCAGTATTTCATAAAATTTAGATACAATTTATGGGAAATAATGCTAAACCTCGCTAGTAGTGTATATTCGCTAGTAGTGCATATGCTCATGAAGTAAAAATAAAAAAGTTTTTTTGTTTGTTTTTCTTTAATAAAGTAAAAGCAGATAAATGTTTAATATCGAGTGTGACCCCCTCTAGCTAAAATCACAGCTTGAATTCGTCTGGGCATGCTAGCGAGTATATCCCGGATACTTGCTTGCGGAATACGTTCCCACTCCGCAGTAATCACATTCTTCAGCTTTCTGATGGTCTGCGGAGCCGGGTGTACTGATCTCACACGCCGTTTCAGAACGTCCCAGACATGCTCTATGGGATTGAGGTCGGGACTTCGAGCTGGCCAATCCAAACGACGAATGCCGACCTCTTGCACATACGCATTAACATCGCGGGATCGGTGGGCGCGAGCATTGTCGTCCATAAAAATCGAGTCTTCACCTAGAGCGGCCAATGCGGGTTGTGCATGAGAAATTAGAACTTCCGTTATGTATCGATGCCCAGTCAGTGAGCCGTTTTCAATGAAGACTAACTCTGTACGATCCATTGAATTTATTTCTGCCCAAAACATAACAGAGCCCCCACCATAAGGTGTGATTTCTTCGAAACATGCCTCTGCAAAGCGTTCTCCTTGTCTTCTTAGCACTCGCCGACGTCGATCTTCACCGAACAGAGATATCCTGGCTTCATCAGAGAACAAAACCCTATTCCAATCGTCTTGAGTCCATGATTCACAATTTCTAGCGAACCTAAGCCTGTGAACTCTGTGCTCACGGAGTAATTTGGGGCCGCGGGCCGGGCGGTGACTGCGTATATTGGTCAATCCTGACCGTCCATAGACTAATATGCACATTTCTTACTTCTTGGAGGTTGTTCTTAAGATCCACATACGAAGATTTGCGATTTCTCAATGCGCGACTCACAAGAAAACGATCATCCCGTGGTTGGGTACATGGTTTTCTTCCAGAACCAGGCCTTCTCTCGACGGAACCAGTCTCCTGATATCGCTGCCAGGTCCTTTGGACTGTCGAGCGACTAACATTTAGCCTCCTAGCCACGAAACATTGGCTGCAACCCTCTTCAAGCAGCGCGATAATTTTGGTAGCTTTTACCACTTTATCTACCATTTTTGATACAGCCAAACAGCATTAAATAAAGCTTTGACAGTCAAGGATATGAAATTAATCGATAAAAATTGAATAAAAGTTATGAAAGTCGATGTTAACTTCTGGAACTTCGCGCCAAAAATGTAGGATAAAAAGGGGTTTTCTGTAAAAATGAACATCAAATGAAAAATTGAATTTAGAACGTACTTTTTTAAATACCACAGCATTTTTAAAACCGGCCAGTAACGTGTACAAACGATTGAAACCTTTTTGGTATTGTATCTTTTTAAATATGAATGAAAATCAAAACCGCCCGTTTTTTTTGCAAATGAGTTTATATATATATATATATATATATACAGGGTGTCCCAAAATTCAACGATAAGCTGGCACCAGCAGGTGGACCTACATATGACTACTCGAGAACAGAAAAGAAAAAAATTCTACCTTGTTTTTTTTTTTCATTACGACAAAAAAACCAAAATCTTTAAAAATGGACATCTTTTATTATATTATTAAGTGCTATTGCTACAGTTTTACAAGTAATTCTGTGATTTTTTTTGTATTGGCAAGGTAAGTAGCACTACTATCGATCACAACCATTAAAAATTCCAGAATATCTATAGTTTTTACACAAAAATCAATCAAAACTATGTTTTTTTCATAAATTATGTAAGATTTTGACTTTCAGCTCACTTTCACTCATCATAGTGAAAAAAAAAAGTATGGACACTACTGTGGCAAATAGTATTAAAAATTGGCGCAACTAACTACAATTCTAAAATGGTATAACATTCAAGGCAAACTAGCCACAAAAATATACTTAGGTGTACTATTTCAAAATAACAACCATATTTCGAAAATTGTTAGTGTTGATAGTAATCACTTTTACTATGTAGCCAAAATGTTTTTGTAGCAAGTTCTCAGAATTTGAATGAGACATGTGCGTAGTCCGTAGATCCACAGTCTGAATTATTTTATGGCGAAGCTCGTCCAAGGTTGCAATCGGTTTTGTGCAGACTCTGTCCTTTAGACAACCCCAATAGAAAAAGTCCAGGGGATTTAGATCGGGTGAACGGGGTGGCCACAAGATAGGACCAAGTCGCCCGATCCAACGCCCTGGGTACTCTTGGTCTAAGTACTCTCGCACAGGACGGGCATAGTGAGCTGGGCAACCATCGTTTTGAAACCACATGGTTTGCAAATCACTTAAGGGCACATCTTCTAATAATCCTGGCAACTCATTTTGTAAGAAGTTTAAATAACTATTGCCATCTATGTTTCCTTGTAACTCAAAGGGCCCTATCACTTTGCCATTTATTATGCCAGTCCATAGGTTAACCTTAAATTGGTATTGGGATTGTCTTCTCTCACCAGGTGCAGATTTTCATTGTTCCAGCTATGAAGATTGTGAAGATTTAAATATCCATCTTTCTTGCAGGTTGTTTCATCACGACGACGTGACGTTTTAAAATTCTATGTGCAGTACTTTTTGGGATTCCCGTTGCTGCTTGTACAGCACGTACAGAGGTAGTTGAATCGTTTTCTATTTCATTGAGAACTTCTTCATCGTGTTCCGATCTAGGTTTTCCAGCGTTTCGCCTGTCAGATGGTATACGACCCTCCGAAAAAGCTTGATACACGTTAATAAATACGCGATAAGCCGGATACCTTTGAAGATTAGGGTACCTTGCTCGATATAATCTGCTAGCAGCGTTGGCATTGCATCGGCATTCTCCATAAATTAGGTGCATATTAGTGTATTCTAACGCTGTGTATGGTAGCGGCATGATGAATGCTAAACACTTGAAAATAAGGCAAAACTTCTTAAAAAAAAAACACAAAATCACAGTCTAAAATAATGCCAAGTCAGGTCAATTTCCAGGTCACTTAATTCAATCCAAAAGTCGTCAGTACCAGAGCCACTTTAATTAAAACAGAACGGTGTGCAGTAAACAAAGAAGTAGAGCATACTGACTTGCTGTGCTGCTGAGGACATTAATTACTTCTCCACCTGCATTAATGTTACTAAACAATTAGCATCTATCTATCTCCCTCTAACGTATAATCTCTCTATCTCTGTCTAACTTATTTTATGGACTTATGGACTACGCACATGTCTCATTAAAATTCTGAGAACTTGCTACAAAAACATTTTGGCTACATAGTAAAAGTGATTACTATCAACACTAACAATTTTCGAAATATGGTTGTTATTTTGAAATAGTACACCTAAGTATATTTTTGTGGCTAGTTTGTCTAGAATGTTATACCATTTTAGAATTGTAGTTAGATGCGCCAATTTTTAATACTATTTGCCACAGTAGTGTCCATACTTTTTTTTTTCACTATGATGAGTGAAAGTGAGCTGAAAGTCAAAATCTTACATAATTTATGAAAAAAACATAGTTTTGATTGATTTTTGTGTAAAAACTATAGATATTCTGGAATTTTTAATGGTTGTGATCGATAGTAGTGCTACTTACCTTGCCAATACAAAAAAAATCACAGAATTACTTGTAAAACTGTAGCAATAGCACTTAATAATATAATAAAGGATGTCCATTTTTAAAGATTTTGGTTTTTTTGTCGTAATGAAAAAAAAAATCAAGGTAGAATTTTTTTCTTTTCTGTTCTCGAGTAGTCATATGTAGGTCCACCTGCTGGTGCCAGCTTATCGTTGAATTTTGGGACACCCTGTATATATATCATCATCATCATCATCATCATCATCATCAACCTGCTCTTATCCCAATTTATATATATATATATATATATATAATATATATATATATATATATATATATATATATATATACTAGCAGACTCGGCCACGCGTTGCTGTGGCTGAGGTAGCCTCAGTAACACGTGGTGGTTATGCGAATAAAGTCCAGTCAACAGATACCGCCATCTGTTAGACTCATTTGGAGACAACAGATAATTGTGACTGTCAAATAATAGACAAAAAATTTGCAATGCAATATTATTACGATCATAAATTGAGATGGAAGCTATCCTATCTTTTAAGTTGGATCAATCTACACATGCTCTGCAAATTTGATTAAAATTCGTTAGGAGTCCATCGCGGACAAACAACGTGACACGTAATTTATATATATTAAGATAAATCTCGAAACAAAACCCTATACCAACACGTCTAACCAGCGTGGTATAGTAGACTAATTGCCCTCCCATTACAGAGGAGGCTCTAGCCCGACAGTGGAACATATATGAGCTAAGACGTTGATTTTGAATTGATTGGAATAGGTCTAACAAGGCCAGATTAGTCTTATCAACCTTGTTGTCTTAATTTTTTATTTTATACTAATTAAATTCATTTTATGTAAATTTAAAAATGAAATAAACAGATTTATTTAGAAATGAAATAAAAATATTTATTACTTACGATATTACTAGACCCAAACTTCCAAAATAACATTGATTTGAAGTCGCTTTATTATATCTTTTTAATATAGTAACATATACGTGTGTTGGTCAGCACTATCGACTTGTATTTATCGCAATGCAATTTATAGGTAGGTACATTTAGTCCATGGTACGTATCCTCGTAATATTCCTAGTTAAATGTTTGCGTAATCATTTACGTGGCTGGAAATATGTGTATGCTATTACTATAGATATACTAAAAATGTCAGATGTGTGCACCAAGCATCTCAGTTGTTCGAGATTAAACCAAAACTCTAACTAAATATTCGATTGTTGATAAAGCATTTATTTGGATGAGACTTATCTTAAGTGCGTTTCTGTTATTTAAATGTACTGGTTTTAGTATCAGGCGATTGGAAATAAATCTGTGTTGCCTTCAGAATGAATAAAATAAGGTCTAAAGGTAGAGACATTCTTAAATAAACACAAGACGTGTTAAGCCGATGGAGTGAATATTTTGGCGATATGTATGCGGATACTCATATTAGGTACTAATATTAGGTACTATATGGCAGCGAGAGTTGGATATGCAGAAAAGAGCATGAAAGTAATATTAATGCGGTCGAAATGCGATCTCTACGGTAAATCTGTGGAGTTAGGCTGACCGATCGTATTCGTAAAGACGAAGTAAGAGAGCGAGTAGGTATGAAAGAGAGTATTGGTGTAAAGATGCGAAAGGGAATACTCCGATGGTTCGGACATGTGGAAAGAATGCCGAACGAACGTCTGGTTAAGAAGATATACAATGCGAAAGTGGAAGGATGTAGGTACCGGGGGAGACCGAGACTAACCTACCTAGACCAGATCGGTCATGTACTGAAGGAAGGTGGAGTCAAGAGTCTCCGAAACCGGCGAGCGTGTATGAAGAGAATTATGAATGTTGAGGAAGCGAGTAAAGTATGCAAGGATAGAGTTGTCTGGCACTCTGTTCTCTCTGCCTACCCTGCAAGGGATATGGCGTGATGATATGTATGTAATTATGTATGTATAAAAATGTAACAATACTAGGTCGCAGAGCAATGTCGTAAGTTGTAATATGATGTACCTACGTAGCTTTGTCAGCTAAAATAATATGACACATTGTCACGTTCGCAAAGCAATGCACTATATATTATAAATACAATATGTTAACTTAGCTATTATATTCTCGTTTGGCGCAAAATGCAAGACTAGCACGAGTGCAAGCAGTGCCAGCTATATGAATGTCATACTAACGCGTAGATATACCATGCCAGCCTTGGTATGGTATTTGTTTAATTGAAAATGTTGAGGTATAATATTCCAGCTTGGCGATCATAAATAGTTACTATGATAATTTCTAACAAGGATAAAATAAAACGATATATTTCTTGTACATTTTATGCATAATAATTAAGCAATATTACTAGTTAACACGTGATATCATTTGCAACAATGCATCGCGTAATACTGATCCGTGTAAAACTATTCTTGGCACTTTTAATAATATAAATCAAAGCGTAAATTAAATATTAAGTTCGTTGATGTAAAACATTTTTTAGATACTTACATATTTATTCTTCTTATCTTGTGGCATAGATGCGTAGAGCCATTGAGGTAGTTTACTAAAATATATTACTAACAACATTACTCTCGTATAGATAATAAACTTTTTCTTTGTTTATCACTGGGGTACTACAAGTCTGTAGTGAGTAACTCAGCTCGTTCTACTACTATATGAAACTCAGTCTCTCTATATGTCTTACCATCGGGCATAACTATTTGCACTTTTTTCTTCTTTTCGTTCTCACGTCTCACTATAAAAAATACGACTAAGGCAGTCACAATTAACAATATGATGATGCCTATAACCACAAAAATCCAATAGGTTTGTTTAAATACTCCACACCTACTGTCGACGTAAGTCGGTAACGACACATAATATCCCTCGAGCTCGTACCAGCAAGCGATGGCGCCGCCTTGTTCTTTTGTAATATCCCGCCATTCCTCTGCTAGTTCACAAGTGCACGACTTGTTAATATTCAGTCCGTCTATTCGCAAAGTCAGTCTTGTACGGTTGTACATTAATGATGACGGTGTTAGATTCGTTATAGTGTTGTTATCGATCACCAACTCTTGAGGCCCCTGTACTGAAGCCACATCCAAGCTCACTGTGAATCCAAAAAATGCACCTTTCTTCAAATTCGTGACTGTGTTATTTCTAAAAGTGACAGGTCCTTGTGTAACTATATGAAACCCATCTCCTTCTAATGTTTCTATATTGTTACTCTCTACGAGGACCCTCTTTGGTAAATTGACAAGAAAAGTTAAACTGTATATATAATTAACGGTAACACCTTCCATTCGGAATAAATTGGTTACTTCAACATCAGAGAGAAATCTGCTTGGCAACGTATTTATCTTGCCACCGCGTAATATGAAGTTATCAACTGTGAATTGCTTGAAAGCCTGAATTTCTATATATTTAAATATGTTCTCTGACAGCTCTATAGTATTGACACCTATGAGACTGGAGAATGCGAAAGGTTTTAACATATTGACTGTACTATGAGTTATAGTGACGTCATTAACACGACCCTGTATAGCATGCGATGCTATTTCATCAACAGTGCAATTGCTTATTGAGATCCTAAGTCCTGGATTCATTTCGTTTTGATTGGAGAAGGGCGACCATGATAGGGCCCGTTCATTGATTATAACATGTTCTATATTTCTTAATTCTATATTTCGTAGTTGTAAAAGATTCCGCACAGTATCAGGTAGAAAGGTCACCCGTGCACAATTTTCTACAATGATCCCTGTGGTAGTCAATGGCACTCTGTACGCTCCATCTGGCCGTAGAGTGACTTCCTGAAAACAGTTAGATATAAGCATTAAAATTTGTTTAGTTCTTTTCAGTTTTTTTTCTTTATAAAGATCGCCGTCACTAATTAGATCGGTATCTAAAGAATATAACTACACAATGATTCACGCTATTCGATCATTATATTATTATGTTAATTAGTGACCTTCATATAATAATGTTAGCATTATCTACGTATTCACACGTTCTTCTTGTGGTGATGAGATTATAAATACAATGTGTCACTACCTTCTATTTCCAGAGGGAGCCGAAAAATAAGCAGAGGGATTACTAGGAAAATGGGCAGCAGTCCTTTTAACACCAACCGGGCGGCTGCCTTACCCGCTTACCAAGCGTGGCGATTATGGCATTGCACCCATTAGGGAGGGTATCAGTGGACGTCGATAGGCTGGTTTATCTTATGTATTAATAAACATACAAATGAATACATACGTTATTTTCTCTAGTGCAGTTGCATATTACTCTAGTGAAGGAGTCGCAATGGCACATTTCCTCCTCACATACGGTTGGCGTGATCGTTTGTGCGAGGCATGGCGCATGCAGCGCCACCAAAACCCACCACCACTTCAGCCAGCGCATGCTCACCGTTTCACGTCACCATCTCACTCAATTATTCACGCACTGTAACAAACACGATAATTTTAATTATCAGCACAATTACAATATTCACTTCACTAAAAAAAACCATTTTGTTACTGTTTTATAAACAACCTAACGTATTCACGAACTATTAAAGTTGATCTGAGTCAGCGAGGTATCGGCTGTTATCGCAGACTGTGTTATCAGATACGGACTGGTAGGTGTTCGTTTGACGACTTAACAAAGATAAATGTACTGCAATCAAAATGTATTTCTTCCAAATCTGTAGTATTGGATGCTTAAAATACTCCAGTGTATTTACCTGATTATATGTTCTATGTATGTGTGTGTGTAATTTAACGAAAACGCGCGTGTATATTTTGTAATCTTATAGTAAATATGTGATTTTTGTATTCAAGGAAACGAGATATAATTTATTAGTGTATTGAAGTACCTAACTGGTTTCTCAGTAGTAATTATGTTTCGTTGATATTGAAAGCGGTACGGGTTCGCGTTTTATATTGACTTTTACTGTTATTGATTATCTGCAGATGTGGTTATACTTAATAAAATAGGGAACGCTACCTTTTATAACGTGTTATTTTTGCAAGAGTATGTCATTACATTTCATGTTAATACTTTTGCCTCTACTAAACTTGTATAAAATTGCTGCAAAATGTCTTTTCTCCTTAGTCAAAGAAGGAATGAGATCCGAACGTAGCATTAAAATTTTGAGGAAGTTTTGAGGCAGCTGCCTGTCTTGCCTCAACTCTTTTTGAAAGCGTATATATTCGCTGAAGAATTAATTACATACAATGGATATATATCTTCATATAATGGTCTCTTTTTTGTAGAAAATAGAGCTATATCTTCGATTATTAAGATATATATAAAGAAGGGTGTTATAAGTTTGACATATCTTTAGATCTTTGTGTGTTTATCTGCGGCATCGTAGTTCCTAAACGGCTGTATCGATTAAGATGTGTTTTTCTTTGTTTGAGAGTTGACATGATCGAGATGGTTCTAAGCTACAATTTATGAATATCTGTTTCAAGTTCGTCAGCTCTTTTTGTTAGCTGCTGTAAAGAACTTAAACGCACAACTACTTAATTTACTTTCAAAGATATTTATGATTTAATATTTGAATAACCCATATATGGTGCTACTGAGCTACTCCGATGATGAAGTCCAAGATAGAAGACGAAATCCTGGATTGCCTATATTAACAAACTCAACTCATTAGATTCGTCATAACTAGTTCTGCATTTAACAGTTTTTTATTTATTTCTTGTGGTGGCAAACGAGCAAGCAGCACACTTGATGATAATTTTCACTGCCGCCCATGGACCTTTGCAATACCAAGGGTATAGTTTAGGCCGCTGCCTAACAATAAATATAAAAGCAAAAAAAAAAATAGAATAAAATCTCCGACCAAAAAAGCCTCTGAAAGTAAAAAAATATGCTCTCGGTCTTTTCTCTCTCGTGTGACTGACATCTTTGAGAATGTAATTGTTGACTAAACGACATCAGGTGGAGTTGGTCCAGGTCAATATTTATATTAAGAGCTAAAAGCTTTAGCTTTTAGTGGTCTTTTACGACATCCACGAGCAAAGTAAGGGTTTACTTAGCCGCTAACATATAGCAATTATTTTAAAATAGAAGTATCAACAATTTAAAGATGTGTTCAAAATTAATATACATACTAAAATAAATCTGAACACTAGTGTAAAATATGGCTATAATATATTTTAAATAATAATTCGAGATAAATTGGTTATGTTGGTTTGGTATGTGCTATGTGGGTTTGTGTTATCGTGTACATATGCAGGCGATGCTATACAACTTTGTCGTCAGGCGCACCCCTCTCACGATTTCGGCCGCCACTTTACATAAATACAACTCAGTCTAACTCAAGAATGTATGTGTCTACATTACAATGCTATGTCGTATGCCATCTGTAAAACGTCTGCTCTCTACGCTAATTACGATCATTGAGTTATTTTTGCTTTACATATTTACCGAATTATAGATATTTGCGCGTCTACTTATCGTATTTGCGGCGATGTTTGATTTATTTTAGTAGTCGACCATAAATGCAATTCATTTCTGCATTTATCTAATAACAGAATGCATAATGCAGTTACAGACAATAATATGAATAATATGAAGGCACAACTGCTATTCGTTCTTTTTTAAAATGAATTTTATTATATCCAAGTATTGTCTTCAAAACATTACTTTCAGGATATGTATTTACTATGACTTATCCGTGTGGTGACGGAGTAAGAATAGGATCTTATTTAAAATTCTTATTTAAAGTATAAGCACGCGATATTAGTTTTTCATGTCATGTCACAGCGAATCAGGTCCGTGCGTGTCCTGTTCGTGTGTGTATGTGTGTATGTATTATTTGGACCGGGGATAAGTTTGCTATCCACGGGAAGGTCGACGCTGTGGACGAGATGCATTGACGCTTTGCTATCAGGTCATCATTCGACGTGAGTAGATATCTACTTATGTCTCTGTACATATGTACACAAAAGTGTGGCCCGCCCGTTGGGCTGGGTGTAGATAGATCGTGATCAGCCTAGCCTAGGCATAGCCTGTTAAACAAAAAGATGTCTAGTCTTAGTATTCTTAATTTCGAAAATAGCATTCTATACGAACATTTTTGGGTGGTAAGTTTTTGGATGAAGGTCGGCGAAATTTCGCTTCGATACGCAACATTCACTTTCGAATTTCGAACTCATGTGCTGTACTTGCTGTACACTTAAATCCATCATTATTTTAGGATGCAGAATGGCTGGCACAAGTTATTAAGGTAACCAATATGTGTTCGTTAATATTATCGTAATAATTTTTCAGTAAGTTTATTATAATGTTAGTTACAATTACACATTGACATGTATGTCTTCAGATCAAAATTGAGGTAATATTTTTGATCAATAAATGTGTATATCGTTTACTAGTTTTTGGGGTTAGTATTAATTCTAAATACCTATAATAATACATAGGTACGGTTTTAATAATATTAAAATAAGTATCGCTTTCGAGTTAACGACGATGTTATCAAATATATGCGAACTATGTTCAGATTCAAAAGTCACAGACGTTGCTTTTCTTAGGTACGAAGTATTCATCTGCTTTTTGCGTATACAGCATAAACGTTGATGATTGATTGACCTGTTAGTTCGACAAATATTTTATGAAAGTCAGAAACCATATTTAAATCTCTACGTATAATCTTACTACGTATTATTTTTATTTTGTATTGCCGCTAATGATAAGGGCAGAAGGCAAGTGAATATTGATGGTACAAACAAAATAGATTTATATCAATTATTAGCATTTACCATATCAAGAAGTATCGGTTACATACATACATACCATCACGCCATGTCCCTTGCCTACCCTAGGCAGAGAGAACAGAGTGCCAGAGAACTCTATCCTTGCATACTTCACTCGCTTCCTCAACATTCATAATTCTCTTCATACACGCTCGCTGGTTTCGGAGACTCTTGACTCCACCTTCCTTCAGTGCATGACCGATCTAGGTAGGTTAGTCTCGGTCTCCTCCGGTACCTACATCCTTTCACTTTCGCATTGTATATCTTCTTAACCAGACGTTCGTTCGGCATTCTTTCCACATGTCCGAACCATCGGAGCATTCCCTTTCGCATCTTTACACCAATACTCTCTTTCATACCTACTCGCTCTCTTACGTCGTCGTTACGAATGCGATCGATCAGCCTAACTCCACAGATTTTCCGTAGAGATCGCATTTCGACCGCATTAATTTTACTTTCATACTCTTTTCTGCATACCCAACTCTCGCTTCCATACAGTAATGTTGGGACAAGCACTGCGTTATGTGTTGCTACACATGCCTTCTGGCTGAGGTGGTGACTACCGAGAAGTTGTCCCAACGCTCCGTTCACTCTATTTCCCGCATTCACTCTTCGCTCTATATCGGTGGTGTAACTTCCATCTCGGCTAAAACCACATCCAAGATATACAAATTCATCCACTTGCTCTAGTACATCATTACCTATTTTTACTCTTACATCTGTTCTGGCTTCATCTCTTTCAAAGACCATTATTTTGGTTTTGCTCACATTCACAAGTATCGGTTAGGACGATGGTATTTTATTCCATATAACTGCGTCTCACTGTTAAGCGCGAGTATAGGAATAATTGTTACGCTATACCACGAAGTGGACAACCACATAAGTCGATATAGTGTTTTAATTTTTTTTTCTCTTGCAGTAAGGTTATCTGTTTACAATCTTTTATTCTATATTAAGACAGCCATAGAATAGGAAGGTGTCGTACTTATTAAGAATTTTATATTATATTAAGAATTTCTTTACTTATCTTCCACACATGAAACACCAAGTGGAACGTTATTAAAAATATAAACAGAACTGAGCCATTTTCGCATATTATTATAGTATAGTTTATAATTACAACTTTAAAATGGAAGTTTGTTGTATTGAAATTAGAGTTTAGATAGTTTACCTGTAATTGTATATAGTTTTGCTTATGTTTACGTACTTCTAGTACTGTCGGTTTTTCTGCAAGTACAAAACACGACGCACAATAAGTTTATTAAGAGTAGCTTTCTACTTAAAATGATGAATAATTACAAAATATACCTTGGTTTTATATGTTGCTAAACACTGCGTCAATGATTTTAATGAATCACATGAAAGAGTGTGGCTGAGTTACGCATATTTATGAATAATGCCTTCGAGTACATAGATTGCGAACAGGTTGAAGTTATTTCCGTTTGTACATCTACTGAATGATATGAGCACACGTTGATTTTCAGTTACTCGCGAAATCACGCCTATATAACACTTATACTTAGTAAATGTATCATGATAACGGATGCAATATACACGTATTTTATACAAATAACATATTTTAGTAACAAATAATTATTGCATCTAAAATGTTTAATTATCAGTGTGGTGACGGAGTAAGAATACAATTCACCACCCCCTATCTTACCCGTGGGTGAACGTAAGAGACGACTAAGGGATATAAAATGCATATAACATCCATGCAAGAGAGGGAACACTCGAAACAAAACCCTCCTATACCAGCACGTCTGACCCGCGTGGTCAATTTCCCTTCCATTATGGAGGAGGCTCGGACCCAGCAGAGGGACATATATGAGCTATGATGATGATGATGATGAAATGTTTACATGTTTTGCTATAGATACTATACAAATATTTCCATGTTCTAGTTGGGAAATATTAATCATGCGGTAAATAGTCTCTTCTTGTGGTGACAGATTACAATGAATGGAAATACAATGTGTCACTACACCCCGTGGGAATTATGAAAACCAAATAATGACACACCAGAAGAACTGGCTGGCAATATTACTGCATTATTACTTGCCAAGCGTGGCGGTTATGGTTTTATCTCCATTCGTCGGGAGCCCTATATCCAAAAATAAACGTGTGATAAAAATGATGATGATGATCAAACTTGTTCTATGCCCGAAAATACCTATATCATTACTTTTATATAGACATATATTTATATACACTCATTTGCAAAAAAAACGGGCACCTAAGCAATGAACCATTTCAAATGTTAATATTTCTTTGTTTGATAATTATAGGTAGTTTTATCCACACAATTTGGTAAATTAATAAGAAAATAATCGTTTTCATCAGTATTTCATAAAATTTAGATACAATTTATGGGAAATAATGCTAAACCTCGCTAGTAGTGTATATTCGCTAGTAGTGCATATGCTCATGAAGTAAAAATAAAAAAGTTTTTTTGTTTGTTTTTCTTTAATAAAGTAAAAGCAGATAAATGTTTAGTATCGAGTGTGACCCCCTCTAGCTAAAATCACAGCTTGAATTCGTCTGGGCATGCTAGCGAGTATATCCCGGATACTTGCTTGCGGAATACGTTCCCACTCCGCAGTAATCACATTCTTCAGCTCTCTGATGGTCTGCGGAGCCGGGTGTACTGATCTCACACGCCGTTTCAGAACGTCCCAGACATGCTCTATGGGATTGAGGTCGGGACTTCGAGCTGGCCAATCCAAACGACGAATGCCGACCTCTTGCACATACGCATTAACATCGCGGGATCGGTGGGCGCGAGCATTGTCGTCCATAAAAATCGAGTCTTCACCTAGAGCGGCCAATGCGGGTTGTGCATGAGAAATTAGAACTTCCGTTATGTATCGATGCCCAGTCAGTGAGCCGTTTTCAATGAAGACTAACTCTGTACGATCCATTGAATTTATTCCTGCCCAAAACATAACAGAGCCCCCACCATAAGGTGTGATTTCTTCGAAACATGCCTCTGCAAAGCGTTCTCCTTGTCTTCTTAGCACTCGCCGACGTCGATCTTCACCGAACAGAGATATCCTGGCTTCATCAGAGAACAAAACCCTATTCCAATCGTCTTGAGTCCATGATTCACAATTTCTAGCGAACCTAAGCCTGTGAACTCTGTGCTCACGGAGTAATTTGGGGCCGCGGGCCGGGCGGTGACTGCGTATATTGGCAGCGAGAAGCCTCCTCCTGACCGTCCATAGACTAATATGCACATTTCTTACTTCTTGGAGGTTGTTCTTAAGATCCACATACGAAGATTTGCGATTTCTCAATGCGCGACTCACAAGAAAACGATCATCCCGTGGTTGGGTACATGGTTTTCTTCCAGAACCAGGCCTTCTCTCGACGGAACCAGTCTCCTGATATCGCTGCCAGGTCCTTTGGACTGTCGAGCGACTAACATTTAGCCTCCTAGCCACGAAACATTGGCTGCAACCCTCTTCAAGCAGCGCGATAATTTTGGTAGCTTTTACCACTTTATCTACCATTTTTGATACAGCCAAACAGCATTAAATAAAGCTTTGACAGTCAAGGATATGAAATTAATCGATAAAAATTGAATAAAAGTTATGAAAGTCGATGTTAACTTCTGGAACTTCGCGCCAAAAATGTAGGATAAAAAGGGGTTTTCTGTAAAAATGAACATAAAATGAAAAATTGAATTTAGAACGTACTTTTTTAAATACCACAGCATTTTTAAAACCGGCCAGTAACGTGTACAAACGATTGAAACCTTTTTGGTATTGTATCTTTTTAAATATGAATGAAAATCAAAACCGCCCGTTTTTTTTTGCAAATGAGTTTATTTTGCAAAAAAAGGTTCTGTCGCTTAAACGAGAAATATATTTGATTTGAAACTGGACGACTATGATTGCAGTTAAAAATTACCAAGGGGCCGTCCATTCATCACGTAAGGCTTGGAAGGGGCACGGGGTAGTTGTTTGACAAAAATCACAAAATATTACAAGGTAGTAGTAAGATATCATGTGTATTTATTTTTTCATCAAACGAGCGATTTCTAAACCGAAAAGTGGCGTGTAGTGTGACTTTTAAAATGCTGAAAAAGAAGATCAACGTGATTAATGGACGACCCCCCAACCCAAGGCAATTAAAATGTTTTTTTATATCTTTCGTCATCACTTTCTTAAATATAAATAAACTTATTTTTATATAACTATTTTTACTTGCCCTAATCCTTGACGCTTAATAGTTATGAATACATATAATATATAGTGTCTGAGATATATTAGATACATTTCGCTACCTAACCTTAAATCAAACAACAAAGGATCAGCTCAGTCTGCAACAGTGAATTCGTGTCGATATTGGGCAATTTGGTGGAATTTTTCATTGACAGTTGGCTCACTTAACCTATTAACTATGTACGGTCAGTGTCGTATATTCAGTCCGCTATTACCCTATCAATTATCTGAAGTATTTCTATCTGTAAGTATGTATTACATTACATATCTTTCGTTAAATTTTTAGTACCTGGGCTAGATAAAACTTTTTTTGCGGATGTTATCGCGTTATTAATCCTTACTAATATTATAAATGCGAAAGTAACTCTGTCTGTCTGTCTCGCTTTCACGGCAAAACTACTGAACCGATTTAAATGAAATTTGGTACACAGATAGTCTAAAGCCTGAGAAAGAACATAGGCATACTTTTTAATTGGAAAAAGCGTTGCAAAGGGTGGAAAAGGGGGATGAAATATTGTAGGAGGAATAGTTACTTTGGATTAACGCTAACTTACGACTATTCCACGTGGACGAAATCACGGGCAGAAGCTAGTTTTATATATAGAATCATTTTCTTTTTATGCTGACATTGAGTTTGTATTAAAAATCATCATCATTCTCCTACTCTTATCCCAATTACTTGGTGTCGATACAATATGCACTCTTCTTTCATAGTACATATTGTAAAATTTATTGGCAATAGTTTTATGACAAGCCGCCTGCCAGATGTGAACCCTCCTTGGTAATGTAATTGTTGACCAAACGGCATCAGATGGAGTTGGCCTAGGTCGTTATAAGGCTCTTAATCGGCTTTTACGATATTCACGAGCAAAGTAAGGGTTGGTAGTATTCGTGGCCGCTACCACACAGCATGAGTTTGTATTAAAAATGTGGATAAAAAATTTAATAACTAATACTGTAGTGGGTAGATATAAATCTCTGTAATGACGATGATTTGTTGGATGTGAGACACCCTAGTCCTCCTGTAACCATGAACGCTGTAGTGTTCGAAACGTTAGACGATTAAAAAATCAAATACGAACAAAATATAGAGGAACCTAAAACGCAAAACTTATTACTAAATTAGTATTGGTTATAACTGCTTCCCCAGTGTCTGAAGAAAATGTAGACACGTAAGAAAGCTCTTAAGTCTCAGTCGCCTATGCGTAAAAGCAAGGAAAAAGATTTATGACCGACCGCTTGCCTGATGCCTGATGTCAACCTTTGTTGGGAATGTTCAATGTCAGATGGAGTTGGTCCAATTCTATGTTAAACGGTAATGTTAGAGTTGATAGTATTTGTAGTCGACACCGCACAGGCTCAAGTAAACTTTACGTTAAAAAAAATCCAAGCGTCTCAATGTCTTTGTACGAAATTATTAAAGTCTAACGATATTGTAAAAGCGGTAGGCAATTATGTTTTGGTCGCACAAGATAGGTATTATCGTGAAGAGGCCTTTGTCAAACACTGGTCATTGATAATTTTATGAATGGATTAATGAACGGTTATATGCTACCGTATTTATATTTTACTATACAGTTAAGATGGCAACAAAGGATCAGCATAGCGAAAAGTGACTCACTTTAATTGTCTCTAATTTAATGTACTAAGTTTGCAGGTTCGAATAAACTCATATTATATTAAGTTTCTTGTAGTTGCATTAGTCGTTATGTGAAACTGTAGAACGATAAATCGCGAATACTACGAATCGATAATATTGTTTCGTTTGTTATAGGTTTCAGGTTACTTAGCATTATTGTACTGTAGTAGGTAAAGTGTAATTGAAATTTGAGTGCTATATATTCTTTTATTATTCTTATTCCCTATTTATTATTTGTTCAGATTATAAATACAATGTGTTAACATCCTTTCGTCTTCCGCAGTTGTAGTAAGAGATGATGAAAAAACGTAAATAAATAACATAATTGACGGACTAAGGTTATCATGTGGCTATACCTTTAATTGCCCTAAGTCCCGGTAAAAATTTTGTAATTTATTAAATGGGCTAATATTTAGGTTTTATTTCGAATTCTTCATTTTTCCGCTTGCCTGGTTATGCCTTATCATCATCTACTACGACAAAGTTGGTAAAGTTAAGGTTAGTGACACACTGAAGCTTCCCTCCATCATCACAAAGAGTAATATAAAAAATAAATATATTACGATAAATAGTTTGAAAATTTAAATGTATTTTGCATGACGCGACAAAATTTTATACACGGCCATATATGTATACATCCATCCATAGACCCCGTATCCTCAGGTAAAGCACGGTAAATAGAGCAATTGTCCGATGGTAATTTAACTCGAAACTTTGCGTTCGCAGAACTCTTTCTAATGCGTTTTGAGATAGTTTTGTTTATGAATGTTTATTATGAGTTATGTTTCTTAGCAGGGCCCGCTTTAGCTATTTAGCCGCTCCGGGCAAAGTAAATTTATGCCGCCCTTTACATACACAAAACCATATAAGTTATAAGCTAATTTTGTTGGAGTATGTTAAGTAGTAGGTATCCAGTACTTAACAATATCAATACTTTTGTTTCAATACTTTTTTTGGAATCGGTAAATCTGATACGATACTGGTATCGAGTAAAGTATCGATAGTTTTGTAATTTTTTGGAACACTTAGAAGAAGAAATACGTAAATAGGAAATAAGGAACCAATTGGACTAGAACTTAGGGACTAGAATAAAAAAAAAATGTTAGGTATACTACTGTATACTACTGTTAGGTATATACGAGTACTTTGGCCACTGAAGACAAAGATCGGGTACCGGTGGCCTGCTCGCATGGCGAAGTGAGGTGCTTGCAGGGTGGGTCTATGGGGTTGCACGCCGTCGCCTCGGACCGATTTGGCGGGGCGCGATCACATCCATAGTCCACCGCAAGAAGAAAAACAAAAAAAAGGTATCGAGTACTTTTCAACTTATTTTTAAAACTTCCGATTGAGTAATATATTATCTGAGAAATTTCGGAACTTGGAGTTCGAAACTTATCACCAATGAAACACTTAATAATGGTATCAAACTAACTAAATATAAATTTCGAGGTATTAAAATGTCGGTACCGAAATAAATTAGAGCAACAGTTAAAAGTAAATCAAGATTAAACTGTATTAAATAATTACTTATTTGATAAAAATAAATCTACTAAATAAATACCAATCACGAGAAACTGGCAACACACGCTCTAAAAATAAGCTATTGTCTATAGAAGGTTAATCCCCTACGACCCAAATCTAATGATGTGACTTAAATTTTGTTAAAAGTATAGAGTGCTTATAAAAGTATCGATATCTCAAAAATATCGGAACAAAAGTATAGTGTTCAAATATACTTAGTATTGAAATGGAAGTATCGATACTACTCAGGTATGGGCACTTTTTGCGGATCCCTACTTCTTCTGACTTTCTTTCGAACTATAATAATTCAGTTAGGTAAAATACTTAAATATTTCTACTATACAACTTGAAGTAGGATGGAAGGTGGCACATAAAATTCTCAAACTGCTAACTTGGTTGGTGGATGGCTAATGGCTAGGTTGGAAGGTAGAAGGTGCTCGACGGGCGTTGGTGGTTCCGGGAGCATTTCCGCAGACTTGCTCCCAGGCTGGTCGGCGCGGCGTTCGTACTATCACGGCTTATGCCGACCGTGGGCGGACCCAGCTTTGAAAGCCAGCGGCTGTATGCGGGGATGATCCGCTCTATGGCCATCTATGGCGCACCCGTGTGGGCGAGGTCTCTGACCGTCCAGCTCAGGGCTTTTCTGTAGCGCCCACAGAGTGTCATGGCGGTCAGAGCCATCCGCGGGTACCGCACGGTGTCGATCCAGGTAGCATGTGCATTGGCCGGAACACCCCCATGGGACCTGCAGGTGGAGATGCTCTCCGATCTGTACCGGCGGGTTTCTTTTGTACGCGACGAGGGTGGCTCCCTATCGCTCAGCGAGATAGCCACCTGGCGCGAGGGTGCCCGACGGGACGTCATTGTCCGTTGGGTTACGCGACTGGAGATGACTAGACACGGTGTTGTTACCGTTGAGGCCCCGTTCTGATGGAATGGATGGAGCGGCGGCACGGGGTCCTCTCTTTCCGGCTGGTGCAGGTCTTGTCGGGGCACGGTTGCTTCGGCAAGTACCTCGCACACACCTTCGGCTACACGGTCGCAAGTGCGGCAGTAAAGACACGGCGCAGCATACGCTCGAGGGCTGTATGAGCTGTGACCGGCAGCGCCGTGACCTCGTCGCTGTCATCGGTGCCGACCTGACAGTTGCCGTCTGTCGTGAAAGTGATGGTCAACAGCGTCAGGAATTGATCGATTTGGCGAACTGCGACTACATCCACAATCCAACGCAAAAAAAAATTTGCCGCCCCTCATTTTTGCCGCTCTGGGCAAATGCCCGGTTTGCCCATCCCTAGATCGGGTCCTGTTTCTTAGTACGGTCGGCATATAAAAACTGTTGTCGCTTACTTAAATTTAAATATTTGATTTATTTATTTAGTAACTGTACCAGAGCCTTCGTATGCTTGAATTAATTACCTAAGTGTTTAACATTATTATTATTTTTAAACATCCATGTCGTCCTATGGAATTAATATTAATCGTCGTATTTATAATCTCAACAATTCCTATGCAACGACGACCGCTCAGATTGCTCGATACGCGATGCCGGCGATGCCGATTGTCAAGTACATGTATGTATTATAGCATAATTATTTTCTCAATAAAATAAGCTATATTACGCAATAAAATGTTTTAGGAGCCAAGTCGTACGCCATTAGCTCTTAGCATGTTTAAACCAAACAGACTTCAGCTTTATAATCTCTGTGGTTGATCAAAGGTACACATAATATGAGGTATACATATATATGTATTAACATTATCACATTAATTGTGCACATATGAATTTCGTGATACTATATGAAATGGACAATATATAAGTGCCTGAATTGGTCTTTGCATTTAAGCTCGTGTGCTGATGGTTTATGGATATAATAAGGCACTACCCCTTGTTTTCTCATGTGAGTTGTGAAATACAGCCGTGGAATTATTATGCCATTGTAAGCAAAAGCACTAGTAGTGCTTTCCTCTCTGACTGCCAGGCGTGGCGATTATGGCATTTTTACCTTTTGGTAAAAATATGGTGGAGAAGAATGAAGGTGGAGTCCAGAGTCCGAAACCGGCGAGCGTGTATGAAGAGAATTATGAATGTTGAGGAAGCGAGTGAAGTATGCAAAGATAGAGTTCTCTGGCACTCTGTTCTCTCTGCCTACCCTGCAAGGGATATGGCGTGATGATATGTATGTATGTTCCTTTTGGTGAGCCTTACCTATGTCCGAAAGAGGATGTCTATAGAATGTTGGACACAAAACTTGTAATATACAGGGTGTCCCAAAAGGTTACGTAGCTGGGAAGGGGGGTGATAGGGGTGGTCACAAGGGTCACCAGAAAAATAAAAATAAAATTCCTCTCTGGGGATTTAAAAAAATAAATGGCATTTTATAAAAAACTAAAAATTTTACACCTTGGGTTTTTGACGATTACATAACAGCTCTTTTTTTTAATAAAGCAATATTTGTAGGTACAGTTAGCAAAATAGCCCCACAAGGTGTATAATTTTTAGTTTTTTAAAAAATGCCATTTATTTTTTTAAATACCCAGAGAGGAATTTTATTTTTATTTTTCTGGTGACCCTTGTGACCACCCCTATCACCCACCCTTCCCAGCTACGTAACCTTTTGGGACACCCTGTATATTGTACAACTTGTTATACAATACATTTCAAAGTGGAATGGAATCTCGTTTTATAACCGTTTACTCGTTGGTGGTCTAAGGATACCTATGGAAGAAAACTCTAGTTACCAGACACGGTAAGTTTTCTGAAAATAAATAACGTAAACGCGCGTAATCCTACTTGAAACATGTGATTCTCAACCTAATTATGCCTACCGTCTCCTTTTAGCATATGTTTTTTTGAAGGCTACAAAGAAAAATGTTTCTAAAAATGTTGTGAAATATCAATGCCCCTAGTTTTCTAAGGGTCTTTTGCTGACCCCACAGGAAGATATAAACGCTGACTGCTGACGAACTGACTTTGAAGAGCGTATGCCACTGCATACGCTTTTCAAAGTCAATTAAACTGCCACTACATCGTCATATAAACTGCCACTGCGGTTTATATGGATTTCTACCAATTTTATGTAAATATTACTCCAATAGTGCATGTAATTTGTTGACGTTACTAACAGCATGTGTTAAATATTGAAAAGAGTAAGAAAGTGTTTTAGTTTCTTTTATTAGCAAGTATCTACTTATTTTGCATAAGTATATTACTTCTATCATCGTTGTCTCGGCTTTTACTGATGTACATGCCGAGACAAAAAAAAAATACCCTTTACTGGGTTTAAACCTCCTTCACATTGGGAGGGTAATCTGTCTACTATACCACGCTAGCCAGACGGGTTGTACAGTCAAGTGGTATGGCGGGTTATGAGGCTCAATACTTCCCCCTGTCACCCGGGATAACCAAGATATAACGGCCAATATAATATAATAACAAAAAGAAAGAAATAACGGCCATATCAAAGGTCTTTTAAAAATAATTAGATTTTATATCGGTCACATCACCCATACTAATTATATTCAAATAAGCGAGCGAAGCTGCTGCAGCATATATATATATATATATATATATATATATATATAATAGAATAGTTATAACATGTAGTTTTTAATAGTTCCACTTCAATGTCTCAAGATTAAATGTTTAAAGTTATAAAAATATAACAAAAATGGTTGTGTACCTATCGTTTTGCGCTCCACATTGTCTGACCGAATATATTTATGGCATCTCAGTTTATTCAAGCTGTTGATTATTCATAGATTACGTCATAAGCAAATCAAGTTGTCCTTTGCTATATAAACCAGAAATAAAATTTAAATGTTACATATCATCGGCTACACTGTCCTCTATAAAGTCTAATTATTAATCTAAAAGCATTCAGGGATCACTCAAAACAAACAAATTAATTATATCTGGCCAGTCATCATCAGTTCAGGCACAAATATATTTTCTTTGTACATCATTCTCCTACTCTTATCTCTATTATTTGGGGTCGATACAATATGTACTGTTTTTTCATAGTACCTACATATTGTAAAAGTTATTGGCAATAGTTTTATGAATGGCCGCCTGCCAGACGTCAACCCTCTTTGGGAATGTAATTGTTGACCAAACGGCATCAGCTGGAGCCGGCCCAGGTCGTTAAAAGTCTCTTAGTCATCTTTTACGACATCCACGAGCAAAGTAAGTATTGGTAGTATTCGTAGCCGCTACCACACAGCTTATAAAATATGTATAAAGAAAAATATATTTTCTTTGTACGTGACAGAAAAATAAATAATTAATACAAAGTAATAACACGAAAATGAAAAGTGTACTACGAAAATGATTTGTCAATTAATTATAACGTAAATTCATTGAGAAAGTTTGTTTCGCATTGTAAAACTGGTCAGCATTGCGATGTTGGTGTAGGTAATATGCCAATTAAAAGTTGAGTGTAGTTTCAAACAGCAAAGAGAATAAATACGTACAGGAGTATAATGCGGAACGTTTGTCGATATGCACGTACAACTCTGCAACGTGAACATTGCTATATTGTTTTATTTAAGTTAGTCAACTACTCGAGTATGGTTTTCCATAGTTATTCTCATTCGCCTATTGGTTGTCCTTGGACTAACGGGTCGAACTGGCGCCTTATAGTTGTAGCTGAACGCTAGCCTAGAACTGGCTTAAACGATAATACTATTAACCCTTTTTACGTTTTACATGAAACTCGACAAGTTACCATGCGTAAGTAGTATATACCCATGTATAATACCTAAATACTATTTACGCATGGTAACATGAGGGTTATTGAGTGAATCGGGTATGTTCCCGCCGAGTAATTGGTGTATAAGGTCTTTAGTATTTCTTGTCTTAACCCTATTTGTAAAATATTGTCTTTTTATAATATACACAATCATCTCAGAGCATATGTGCCCACCGTTGGGTTCGAGCCTCCTCTGTAGTGGGAGGGAAATTGACTACCTACTATACCACGCTGACCAGACGTGTTGGTATAGGGTTTTATTTCGAGCTTTCCTTTTCTTGCATAAATGTTATGTGTGTTTTATATCCTTTAATCGTACCTTACGATCACCCACGTGTGAGATAGGGCGGTGAATTGTATTCTTACTCGGTAATAACAGAGGTTTTTATATGACATAGTCAACAAAATTTTAATTGTTGTAGACTGACATTGTCTCCGGTGACCTCTTGTTCCTCTAGAGGTCAATTACTAAACGCATGATGAGCTGCCGCTTACATTATGCATTGTTCTTCACTACTTGTGTATTTAAGATAACCCATTTAAATCATAGAAGATCAGTGTTAATTTGAATTAATCTTTATTAAGTTTTTGTTAAACTGTAAATTGGGATTTGGTTTTTAGTTAATACTGTGTTTTATATAATAGGTACAGTTGGTGACAGAAATATTATTATTTACTGAATTGAAATAATTTCCATTTTTTATAATCAACTGTACACATCAATCTTGGCTTTTTTCAAGGTTCAAGGATTATTATTGCCATTTTTTTATGAGTATTTTTCAAAACAAAGCATAATCGTAACCTTTTATAAATTAATTGAATAGCATTTGACTACAATAATAATGAGTTTTGTAACACCACAGTCTTCTGTAATATTGATTGTAATCCAAGAGGATTGACAGTAAACAGACTGGGAAGACCCCGGTCTGTTTCGTTTAAGAGAAAACTAGCCTTGAAAATGATATTCACTTGTAAGAGATGAAATAAATTTGTTTTGTTCAAGTGGCCTCAACGTACTGAGATAAAGCTCAGATAGATTTAGTGCATCCTTATTGAATTAACCCTTAACAGGATATTTCCCGCCTATACGTGGCTAGTAATATGACCATTGTAGAATTTTATAAAATCTTTTAATATGCTTATGATATATTCTGATCATATTTTTAGATGTTTATTATCTTTTACAATAACTAATTAGTAAATTTTATATTACCAGAGAAACTGCCGTATAGTTACTTGGTTTAAAATAAAAGAATATAAAGGAGATTGCATTACAAATTTGCAAAAACATAAGTTATAGCAGTGTAGGTATTCCAATAAATTAGTTGTTATTACGAATAAAAAATCATGTAAAAATGTATCGTTCGATAATAAAAAAATAGTCAAGAAATATGGCGGTTATAAGTACATAATCATATAACACTTGACTGTTACAATGACGTCAAATCTTCGCTAAGTCCTTTAAATATCTCCAGTGTCCGTTTACACTGAGCGGTTCTCAAAACTTGGTCTCTGTTTGTTTACACATAACAGCACTTATAGGGCACGATGTACCTTGCTTTCCGATGGACTCTTCTACGAAACGAACTATTCACAGTTTGTTATAATTTAAAAACTTTTAGTGATGCGGTATTAGATGATAATTATATCTGAGTATGTATTTGAATTTTTATTTAAAAAATAATTACTATGTTATCATTGTGAGAGACAGTAAGTCAATTTAATTATGCATACATACATATATCAAGGATCAGCCTTTCATTGTGTAGTAAAATAAAGCATCCCTTTCTCCAAAGTGACCGGTTAAAAAGTACGAATTCCTGACAGGCCAGGTCACAGATGACTCAGACATTTTAGATGGACCCAGTAATCGACAGATAAATAAATATTTTTATTATACTATCAGTAGATTTAATTCGCGCAATCAATTAATCAGTTATTTAATATCGGACATCTATTTGCGTGAAGCAGATTTACACATTACCGCTGTGGGACTTATCAATATTTTCAAGAGCCACGTGCTAGTCACAAGTCTTTGAACATTCGCCAAATATTATTAATATTACATAATGAAAATAAAAAATAATACTGACCTCATGATAGCAGTTCCGCGGTAACCTCCAATTATAATTTGTATGTAAACAAAATATCATAAATGAATAGCACTCTCATGCGAGAGACATAAACCTCGGTTGTTTCAATAGTATTTAGGTTTACCACCACTGTACTACTATCACTGCATTGAAATTCCAATTAATATCTATATTATAATGAAATTAAATTTGATAAAGCACTGTTACGTGCAACAATGCGCGCGTCAATTACGTTCAATTCCAGCGCAGGCAACTGACTGATATGAATGAGACGTCATGCGAGTCGAGAGGTGCGCTTGCGCACACCGCGCGACCTTCAAGCCTTGGATTTAGATACCTCGTCCTCTAGTACGTTAAAATCTGTTAAAAAAATATTTGTGTGTTATATTAGCACTATCGAATTAATAAGTTGCATGATTGATTTACTAGAGTGCTATTCAAAACGTTCTACTCAACGAATGTTACGGGGAATTTACTAAAGAATCAATGTGTTTCGTGAGACGTGATGCGTTGCATAGAAATAGTAATTAACACTAAGTGGATGTCACAAGGTGAATATACCTAACAGCTAAGATCTCCACAGCCTGCATCTGGTCAATATGACGTATTATTATTTGATATTGACTTTTGATAGATAGGAGGTACCTATCTAATATATGTATTATGTATATCGATATAAAGATGTCGTCTCACTTTCCTAAATAGGGAAGTTTATACGCCGGGTTGGCAATCACAGTTGGTGTTTTAAGTCACCTAACAGAGCATTACTGCCCATTACTGCCCATTTTACGACATGAGAAAATAAAGGGTGGCGATGTATTTTATTCTTAACTCTTACGAGTTTAAGCATTACTTTTTTTTTGTGTTCATTACATTAGTTTTTTAAGCATTACTGCTTTGTTGTAATCCATACTTAGAATAATTGTATGTCATTAGAAACTGTCCTAAGTGGGAACCGAACATAGTTGGATGGTAGGTTATTATATCGTCCGCTACTGTCTGTGAAGTCAACTCTTATCTGTTCATCACATCACATCATCATCATAGCCCATAAGTGTCCCACTGTTGGACTCGGACCTCCTCCGTCGTAGGAGGGAAATTAACTTACTATACCGCGCTGGTCAGACGTGTTGGTATAGGATTTTGTTTCGAGTTTTCCTTCTCTCGCATGGATGTTATAGATATGCGTTTTATATCCCTTAGTCGTCTCGTACAATCACCCACGGGTAAGATATGGGGTGGTGGTTAGTATTCTTACTCCGTCACCACACGGAATTCATATCTGTTAACTGCGAATATTTTTGTGATAAAAAATTTGTAGGCTCGTACACTTAAACCATACTTTACTATTATTGAACACACTGTGCCCTTGAGATATTAGAACGATATTAGATTCAACTAATAAATTCTTGATTTATTTCTTTATAGGGTTTTATAATTGCCTGTGCTAATTTCAATACGCGATTCTTTATTGTTGCCAGCGTTATTGGTGTTTGCTTTCTAGGTTTTAGCCAAATCAGTTTCGGCAGGATATCAATGAGGATACTGAAAATCCACATAATATCTGAATGTTTAAGACAACCGAGGTCGACGGATTAACACGCTCGCCGAGGCACGGATTTCACGTCTTCAACTATTTTTACGGATTCTATCGCGTTTCTCGCGAACTCCCAGTCCTCTCGTGGCCATGAACGCTCGCTGTAAAGAGTTCAAAACGACGTAAAATTAAAAATAATATACAAACGCTATAGAATCCATAAAAATAATTTTATTTCAAATGTGTAATACTCATATTAATTATTAAGTAAATTTAAATAACAAGGTTGTGTCATCGTTTAATACAATTCTAACTGTAAAGTTTGAAGTATTAAGCCTATAACATTGTGAAAACATTGTCGGGTAGATAGCACACCGTCACCTTAAGACGTAAATACAATACGAGATGAAAATTTGCATGTCCTACAATTGGTCGCGGTAGTGTAGTGGCAGCACGATTGGGCCGGAATCCCAATAGGCGCGGGTTCGAATCCCGCTTGCGACATCAATTTTTCATTTCGTAATCGGATGTGTAATACTCGTTAAAAAATCTGAAATAATTATATTTTATTTACTTTTCACTGATTCTTCTTATTATTATACATTTTTTTTTGTACATTTATTTGAGTAAATAATTACTAAATGAGTCAGGTGAATACTTTGTATCGTAATACTGTTTTATTTTGCTGTTATTTAAAAAAATAAGAGTTATAACGATTCTTAGAATATGCCAACAGTTGGGGCTAATTATTATTCTAAATATTATCTGTTATATTATATAATAATACTGACAATATTTAAATGAAACAGGTTATCACTAGATGGTGTGTTTGAAATAAATTTAATCTGTATTTTTTTAATGAAACTATTTAGATATATTTATGGGATAATAATCTTTAAAATGGTGTATCAATTATTAATGTTAGATATTATATGTAAGCAGAAATTTTATAAACACAAAAAATGCCTTTTATTAACTAGACGTACACGGCCGTATACCATCCAATTATACTTAATAATATTGTAGATACAATTCCGTTTATACTTCGAATTTCATCTACTTATCAAAATAGTACTTAGTATGTTTCAAGATTATAATTATTATTTACGTTGAAAAACATCAATCCATAAAATAACAATCGATCAGCTTTTATTAGTGCTGTTTACATATTCAAATTCACAATTTGTCAATGTTTATTTATTATTTACTCTATTGATCTATCTATCGAGCGTAGCCTAATAGAGGCTCGTGCAGGGCGGTGAACTGTTTTCGACCTTCTCGTCAGCCTCCATTATCTCCTCATGGGAATGAAAACGGGATATTATCCCACGCTTGACCAACGGCTTGGCATCGAATTTTTAGGGTTATTCTTCTTCTTTTGTAATGTTATCTGCTTACAAATTTTAGTAGTATCTGACAATAACGGAGTAGGAAGAATGGTCCAGGGAATATATTTCTATTGTGTTACCACACGGAAATACCGAATTGACGAGCTCCTTCACTAAATTGGGCGATACGATGGATTATTATTTCACGCTACCTAGATGGATTGTATTTTATTTTTAGTTATACTTTTCTAACATTGATATTATCTGTTTAATTAACTTAATAATATTTTAGGATATTTGTGGCAAAGACAGACGCGGTAAATTATGTTTTAATACATATGTGATTCTTATGACCGTGTGTGGTTTCGGCTCCATCTAAATCAACAAGAAGTTGTCTTAAATTTATATAATATACTTTATCAGCGCGATCATTGGTTAAAATAACATTCGTCATCGTTCCGCAGGAGTTTAAAAACCTGTTAAGGGTTCAACAACAGCGTTTCAAAATAATAACACCAGCTGCAATCGTGGTGACCGTAGTATTAAAATTAAAACTCTTTGTTAAAAGGTTAATGAGTAGTCGGATGAATTATGATCTGCAAAGGTACAGATATTATAAATGTTTATTAATACATAGTTAAAACAAATTGATATATAACATGTGCATATTATATGATATTTTTTTAAAATGCCATGTTACTTAACATTTATCTTTGTGATGTATGGAAAGTGGTAACATTTAAGATTACGCGTTGTGGGATAAACTACGCTGTAGTCACACATCAAAGTGCAACCGCTACGTTGCGTACTTGCAAGGGTCACTGCCACTAGGTTATCGGTTAACCAAACGTTTTTATCTCAATTACCCGGTCAGATTTTAGAGGTTTACTATTAAATGTTTTAAAACAATCCCTCGAGCTCGTTTCATTATTATAAACGATGTGACAATCGCATAAGTGAAATATAAGAAATTGATGATTAATGTAAGAATTTAGAATTAAAGAAAACAATAGTAAATACATATATTATGCACTTATTTATTATTCAGCCATAAAAATGCTATGAGCGTTACAGATGGCATTCTCGTGGGGAGGCCTATCCAACAATGAACGTTTATAGGCTGATGGATGGATGGATGGATGGAAAACTGTTATCGCCGTATGTGAACTCTAATGTAGAAAACCATGGGTGATGTAATTATTTGTTCATTAATCTTTAGCGAATTTCCTATATCAAGCGCAATTGTCAAGCAGTAACAGACTAGAATCCTAATTATGTGAGACTAAATTTTCGTTATTCATTGTAGTTTCATTAAATCTTTGAAAGATGATTAACATTAGTAGTGCCTTGCCTAGTGTCTTGCCTTACCGGAATGGCTCGGAACTAAAATTTAAGAAGCATACTCGCGTTGGTATACCTTCGCACTTAGCGAGTAATGAGCGGAGATATAGTAAGGTACCTGGGTCGAATATGGCCAGGCGGAAAATATGGCCATATGCCATTATTTCTAACACAACAATTTGTAACGACCTGAACGCGACAATTAATTGTTGCTAGTGTCGCATGTATTCGAACGGCGTACCTGTCATCCTTCCCGCGCGCCCAGTAGTCGCCCAGGGTCCACTAACGTGAAACATGCTGCTGAGGTTATAAAAACATTAAGTAAGTATTCTCCTGTATTTTGTTATTTTTCAAATAAGAATCTTGGTTAATCACATTAAGATGTTGTGTGACGATCGTAATTTGATATTTCTTTGTTTAATTATCAAAGTAATAGTGTTTTTTTCATTTGTGTATATGGAAACAAAAAATGCATAACTGCAAATATGGCCACCGTTTGGCCATATTTACGGTACTAAATTACCGTTTTTTTTTTGTTTTAGACCATGGAACGCTATAAAGCTAAAGGGCTTCAAGGTAATTGGTCAGAACCATCAATAAAAAAAAGCTTGCAACTAGCTTTAACTGAAGTCAAAAGCGGTAAGATGGAGGTATATACGGCTGCAAAGCATTATAATGTACCAAGATGAACTCTAAGGCGTTATTTACTAGAGAAAAAGGAGACTAAATCTACTTTGGGCCAGTAACCACTTCTTAACCCTGAGCAAGAGAAGATTTTGGCATCCCGTGTTATTCGCCTGTGCAATGTGGGATACCCATTAACACAGCGTGTACTGCATACATGCATAAAGACATTCTGTGTACGAAATAACATTTCAGCGTCAGGTTGATATCTTTAAATTTATATTACTTGTAAAGATAGTTCTTTATTTGAACAAATGGTCGCCCAAAGAATCTCTTTTAAATAAATGTTCTATTAAAACACAATATGCATTTTTATTTCAGTTTATTCCGAAGTATTTTAAAATAGTAATTTAATACAGTAAATATGGCCACACGTATGGGCATATTTACCACCCCCGTCGGAAATATGGCCAATTTCAATTTTTTTTTTAAACTGTTTAAAATACTATTTCCTGATTAATGTCTTTGTATTTTTTACCTTTTTTGTATAGATAAATAGCCACTCTTCACGAATAAGTGCTAAAACTTGTTTGTTTTAGCTTTATTATTTAAAAAAAAATATAACAAACCTTAAGGTGGCCATATTCGACCCAGGTACCTTATATATGCAGTTCACATCTTTCACCTGCCTTTTATTGTAATGATTTTTGATGTTTACGCGAGTATTACACATTTGAAAGAAAACTATTTTTAAAAATTGTTTTGTTAAATTAAAAATCACATACAAACGCGATAAATGCCTTATGTTTATTAATTTGAGGAGTATTGTCAGAATGTGGTTCGTTTAGAAGACGTAAATGGTGTGTATGCAACACTTATAACACCTGCAAGGCTGTTGTGGCGTAACAGTTTTGTTTGATATCGCCTAATTTGAGTTCCCTAAAGCTAATCATATATAATTTACGCCAGACATTCAATGGCCAGTCGTAAATTCTAGTCAAAAGTCTCAAGGTGTATATTGATTTTCCTACTCTTTTAACTGGTGAAGGAAGATAGGATAATATACACTCATTTGCAAAAAAAACGGGCACCTAAGCAATGAACCATTTCAAATGTTAATATTTCTTTGTTTGATAATTATAGGTAGTTTTATCCACACAATTTGGTAAATTAATAAGAAAATAATCGTTTTCATCAGTATTTCATAAAATTTAGATACAATTTATGGGAAATAATGCTAAACCTCGCTAGTAGTGTATATTCGCTAGTAGTGCATATGCTCATGAAGTAAAAATAAAAAAGTTTTTTTGTTTGTTTTTCTTTAATAAAGTAAAAGCAGATAAATGTTTAGTATCGAGTGTGACCCCCTCTAGCTAAAATCACAGCTTGAATTCGTCTGGGCATGCTAGCGAGTATATCCCGGATACTTGCTTGCGGAATACGTTCCCACTCCGCAGTAATCACATTCTTCAGCTCTCTGATGGTCTGCGGAGCCGGGTGTACTGATCTCACACGCCGTTTCAGAACGTCCCAGACATGCTCTATGGGATTGAGGTCGGGACTTCGAGCTGGCCAATCCAAACGACGAATGCCGACCTCTTGCACATACGCATTAACATCGCGGGATCGGTGGGCGCGAGCATTGTCGTCCATAAAAATCGAGTCTTCACCTAGAGCGGCCAATGCGGGTTGTGCATGAGAAATTAGAACTTCCGTTATGTATCGATGCCCAGTCAGTGAGCCGTTTTCAATGAAGACTAACTCTGTACGATCCATTGAATTTATTCCTGCCCAAAACATAACAGAGCCCCCACCATAAGGTGTGATTTCTTCGAAACATGCCTCTGCAAAGCGTTCTCCTTGTCTTCTTAGCACTCGCCGACGTCGATCTTCACCGAACAGAGATATCCTGGCTTCATCAGAGAACAAAACCCTATTCCAATCGTCTTGAGTCCATGATTCACAATTTCTAGCGAACCTAAGCCTGTGAACTCTGTGCTCACGGAGTAATTTGGGGCCGCGGGCCGGGCGGTGACTGCGTATATTGGCAGCGAGAAGCCTCCTCCTGACCGTCCATAGACTAATATGCACATTTCTTACTTCTTGGAGGTTGTTCTTAAGATCCACATACGAAGATTTGCGATTTCTCAATGCGCGACTCACACGAAAACGATCATCTCGTGGTTGGGTACATGGTTTTCTTCCAGAACCAGGCCTTCTCTCGACGGAACCAGTCTCCTGATATCGCTGCCAGGTCCTTTGGACTGTCGAGCGACTAACATTTAGCCTCCTAGCCACGAAACATTGGCTGCAACCCTCTTCAAGCAGCACGATAATTTTGGTAGCTTTTACCACTTTATCTACCATTTTTGATACAGCCAAACAGCATTAAATAAAGCTTTGACAGTCAAGGATATGAAATTAATCGATAAAAATTGAATAAAAGTTATGAAAGTCGATGTTAACTTCTGGAACTTCGCGCCAAAAATGTAGGATAAAAAGGGGTTTTCTGTAAAAATGAACATCAAATGAAAAATTGAATTTAGAACGTACTTTTTTAAATACCACAGCATTTTTAAAACCGGCCAGTAACGTGTACAAACGATTGAAACCTTTTTGGTATTGTATCTTTTTAAATATGAATGAAAATCAAAACCGCCCGTTTTTTTTGCAAATGAGTTTATTATCTTGGAATACAGGCAAGGTGTAATGGTGTAATAGAAATAGTAACAAAAAAATTAAATGTATAAAAGCTTTTTAAAAAATAAGCTCTTTTGGTGCTGCTTTTTTTTAAAGAAGCAGCACCAAAAGACACATTTGATGATAATTGTTACTGTCGCCCATGGATCTTTGCTATACCAAAGGTATAGCTAGGCCGCTGCCTACTAATACAAATCCCAAACCCACTCAGTTGGGCTGCCGGCTCTCTCACTCACCGAACTAAGAGCAATAGCACATTGCTATTACTCAGACGTCGATCTTCTGCGAGAGTGTACTACCCCGGACGGGCCGTCCGCGGCTGTAGACAGAAAACTGTCAACAGCGTGGCAACAACTGTCAAGCTTTTATTTAAATATGCTAAAAAGAAAAATAACTTTTACTTTAAAACTTTTACTAACGAATTATTACGTCACTACACAATTTATATGATATAAAAGTTATCACTACTTACACCCTGATTTCACTCAGTCCTCGGCACAGTCTCAACTTGACTTAGGACGTTTGGAGAAATGCGCCACTTATTACAGCTTGAATTTTACTTGTGCCTTACGAAACACAGTTCCGGGTTTGATTTTAGAGTTAACCTTCTTCTAGACAGGTTGCTAACCAATGCCTTTAACATTGTAGGAATGCATTAAAAAGTAATTAGTACGCTGTCTTGGCTGTTTCATGATGTTGGATTTAGAATAACATCACGCAGCTAACCATGTATTGTCATCCAAACCAAACGTGTATACAAAATTTCAGCTCAATCAGTTAAAGTTAAGTTTGAAGCTTTAAAAGTCCATCATATTGGATTTAGAGTGACGAGTTATTTTTAACCAGCCCTTTCATTTGATACCCATATCTACTAAGATATTTTTTACGTTCAAAGTTAAATAAAAATTGCAACATGGGTGCAATTTTCCAATATGTACCTACTCTTCAAATTCTTATGAAAACTGATTGTTTAATCAAAGAGGAAATTTCATGAAGATAAAGCTGACTTTTTCCAGTACCTTAATTGATGAAGAAGTTTAGAAGATAATAGAAAATGAAAACAATAAGTCGATAGGCAATTTCGTTAGCACCGATGTAGAGTACTAGGCGGCTAATGGAGCGGGATAGGGCTAGCGGGTGGGTGGCCGACATTTAATTAATGGTCGTAATCACCGACGACACCTAAATCAATCTATATGCTCCTAAGGCAATCTATATGCTAGTGATGTTTAAATTGACTTAGGATTTACCTAAAATTTAGGTGTAGTTCGTGAAAGCGGGCATCAGAACAGAGAGGTAGGTTATATCTGAGTGTTATATTTATTTTGATAAATATATAAATTTAATAATAATCCTTAGGTATTTCAAGTAGTCCCGGGCTGGCCACGGATGTCAAGGAAGCGGAACCAGTAGTCGGCCTAATGGCAATGGGGAGGGAATACGGTGTGTTATGGGGCCACGCGCCGCCCTTTCGTCGCCCGGTACGGACGGCATGTATCTAGACCTAGACCATAGCCTGCCAAAAAATAAAAAGATTTTCCTACTAATAGCCATCGACGACATGGCGAAGACCGTGGTCAGGTGGCCCACTCGCACGGTGTGGAGAGGGACATTGCGAGGCAGGTTTATAGGGTCGCATGTCGCTTCATCTGTCGCACCGGATGGGTTAAGCGGGTTGTGGACAGACCATAGCCTGCCGGAAAAATAGTTATTCCTATTAATATTACAAATGTGAAAGTGAGTTTTATTATGAGTGTGGTGACGGAGTAAGAATGCAATAAACCACCCCTTTCTTACACGTGGGTGATCGTAACAGACGACTAAGAGCCACAAGCGGATAACATCACTGCTAGAGAAGGAAAACTCGAAATAAAACCTTGTACAAACCCGTCTGACCAGTGTGGTATAGTGATTCAATTTCCCCTTCTACGGTAGAGGAGGCTCGTGCCCAGGAGTGGGACGTATATGAGCTGAGACGAAAATGAGTTTGCTACGTTTTCTCGTCTAAGCCAATCTATTATGATGAATTATGGTATAACGATAGATGGGACCTTAGCGACAGTAACAGGCTATCTTTTCTTAAATTATTACTATTCTATATTTCGCGAGTGAAATCACGGGCTGAAGCTAGTATTTTATAAAATAGAAGTGTATTTCAGACAAATACGCAAATGCAATTATTTCAAACTGTGAGGTAGTCACTATGAATTGGTTTATTGCCGATCGATCGGACGTTTTGCGGGGGATACTAACTACATTTTAGAATTTCGTCATATACCATGATAATAGTATCGCTTGATACGTGTCAGTGTTGCAATATACGAAACAATTTGCCTCTTTTGTTTACAATATTATGTTAAATGATTTTTTTAATAGTGTTGTAATAGGTCCAAGATTAAATTGAGTTATATTTTGTAATTGATTTTTATACACTTAAATTTATAAAAACTTGATGAAGCACGATTGGAACGGATTTGCAATAGATTTGGGTTCGAATCCTATATGTGACAATCATTTTACGCTCGTAATCAAGTTTTTATAAATAATCAAGCATGATAAATTTCAGTAATTTGAACACTTAAATTTATTGTAGTAATTGTTCAATAATGTATTTTCGTGCTTAAAGCGATTTAATATCAAAAACTGTTGAGATCGAATATCAAAATTCCTTAATGCACTTTTACGTATATCAAGATCTATTTATGTTTTAAAGAATCTTTTCGCTTTACTTTGTAGCTATGTGCCCATCGTATAGGTAGCCCGGCTAGTTCGGTCGGTAGAGCATGACACTCTTAATCTCGGAGTTGTGGGTTCAAGCACCACTTTGGACGTAGCCCTTTCCCCGTTTTATTTATCATAAGTATCATTCATAAATAAAATAGAATGAGATTCGTTAATCAGTATTTAATGTGACTATTTTCTTTTTAAAAGACACCAGCCTACACTAAGGTAATAATCCGAGTATTGCGGGTGACTTCAGAAACATATAATTAACGCTGACATATACACCCAGACTCAGAGCAACAGTTTGTGGATAGCACTAACTATTGTCCTCCGTAGGAATCGAACTCACGGCACTGGCACAAACGGTTGGTTGGTTGGTATCTTAACCTCTTCGCCATCTGCCCAGTCATATGTAATTTAAATAGAAGGGAATGAAAATGACACGCAAAGATTCTGTTCAAACCAAGTTAATCATTATTATTATCATTCTCCTGCTCATATCCCAATTACTTGGGGTAGACGCAATATGCAGTCCTCTTCCTACTTATTGCATAAGTTATTGGCAATAATTTTATGATCAGCCGCCTGCCTGACGTCGACCGTCCTTAGGAATTACAATTGCGATTGTTGACTAAAAGGCATCAGAAGGTGTTGGCCCAGGTCGATCTAACGCTCTAAGTCGTCTTTTAGGACATCCACGAGCAAAGTAAGGTTTGATAACATAGAAGTAGAAGTATAGTAGCGTAGAATACGAACAAAGTTAATATAAGCGTGTTAATAACTAAAGTACATCAAACTATCCAGCCGTTTGCAATAGGAAACAGCGTATTAAAAATCTAAAGCTAATAAAAAATATTGCGATACTGTAAATCACACTTGGAAAATACTTTATATGCAGTCAAATCGTTATTCACTCGGTTTATTAACACATGACATATGTGCAGTACATATGGTGTAGTGGTTAATATACTGACTTGTCATGCCACTGTCATTGACTCGATTCCCACGCAGAGATTGCCCTGAAGGTATTGACTTTTGACGTTCACAAATTATATTGTATCCGTTATAATTATAAATTTCTGAAGTCCACTGTATTACAATGATTATTGTCAAGGTTATTATTTGGATAATTGCCTTCACATCATATATCGCATGTCCTCTCCCCACTCAGGTATGAGCTAACTATATGATGATGAGCTAACTGATCCTAGCTTAACGCGTTTATATAGTGCTTTATTTTGATTTTTTCCTTCTCATTTGATACCTCAGCTCTGCTAAATCTGCAACTGCTTTGATATAATATAGCTTTGTATCAAAATCAATTCGGGTATGAGCTAACTGTATGCTACCATAATTTGGCAGGCCAGTGTCTAGACACTGCCTGCCCATTCTGTCTAGAGCGATGGAAGGGTAGCATGGGACCCGTAATCCACCGTGATCCCTTCCCATCGCCATTGGGTCGACACTAGTAACGATTCCTTGATATCCGTGGCCGGCCCGGAGACTTTATGACCCTAGCTTGATTAGTTGGCACAGTGTTATATTTTGAAATTATTTTCTCTTTGGACACCTCAGCTTTCAAAGCTGTAATGGTTTTGACATAGTTTTATATTAAAATTCTAATTATATTTCATCATCATCATCATCATCACAGCCCATAATGTCCCACTGTTGGGCTCGGGCCTCATCCGTAATGGGAGAGTAAATAACCTACTATACCGCGCTGGTCAGACGTGTTGGTATAGGGATTTGTTTCGAGTTTTCCTTCTTTATTATATTTACTTGTTATAATAATGTATTATTTGTATGTATCTTCTATTTTCATGCGAATAAACAAGGTAAACGGTATTTCTCTACATGATAAAATTGGGAATACGGAAATCCGTAGAAAAATGGGTGTGCGTGTAAACGATATAGCCCGAAAAATTAGCACGTTGAAATGGCAATGGGCAGGCCACATTGCTCATCGAAACAACAACCGTTGGGGAAGTAAGGTTCTCGCGTGAAGGTCGCAGAAAGCCGTTGGATGCAGGTGGCACAGCTCCTTGACCGTTCTGAGTGGTATTCTCGTTTGGAGACCTATGCCCAACAATGGACGTGGATGAATGGACAGGCTGATGAATGGATTGATGGAAACAAGCTGTAAATAGAAAGAATTATGTATTATATATCTCGTTATATACCGAGCAATTATTTTTATTAATATTTTCTTGTAAGACATTCTTAAATGGCCTGGGGAATACTTTAAATGGTCTAATCCTTTATTAAATTACTAATATATTTTATAAATGTTTCATAGATTATATATAAACCCTCGTGTTATGTTATGGTAAGTTCAAGATCACACTTTCTTTCTTATACCGATCTCAACGTATGCAATCAACCACATTCAAATTAATTGACCGCAAAAATAAACATGTTCCGTCCGTCAAAAATAATACTGATTCGATTTGTCTGCTCTTATTTCTATATAGTTAAAGTCGATATTTCTATGGTTGATTAGTATTATTTATTCAATAAGCATAATAGAGACACTGAACAGGCTTCCGATGGGGCTAAATTTGTTTGAATGGTTCACGTAAGTTTATGTAACAACCAACGTGTTTAAGAGTTTGTTTATAAGTACAATTACAATTTGTGAGTTGCACACCGACATGAATTGTAATTGTACGATTCTATTATTGCTATCTAAATAGAATGACTTCGCAGCAGGTTTATGTACTTTTTCAATAATTTAAAACATAAATTCAAAGAGAAAATTAAAATATTTTATTATAATGCATTTATTATAGATACTTCAAACTTACACTAGCCGAACAGTCAATGAATGAGCAGATTTCAATTAATTCAAAATTGTTAAGATTTTTTTTTTATTATGAAATATGTAAATTCAAAAAATCCAATGTTTTAATGATGTGCCAGCAAGACGAAGAAGCACTTTGTGATATATATATATATATATATATATATATATGTATATATATATATATATATATATATATATATATGTGTGTGTATATATATATATATGTGTGTGTATATATATATATATATATATATGTATATATATATATATATACATATATATATATATATATATATATATATATATATATATATATATATATACATATATATATATATATATATATATATATATATATATATATATATATATATATATATATATATATATATATATATATATATATATATATATATATATAATTGTAGCTTATATGCAACGTTTGTACGTTTAACATAGCGCCATCAATTAAATACTTACTCAATCCAGTCAACAGATACCGCCATCTGTTAGAATCGTTGCGATATAACAGATAATTTAATTTGCAATAAAATAATATTACCGACTATAAATTAAGGAAGCTATCCTATCTTTTAAGTTGGATCAAACTACAGAGGCTGTGCAAATTTAATTAAAATCCGTTAAGTACTTTAGGAGTCAATATATATATATACATACATACATATCATCACGCCATATCCCTTGCAGGGTAGGCAGAGAGAACAGAGTGCCTGAGAAATCTATCTCTGCATACTGCACTCGCTTCCTCAACATTCATAATTCTCTTCATACACGCTCGCCGGTTTCGGAGACTCTTGACTCCACCTTCCTTCAGTACATGACCGTTCTGGTCTAGGTAAGTTAGTCTCGGTCTCCCTCGGTACCTACATCCTTCCACTTTCGCATTGTATATCTTCTTAACCAGACGTTCGTTCGGCATTCTTTCCACATGTCCGAACCATCGGAGCATGCCCTTTCGCATCTTTACACCAATACTCTCTTTCATACCTACTCGCTCTCTTACGTCGTCGTTACGAATGCGGTCGTAATTCCTATATATACACTCATTTGCAAAAAAAACGGGCACCTAAGCAATGAACCATTTCAAATGTTAATATTTCTTTGTTTGATAATTATAGGTAGTTTTATCCACACAATTTGGTAAATTAATAAGAAAATAATCGTTTTCATCAGTATTTCATAAAATTTAGATACAATTTATGGGAAATAATGCTAAACCTCGCTAGTAGTGTATATTCGCTAGTAGTGCATATGCTCATGAAGTAAAAATAAAAAAGTTTTTTTGTTTGTTTTTCTTTAATAAAGTAAAAGCAGATAAATGTTTAGTATCGAGTGTGACCCCCTCTAGCTAAAATCACAGCTTGAATTCGTCTGGGCATGCTAGCGAGTATATCCCGGATACTTGCTTGCGGAATACGTTCCCACTCCGCAGTAATCACATTCTTCAGCTCTCTGATGGTCTGCGGAGCCGGGTGTACTGATCTCACACGCCGTTTCAGAACGTCCCAGACATGCTCTATGGGATTGAGGTCGGGACTTCGAGCTGGCCAACCCAAACGACGAATGCCGACCTCTTGCACATACGCATTAACATCGCGCGATCGGTGGGCGCGAGCATTGTCGTCCATAAAAATCGAGTCTTCACCTAGAGCGGCCAATGCGGGTTGTGCATGAGAAATTAGAACTTCCGTTATGTATCGATGCCCAGTCAGTGAGCCGTTTTCAATGAAGACTAACTCTGTACAATCCATTGAATTTATTCCTGCCCAAAACATAACAGAGCCCCCACCATAAGGTGTGATTTCTTCGAAACATGCCTCTGCAAAGCGTTCTCCTTGTCTTCTTAGCACTCGCCGACGTCGATCTTCACCGAACAGAGATATCCTGGCTTCATCAGAGAACAAAACCCTATTCCAATCGTCTTGAGTCCATGATTCACAATTTCTAGCGAACCTAAGCCTGTGAACTCTGTGCTCACGGAGTAATTTGGGGCCGCGGGCCGGGCGGTGACTGCGTATATTGGCAGCGAGAAGCCTCCTCCTGACCGTCCATAGACTAATATGCACATTTCTTACTTCTTGGAGGTTGTTCTTAAGATCCACATACGAAGATTTGCGATTTCTTAATGCGCGACTCACAAGAAAACGATCATCCCGTGGTTGGGTACATGGTTTTCTTCCAGAACCAGGCCTTCTCTCGACGGAACCAGTCTCCTGATATCGCTGCCAGGTCCTTTGGACTGTCGAGCGACTAACATTTAGCCTCCTAGCCACGAAACATTGGCTGCAACCCTCTTCAAGCAGCGCGATAATTTTGGTAGCTTTTACCACTTTATCTACCATTTTTGATACAGCCAAACAGCATTAAATAAAGCTTTGACAGTCAAGGATATGAAATTAATCGATAAAAATTGAATAAAAGTTATGAAAGTCGATGTTAACTTCTGGAACTTCGCGCCAAAAATGTAGGATAAAAAGGGGTTTTCTGTAAAAATGAACATCAAATGAAAAATTGAATTTAGAACGTACTTTTTTAAATACCACAGCATTTTTAAAACCGGCCAGTAACGTGTACAAACGATTGAAACCTTTTTGGTATTGTATCTTTTTAAATATGAATGAAAATCAAAACCGCCCGTTTTTTTTGCAAATGAGTGTATATATATATATATATATGAGACCAAGTGAAGGGGCAGCGACGTCTGCGATCTTCCTGGTGGCGGGATGCCTCTGTGGACTGGTGTACCACAGAGCGATCGAGCCAGCATGGGGGTAGGAGTGCTGTTGTCCTCTCGCTTGGCCTCAGGTGTGAAGGATTACGGAATGTATGATCCCAGACTTCTTTGGGTCCGTATAAAACTAGGTGTCACCAAGGTATTCATGGTTGTAGCATATGCTCCCGTAGGATCCTCGGTGGCATCAGACCTAGAGAAGTTTTGGGATAATGTTAGGGAAGTTCTGAATATGGCAGAAACCAGTGAACGCGTGATTGTATGCGGAGATTTGAACGGATGGGTGGGGACCAAGCGTCCCGATTATGAGGACATACTTGGTCCATTTGGTGATAAGAGAGTGAACGACGCAGGTAGGCTTATAGCGGATGTTTGCATGGAGATAAACCTTATTGTGTCAAACACATTTTTCCAATATAAGGACATACATATGTGTACATGGAGAAGGAATGAACAGGAAAATATAATAGATTTAGTTTTGGTAGACAGTCGCCTGCGAAGCAAAATATTGGACGCAAGAGCCTACAGGGGCCCCACAGTCGATACGGATCACTATCTCGTTATCGCGAGATTTAGTGGTCTATTCAGAAAGTGGAGGCACTGGCGAGAGCGTGTCCACTTCGGAGGGCTTGAAAGAATAAAGGTTGAAAGGTTGCAAGAAGAGTGTGTAAGAGAAAAGTATGCAGAGGGTGTCCGAGAACGGCTGACGATAGCAAGCCAGCCGCAATCGGACATTGAATAATGCTGGAGAATATTGAAAGAGAGTATGGTAGACAGCGAAAGAAGTATGTGGAAGTTCAAAGAAGCATAGAAATACAAATGGTGATGCATGGTGGGATGCGGCAGTGGCAGCTTCTATAGAGCAAAAGAAGAAAGCGTGGCTGGACTATGTCTCTTCTTTGAATCTGAATGACAGTATGACTGAACAGAAGAAAGAAATATATCGGCAATGTAAGAATGACACCAAAGCCTTAGTGAAAGAGAAACGTGATGCAGCAAATATGAGTGCAGAAGATTGGCTGACTAAAAACTTCGAGGGTAACACCAAACTCTTTTGGAGGGGGGTGAAGAAGTCTCAGGGTGGTTGGTCAGCCTTCAGAATGAATAAAATAAGGTCTAAATGTGGAGACATTCTTACACAAACACAAGACGTGTTAAGCCGATGCAGTGAATATTTTGGCGATATGTATGCGGATTAGGGTCATTCATTTCCACAATTTCTTTTTTTGGTGCTCGTGGCTCGTCTACACATGGAAAAAAATTCTCATCAAATTTGAGATCTTAATATTAATTTAAGTACTTGCAATTTAAATTTAAAGTTTTACCATTTAAAATGCATGTAAAAAAATATTTTTTTTTTCAAATTTTTAATGATTACCCTGCTTTTACAATATCGCAAATCGGTTTGATAGACCTTGTGGGGAATTTCACGCTCTTCAAAATAGCCTTAGAGTTTTTTGTTTAACTCGCACTGGTTCACCAGTAGGAGTCGTCAAAGTACAGTTTTTGATAAAAATATATATTTTTTTGAGCAATTTTCCAATTTTAAAAAATATTTCCATTATACCAAGCTTTTATGTGAGTTCAACCGTTTCCGTTCCGTACATCTATCACCAGGCTGTATCTCATGAACAATTATAGTTAGACAGCAGTTAGAGAGAAATTTTCACAGATGATGTATTTCTGTTGCCACTATAAAGACAAATACTATAAAACAAAATAAAATAAATATTTAAGGGGTGCTCTCAAACAATAAACGTGATTTTGGCTTCTTTTAGCTTGATTTTTTTGTTTCTTTTTTTACTTTTTGCCTTTTTAATTTATATTTACACTATTTTTATTATATTTAAATATATCTTCCAAAACATACTAACAAGAAAATACCGAGCAAGGCTCGGTCATCCAGATATTTCTATATATATATATATATATATACATTTTTCTTCTTGCGCGTTGAAAATTATCTAATTGTTGATCTCTGAGATTCCTCTGAGATCGAGCCATTTCACAAGCTGCTCTTGTGATTGAGGAGCATGAGGTCGGGCCATACTAACGCGGCGCTCTTCACGTATCGTTCTTTACCAAGAGGTCTGAGCTGTATTGGTCAGATTAGCCCAGCACAATTGGTTGAGTTAGTTTAGTTAACTGGTCTCATAGTACGTTGAATGTCTTTCTGCTTTGCAAAAGTTATTAAAATTAAAACGTATATAGTTAAAGAGGATACGGGGCGAACTGGATTCACGCTATCACTAGATGATTTCATTTAAATATTTGATATTTTTATTTATAGACAATGTTTTTGTCCATGTTAACATATTTCATAATATATCTCGTCAAAGTATAAAATATTTAATTTAAATGTTGAATTTAAAACTTGGAGTACTTTATGTCACACTGTAGTTTATTTAATTATAAGAATATTGTCGGCGCTTAATACGAATATTTAATACATATACGAATAATAAACCAATATCTGGATGACCGAGCCTTGCTCGGTAGTTTCTTTTTAATGTGTTTTGGTAGATATATTTAAATATAATAAAAATAATGACAAAACAAATCAAAAAGGTAAAAAATAAAAATAGAAACTAAAAAAAAGTCGAGCAAAACGCAGCAAAAATGACGTTTGTTGTATGGGAGCCCTCTTAAGTATTTATTCTATTTTGTTTTTTAGTACTTGTCATTATAGCGGCAACAGAAATACGTCATTTGGGAAAACTGCAACTGTCTAATTACCATAGTTCATGAGATACAGACTGGTGACAGAGAGACGGATGGACGGACAGCGAGGTTTTAGTTATAGGATTTTGTTTTAAGCTTTGGGTACAGAACCCTGAAAAGGTTGAACTCCCATAAAAGCTTAGTACAATAGAAATACTCTTTAAAATTGGAATGGCTCGAAAGTCACAATACTGTATTAATACGGCATTTGAAGGATTCTAAGCTTTACAGAGGTACACTTTTAGGACAAGGCGTCATAGGAATGTGGAGTTTAAAATTTAAAATTGTTGGACAGCAATTTTCTAAGCCGAATATTGTAGTTGAGAGCCATGATAACACATTGCATCGAATTAACTGAAATCCATCGCTCATAAGATGCATTAAACGTTTTTTTATTTGACTCTGGCGAGGGTATTTTTACCGTATAATGATTAGGAAAGGAGAAGATAGTCATTTGCTATATTTTTGTTCGCTGTTTAGTCAGCTCTTAATCAACATATTTACAAAAATTGAGACGAAAAGGTTGAGTTATATTAGGAACAATCAATAAGATACGATACGGAGACAGCATATTGATCAAATGGGTCGCAAGACGCCATGATTTACCTATGTGGGCATTTTCACAAAAATAGGCAGTACCAAAAAAACACATGATTTTTTTAAACTTTCATTTTAAGGTGATATTATATTTGTTAGTAATAGTCTAATATACATATTTTTCGAATTTCAGTTTTTAACTTGGATTGATTGCATAATTTATTAAAAATAAGCAAAAACGTAGGCCTAGTCAGACAAAAAGATGTCGGGTTTGTTACTTTTCTATAACATGATTAAAATGAAAATATAAATGAAATACCTCTCTTTTTAATAAAAAAACCAAAAAGAACATGGTTGAACTACCTAATGATGTAACTTCGTCAAACAAACTTGAAACAATACTAAAAATATGACAATATTTAGCAAGTTTTGTTACTATTTGATAACAGGAGAAACACTTATTTTTATTTTTTTTTATGTAAAACTAAGTTTCTTTTAATATAATTATAATAATAAAACAGTTATCATATATCTTAACTTAAATTAAGATAAATTACGTTATTAAAGCTTGAAATATAAAAAATAGACAGAAATTAAATTGAAAAATTTGGGGGACAGTAACAAAACTGATGGTAACAAAATTATAAAGAACCATTTACATTATCATCAGAATCCAATAATAAGTTCTAAAATCTCTAATTGAACCTAAATAATTACTTTGATAAAACCAATAAAATCAATTAGACAAATAATAATCAAAATAAATTATATCAAATATGTTGCTTAACATCCGTTTAAATTTTTAATCATATACATGGACATGGGCACAAACCTCCATTCTACAAAGTGACTTGTTAAAAAAGTATGTTGTGTGTATGGTTATACAGAGATTATGTTTACAAGGTGAGAAATGTAATTACCTAATTTCTATTAAATTCACTAATGTAACAGTAGTACAGTACAGAGTAGTCTTTTATATTCAATCATAAAATAATATTAAAATATGAATACTTGTTGCACAATTTTTTCACGAAATATTGTACTTATATTACGGTAATACACATAGTAAAATAAATTATACAGTTACTTTTTGGCGTTTTTAAATGGTTTACATTAAAATTATGTTCAGTCTTTTTAAAATATGTGGTGCGAATTAGTATGTTATTAAACATACTAACTCGCACAACAGTATAATATATATTACTCTTCGTCATTAAAATAAAAATATTTAATAAATTAAAATATCAAACACTGCTGGCGTTCGTCTGCCGGATAATAATCATAGACACTAAAATCACAATACCACCAAAAATAAGGTGTCTTTATTAAGAATTTGATGTTCTGTCGACTCATTGAAAGAAAGAAGTATAATAATCATAAATCTGAAGCCAGGATCTTCTCTTTGCATCCAAAACAGTATTTCGACAAAATAAAATGTGTGTAGAAGGATGAATTATGTTTTTTTTTTCATATTATATCGATACTCTATTAAAATTGTAAATATCAAAAAGTCTGTTTATTAAAAATATGTCATCGACAATCCGGTTTCATCATATCTGTCTGTCCATCTGTCACTTCTGTTACCTAACAACTTTAAGAGCTGAACGAATTTTAATAAAACATGGGAGGCATACATACCTCTTTTTGGTAAGTTGGTAAAAAGTGTAATGGCCAGTCTCCTTTATAGTCAGTTTTGTTACTTTTTAGGTCATACTATATGTTACCATACAAAACTGACGTAACGTTATCTTACCCTCGCATGATTAATAATTATTTAAAAAATATACGATTGTGGTGACGTCTCATCAACAGTTTTATAAGTTGTATTAGATGATAAATATTATGAAAATAACCACAAAATATGTTTACTAATTAATGCGTCAAGAAATATTGGTAACACACCTTGACAAAAAAAGTACGCCCACACGAAGCACTGAATCATAATGTGCTACTCACATGAAATTTTGAAAGAAACTAAACAATGTTTACAAAATAGGCACCAAATAAAAGACTGTTATTACATAAAACATACAAAAAGTGTAGTATTTTAGAAAAAAATGTGGTAACAAAACTGACTGTGTCAGGATTTTTAAAATGCACTCCGGTAATTAAATTCTATTTATTTTTTTTATTTTGCGTCATGATACTATATATTTTTCTTAGAACGACCCTACATTATCACTAGAAAAATAAAATACTGCACTGATAGCAAATTTTAACAACTAATACTCAAATTCGATGTTGAAATATCGTCTGGTTGCAAAGGGACACGGTAAAATGATAGTATTCTGTTGTTTTATTATTTTTTAATCAAAACGTTATACTACGATTGGCTTTAATAATATTATAAAATATTAGTTAAATGTATAATAAACCCAATGTAAAATTTTGTTCTAGTTTCTAATAGAATTAATTGTTTAAAAAAAATAATGTTTTAGAGGGACAAGCCTGAAAACGCCCTTGCACATTTTTATGAAAATGCCCATGTGCGCTACTACAATCGTTTCAATTTCTTTAAACCATTTACTTTTTTTTTTTTTTTATGGGACTAATCCCACCGCACATTCCCACCATTGTAACTTCTGTAAGCCAGGATCCACAATGTTCACTATAAATGACACCGAGGTTTGACCCTCAGGCAGTCCCGGGAAATGATTTTAATTGTCTTGGAACCCGCAACAAATTTAATTAGAAAAGTTGAAGAGGAGGAGTTGGAAAAGAGTGATTCCACTTCCCTCCCAGGCAAAGCGGGAGACGGAAAGCAATATTGACTAGTCAGCCAATAAGTAAAGGGTTGTACAGCTACGATAAGCGCAGCAGTACGGCACCACGGATACGGGATAACTTAACGGGGCCTATATGTGAGGCTTAAGATTGGTTGCAGTAGTAGGTATGGCAGAAACGCCTAAACGCACGGAAATTTTCTCGAGTTGCTACAAGATCCGTGTAGTATACTACTCCAGATGTTACTTGCAAACTGTCTAACATAAGGTCGCGCTCGTTACGCCAGAGATCGCACTCCCAGAGAATGTGATGTGCTGATTGTTCATACTCGCGGTTATTTGTAGAACATTGACATAGTGGTGAAGGTACGAGTTTAAAAGAAAATAATTTACTTTTAAAATTGCCATGTCCAGTTAGAAATTGAGCTACAAAATGGTCAACCTCCAGCCACACTCTCTCTAGGCGCTCGCGGACGCATAGGAAAAATATATAGATAGAATAATAGAGATAGAGGTGACGGCCCTTCGATGATGAATCCCATCTTTCTTGCCATTCAATTAAAAGTTTTTCATAGACAACGGACTGCGGTGCAAACAATCGAGCGATTTTATTACGGTCGCGCGGTAGAAGGAAATCTGTGTTCATATTTTCCCTTGTCGTGTAATACATTGATGCCAGTCTCTGAATCTCCAAGTCAACCAGAAGTACACCCGCGAGTACCGGCAAAGCCTCATTACTGACCGTCCTGTAGGCTTTACACAAGAATATTAAGGCCAATCGTTGGCTTTGTAATAATTTAAGGCGAGCTGCCCCTATGGTAGCCCTATCAGCCCAAACGGGTGTAGCGTAACAAATACACCCCAAATATGTGGCCATATATATAGTTTTCAGTGTATTAAAACGAAGGCCCCAGGTAGACGTTGATATTCTAGTAAGCGCATAGAAATTTCGTTTCGCTTTTTCACCTACAGATTTAATATGCTCGACAAATGAAAATTTTTTTTCTAAGAGTAGACCAAGATAGCAAACTGAATCTTTCTTTTTGACTGTCATATTATTGAATTTTATACGCGGCAACGATTGTAAATTTCCTTTTAATAAAAGGTGATACGTTTTTTGTGGGGCAAATGTAAGCCAATTTCGTGTGCCCCATTCGAGTATATTATTGAGACAAATTTCTGCTAATTTCTCTAAACCGTCTCTAGTGTTGGATTCTACGAGTAGAAGACCGTCGTCGGCATAGCCGATCAATTGACAGTGTTTCGGCAGAGGTAATTCGAGGAAATCGTCAAAACCTAAATTCCATAGATATGGACTTAGCACCGAACCTTGGGGGCAGCCCATCGTCAGTGCCTTCGACACAGCATGGTGACCAAGTTTCAGTTTAGTCGAGCTTTGTGAAAAGTATGACTGTATAATTAGGTAGATGTTCCTATAGCACCCACGAGTCTTTAATTTAAGAAGTAGCATTGGCCACCAGGCGTTGTCGAAGGCACCTGAGATATCCAGGAAAACGCCTAGCACGTATTTAAAAGCGGATGTATTAATAACTTTTCTCACCGCAATGGCTGCGTCGATAGTTGATTTACCGCGAGTGAAACCGAATTGCTTATGGTTGAATGTTGGTCCACCTGGCAATAAACGAGGAACAATTAGCCGTTCTAAGAGTTTGCCTAGTGAGGGCAATAAGGTGATTGGTCGATATGATTTCGGGTCATCTGGTGGCTTATCACCGCCTTTAGGAATTATCCGTATATATCCGCGACGCCATGACCGAGGAAAAATACCTTCAGATATACAACGATTAAAAACCATTAACATTGAGCTGCCCGATGCTCGACTAGCTTCTTTGATCATTTTATTTGATATTTTGTCTTCACCAGCAGCTTTGTTGAGGGGAAGAGCTCTAACGGTATTCATAAACTCGGCAAAAGACGGAAGGTCAGACATAGGCGAGAGAGGTGGGTCAGCGGCCCACGCGCGTATTTGTTTATGGTGTTCGCTGTCGACTGATATGTTATCGTCTGGAATTAACGTATTTAATAAAACTTCCGTGGTCTCCTCAATACCCGTAGTGTGTTTATCACTCACTTTGATATTTTGTACGTAAGCTAGGTCGATTGAGCGATTTGCTTTAAACTCATGATATAGTGGAGACCACGGACCTTCACTTTCTAATTTTTCAACAATCCTATTTAATAAAGCGTCTTTCGACTTTTCCACCGCAGTTCGGTAGCAAGACCGGGCAGCTTTCAGTAAAGATAGAGATTCATCAAAGGCCGCTCCCATCCTGCATGTCTTTTTGAGTTTATTATGTTTCCTGCGCGCCTTTCGGAAGCGTTTGCTGAGCTCTACTAATTGATTATTCCACCAATCACACCTCTTAGTGTTAGGCAGGGGTGTTCGACCCAAAGCTATATCAGCACAGTATATTAGAGATTTTGACATTATTTCAGCACTTTCTTCTGCGGTTAATTGACTGCGAGTGAAATCCCTAGCACATGAGGAAAAGAGCGAGCTGAAAAAATCCCAGTTAGCTCCTTTAGATTTATATCTAAAATTGTAGCTCTGTCTAGTAGGATCCTGCGACAGACTCGATCGAAATTCGTACACGATCAGACGGTGATCACTACACGACGCGTCAGGGAGAACGCGCCATCTATTTAAGCGGACGTCTGCGCTTGAAAGCGTGACGTCAATAGAAGATTCACCCATAGGGCTGCAAAATGTTGGTGGTGCATCAGGTGTATTGTGGATGGACAGATTCATCTCAGCGATGAAATCTTCTATCGCACACCGTCGGTCAGTGTCGGTGTATCTAAACTTGCCATACCAAGAGAGAGTAGATGACGCATTCACGTCAGCACCTATTATAATTTTACGGCCCGTGAGAGACCGCAAAACATGGCGAAGATGGTGTAAATGTGGATTTACGGGGTCTGAATATTGAAAATAATAGCTCACAACGTAAACCCTACAGGATGAGGATGTAATCTCAGCGACAGCACAGTGTGACGTCATAAGATTTTGTAGTGACGTAACCGTAAATTTGGCACTTGCAACATAGATGCCGGCTCGTGCTTTGTTGTCCAATTGTACAACCCTATTACGTAAGCGAGTACTATGGTATTGTTCTTGTATAAGTACGATATCTAGATTATATTCCATAACTAGACGGTCTAGCTCTGATGTCGCTACCCTATCATTATGGCGATTTAATTGCCCTATATTTAAACTATCCATTTTTTTAATAATTTGTATTGAGTACTAATTGTTCTAACTTTAACTTGTAGGTGGGGCAGTCCGATGCGCCACATAGATGATCATAAGGTTTTTTAAAACGTTTACACGACGCACATTTTGGTTTAAAATCTGATTTGTCTTTATTTGGGCAGGACTTCGTGATATGTCCTTCGGTACAGTGACCACACGTAGGTGTTTTTTCTGTACAGTACTTCGCGACATGACCGTGAACCTGGCAGTTTGAGCAACGTACTACTTCTAAATCATCGTAGAAGCGGCAGTTGGCCCAGTCTATAAATAGTTTTTCTTTTGTGGTTAACAGATGGACGCGCACTTCGCGATCAAGTTCGATGCCGATCCACTTCCGCCCATTCTGTAATTTTCTATTACCGATAATTTTCGTAGATTTAATGAATTCGTCCTCTTTAAGTGACATTTCGTCTTTAATATTTTGACGGTACAGTGCGACAAGGAACGCGTCGTCTTCCATAGAAATCGGCACGTCTTTAATTATTAAACGAGGACGTCTACCTTTCGATTTTTCTAAACGTAGGCCAGCGGCCTTTATAGCGTCGACTGATTCCAGTTTTTTAATCTGTCTCTCATTAGTAACGCGAAGGACGACACCCGATTTCGCGGCTTTTTTGACGCCTACTATTTGGAAACCATCATCGATAGGTTTGATTGCCTTCAGTAACGCTTGTTTGGTAGCTGAAGATGACGCGTAATCAGCTGTACGTTCGGCCGTGGGATATGCAATTACACAGGGAGCGCGCGACGAGCGAACCTCGAACTGTGGCACCACATTTGACAGTTTTAATTTTTCGGCGTAAGATGGTTTTTTAATATCGTTTATAGGGAGTTTAGTTTGAACTTGGCTTAATTCTCGTTCGACGTTGGCCAGTTTAGTCTCATTACAAGATGATTTTAATGCTAAAATCGATACAATGGCCGTAATGCGTTGGGTGTAATCCATAATGGCAGTTTTATTTGCGTTATTCATACGTGAACCCTGATCATTTACGAGCTCATTTATTTTTGACAAAAAAGTTGACGCCTCGGAAACCAGCTCGCAATAATCGGCTTTTCCCGTGTCACTAACACTAAGTGGAGACGAGTTATTCGCGATATGTACCGGTATGGATTTCGTCTCGGGTGTAACGTATGCCGGAGACGGCTCATTGTAAAGGGCACGTCTGCTGTTACCGGCTGGTGGTGAGCGAGGTGTTAACTGACTCAAACGAAATACGTCGGCGCCACGATCAGGCGGTTCGCTATCACGAACAAAACACAACAAATCACAATTGGAAACACTGCACAAGCCGATAGAATATCCTTAAAAGGACAAAACTATTTTTATTCTACGCGCGAATCAACTTCGCACTGTACTAGGCTAAGGCGGGGAGGGGAAAACCATTTACTTGCAAATATTTAAAAACATTCGAAGGGGTCATATATCAAACCCCGCTTCAAACAACCGGTCGAGTTCCTGAATACACCGAAGCTTCCCGGTATCCCAGCTCGCATCTTAAAATTGAGAGCTGGCGCGCCGAAATTATACAATGTTTGCAAGTTTGCAAGAAAAAACATTCTAAGATTCTCCAAATGCCATCAAATTATCTCTTAAAATTTCAGTGAGTGCAGTTTGCCATCAAAGTCTACTTTGCAATGACCATAAACAAAGCTCGAGGTCAAATTCTTAAGGTAGCGGGAGTGGACTTGAAAGAGAGCTGCTCTTGCCGTGGGCAATTGTATGTGATATGCTTCAGAGTAAGCTCACAGAGAAGCCTGGTAATTCTCATTTCAATCCAAAAGGAAAACAAAAGATATTGTTTACAAAGAAATACTGCAGTTGGTGTAGTATCGCGGGTGCATGGACCGGGTTTAGTCCGTCACCCGCAGAAAGCTCAGCCTCATGAAGGCGACGCCTCGGCATCACATTTGTTTGTTGCCGGGGCGTCTATAATGATGATACCCGAAAGGATAACCCGTCGGGTCGGCCATGGATGTCAAGGAAGCGGTACCAGAGGTCAGCCTAATTTCGATGCTAAACACGGTGGGTTATGGGGCCGCACACTGCCCTTCCGTCACCTCGGTCAATGTGCGCAGCTGTTTAAAACGTAGCCTCCTAAGAAAAAAGCCTCGTGTCCATAATATATAACAAAATATTTTATAAGTATACAAACATGTAAACACAATAATTTATAAAAAATAATAAACTTAATAACGTAAAAAACCAAAAAATCTATTAGAACCATTTTTGACTTCTACGCGGCCGAAAACGCGGGCAAATGCTAGTAATTAATAAAATAATGAAAAAGGCAAAAAATGATAAAAAGGAAGCTAAGGATCCGAACCGTGCTCCGGTTTGTTGGGATTAGACTACTCTATGTTCCAACTGAGCTATGTCTGTTCTTAATGTCAAAATTCAAAAATCGTCAAAATTTGCCTTCATATGTTAATAGTTTTCAGCCAATGAAAAATTGTATTTTTTACATACATACATATCATCACGCCATATCCCTTGCAGGGTAGGCAGAGAGAACAGAGTGCCAGAGAACTCTATCTCTGCATACTTCACTCGCTTCCTCAACATTCATAATTCTCTTCATACACGCTCGCCGGTTTCGGAGACTCTTGACTCCACCTTCCTTCAGTACATGACCGATCTGGTCTAGGTCGGATAGTCGCGGTCTCCCCCGATACCTACATCCTTTCGCTTTCGCATTGTATATCTTCTTAACCAGACGTTCGTTCGGCATTCTTTCCACATGTCCGAACCATCGGAGCATTCCCTTTCGCATCTTTACACCAATACTCTCTTTCATACCTACTCGTTCTCTTACGTCGTCGTTACGAATGCGGTCGGTCAGCCTAACTCCACAGATTTTCCGAAGAGATCGCATTTCGACCGCATTAATTTTACTTTCATACTCTTTTCTGCATACCCAACTCTCGCTTCCATACAGTAATGTTGGGACAAGCACTGCGTTATGTATTGCTACACGTGCCTTCTGGCTGAGGTGGTGGCTGCCGAGAAGTTGCCCCAACGCTCCGTTCACTCTATTTCCCGCATTCACTCTTCGCTCTATATCAGTGGTGTACCGTCCATCTCGGCTAAATCCAAGATATACAAATTCATCCACTTGCTCTAGTACATCATTACCTATTGTTACTCTTACATCTGTTCTGGCTTCATCTCTTTCAAAGACCATTATTTTGGTTTTGCTCACATTCACGCGTAGATCCCTTTTCTTACAATCTTCTGTCATTGTGTCGACTAGGGTCTGCAGGTCAGTCGCTGACTGTGCCAGCAGGACTGCATCATCTGCATAAAGCAGAGCAGAGACCACTGAGTCACCCATCTGGACTCCCACATTCATATCGTTCAACCTTTGGAGACATTTATCCAGATATATGATAAACAGCCTGGCTGATAGAACGCAGCCCTGCTTAACGCCGATATTGACGTCAAACCAAGGCGACATTCCATCATCCAGCCGCACACAGGCTCTACTGCCCATATAACTGGATTGCACAGCCTGCAGCAGTTTACCGTTAATACCATACTCCGGTAAAATGTCCCAAAGTTCCTTTCGTACAACCGTGTCAAATGCTCTCTCCAGATTCACAAAACTGCAGAAAACCCTCTGACCTGGGGCCAGATGCTTCTCCACAATGTTGCGCAGAGAGAACACTTGATCCATGCATCCCCTTCCACTCCTGAAACCTCCTTGTGTCTCACACAGTAAACCATCGGACACCATCCTCATTCTCCTTTCAATAATTTTACCATACACTTTTGCTGCCAAACTGGTCAAGCTTATGGCTCTGTAATTTGCGCAGTCATAACGTGAACCCTTGTTTTTAAACAAAGGCACGATGACTGCGCTATTCCAGTCCCCGGGAACCATTCCCGAGCTCCAACATAAATTGAGGAGCAACAGGAACGCCTCCCGGACACAGGAGCCACCAAGCTTGATCATCTCGGCAGACACCATATCAATGCCCGCTGCCTTACCATTTCTCAAACTTCTTATCGCCCATTCAACTTCATCCATACTGATGCCATCGGAGGACGCCGTCGCCGAATGTTGATCTACTAGACCACATGCGACACCGGCGCCAACCGTAGCATCCTCATACATATCGCCAAAATATTCACTCCATCGGCTTAACACGTCTTGTGTTTGTGTAAGAATGTCTCCACCTTTAGACCTTATTTTATTCATTCTGAAGGCTGACCAACCACCCCGAGATTTCTTCACCTCCCTCCAAAAGAGTTTGGTGTTACCCTCGAAGTTTTTGCTCAGCCTATCTTCTGCACTCATACTTGCTCTATCACGTTTCTTTTTCACTAAGGCCTTGGTGTCATTCTTACATTGCCGATATATTTCTTTCTTCTGTTCAGTCATACTGTCATTCAGATTCAAAGAAGAGACATAGTCCAGCCACGCTTTCTTCTTTTGCTCTACGGAAGCTGCCACTTCCGCATCCCACCATGCATCACCATTTGTGTTTCTATGCTTCTTTGAACTTCCACATACTTCTTTCGCTGTGTCTACCATACTCTCTTTCAATACTCTCCAGCATTCTTCAATGTCCGATTGCGGCTGGCTTGCCATCGTCAGCCGTTCTCGGACACCCTCTGCGTACTTTTCTCTTACACACTCTTCTTGCAACCTTTCAACCTTTATTCTTTCAAGCCCTCCGAAGTGGACACGCTCTCGCCAGTGCCTCCACTTTCTGAACAGACCACTAAATCTCGCAATAACGAGATAGTGGTCCGTATCGACTGTGGGGCCCCTGTAGGCTCTTGCGTCCAATATTTTGCTTCGGAGGCGACTGTCTACCAAAATTAAATCTATTATACTTTTCTGTTCATTCCTTCTCCATGTATACATATGGATGTCCTTATGTTGGAAAAATGTGTTTGACACAATAAGGTTTCTCTCCATGCATACATCCGCTATGAGCCTACCTGCGTCGTTCACTCTCTTATCACCAAATGGACCAAGTACGTCCTCATAGTCAGGACGCTTGGTCCCCACCCATCCGTTCAAATCTCCGCATACAATCACGCGTTCACTGGTTTCTGCCATATCCAGAACTTCCCTAACATTATCCCAAAACTTCTCTAGGTCTGATGCCACCGAGGATCCTACGGGAGCATATGCTACAACCATGAATACCTTGGTGACACCAAGTTTTATACGGACCCAAAGAAGTCTGGGATCACATTCCGTAATCCTTCACACCTGAGGCCAAGCGAGAGGACAGCAGTACTCCTACCCCCATTGCTGGCTCGATCGCTCTGTGGTACACCAGACCACAGAGCCATCCCGCCACCAGGAAGATCGCAGGCGTCGCTGCCCCTCCGCTTGGTCTCTGTTACACAGAGCACGTCTAGCTGTTTGTCCGCCATGACGGATATCAGCTCGTGCAACTTACCTTCCACACAACCTCTTACATTCCACGTGCCCACCCGGCACTCTGCTCTCCTCGACTCGCCTGACTGGGCAAGGCGTGATGGGTGGCGGCCCCCATCGCCGCAACTGCTGAAGTTCGTACCGACGGGGGCGGGTCGGTACGCGTCGCCTGCGGAGGGCAATTGCCCTACTATGCCACGCTGGTCAGACGTGTTGGTATAGGGTTTTGTTTCGAGGTTTCCTTCTCTCGCATAGATGTTATATGAGTTTTATATCCCTTAGTCGTCTTGTACGATCACCCACGTGTAAAATAGGGGGTGGTGAATTGTATTCTTACTCCGTCACCACACGGAAAATTACCATTAGGTATATCGACCTCAAACAATACAGTAGAAAAATTATAAATTTGGGACGGTGTAAGAATACAATGTGTTACTATCCTTACTATTCTGTGGTCGACTTTGCTGTGGGCGTCGTAAAAACCGAGAACCAGAAGAGTCTCTGCTGGACAACTTCTAGCACTAATTCCGATCGCCAACCCACTTGCCAAGTGTGGTGATTATGGCTGATCATAATGATGAAACGAAGAGAGCCGAAATAGAACATACAGAGACTGTTTAGAGATAGATTATCCCGCTGTTTGACCGCTCAATATAGTATTATAATTACATTCTAGTTGAGGTGATGTCACTCGTAACTTGCATAGTATATCAGGTTGTCGATTTTTGGCAAACTAGGGTTAGGTCACAGACCGAATAAACTGTACGGGGAGGTAGAAAACACTGCGTGCAGCGGCATAGCTTGCCATATTATACCTCTCTGTATCCATTTGGTTGGATCAATCCTGGATAACCTAGCGATTCAGGCCCCAGATGTTATTTTCGTTTACATATTATACGAAAGGAACTTTGGGACATTTTACCGGAGTATGGTATTAGCGGTAAACTGCTACAGGCTGTGCAGTCCAGTTACATGGGCTGTAGAGCCTGTGTGCGGCTGGATGAGGGAATGTCACCTTGGTTTGACGTCAATATCGGCGTTAAGCAGGGATGCGTTCTGTCAGCCAGGCTTATTATCATATATCTGGATAAATGTCTCCAAAGGTTGAACGATATGAATGTGGGGGTCCAGATGGGCGACTCAGTGGTCACTGCTCTGCTTTATGCAGATGATGCAGTCTTGCTGGCACAGTCAGCGACTGACCTGCAGACCCTAGTCGACACAATGACAGAAGATTGTAAGAAAAGGGGTCTACGCGTGAATGTGAGCAAAACCAAAATAATGGTCTTTGAAAGAGATAAAACCAGAACAGATGTAAGAGTAACAATAGGTAATGATGTACTAGAGCAAGTGGATGAATTTGTATATCTTGAATGTGGATTTAGCCGAGATGGAAGGTACACCACTGATATAGAGCGAAGAGTGAATGCGGGAAATAGAGTGAACGGAGCGTTGGGGCAACTTCTCGGCAGCCACCACCTCAGCCAGAAGGCACGTGTAGCAATACATAACGCAGTGCTTGTCCCAACATTACTGTATGGAAGCGAGAGTTGGGTATGCAGAAAAGAGTATGATAGTAAAATTAATGCGGTCGAAATGCGATCTCTGCGGAAAATCTGTGGAGTTAGGCTGACCGACCGCATTCGTAACGACGACGTAAGAGAGCGAGTAGGTATGAAAGAGAGTATTGGTGTAAAGATGCGAAAGGGAATGCTCCGATGGTTCGGACATGTTGAAAGAATGCCGAACGAACGCCTGGTTAAGAAGATATACAATGCGAAAGTGGAAGGATGTAGGTACCGAGGGAGACCGAGACTAACCTACCTAGACCAGATCGGTCATGTACTGAAGGAAGGTGGAGTCAAGAGTCTCCGAAACCGGCGAGCGTGTATGAAAGAATTATGAATGTTGAGGAAGCGAGTGAAGTATGCAGAGATAGAGTTCTCTGGCACTCTGTTCTCTCTGCCTACCCTGCAAGGGATATGGCGTGATGATATGTATGTATGTATTATTTATCGCGGGCCTTGGGAAATATCTACTTCACGTATATTCATAATCACAATGTAGGTTTACTGATTCTAACTACGGATTATAAAATAGATTATTCTACCGGTGTTAAATGACGCTGAGCATGTGCGGCGTACACGTGCTCAACGAATGGTTCACTCATTTCTGATTGCGTCATCACTATAATAAAATAACGTTTCTTTTGTAATCATATTTTGATATTAATGTGTATTTATTACATGATTTGTTTATGAATATGAAAGGACGTATCATAGGAAGATTGGCTATCGTATGAATCCCTATGAATTCTGTTTATCCAGCACATCAAGGACACGTTCTCTGTTGAGATTATGAGTACGATAACACGAGTGACTAGCAATACATCGGTATCAGAATGATTTTGCAGCATAGAGGAAAGATAAGCTAAAACTAAAAAACTTGTGTTTGAAGTCGAGCGCTCTTTATGGAGGACTTGAACTGAGGTGAACGTGACTTACAGTTCAGTCTCATAAAACTTTTCAAATCTCCTAGACTTTTATTTAGGTTCACTGGCGTCGAAATATTAAACAGTTCAGAAGTCTTCTTGGAAGACAAAGCGTAATTGACTGTTCCGACTTCAAACCGAGACCTCTATTTATATAGTAGTAAGCGTAAATTCGCCTACAGGTGGGAGTACTTATTGCACAGTCTATGAACAGCCGCGCCTGACTCAACGACTGTTTGCTTTAGTATCACGTTACTCTTTATCCCACATATGCGCAGGGTCTGGCATCAACTACTTACTTACTGTGGTGTCTCACTAGCGTTATGACTTGTGTCGTCGTTCTTTAAATGAATTTCAAGAAGAACACTTCTCTCTCGGTAGGCAGTTGGTCTGTCTAATATTGCCAAGTTTCAAGAGCGGAACGTATAATTTTCTACTTGAAGTATTTTAGACCGACTGAATTATTTTAGATGTTATATAAAAAAAGATAATAGATAAATAAATACATGAAATTACAAGTTATGCCGCAAATTTGTAGAGTCGAGACCTGAAAGTACTGCTAATTTCATTAAAAATATTAATGTTGTTATATTTAATATTGTATCAGCTATAAGCTCGTCTTATAAATCTAAATTTATACGAAGCCAGACTCCTAGTCTGGCTTCGTATAAGAAGAATTATGATGCTGAATATACTTACGTAATAATCAATTCCTAGCCGTACGGTTGTGTTAACAGCGTGTCCCTATTAAGGGCTTTCTGCTCATTCTGATAGTGAGGAGAACACTAGACTAGTCTAGCCAAGAAGAAATTTTATGTTGGATTTTACATTGAATATTTTTCTTGACTTTTAATTGTCGTTTGTGAACACGAAGAAAAAACCAAGTGTATATTAATTACATGTTCGATAGGTGCTTAAATAGTCATGATTAAACTTAACTAATTAATTAACTTCGAATTTCATTTCTATGTGATAATTGAAATACCTACATTATGTTTTTGAAATATATTTTGACCTAGTGTCTTTATGAAAATTCGCCGATTAGATAAGTTAAAAGTAATATTATTTCTTATCAGCGTAGATTAAAGTTGTGTTTTGATAACACCAAGATATCGTAGATTAGCTATTGCAATTGTCTCGTTTAATTATTTTTATTGTAGTAGATATCTCAGGTAATTTGGATAAGATTTTTGTTTGTTGCTTGCTTGAAGCTTGTAGCGGTATGTCGTGTTTCTATAAATAAATACTCATCGCCGTTATGACGTTATCATTGCCATATCACTTTGCACTGATATAATTAATAATATGTTCATAGTATTGTTTATCCAAAATTTATTGTTTAATGCTGTGTGGTAGCGGCTACGAATACTACCAACCCTTACTTTCCTCGTGGATGTTGTAAGAGACAACTGAGAGCCTTATAACGACCAGTGCCAACTCCATCTGATGCCGTTTGGTCAACAATTACATTCTCAAGGAGGGTTAACGTCTGGCAGGCGGCCGGTCATAAAACTATTGCCAATAACTTTTACAATATGTACTATACAAGAAGAGTACATATTGTATCGACCCCAAGTAATTGGGACAAGAGTAAGAGAATGAAGTATTGTTTATCTAAAATAGTAATAGACATTAAACTATTGCCATGTTTTATGACTATCATTATCGTTTTCGGTGCAAATTAAAATATTGCCATTATATGCCTAAACACAACTTGTTTCAACTACAAATTTTGTACCGTTGTCAGTGAGAGGGCAACATTTTTGTACCGTTGTCAGTGAGAGGGAAACAATTTTGTACCGTTGTCAGTGAGAGCGAAACATTTTTGTACCGTTGTCAGTGAGAAGGAAACATTTTTGTACCGTTGTCAGTGAGAGGGAAACATTTTTGTACCGTTGTCAGTGAGAGGGAAACATTTTTGTACCGTTGTCAGTGATAGGGCAACAATTTTGTACCGTTGTCAGTTAGAGGGAAACATTTTTGTACCGTTGTCAGTGATAGGGCAACAATTTTGTACCGTTGTCAGTGAGAGGGTAACATTTTTGTACCGTTGTCAGTGAGAGGGAAACATTTTTGTACCGTTGTCAGTGAGAGGGAAACATTTTTGTACCGTTGTCAGTGAGAGGGAAACATTTTTGTACCGTTGTCAGTGATAGGGCAACAATTTTGTACCGTTGTCAGTGAGAGGGAAACATTTTTGTACCGTTGTCAGTGAGAGGGAAACATTTTTGTACCGTTGTCAGTGAGAGGGAAACATTTTTGTACCGTTGTCAGTGAGAGGGAAACATTTTTGTACCGTTGTCAGTGAGAGGGAAACAATTTTGTACCGTTGTCAGTGAGAGGGAAATATTTTTTGCAAATTTTGTGATAATGTAAAAGAGGAAATTTGCTAATAAATGCTGCAAAATTCCATGTTCTGCACGCACCTGTGATAAATGATGTTTGACAAAATGCTAAATAATAATATTATCAACAAAGATGACATATCATAATATATATTATATCGAGATGCCAATAATTGGCACCGTTAATTATATAGGTACTGGCCATCATGTGATGGCACATGATGACACACATGTACAAATGTAGAAATTCTGCAAATGAATATTTTCATAATATAAAAATATCAATATTTCTCCTCGGTCTGGATACGGAGAATGAATACAATTGACAATTCCTTCCTTTTACATAAGTGTCGTAAAAAATGACTAAGGAAATCATGTAATTAAACCAACGTCTGACCAGTATATATATTTTATAGTAGGCCTATTTTCCAGCCATTCTGCATAGGACACGTGGCAAGTAGAGTATAGAAGTCAAAAAGAGTATCGACCGATAATTCCCCGATTGTCAAGAATTATAAATAGATTCCTCCGTCAGCAGCAAATATTTTTGACAAACATTAGTTATATTTTGGCGCGTGTCTATGAATTAATTGAAATCAACACAGTTATTTTCATTACAACAAACCTGTTATATTGCTAAGCGATTTTAGGCTGTCTACAAGAACTGATCCAAAAGTAAAGATTTCGTTAATACGTATATATAAAAACAAGCTCTTTTATATATATAACATATAAAAGTCATGTAAATAAAATACAAATGCACCACACATACAGATCTAGGAACATCTAAGTTGTAAAAAGAAAGAAACTTCTATTTCAAATTCAGTTGAACGATTATATAATATTTGAAAAAGATAATCATATATTTATAATTAATTCTTAATGTCTGTCATATAATCACCCATATAGAATATTATGTTGATCCATATTGTCGTTTCTGCATGAACGCTTATGTTTCAAAGCGTAGCAAAAATATTCTACGAAATAATTGTAACAATGATCAACAATATTGTGAAGAATTTGCTTAAATAATTTATTCGTCGGCTAGTGTGGTCAATCTCAAGTCCATTTTGAATTCGTAAGAATATACACAAATGTATTTTCGATAGATTTTTCTTGTAGATCTCATACACTTTATATATGGCGAATTATACAGTATACGTACGTAGTGTACCTATTAGTAGTTATACGAGTATATGAGTTGAGGATCTTGGTATAAAAAAACAAATATTTATATTCGACATTCAACATCTATTTATTTTATATGCAACATCAATGGAATAATATACTTTTATAATTTAACTAAAGAATTGCATTTGTGAATAACATATTTTTGTTATAGTAATTATTAATAATTTAAAATAATGACTGTTTTTTATGGCAAATATTGAAGTTCGGTTATAATAATAAAGATAATAAACATTTTAACTTACTGTTCCTTACACTAAGTTCTACATATATTAACATTTATTAAGAATAGGACAGATTCTGTTCTAAAATATGTAGTTGGTAATTATATAAGTATAATAGGATATTTTTATTTCATAAATAATATACTTTGAGCGTTTATACAATAATGGAATAGAGTAAATAGTTTATAAAACTTTATGTATAGAAATATATATTTTGTATTACTTTTTCTAAACTATAAAAGATCTAAAAGGGCTCACTAACCTTCGGGACGTAATATGGGGTAAATATATTTAGATTTAGTTCGAGTTAGTTAATATAATGGTATGATGACAATATTATTTACTTACGACAGTGTAGAATATATTTTAGACAATATGGAGCGATTAATCTATTAGACATTTATTCTAAAATATGTTTTACTATATTACGACATTAATGTAAGATTAATTTGATTAAATATTGAGTTTATTGTGGGTCCGTTTTAGTTTCAGCATGTGTCTCGTTAGGAGATATTATGATTATAATAAATATATTAGAGTAATAGCAGTTTAATATTAGAAAAATAAGAATCGATATGTCTGGAGAGTCATTTGCTGAATCATTCTTAATGAAGTGTATCTGCAGCAGAAGTGAAAGAGATATTCATGTATGAATAATGACTGAATCGATAGGAGATATTATTCGGACACAAATCATTCAATATCCGAAACTGCTCCTTCTCTTTCTGAACGACTTCTCCTTCCATCTGTCTTGTAAATAATTTAATCAATATAATATATAAGTGGATATATATACAACATCGACAGTGGATGGCTAAATTACGCATCTATGCGATTCAACATTAAAGATTAATTAAAACTCATTAATATTTACAAATAAACATACAACAGTGTCTGATATGACACATCACTCAAAGGTAATTATAAATTAAAATAATCAAAATTAATATCACAGCAAAGAAATGTTTAAGCTTTGTCGCATCATTACCATGTGGTGCGCTGTGCTCACTTAGCTTGTGACGCACGGGTCCAAGTTCCAGTAGAAATCCATGTCAATCGTATTTGGCACTAACCATGGCTGGCGACGCGTCTCATAGTAGTGTGTCCTCTGGACACCAGAGGCTGGCAAATACATCGCATGCGCCGGCCTCTGTAGAGCCGTATCTCAACCAAGCTTAAAGGAGGTACCTTCACCAGGATCTAAAGTGCTGGGTTTCTCCGGCAGGGGACGATTAATCATTTTCGCCGATGTGTTGGAAGTTGTAGATTTAATTGTTGATTGATTGGGTTGTTTATATTTAGGACTCGCTTGCTCGCCAGTAACATTCATCTTTTCACGAACAGCGCGAAGGTAAGGACCACGTGGTATTGCTTGCTCCGCTACTACATCGGGCATGTTTCCCAAGAGTGTTCGCTTTTCTTTATCATTATTAGCAATTTCAGCATACAGATGGACGGCCAAATCTTTTGGTTCAAAATATTCGTGGACTAGTGCCGTTTGTCTATTATAAGGTGACTGAGGTTTTAATCTTTCAATAGGAGTAGTTTCCGTACCAACACTCTTCATTTCTTTTTTGTTCCTTCCTATACGCGTGGTTGTGTTTTGGTAGGGCAGCTCATAAATATTTTCTTGATTGAACTCTGGCACGTTATCGTCCATTTTCGTAAGTACATATAAATGTTCAATAGTTTCGCGAGCTTCTACGTAATTTTCTGGATTCTCCAACTTTTCTTTTAAATTTTGCAGAAGCTCTTTGGTCAGTTCTTCCGGTAATGTTTGTGTTGTTTTATCTTCGGTAGGTATTATTTCTTCATGGAGATTAGGTTCTTGAACAATATCTTGAACTCTAGTTGGTTCATTTAAACAATGTCGTTCTGAATATTCATTAACTGAAAGCCGTGAAATAGATCTAGCATTATCTAGTCCGTTAGATACTCCACAAGAAAACATTCGGTCGCAAAAAGAACCACAAGACGAGTTAGAGGAAATCAGAAAGTTTTTGACATTGATGCAATAGCCTTTACGCCGCATCCATCTTATAAGACTTATGAACATAACTATTATAACACACCCTAAACATGTAACTATTACTATACCTATAACCTTTTTGTCACGGTCACTCATAATCTGCTCAGGTTTACTCTTATGAGGAAACCTGGGATTTTTTATTTCAGTACCACTACCATCTGCTTTTATAATGTATGATTTACAGTGAAATGTTAGTGAATTTTTTACACAAACACCATCCAGAAATTTTTCAAATATTATGTTTTGTTCGGGTTCATTAAAGCAACGAGCTAAAAACTCATCTATAGTACAAAAACTTTGAGATTGATATGCCTCTGCAGATTCAATATCTAAAATTTCTGCTAGCCAAGTACTTATATTACAGTGACAAGTTTGGCCGTAATAATTTCCTTTATATACGACGTTATATGCTGAATGTGACTGTGCTTTGCCTATAAATTTTAAACTACTCGGATGTGCCGTTTCTATTTCATTTTCGACAAAAGTTAAATCATGCACTGATTGTTCATTTGTTGTTGTATCTAACGCTACTATAGCGTTTGGCACTAGTTCATCAAAAGAGTTTTTCTCCATTTGCAATTTAGTCCATGACGATAGTTCAATGCTTTTCTCCATTAGTTTATGAAATTCTGTATTGCCTATTACAGCAGATGCCACGGTGATATTAATACCACCTGTGTCAATATTATCGATCCTGAAATGAATAAAAATTAAATTAGAAAGTAAAAATGTATTTTTGAATCACATGCCATATATGTATTTAAAGTATATTTTTATAAGCAGTTGATAATAATTTCTTTAAGTAGATTCTTGAATTATTTAAAGTACTCACAATGTATATGAAATATTGAGATTTCCGACTGCAGATTGGAGTGCTCTTGAAGCGATTAGTCGTATTCTGCATCCAAAGAAGTAAAGATTGTTGATAAGCGACTGTTGCGAAAATGCATCTTCGTCTATATTTTGAATAGAGCTGTTGAGAGCCATCACAATATTGTAAGTATTTGCATAGAAGGCTTCTGCGTGAATACTATTTATTTTAACATTGTCAAGTACAATTTCTGCTGCAGATGACCCAAAAACACGAGCTGGCACGTCCGGCACTGTCACATTTGTCATATGAATCTGAAAAGAAATGGTAATTTTTGTTAGATATTTCGCATTTAAAATGAGTAAACCAGAATAGTGAACATTAAATTCGCTTTTGCAGTGAAGTGCGCATGCTAAGTTAAATACGCCAATAAAATTGTACTGACCGACATGCCTGGACCATGTTCACCGACGTTACCGGCTGTAGAGTCTAGTTTGAAAGAACCCGCGCCGAGTTGCAGCGAGTTGACGTTAGTGATGTTCATATTCAACAGCCAGGAGAAAGCGGGACCTTCCGTGGACACGCTTTCACAGTTATTTATTGTCACCGAAAGGGGACCTGTAATCAATAAAAAATATAATTAAATAAACTATTAAAACTTTCATGTTGTTTTATGGACGGTAACTTTTTAATTATCTGAAATAATTTCTTAAAGCGTTTATTCTTTATATTTTCTAGTATCCACAACGATAAAGGTGCTGTATTAGAATAAAGTGTTTCATGAGTCATTATCCTGTGGAACACGAATATCGAGTCGGGGAAATCGTGTATTTTTAGATGGTAACCAGTGACGCTTGGGTGCCGACCATCTATTGACTGCGGAGGTGTCCTCAATTTAGAATAAAATGAATAGAACGTCATCGAAATTGGTGAATGTCCAGTATGTATTATTCTCTAATATATATATAATGATCTTAATAAATATACAGCTACTTATTAAAGGATTATTAGTTGAATAAAACTCGTACTTCGTGTTCAATTGAATAAGAACGTAATCGTCCAGCTATTAGGACCTTCTGATACTTGTTGCGTACATAGGGTCAGAATCAGGAGATTATAAGAGCTCTTGTTTAATGACTGTAAAGATCGAGAAAATATCGTATTGAAATCAATTGTACAGGTTTCCAATAAGTTGACATAATTGCAATATATATTTATCCATCTTATGTTAAACTTGTAAGTTTTAAACATACCGTTAACGCAATATATTTAATTGGTGTGATAGAGCTCTCAATAGAGAAGATAACTTAGACTAGTGTTAGAATTATTTTATAATAACCACTCTATTACTTATATCTAAACTAATAATTTACACAGATATATAATAAAATAGAATAATAAATAAAAAAAATCGCCTAATAACTATGCTATGTTTAAGACATTAAATAAAATGAGCAAAAGCTAACACTACAGCAACAACAGCAAAAGTTAAATAACACAACAGTAAAAGCTAAATCTACGAGTACGCCATAATTAAAACGATTGATCTATGATTAGCATGATTGCAAATATTAATATCACATCAAATATCACATAATACATATATATATATACAACACAAAAAATATGCAGCCAAAACCTAATTAAAGCCGTAAGCCGTTTGTAATGCAATGCACACGAGTACACATAAGCTTGTGTGTTTGTGGTTCATTATGAACGGCGGGGACACAGAAATAGTACAGAATTAGTCATCCAGCCGCATCGGCTTCCAGTGTTAGTACTTCCATATGTGTTAACAAAACTTTAGAACACGCGAAATTTTATGTCTGCCGACTCAATACATCCTATTCATGGATATAAAATGGAATATAAAATGGAATTCGTGTAACGTTTATTGTAATTAGCATAAATAAATTTCTATAACTGAACTTAAAAGTCTAATTAATAAAACATAATATTATTTAAAAAGTAAATATTTATATATAAAAAACTATATCTACTTCTTAACTTTCTTTTAATACTCTATATTCTTATTGTATATTAGTTATATATAAATCATCACCTCCACTTATATATGTTCCATTGTTGAGCACTAACTTTCTCCACAATAAGAGAGAAATTGACTTGCTATACTACGCTGGTCAAACGGGTTAGTACATATATATGCTTTTATTTCGACTGTACCTTCTTCTGCCTATAGATGCAAGAGAAGGAAAAATCGAAAGAAATCAAATATGTTATATGCATATTATATCCTTTAGTCATCTTTTTCGATATCCACGAACAAAAGAGGGGGTGGTCAATTGTATTATTACTTTGCAAGCATAAATACATATATATATATATATATATATATATATATATATATATATATATACATACATATATATATATACATACATATATATATATATACATACATATATATATATATACATACATATATATATATATACATATATATATATATATACATATATATATATATATATATATATATATATATATATATATATATATATATATATATATATATATATATATATATATATATATATATATATATACATATATATATAAATATAAATATATATATGTATATATATATATATATATATATATATATATATATAATGTTGTGAAGAAAGCCTTAAGCATGAATGTTGAAGGCTTAAGGGGTAAGGGAAGACCGAAGAAAAGATGGATGAACTGCGTGAAACATGACATGGATAGACAAGGAGTGACCACAGAGATGACGTCTGATAGAGTTGTGTGGAAGGAGAAGACATATTGCGTCGACCCCAAATAAATTGGGATAAGAGCAGGTTGATGATGATGATGATGATATATAAATATAAATATATACACCTATATATATATATATATATACACATACATACATACTTCAATTTAATATTCTTGAACCCAGGGACCGGTTTATCTTCATCTAAACGTAACCAATGTAATTATGTGTACTTAACCAACATGCTTATGTTTGTAGATACTGTTCGATGGACATTGTTTCCTAAACCACGATATATGTATTATTTTAATGATAGTATATTTTTAGAGGCTGCAAGTATTGCCCGTAATGTCGAGTAAGCCTAGTGGATATACACCGTCGCTGCCTCCTTGTAAACAGCTATGTGTTGAATTTATTTATAATGCGCCCGAATTAGTTCTGATTACAATAAATAAACTCTTAACGAGGCAACAACGTTCGGCCTAAATATTCAATCTATGTAAACTTCGTTTTTCTTTAGATATCTAATTTTATTTTTCTATAGTCTCGCATTTTTAGAAATAATTGAACACGGGTCGACGAAATCGATCGCAGCACGTGAGTTTATTACCGTTAATATATATTTCTACTAGCTTCTGCCCGCGGCTTCTCCCGCGTAAAGGGTTACTTTCCTAAAGTTTTTGATCCCCGATTTTTATTTTTGACCGTCGGTAATACAGTGCAACGGTATTACAATACTCAGGGTTGGAACTTCATTACTGGACTGCTAGATGGCGTTGAAGAAGCTAGATTTTGAGATTATTTGACAAACAATTTTTTTATTTTTCATATAAAAATTTTGATTTTTTTTTAATAAAAAGTATACTATGTTACTTTTAATACCTCCAAGAATATGTGTACAATGTTTCATGATGATCCGTTGAGTAGTTTTAGCGTGAAAGCGTAACAAATAAACTTACATTCACATTTATATATTAGTAGGGATTAGTAGGGATGTGTTGAACTCACGATAATTACAATACTTACTACATTTTCGCATTTTTATTCTAGAAAGTACAAACAGATGTCTGTTATAGTTAGGTTTCAATATTTATTAGTGATTTAGTTATACGTCTTAGTGGGTGAGTATATGCTGGCTTGTTACTGAGATTTTATAAGAAAATGTGATGTGCAGGGAACACGAATATATTAATATTTTTTGGTTGAATCAGAATTCCAGTCCTTTAGTTAGTGAAAATAACTAATTTCACTATTAGACATAAGTATGTATATCCAAAAAGGCGGATAGTACCTACTGGGTCGTAGTTAATGATTAATTTATTTGGTGATATCGTAGACTCCCACAGCTATGTAAGGAGTGGTATCACATTGCATACTTAACCCGTCAGAAAACGTAAATAATTCGAATCCAGCGTCTAATATACCGCAATACCTGTCATTAGACCAACGAGGCAATAAATTTAACAATATTAAAATTGTTATTAACCTGTTACATATTTGTATTATTGGATATTGATTTTGTGTATAAGAACACATCACATAGGATCATTTCTTTATTTATGGTAAGTTATTGATTTCGTCTGGTTTAGAATAGGCGGTCGTTGATCTAATGGCCCAGTATTGTCATCTATGTTTGGCTTGTCGTTGCAGCTTATCGGTAGTTTTTTTTTCTTTAGTTCGTCTGTAATATGGCATGCAGTCATGTGCGTCACTGCACAGCTTCTGTCCATATGGCGGCTCATTGCGCTTGCCACATAGTTTCTGATGACATGTTCTTTAACTTGAAATTATTTTACTAAACTGTTTGCCGGCATATTATTATAAAATTATTCAATAAACTGCAGATTACAAAAGTACTTGTTCGATACCAGTATTCGGACCTATGATTTTACTTATAATCGTTATTTGTATGCTACCGGTTCGACGAGACATAGACATTTAATATTGATATTAGTATTTTGAAGATAAACTTCAATTAACATATTAAAGGCTGTAATTTTAAACGAGTGATTGTTGTACTATATTATATGTGTTTATATCACATATGTAACCAATAAAACGTTTGAATATAATTTTGCATTTAGAGTCTCACGAAACGCGCTGTTGAAAGAAACAAAAAAAAGCATTTACAATGTCATCGCGGGCAACTCTGATTTACTATTGTTGTTATTTTTATATAGCATGATAGTGTATCAAAAATAATAAACCTTACCAAGCTACGTCCCCAGGTAGTTTTTTGTTCAAGCTAATCCCTTTATCTATCGTCTATACTTTTTTAAAGGTGGATACATAATATATCATACAAAATAATATATCATTGTGTTGGGGTAACTTTGTAGTTAATATTAAGAAACCAGAAATGAAACAAAAATTACATACTCGTATATTTAAAATAGTATTTTGTGGATCGATTAGAGTTGTTCTACATGGGAATTGAACCCACGACACTTCCCATAGGACATTGATAAGTATACTAATACTGCACCATTTGTGTAGTTAACAAAGAACTTAAAAATTACTCTTCATATAGAGCACGTGCATATGTTGAAATATACATGCGGGTTCCACAATCAGATTTGCGTACAGGTGCTATGGATTATTCGATACGCAATGCATTTGATTATGCCATTATGATCATACCAGTAAATAACGAAATAATTATTAATTAATATAAAAATTATTGTGGTTGAACATATATTTAAAAATTAAATATTCGTCGTCTGTTCGTTCGTGGTTATGCATTTCTCTGCTTGTAGCAGTTACGCGGAGTAGTTCTCTCACTTTTATTAATTATGGTTGAAACGGAGGATGACTGCCCTTGTAGTTAAATTCACTGTCGAATGTTGCTTATGTTCTGATCCACCAAACTGTAGCGGTATATTTTTGCTAAGAAGTAGATCTAGATCGGATGGCTTTATATTGTAGGTCTTCGAAATTAAGTAATGTCAATTCAATTTCGCTTTCAGTGCGTCACTCATTAACAGGAGATTGAAAATACGACCGAATATCTCACGACGTTTCGTCGCGTCGCCCCGGACATTTGAACGGGGTGTGACCAGTCAATAGCTGGCCCAAAATGAGCCCTAAGTGGTAGTAATTTTCTCTTTGGTCTTATTTTCATAAAACATTTTAATGCCGTAAAGAATATCTTTGTTACGTGGTGGACAACTTGCAACGTTTTAAATCTTCTACGGGAAAATACTAGGTGATGGATTCATGGTAATTTAAACGTCACCATCGAGGGAAGATTATTAGATGAATTATTATGTGATATTGGTAAGATAAAAGCGTGGTTCTCACATGATAAACCATTTGCGTTTGAGTATGATATTAAATTAAAACTCGAAACCGTGATATTAGGAGCCACATATTTATGCCATAAGATTAATGCCATATAAGCACACTAAAATTAACTTAAATTGAAGACACAAATTCTATGACACATTAAGATATCAGAAAAAAAAACATATACAAAATCACACTACTATTCTTTTAATGATAAATGCATGCAACTGCAAAAAGTAATTGAAATTATTAATAACACGTTTCTAAATATATATTTTTATTTTTTATTAAGTAATATACTCGTATTTATTTCCCGTGTGGTGCCGAAGTAAGAATTCACCACCCCCTATCTTACACGTGGATGATCGTAAGAGACGACTAAGGGATATAAAACGTATATAACATCTATGCAAGAGAAGAAAAACTCGAAACAAAACTCTATACCAACACGTCTGATCAGCGAGGTGTAGTGGGTCAATTTCACTCCCATTATAAAGGAGGCTCGAGCCCAACAGTGAGACAGATATGATATATGATGATGATGATGATATATGATGATATGAGCTAAGATGAATAGAAATATATTAATATTTTCTTTTAGAGATGGATTCAACTTCTTGAATATTATAATACCTTATTATGAATGAATTTACTGTTAATAACAAATTAATCGCTATCCTTAATCTAACTTGGACCTTAAGCCCCGAATATATTTTTTAAGTGATATAAATTTTACACTTGGTATAATTCAATAAGAAATTACTTTTTAATATTTTTTTATGAATGAATTCGGATAGATAGCAATATTTGTATTATTATAATAAATACATGAACGCTTGTTTTCGGATCTACCATTCAAATAAAAGCTTTAAAATACGTAGCACTTTTATTATAGAAGCTAATGACTACTATGAGAATATTCTATCTTATTCTAATTATAATGAGAATATTCTATCTTTAAATTCAATTTGTCAATTGCAGAACGAAACGGACAAACCTTATACGAGTTTAATTAAATCTACTTGGGCGTATTTAGATCAATGTGTCCATATGGTATGAAAAAATAAAACACAATTTATTATACAATGTTATGATATTTTATTCATAACATAAATAGCGTGAATCGTTACAAGACTCTTACTGTCATCTTCACTTACGTATTAAATGATTATTTTGCAATAGTAACTAGTGTTTCATTTCTTATATGGGTTAGTAGAAAAATTTAAGTTTTCTTTCAGATTTGTGCGATCTTTAAGACACTTGTCGCTAGATAGGTGGCCGTTCATAAAACTATTGCCAAAACTGGTGTTAATTCTATCATCCTATGGGTCATTTTGTTACTTTGTTGTAAATTGGGTCTATATGGTTGACTCACATTGGCTTCGCTCAGCTACACAACGTTTAAAAAAGAAAATTAAAAAGCAGTATAATAAAATGATTTCATTGATCGCTAAGAGTAAACACCGACATCGCCAAAATTGCAAAATATATTAATAAGTAAATTTAATGACTTGTCTTACCTTTTATATTGTTAAACGTGTTCTTTTCAACACGGAAGACGCCGCAATCCTCTATTTCTAGGTGCAGGTTCAATACATCCAAGTTGTTTGCAGCGTAGGCTCTCATAAAAACAATCTCAGCTCCAGAAATATAAACTCGTCGCGCATCTCTCAACCGCGATAGTGAATTTATTGCAAACATCACCACTCCGGGGCCATGGAGAACCAAGTCCGTAGTAGTCTCTGGCAGATCACCTTCAAAGATATCCAATTTCTGAAAACGACGAAACCTTATTTTTAAGTCTGTATTGTGTTCAAATTAATCATAATATAGGCCATAGACCTTATATTAGCAACGATTGAAGTTTACTTGGTGTTGCGCGTGGATGACACCTTGTGTAAGCTAATTATGGAACGCTGCTCGGAAAAAAAGATATCACAGGTGAAGTATTACAGTCAGTTTCATGGTTGATTTAATCTATCAGGTATAATATGATTTGAAATTTCTATATTTACTATAGGTATCTAAAAATATTAAATTATTATGTTTAATTGTAAATCAAATTGATTCCCAATTTATATCACATCGAAATACTTTATTAGGCTCATCTAATAGTACTACAGTACTATAATAAAGCTAAAGAGTTTGTGTGATTCTCTGAACTTATTAATCTCTGGCATTCTAGATTGGATTTAGGCAATTTTCTATTTGGTTTTAGTTATCTAATTTATCAAGAAACGTTATAAGGTACATAAAATAATGGTGCATTATAGAATAGCTGAGGTTTGAATAAAAATGTTAGCAAATCGAGCAAACATAACAACAAAGTAAAAGTTAATTAATTCGTTGTTAGGTAAAGATTGTTGCCACAACAACCGTCTTAGTAACGAGTACACCTTAAACACTTATTATATTAAAGTGTTTCGTACGTTTATTATTCTAAAATATATCAAATTAAAACAAAAATAAATATGTAAGTACCCGACGCTAAACTGTGGAGACAGCTAGTTATATATGTCGGTGTACATGGATTTAAATGAACTTTTTATTAAAAAAATCTTTTAAGAATGATTATATTCTGGTATATACAGAAATATAGTGTTAGTTGGAAAATTAATATATGTAATTTATATGATATTACACGGTTTTCATCTATGCGTGATGCCATTCGGGTGGTCTTTTAGAGAAGGGGGCACAACGGATACGGGCTACTGATTAAATTACACACGATGTGGGTAAAGTGAATGATTGCATGATAGTAAGAGGAGGACACCTACACTGTCACTGCGCCATACTGTCTTTATATCCTACGGTTGTAGTCTACGATCGCGCGTAATCCGTAATTAATCTACTTATTTTATAATAAAGAATTTTTAATATTTCTTTTTTTAGTATTAGTAACTAACAATTCGATTTCCATGTTGTCTTTGTGATATACATATATCCTATTTATCTGTCATTGTTATTATTATTAATCTCATCATAATAAAATAATCGCGGACACCGTCGTTATTATTAATCGACGTGTATAGAGTAATTACATTATGATATAGTCATATGTGTAGTCACACAGACTGCACAGATGACGTAGTGGTTAAAATGCCGCCCTTCCGTGCCAGTTTCAGTAGATTCGATTCCTACGCAGGACAATACTTTGTGCGATCCACAAAGTGTTGTTCTGAGTCTGGATGTAATTTGTCTGCGTTAATTCCAAGTTTGTAAAGTCCCCCGCAACACAATGATTATTTCCTTAGTGCGGGATTCTGGACAATATTGAAAAAAAATTCCTTATGTGTAATTACAGCTGACTGATAAACTCCACCATCTGCAATGTACTCTTTTAGATATTTTTCGACTTTGGCAATGTTATTGTTAGGTTAACTATCCCTGGCCACCAAAGACAAAGATCGTGTACGTGTGGCCCGATCGCACGGCGGAGAGAGGTGTTTGCAGGGTGGGTCTATTGGGATGCCGCCTCATCAGTCGCCCCGGACACTTTTTGGCGTGGCACGACCACCTCCATAGTCCACCGCAAGGAAAAAAAATGTTAACTATCCCTCCCGCACGACATGTGCGGGAGGGATAGTTAACATTTTTCCATCCCTCCCGCACATGTCTACTTGTCGCTTTAAGCACAATATTCACATACGTAATGTTATAATATTATTGTTTATGATCCAGATGAAGAAGTTGTACATAATAGTGTGTTTTATAGTGCTAGAGGAGCAACCAAGCTGATACCTACGGTAATTGTCCATTCCAACCCATATTACAATGGTTGACTAAAATATTTTATCGTTATCAAATTATAAAAAAAAAATGTATTACGACGAGTCTTGTGTTCATACAATTACCAAGTCGTTTGTATTTGTGCCCATTGCTACAGATAACGAATGTGAGTCATCATGCTAGATAGCTTGAACAAAGCAGGTCTCGAAAATGTAACAGATAATTATTTGTACAGCTGAACGTTGTTATTTGTTGCGTTCAGAAACACGGTAACAGGTTTAAAATTGTATCTAATTAAAATATTTCTCAACTTTATCACAATGAAACTAATAGAAGTGGATGAATTTGTATATCTTGGATGTGGATTTAGCCGAGATGGAAGATACACCACTGATATAGAGCGAAGAGTGAATGCGGGAAATAGAGTGAACGGAGCGTTGGGGCAACTTCTCGGTAGCCACCACCTCAGCCAGAAGGCACGTGTAGCAATACATAACGCAGTGCTTGTCCCAACATTACTGTATGGAAGCGAGAGTTGGGTATGCAGAAAAGAGTATGAAAGTAAAATTAATGCGGTCGAAATGCGATCTCTACGGAAAATCTGTGGAGTTAGGCTGACCGATCGCATTCGTAACGACGACGTAGGAGAGCGAGTAGGTATGAAAGAGAGTATTGGTGTAAAGATGCGAAAGGGAATGCTCCGATGGTTCGGACATGTGGAAAGAATGCCGAACGAACGTCTGGTTAAGAAGATATACAATGCGAAAGCGAAAGGATGTAGGTATCGGGGGAGACCGCGACTATCCGACCTAGACCAGATCGGTCATGTACTGAAGGAAGGTGGAGTCAAGAGTCTCCGAAACCGGCGAGCGTGTATGAAGAGAATTATGAATGTTGAGGAAGCGAGTGAAATATGCAAGGATAGAGTTCTCTGGCACTCTGTTCTCTCTGCCTACCCTGCAAGGGACATGGCGTGATGGTATGTATGTATGAAACTAATAGAACCTATCACATTTATGAGGTGTAATATCAATATACATATATGTTAAAATATAAAGATGCTAATAGGGTATCTGAGAGCTTTGGCTAAAATTATCAGCAGTGCCAAAACAATGCCAAAGATACAGTTTTATATCAAAATTTAAAGTATAATTGATGAAACTACGAAATACTAAAATATCACGAACGCACCGATATCGCTACCTAACTCTACAATATGTGAAGCTAATTATATCACCTATCGTGTCCTAATGGGTTAAGTTGGAATTCAATGTGTAATCACTCCTTTCTGTCTTGTGGAAGTAGCAAAAATTGGCTAAGAGAAACGGCCCAAATTTATTAAAAAAAAAAATGTAATCTTGTAACACTATCTGTCTGCCAAGCGTGGTGATTATGGCATCAGGGAATGTGGCCATACTACGTGATCTGTTTGGTCTTCGAAAATACCATGTTGGAACAAAATTGTCTTGGCCGTATATATTTTCGGTCACCGAGTGGGATTAAAATATTATTAATAAAAAAACACTACGTTTAAAAAAACTGACTTCAAAAACTGAAAAGTACAAAATAACTTAAAATACTATCATTTGTATGTGCTATCTATTGATAGGTGTGCCAAGCCCTAAACAAAATTATAAATAGCTTAGGTTCTTACTGTAATGAAATTCCTACACTAAAGATACCGATACCGGCAGCGACTTCAAACCTATCAATAGGTAGCACATACAAATGATAGTATTTTAAATTATTTTGTACTTTTCAGTTTTTGAAGTCGGTTTTTTTAAACGTAGTTTTTTTTTTATTTTCACTTTTTAGTGTTACAGTCACACATAGGTTGTTGAAATGAAATGACTATTAGTAGCGGGGCTTGAGCTATTCGTTCATTTGTCGTACTCATACTTAATGCTAATTTTAGACTTATATGGTTTTCTCATAGATGCCGTTGTCAGAACTGGACCAAATTTAAATGGTACAACACGGGAAGCACCAGCTTTCAAATAAAAAAAGAATCATTAAAATCGCTTTGCCCAGTCGAAAGTTATGAGGTAACAAACATTAAAAAAAATAGAGACGAATTGACAACCTCCTCTTTTTTGAAGTCGGTTAAAAATGGGCCATATAGTATGGGTACGTTCCTTTAACACCAACTGAGTCCGACAGTAGACGTCGATAGCCTAATGGCAATGTTCAAAATATTTCTCCGATGAAAATTTTCATTAAACGCAAGAGGACCATTCACATATGTAATTTACCGGTGCTATGGTGTTGCGTACTCACTGAGTCACAATCAAGTCTGAGCACTTTTGCTTTGCAAAAGTTGCCATTTACGGCTGCAACGTTAACGATGATCGCGAGATATCACCACAGTGGTCGCTCACCATTTTTGATCGATTCAGAGAAATCTACGGTTCTCTGTTTAAATGTTACTTGTATTGGCAGGATTTTATTTATTTGTAAGATGCAGTTGCCATCTTTCATTGCTGGCTTATTAGTAGTTCTTTTTAAGTTTAGTAAATCTTACTTGTAGGCCTGTTAATAATATAGACTTAAATACTTTAGTCGCGCTAATACTTTTGTATATCTATAATAATATTACCTATGTTGGATGCAGCACGACGCATATCATCACGTAACCTTGAACGTAATATATACAACGTTAGATCCATGTAAGTTATCCATAGGTCATAGAATAAGCGGCTCTACGTGCCGAAATACGGCAAGCAAGTGATAATCCATTAATAGTGATAATTAATTAATAATGCAGATTTCAGCTAATTTTAGTTCAATATAGGATTTCAAACTAACATGGTCTCTAATACTCAAGAAATTATGATTAACGCGGGCTTTATACCATGTATTTTAAAGGCAAGCGCTATGATCACGGCAGAACTTCCACGAGCACAGAAGTTCTTCTGTGATCTTGGCGCTTGCAACAGTACCGAAATATCGGCAACTCGTAAGTAATAAAATACATGGTATAAATCCCGTTAAACATAATATCGTAAATTTTAATTCAGTTCTTGATTTTGGATTGAATATATGAGTTTGTTACCTAAATATCGGCAGTCTCACGTTCCAACAATCTGCATACTCAGAGTTTAGGTTAACTTAATAAACAGATGTTTATATGTGTATAGATATTGTATATACCTATATAGTAGATATGTCAATGCAGTGCAGTTGTGCTTGATAAATTAAGTTGGTTAAACTCAGGCTGAGTTTGCTCTGTTGCGCACGAAACCTGTTCGTTGAGTGAGTCTTGCGTTATGTTGGATACTCGCCGCACACAGAATCTGAACACAGTAATCCTGTTATAATGTCACAACACACTATGTATTCATTATAAGGGAAATAATGGCAATCTAGTTAGCAACTTTGTAGAACTAGATGTTTCCAATCAAAGTGTTGAGCACAATGAATTGAGACTTTTGGTAGAATATGATGATGGATCTATTGTAAGGCGGCCAACTTTATAATAAGTCAATACGGGACACCCACCACTACCCACAACAAGACTGAGGATTTGTTAGAATTGTTGGTGGTGTACTTAAGTTATAAACAAATAACACTACTATATGAATTAACATTTACCATATATTTCATATGAGTGGCATTTTTTTAATAGTTCTGGGTTTTAGTTCAGACTGTCTAAAAAGTTTTCACAGGTGTCCATATTAAATTTTATAATTAGCACTGCACGTAAACTTTCTACTTTTAGTGACGACCTTTCGGATGACTATCAGCTTTCCATTAAGGAAAATACTCATTCCGTAGGAGCGTTTGTTTCTGACAAACAAAGAAGGTAATGGATTATGGCCAGACAATTCTGGAATGGTATTCCGCTGTCTTTGAATTTTTTGAACACCTCTATCCATCGTTGTTTTGTATTGCTATTCATCTCCTTCCATCTATTCGTCGAATAAACTATTTTCTTTTAAAGTCATAGCAGATACACCGGCGCTATTAGCACTTGAACCTTTTTTATCTCTGTCTCTCTTGCAATTGTCGCGCGAAACAAAACAAAACAATTTTTTTTTTTTTTTGTGTTTCATCGTTGTTCTTCTTCGTTTACCTAGATTGTGGGTGAGCGCTGAGGGCTCTCAACCCGATAAACAAAGCAATCAGACTCACATTCACGTAAGCGTATACCGCACGCGGCACGACACACGGACGACATGCACACGCAACTGTACACACGTTTGACGATGCGCTGCGGCGGCGGCGCTTCGTCATTCGTGTGTTTGTTGTGAAATACTTTTACGCGAGCGAGACGATGGGAATGCGGGACATGCGGGATCGCCTTAGTCGATTTGCGGGACTATTTTATTAAATATTGCAAGGCGGGATTACAACTGTCATTGCGGGACGGTCCCGCAGGAACGGTTGGCCGTCTTAATCTATTGCAATATAATAATAATGTAATTACGTGTGATTTTATTACATGTATACAGTTCCAAATATAATATTATTGTTTTCATTTTTGATGAAGATGTTATTACCATACCAAGCTGATAAGAAATACCAAATGCTAAGAATTCGCAATAGCATCTGATAGATTTAACATCTGATAGTTGAACTGATTCTCGTATGATGACAAAATAAGAATACCATTCACCACCCTCTTTTCTTGCACACTTGTGAGGTAGAATATAAGTAAGGCATGTAATATGCAGACAATATGTACTCTAGAAAATAAAAACTAAAAGTAAAAGAACCCTTTTACAACCCGTTTGAACACGTGCTTTAGTAGGTCAATTTCTCTTCTATAGTATTGAAAGCCCAGCAATGAGACTTATATGAGTTGATAATTTATAAGCAACTAATTTTGTTTACGTTCACACTACATTCGTTTGTTAAATTTTTTTCTTATTTAAATGAACTGATAAATAGTGATGATTTTATAATGTTTGCACCTTATTGATTAGTTATCATAAATAATAAATTATTAATATAAAGAGTAGATTGTTTATATTAAACTATCACTATTATATTATTAACATAGCCGAACAACTCCTGACTAATGGTTGTTTGTGATATCACTGTGATTATACAAGTCTAAAGCCAATTGTGTAAATATTTCAGTGAACTCAGTATCGTTATAATAACGATTATCATTATATAATCTTATAAAGTAATAAAATCTTGTATTTCAAACGAGCCATTACTTATTTAGTTGTTGACCCGTCTGGATCACTGGATGTTCACCTCTTTCATTGGGCGTCAATTAGCCAGATTTGCGTCGTAAAGCGCCAACATACATCTTGCGCGAATCATTTCAAAATGAACTTTAATACCTCCCAGTAGTGTCCATATTGTTTTATTTGTTGTCATCTAACACAGTGCACAGTTCAAGTGTATCAGCCATTTGAGTCACACATGTCGGTTGATTCTGATTTCTAACATTTTATAACATTTTTTTTAAATCTTTTAAATGTTAATCCAATGACTTTGGAAGTTTCAAAATGATATTTTCTATTATTTACTTCCCTATAGTGAAAGGACAAAAACAAGTCTGTAAAAAAGTTGCTTATAAATTTAACGATAACTTTCACGAAATATACAATTAGACAACACATATAATTGCTATTGTCATAACTTTTTTGTTGTTGCGTATCCTTGGCCCCAAACAAAATATAATAGTTTCATAATATGACTATGATATTACATTGCCGGTGTACCTAATTCAAATTATTCTTTAACCTTGTTTACAACATACGTTCAGATGTAATCTTTTGCCGTTAATTATGTAACAAAATTGATAAAAAATCTGTACATGAAGCTTTTATCACTAAAGACTACTAAAAAGGGTATAAATCCCAACTAATATTGTAAATGAGAATGTAAGATTGTTTGTTTGTTGGTTACACTTTCTCACTTTAATTATTTAAATGATCGTCTCGAAATTTAGCATAAATAAGCATTATTACGCACTAGTATAAAAAGCGTAGATTACTACGATTTATTCAGATAGTGCCTTTTATCCAGAAAAAGTGTTATGCGCGAGGGTTACAAAAATTAAGATGCGGGCATGGCTATTACATTACAAAACGTATAAGTAGAATATATTTGTTATTGGTGGCTAAACACATTTGTATTGAAATGTATTCGTAATTAAGTCAGCTCAACGTTAAAAATTGTTTGATTTATTAGAATCGGTTAATCGGTTAATAATGTACACCTTATGAAGACACTTGAAACATTAAAAGTTGTTTGGAAATCAAATTACGCAGCGTTAGTGAAGCCTGCAGACTGAAAACCAGGTATCGTTCGAGCCATTGAATTATTCTTCCTTATGAGAGACTCGCAACAAGAAAACCGGTAACGTGTCAAGCCAAGTTTAAGCAAAGAGAACTGGCGATGCGCGCACCAAGTGGAATATTTTACACGAGAAATTTCTAGCCACTTTTGACTCCTTTATAACTCAAAAATTTAACGCACCAAATTTGAAATATGAATTAAGACCCTCTATATAAATTTGCCTTCTAAATTTTATAAATACGGCTTAAGGGGTTCATAAGTTATTAATGTCCAAAATTCGTCAATTTATGACTGATTGACTGATATATAGATCAAAAACCTAATCCCCATTTGAAGATGACCTAGAAAGATCAAATTTAGTATCCTAGTTGGATACTAAATTTGATCTTGTAATTATGTAGGTAATCGTAATTATACAGAGGAAAAAACCGACAACAGTGAATTTTATTAGATTTTTTTTTCAATTCATCGATGTTATAAGGTAAAACTTAGCGGCTTGCGCAATTATAAAGTGAAATATTAGTGATGCGCCCAAACGCGTCAACGGAGTCCTGCTGTTCGGTGATCTCTCAGTAATTTATCTTTACTTAACCTTATCTTAAGTTATATGCTTCGTAGATCAAGTAAATAGATTTGAGCTACCGTTGAACTAGCGTATATTCAATGTAATGTAGAGAAATGTAAAATGTACTTCTAAATAAAAATTAAATATATATTTACGCAAGCAGTGATTATACCTTTCATATCACTTGGATTTTAATAAATTTATTTACAGAAAGTAATGATATCCTATCAAAACATGAATGTGGAAATGGGAGCCAAGTTCAATGTTACAATAACTATTGCGTGGTTGTCAACTGAGAATGTTGACATTTAAAAGATCATAAGTTATTAGGTTTATGTAAATAATTCAACTATGAGAATTTAAAAAGTCGTAATAAATAATTCTCATCCAATATACCTCAGTGTCTGAAAACACAGGTCTATGACCAGTGTGCGTTGCCAGTGACGACTTCTGGCACGGAAACGTGGTTCGTAAATGTAGGCCTGAGCAAATATGCTAAATGAGCTTGGCATGACCAAGCTTATTTTCGCTCAGAGTGCTATGCTCAGAATTTCTCTGCGAGTTAGTATTCGTAATACGGAAATATGCAGAAGAACGGGTGTAACCGACATAGCACGAAGAATAAGCACGCTGAACTGGCAATGGGCCTGCCCATGCACAACACTCGACGAACCGATAACCCTTAGGGAGGAAAGGTTCTTGAGTGGCGACCGCGTATCGGACATCGCAGTGTTGGTTGCCCCCAATCAGGTGGATGACAACCGGCAACCGATAACTTGGTGAGTGTTACTAGGAGTCGTTGGATGCAGGTGTCACATGATCGCACTTTGTGGCGAAATATGAGGAAGGCCTCCATCCAGCTGTGGATGACAAAAGGGTGAATGATGATGATAATGATGATAAAGAATGTTATAGGTACGTTCTTTTAATAAATAAATTTCTGTATTGTCTATAGAACTTAGAACCCATTTAGATCTCAGATCTTGTTAATGAAGTCGATAACCACACAATAATTTTAATAACATTTAACTTGACGCCCATTTCTACATTTATGATTTGATGAGATTTTATTTACAACTTATATTACAGCTAGTACAAACTTCTATTCGCAGAACAAGAGAAATTCACAATTCTCTAGGTGCAAGAGTGAGATTCTCTACACTTTGACATATTTTTGGATATAAAGAATAATATTTACAAAAAAAAAAATAACATTGTGAAAAGAAGACCACTACTAATATTTCATAAACGTACTAATATTTCATCCCTTACATAATTATTCTAAGTATCGCGTATTAAATATGTAGATGTTAAATGTAAGACGTAATTTAAAACTACATTTAATTTTAATAATCTAGAGAAAGATATATATTAATTTATATTTATGGTGTATGTGCTACAGGCATACCCATAATACTGTTTTATATAACAATACAACGTTAAAGTAATCACTAATTTCGCCTTGAAATGCAGTTATTATTTTTATAATAACAAGTTCCCAGCATTTTCATATCCATACATCTATAAGCCTGTCTAATAAATTATTGTTAATATTTTCTCAGATTTAATTTATATACCTACTGTTTTTCATCTAGCATTAATATAATGTCGAAAAAGACTACTAAGAGCCTTATGACGACCTGGGCCAACTTAATCTGATGCCGTTTGGTTAACAATTACATTCCCAAGGAGGGTTGACGTCTGGCAGGTGGCCGGTCATCTAAAACTATTGCCAATAACTTTTTCAATATGTACTATGAAAGAGGAGTACATATTGTATTGACACCAAGTAATTGGGATAAGAATAAGAAGAATGATGATATAATGTAGTAGGTAGTCTACCTGACGGACGTTTGGTTGTATTAGTTATTATTTGTGATATATTAATTTAATGTCTCCATAATTGTAACGCATTCATCTAACCTGTTGGTTAGGTTAGGTTTAGTAGGACGCATATAGACTGTGAAGAAAGGTAACTGATGCATAGTACCTACCGTAATTGTGTATGATAAAAGTACGAGAAAGGTATATAATAAATATTTGAAACCAGCTATGAGATACTTATTTGTTCTTTTTTAATCTATGGTTTTACCTGCCCAAGGGCACGAAATCAGTGACAATGCTATATTTTTTTAATATTCTCGCCTTAGGCCAGAATATAAAAAAAAATAAGTCTTGTTAGTCCAGTGATATGTTAATGTCGATTGTGAATTCTCGAGTCCAAATACTATTAGACTTAATTCTGGTAGTGAAATGTTAGTTTACTTAGGTTTTCACTTTAACTTAGGTTTGATTGCACAGATGGCATACTAATCATATGGTTGTCTCAGTTATGGGTTCAATTCTCACCCAGAAGAGAGATTAAAGTGCTTTTGAAGCGATATCAGCGTGTGAACTAAATTTCCATTAGGTTAACCATAATGTCCACGGTGATCAGAACCGCCTCTGGTTCTCTTGTTCTTATCTGTAATCTTAGCTAAATAAATTTAGTGTGATTTTCAAAAGTATTTTGTACTAGCTTGTGTTTTGTAATCCGGATGTTTTGAGGCTCGGTTCATAGCATCTATACAGAACAATGGTTTGAGGCGAAAGTTAAAATTAGTATTTTGCCACGATGTTTATTCCTAAGTCATTATTTATATATAAATAGGCAACACAGTTCAGTAACTTCTCTCCTCTGATTGTCAACAAATTTTCATTGCTTGTTTAGTAGAAAACTGTTTTAGAGTTTTAATGTTATCATTTATTAAAATGGAAATTTATTTAGACAAAGTAAAATAATCAGTTTCCTCACGTTAACAAGAAAAACAGACGCTTATTGTGGTCGCTACTTTACTTGCTTTGATATTTTTCTTTTAACTTTATTCATATATATTTTATCCCAGATACTCATCTTATTAATATAATTACATTCTTGAAACATCATTCAATTCCGTGCCCTAGTTTTAGCGTAATGCGTGTACAAACATACAGATAGACAGAAAAAATTATCTAAAATATTATTTTGGCTCGTGTTACTCTAATAAAGACCTATATATTCTACGGCCTGTTACAACGTTAGTAGGTATATGTATAGATAAGCAAAACTTATACTTTAGTTAAAGGTGATTATTGATACATTTTTAATGGCGCCGCAGCACAATCGATACTAATTTCTAAATAAAAAAGAGATCAGTATTATTTTATTCGACTATTTCTGCCGGATGAAACAAAATAGATTTCACGTTGGCATAACCTAATAATATTGTTCTTTTTTTCTTTTTATTAAATACTTAATCATTTATACACATTGTGTGATGAGTTAAAAAACCACAGAGAGACATCAGTACAAAATTCTTACCATTTTTTTTATAGTACCTATATGAGCGCGACGCATCATGAGACAAAAATCATTGCTAGCGTTCTGTGAATGAGCAGGATGAAATGTATTACTGAAATAGTTGCTCCAAATAGCTGCCGCATCAATTTACGTATACTGTCTAGCTGGATACCTATATCTTTTATTTCTGTCCGCCTGTAAGAAATTAGCGAATACAATATCATAGTTCAAATTTGATTTCTATTAATATTAGTGCAAAAGGAAAATTATAACAAAAAGATATAATGATTTCTAATGTTTACGCGAGTGTTACACATTTGAAATAAAACTACTTTTACGGATTCTATCGCGTTCGTTTTTGATTTTTGTTTCCCGACGTTTCGAACACTTTACAGTGATCATTCCTCCCGTGACCATGATCACTGTGAAGTGTTCGAAACGTCGGGAAATTAAAGAAAACAATAACAATAGTGCTTCTCTTAGGCCTTATAATGCTAAAAGTCTTCATACACCGCCATATTAAAAAATAAATTATAAACACAATATTAATAAAAAATAAATAGAAAGAATGCCGAACCAACGTCTGGTTAAGAAGATATACAATGCGAAAGTGAAAGGATGTAGGTACCGGGGGAGACCGAGACTAACCTACCTAGACCAGATCGGTCATGTACTGAAGGAATGTGGAGTCAAGAGTCTCCGAAACCGGCGAGCGTCTATGAAGAGAATTATGAATGTTGAGGAAGCGAGTGAACTATGCAAGGATAGAGTTCTCTGGCACTCTGTTCTCTATGCCTACCCTGCAAGGGACATGGCGTGATGGTATGTATGTATGTAAAAGATAAATTATATAGATACGAAATGTTATTGTTTTAGAATAAAAATATAGAAAACCAACACCTATTTTCTAATATTTAGCTATTTTTACAAACTAAAATAAGACAAATTGGCGTTACAACTTTGCAACTATTTTTAATTCACATTTATGCAAAATATTAAATAATAAAAAGTGTTTTATTATTTTGATTTTGTAATAGTGCGTTTTTTTAAATCATTTGCTTTCAGCCATTTGCTTTCAGCAATTCCAAATAAGTAAAACAGTGTTATAGATTTAACTTCTGCTATGTCTTTCAAGTATATTTCTTTTAAGTCTATTTCAAATATATAAAGATAAATCCGCGAATAAAAGATTATCAAATGGCCGTTTCGCTTTTTGAAGTCTATATTTTAAAGCCATGAAATACTTGTTTTGAATACTTCAAATTTAACCAAACCTATGATAAATATATTGATTAAATATCGCCTTATCTTTAGTATAAATAATTGAACGGTGATTAATTCTAGTAGTTAAGGAACAAGCACCTTATTGTTTTGGAATAAGCTAATGTTTTAATTGGAAGTCTTTGACTTAACAATAGTATCGTATTTAAACAATTTATTAAACAGCTTATCGTTATTAACATTTTCAAAATACATTTAGTGAAAGTCATAATATGACTTGTGTGACTATTTTGTCCATATTTTGTCTGCGTAGTTACTAATTTATTTGGTGACTAGTCTTACTGTCCAACTCTAGGAAATTATCTTCTTGAATGTAAACAGTGGGGCGCTCACCTGCAGACGGCATAATAGACATATAACCTTTGATAAACGCGTGAGCTGCAGTCAGCATACAGCTGGACTGCTGCCTATGAGTGATCCTGATCAGCTACGATTGCGTACGGATGAAGATTATTAATGGCCTAAGGATTTAATTGCCTATAACGATAGGCACTTGCGCCTCTTGTTAAAACGGATATAATAGTATCTACCTAATTAAATGTAATTGTTGTAAGAAGTGAGAAATTTCACTCAGTATCATTTTATTAATTGAGTCTCTTTTCGCATTAAGCGTACATTTTTTATTTTATTTTGTGGGCCCCGTAACGAAATATCTGTTATGTGATGCAATTATGTGCCTGATATTTTGAGCCATGAACGGCAGTAATTACTTACCTTCAGCGCACATTGCTCGTCTGTTAACATTTACACTCACTCCATAAAATCATTCACCATTTTACAATTTACACTAGCCTATTGCTCGTTCCCGCGAGCAGAAGAACAGACTATTGTAAATTAAATTATTAAAATTAGAGTTCCTTATAAAATGACCTCTGTGAGAAGCTCATCGAACCCGGTCCAGCAGTAGCCCCTAGATTTATATATTTTTATTTTTGTTACGACGATTTTTAAGTTTCTTTCGAGAAAATAACCTGTCATACATTTTATAACATTAGCTAATGTAAGTCCCGCCAAAAATGTGGAAGAATGTCACTATTTTTTAACTCAAGGTCAATATTATATATTTGGGAAAGGCTGCTATTTAAAAATTACACACATTGCACTTCTGATTTATTTGTATTTATAGATTAATATGTCGTCCATTTTAGAAAATTAGACTATATTTAATTAATTTAAAAAAACTATGTTATTTTCTTAGTCATCGTAATCATTTTCACATTGCTTGCAGTGGAACCTCGGTTTATGAGATTTTTATTTAAATATTTGAGCCCCATTGAACTATGTCGTACCACCTGATATTTACTCGAACCTGACCAATTTGAAAGTTATCTAACTTTTAAAAAAGATAGCCGTGATCGGTGGACACCTGTCATTAATGAAAACCCTTTAATTTCAAATAAAATATGTATTTTTTTTTATCTAATTTTATTTCAAAGTAATTTATGTAAAACTATGATTAGGTTCATATCTCGATGTTTTATATAAAAAAATCAATGATAATGATATATAAGATCAAGAATTTCCAGTCGCCCGAATAAGACGGCTTTCGTTCTTTTTTTAACGGTTACTGACTATTTCTAAAGTCATTGCAAGCTGAACTTTATTCCAAAAAAAAGTTGATATTTGACAATATAGAACAAAGGCAGAATATCTCGAGTTGGCGAGTTTTACGAATTGGTCGTGTGTCTTACATATCGTAACCGATTAGACTGCCTGCAGTGACTCGGTAGATATCGCCACGTAACAAAAGGCGATATGCTATAAGTACGTGAATGCAAGCATTGAGATGCCAGCGGTATTATTTGGTTATTTATTAAATTTTATTTAGTATTTATTTTCATTTTTAATTACATATATGTAAATATATATTACTAGCAACGGTTTCACTTGCGAAGGTTCCGTTCTCCTTAGACAAATACGAGCATAAAATATAACCTATCTTACTCGCAAATAATGTGGTTTGCTATATGTGAAAGATTTTTTTAAATCAGTTTATTGATTTAGCCGTGTACAGAATAAAGGCGTAGAGCGTAACAAACAAACTCACATTTGTATTTATAACATTAGTTAGAGTAAATATATATTTATGTTCATTAAATATTACATAAAACTTTTTAATTTGATTCGTGCTTGCGAGCTATATTTGTTATGAATGATTAATTATATAAGATGTAATTAATATACGCATTTTATTTCGTATTACATATGGAGTTAATAGGTAAAGTATTTCTTTTCTGAAGGTCACTTAGCCGCAGTTTTTTTTATTGTATCGAGTTTTTTGGCTTTAGGCTAAAGAAGTAGACATGGATGCAACACACCTCACACCTCGTCGTAATACTGTCAAGCGCACCTAATAATGAACAAATCGAATAACCGGTAGTCAAGCATGGTTTTACAACCACACTTTGTGGCGACAGGTTAAGAATACAATGTGTCACCACACCACACATTAATTTTCCGTGAGAGTCATAAAAAACCGGCTGAGGTATTACCAGAAGGATGGGCAGTAACACTCTCCTGAGAAAATTATTAACACCAACCACAATTCCAAACTGCATGTCATTAAATTAAATTCCATGTAATTATAGATATTAATATATTCACCACAAAGAAACACAATTACGCTTCATATTTCTAGAAATTTCAGTGAAATAATGTTTTATAAAAATATTTATCATCAATATAAGGTATAAATCTATAAGCTTATTAAATTTCAATTCATTAAAAGCGTACACCACATTCATATCATATCAATAAAGTAATTTTATTAAGCTCGCTACTCAATGTTATTGTTGAAGGACTAAATAAAATAGTTTCATGAAAATGCTATAAACGCTTGTAGATGTTTACAATTTTATTAAATACTAATTATATTTAGTCTCACCCTGTGTTGATGGAACAAGGATACAATTGTCGTACCCTTTACTTGGTCGAGGGCGTCAAAAGCTCCTGGCTCTTCACGCGTATCGGTAGTAGTGCTTCCCTGGTAAAATGGACATCTTACTGCGATCGCTAACCCGTTTGCCAAGCGTGACACTTATGGCAATAACTCCTTCAATAGGAATCTTACGCCCACCAGTAGACGCCGAATGGCTGAATGATGATGATGAAAATTTACCTATAATAGTAGGATACAATTCTGACAATTTTCAGTCAATAGTAATAAATAGGCCGGCTCATCCGGCCAAATATTACCTATAGTATTGCTGAAAATTAACATCAATGCTAGATGTTTGTTACTGCGAGCGACAGAGCTGAAGGTATCCTTCACAGCATATACCTACGTTCCACTATTACACACGAGTCGATTTACAAAGGAAGGAATGCAGTTTACGATTCCGCGTTGGTCGGGTTAGAATAGGATTCTCTTTCGGATTTTATCTCTCTTGCTTTCAGCTAATCGTCTTACATTCCTTAGTCGTCTTTTACGATATTAATCGGCATACCTAGTTTGATGAACTATATTGCCACCCTGTCAGTATAAAGACTGCGAATTAAAACGTATGATAAAGTTTACTGTAACTGATTTTATTATTTGTACCCACACATTTCAGAAGACAAAATATTCTACTTAGAGAATATTGCATATCTGTAGATCAGTCTAGTAAAACAACATTGAAACTTGACATAATCAATATAAACGATTAATTTCATATACTATTATAGCGCAACGATAGGAAATCATTACACTAAAATAAACGTAACCCTGTAATATAGATATAAAAATATCACTGTAAGTAGGCGGCTAAAATAAAAGAAGATAACAGTTCGACATGGTCGGTGTATCACGTTGGAATTAAAATCTCGTAAACGTATACAAATGTTGGATCTATCAGAATACCATAGTATAAGCTGCGTGCGTCGCAGGAAGCGATCTCTCATTACGTTTTTTTATGGTTTGTCCGATGCTCCCGCCGCCGTCGGGCCAAGCGCGGCCACGTTACGTTCACCATGCGTGTTCAGACCGGCTCATATGATTATTTTTGTTTTTTTCTTCTTTAGATCCGCTTGCTTCATTTTGTTAAGGAAACAGTGAGATCTGGGTAATTGTATTTTAACTGTGAAATATAATAACTAAAAGATTACTTATTATACAAATGATAATATGTATTAAAGTAAGCAAAATAATTTAAAAATAAAAGGTTAGGTATTTAATTTATTTTGTATTAATGATTGGAAATTAGAATTTAAACAGATTGTTTCTTTTCATTCTGATTATTACCAGATTTTACATTTTTTTATTATAGCTCATAAGAGTATCTAAGTCCAGTCGCACTTTAAACATACATGTAGATAAATATATAAATTAGATGATGGCGCACATAGTAAGCTATTTAAAAAAATAATTTTTGACAATATTTAAATAATTTGTGACAGCTTGCTACACAACAGGTGCAAGCGCGGGACTAGTTTCTTTTTTGTAACTCAAAAACCATTTGAGAGGAATAGTCGAATAGCGTTAACAAAACCAAAGTTATTATATCGTATCTATATTGACAGGTGATACCCGCAGAGCTACTTCCGTGTAGAATATTGATACTACGGAGTTTGTGTTGTTTTTGTCAGCTGCCTAAATACAGCTTCCATTATACAATCTCAACAAAATATCTAGCATCAATTTAAGTTTAATTTAGGTTGTTTTTTTGTTTAATTTCAACCTATAAACGAATTAAAATTTAGTTATAGGTTGAAGTTTACGTACTTTCTTTTGATGAGGGTAATAAGTTACATTATAGAATCAATTTTGGAATCCATGTTCGAGTAAACTGAGCCTACTTTTTTCAACCTTAGCATCCGTTTTTGAGACTACTACTGCACTGCTTCCGGAGTGATATGACAATGTTCTTCTTAATTTATTTAAGAAGTTTAAATAGCTCACTTTCCTTAAACTAACAATAAGATCTGCCTCGCTCTGTGTATTGCTAAGGTTCATGACAGGTAGTTATTATTTGTTTATTTGCCATTAGGTTGGTTTCTAACTTGTCTTGCGCGCATAGGGAATAAATATGTTTAATACATATGTATATATAACGTTTATAATCCCCCACTCATAACTACATAGATATGAAGTTATAATACTTACTTTATTTACTATATATTGATCCTTTGATTATCTGTAGCGAGGCGACTACAAACGGCATTAATCCCATAACATGTAACATATATAATATGTATATGAAGAGAATTATGAATGTTGAGGAAGCGAGTGAAGTATGCAAGGATAGAGGTCTCTGGCACTCTGTTCTCTCTGCCTACCCTGCAAGGGATATGGCTTGATGATATGTATGTATGTATATATAACATTTTAATACTGTTGAGTATTAACATTGAATAATGAACGAAACTTTATAGACAATATAATATTAAGAAATACCAGCTATATCAATATGATTTATTTGTTGTCTGTAATTGTATGTACGATATCAATCACCACATTGTAGACAATGGCCCCGCGAGGATATAACTACGGCAGTAATTTACTTCCTGTTTTACTCAGTGCTACACTCATTGGGTATACTTCTGTGTTCACGTTGACAAACGCACACCTATCAATTTTATCCAAATGTACCGTTAGCGCGTATGATGCCCCGCTGTTGCGCCACCACACGTCAATGCTTTAAAATGACTCATGTTAATGATAATGTTCCGCCTTCTAAGAACTCTTTTTTGCGCGCTTATTACCATTTAGACTTAAATAGAACAGATTTAAAATACTTTGTTCTTTTCTCGCTTATCTTTGTTTAATTTTTGCTGGCTGTTGAGCTCCCGAACGGTCCGCTTGAGCTCAAACAGTAGGGTAGATGACGACGTTCTTGCGCTTTACGCCTTTGATCACTTACACCATGAGTAATTTACAATAATAGTTCATCTAAAGGGTTATCCTCTAGTGGCAATTCGTCACATATATGTATCATCATGGTAGACCTTATTATGAATGACAGGCTGTCTTCTGTCCTTTTACCGGCGCCCTAATTATTGCCTTACCTATAACGATTTATGGTGATTTACTAATATTATTTCTTTCCGTGTGGTGACGGAGTAAGATTATATTTCATCACCTCATATCTTATCCGTGGGTGATCGTACAAGACGACCAAGGGATATAAAACGCATATAACATCTATGCGAGAGAAGGAAAACTCGAAACAAAACCCTATACCAACACGTCTGACCAGCGTGGTATAGTAGATCAATTACCCTCCCATTATGGAGGAGGCCCGAGCCCTACAGTGGGACATATATGGGCTGAGATGATGATGATGATGATGACTAATATTATAAATGCGATTAATGTTATAGGAGAACCGCAGGAAAAATATCTAGATCTGTATGTCAAGCTAACTGGATCAGTCACTGTCCTACATTCATAATTTTCCAAATTTTGAACAATGTCCAACAGTTGGTTGTTTATATTGTCTTTGACATTATTTCATTATTTAACGGCAGTATTTTTCAAGCATACCTTATTTTACATTACATTATTCTTAAAGATATGAAATATGAATGAGAGTGAATATTTGTTGCGTGCTGTGCAAGTCACCAATTACCACAATTAGCGTGCCAGGTGAGTGCGGCACATATTTACTCGAGTTTTAACTTCTGACAGTCAGAATGTACAGACTATATATCTCCATGACTTTTTGTTACGCTATTACGTATTTAAATCGATCCTAGTTCTTCACTAAAGACAACGTGAAAAGTTGAAGTTATTGTGTTGGCAGATTGACATATGAATGTTAAGAGTCTAGCTGATGTGAGTATCGTGCAATACGAGTCCTATAACTAGTCCCCAAAGATCACTGCGAATGAATTTTATATGGACGTGATCTCTGCGCGTAGGGTGCTAACAATGGCAACGGACGACTAAAAGAAACGATTCGACGTTTTGAGTTTGAATTTCGAAAATTCGAGCAAATCAGGATAATTATATGACACGAGTTCCTGAGCATGAATGATACCTGGAATCACCGATTAGCAATCCATTACCTAGAAGTAACTTCAGTGAAACGAAATAAAAAAGAAAACGACGAAGAAAGTCATACTATCGAGTTGTGGCTGCAGTTGTGATGGCTGCAATTCAAACATTTTTCCTATTACACGACAAATATAGCTCTCAGTACCTACATTTTTCATCAGGTTAAGGAACACCTTCAAAACAAGAAATTTATTTGTAGGTCATAGCAAAGTGATGACCGCTGTTAGTGCGTTTTAAGAGAGCCAATACAAACATATTTTTAGAGTTACCTGTTCTGTGGTTGAAAAAAGCTGAACTTTGCTTTTATAGTTAACAAAAGTATTTGTTAACTGGTTATTATTTTTTCAGTTTGATAATGTTAGCTTATATTGATGGTCATTACTTTTGGATTGTCCCTCGTAGAACAGAAATATAAACTAATCATGATCATTAGCCTGTCCTCATCCCACGCTAGGTGGGGTCGGTAAAACATTTTCTTGCGTTCCATCGACTCCTCTCAGTCGTCATATCTACTCTCACTGCTGTTATACGTCTATCCTCATTCACTCAATCCATCCAACTCTTTTTGGGTCTCCCTCCTATGATGCTTACGGTGATTCACAATCATATTGATAATCCTCCTTGTCACATGCCTTTTATCCCTTCTCATCACCTATCCTTGGAGGTATTGGAATAATACCATAATATGAACTAAGCTAAACATTTTTTTAATTAGATTATGGTTCTTTAAGTCTTATATGTTTCCCCCCTTCACGAGTCACCTTCACTAAGCACGAGGAACTGACATACTATTACATTAGTTGAACGGATTGGTTTATATTTTTATTTCAAATTTATCTTTTCTTCGGCTCTTTTACGTCCCATTATACCACAGGAACTTCCTCTAAAATAAGATGACTTACTGTATCATGTTAGACTGGTTGATATAAGATTTTATTTCACTCTCTTGTAGCGAAATCGTCTGCTTCTCTTAGTCATTTTTTATGAGACCCACAGGAAATATGGCCACAATGAATTTTATTTTTACTTTGTTAATGCACGGAAATAATTAATATACTTATTTTTTTATATGTTTAAACATAAAGCTTGTATTTGAGTTGAATACTATAAAAATTGTGATTTTTTTATTTTAATATAAAATACTCGTAATAACCAATATTGAAAACCGCCACATTTCTTTTATACAAAAGTATAAATTGGTAGTGGCTTTAAATACCATGATTACGATACTGTTCGTATCGTAATCATTTGATATTATATCATATTATAATTTATTTAGAAAACTTTTTTTAAAAAGAAATGTCTTAATAAGTAGTTATATCTTTGTGTCTCGGTGAATTTCTAAATATGCAAATACCCTTTCTTTACACTCACATCTAGAATTAGAATATCTGTGTGAGTATTACAAGTATATATTCTGAGTTGGAATCGAATAAACGACACTGGATAGGTGAGGTGACTACATAAATCGTTACACTTCAGTTTGTTAATATATGACTGTACTCTGGCGTCATAATAACAACAAAGACTATGATTGTATGTAGGTATACATTTTGCGTTGGTATTTAAACTGTATTAGTCGAAATAAATTGCAATCATCATGTTAAAATTTGGTTTCACACACACACACACACACACACACCTATCCGTGTTTGTTAAGAGTACCGATTGGGGATCAAACCGAACCTCAGGTAAAGAAGTTTGTTTACAATTTTTGAGCTGTCAATTTTTAACCAATGTATTCGTTTTTATACCACTGCAAATCATTTTAATGGATATAGTAGTATTTGTGATATTATTGTTAACTTTGTTATAAAATTATGATGGTTATTAAAACAATTTAGTGATACTTAAACGTTAAATATTTTGATGATTCAAACCAAAGTAATTGCCGAAACCCGTCTGTGTTATAGTCGCGCTATTTTCGAAATGCTTTCTTCTCTACACTAAATCTGTGCGGCTACATAGCGTTTTGTTCGTTTTTAAAACATTTAACCCGAACGTTTACATTGTAATCTGCTATGGACATATTTCGACGTGATGAGAATTAGAATAAAGTGCCTCTTCCGTTGTTGTGGCTCCCTACTATTAAAAGTTAAGATATTATTTAATACAAACAATAGATTTCTTCGAAGCTACAGGTAGCGTATCAGTAAAGTAGTAACTTTACCAACTTTTGGGACCAATTTTATCGAGTGCAAACTTTTCCGTCTCTGTTTTCTTTGAAGTTAAGTTCGAACAACACGCACTGGTCATACATCTGGCGCAGCACGTTCACTTTTGTTTGTATGAATTATATGAAACTAGTGAGAAGTACTTACTTGATCTCGAGAGAGGGTGCAGTTGACAATCTTCCATGATGGATGAGTATCTTGAGCGCAATCACAGAATTCCAAATTGCAGATTTGTGCATGTATACCGGGCCAGAAAAGAACTAAATGTAAAAACACACCGAGCGGCGACATGATTCGCGCTAAGGCGCGAGAGACCGCGCGTGCCGAGCGTCATGCAGAGACTGGGCGCTGGGCGCTATCACTTCTCGCAGTGCACGCCGCTGTCTTTCCACCTATTACCTATACTAGTGATGACGAGTACGGCCCGCGATCCACTGTTATAGATATCGATGATGCCACTTAATTTGTATTATTAACACTCAAAAGACTATTATATTATCACTTTTGAATATTCAATGCTAAAACGTGATGATTTTTAATGAGATCGTAATTAGGAAAGTTAATAAAATTATAACCACTGCATTAATTTCCCATTTCGCATTAGATACTTTGAGTATGTATTACATAATACATAGGATGTTTGGTTTTAATGTCTGTGATAGCGGACGCTTTAATTGGCAAGTAGTTATTGATGCTTATAAAAATGGAATATTCAAGACAAGTTTCAGTCATCTTTTCATAGATCAAAACGTCCAGACTGTTAAGATGGTGCCGACCTGACGCTGCCGGCTGTTGCGCGAGCGATGGTCGACAGCGTCAGGAATTGGGACGCGGTCGCCGATTCCCGTGACCCGGGCCGCCGCCCGCGACCGGGGCGGCGCAGGCGCGAGTACCTGCGCCTGATGCCGCCCTAACCGAGGCTTCGGGTGATCGGACCGAGGAATTGTCCTGTCACCCGACGTGAGGCCACCGCGTGAGGACGACGCCTCGACGGCGAAAGCTGTCGGGGCGTCGACAGGAGAGGAGCCCGAGAGGGCATACCGCTGAGCGGGCCACCGAAGACAAAGATCGGGTACCGGTGGCCCGCTCGCACGGCGAAGAAGAGGTGCTTGCAGGTTGGGTCAATGGGGTTGCGCGCCGCCTCTTCCGTCACCCCGGACCGATTTGGCGGGGTGCGACGTCCATAGCCCACCGCAAAAAAAAAAGACTGTTAACATAGATAAGGCTATGGCAGCTATCCAATATGTCTCACGTTCAAGTCAACCTGTTTAAATTCTCGCTCAGCTATAGGACTTTCAACGACCTACTGAAAGAAATGGAATTATAAAATTGTATTATTATGCCATTATTACACGTAATTGTTTTTCAAAAATATATACATTTCATTATAAATCACTTAAAAGTATGTCAACAATAATTTATAAAAAAATGTTATATACATACCTATATAAAATTAAATAATTTATATTAGGTATCTGAATTGGAATCATTATATTATAATATGCTGTGTGACGGAGTAAGAATACAATACAATGTCCCAGGTGGTGACGGAGTAAGAATATAATTCACCACCCCCTATTTTACCCGTGGGTGATCGTACGAGACGACTAAGGGATATAAAACGCATATAACATCTATGCGAGAGAAGGAAAACTCGAAACAAAACCCTATACCAACACGTCTGACCAGCCTGATATAGTAGATCAATTACACTCCCATTATGGAGGAGGCTCGTGCCCAACAATGGGACATATATGGGCTGAGACGATGATGATGATAACTAATATTATAAATGCGATTAATGTTATGGGAGAACCGCAGGAAAACTATCTATCTAATGATTGTACTATATTGAGAAATAAAAAAGTGTGTGTGTCAGCTCCAACGCACGACTGGAGTTTACTCCTTAAGTACGATTATTATTTACATTTATTAAAACTGTTCAGTGAAGTATTATCCACGTCAGAAAGTGAAAGGTGCGCAGAATAGGTTGCGCACCAAAAACGTAACGAGGTCATTCGATCACTAAATTTTTCTCATACCGGTCGCGTTATATAAAAATCGAACTCCAAAAAAATTAAAAAAAAAAATTTTGATCCGGTTAACAGATAGCTGAAAATCGACAAAACTGGCGATCCTTCACTATTGGTTATAAAATTAGACACATTATATATTTTAATGGAGGAGAAAAAGGATTGGCACAAAATTTATATTAATAATTTTTATTTCATGAAACTATCGATAAGTTTTAAAGGTGCGTATCTATTCGAGATACGCAGAGGTCGCCGGGTGCCTTGTTGCACCGTAACTACTGAACTAGCAATGTAATTGCAGTTCAAAATTAGCCCTTATAGCTAATGAACTTTGCAGTGCTTTATTATATTTTGATTTCTTATTTACTTTGAGCGATTAAAAAATGGGTTGTAAGTAGCGGGCACCTTTATTTAGTTCAACATACTTGTGGTTATTTTGTATTCGCATGATGAACTGATCACAGTAGGCGAAACATCATTTTTTTATCACCCCAGACCCAATATGGAAATATCTCTAAATAAGTGAATTGAAGATGTAATAAAAGTCGGGTTTAGATGCAGGCGCTAGACGACCTTTCAATGTGTAGTTATTCTGTTCGGCAAACTTTTTCCAGCAGTGGATTTTAAATAAATCTTTAATGCATAGCTTACGTTGTTTACATAACAGCAAAATTTCAATCATAAGTAATTCAAACAACAACTCATAATATTATTTGTAAGATAAACGTTGGTAATAAATGAGATTTGCAGTTATTGGAATAAAAAACCTTCTTGCCTTGTTTAATTTAATTATCAATTAAAAATAATATAACGTGTCATCAACATTTATTTATCTGTGATAGTTGTAAAAACCGGCTGAGAGATCACCAGCAATCTGGGCAATAACTTTCTCCTGGGAAGTTTATATTACCAACTGCGATCCCCGATTCGTTTGCCAATCATGGCGGTCATGGAATTATTTCCCTTGTCTATGTTCAACAAGGTCTGTGTTTAGCAATGGACCTCAATAGCTTGTATATTTCTGAGCCTAGCCGTTATAATAACACAATCTAAGTCCTACCCCTTGAAATATTTCAAGTGTGTAATTGGCTGAGTATTTAAATTACTGAAATTTAGCACTTAATATGCTTAATTATTTATAAAATCCGATTACGAAATGAAAAATGATGTCGCAAGCGGGATTCGAACCCGCGTCTATTGGGATTCCGGCCCAATCGTGCTGCCACTGCACCACCGCGACTAATTGTAGCACATGCAAATTTCACTCCGTATTATATTTACGTCTTAAGGTGACGGTATGCTATCTACCCGACAATGTTTACACATTGTTATAGGCTTAATACTTCAAACTTTACAGTTAGAATTGTATTAAACGATGACACAACCTTGTTATTTAAATTACTGAAATTTAGCACTTAATATGCTTAATTATTTATAAAATCCGATTACGAAATGAAAAATGATGTCGCAAGCGGGATTCGAACCCGCGTCTATTGGGATTCCGGCCCAATCGTGCTGCCACTGCACCACCGCGACTAATTGTAGGACATGCAAATTTCACTCCGTATTATATTTACGTCTTAAGGTGACGGTATGCTATCTACCCGACAATGTTTACACATTGTTATAGGCTTAATACTTCAAACTTTACAGTTAGAATTGTATTAAACGATGACACAACCTTGTTATTTAAATTACTGAAATTTAGCACTTAATATGCTTAATTATTTATAAAATCCGATTACGAAATGAAAAATGATGTCGCAAGCGGGATTCGAACCCGCGTCTATTGGGATTCCGGCCCAATCGTGCTGCCACTGCACCACCGCGACTAATTGTAGGACATGCAAATTTCACTCCGTATTATATTTACGTCTTAAGGTGACGGTATGCTCTCTACCCGACAATGTTTACACATTGTTATAGGCTTAATACTTCAAACTTTACAGTTAGAATTGTATTAAACGATGACACAACCTTGTTATTTAAATTACTGAAATTTAGCACTTAATATGCTTAATTATTTATAAAATCCGATTACGAAATGAAAAATGATGTCGCAAGCGGGATTCGAACCCGCGTCTATTGGGATGCCGGCCCAATCGTGCTGCCACTGCACCACCGCGACTAATTGTAGGACATGCAAATTTCACTCCGTATTATATTTACGTCTTAAGGTGACGGTATGCTATCTACCCGACAATGTTTACACATTGTTATAGGCTTAATACTTCAAACTTTACAGTTAGAATTGTATTAAACGATGACACAACCTTGTTATTTAAATTACTGAAATTTAGCACTTAATATGCTTAATTATTTATAAAATCCGATTACGAAATGAAAAATGATGTCGCAAGCGGGATTCGAACCCGCGTCTATTGGGATTCCGGCCCAATCGTGCTGCCACTGCACCACCGCGACTAATTGTAGGACATGCAAATTTCACTCCGTATTATATTTACGTCTTAAGGTGACGGTATGCTATCTACCCGACAATGTTTACACATTGTTATAGGCTTAATACTTCAAACTTTACAGTTAGAATTGTATTAAACGATGACACAACCTTGTTATTTAAATTACTGAAATTTAGCACTTAATATGCTTAATTATTTATAAAATCCGATTACGAAATGAAAAATGATGTCGCAAGCGGGATTCGAACCCGCGTCTATTGGGATTCCGGCCCAATCGTGCTGCCACTGCACCACCGCGACTAATTGTAGGACATGCAAATTTCACTCCGTATTATATTTACGTCTTAAGGTGACGGTATGCTATCTACCCGACAATGTTTACACATTGTTATAGGCTTAATACTTCAAACTTTACAGTTAGAATTGTATTAAACGATGACACAACCTTGTTATTTAAATTACTGAAATTTAGCACTTAATATGCTTAATTATTTATAAAATCCGATTACGAAATGAAAAATGATGTCGCAAGCGGGATTCGAACCCGCGTCTATTGGGATTCCGGCCCAATCGTGCTGCCACTGCACCACCGCGACTAATTGTAGGACATGCAAATTTCACTCCGTATTATATGGCTGAGTATTGTTTTAATGGAGAAGGCAAAATATTTTGCTGTTTGTTTATACAACGTCACTATACAAAAGGATTCATGAAGATATGTGAATTCCGTGCCTTGTTAAGCGCGTAAACTGTCCTTCTAGATTGTCCTGAACATTTATGACTCTCGTAGTCACTGTGTCTATGTCGATATGGAAATAATTGATTCTCAATCACCTCGGTACATGGTCTATTCTCATAATCCCTACTAATATATAAATGTGAATGTAAGTTTGTTTGTTACGCTTTCACGCTAAAACTACTCAACCGATCATCATGAAACATTGTACACATATTCTTGGAGGTATTAAAAGTAACATAGGATACTTTTTATTAAAAAAAAATCAAAATTTTTATATGAAAAATAAATAAATTGTTTGTCAAAAAATCTCAAAATCTAGCTTCTTCAACGCCATCTAGCAGTCCAGTAATGAAGTTCCAACCCTGAGTATTGTAATACCGTTGCACTGTATTACCGACGGTCAAAAATAAAAATAGGGGATCAAAAACTTTAGGAAAGTAACCTTTTACGCGGGCGAAGCCGCGGGCAGAAGCTAGTTACCTATAAATCACTTAGTGGTCGTTCATTGAAACTTGTATTCTAGTGAATATGATTTCACCAGAAAGCTGACTCCTCAAATCACATCATTTATTAAGCATAAAGGCATTAACATATTGTACATTTTACATGATTTTTAAAATCAATTCAAATTAATCTACAACTGGATCGGAAAGCGACCACAAATTCAGCGGAAATAAACTCAACGGAGTCGTCATTTTTTTTAAATCTATATACAGGGTGTAAGTGGACCGCCCCCGAAAACAAAGACAGGTAACCCTACTAGTTCTAATTATAATGATAGGCTAGAAAAAAAATCGATTCTTCCGATTCGATTTTTTTTCTAGCCTATCATTACAAGTAGGACTAGTAGGGTCACCTATCTTTGTTTTCGGGTGCGGTCCACTTCCATTCTGTGTATAAAAGAAAGTTGTGTTAGTTACAACACTTATAACTCAAGAATGGCTGCACCAATTTTTATGATTTTTATGTTTTTGAGTTTCTTGTCGTCGGGAATAGGATATAGGATATTAAAATATGATATTAATAAACAAAAAAAAAATATTATTTTTAGTTTAATTAGTTCTAAACGTTCATTTGTTGATGATGTAACCAATGGCAACTGACAGTTCACGTCATTACGTGGTCTAATGGTTTGGTTGGAAAATACCGCGAAAAGTTGAAATTAAATTTGACCGGTCAGAGTTCGTATTGTGCGAGTTACGAATTTTTACGATTATTGTTATAATAAAACATATTATGTCTATATTGTCATCAACAATGCCGCGACCAATAAGATCAAATTCTACTCGACAAAGCCGTAACGCAGTTAGAATTTTTTCATTGTCACAAGTACATTTTTTTGTTTTTTTTGTATTGTACAGTGTAGCGTGTTTTGCCTAACGAGTTATTTATTTATTGATTTGATTGAGCTATGTGATTACAATTTATAGAACTTGGTGTGGTCATGCTCACTAAAAAGGTCTTTGCCTGCGGTAGCTACGTGAGCGGGTCTCTCCCCTCCCTCGAATGTGGTTGAGGGGCGTGATGGCTGCTTTAGTAGTTAACTGGTGATCGGGTGCCGCTTGTGGAATCTGGTCCAACCATTTTCTTTTGTTATTTTGTATTTAACTTTTAAAAAATAAATCTTTACTCGAAGGGCATCTCACTGGAGCTAATAGGGACAAACATGTATCCAATAATATTTAATAAAACATGTAATTTAAAAAAAATGATTAGCCCGCTGAGTTTCTTGCCGGATCTTCTCAGTTTGTGGCGGCTTTCCGATCCGGTGGTAGATTAATTTAAAAAAATATGTAATATTGACAATATGTAAGTGCCCTTTTAGGGCTTATGCATAATAAATTATTTGATTTGATTTGAATTCGAAACATAACGAATGTAACCACGACAGAAGAACAATTTATTGCACGGGAAGACCGCCGCGTTAATATAGCCCAACTCCGTGCTTCTTAATCACAAGAGTAAAGCGAGGCAGGCCGTGCTGTTGACAATGCGAAATCGTCGAGCAAATCTCAGTGATCAATAATTAGTTAATGTTCAACGCATATGAAGGAAAATGTCGTATAACACAAGGTAATTCTTCGTCTTGCTGGCACGTTATTAACATACTTGATTTTTTGAATTTATATATTATTCATATTTATTCAACATTCTCCTACTCTTATTCTGCTCTTTGAAATCTGCTCATCTCATTCATTAACTGTTAGGCGGAACGAAGTGTGCCGGGTCCACTAGTAAATCGATAAATGTACCTACATAAAAACGATAATAGTGATAATAATAGGTATCTTAAATACAAATAACAACCGTATAGATAAAATCTTTAGTGCCTTTAAGTGCAAATTTGCCACGTACTCGAATGCACAATCGTGTGCCTTGTCACATACATATTTCCTCAGGAAAATCTAGTATTCAAACGTAACACATACGAACCTGGGCTATCTGTCGTTATATTTTGCTAGATTTATTAGCACGAGTCGGCCACTGTATTAGTGTTGACACCTTCGACGCTGTCCGGACGAGCCTCAGTTGAGAGAGGCTATTCTATTACGACAGGATGACACAGAACACTAGGTGGTGCTGACCGATAACGAGCTCGGACTTAAGCCATTCACCGATGAACTGTAAATTGGTACCTAGAGGAAAACTCGCAATACAGACATTGATTCCATCAATTAATAACTAATCAATTGATGGACAGCTCAGCATAGCACGGCTCTTGACTTTGCAATTGCTATTAAGATTTTCTTGGCGGAATAACAGAATAACATTTTACCATAGAGTTATACGTATAGAGAAGCTATCCCGAATAAATATTTTGTTCCATTTTGGTAACAGTTAAACTAAAGTCCGCTGCAGCGATAAAAGAATAAATAGGCAATCTAACGCGAACATTGAAGCACACAGCGCTAGATCGCTTTATAGTTGTAATTTTCTCGCGACCAAAACGTCGTAAGATGTAGGCATTTCATGCGCACTTACGCGTTTCGTTCAACGTTATGTAACAAAGTGTGTTAACTATAGATGTTACACCGCAGAAGTGACACAGTTTTTGTACCTACAAACATTCATTAGAACTCATACAGCATACTCTATTTCAAAGTGTATTATTCAGTAGTTAAATAAATAATAATAGTAAATTATAAAAGAAAATGAACTATTTATTATATGTTTATATAAACTTTGCTTTAACATACGACAATAGTTTTGAATATCCGTGTGATGACGGAATAAGAATACAATTCATCACTACCTGTCTTGGTCGTGGATATCGTAAAAGGTCGCCTTTAAACGATATAATATGCATATACTACTATACTATCAAGAGAAGGAAAACTCGAAACAGAACCCTATACCAACCTGTTTGATCTTAGACAAATAAGTATCAACTGATAACACAAACTAAAGGAAAAAGAATATAAATAATCAAAATACTTTCTAGGGCACTACGTCAAGTCTGTGTTTAGTCACACATTTTTACCTCCAACCAGTGTAATTGAACATTTGCGGGCTTTAGTCTATTATTAAAGATGGCGTGACATTTAAATGTAGTTTTTTTTATTTTATTTATTGTGTTAATTCGATATTATTTTACCTATTTGTACACTTTAACAACAAAACATTTTACTTAGTTAAATAAAGAATTTTTTCACATCCACATGTGCAAGTTTTGATTGGTATTATTCGAATTATCGTATTAACAACGCTACTCTGTATACACCTACAGTCCATGATGGTCGCAGTCACACTAAAGTGAGGTGTACGGATTGAAGTACAGCTTAGTCGAACAAAGCAAGTGTTCGGAACGTGAAATCTAGTACGTAGTACATATATATCGATGCATTTTACGCAATCAAGCATTCGAATTGGAAATTTCAAAATCGAGAATTGTATGTTTACATCACTGCCTACGAAGCAATTTTATGTAATGAAATAATAATTGAGCTTAACCGTTTCTCCTTTCACGGGTTAAGAGCCCTCAGCGCTCACCCACAGTCCGGGTAAAGTTGTCATAGCCATCTGAGGCTAACAACTAAGACACACAAAAAAAAAAAAAAAAAAAAATCTCCTTTCAATTTCAGTGTAAAGTTTTCTGAATGATGATAATAATTAACAAAATAGTTGTTAATAATTAAGTTTTAAATATTGATATGTTATTTGAATGTAATGGATATTTAAAAGTCATGATAAATAATCATTAACAATTAACAGGAAAAAATTTTCCATGACTATGGATCATCTTGAATAACAAGTATAGTCCCAATACAAATTATATACTTTAATTTGAATACTTTTCTACGAAAATGGCGTTTGCGGTTTATACTAAGTAGTTAATCCGTTAATAGTAACGGATATTGTGGTTATTGCTATATAGGATGTCAAACAACTGCCTAACAATATGTACACAGGGTACAAACATGAATTCTGTTATTTATGATCATTCAAAAATGTTTACTTCTATATCCGTATACTGGTATTTTGCAATTATGAATCATAATATGAAGCTATAGCTAATTAAAAAATAAATGAACATAATTTTTACGTGAATAATGACGTCAATATTATATACTATATATCAATATTATATATATATATATATATATATATGTATATATATATATATATATGTATATATATATATGTATATATATATATGTATATATATATATATATACTTAATAATCAATAATATGCAAATCTCTAAGTTTTTATTATTTGTAACTATAGTATATATGTAAAGAAGAAATAGGAAAGAAAATAGAAGCAGCAAAGCGAAGGATGCAAAATATTAATGGAAGTAATAACTTCCTATGGAAATTACAAAGTCTGTTAGATTTGCGCGCGATTTCTTCACAGTTGAATATAGGATATTGTTCTTCGTTTCGCACTATTACGTATATTTTAGAGTTATATGGTATTGAACGGACATTATCATCATAGTCATAAACAACCACTAAGAGTAGGAAGCTCACATAAGCACTGAATTAGCTGTAAATGCGAATGATTTCTTAAGTCATTTGCTATGAAAAGTTAACATTACATCTAAATACTATGTTTATTTTTCATTTTTTTTTATAATTTATTTAATGTTATTATATTTATCTATTAAAATTATGTTTTAATTTGACACATACTTTGACAGATCACTCTGAATTTCATAGCCATAAAGGGCGTAAGACATTTTCATATACCTACGACGTATTTAGATTTCAAATGTTTTGTTGGTCATGTCGACAACCACACATTAATTATTATAATGTTGAACTTTGCTCCCATTTACATATTAATGCGTTGATGAGATATAATTTTTTGTAATATTTTTTTATAATTCAAAAGTGATCTATTTAAAAAGTATAATTATTGCTTGCGTTTAAAATGTGTAGGTAGCTTTCTGAACAGTATTTATGTCTCTTTTGCGCGTTGAGCGCGTCACTTAGGTTTGTAAATATGTATAAGTAAATTTTATAAATAATTGGTTTACAACCAAGTAGCCAAAATATGACGAAACAACTTTCCATGATGAAATTTACTTTCCTGCGAAGAAGAAATAAGTTTTTGCTGTTATAATTATACGAACTGTTTTACGTAACGAAGTCGATTAATTGAAATGGTTTTTCAATGTTACGAAATTTACTTTTTTCGAAATTTTTCCTTGTTTTTGTTTTCAGAATTGCCTAACTGAATGTTAAATTTGAACTTTCTACGTAATTTGGAAGCGGCTTAGGTTTTTATATATGTGTTAGTCAGTAAGTCGTAAAAATATCGATCTTTAGACGTTAATATCTAATGAAGGAATTATGTCATAATTGCAATCCTCCCTGATTGGCTATCGCAGTAAGTTCGTCAGGAGATAGCTGCTGCCCACTCCTCTGGTGAAATTCTTGCCATTTCCACGACTAAGTAAGGGGTGATGATAATTGTATTATTATCTCGTCGACACACAGACAATAGGTATTACTAGTATGCTATAGATCTCCAAAAACACTTTCGCCTAAAACCGAAACACTTGGGATGGCCCTGATCCCTGACGATAATTTTACTGATCATGTTTTCCATCCATTAGGATATGATGAAGAGGGAGAGATTATGATTCAATCAATGTGGTATACATTAAAATCTTCCATTCATCATCATCATCATCTCAGCTCATATATGTCCCACTGTTAGGCTCGAGCCTCCTCCGTGAGGGAAAGGAAATTGACCTACTATACACTGCTGGTCAGTAGGTCAACGTGGTAGTAGTAGGTCAATTTCCTTTAGGAGGATAGGGTTTCGTTTCGAGTTTTCCTTCTTCTAGATTCTCATAGATGTTTCTGCATAGATTTTATATGCCTTTTGTATTCCTTAGTCGTCTCTTACGATCACCCACAGGTAAGATAGGGAATGGTGATTTGTATTCTTATTCCGTCACCACACGGATAATTTTACATTAATAATGATAATTTATAATACGATTCTCGTTAATTTGAAAACTTTGTGATCAACGTGGGAATAAAAGCTATATATACATTATTTAAGAAGCTGGTTTTGAGGTATACCCCATTAGACTTCCATTGGACATACAAGTTACACTAATTTTGTACGTAGGTAACTTTTATACTATCTCAAATTCTTGATCGATAGAGTTGAAATAAAAACGTTTTTTTTTTTATGAAAATATTTTACTTATATGCAGACGTTCGTAAAGAAGGGTTTTTTTAATATATGTTATTCGGTCACAGTCGTTATGTAATGACCGCCTATTGATGGCAGTGGCAGCTAGTTATTAATAAGAATTGATATGGTGTTTGATGATTAACTTAACAAAGGTGATTTTTTTTAATAATACACCATCTTGCACTAAGGCTTGCAATAATCCTTGTATTGCGGGGAACTTTACAAACATATAATTAACGCAGATAAGTCACATCTAGACTCAGAACAATATTTTGTGGATCGCACAAAGTATTGTTATCGATAGGAATCGAACCCACTGGTACGGAAGATTGGTATCTTAACCACTAAACAATCTGTGCACTCAGTGTGCAATCAATAGTATTTGCCGTGAATTACAGATTGTGTTTATCCATCCTATTCCAAGTTATTTAGAAAATAAAAAAATAAACTTAATTGCGTTTTAATTTATCACGCTAGAACGTTACTACAGATGGAATATTGTTATTATTCTTTCTTTTTTTTTTGTTAACAGGTGTGTGTCTACAGAGCGTCAGTTTTTGTCGGACTTTGTGGCGGGCGCAGAGAGCACGGCTGGCGGACGACTGGCGCGTTGGCTGGCACCTACTTCGCGGGTGGAACCTGCCAATTGCGAGCTGAAGGCACCTTCATTACCAGTGCGACCGTCGACAAGGGTCACTATACCTGTGCTTGTTCGAGACCAGTATGGAGAATTTGTATCGTCACCTGCTATGAAAGTCGAGGTAAGCACTATTTGTTGATTTAGCTTAATATAATGATTACAAATTTAGATATTCTTTGTATTTATTACGCAATCATTAGATGTGATTTTTAAACTATAAAGTACGCGGCCGCCTCCCTGACGTCAACCCTCCGTGGGAATGTAATTGTTGACCAAACGTCATCAGATGGTATTGGCCCAATTCGATATAGGGCTTTTACTCGTCTTTCACGACATCCACGAGCAAAGTAAGAGTTGGTAGTATTCGTAGCCGCTACCACACAGCTAAGTAGATAATATTTGAACACATAGTATACGATATTGTATAACGCTCGCATTATTCAATAGTTAGTTTTTTATCATGTAGTATACCAATATTATTCATGTATTGGGAATAGTATATTACTGCAGCGACCAGCAAAAGAGGAATTGATGGACGAACGTGTAAATATATACGTAAGTCCATCAATTCCTAGTTGTGGTCAAGGCTTGTATATTACTTTTCTCAAATAATGCGTGTGAATTAAAACTAAGTTTTACTAAGTAGAACTGTATACATGACTAACAACAAACAACATTTTTCACGTGATAAAGGGTTCATTTGTTTTTTTTTTCATTATGAAACAGGTTTCTTTTCAAGCCAGTTCGAAACTTAAATAAAACTCTGATAAGTTGCCTATTTGGTTGCCATGTTTTAAAGTAACAAATCGTTCCATTTCTAAAATACACGATAGATATGAATTTACATGTATTTATTTGGCTGCTGAAACACGACAGATATAGATTTTCTTACATTTTTTGCCCGCCACTGTTTGCATGTATTTGGTCAGTACAGCAATTTCGATTTATCTCGAAGAAGGTTGTCAAAATAATGCTCAAATTTGTTGGATGTCTAGTAGCCAAAATATCACAGCTGATGTTGGCTGTGTTATTCAGTCTAGAACTATAATCGAATGCAAGATTACTTATTAATAAGTAAAATTTCGGCGGCGATGGGGGCCGCCACCCATCACGCCTTGCCCAGTTAGGCGAGTCGAGGAGAGCGGAGTGCCGGGTGGGCACGTGGAATGTAAGAGGTTGTGTGGAAGGTAAGTTGCACGAGCTGATATCCGTCATGGCGGACAAACAGCTAGACGTGCTCTGTGTAACAGAGACCAAGCGAAGGGGCAGCGACGCCTGCGATCTTCCTGGTGGCGGGATGGCTCTGTGGTCTGGTGTACCACAGAGCGATCGAGCCAGCATGGGGGTAGGAGTGCTGTTGTCCTCTCGCTTGGCCTCAGGTGTGAAGGATTACGGAATGTATGATCCCAGACTTCTCTGGGTCCGTATAAAACTTGGTGTCACCAAGGTATTCATGGTTGTAGCATATGCTCCCGTAGGATCCTCGGTGGCATCAGATCTAGAGAAGTTTTGGGACAATGTTAGGCAAGTTCTGGATATGGCAGAAACCAGTGAACGCGTGATTGTATGCGGAGATTTGAACGGATGGGTGGGGACCAAGCGTCCCGACTATGAGGACGTACTTGGTCCATTTGGTGATAAGAGAGTGAACGACGCAGGCAGGCTCATAGCGGATGTATGCATGGAGAGAAACCTTATTGTGTCAAACACATTTTTCCAACATAAGGACATCCATATGTATACATGGAGAAGGAATGAACAGAAAAGCATAATAGATTTAATTTTGGTAGACAGTCGCCTCCGAAGCAAAATATTGAACGCAAGAGCCTACAGGGGCCCCACAGTTGACACGGACCACTATCTCGTTATTGCGAGATTTAGTGGTCTGTTCAGAAAGTGGAGGCACTGGCGAGAGCGTGTCCACTTCGGAGGGCTTGAAAGAATAAAGGTTGAAAGGTTGCAAGAAGAGTGTATAAGAGAAAAGTATGCAGAGGGTGTCCGAGAACGGCTGACGATGGCAAGCCACCCGCAATCGGACATTGAAGAATGCTGGAGAGTATTGAAAGAGAGTATGGTAGATACAGCGAAAGAAGTATGTGGAAGTTCAAAGAAGCATAGAAAAACAAATGGTGATGCATGGTGGGATGCGGAAGTGGCAGCTTCCGTAGAGCAAAAGAAGAAAGCGTGGCTGGACTATGTCTCTTCTTTGAATCTGAATGACAGTATGACTGAACAGAAGAAAGAAATATATCGGCAATGTAAGAATGACACCAAGGCCTTAGTGAAAGAGAAACGTGATAGAGCAAGTATGAGTGCAGAAGATAGGCTGACTAAAAACTTCGAGGGTAACACCAAACTCTTTTGGAGGGAGGTGAAGAAGTCTCGGGGTGGTTGGTCAGCCTTCAGAATGAATAAAATAAGGTCTAAAGGTGGAGACATTCTTACACAAACACAAGACGTGTTAAGCCGATGGACTGGAATAGCGCAGTCATCGTGCCTTTGTTTAAAAACAAGGGTTCACGTTATGACTGCGCAAATTACAGAGCCATAAGCTTGACCAGTTTGGCAGCAAAAGTGTATGGAAAAATTATTGAAAGGAGAATGAGGATGGTGTCCGATGGTTTACTGTGTGAGACACAAGGAGGTTTCAGGAGTGGAAGGGGATGCATGGATCAAGTGTTCTCTCTGCGCAACATTGTGGAGAAGCATCTGGCTCTAGGTCAGAGGGTTTTCTGCAGTTTTGTGGATCTGGAGAGAGCATTTGACACGGTTGTACGAAAGGAACTTTGGGACATTTTACCGGAGTATGGTATTAGCGGTAAACTGCTACAGGCTGTGCAGTCCAGTTACATGGGCTGTAGAGCCTGTGTGCGGCTGGATGATGGAATGTCGCCTTGGTTTGACGTCAATATCGGCGTTAAGCAGGGGTGCGTTCTGTCAGCCAGGCTGTTTATCATATATCTGGATAAATGTCTCCAAAGGTTGAACGATATGAATGTGGGAGTCCAGATGGGCGACTCAGTGGTCACTGCTCTGCTTTATGCAGATGATGCAGTCCCGCTGGCACAGTCAGCGACTGACCTGCAGACCCTAGTCGACACAATGACAGAAGATTGTCAGAAAAGGGGTCTACGCGTGAATGTGAGCAAAACCAAAATAATGGTCTTTGAAAGAGATAAAACCAGAACAGATGTAAGAGTAACAATAGGTAATGATGTACTAGAGCAAGTGGATGAATTTACAATTCACTACCCCATTACAATTCACCACCATCTTACTCATGGGTGATCGAAGAGACGACTAAGGTATATAAAACGCATTAAACATCTATGCAAGAGAATAGAGAACTCTAAAGAAAACCTTATACCAACACGTCTGACCAGCGTGATATAGTAAGACAATGCCCATAATGATGGAAGAGGCTCCAGCCCAACACTGAGACATATAGGAGGCGAGTTGATGATGAAATTTTACTTACACATACATATCATCACGCCATATCCCTTGCAGGGTAGGCAGAGAGAACAGAGTGCCAGAGAACTCTATCCTTGCATACTTCACTCGCTTACTCAACATTCATAATTCTCTACATACACGCTCGCCGGTTTTGGAGACTCTTGACTCCACCTTCCTTCAGTACATGACCGATCTGGTCTAGGATGGTTAGTCTCGGTCTCCCCCGGTACCTACATCCTTCTACTTTCGCATAGTATATCTTCTTAACCAGACGTTCGTTCGGCATTCTTTCCACATGACCGAACCATCGGAGCATTCCCTTTCGCATCTTTACACCGATACTCTCTTTCATACCTACTCGCTCTCTTACGTCGTCGTTACGAATGCGGTCGGTCAGCCTAACTCCACAGATTTGCCGTAGAGATCGCATTTTCACCGCATTAATTTTACTTTCATACTCTTTTCTGCATACCCAACTCTCGCTTCCATACAGTAATGTTGGGACAAGCACTGCGTTATGTATTGCTACACGTGCCTTCTAGCTGAGGTGGTGGCTACCGAGAAATTGCCCCAACGCTCCATTCACTCTATTTGCCGCATTCACTCTTCGCGCTATATCAGTGGTGTAACTTCCAACTCGGCTAAATCCACATCCAAGATATATAAATTCATCCACTTGCTCCAGTACATCATTACCTATTGTTACTCTTACATCTGTTCTGGCTTCATCTCTTTCAAAGACCATTATTTTGGTTTTGCTCACATTCACGCGTAGACCCCTTTTCTTACAATCTTCTGTCATTGTGTCGACTAGGGTCTGCAGGTCAGTCGCTGACTGCGCCAGCAGGACTGCATCATCTGCATAGGGCAAAGCAGTGACCACTGAGTCGCCCATCTGGACTCCCACGTTCATATCGTTCAACCTTTGTAGACATTTATCCAGATATATGATAAACAGTCTGGCTGACGCACCCCTGCTTAACGCCGATATTGATGTCAAACCAAGGCGAAACTCCATCATCCAGCCGCACACAGGCTCTACAGCCCATGTAACTGGACTACACAGCCTGCAGCAGTTTACCGTTTATGCCATACTCCGGTAAAATGTCCCAAAGTTCCTGTCGTACAACCGTGTCAAATGCTCTCTCCAGATTCACAAAACTGCAGAAAACCCTCTGATTTAGAGCCAGATGCTTCTCCACAATGTTGCGCAGAGAGAATACTTGATCCATGCATCCCCTTCCACTCCTGAAACCTCCTTGTGTCTCACACAGTAAACCATCGGACACCGTCCTCATTCTCCTTTCAATAATTTTACCGTACACTTTTTCTGCCAAACTGTTCAAGCTTACGGCTCTGTAATTTGCGTAGTCATAACGTGAACCCTTATTTTTAAACAAAGGCACGATGACTGTGCTATTCCAGTCCCTGGGAACCATTCCCGAACTCCAACATAAATTGAGGAGCAACAGGAACGCCTCCCAGACACAGGAGCCGCCACGCTTGATCATCTCGGCAGACACCTTATCAATGCCCGCTGCCTTACCATTTTTCAAACTTCTTATCGCCCATTCAACTTCATCCATACTGATGCCATCGGAGGACCCCAGTGCCGAATGTTGATCTACTAAACCACATGCGACACCGGCGCCAACTCGAGTATCCGCATACATATCGCCAAAATATTCACTCCATCGGCTTAACAAGTCTGGTGTTTGTGTAAGAATGTCTCCACCTTTAGACCTTATTTTATTCACTCTGAAGGCTGACCAACCACCCCGAGACCTCTTCACCTCCCTCCAAAAGAGTTTGGTGTTACCCTCGAAGTTTTTCGTCAGCCTATCTTCTGCACTCATATTCGCTCTATCACGTTTCTCTTTCACTAAGACCTTGGTGTAATTCTTACATTGCCGATATATTTCTTTTTTCTGTTCAGCCATACTGTCATTCAGATTCAAAGAAGAGACATAGTCCAGCCACGCTTTCTTCTTTTGCACTACGGAAGCTGCCACTTCCACATCCCACCATGCATCACCATTTGTTTTTCTATGCTTCTTTGAACTTCCACATACTTCTTTCGCTGTATCCAACATCCTCTCTTTCAATACTCTCCAGCATTCTTCAATATCCGATTGTGGCTGGCTTGCCATTGTCAGCCGTTCTCGGACACCCTTTGCATACTTTTCTCTTACACACTCTTCTTGCAACCTTTCAACCGCTATTCTTTCAAGCCCTCCGAAGTGGACACGCTCTCGCCAGTGCCGCCACTTTCTGAACAGACCACTAAATCTGGCAATAACGAGATAGTGGTCCGTATCGACTGTGGGGTCCCTGTAGGCTCTTGCGTCTAATATTTTGCTTCGGAGGCGACTGTCTACCAAAATTAAATCCATTATACTTTTCTTTTCATTCCTTCTCCATGTATACATATGGATGTCCTTATATTGGAAAAATGTGTTTGACACAATAAGGTTTCTCTCCATGCAAACATCTGCTATGAGCCTACCTGCGTCGTTCACTCTCTTATCACCAAATGGACCAAGTACGTCTTCATAATCGGGACGCTTGGTCCCCACCCATCTGTCCAAATCTTCGCATACAATTACGCGTTCACTGGTTTCTGCCATATCCAGAACTTCCCCAACATTATCCCAAAACTTCTCTAGGTCTAATGCCACAGAGGATCCTACGGGAGCATATGCTACAATCATGAATACCTCGGTGACACCTAGTTTTATACGGACCCAAAGAAGTCTGGGATCATACATTCCGTAATCCTTCACACCTGAGGCCAAGCGAAAAGACAACAGCACTCCTACCCCCATGCTGGCTCGATCGCTCTGTGGTACACCAGACCACAGAGCCATCCCGCCACCAGGAAGATGGCAGGCGTCGCAGCCCCTTCGCTTGGTCTCTGTTACACAGAGCACGTCTAGCTGTTTGTCCGCCATGACGGTTATCAGCTCGTGCAACTTACCTTCCACACAACCTCTTACATTCCACATGCCCACCCGGCACTCTGCTCTCCTCGACTCGCCTGACTGGGCAAGGCGTGATGGGTGGCGGCACCCATCGCCGCATCTGCCGATGTTGGTACCGACGGGGGCTGGTCGGTACGCGTCGCCTCCGGGGGACGCCCTAACTCGCACTGCGGTACTCATATCGAGATGATATTATAATATATGTTTTATCGGAGTTTACTCCTTAAGAATCGATTTTCATATAAGGCGCCCGGTATGAGAAAAATTTGAGGAGTAAAATCTAGTGATCGAATGACCTCGTTACGTTTTTGGTGCGCAACCTATTCTGCGCACCTTTCACTTTCTGACGTGAGATAATACTTCACTGAACAGTTTTAATAAATGTAAATAAAAATATATATATTATTTAGGTATATTCATTGATTTTTTGTGCCTGTTTTGATAATCGTACTTAAGAAGTAAACTCCAGTCGTGTGTCGGAGCTGACACACACTTTTTTTTATAAACTACCTACATTAACTACAATGGCACTTTATTATTACTTACACTTACTAACAGCTTATTTTGAGCCGAAAAGCGAAAATCATGCTGATTTGATCAGTCGGATCAAATTGGATTGATGGGTCAGCCGGTCGGATCCGGCCGGACTGAAAATGACGCCGGATTGCAATCATTATTCGCATAGATGAACAAATATTTTATACCTACACGTCTCGACATCAAGACGGGGATAGAGACGAACTCTATTTGTTTATAGGCTAAGCAACTATTTGCTTATTACCAAATTTTAAATACTGCTTTGTTGGTGCAGTGACATACATGACCTTGCGACTGATCGTGATGTCCAGTGATTTTATTTTGAATCAAATAAAAATAGTGGGATCTTAGAATAATAATATGTAGAATTGGTTTCCGCGCATAAAATTTGAAGGCGCTAATTTGAAGCCAGAAATGGCTCCAAACGCCGGCCCATTTCATAGTGTTCAAGGTCACTGTTTTCGGTACACATCTCTTAAAAAATAAATAAATATAACGGTTTGTATATTTAAATTGTATCATAACACATCTCAAAAACATAATAAAGTGTATTAACATCACTTTTCACGGATAGAGTTTTAACATATTGAAGTATTTCGTTAATAAAACCAATAATTTTATTTCATAATTTGGAAATGTTCAATATTGGGAGACAAAGATTTTTTTTTCCTATTTTAACGTGCGCTATTGCGGCGATATATTTTTTGTATTTGAATTATTATTCAAAGTAGCATTATGTAAAACCGTATTTAATATTTGACATTTAATATTAGACTGAATGATGATGATGGTAAGTATAATACATGGTGATATATGGATATATGATAATTCCGCCTCCCTTAGTGGATAAAGTTTGGGGCAAGAAATGATATTACTTCTTTATGATGAATAACAAATTGAAGAACTATACCGCACAACACGAACGACTTGTTATAATATTTTAATTCGATTTTTCCTTCGCTTGTAATTATATTATTTAACCTTTTAGTGGTCTCATAAATTACAGGATTGCTTTGTCCTGTAAAAAGTACCAAATAGTGCCCTTAGGGATTTCAGATTCGTTTTTTCTTTACATTGCAAAACCTGACATGTAAACGCATTAATATCTAGTTCAATGCATTAATTTTCTTGATATGAAATTCAATAAGCATTTAGAGCAAAACAATTTTATTATTCTGAATAATTTTATTATTTCTGAATTAACACTATTTAAGTGTACATTTTGTTGCTTATCTTATAACGACCTTAGCCAACTCCATCTGATACCGTTTGGGCAACGGTTGCATTCCCAATGAGGGTTGACATCTGGCAGGCAGCCGGTCATAAAACTATTGCCAATAACTTTTACAGTAAGTATATACTATCAAAGAAGAGTACATATTGTATCGACCCCAAGTAATTGGGATAAGAGTAGGAGAATGATGACTTGGTTTCTTATCATTTTAATTTTCGAACCAATATACATCATTTTTAGCTACTTAGCTTTTTAGCTTAATTTTCGAAATAAAACATTTTTTACATATTCTATTGCGTTTGTATTTGATTTTTAATTTTCCGACGCTACGAACACTTTACAGCGTTCATTCGTCCTCTCGTAAACTATATTATATATCTACCTATCTATCTAATCTATCTATCTAATCTAATCTATCTATCTAATATATTTAAACAAGCAATTCTTGTATATATTATACAATATATATTTTCTGAATCTCGGAAACGGCACCAACAATTTTCTTAAAATTTAGCACGTAGGGGGTTCCGGGGACGACTAATCGATCTAGCTAAGTTTCATTTGTAAAAAATATTGTTTTGTCAATATTTTCAGGCAATGAAGAAATATAATTTAGCGTTGGCTTACAACAATTAAAATATGAAGGCAAATTTTGACGCTGTCATTAAGAATAGTCATAGCTCAATTGAAAAATCGAACAATCTAATCTACACAGCGACGGTTCGGATCCTTAGCTTCTCTTTTTAATTGTTTTTTCCTTTTGTTTTCGTTGTTTTATTAAATATTTTTCTTTATAAAATCCGATTACGAAGCCAAAAATGATGTCACAAGCGAGATTCGAACCTGCGCCTAATGGGATTCCGGTCCAATCGTGCTGCCACTACACCACCGTGACTTATTGTAGGACATGCAAATTTCGCTTCTTATCATATTCACGTCTTAAGATGACGGTATTCCATCTACCCGACAATGTTTACACATTGTTATAGGCTTAATACTTCAAACGTTGCAGTTAAAATCGGGTTTTATAAATCGTACGTACGAACGTACGAACGAATACTATTTTTTGGGCATTTATACAATTATCGATCGCAAACGTAACGACGACGTAAGAGAGCGAGTAGGTATGAAAGAGAGTATCGGTGTAAAGATGCGAAAGGGAATGCTCCGATGGTTCGGACATGTGGAAAGAATGCCGAACGAACGTCTGGTTAAGAAGATATACAATGCGAAAGTGGAAGGATGTAGGTACCGGGGGAGACCGAGACTAGGTTAGTCTTACCAGATCAGACCCAGACCCAGACCTAGACCAGATCGGTCATGTACTGAAGGAAGGTGGAGTCAAGAGTCTCCGAAACCGGCGAGCGTGTATGAAGAGAATTATGAATGTTGAGGAAGCGAGTGAAGTATGCAAGGATAGAGTTCTCTGGCACTCTGTTCTCTCTGCCTACCCTGCAAGGGACATGTCGTGATGGTATGTAGGTATGTATGTATGTATTTTCTAGAATACACTAAGAAGGAAATACCGAGCATGGCTCAATAATCCAGATTAATAATTAATAAATTTATTGACAGATTTGAAATTGTGCATAAGTCAGCAATGGGAAATATGCATGATTTTTTTTTATTTTTTTAAACGTTTCTACTACTTATTACATTACCAAAAATAAATATAACACATCCAAAATATAAACCATTAAGCTAAAAAAAATATATTAAAATAACTATAATTTTTGTGCGATCTAAACGCGGCTATTACGGCGCGCTTCTGTGACGTCAGGATACACACACAAGTTGGATGTCCAACAACGAAATGTTTGATTCACGAAGTTATTGAAAATTAAAAAAGTGAGTGTAAAGTTAACTTACTACCATGGAAAAGAACAGAAAACCGTATTACAAATATTGTATCGTTCCTATGTGCCAAAATATTATCAAAACTGCACCTACCTAACAAAGTAGGTATATTTTCTTTTGCCGAGAAATGTAATAAATATGAAAAAAATGGTGCAAGGCGATGAGAACAGACAATGTGTCGTGTTTGAGCAGTTAATATTGTTGTGAAAATAATATTATAGTAAATAAACACATAAGCGTAGTGATGAAGTACATAAAAGAATTATTTTTCCTATATGCACATACTTCTTTTGTTAACAAACTTCGACGTACACATACCTACCTAGTTTACGTAAAGTTCTTAAAGATATATTCTTAATATCTAATAGGTACATGGGTCATCCATAAAAGTAATATATGTTTAGTCATCTATGATACCTATGAATGAAAACATGTAACTATTTATTCTATTTTATTATTTATCTTTCTATTGGGTTTCAGATACAGAGAATTATATGCAATACAAAATAATGGCATTAGAACAGGGACAAAAAGAGACGTTTGTTAAGTCTCTCATTCACAAGGATTAACACTTGAACACAGAAAACTAATAACTCATGAAATAACTGTGTAACGATACAAAATAATCACTAGAAACACCTTGATACCAGAAGACTCGAGTGTACGATGACGTCACGTTTTGAACAGCCATGTTTTTTAAGCAATAAAAATTACAAATAAAAATATTTTGTTCATTTTGGTGTCACGTGCATATTCCCTATTAGTTACAATTGCCATCGCTCCAAAGATACTTACGGTAATCTATTGCAACGTTATAATATTCTAAGTTTAGAATCTAAGCGACGACTTCTTGGAACTACGGTGTTATTAAATATATGTAATAACAAGAAGGATCGTATGGAGATTACTAATAAATTGTGTTATAGGTCTATACCTAGTACTCGGAACAGTTATACGACGCGCGACGGTGAGCTCGTGTGTGACATTAATATATATATATATACATATAACACACACTACTAAGATATAAACATTTTTAAATATTTTATCTATAATTCCAAAAAGGTTTAATTATATAATGTTTGTAAATACTGTGTGGCGCGAAATTATTTATTTATAAAATTCATGCTTATTGATCCTTTCACTTCATACACGTATATTTTAATGGTTTTGACAGCTTTATTGTACGACTATATTATGTAACTGATTTTTCTCCTTTTCACACCTTGGAGATCATTGATATGTATAGGGATTGTAAGTAATTCAACAACTTACTCATGATATTTATATACCAAGGCAAGACATCTAGGAACATTTCTAGTTGCTGCATGATCATGGATGACTTATAGTATAGAAAACAATACAATAGTAAAAAATATGGTGTTATTTTATATGTATAGGTAATATTGACACGAAGAATTATCACGCTGAAGTGTCAATGGGCAGGCTACATCACTCGAAGAGCCGATAACCGTTGAGGAAGAAAAGTTCTCTTGTGGCGACCGCCCGATCGCATATCGGACGTCGCAGTATTAGTCACTCTTCTACTAGGTGGACCGACGACTTGGTGAAGGTTGCTTGCTGGGAGTCGTTGGATACGGGTGACATAGAACCGCACTTTGTGATGAAATATGAGGAAGGCCTACTTCCAGGGGTGGATGACAAAAGGCTGAATGATGAATGCTGACATAGACGTTAGTAATCATTGCTATTACTTAAAAGTTCTTAATACAAAGGCAATTAAGGCAAACACGGTTACAAATAACATCCAGATGCCGCACAACTATTTGCGCATCGCGTAAAGAAATATCTTGATTGGCAAAGGAAATGGAAATACTGCATGGAACTGGAATCGAGTGTCAGAAAGTAATTTAAAATTTATACAAGTTGCGAACAGGATATCTAGAAACTAGTTATTAACTAAACTCGTGTAAAAATATTTTAGTTCTTGTTATATAAAAAAGGCGTATAAAGGAGCTCCTAGAATATATTTTTTTTATAGTTATTATATACCTATAATAATTAGTGAACTTTAATGTACTTCAAAGATGCATTACTCTTTTATACCCAAGTAAGACGTCGCTTATTCAATCACATTTTTAACATACAATTCTAACTGTAAAAGTTTGAAGTATTAAGCCTATAACAATGTGTAAACATTGTCGGGTAGATAGCAAACCGTCACCTTAAGACGTAAATATGATACGAAGCGATATTTGCATGTCCTACAATAAGTCACGGTGGTGTAGTGGCAGCACGATTGGGTCGGAATCCCAATAGGCGCGGGTTCGAATCCCGCTTGTGACATCATTTTTCGCTTCGTAATCGGGTTTTATAAATAATAAAGCATATTAAATGCTAAATTTCAGTAATTTAAAAGAACCTAATTTTCATAAGGTATACATACACTAATGACTAAGCAGTTTAGTTTTTTATTAATTGCAATTTATCGACAAAGAATCACCAAGCCATTTTCTAAAGGAAATAGCGGGTTGCGATTATGATGATTTTAAAAAAAGAAATATATTGATACATTAATTTTTTGGTTGTGATCATGCCAGATTCAGAATATTTTATCCGACGTCCTCGAATATTTTTTTATCAACTATTTTCTTATTTTAAACAAAATAATTGCTGTTTAAAAATATCAAATAAACGAATTTTTTCTTACATATGTATGATAATATTATCCTATAAGTGCAATGTGAGAAAAATACAATCATTTTTAGGTTTTAGAAGTGCTTGGTTTTCATATATCGAGAGTAGAGCAAGACCTCAACGCTTCGCTTATGGGGCGTGCAATAAGGTTTTTAAATTTGTACATAATAAATAATTTTGCAAATCTCTTTATAACGTACCATTTGTTTCTTTATTCGTATTTAGTCGTCTCATGCATGGTACTGACCACAAAGTCGTCGTATTTATTTTCTGGGAAATGAGCTGTTATTCTTGACTGGAAATCCAATTATTGCGAGTTATTATTTGTTTGAAACTCAAAATGCATTCGTTCTATTTCGTACCACAATATCGTTTCACAAACAACGATTGTAATTAATATCCAAGTAACTAATCGTACAAATATTACAAATACAAAACTTATGAGGATGTCAGCGTGTGTGTATTTAGTGAAATCGTATTAAGTCATTGTGCTCTACATTAGAATACCTAATAACTTAATAATTAAAAATCTCTGTGACGTTTTGTAATTATACGTCTTCTCTTAGCCTTGCATCTATCTATCAGTCCTTTAACGTCTAGTATTGCCAAGTAGTCCTGCCAAGGCAGGAGTATATGCCATAATCGTTACGCTTAATGGCGACCGCTGATCTTATAAGTTTCTCAAGTCAGTGACCATTCCCCTGGTGCTCCCTTATCCAGCTTTTTTATATGTATTGTATTCTTTACCTATCAACACACGGTGATTACAAATACTTCCTCGCTTAAAGACTATTCAGTTGCAATTCAGACTGGATTATAATGGCTGAAATATATCTGTGGGTATATCTTCGTTATTAAAGTTCAATGTTAGTGTTAACAAGTTTTTTTTTGTAATTTAAATATATTTTAGCAGTTGCGGAGGAATTTTTTGGTTCGTGATAACTCCTCTTTCGTATTTCTTATTTCGTAAATAATTTCAAATTTCATTATAGTAAAGTACTATTAATAGTAATTACTATTAATAATAATAAATACTATCCTAATTCTTGAATATTGACTTCTAATGTTTACGCGAGTATTACACATTTGAAATAAAACTACTTTTACGGATTCTATCGCGTTTGTATTTGATTTTTAATTTCCCGACGTTTCGAACACTTTACAGTGATCATGGTCACGGGAGGACTGACTGACTAATTCTTGAATATTTTACAAAATATTTTAAAATTATAAACATAAATAAATATCAAGGACACTTTATACAGACATAAGGTGTGCTTTATGGACGTGTGACCTCTGCCAATTAAAGATTTAATCTATTCAATAGATTTGCTTCGAAACTGGTTTCGAAGCATATATACTGCATTTATCACATATTTATTTTTTACTAGCTTTTGCCCGCGACTTCGTCCACCCAGAAGTCATCTCTGACAGAGTTAAATAGAAAAAGCAATGCAAGGTGTTGAAAGTTTGTCGCTAGGATGATAATCAACAGCGTCAGAAACTGGGATGCGTTGAGGTGTTGATTCTGCGAGTTAGTTGTCTAACGGAATTAGGCAATAGGGTGGGTCCGAGAGAAAATACTCTACGTTGACACGCTCTACCGTCGGTGCATTGGGCGGCGCAAGCGTGAGTACCTGTATTGAGGTTCACTGCATGAGGGCTTCGACTCGAGATGATACCCGGTTGCGGTGGCCCGCCCGCACCACGTAGATGTACGTGTACGGCGCGCGTGTGTCTATATACCATAGCCGGTCACTAAAGAAAAAGGTGTTTCAAAGTTCTATTCATTCTACAAATTATATTGCCATTAATATACTATTTACGGTATGACCATGGGGTAAAAATATAATTATCGCCACCCTTTATTTGACTGTTTTGTTTCACCAGCAGAGTTGCGACCTCGTTAGATATGATTTATTATTTCAGTTATAGAGTGAAATTTTTGCAGCTAAACTTAACGTATATCTTAAACTATTAGGCAAGAACCTATTGTCGTCTACTATGTGTATCGTGTGAGCTCTCACGCCGGAACTGGTCGCCACAACGGCACTGGTGCGGGGTTGATGGAGAGGGAGAGAGAAACACGTGTTTATTTATTTTTACCGAAGAATATTTGTACGTAATTTGAAAAGAATCGATAAAGAAATTTTCTCCCCATACACACTTTGCCGCTTTGTTACATCCCCTTAGGGGCGGCATTCATAAAATCCTTTCATATTGAATCTCTATGTCATAAATAAAAACGTACTTTAAAATTTAATGTCTAGCTCGTAAACGCTAGACATTAAATTTTGCTAAACGTACTTCAAAATTTAATGTCTAGTCTAGCTTTAATAGTTTCGACTTGGCGGTAATGAGTCGTTCAACCCGCTTCACAGGCCTAATTTACACAACCAGAGGGTGAAAATTGACATATGCCGGATATCACCCTAGAATATTTGATTCGACTCGTAATTTGAAAAGAATCAATAAAGATTTTTTCTCTTCACACAAACTTTGCCACTCTGCTCTATCCCCTTAGGGGTATAATTTCGTAAAATCCTTTCTTAGTGAATCTCAACCTCATATAAAGAAATAACTGTCAATATTTCAAGTTGCCAGCTTCAATAATATCGGCTTGGCGGCGCAATGATTTAATGGGTCGTCCAACCCGCTTTGCAGGCCTAATTTACACCCCCAAAGGGTGAAAATCAACAAATGCTGAAACACGTGTTTATTTATTTTTACTGAAGAATATTTGTACGTAATTTGAAAAAAATCGATAAAGACTTTTTTCGCCTAACATTTTTTAAATTGACATAACTTTTTTTTTATAAACCAATTGACATACAATAAAGCCTAAATGTTAAGTGAAGCTTACCACAATATATCAGTGAAAACCGCGTTTAAATCGGATAAGCCGTTTCTGAGATTAGTGTGCACAAACACACAGACAAACAGATAAACAGACAAAAAATTTAAAAATTATTGTTTTGGGTTCTATTAGTGTTGATAAAGGTCCCAGTAATATTTTTTTTCATATATCTTCCATGTACAGACAGCGACCCGTTACATTTTTATTATATGTATAGATAACATTATTAGTGCAAACGTTTAGATATGTATTCTATTATGCGTGTAACAAGACGGACCTGAAGTAGTCACTTATCCACCGTTTTATGAAATCCAGATATAGAGTTACAAATTTTGCAATGTATTTAGCAAACAACGTTTGAGAAACAGCTATTTGCTACACTGAATTTATACATTTGAGAAATTCACCCGGCTAAGATTACGCTCTTTATATAGACTTTACTACTATGATATTTTTGTTTAACAAATTCAGTATGTTTCGCTAATTCAATCTCGCTCTGTAATAGGTGAGATTAAATATTTACTTTTGATGAAATGCTAATTTAACATGAACCCTCTGGTGAATAAATAGCGTATGTATAATTACAATAGCGCACATTACTATTTTGACCTTCCTAAAAAAAGTGCACGTCATCACAGATAAGAATAAAAATCGCCGTCACACCATACTCTCTTATAACAGTCGCGAAATCCTACTGATGTATCGCCAGTAAAATAAGTAGCAACATTCTCTTGGAATATTTATAACACCAAATGCGATCATCAAAACCGTTGTTAAGCACTTTGGTAATGGCATTGTCCTCTTTATACCTACATATGTTTAGCAATAGACAGGCTTATGAATGATAAAAAGTAGAATGAATTGGTGTCAACATCTAAGTTAAATCTTATTTGAATTTCGGCTGTCAGACATTATTTGAATTCCAGCTACAACGTGTGTTATTGTATATGATAGCAAACGTTATTATGTGAAAGCAGGAAAAGTCGTCTTTTGATGAAAAATAATCTTATTGATGAAAAATTGTATGAAATTAATCCCATTTCACGTAGCGATTTTTGTTATTTTAAGTTATTCATTGAATATGTGATGTCAATATTGAATAATAGTTCAATCAAATGGCTTGTTCCTTGACTTAATATCGCAGTTTAATTATTAACGGCGGGTTAGGGCGTCCCCCGGAGGCGACGCGTACCGACCCGCCCCCGTCGGTACGAACATCGGCAGTTGCGGCGATGGGGGCCGCCACCCATCACGCCTTGCCCAGTTAGGCGAGTCGAGGAGAACGGAGTGCCGGGTGGGCACGTGGAATGTAAGAGGTTGTGTGGAAGGTAAGTTGCACGAGCTGATATCCGTCATGGCGGACAAACAGCTAGACGTGCTCTGTGTAACAGAGACCAAGCGAAGGGGCAGCGACGCCTGCGATCTTCCTGGTGGCGGGATGGCTCTGTGGTCTGGTGTACCACAGAGCGATCGAGCCAGCATGGGGGTAGGAGTGCTGTTGTCCTCTCGCTTGGCCTCAGGTGTGAAGGATTACGGAATGTATGATCCCAGACTTCTCTGGGTCCGTATAAAACTAGGTGTCACCAAGGTATTCATGGTTGTAGCATATGCTCCCGTAGGATCCTCGGTGGCATCAGACCTAGAGAAGTTTTGGGATAATGTTAGGGAAGTTCTGGATATGGCAGAAACCAGTGAACGCGTGATTGTATGCGGAGATTTGAACGGATGGGTGGGGACCAAGCGTCCCGACTATGAGGACGTACTTGGTCCATTTGGTGATAAGAGAGTGAACGACGCAGGTAGGCTCATAGCGGATGTATGCATGGAGAGAAACCTTATTGTGTCAAACACATTTTTCCAACATAAGGACATCCATATGTATACATGGAGAAGGAATGAACAGAAAAGCATAATAGATTTAATTTTGGTAGACAGTCGCCTCCGAAGCAAAATATTGGACGCAAGAGCCTACAGGGGCCCCACAGTCGACACGGACCACTATCTCGTTATTGCGAGATTTAGTGGTCTGTTCAGAAAGTGGAAGCACTGGCGAGAGCGTGTCCACTTCGGAGGGCTTGAAAGAATAAAGGTTGAAAGGTTACAAGAAGAGTGTGTAAGAGAAAAGTATGCAGAGGGTGTCCGAGAACGGCTGACGATGGCAAGCCAGCCGCAATCGGACATTGAAGAATGCTGGAGAGTATTGAAAGAGAGTATGGTAGATACAGCGAAAGAAGTATGTGGAAGTTCAAAGAAGCATAGAAAAACAAATGGTGATGCATGGTGGGATGCGGAAGTGGCAGCTTCCGTAGAGCAAAAGAAGAAAGCGTGGCTGGACTATGTCTCTTCTTTGAATCTGAATGACAGTATGACTGAACAGAAGAAAGAAATATATCGGCAATGTAAGCATGACACCAAGGCCTTAGTGAAAGAGAAACGTGATAGAGCAAGTATGAGTGCAGAAGATAGGCTGACTAAAAACTTCGAGGGTAACACCAAACTCTTTTGGAGGGAGGTGAAGAAGTCTCGGGGTGGTTGGTCAGCCTTCAGAATGAATAAAATAAGGTCTAAAGGTTCGTACACAAACACAAGACGTGTTAAGCCGATGGAGTGAATATTTTGGCGATATGTATGCGGATGCTACGGTTGGCGCCGGTGTTGGATGTGGTTTAGTAGATCAACATTCGACAACGGCGTCCTCCGATGGCATCAGTATGGATGAAGTTGAATGGGCGATAAGAAGTTTGAAAAATGGTAAGGCAGCGGGCATTGATATGGTGTCTGCCGAGATGATCAAGCTCGGTGGCTCTTGTGTCTGGGAGGCGTTCCTGTTGCTCCTCAATTTATGTTGGAGCTCGGGAATGGTTCCCAGGGACTGGAATAGCGCAGTCATCGTGCCTTTGTTTAAAAACAAGGGTTCACGTTATGACTGCGCAAATTACAGAGCCATAAGCTTGACCAGTTTGGCAGCAAAAGTGTATGGAAAAGTTATTGAAAGGAGAATGAGGATGGTGTCCGATGGTTTACTGTGTGAGACACAAGGAGGTTTCAGGAGTGGAAGGGGATGCATGGATCAAGTGTTCTCTCTGCGCAACATTGTGGAGAAGCATCTGGCTCTAGGTCAGAGGGTTTTCTGCAGTTTTGTGGATCTGGAGAGAGCATTTGACACGGTTGTACGAAAGGAACTTTGGGACATTTTACCGGAGTATGGTATTAACGGTAAACTGCTACAGGCTGTGCAGTCCAGTTACATGGGCTGTAGAGCCTGTGTGCGGCTGGATGATGGAATGTCGCCTTGGTTTGACGTCAATATCGGCGTTAAGCAGGGGTGCGTTCTGTCAGCCAGGCTGTTTATCATATATCTGGATAAATGTCTCCAAAGGTTGAACGATATGAATGTGGGAGTCCAGATGGGCGACTCAGTGGTCACTGCTCTGCTTTATGCAGATGATGCAGTCCTGCTGGCACAGTCAGCGACTGACCTGCAGACCCTAGTCGACACAATGACAGAAGATTGTAAGAAAAGGGGTCTACGCGTGAATGTGAGCAAAACCAAAATAATGGTCTTTGAAAGAGATATAACCAGAACAGATGTAAGAGTAACAATAGGTAATGATGTACTAGAGCAAGTGGATGAATTTGTATATCTTGGATGTGGATTTAGCCGAGATGGAAGGTACACCACTGATATAGAGCGAAGAGTGAATGCGGGAAATAGAGTGAACGGAGCGTTGGGGCAACTTTTCGGCAGCCACCACCTCAGCCAGAAGGCACGTGTAGCAATACATAACGCAGTGCTTGTCCCAACATTACTGTATGGAAGCGAGAGTTGGGTATGCAGAAAAGAGTATGATAGTAAAATTAATGCGGTCGAAATGCGATCTCTGCGGAAAATCTGTGGAGTTAGGCTGACCGACCGCATTCGTAACGACGACGTAAGAGAGCGAGTAGGTATGAAAGAGAGTATTGGTGTAAAGATGCGAAAGGGAATGCTCCGATGGTTCGGACATGTGGAAAGAATGCCGAACGAACGCCTGGTTAAGAAGATATACAATGCGAAAGTGAAAGGATGTAGGTACCGAGGGAGACCGAGACTAACCTACCTAGACCAGATCGGTCATGTACTGAAGGAAGGTGGAGTCAAGAGTCTCCGAAACCGGCGAGCGTGTATGAAGAGAATTATGAATGTTGAGGAAGCGAGTGAAGTATGCAGAGATAGAGTTCTCTGGCACTCTGTTCTCTCTGCCTACCCTGCAAGGGATATGGCGTGATGATATGTATGTATGTGTATGTAATTATTAACTTAATAATGTACATAATAATAAGTGTCAAAATGTTCTGTACAGTTTTTGTACATTGTATTTATCAGAACGAGGACTATTAGGGACGTTCAAACGTTCAAAATACGATGAATAGCTTTCTTTTTTATTTTCTCGTCTTTCTTAATTCATCTGATTTCTATAGACAATAATAATATAATATAATAAACATAGTTAATAAAGTGAAAATATAGATTTAAGAATATGGCGTCAAGAATAAAAGGCAAGTTTAAATTTATTGTAATTATCTTAGTAAGATAATTATTATTGCCCTGTGGTAGCGACTACGAATACTACTAACCCTTACTTTGCTCGTGGATGTCGTAAAAGACATTAAAGAAATTTTATATTCAATTTTATTTTATCATATAATATGTAATACTTGATATTATAATAATTTTAATAGCCACCGTCCCAAGTTGGTGGATATCTTATTTTTTCTAGCAACTTAATGTATGGGTCTGAAGAGTAAAAACATTGATTTAGTGTCATCTCATTAGAATACATCCAAACGCCCTGACGGTAACTACAAATTAAAATGACGAATTACTGTGTAAACACGTATGAAAATATACTATTGTTAATAAAATAAATGATGAATAGTAGTATATTACTATATAGTATTATTAAGTTAAAATTAAAATGGGGCAATAAAAATAATTATAAAAAAAAACTTTGTTTAATTAGAAAAGAACTATAAAATTAAAACTGAAAAGTGTGTTACGCTTTCTTTTTTTGCTTCTATCAGTTATAAATACACTTTTATTTATACTGTAGAATCTGGTTATAATAACGTTGAAGGGCAGTGACAAATCATCATACTAAGTGGACTAGTGATTTGTATGACACAAAGCAGAAAGTCTCAGAAAAAGCAAAACTTTCTAGTTTTATTAGGTACATACATAATATCGGTTTAATAAACAGTAAAACCGCAAAATTAACTGCTGAATTAACACTTGATCAACGTGTTCTTGTCGTAATCCTTTTAAGGAGCCTCACTCACTTTCAAATCGAATTAAATGATTCTTTAATCTTCTACCTGTTTTTAAAAATTATTAATAATTTCGAATGACCGACTACAAATTTGCAAGAGATGAGTATGAATCACGATCTTCTAGTCTGATATATTTACATATATATTTGCATGGGTACCTTCAAATCATAAAAATGTTAAGCTGTCACCAAAAAGTTTAACATTGTGATGCCATTTTATTTGCAAATCACTACTAACAATTTTCATTTATCGACTTGTAATTGTCATACAGAAATAAAACAAAAACGAGCCACGTGCAGTGCACACATCAAGCGAAGGAGGAAGAGATGCCAACGAAAACGGGCGACTACATAAGGCATACATCATGTCGGTCAAATATAACCGGGCTTGATTTTTTAACAGGTCATAATAAGTAAAATGTCAATATAAGCGAGGTCATTATATCCGCATTCCTTATAAGAATTTTATATGAAAACCAAACTAGGCAGAGAGTAACGTCATATTAAGCTTTTTTTTTTTTTTTTTTTTTTTTTTTTTTTTTTTTTTTTTTTTTTTTTTGGTAGGCTATGGCCCGGTCACACGTCGCCCGTACCGCCCGGGGCGACGGAAGGGCAGCGCGTGGCCCCATAACCCACCGTATTCCCTCCCCATCGCCATTGGGCCGGCCACTGGTACCGCTTCCTTGCCTTCCGTGGCCAGCCCGGCGGGTTACCCTTTCGGGTACCATCTCCCGTCAACGCCCCAGCTAACTGCCGGGGCGTCGCCCTCACTCGGTCAGCCTCTCTGCGGGTGAAGGACTATTCCCCGGTCCAGTCACCCGCGGCCTCGGCTAGGGCGGCATTAGGCGCAGATACTCGCGCCTCCGCCGCCCCAGACGCCGGCGACGGAGCGTCTCACCGAAGAGGATTTCCTCTCGGAGTCGCCCCGCCGCCTCCTTCCGCGAGACAACTGTCTCGCAGAAGGCGGCGACTGCGTCCCAGTTCCTGACGCTGTCGAGCATCGCCTTAGCGATGGTCGGCAGCGCCAGGTCGGCACCGATGATCACGATGAGTTCACGGCGCTGCTCTGCCCAGGCCACACAGACCTCGAGCGTGTGCTGCGCCGTGTCCTCGTCGCAATCGCAGTGGTGGCAGGACGGTGTACTTTCCCTCCTCACGACCGTGTGCAGGTACTTGCCGAAGCAACCATGCCCCGTCAAGACCTGCACCAGTCGGAAGGAAAGGACCCCGTGCTGTCGACCCAACCACTCCATCAGCACTGGCCGGAAGGCCTCGATGGTCCGAACACCGAACCGAGGCCTTTCCAGCCGGATTGCCCAACGAGCAATAACGTCACGGCGGGCGTCGCCCCGCCAAGCGGCCATCTCACTAAGCGAGACGGTGCCGCCTCCTGCCCGCGTCGCTGACACCCGCCGGTACAGTCCGGCGAGCATCTCCGCCTCCAAGTCCCACGGAGGTGTTCCGGCCAACAGGCATGCTGCCTCCGTCGCCACCGTGCGGTATCCGCGTATGGCCCTGACCGCCATGGCCCGCTGTGGTCGCCATAGTAGAGCCCTAAGTCGGACGGACAGGGACCCCGCCCACACGGGTGCGCCGTACAGGGCCATCGACCGAACCACCCCCGCGTACAGCAGTCGGCACGTAGCGCTGGGTCCGCCTACATTCGGCATAAGCCAGGATAGGGCGGACGCCGCGCCGACAAGCAGTGGAGCAAGCCGACGGAAATGCTCCCGGAACCACCATCGCCCGTCGAGCACCAGGCCCAAGTACCTCATATGGGCCCGGATGCTGATGGGAACCGAATTTACGGTGATCGAGGCGTCGGTGGGTGGACTGGTGCGGGGCCCATGGAATAATAAGGCCTCCGTCTTATCCAGGGCCACCCTTAGCCCCAGCGCCTCGATCCGCCTGACAATCTCCTCGGTGCCAAGAGTTGCCAGGCGTGCCGCCTTCTCCAGCGTCCCACCCCGGGCTGTGACGAGTGTATCGTCGGCGTAACAAATTACGCCCAGCCCGGGCGGGAGGCTCCCTCTCAACGCCCAGTCGTAGCCGATGCTCCACAAAGTCGGCCCCAAGACCGACCCCTGCGGAACACCGCACGACATGGACGTTCGCACAACATCCCCTACTCGGTTCTTATAGAGGACGCTGCGCCCCTCCAAATAGTCTGCCACCAGCCGCCTCAGGTATACAGGCACCCCGTGATACCGGAGTGCCTCCCTGATGCAGCTGAATGGCAGACTATTGAATGCGTTGGCGATGTCTAGAGACACCGCCAACAGCACCCCACCGCCAGTAACAGCCTCCGCGACTACGGCCCTCAGGCGCAGCAAGGCTGCGATCGTCGAACGCCCCTTTCGGAAACCAAATTGGGCGTCCGACAGATCGGGGCCAACCTCGCTAAGGTGCTGGCCGATACGGGCAGCCAGGATCCTCTCCAACAGCTTACCCGTATCGTCCAGCAGCACGATCGGCCTATAGGCCGAGGCCGAGTCCGGAGACCGTCCCGGCTTCGGCAGGAGTACCAGCCTCCCCTCCTTCCAACACCCAGGGAACTGCCCAGACGATAAACACGCGTTGTACAGTCCCCCGAGGCGTGGACCCAGATGTTCGAGGACCAGGGCCAGCACCCGGTCGGGTACCCCGTCTGGCCCAGGAGCGGTGGTCTTGGCACGCATTCGCACCACCGCCGCCCCCATTTCCGTCTCCGTAACGGGCGGAACACTTTCGTAGTCGGCCTCCCGGTCACTATTCGGCAGTGCCATGACCGGGGGCGTGTGTTCCGTCCGACGTGGGAATAGTTCCTCGACAACTTTGGTGAGGAGGCTGGGCTGGAGAGTCTCGGTGAGGGGGGGGGCCCGCGCGCGGAGCTTACTCAGCGCCGCACGATAGGGGCGACCCCAGGGGTCACGCTCGAGACTGTCCAGCATCTCCTGCCGACTAACGTCCTTGGCTTGACGGATGGCCAGCCTGAAGGCAGACCGCGCACTGCGGTAAGCCTCGTACAGCTGGCCCTCCCGCTCAGCGTCGCGGTGACGCCGCCGACTGCGGGTATAAGATCTCCGAGCACGTATGCACGCAGCTCGAAGCTCTGCCAACTCCCGGGACCACCAGGGAACCGCCCTCTTCGGGGGAAGACACCGTACACGGGGCATAGCCGCATCGCAAATCTGCGTTAACGCACCGCGAATGCGGCCAGCCTCGGCGTCCACCCCGTCCACCGAGGGCGGTGACGGCAGCCACGAATGCACAATGGCTGCCTCCACCAGTAAGTCCGGATCAAGTCGACCCACAACCCACCGCGGAAAAGCGGGAGCTCCGTCTGCCGTGTGACCCCTGCTGGGCTGGCGGAGGGTCCGGGAGACCTCTATCCGAATGTATCTATGGTCGGATAGGGTCTCAACCTCCTCCTGGACATACCAGCTCCTCACACGTGGTGCGACATCGGGGCTAGCGAACGACAAGTCCACTATCGACCCACCCCGCTGCCGCACGCACGTATGCACTGAACCCCTGTTCAGCAAACAGAGGCCCAGTGACGCCGCCCACTCTTCAACCGCCCGCCCGCGATCGTTCGTCCTGGGGGACCCCCACGCCATAGACTTGGCGTTGAAGTCCCCCATTACGAAGAGCTGGCGCGGTGCCAGTCGCCGTATCGAGGCCTCCAAGTTGGTGAGGGAGGCCCCGAAATCTGCCTCAATCCTGTTAGGGGAGAAGTACATGCCGTAAAGCGTTACCTCTCCCCAGTCCGCCGCGACGTATCCATCACCCCTGTCCTTTAGAGACAGAGGCGGGGAAGGCCACGACGTTGAGGCGACGATTGCCACAGAGCCGTCACTGCTACTCAACCAATTAGATCGGTCGGGCACGCAATAAACGTCATATTAAGCTGGTGGTCAATATAAACGACGTCATAATAAACGGATTCTACTGTATTTAGAAGTCGCTTGAGCTATACTTGAAGTCACACAGTGCTGACTGTTCTGAGCAATTCCCTTATTCGAAGGTATTCCTTAGTTATGCATAGCATCTATGTATGGAGTTTATTCACTCAGTTAATATACGTCCCTCTGCTGGGCTCGAGTTTCCCCCACGACAGAGGCAAAATTTACCTATTTAACCACGCTGGTCAGTCGGGTTGACATAGGTTTTATTACAAGTTTTACTTCTTTTGCATATAATATGTATATTAAGTCTTTTGATACGATAGGGTATTATGAATTGTATTCTTATTTTGTCACATTACGGAAAGTTGTAATATTATTATACTCTAATTAACACGGCAATATCACAAGTTAGAGCTAGTTCCTCAAGAAAGTTTATGCGGTTTGTTAGGTACGTTAGTTAAATCAGTTATTTGGTTTATATAAATATACTCAGTAAGTAGTAAGTACTTGGCACTATACTCAGTAAGTAGAACTACGGATGTACATATACGCTTAATTTTAATTTACCAAAATTGTTGTATATTATGGTAACTCTAATATTAAAAGAGAAGGTTTGAAGAATAAAAAACATAATAAAGGAGAGTTTGAAGAGTAAAAGCATACCAAAAGAGAGGGTTTGAAGAGTAACTATAATAAGTTCACCTTTATAAAAATTAACCTTTAACTGTAATAAGGTGGCTTAAATCATCTTTGCTCACAAACTTTGTTGTGAACTAGTTAGCCCGCTACGTTGGTTTTTTTTTAAATTTCGATATCCTACATTTTTGTTTTAGTTCGTCTGAGGAAATTTTTGTACTACTACCGTAGAAAAAATAAATTATTGTACTACTATCATGCATGCCATATTATGTATATTTTATGCAGTAGAATTTAAAACTTCTACAATCGACCTGTATTGATGAAACTCAAAATTATTTGTGAAATAAAGTTTGTGATAGTCGCTACCAACAGTGTTTAGGCGCTCATTTAATGAATACTGCTATTAAAAAGCAAGAAGAATACTCTAAATAACATCTTGTGATCAATTCGTCTGTCCAGTGCAGTATGGTTGAATATCTTGTTTTCACTGTGGAGGAGGCTCGAGTTCAATAGTGGTCAACTTATGACTTGAGATGGTGATGCTGTTAAAATCCTTCTTAAATTGATCAAAATCCTTTAATAGAAACATGTTCGTGGTATTAAATTGTTACTATTATAAATTTGGCATGTATATATTAACTAATATATAATTATATGTATATACATATTTATTATTATAATACAAGTTGAGTCCTGAAACTATTGGTTTTGATAATAATATTGTTGAAGCATAGATATACAATAATGTGAACTTTGCTTACAATATCATCTTTATATTCTGCGTACTAAATTTATTTAAATATTCTTGGAAACTCTTCGAAATTAGCGAGTATACCATAGATTTTACTCATAACATATGATGACATAGATCAGTGATATTATAGATGAAAAACTTTTGATATGATAACATATGCTAATATTTTGGGTCTACTAAAAATAATTTCACCCTATCCCTAGCCACTCACATCACAATGTCACATAATCGTCCATTACAGGTGGAACAAATAATGGAATATTTTAAGTCAGCTTTTCGGCATTCGCTTCAAGCTATAGTATAGAGCTGACGCGTCTACTAAAATGTCAATACAATGAAGCCAACTGCGAGATCACTGCATCGTTAATGAGGACTCAGAACTATTAAAACTTATCCCTAAATACTGTTGGAATGTTAAGAGAGGGAACTGTCCCATATGACCTGAAATATATACTAAAATATATAGGCGCATGATTAAATATACAGCATTACAATCTTATGGCTATTCTGCGTCGACTCAATATTTGCAGCGTTATAGCTCTATAACTATAAATGTGAAGGCAAAAGCTTCAGATGAAAATTATAGGACATATCATTTTCAAAAATTTGCTTACCATCATTTTAATTTAGCACAATCTGTTAACTATAATATGTAAAAATAACTTATAACTTCTTTGGGTCCGTATAAAACTAGGTGTGACCAAGGTATTCATGGTTGTAGCATATGCTCCCGTAGGATCCTCTGTGGCATCAGACCTAGAGAAGTTTTGGGATAATGTTAGGGAAGTTCTGGATATGGCAGAAACCAGTGAATGCGTGATTGTATGCGGAGATTTGAACGGATGGGTGGGACCAAGCGTTCCGACTATGAGCACGTACTTGATCCATTTGGTGATAAGAGAGTGAACGACGGAGGTAGGCTCATAGCGGATGTTTGCATGGAGAGAAACCTTATTGTGTCAAACACATTTTTCCAAGATAAGGACATCCATATGTAGACATGGAGAAGGAATGAACAGAAAAGTATAATAGATTTAATTATGGTAGACAGTCGCCTCCGAAGCAAAATATTGGACACAAGAGCCTACAGGGGCCCCACAGTCGATACGGACCACTATCTCGTTATTGCGAGATTTAGCGGTCTTTTCAGAAAGTGGAGGCACTGGCGAGAGCGTGTCCACTTTGGAAGGCATGAAAGAATAAAGGTTGAAAGGTTGCAAGAAGAGTGTGTAAGAGAAAAGTATGCAGAGGGTGTCCGAGAACGGCTGACGATGGCAAGCCAGCCGCAATCGAACATTGAAGAATGCTGGAGAATATTGAAAGAGTGTGGTAGATACAGCGAAAGAAGTATGTGGAAGTTCAAAGAAGCATAGAAAAACAAATGGTGATGCATGGTGGTATGCAGAAGTGGCCGCTTCCGTAGAGCAAAAAAAGAAAGCGTGGCTGGACTATGTCTTTTCTTTGAATCTGAATGACAGTATGACTGAACAGAAGAAAGAGATATATCGGCAATGTAAGAATGACACCAAGGCCTCAGTGAAAGAGAAACGTGATAAAGCAAATATGAGTGCAGAAGATAGGCTGACTAAAAACTTGCTAAAAGCTCTGTAATTTGCGCAGTCATAACGTGAACCCTTGTTTTTAAACAAAGGCACGATGACTGCGCTATTCCAGTCCCTGGGAACCATTCCCGAGCTCCAACATAAATTGAGGAGCAACAGGAACGCCTCCCAGACACAGAAGCCACCAAGCCTAATCATCTCGGCAGACACCATATCAATCCCCGCTGCCTTACCATTTTTCAAACTTCTTATCGCCCATTCAACTTCATCCATACTGATGCCATCGGAGGACGCCGGTGCTGAATGTTGATCTACTAAACCACATGCGAAACCGGCGCCAACTCGAGTATCCGCATACATATCGCCAAAATATTCACTCCATCGGCTTAACACGTCTTGTGTTTGTGTAAGAATGTCTCCACCTTTAGACCTTATTTTATTCATTCTGAAGGCTGACCAACCACACCGAGACTTCTTCACCTCCCTCCAAAAAAGTTTAGTGTTACCCTCGAAGTTTTTAGTCAGCCTATCTTCTGCACTCATATTTGCTTTATCACGTTTCTCTTTCACTGAGGCCTTGGTGTCATTCTTACATTGCCGATATATCTCTTTCTTCTGTTCAGTCATACTGTCATTCAGATTCAAAGAAAAGACATAGTCCAGCCACGCTTTCTTCTTTTGCTCTACGGAAGCGGCCACTTCTGCATCCCACCATGCATCACCATTTGTTTTTCTATGCTTCTTTGAACTTCCACATACTTCTTTCGCTGTATCTACCACACTCTTTCAATATTCTCCAGCATTCTTCAATGTTCGATTGCGGCTGGCTTGCCATCGTCAGCCGTTCTCGGACACCCTCTGCATACTTTTCTCTTACACACTCTTCTTGCAACCTTTCAACCTTTATTCTTTCATGCCCTCCAAAGTGGACACGCTCTCGCCAGTGCCTCCACTTTCTGAAAAGACCGCTAAATCTCGCAATAACGAGATAGTGGTCCGTATCGACTGTGGGGCCCCTGTAGGCTCTTGCGTCCAATATTTTGCTTCGGAGGCTACCATAATTAAATCTATTATACTTTTCTGTTCATTCCTTCTCCATGTCTACATATGGATGTCCTTATCTTGGAAAAATGTGTTTGACACAATAAGGTTTCTCTCCATGCAAACATCCGCTATGAGCCTACCTCCGTCGTTCACTCTCTTATCACCAAATGGATCAAGTACGTGCTCATAGTCGGAACGCTTGGTCCCACCCTTCCGTTCAAATCTCCGCATACAATCACGCATTCACTGGTTTCTGCCATATCCAGAACTTCCCTAACATTATCCCAAAACTTCTCTAGGTCTGATGCCACAGAGGATCCTACGGGAGCATATGCTACAACCATGAATACCTTGGTCACAACTAGTTTTATACGGACCCAAAGAAGTTATAAGTTATTTTTACATATTATAGTTAACTGATTGTGCTAAATTAAAATGATGGTAAGCAAATTTTTGAAAATGATATGTCCTATAATTTTCATCTGAAGCTTTTGCCTTCACATTTATAGTTATAGAGCTATAACGCTGCAAATATTGAGTCGACGCAGAATAGCCATAAGATTGTAATGCTGTATATTTAATCATGCGCCTATATATTTTAGTATATATTTCAGGTCATATGGGACAGTTCCCTCTCTTAACATTCCAACAGTATTTAGGGATAAGTTTTAATAGTTCTGAGTCCTCATTAACGATGCAGTGATCTCGCAGTTGGCTTCATTGTATTGACATTTTAGTAGACGCGTCAGCTCTATACTATAGCTTGAAGCGAATGCCGAAAAGCTGACTTAAAATATTCCATTATTTGTTCCACCTGTAATGGACGATTATGTGACATTGTGATGTGAGTGGCTAGGGATAGGGTGAAATTATTTTTAGTAGACCCAAAATATTAGCATATGTTATCATATCAAAAGGTTTTCATCTATAATATCACTGATCTATGTCATCATATGTTATGAGTAAAATCTATGGTATACTCGCTAATTTCGAAGAGTTTCCAAGAATATTTAAATAAATTTAGTACGCAGAATATAAAGATGATATTGTAAGCAAAGTTCACATTATTGTATATCTATGCTTCAACAATATTATTATCAAAACCAATAGTTTCAGGACTCAACTTGTATTATAATAATAAATATGTATATACATATAATTATATATTAGTTAATATATACATGCCAAATTTATAATAGTAACAATTTAATACCACGAACATGTTTCTATTAAAGGATTTTGATCAATTTAAGAAGGATTTTAACAGCATCACCATCTCAAGTCATAAGTTGACCACTATTGAACTCGAGCCTCCTCCACAGTGAAAACAAGATATTCAACCATACTGCACTGGACAGACGAATTGATCACAAGATGTTATTTAGAGTATTCTTCTTGCTTTTTAATAGCAGTATTCATTAAATGAGCGCCTAAACACTGTTGGTAGCGACTATCACAAACTTTATTTCACAAATAATTTTGAGTTTCATCAATACAGGTCGATTGTAGAAGTTTTAAATTCTACTGCATAAAATATACATAATATGGCATGCATGATAGTAGTACAATAATTTATTTTTTCTACGGTAGTAGTACAAAAATTTCCTCAGACGAACTAAAACAAAAATGTAGGATATCGAAATTTAAAAAAAAACCAACGTAGCGGGCTAACTAGTTCACAACAAAGTTTGTGAGCAAAGATGATTTAAGCCACCTTATTACAGTTAAAGGTTAATTTTTATAAAGGTGAACTTATTATAGTTACTCTTCAAACCCTCTCTTTTGGTATGCTTTTACTCTTCAAACTCTCCTTTATTATGTTTTTTATTCTTCAAACCTTCTCTTTTAATATTAGAGTTACCATAATATACAACAATTTTGGTAAATTAAAATTAAGCGTATATGTACATCCGTAGTTCTACTTACTGAGTATAGTGCCAAGTACTTACTACTTACTGAGTATATTTATATAAACCAAATAACTGATTTAACTAACGTACCTAACAAACCGCATAAACTTTCTTGAGGAACTAGCTCTAACTTGTGATATTGCCGTGTTAATTAGAGTATAATAATATTACAACTTTCCGTAATGTGACAAAATAAGAATACAATTCATAATACCCTATCGTATCAAAAGACTTAATATACATATTATATGCAAAAGAAGTAAAACTTGTAATAAAACCTATGTCAACCCGACTGACCAGCGTGGTTAAATAGGTAAATTTTGCCTCTGTCGTGGGGGAAACTCGAGCCCAGCAGAGGGACGTATATTAACTGAGTGAATAAACTCCATACATAGATGCTATGCATAACTAAGGAATACCTTCGAATAAGGGAATTGCTCAGAACAGTCAGCACTGTGTGACTTTAAGTATAGCTCAAGCGACTTCTAAATACAGTAGAATCCGTTTATTATGACGTCGTTTATATTGACCACCAGCTTAATATGACGTTACTCTCTGCCTAGTTTTGTTTTTATATAAAATTCTTATAAGGAATGCGGATATAATGACCTCGCTTATATTGACATTTTACTTATTATGACCTGTTTTTAAAAAATCAAGCCCGGTTATATTTGACCGACATGATGTATGCCTTATGTAGTCGCCCGTTTAAACTAAATACGGGCCACACTAGTAATATTAACACTAGAATATACCGTATATGGTCGATCGCGGTTCATTCATGCATTTATTTTGATATTTATGGCTTATTTACAAAACATTCACGGGCCGCAAAGAAGACGTTCGCGAGCCGCATGCGGCCCGCGGGCCGCGTGTTGCTCACATGACTAAAGATGTGTGTGGTCTAGCGTTATCGTGGTGAAAAACCGCACACCCTTTCTGTTGATTAATGCCAGCCGCTTTCTCTCAATTTCTTGCTTTAATCTCATCAGTTGTTGGTAGTAGAGATCCGAATCCGATAGGTGGTTCTGCCCGCCGGTAGACGCTCATAATGAACAATACCCTTCTATAATCCCACTACACACAGCCGCACCTTATTGCGAGTTATCAATAAAGAATCGCAAATGAGTACACTGTTCATTAGGTTTCTTTAAGTAAACTCGTGTGGCATCCAAATATCGAGCTTTTTGTATGCCCAGCTTATTTTATATGGGTCAAAATTGTTTTGTGATCAATTCCCAGATCATCAGCTACGTCGTTACTACAGATATGCCGATCTTGCCACTTTTTCAAAAAAGGCGTCCATTTTATCAGTGACAAGGCGACCAGAGCGAGGTGCATCTTTGACATCTAAGTTCCTGGATTGAAAACGTTGAAACCAACCAATTTCTTCATTAGATTGACTCAGTTTGACAGAAAGAAAAACAAATAAAAAACAGCGGGAAACAACAATTTATTAAATTTCTCATTTTAAAATGTAACTTCCTTAACGGCATCAAAACCAGTCAGATAGAACTAGTACAGCCAAAGAGATTTTATTAAACGTTTATACAGACTATATGCGAAGTAGCACTAGTGATAGAGACGTTTAGAAACGCGAGATTGTCTTGGTATGGACATGTGATGAAGAGGGATGAAAGACATGTGACAAGAAGGGTTATCAATATGCTTGTGGATGGGCGTAAGAATCGTGGGAGACCCAAAAAGAGATGGATGGATTGTGTAAACGAGGATATGTGTATGAAAGTTGTGAGTGCAGATATGACGGCTGATAGAAGATTGTGGAAGGCAAGAATATGTTGTGCCGACTCCACTTAGCGTGGGATTAGGGCAGGCAAATGATGATGCGAAAAGAGTTTTTCGTAGACCTACTATTTAAACAACAACGTACTAAACTCAAATAGACATACATTTTAAAATCAACACCGCAAACGAGAAAATTTAATATATTTCTTCGTTTAAAACCTTTTAGAGTTGAAATGCATTGCTTAAGCACCCACTTTAAAGCTACGTGTCTGGGCTGATTTAATTTGCCGATGCAGTTTAAAGAATTGACGTTCACCAGTAGCGATGGCTGAAGCGTTAATGTATTATGTTCATGCCGCAATATATTATATTTGATTTTGCAAGTCATCGGGATTATAGTAAGAAAGCAATGGTAAAAAATATTAATTATACATTAAAACTAGTACGAATAATCTTTAAAAATATTTTTGCTATATTCAATTAAATTTTAGTAGCTTCAATTTATACGTTCACTCAAATTCATACTATGATTTTGAAGGGACATCCAATTTAGATTAGCCTGTACCAGGAAGTTTAGTGCATGGGCATTCATGTAAAAGATTAATCAAGGAATTTAGTGGGAAATGGTTGGCGTTATCGGCTGCATTGACAGTCGGATTAACTCTGTAACAGGAATAGTGAGCAATATTGTGTAGCAATATGCTGACATTATATTGTTATTTAGACGCTAATACTGCAGTTGCCGTCCGTGTGGTGACGGAGTAAGAATACAATTCACCACCCCATATCTTGTCTGTGGGTGATCGTACGAGACGACTAAGGGATATAAAATGCATATAACATCTATGCGAGAGAAGGAAAACTCGAAACAAAACCCTATACCAACACGGTCTGATCAGCGCGATATAGTAGGTTAATTCGCCTCCCATTACGAAGGAGGCCCGAGCCCAACAGTGGAACAATATGAGCTGTGATGATGATGACTGCAGTTGACTGGTCAAACGGATTATATTTGAAAATGTAATGAATTTGCTGAAGTATTTGTGCATTTATTATAATTATTGAAAAATTAATACATTCAAATTAAACTTCTGTATAACACGAAAATTTCAGTGTTTGATAATCAAGTCACAAATTATATAAGCTGAGTACTGCTTTAAGTACTAGAAATTTCAAAAAAAAGGAAAAAGTGCAGCGAGGCGATATTAAGTATTAGATATACTTACTTAATATTTTCTCGCTGTACTTTTTTCACTTTTTTTCGTTGCATAATGATCGGTTGCGATCTAAATAAAGCAACACCTTTTGTACAGGGTATATTTATCATATATTCGCAATACTAAAAGTTTTTCAATCGAATTATATATCCGTACAAATATACGTACTGCATGAACAAATATTTCAGATTCCAGTGGACGATTAATTAATTATAAATACATAAATTGTATTTTCGTCAAAGTGGGTACTTTATTGCTCAATTTGCATGAAATATTTTATCATCCAACTGAAGAGTCTCCCGCAAACGCGTTATAAATTAATCGTCATTGACGTATTAATGACAAGATATTTCATTAATAATCAGTTATGCCAGTTCTAGTTGCGAGTGGTGCTCACCGTCAGGACCCGTGTATGCATTTCGTGATATGCATCCAATGTACCTCAGTGTCTGAAAACACAGTTTTGTTTTTTTCTCTTTTTTATTGCTTATGGTGGCAAACGAGCAAGCAACACACCTGATGGTAAGTGTTACTGCCGCCCATGGAATTTGCAACACTAAGGGTATTAGTTAGACCGCTGCCTACCAACCAATACACACCCCAAACGCACCCAGTTGGGCTTCCGGCTCTATCTCTCACCGAACGAAGCGCAATAGCATGTTGTCATTACTCAGACGTCGATCTTCTGCGAGAGTGTGGTACTACCCCGGACGGACCATCCGGCGGTGTGGATAGAAAACTGTCAACAGCATGGTCCTACCACTAAAGTGACCAGCATATGTTACCAGTGATGGCTTTGCCGTGCCATAGCATGGAAACCTGATCATTAAATGTCGGTCTCATAACGAAGCTCAGAGTCGCACAGTGTTCTATGGTATGTATTGTGTTCGGGATTTCTCTGCCAGATAGGATATAAAATACGGAAATCGAGGGTAACCGGCTTAGAACGCTGAAGTAACAATGGGCAGGTCACATTGCTGAAGTGAACCGCTGGGGGCGAAAGGTTCTTGAGTGGTGACCACGTATCGGACGACGCAGGGGGCGATGCCCCTTACCAGACGGATCGACGACCGGGTGCAAGTGAGCATCGTTGGATTCAATCGACGCAGGACCGCACCTTACGATGAAATATGGGAAAGGGTACGCGCAGCATTGGATGGCAAAGGTCCATCCGGAGTAGTACCACACTCTACCAGATTATCAACGTCTGAGTAATGGCAATGTGTTATTGCGCTTCGTTCGGTGAACGAGAGAGCCGGAAGCCCAACTGGGTGGGTTTGAGGTTTGTATTGGTAGGCAGTGGGCCTAGGGTATACCCTGGGTATTGCAAAGGTATATGGGCGGCAGTAACACTTACCATCAGGTGTGCTGCTTGCTCGTCTGGCCACCATATGCCATAAAAAAAACTTTCATTTATTATCTTGATTGTAATAATAATAATAATATTTTATTACTGACTACGGAATATCAGTTAACAAAACATCATAATGTCAGTTGTATTACTTACCATCTAGTGTTATTCCCGACTAGAAATTTTTTCGTCTTCCTTAGCAGGACCGGATCGAGCATGCCCGATCTGGACCAGATAAGGTATGTAACGCAGAAGATATATTTGGACCCGATCAGGAAAACCTTATCGGGTCCAGATCAGGCATTCCTGATCGGGTCCAGATCAGGCAATCCTGATCGGGTCCGGATGAAATTTTACTGATCGGAACCAATTCAATTATCTGCGTTATATATTTTGCCTGATCCAAAACGAGTATGCCCAGTCCGGTCCTTTTAAAAACATTAATATCTTAAACAACATGTTTAATAGATAAAAATATAAATTAATATATGACGTAGGCAGCGAATGCAGTGCTATATTCTTATCATAGAGAGTCCCAGTGAGCCGTTCCAATTAGGGCGTAACCACCAGATGCTAACGACTTCAACTGTCGTCTGAATTTCTCATTCATGACCTGATCGATCTGTTTTGATCTGATTCGATAACAACTAATTTAATATTAGGCGATGTCATTACGCTTCGGAGAATCTTAACACCGCGATTCAGATAATGACGTCATTTTACTAACGCCATCAATTTATTATGACCCAAAACATTAAATGTTAGAATGGTTGTTACAATATTATTATATTTATTTCTATCTATGTTTTCAAATGTATCTATTATTTATTTTTGTTTTTACTTTAAATATAAATTATTTTTATATTATTAATTAAACATTATTATTATTATTAAATACATATGATTAATTAAAGATTTCAGATTAATCTCCTCTGATGCAAATACAATTTACACTGTGGCATAAATATGACAATCATCATACTTTTTTGAATTTTGATTGACATTTTTTTTGTGTTACGAAAACTGTTTCTGGTCCTGATATACTACATGCCTTACCATATACTTGATTATATTTTACATCAGGCTGTCCTTATTTGGTCCAGACCTGGTCCTGATCCGGAATGCCATACCATACTTGATGGTATTTCACATCAGTCTATCCTTATTTGGTCCTGATCTGGTCCTGATCCGGTATGCTTTACCATACTTGATGTTATTTCACATCAGACTATCCTGATCAGGACCAGACCTGGTCCTGATAGGGTTTGTCGGATCCGACATGCCTCATTTTATCCTGATTGGGTCCTGATCCGGTATGCCTTACCATACTTGATGATATTACACATCAGGCTATCCTTATTTGGTCCTGACCTGGTCCTGATCCGGTATGCCTTACCATACTTCATGATATTTCACATCAAGCTATCCTTATTTGGTCCTGACCTGGTCCTGATCCGGTATGCCTTACCATACTTGATGATATTTCACATCAGGCTATCCTTATTTGGTCCTGATCTGCTCCTGATCCGGTATGCCTTACCATACTTAATGATATTTCACATCAGGCTATCCTGATCAGGACCAGACCTGGTCCTGATAGGGTTTGCCGGATCCGGCATGCCTGATTCTATCCTGATCGGGTCCAGATACATGATTTGGTTGAACCATACTTTTTTTCTAGTCGGGTTAACGATCACCCTTAAAATAAAATGTTTTATAATCGGCGAGTCTAAAGTTCTTTCTTATTTGATGACATTTTTTCACAAGTACTTTTCTTCAAAGAAGTATTCAGCGTTATGTGCAATAAAACAATAACAATAAATCAGATGATATCGATGAGGATCAGTATCCAAACCAATTGTCAAAATGTTCGTGATTAACTAGGGACCTGGTCTAATAAATTACAGTGTCACCGAAACAGTGAAAACTGGGTTACACATTACGGTATAATTACAAATGGGCTATTGTCATTCTTCTATATTAGTATAACATTATCTTACTATAGTAAATTTGTAGAAAATCTACATACATATCATTACGCCATATCCCTTGTAGGGTAGGCAGAGAGAAAATCTACTTCTAGAATATACTACTTATAACTTAGATAATGATAATGTTTTTTTGGTTATTATGGAAAGACTGTTAGCGTTAGTGGTTTATTACATATGTACTCTGTGGTAGCAATGTTGACAATAAAGCACCAGAAATATTGAAATGTAATGAAAATCATGGATAAATGACATGAGTAATATCATTGTAGTTCGTAAATCTTAACTAAATTTTGTAAATAGGATTATGGTTTTGTTTATTTGTTCAATATACATTTTTTTAATTATATATACTAAAACTAATGTATAAAAGCAGCATTACTTCTAATATTGCACTTTTGTCAATTGGAAAGGTCCATGGAATATATGTGTAAGCATAATAGACAATCAGTAACAAATACTTATTATAACTAGTTATAATCGGTAGTATGAATTATTGTGATAATATATCGATACTGTATTTAATATGCATATAAAACATAACGTACATTTATTAAATATTCATAAACTATTTACTATAATTCTAGTAGTTAATTTTAGTATCGATATGCAATATCGATACATTAAAGATATTATGTGCGGGTAACACTGTGTCACATAAGTTCGACTCATACTAACACGGTCCATTGTAAGCATTGGTCGAACAATATCGTGCTACTAAAATTGAATAATAAATCGTTGAATATAAACGTCATCCTGTATTTTCCGAGCTGGAGGTCCCTGATCCTTCATATGGTATTGGAAAGGTCTATGGGCGGGAAAAACACTTACCATCAGGTGTGCTGGCTGCTCGTTTGCCACCAAGAGCATTCATAAAAAACAAAGTGGAAGACTGAGCCATTTGTGAGGTCGTTAAAGTTTTACTTACTACCCCACAAAATTTTATTTTTTTGTTCGTCGTGTAATCTTAACATTAGAAATAAAGTTGATTTTATATCTATGTCTGCTTATGTATTAAATACAATTATTATTAACTCATTAACAGTTTATTTTGGATTGAAAAGTAAAAGTCATTAGGTTTTGATCAATACGGCCGGAACATGTCGTCTGGTCGGGTCGACGGGAATCCGTTCAATAACGTTGTCCGGAAAACGCCGGATTGTAATCCCCACCCGGAACCTTTACCTTCATTAGTTGCGAATGAGATTAGTGTTTATAAAATTGATTTTGTTTGCAGGTTGTTGTCCAGCGGCTTGACATTGGCCACAGACAGAATAATGCATCGCAAGCTGAAGCCTACCGCGCCAACATACCCAACATGAAATACCATCCTACTGTGAGGGATACCATGCGCTTTCACGCTATAACTATGATGAAGGTAAATATTTTCAATAAGCAACTAACTAATTAATCAACTCAGCTTATACACTATTCTACTTCTGGAAGAAGCTCGAAGCTTCTTCTATAATAGGCGGGCAATCGAACTCCTATGCCACGCTTGTTAGAGCGGGCTGGTATTGGGTTTTATTTCCGATTTGTCCGCTCTTGTATAGATGTCATATACCTATACTATTCCATTTCTTTATTTTGATATCACTTATACTATTTCCATTTCTTTATTTTCTCGATGACAGTTCTAATTTGATAGTTGTAGTGTTGTGACCAAATAAGTAATGATATCGATCGCATATATGTTTTGAACAAAGACAAATTCAACAAAAACATTCAAATATATTTTTTCAAGCTGAGAACACTCAATGACCCACCGCCATTTTGTATTTGTTTTAATCTGTCACTCGCAACAAGACGGTCGTGCTATATGGTCAATACATTTCTGTTCGCTGAGTTTTTTCACATTATCCATACGTTACGTTGTGTATTTTATGTTCCTCCGTGTTGATTGCTGCTCAGCTGTCAAATATCAAAATGCCTAAAGGATCTATTCTGAAAAGTCAGGCGAGAGAACTGGTGATTAAGGTTCGTAATTACTTTGAAGCAGAATATCAAAATGGTGGCCCGCTATTACCACTGTCGCAAGTGCGAGAGCGTGTTGCGGCCGCATTAGGAATTAGTGGACTGACTGTTTCAAAAATTACTACCGAAGCTTACGGTACAAGCGGCATGCAAGCAAATAAGCTTCGTACGCCGAAGAAGAAACGCCAACCACGTCGTGTGACATCGGTTGACAACTTCGACGCTGACGCCGCTGACGCATTCGTCGTCATTTATATGACTATTACTTGTGCAAAGAAATTCCAACACTTAAAAAACTTGTTGTTTCTCTACGTGAACGTGGTTTGTTCCATGGCCAAAAATCGTCATTAAGCTTAGTTTTGAAAGAAATTGGATTTTCTTATAAAAAATCGGACAAACGTTAAATATTGATGGAGCGTCACGACGTTGCTATGGCTTGCTGCGAATTTTTGAGCGAAGCCAAAAAGATATCAGATTGGTCAAATGTTATTTTCACTGACGAGGCTTGGTTAAATGCAAACCACACAGTATCGAAGAACTGGACTGACGACACCGCCGCTTCCACTAGTTCAGTGCCAATGGAAAAGGTGAACGCCTTATCATATGCCATGCAGGGTCTACGAAAGGATTCGTGTCAGATGCTTTACTGGCCTTTAAATCCAAGAAAACAGTGGACTACCACGAAGAAATGAACGCGGAGATTTACGAAGTATGGTTCAAAGAAATGGTGCAATCTCTGGAAGAACCGTCGATAATTATTATGGACAACGCTACATATCACTCTAGACAAATTGATAAAATGCCGACGCAGGCCAATAAAAATCAAGAGATAACTGACTGGCTCAAACGTCATGGCGAAAATGTGGATGATACTTTATTAAAAGTACAATTAGTGAATATTTTAAAATCTAAAAAAAGCCTCCCTAAAAGATATATTACCGACGAAATAGCTGCCGAATGTGGTCATTGGGTTCTTCGACTTCCGCCGTATCATTGCCAGTACAATGCTATAGAACTAATATGGGCACAAATCAAAGGACACGCCGCTCGAAACAATAACCATCCCACTTTTACAGCAAACAAGCTGTTAGATTTATTAAAAAATGCATGTGCGGCAGTAACTGCCGAACACTGGGAAAAAATTGTGAGAAGAACCCAAAACATTTTAGCGTCGGATTGGGAAATTCATGTGGCATTAGATAATATAGAAATACAGGAACTTATAATAAATGTTGAGGAGAGCTCATCGAGTGATAGTGGCGATTCATCAGACTTTGATTAAAATAAATAAATGAACAATCAACATAATATAATTACATCTTGTAATGAAATGTAATATTAGTTAATAAATTTGTATTAAATTATCCGGCAATAGTTTAGTTTCTTACACTTTGTAAAAAAATATCGGATTTCTTATCGTGTTACGTTTATCGATAGCTCCATCCCTATCAGTTTCGCCGACTCTGCTATGACCTTGTACGCGCGTAAGCGTCATATTTTTATTAAATAATGTATACATAATGTAAAAAAGACGCTCGTTCAAGTTTCCACAGGAGCTGTCATCGAGAAAATAAAGAAATGGAAATAGTATAGTAGTTATTTTACGATACCCACAGCAAGATAATGGTCGGTGAATTATATTTTTATTTTGTCACCACACGTGAAGACGAACATAACTAATTAATAGACACAAAATGGGTTTTCTATAGGCGTACCCAGACTTTAATAGAACAGTCATTTGTGAATCAGAAATGAGTGTCCTGCATTGAACTCAATAAGAACTTGGCACGAGTGTTTAGTATTTACACCAATCCGCACATTCGTACAGTCTAAATTTGTTTTATATATTTCAACATATTGTCAAATAGACAATTCTTATCCGAGAGGATAAGAACAAACGTGGCGGTGAATACATTCAAAAGGTCCAACCGCGGACGGTGTTGGTCCCACATTACACAATAATGTCTTCACACGACTTCCAAGTCGAAAATAGGCCTGCAAATGAGAAAAGGATAAATTATCAAAATTTGGCTATACTAAAATTATAACATCATCTAGATGTTATAATTTTATTACACTCAATAGAAAGTTGACTGTCTTGAATATCACCTTTATACTTAAAATTTACTTTTGTGTTGCTAACACGTTAATTTAAAACAATTTCATCTCAGCTCATATATGTCCCACTGTTGGGCTCGAGCCTCCTCCATAATGGGAGGGTAATAGACCTACTATACCGCGCTGGTCGGACGTGTTGATATAGGGTTTTGTTTTGTTTGCAAATAAAAATGATTTGATTTGATTTGAGGTTTCCTTCTCTTGCATAGATGTTATTTACATTTTATATCCCTTAGTCGTCTCCTGGGGGGCACACTTAAAACATTTCTTATTTTTACTGACCGTCGCGCCGCTCACAGATTGGTTGTACAAACTTAACTGCTGCCATTTTGTCCTGACTGTCAAACGTTTGACAACTGAGAATTGTTATTTTTGTTCCTAGCATAGGTACTTATTGTCATCGATCTATTTTCGGTTATTGATATTCTTTCTGAAAATTATCTCAAGTTTCATTGTTAGGCTGATATTATTATTGTTTAGTTATCAGCTGATATGTTACTTTTTATATTTCAGGGTAGCTTTCATAGTAAAAGAAAATTCTATGTAATTACACATACACATGTAGATATGTATATATATATATTACTTCAACTTTAGTTCACCGCCTAAACTCTGGGTGGCAGCACTTTCCATACATGCATATTTTATCATCGAGTTGCCACTCTTTTTCAGTTTAATAACTTTACTCTTTGGTCGTCTCGTACGATCACCCACGGGTAAGAAAGGGGGTGGTGAATTGTATTCTTACTCCGTCATCACACGGAAGAGAACTTACTACTTTTCAATAGAATATATTCGTCGCTATTAGATAACATCATATCTCTTACCAATAATAATTGATAGAAGTCTAATAGTGGTTTTTATTAAACAAAACTCAGTAAATTAATCGACTAAACTAGTGATTTGCTCCCAAAACTCAAAGCGTCTTAAGAATTATAATTGACTGACATATACCATGACATAGAAGGCATCTATGCTTGTCGTATGTTCTACTAGTGCGCCGTAAATTCGATTTGGTAAGTTTTGTCTTTCCAGTCGAGCGTCATTATGAACAAGTTCTGGTCTCCATAATAGGATGGAACATTGCGATCGAACTTATCAAAGTTCGTCAAAGAGCTTTGTACGCGCTAGTATTAGATACCTGTGGCATGCACGCCTTGTGGTATTATTAACTGTGGTTTTGATTACGAAGCATACATGCATTCTATTTGTTTCATCGTACATCCTAGTTTTAGTAAACTTCAACTTCGAGTAAATTGTGGACTACATTCTGATAACTTTGTCTCAAGTAAAGTTGAGTGTTGCTTAGTTCATTTCGAACTTAATAATTTTCTCCTAAATAGCGAATGTTGTACAGTTCTATACCTGAATCCTCAAGGTAGGTGGGACGGTGGCCACTTATATTGTAAAACACATTCTACCGCCAGTTGCATAGCAATTAAAACATTATTTCTCTTTTGGGGATGCATTAGTGGATTGATAGATGGAAATAGTATTTTATATTTTAAATAAGCTTTTGCCTTTAGATAAAATACAGTATAATATTACCATAATAATTTTTGAGAAATTGTTGACATCAAGGAGTATACATATTATTATCGGGAAACTCAGGTCATGGTCTTATAATCAAGATACTTAAGGCAGCAAATTGAGTTATGAACAACGTCTTCTATATAGTCAATATTAATAGTATTTCATTATTAGCATTATATCAGTTCGTATATGTTTACTGCTAGTCTCGAGACTGCAACATAAGAGAATTGAAATTGATTGCACCAGACTGGTCAGGTGGGTTGGTGTAGGGCGTTATTTGTTCAATATAATTCAGCATTTACTGTTTTAACCGTGAATATCGTAGGAATATAAAATAAGGAATATAAAATACTACTTAGAAAATTTCAAAAATGACATCGGCTCCAGTTCTCCTCTACATCAAATCTGCAAGGAATTTATTACAATAACCAAAGACTCACCTGGCATTTTAATATATACTTTGATACAAATAGCTGACTGAAAAATACAATTTATAATTCTTTTGAAACTTACAAGCAGCAGCAACAATAATGTAGACAAAATAACCAAATTTTTAATCTTCTTAATCAAGTATCAAATTATATTCATTATTTATTTTTAATATATTCATTATTTAATTTTTTCGTGTGCTGACGGAGTAAGAATACAATTTAATAACCCCCTATCTTATCCGGGGGTGGTTGTAAGAGGCGAGTAAGTGATATAAACGCATATAAAGTCTATGCAAGATAAGTAAAACTTTAAATAAAACCATATACAAGGTAGGTCAACTTCCACTTTAGTAGGTCAACTTCTCTCCTATTATAAAGGACGCTCGAGCCCAACATTGGGGATATATGAGCTGAGATGAAATTTAATTTTATTTTTTTTAACCGACATCAAAAAGGAGGAGGTTCTATGTTTCATTGTGTATTTTTTTTTATATAGTATGTTCAGCGATATGTTTGTCAATTGTGGGCCGATTTTCAAAATCCTTTTTTCATTCTAAAGGGTATACTCCCGAGGTGGTCCCATTGTCACCAAGTTATAATCTGATGAAGAGAAGTCATGGAAATCGAGGGCAACCCTCAAATTTTATAGGCATATATTAGGTATCTCATATATTTGCAAAAGCTTTTTAAATATTTGCATCTGACAGTGATAAATTCATTTAGGTGAGCTGAGGATAGAAGGTACATCTCCTTAACGGTTAGGAGTTGGAGGATAATTCTTTCAATATCATAAGCACACATTGACTTTTAGCTGTATTCTTTCAAGTTAACTTGCGAGGTGGTCCCACTGTCACCAAATCATGATCTGATGATGGGAATTCTTGGAAATCGAGGGCAACCCTTATATTTTATAGGAACATATTACGTGTCTCATGTATTTTTCAAAGCTATTCAGATATTTGCATCTGGCAGTGAACATTTCATTTAGGTGAGCTGGTGATGGAAGGTACATCTCCTGAACGGTTAGGAGTTGAAGATAATTCTTTCAATATCATACGCACGCATAGACCTTTAGCTGTATTCTTTCAAGTTTACTCCCGAGATGGTCCCATTGTCACCAAATCATGATCTGATGATGGGAATTCTTGGAAATCGAGGGCAACCCTTAAATTTTATTGGCACATATTACGTGTCTCATGTATTTTTCAAAGCTATTCAAATATTTGCATCTGGCAGTGAACATTTCATTTAGTTGAGCTGGGGATGGAAGGTACATCTCCTTAGCGGTTAAGAGTTGGAGGATAATTCTTTTAATATCATACGCACGCATAGACCTTTGTGCTGTATGGTAGCGACTACGAATACTACCAAGCCTTACTTTGCTCGTGGATGTCGTAAAAGACGACTAAGAGCCTTAAAACGACCTGGGCCAACTCCATCTGATGCCGTTTGGTCAACAATTGCATTCCCAAGGAGGGTTGACGTCTGGCAGGCGGCCGGTCATAAAACTATTGCTAATAACTTTTACAATATGTACTATGTAAGAAGAGTACATATTGTATCGAGACCAAGTAATTGGGATAGGAGTAGGAGAATGATGATGATGATGATGATGATAACGCAAGCATAGACCTTTAGCTGTATTCTTTCAAGTTAACTTCCGAGGTGGTCCCATTGTCACCACATCATGATCTGATGATGGGAATTCATGAAAATCGAGGGCACCTTCAAATTTTATAGGCACCTATTATGTGTCTCATATATTTTTCAAATATTTGAATCTGGCAGTGATAATCTCATTTAGATGAGCTGGTGATGGAAGGTACATCTACTTAGCGGTTAGGAGTTGGAGGACAATTCTTTCAATATCATATGCACGCATAGACCTTTAACTGTATTCTTTCAAGTTAATCACGTAAGCTGATAATGTAAGATACTACTCCATTAGGATTAGAAGTTAGGTAGTTATTTATGTTGCCGATATAGTAATCTTTGTTACGTGGGTAGAATATGACATACCAAGCTGGAAAGATGGACCTTTTTCAATTCACCTTTCTCAAAGTCGAACTGTTGTAAATATGTATCATCATCTGGACTTAAGCTTCTCTCATATTTCGCCACAAAATGCCAAACTTTTATTCTCCAGCAATTATCAGTTCGTCGAGCGATGTAGCCTGCCCATTGCCTCTTAGTGTGCTAATTCTTCGTGATATGTCGATTACATCCGTTATTTTATGGATTAGCATATTTCGAATCCTATCTCGCACAGAATCGAGCGAGCATACCCCGTTCCATAGTACGCTGAGCGGCTTTGAGTTTTGTTACGAGACCCACATTTAGTGACCACATTTTCATGTCATAAATCATCACTGTTCATAGACCTGTGCCTTCAGGCACTGAGACATATTAGGTGAAATGATCCTCTTAAGTTTCCTAAACGCTGTCCAGCCGTATTTAATAAATGTATCAATTTTTTTAATTTAAATATGTACCTATTTAGAACCGTCTTATTCTTTGGCTTACGCTTTCTCCTGGTATAGTCTTTTGAGTAGTTTATTAGACCCTATCTCGCAAAAAGCTGTCCCCCTAGAGTCTTTACACAACTCAGTGCAATATAAAACTGATAATTGCCAATTTTATTTTTGCCTAAATCAGTGACAGCTTTGTTTAAGGTTTTGTAAAATACCCTGGAGTTTATATACCGTAACCGCCCAACAGAGGATTAACGGAAGCATTTTCCGTTCATTATCCCGTAACCTTTCGTTGCCTGATATTTGGTTGACACAGGCGCTATGGCAATTAAGCCGTCATTGTCTTTCACTTTTGTGCTAATGGTGTCATTAAATTTTATAAAAACTAGCCTGTTTCAATTTGGTCATAACGAAGGGGAAGCCTACAAGTTTGGATATTATCCCTATTGCCCGCTTACCAAGCTTTTAATGACAGAGATATTGCATCTCACCATGACTCTGGAGCCTATGTCTAGTTTTAACAATTGCATCAATAAACCGTCACAATTATTTACATCACTTGGATGTTGGTAGTATCTCATACCTAAGTTGCTGCCTCACGTGAGGCATCGATAGCACATATGGTGTATACGCGAATTGATTGAAACAGTGAAATTTAAACCATTGGCAACGAGATACAGCATTTCGTTTCCATTTTTTCGAAATACGTGCTTTATTTTTTTATTTTGATTCCATACTTCTATTCTTCCTCGTGCCATGTGCATTTTTAGTGGATCTACTCATAGTGCTATATTTAATAAATAATTTAATTTATATGAACTAGTTAAAATTATTACTTAACTACGATTATTTACACTACACCGCCACCGACTTCAAATCGTGTTAGTGGATTTCTAGCATACATTGTAATTATATTTTATAAAAATCAATACATAATTAGAATTAGACAAGAATTAAATGGTTCATCTTATTTTTCGGTTTTTAGTGTTTTAAATAAGTATGGTTTTTGGCTGAACGTATTTTGAAGTCGGTATACATTTAAAAAAAAATTAAAATAGTAGTAAATATATTTATTTTAAGTTAGTAATATGTAATTATTAGTATTATTTTCAAATATACACTTTTAATCTATATATGCTAGTCTCTCTGCAATCGGCATCTGTATCGGCTTTTATATATAATGTATTTATTTTATGTGAATTTGTAATACTTTTGCTGTGGATGAATCTAAACAATTGATGGTATTTTTTGTATTATTATTTAAATCTTTCACATAACACTAAAAAATTGCTTTTAATATTCATGTAGGAAAATACTCAGGAATACGTCTAGTTTAAAAAAAATAGATTCATTTGGTCTTATTTTTATTGCGTCAAATATTTTTTGAACATCGCTATGCACTTTGACGTTGCAGTTTTTTTTTTGTGTTTTTAGGTGTTAGCCGCAGATGGCTTTGACAGCTTTACGCGGACCATAATTTGACGTTGCAGTAACGGCTTGTGTTTGAAAACAGTATTGCCAATATATTATTTTATAAGAGACGTAGAGCTGTGAGCACAAAAATAAAATAAAGAGTGTTTTAAACAGAAACGGCTTTATTATTATTACACTTTTATGACGACGGTTTCTTATGTAGGTGTATATTTTTTAATATCTTATTTAAGTTAATTATTGTTTACAGGCGTATCAGAACTTCTCGTTTGAAGAACTTCGCCTAGCAAGTGAATCCTGGAGTAATTTGGATGGAGTAAGCAGCGCGTTCCCGCATAGTGGTCTCATTCCCGCCGAACGTCTGATAGTACGCTGCCAACCTGATGGCTCGTACGTGGCCAATTGGACACCGCGTTTCGCTGGCACTTATGTGTTTCGTTGCACTCTGGATGATCAACCCACTGCCCAGGTATCATACTATTAAAAATAATTACCTCTTTACTTAGTCGGAACGCATTTTGTTTCTTGGATTAGCAGCTCTCGTGATTCACAATCGAACAATTCTTTTTTAGCGATAGCTTAGTAGCGAGTTGAATAGACTCTTCTTTCATGGTAAAGACAAAAGTCGCGGTACAGTATGTATTGAAATTATTCTGTTTCTGGCGTAGATATGTTTACTTCTTTATCATCCCCAGTACTTATTACAATTTTTCTTACAATGCTTGGTTCTTATTATAATTTATTATACAGATGTTCCATCATGTGGCCTTGCTCTAACCGAGGTGGAATGTGAGAATAATATGCTGAATAGGGTATTTGGCTAAGCTTTATGATCTATGTAATACCTACCTTTCAATTTGTGGTTAATCTTACTTAGGATTGTAATAGTTTATTATAGGGCACTAGGTATAATTGTCTCAGATATATGATAAAACACTTAGTAGGCACACAACTCTTACAGACACCGTTAAAATCGGCGTATTCATGGCCGACATCGCACATGTTTTTATAGTAGGTTAATGTTATTTCCAGGAATTAACCGTGGAGGTGGTAGAGAGTGTGCTGGAGGGACCTTCTGATAGGGCAGTGCAGGCAGGCGGCACGTTACCCTCCACTCCGCCAACTAAAATGCTGCAGTTTGTAGCTGACTTCAGCGCAGGCTTGCGTATCAGAGCGAGCCCCAGCTTACAAGCCGAAGAACTAGGACGCATACCACCTGGAGCTAATATTGCCTTTGTCGAAGAGGTGTGTGCTATTTTTATATAACAGTAGATTTTTAGATAATTTATAAAGTATGGATTTTATGAGAGACCTAAATATAAATCTGTAAATATAACTACGTCAATAACTAAAGCACAGCATCAAATATCACTAAAAAAAAGTCTTACAAAGTGCGACAGAATTATAGATATTGAAAGACAACAGACTATTTTAGATATATTCCAATAGATCAATAATCAAAGATTAGAAGGTTTTTAATGTTTTGAGTTTTTTTTATTTATTACTAGCCGCTGCGGTATGAATGAAGAAGTAGTGACAAAGATAAAAAAGGGTATGCTGAGGTGGTTCGGACACGTGGAAAGAATGAGTGAAGAAAGGTTGACTAAACAAGTATACAAAGCGAGTGTGAGTGGGACGATTACAAGGGGAAGACCACGTCGTACTTTCCTGGATCAAATCGAAGATGTGTTAGTGAAAGGTCAGATTAAGAGTACGCGTAATCGTAGAGCATGCATGAAGACTGTGATGAGTGTGAATGAAGCGATGGAGGTATGTCAGGATCGTGGTTTGTGGCAATCCGTAGTCTCTGCCTACCCCTCAGGGAAACATGAGGCTATGTATGTATGTATGTATGTATTACTAGCTGACCCGGCACATTTCATTCCACCTAACAGCTAATGAATGAGCAAATTTCGATTAATTCAGAATTATTAACTTAATTATTTTTATTATGATAATAAATATAAATAATATATAAATTTAAAAAATCAAGTAATTTAATAACACGCCAGCAAGACGAAGAAGTGCCTTGTGTTATACGATTTTTCTCCTTGCGCGTTGAAATTTAACTAATTGTTGATATCTTGTCAACCTAGCCGTTTCACGGGCTGCCTCGCTTTGCTATTATAATTGAGAAGCACGAAGTCGGGCCATATTAACGCGGCGGTCTTCTTGTGCAATATCTTGTTATTATGCCGTGGTTACATTCGTAATGTTTCGAATTCTAATTGCGTTACAACTTTGTCGGGAAAGATTTAATCTTATTGGTCGCAGCATTGTTGATGATAATATAGACACAATATGATTTATATAACAACATATATAACAATATTTATAAAAATTCATAACACTCGCACAAAACGAACACTGACCGGTCAAATTTAATTTCAACTTTTCGCGGTATTTTTCAAACAAACCATTACGTGAGTTGTCAGTTGCGTTTTGTTACATCTTTAACAAATGAACGTTTAGAACTGAAGTTTTCTTAATGTTTTTTTTTGTTTATTAATATCATATTTTAATATCCTATATCCTATTCCCGACTACAACAAACTCAAAAACATAAAAATCATAAAAATTAGTCCAGCCGTTCTCGAGTTATAAGTGTTGTAACTAACACAACTTTACATACATACATATCATCACGCCATATCCCTTGCAGGGTAAGCAGAGAGAACAGAGTGCCAGAGAACTCTATCCTTGCATACTTCACTCGCTTCCTCAACATTCATAATTCTCTTCATACACGCTCGCTGGTTTCGGAGACTCTTGACTCCACCTTCCTTCAGTCCTTAACGATCTGGTCTAGGTATGTGAGTCGCGGTCTCACACGGTACCCACATCCTTCCACTTTCACATTGTATATCTTCTTAACCAGACGTTCGTTCGGCACAACTTTCTTTTATATATATAGATTAGTTTCAACCAAGTTTTTTTGGGGTAATAGTGCCATAATAGCCACGCTTGGCAGGCGGATTGGCGATCGCTGTAGATGTTATGAATTTTTCCCGGGAGATAGCCGCTGCCCACTCTCCCGGTGAGACCTTAGCCGATTTTTACGACTCCTACGGGCAAGCAAGGGGTGACGACAATTGTATTCTTTTCTCATCGCCACACGGGAAACCGTTGGATGCAGGTGGCACAGGACCGTTTCGAATGGCATTCTTGTGGGGAGGCCTATGTCCAACAGTGGACGTTTACGGTCTAGTGGATATCCATCCACTCCATCCGGATTTCAACCAAATTAAAGATCGGGAAACACCAAACAGACAATATTAAGACTCACTACATTTGTACATCGCTATTTTGAATAGCTTTAATAGATAAACATATAATTTGAAACTTTGATTTATCATTTCAAAAAAAAATCTACATTATAAATATTTATAAAAAATAACGTAGTGGGATTTAAAATTAAACTTAGTTTCAATAAATGCAGATACAATTTACGTAAATGCATGCTTGTACATGCATTTACGTAAATTGTATCTGTCATGTCTACTAAAGTATTATCTACTAAATATTTATGGGTAAATAAATTATATTACACTATGCTAATTACACACATTGTCATTAATTAAATTGTAAGAGATATGAACATTATCGGGTCATTTAATAAAGAAAATATAGTTTGATAATGAAAAATTTATAGTAGGTACTTTTATTTCACCGAAGACAAACACCGGGTTCCGGTAGCCCGTTCGCACGGCAAGGAGAGGTACATGTAGGGCGGGTCTATGGGGTTTCGCACGATTCTTTATGTCGCCCACCATACCATAGCCCGTCACCAAAAAAAAAAGTATTATTTCATCTACGTAATGAAATTATGTCAACAATGATTTGCTCATCATGTGAACATAATACATATATAAAAGTATAATTATTTAAAGTAATCTTTATATTACGATCGTCCAGGTTTCTTATAGTGAAATTTAATCAATTATAGACTTTCATCATCATCATCACAGCTCATAAATGTCCCACTATTGGGCTCGGGCCTTCTCCGTAATGGGAGGGAAACTAACCTACTATACCACGCTGGTCAGACGTGTTGGTATAGGGTTTTGTTTCGAGTTTTCCTTCTCTCGCATAGATGTTATATGCGTTTTATATCCCTTAGTCGTCTCGTACGATCACCCACGGGTAAAATAGGGGGTGGTGAATTATATTCTTACTCCGTCACCACACGGATAATAAAATAAAAATAATTATAGACTTTACTATTATCGAACTGTGTTTACAAAACTTGTTTGCAATCAGATAAAAAACTCACCTACTTAATGCATCCAGGGCAGATCTATACTATAAGCATAGAGTTTAATTTCAACTTTGCCTTCTATTATAATCATGGTAACCCTTATCCGTGTCTTACAATATCAGCGGCAAAGTAATAAGTCTTTCTTTATATATTTGTATTCTTATAAACACAGAAATACATATTATAATCGTAAATATTTTATAACATAACTATATAAAAAGCCTTGGCCTTGTCTATCGTTAGTTTATCGTGTCTTCATAATGAAATACCGATAATACTATAAGTTGTTTAAATCCATGCATCTGTTTTATAGCTAGTGAATAAGGATGGAACATGGGTGCGACTTGGCACGGCGTCTTTGCAAGAGTACACGGATTGCGCCGAAGTCGCGTGGTGTCTTCAGCATCACCGTCATTTGGACCGTTCGTTGCTCGTACCCGTGGAACCCAGTACGCCTCCACAGGTAAAATATATTTGATATTATTATTTCACGAACACGAATTATTCTATTGATATAGATGAACGAAATGTTAAAATTTTCATTAATTAATCTTAGCAATAAATGAATATTGAGAGTTTAAATAATACAAATTAACGGGCTTTTCTTGCCCGCAATAGTGGTATAAGATCGCTGGTCGATGGACCGGGGATTAGTCCGCCACCCGTAGAGAGGACGACCACCTGCAATGCCCCGGCAACACCGTTGTTTGCTGCCGGGGCGTCGACGGGGATGATAGATAAAGGGCAACCCGCCGACCCGGCCATGGATGTCAAGGAAGTGGTACTAGTGGCTGGCTCGATGGCGTTGGGGAGGGAACACGCTCGAGTATGGGGCCACACGCTGCTCTTCCGTCGCCTCAGACGGAATGAGCGCAGTGTGTACATAACCCACGAAAAAAAAAGTGTGTGTGTCAGCGCCGACGCACGACTGGAGTTTACTCCTTAAGTACGATTATCAAAACAGGCGCACAAAAAGCTCGTTTGACTAAAAATAATATATATTTTTTTATTTACATTTATTAAAACTGTTCAGTGAAGTATTATCTCACGTCAGAAAGTGAAACGTGCGCAGAATAGGTTACGCACCAAAAGCGTAAAGAGGTCATTTGATCACTAGATTTACTCCTCAAATTTTTCTCATACCGGGCGCCTTATATGAAAATCGATTCTTAAGGAGTAAACTCCAAAAAACAAGTGTGGTATAAGATCACTAATTGATTATTAATCATTGATATATAGACCTTTCACAAATAAGTGAATAGTGGCGTAAATGCAAAAGAGTATATAGTTATATACATAAGTAATGGGGTGTTATACGTTTCTGAGAGAGGACAGCTACTGCTTGCTGTCTTGCTGAGACCCTTAGTCAATCTGCCAATTTCCCGTGCAAATTTAATGATATTCATAATCTTATCACCTTACCATATGAGAAACAGACTATTAATAGATGTAAATCCTGTAAATAAAAAAGATGAAATAAACTATTAGCATACAACCCAACTAGACCTAGTATGTGATAGTTGATCACATTGTGGAGAAGGAATTGTCATGATAAATAGTGAGACGTACATTTATTAATTTATTAAAAAGCAATTATAATATATTTACAGGACTTAATCTAATGCGATATATTGCTAATCAACTATATAACTATTTTTAAATGTAAGAATTTCTATAGACCTGAGAGTCTGCAAAAATGTTAATATCAACTATTATTTATTTAATTATTTAGTATTTGTGACAAATATTGTAACTGGCATAATCATTTCTGATGTTTATGCGAGTATTATATACTTGAAATAAAACTATTTTTATGGATACTATCGTATTTGTACTTGATTTTTAATTTCCCGAACGAAACGACCAAACGTGTCGAACACTTTACAGCGTTGTAAATGGTACCATTTTATAGAAATTTGATTATCTATATAGAATAAATGGATAGATGAAGATTGACGAAACTAGTTTTCCGTGTGGTGACGGAATAAGAATACTATTAACACCCACATATCTTACCCGTGGGTGATCATACGAGACGACTAAGGGATATAAAACACATATAAGATCTATGCGAGAGACGGAAAACTCGAAACAAAACCCTATACCAACACGTCTGACCAGCGCGGTATAGTAGGTTAATTTCCTTCCCATTACGGAGGAGGCCCCAACCCAACAGTGGGACTTTTATGGACTGTGATGATGATGACGACGAAACAATAATATAGAACGAAAGTAATAGAACGTCTGATATTTTTCAACAAGGTTTTGAATGTCCTAACGAAAACCGGAACTAAAAACACTTTCAACTAACGAGCGTGAATTGTTAATATGATTAGTAAATGAAGCGAATCAAAGTCATATCAAAGATATAGTTGTGTATGTATATGAAAGATATAGTTTATATATTTGATATGACTTTTTGCTGACTGACGCTTGACTTTTCGATTACCGAATACGAAAAAATGTATTGCTATGGAAACAGTTTTCTTTTTTTGTGTAACTTAGTTGTTAGCCTCAGATGGCTATGACAACTTTACCCGGACTGTGGGTGAGCGCTGAGGGCTTTCCACCCGAGTAGAAACAGAATACCCACCATCGAATTTATCTTCGTTCGAATTTTGCAATAGTTTCTCTAGTTCTTACCTACCCGTACTGTAATTGTGAAGTGAGATATTATACCTGATATTTTTCTCCAGTTGGAGTATACGGGTATTTGGAGCGGATACGCTGATGCCCAAGGGGATATGCAGAACTGGACGCAAGAAGACGACGATGATGGTCTTACTGGTGAGTCTTACAAACGTAAGAATAGCCTATGATTTTATTTTTTCTATCGAGGCGGTCAAACTAAGAGCTTATCTAATGGTAAGTGGTAACTACCGTTTAAGCACTTTCACAATCTTAGGAGCACAACCATGATATACATACTGTCTACGGTTAAGTTGAAGTATTGGAAGTATTGAAGGGGGTGGAATGCGATCAGGAGGTAAGGTTATGAGGTTTGAGCCTTCAACTGTCTCGCTTTACGAAAAAAGCGTAAATTTTTTCTAGTCTGGCGGAGAATTTTAGGGTTGTGTGGTATTATTGCTCCAGATGAAGCGCTTGATTTTTGGCTTCAGATTGAAAACTGTCGACAGCGTGGCCCTGTCACTATAAATAAATATGCGAAATACATCCATCCATCCATCAAGCTGTAGACGTCCACCGTTTTACATACTCCTCCCCACGAGAGTTAGTCCTTCTAGTGAGGAGTTGCCCTACGCTCCGTCGTCTTATTCGTGGTCGTCACTAGATAATCTTTCTTCTCCAAAGGTTCGACGAGCAATGTGATCTGTCTATTGCCACTTCTACGTGCTAATTCTTCGGGTCATAATCATAATAGTTATACCCATTCTTCTACAGATTGCCCTAATCCGGACATTATAATGTAGAGATATACCGAGCAAAGCGAAGAAAGCCACTCTTCATGATATTCTGAACGAATTATATATTTTATTATTAGGCCGACATATGTTAAACAAACGCTATAGGTAAATAAATATGGGCATCGGAATAAAAATATCAACGTTGACAACTTGCATCCAAAGGAATATCATCGAAAGGAATAACTCCGGGATTAACATGTTAACGCCTTTTGATCTAGATTTTAAAACCATCGAGATCAGTGGTAGCCAGCTGATTTCACTAGGGCAATGAACTTTAAAAGTAAATAGTTATTAAAGTACGAGTATATAGTAGTAATAAATAATGGCAGGGCCACACTGTTGACAGTTTTCTATCTACAGCCGCATGTCAGTCCAGCCGGGGTAGTAATCTCTCGCAGAAAATCGACGTCTGAGTAGTGGCAATGCGCTCTTACGGTTCGTTCGGTGAGCGTGAGAGTCGGCAGCCCAACTTTCTGGGTGTATTTGGGATTTGGGGTTTAGGTTTCATTGGTAGGCAGGGGCCTAGGTGTACCCCTGGTATTGAAAAGGTCCATAGGCGGCAGTAGCACTTACTTTCAGGTGTTCTGCTTGCTCGTTTACCACCATAAGCAATAAAAAAAATTTTAATTATGATAAATCTATTTTATTACAGAAATAACATGCATTGATGACCGACGGTTTCCGTTGTCACATGAAGATTTGATGGGCGATGTAAGTTCTTAGAGGATTTCAATACATTTTATTTATTAAGTTATTGGCACAATTCTTCAAAGTCACCACTTAGGCTTTGTGTACTTTAGGAGTAAGAATTTAATTCACTAGCTCTTCCTTTCCGGTGGATATAGTAAAAGACAATTTAGTTATATTTAAGTCAATATACAGCCCTGTACTTTTATGTCTGACCAGCATTGTATAAAAGTTCAATTTTATTGCTATCATATCCCTATAATTAGGTAAACCTCAAGTATAAAAGCTGTAAACGAAAATGTTTAATTTTTTAACATTCCCTTTTGCCTTTATTCCATTATGTAGCATGATGACAGATAAATTTATAAACAACACCGACATAATGTCATTTATATGCTTTGATGATATTTGCTAACTATCACTTAAGGATTTGTAGACTTAATTTTATTTATATTACTGAAATTTAGCATTTAATATAATTGATTATTTATAAAAATTCGATTGCGAGCGAAAAATGATTGTCACAAGTGGGATTTGAACCCACATCTATTGGAAACCCGTTCCAATCGCGCTGTCACTTACACCACCGTGAACTATTGTAAGACGACGTTTTGTAGACTTAGTCTTAACAAGCCAGCAGGCTAGTGGGTGCTTTCAGTTATGGGCTACTGTGGTGATGAATGGGTATGTTCTCAACAGTTTTTCCATAACACACCGAGTTGCGACGATATTAAATTAAAGATCATCATCATCTCTTATCCCAATTACTTGGGATCGACGCAATATGTATCCTCCTTTTCCTACATATTGTAAAAGTTATTGGCAATAGTTTTATGACTGGCCGCCTGCCTGACGTCAACCCTCCTTGGTACTGCAATTGTTGACCAAACAGCATCAGTTGTTGTGGGCCCAGGTCGATATATTAAATTAAAGAATCGGTAATAAATACAAGTTTGATTTTAGTAAATAAATGCAAGCTATCATACATTACTATTTGCTACCAGAATATATTCTGATGTGATTCTATATGGCATAGGTTTTAATGCGTCACAGTGAAATAAAATTGGTTAAACGTGTTTAATCATACTTGAAGATAGTGTCCTATATCACTTAGAACTGAATTGCCTTTTACTTTGGGATAAAATGATGCAGTTGCGAGTTCAATAAGAATAAAAATAGGATATAATGATTCGAATGTGAGTTCATTAAGAGTAAAAATAGGATAAAATGATTGAGGTGTGAGTTCATTAAGAATAAAAATAAGATAAAATTATTCAGATGTGAGTTCATTAAGAATAAAAATATTTCTACGATTCACCAATAGTTATTAAAAGTTTGCATGTTCCTAAATTTTTTTTCAGTTCCATCACTAGTCTTGAGGTTGGAAGACATAAAATTATATGTGTTGTTATTTTCAGAGTGAAGTAACTCCTTTCCTTTATGGCGCCATGGAGCCAAGTAAGCGTGCTAGAATTATACGTACCGATTCTTTAAGTTCTACGTCGTCGCCTAGGTGAGTTTTAAGTGACGCATGTATTTGATAATAAAGAATAGTAAATAGAGTAACTATTATCTAATACCTCATCTTAATGATTGTTGAGGGAATGGAGAATGATGGTTGCGCTAGTATTCATTTATTTCGTGATTATGTGCTGCTTGTGTTATCTGGTTCAGCCATAATTTTACACGTCTACAAGTAGTGATCTACTCTCGCCCTACTGGAATCAAGCAGTGGCTCAAATTAAAATATCTATTTTACTCCTCTGCACTTATTGAATGATGTGATCTTTTTTGTTTTACATTGTATTTAGTGTACAAATAAAACTATGATTAAATTTCTATGATTAGTCTGTATGACTATATGACAAATAATTGGAATTAGGCACAAGTCGATATTGTAACATATAAAGTAATTGGAATTAGTAACAAGTCGATATTATAACATATAAAATGTGGCATATACTCTCTGTGTAGGAACGGCTTTTTCGCAAGCAGCTGGGGCGACAGAAGGGTGGCGTGCGGCTCCATAAGCCACCATGTTCCCTCCCCATTGCCATTGGACCGACCACTGGCACCACTTCCTTGACATCCGTGGTCGATGTAGAAACGGACTAAAAAGAGTGTGTCAACATCCCATTATAATATTAGGTGTTATGTAAGGTGATTACAGTTATCCTCAATGAATTCTGTCCTCACTGAGGCTTACGTCACAGCATAGAACACCTATTAATTCAAATTATTTGCTTAAATCGAAATAATCAAAATTAAACCGAATACATTTATTAGTTTTGATCTCGAAAAAATATTACATACACTTTATAGTTTTCATGCGAAAATGTATCACATTCACAAAACTAACAATATATTGTGGCAATATACACAGGCGTCTACAACGTCGCAGTAACGGCAATAGTGATGAATGGTGGTCACCCATCAAACACAGATCCAGTGAGAATATCCGAGATGTCAATACAATACAAGAGGTAAAACTTAATAAATAGTAAAACAATATTATAGTATTATTGTCGGTAATATATTAAAAGTTATACGAGTCATCTTCGTCCTACTATTGGGCTCATGCCTCCTCCACACAATAGTATTTCTTTTTTCATTTTTTTATTACACAATGGTATTTTATTTATTACTACATAATTATTTTCGCCAAACGTAATTGTTTAACGGCAAAATTAGTATTAGTATTATTTTAATAGGGAAATTTATTATACCACGCTTATCAGACAGGTTGATATTACGAGTATTTCGAGTTTTTTTCTTGCAATTGTATATGCATATGTCTTTTAGCCTTATATCCTTTAGTCTTAATATCTAATATCCTTTAGTCATCTTTTAAGATACTACTGTAGTAGAATAGTACCCATATTACGAAATATAAATAATACGATGGACAATTACAGAACAGAAGATACGAAGCAGTATTAGGATAAGTGGTTTGATTTCGATATTTTTTTTTCACGGTATAAGTTATGTGTAGTAATATGGTAAGAATCTATCACTTTATATCGGGCCCGTAGGTATCATTTAGACAATTAAGATATATATATTTATACAGATACAGAGAGCAGAAAATCTAGAAATAAAACTCTATGCGAAAAAATATGACGAGCGTGGTATAGGTTAATTTCCAATTACGGAGGAGCCTCAAGGTCAGCAGTTGGACGTGTACGAATAGTGCTAAGATAAATGCAAGAATGGATATAAATTATGTTTATTGCAGACTGAAATCGAAACGGAACCGAACCACGCAGTTCAGCGTAGCAGTCGACTAACACAAGCAGGCACTCAGACCTCTCCTGAACGACACGGCGATGATTTACCTACATTACAATTATACGTGGGTGCTCAGGTAAGTCTTTGTTCTAGATTACGGTCTATTTGCGTCTGTTTGTTTGATTATTAGTATTTAAAATAAATATTAAATCGTATTTGCCAGACGTGGTAGCAGAAGCTTTGCGCAATTTCCTTTTGAAAGTTTTTATTGTTTAAGTTATTATTATATTTATAAAAACCCGATTACGAAACGAAAAATGATGTCACAAGCGGGATTCGAACCTGCACCTATTGGGAATCCGGCCTAATCGTGCTGCCACTTACACCACCGTGAACTGTTTTAGGACATTAAAATCTCGCTTCGTATCATATTTACGTCTTTAAGGTGACGTGCGCCATCTACCCGACAATGTTTACACATTGTAGGCTTAAAAAGACACAACCTTGTTAATCAAATTACTGAAATTTAGCATTTAATATGCTGAATTATTTATAAAAACCCGATTACGATTATTATATGTTTTTTTTTTTAATTCAGGAGGGAGCGAGTCCAAGGAGTTCAACACGTGATCGCACGGTGTCCCGGGCGCGTATGTTTAAACGGGTGAGCTCCCCGCCGCCGCCACTCCCGGCACGGACAGCACCAGCACCTCCTCCACCCCGCAAGCCTGCTCTCAGCCCCTCGCAAGCCGAATGCTTACGTGGAATATTCGCCGCCCTGCTCTGGCACGAAGGTACATATTCATAAATAAAATTTACTGCGAATAATAATACTCCTCTCCTAGTGCTTATAGATGTCCTTAAATTTGATTAATAGATCACCAGGGTTACGCGCAGCCCGACCTCTACCGGCGGGTTACCTCAATGCGCGAAGAGGGTGGCTCCCCGTCGTTTAACGAGATAGCCACCTGGCGCGAGGACGCCCGCCGAGAAGTCATCGCCCGTTGGGCTACGCGGCTGGAGAGGCCTAGACACAGTGTCATTACCGTTGAGGCCCTCCGGCCCGTATTGATGGAATGGATGGAGCGGCGGCACGGGGTCCTCACCTTCCGACTGGTGCAGGTGTTAACGGGGCACGGGTGTTTCGGGAAATACCTGCACACGGTCGTGCACAGGGAATGGACTCCGGGCTGCCATCATTGCAGTAGTGACGAGGACACGGCGCAACATACGCTCGAGGAATGCTCGGGCTGGGACGGGCAGCGCCGCGACCTCGTCGCTATTATCGGTGCCGACCTGACGCTGCCGGCTGTCGCGAGGGCGATGGTCGACAGCGTCAGGAATTGGGACGCGGTCGCCGCCTTCTGCGAGGCTGTCATCTCGCAGAAGGAGGCGGCGGAACGGGCCCGGGAGGATTCCCGTGATCCGGGCCGCCGCCCGCGGCCGGGGCGGCGCAGGCGCGAATACCTGCGCCTGATGCCGCCCTAACCGAGGCTTCGGGTAATCGGACCGGGGAATTGTCCGGTCACCCGACGCGAGGCCACCGCGTGAGGACGACGCCTCGACGACGAAATCTGTCGGGGCGTCAACAGGAGAGGAGCCCGAGAGGGCATACCGCCGAGCGGGCCACCGAAGACAAAGATCGGGTACCGGTGGCCCGCTCGCATGGCGAAGAAGAGGTGCTTGCAGGGTGGGTCAATGGGGTTGCGCGCCGCCTCTTCCGTCACCCCGGACCGATTTGGCGGGGTGCGACGTCCATGGCCCACCACAAAAAAAAAAAAGGGTTACGCGCAGCAGCTTACTACTATTAATAATAACTGCAGCATATATTTAGTAAAATTTGTTTAAAATGTTTTAAAATGGAAGACATGCAACGGAAAGTCCCGCAGAGCATGTTACATTTTCGGCCTCATCTGTCATTTGCGTGTACCTGACCATTAGCCAGTATAATTAAGGTAATCAAATTTATTAACAGAATTAAATCAGGTGCGTTGACATTATTAGTTATAGTTTAATAAAATTAGATTTATTTGGAACACATACCAACTAATATTGTAAGGGAGAATTCGAAATGTCTTTCTTAATCGTCTTGAAATATCACGTACGTTTTCTCAGAGGTACAGAGAAGGTTATAGGCTAATTTTCAATTAGGCAAGTAGAACTCTCCGCTCCCAAGAGACAGCAAAATCAATTGACAAAATTTACATTAGATGAGACGAAGCCACGAGCTTATATGGTGAAGTACGACAACAACACGACTATTGATTTTTGTTTAGTTAAATATTTTGCATTATTTGACATGATCCTGTTTAAAAGAGAATTAGTTCACTATACAGTACTGCCAAATTTTGCGTGTGGTTATGGAGTAAGTAAATACAATTCACCATCCCCTATCTTAACCGTGGGTGATCGTTAGAGACGGCTACGGTACGTAATCAAATTACATCTCAGCAAGAGATGGAACTTCCGATATAAAATCCTATACCGATCAGTCTGCGGAGTAAACTCAATGAGACCTTTATGAGCTGAGATGACGAAAACCAAGTGGTCAAGATTATTGTTTACTGCTAACGTTCTTTGGTCACGTATAGGTACCGAAGAAATTTTGCAAAAAAATATAATATTTTACTCACGGATCAGTTATATGATAATATGTTTTAATTTCAGGCATTGTCCACGATGCGATAGCTTGCGCCGCGTTTCTGAAGTTTCACCCTCAGCTGCCTAAGCAAGGTGAACGTGTTGTCACCCGTCCCGCTCATGACGTCACACTTGACAGAAACCAAAGGCACTCCGTTGAAGTTTCTAATGCCGGTGATTATCATAAATACTTTTAATAGTAGTAGTAGTAGTACCTAGTGACTGACAAGTTGAAAATGAAGGTACCTATATATATTCTTAAATATCCTTGATTCGGAAACAGTGAACTAAAACGCAATGTATTAGTGACTGCTCTTAGACTTCGTTCTGGGCACATTCCATCGAATATGTTTTCATTCTTAATGAGAAAAACACAATCACCAATATGCAATAGCTGTGGGGTGCTGGAAGATATACAGCACATTCTGATGGAGTGTGTTAGGAACGAGGGATATAGAAGGCACTATTTCAATAGAAGTAAAATTTTTGATGTGGGAATATGTAATAGTATGTTGTCCGCCCCAGAGTCTGATGAAGCTATTGTTTTATACAGGTTGGCGGAGTTGGGTCTGCAAAGGCCTTAATTTCGTCAACTTTAATTGTTTTTTATTTTTTTTATTTACATATATTTTTTTGTTGATCTTTGTACAGTGTCTTACAGGGCGATGTAGTCGCGTAGCGACATAGCCCTTGAAATAAATTAAACAAAAAAAAAAGGTACCTATATGTCTATCTTTTTATTATTTTAAAATACAACACCCTACTTAAGGAAATTATCCATATATTGCGGAGGACTTAACAAACATGTAATTAATGGACATTAATTACCCTCATATTTAGAACAATAATTTGTGGATCGCAAAGTGGGTTTGTTCTACGTGGAAATCAAATTCGTGTAGTGTATTTTATCACGTACGCTTTTTGAACAAATTCGTGAGGTGATGGATCTCTGACTATAATAGAATTATCTTATCTATAGTTCATCTAATCTAAGAAGTGCATGTTGACGTTTTGCATTTTTAATACACAATAACCTCGGTCAAACGTATACACATGATTGTAAACACTAAGTCTGAAATTTTAAACAACTATTAAGTTATTTACATAATTAACATTTCGGGTGACTTTCTTGTACAATAATTTAATGTTGAAACTCGTAAAACTAATTTAAAATAATAATTACATGGTAAATAGTAATTGTTAATGACGACCTAACAATGTCACGTCATCACGTTCTATACAGTAGTGCTTGACAACTTCTAATTCACGAATATCCAAACAATCTGTAAAAATATTAGAATAATACAATTAATCGAATAGAGATTTTGACAGAGATGTACATTTCGACACTTTGATTGATAAGAAATAATTATTAATGTGCGCGACGCTGATAATTCAAGTAATAGTAGTAATTCTTAATAAATAGCTATTTTCAAATTCAGTTTTTGTTTTTAATTAACCTAATACATACATATCATCACGCCATATCCCTTGCAGGGTAGGCAGAGAGAACAGAGTGCCAGAGAACTCTATCTCTGCATACTTCACTCGCTTCCTCAACATTCATAATTCTCTTCATACACGCTCGCCGGTTTCGGAGACTCTTGACTCCACCTTCCTTCAGTACATGACCGATCTGGTCTAGGTAGGTTAGTCTCGGTCTCCCTCGGTACCTACATCCTTCCACTTTCGCATTGTATATCTTCTTAACCAGGCGTTCGTTCGGCATTCTTTCCACATGTCCGAACCATCGGAGCATTCCCTTTCGCATCTTTACACCAATACTCTCTTTCATACCTACTCGCTCTCTTACGTCGTCGTTACGAATGCGGTCGGTCAGCCTAACTCCACAGATTTTCCGCAGAGATCGCATTTCGACCGCATTAATTTTACTATCATACTCTTTTCTGCATACCCAACTCTCGCTTCCATACAGTAATGTTGGGACAAGCACTGCGTTATGTATTGCTACACGTGCCTTCTGGCTGAGGTGGTGGCTGCCGAGAAGTTGCCCCAACGCTCCGTTCACTCTATTTCCCGCATTCACTCTTCGCTCTATATCCTAACCTAATCCTACTAAATATTAACCTAATCCTACTAAATATATTAACCTAATCCTACTAAATATGATGAATAGATTCTATGCTGAAATAATTAAATTTGTTTAGTACTAATTTAGCACGTAATTTATTCATCACCTTTTTGAAAAATAAAAAATAAACCGATTATTAATTATAAAGAATCAATATCGATTTCTCAGTAAAATCGGATATTTTCGATAGCGATTATTTGGTTCACATACCTAGACAGCTTATTCCGACAGCTGTCAAAGTGCACTTCTTAGATTAGATAGACTATAGTAGAAATGTGTAACATAACAAGTTTTTGATGATTGTCTCATAAAGAAGGAGAGCATATTATTGTCTACCTTAATTGGTATATAGACACAGTTCTAAAATTCTCGTAAGATAGCAATATATATACACACATACATACATATCATCACGCCATATCCCTTGCAGGGTAGGCAGAGAGAACAGAGTGCCAGAGAACTCTATCTTTGCATACTTCACTCGCTTCCTCAACATTCATAATTCTCTTCATACACGCTCGCCGGTTTCGGAGACTCTTGACTCCGCCTTCATTCAGTACATGACCGATCTGGTCTAGGTAGGTTAGTCTCGGTCTCCTCCGGTACCTACATCCTTCCACTTTCGCATTGTATATCTTTTTAACCAGACGTTCGTTCGGCATTCTTGCCACATGTCCGAACCATCGGAGCATTCCCTTTCGCATCTTTACACCAATACTCTCTTTCATACCTACTCGCTCTCTTATGTCGTCGTTGCCTTACTCCACAGATTTGCTGCAGAGATCGCATTTCGACCGCATTAATTTTACTTTCATACTCTTTTCTGCATACCCAACTCTCGCTTCCATACAGTAATGCACTGCGTTATGTATTACTACACGTGCCTTCTGGCTGAGGTGGTGGACTGTATCATCTGCATAAAGCAGAGCAGTGACCACTGAGTCGCCCATCTGGACTCCCACATTCATATCGTTCAACCTTTGGAGACATTTATCCAGATATATGATAAACAGCCTGGCTGACAGAACGCACCCCTGCTTAACGCTGATATTGACGTCAAACCAAGGCGACATTCCATCATCCAGCCGCACACAGGCTCTACAGCCCATGTAACTGGACTGCACAGCCTGTAGCAGTTTACCGTTAATACCATACTCCGGTAAAATGTCCCAAAATTCCTTTCGTACAACCGTGTCAAATGCTCTCTCCAGATCCACAAAACTGCAGAAAACCCTCTGACCTAGAGCCAGATGCTTCTCCACAATGTTGCGCAGAGAGAACACTTGATCCATGCATCCCCTTCTACTCCTGAAACCTCACACAGTAAACCATCTGTGTCTCACACAGTAAACCATCGGACACCATCCTCATTCTCCTTTCAATTTAACCTACACTTTTGCTGCCAAACTGGTCAAGCTTATGGCTCTGTAATTTGCGCCGTCATAACGTGAACCCTTGTTTTTAAACAAAGGCACGATATCTGCGCTATTCCAGTCTCTGGGAACCATTCCCGAGCTCCAACATAAATTGAGGAGCAACAGAAACGCCTCCCAGACACAGGAGCCACCAAGCTTGATCATCGCGGCACACACCATATCAATGCCCGCTGCCTTACCATTTTTCAAACTTCTTATCGCCCATTCAACTTCATCCATACTGATGCCATCGGAGGACACCGGTGCCGAATGTTGATCTACTAGACCACATGCGACACCGGCGCCAACCGTAGCATCCGCATACATATCGCCAAAATATTCACTCCATCGGCTTAACACGTCTTGTGTTTGTGTAAGAATGTTTCCTCCTTTAGACCTTATTTTATTCATTCTGAAGGCTGACCAACCACACCGAGACTTCTTCACCTCCCTCCAAAAGAGTTTGGACCTAAAATCGACGCCTACTCAGGTAGTGCTATCAGATATTCGGTAATACCACCATGTTTATTATTCTATTGTAACCTGAAGACAATCAACAATTTTCACATTATGATTAAACTACGTTGGATAAAATATATTTTGCTTTATAAAGTAAACTATTGTGAGCATATATTCCTTGTACCCATCCAGCCAAATCCAATCACGATCTTGTAAAAGGAAGCTATTACCAAAAGAACATGTTGCTGCAGTTAATTCTAAATACGATTGACATATGTATATAATAGTTCGTTATAAGCTTACAAATAATTATAATATACTTCAGGTCACTATTTACGTATCCATCCTTCTACACTCGAGGCCTTGACGCGATCAGGTGTCGAGGCTTCGGCGAATCGCATGCGGAAAACTGATATAGACATGCCCATACGAGAGGAGGAGGTGCAGAGCAACGATGCAGGTGTGTTTAAATACTTTATAAATAAAATTAATTTTGAATAAAATTATGATGTAGGAATACTTTAAAATAAACTATTTATTACTACATATTGGTATTAATTGAATTGTTAATTAATACTTGTCGCTTATGTGGTGACGTAATAAGAATACAATTTACCACCTCCTTTCTTACCCGTGGGTATACGTAAAAGCCGACTTAGGGATGCAAGCATGTAACACCAGTGCAAGAGAAGAAAATCCCGAAATAAAATCCTATACCAACACATCTGACCAGCATGGTATAGTAGATTAATTTCCCTCCCAATGTGGAGGAGGCTCGAGCCCAGCAGTGGGATATATATGAGCTGAAATGATGCTGAATGGTGATGATGAATTGTCGTTGTTTAACGTAGCTGATAAGATAGCTTCAGATCTATATAATTATCTTTATTATCATCATTCTGCTCTTATCCCAATACAAGGTATCACTATACCTAACTTTATATGCAGCCGTAACATAACACCGACGATTGCCACTCTGCTTTCCTAATGATTATGACATTATATCCTGCTAAGGGATGATGTATAGATGATATCCGATTATTTTATTGTTATAAGAAAATTATCAATGTTTGTAGTAATTGCAACAGTAGCCTCGCCGTCCATTGTGAATGTGTTGCCACCAGCACTGCGAGCATTAGTAGCGCTTTGGGATGCTCTTTATGAAGCTGAACAACTCTCCGCAGCTACTGACAAGTGAGTATTGTAAATAGTTGTATATATTCTATTCACTGTCTGCTAAATTAATTTCCTACCCATGATTTTAGAAACGTTTAATTAAAATAAGTAAATTACAAATATTATATTGCAAAGGGAAGCAAACTCGATATAAAACCGTTCAAACTGTTTGACCAGCGTGGCGTAGATCAATTCCTTTCCATTATTTGTTTAAAGTTGGTTTATTTATCATACATGAACAAGGCTTAGTGTAAAATAAGAAAGGAACGTATACGAGAAAATTTAAAAGTTGCGCCAGTGATCAAAATGTTAGACAGTGGACGTCTGACGTGGCATGGACATGTGGTAAGACAGTATGAAAGTAATGTTGTGAGGATAGATTTAAGTAACAGTAGCCAGCAGGAGAGGTCGGAGGGTCGTTGTCTTTGCACGACATACTTCGCAAGCCAACAAGATTATTAATATATGAATCTGTTAATAGTGGCCACATTTTATTGCAAAATATTTATATTTAGGATTACATTTTTTATTAATTTACCACATTTTTTTGTTACGAATGGAAACATTTAATTTGCGAATTTCTTTTCTTGTACTTTTAATTTTGTTACAGAAAAAAGTTATTTGCTGAAAGAAATGAAAATGAGGAAGTCCGAATTGAGAGTGGCATTCGTAAGAAAAAAGAAATGAGAATAAATAGCTCGCCATATACTGGTAATGATTTTTTATATGCCATACATATTCGATGTCCCTTTATTAATTCGTTATATATTTATGTGAAAATATCAGTATCCCCGTGTCGTTACCCTTTTTTCATGGAGTAAGCCAGGAGCCTGTCCATAAATGACGCCGATGTGTGATCCTTAGATAATCCCGGGAAACGCTTTAAATTAGAGAATCGTAAAAAAAAATTAGAATAGCTAAACGGAAAGATTTTTAAAAGATTGATTCTACTTCTCTCCTATGTATTGTTGGAGAGTATAAGCAAAATTGATTAGTCACTCGCCAAATAAAAGGATGACTGAGGATACGATATGCACAGCAGTATAGAGGAAAAGCTTCTGCAATTAGTCGCTTGTGTTATAATCATCACGCTTGGCAAGCCTATTGGCGATCGCAACGAGGTGTTATACGTTTTCCGGGAAAGGGCTGCTGCCTACTCTCTTGATGAGACCTTTACGATTCCTGAGCAACTAAGTGATTTCGACAATTGTATTCAAGGGGATATCCGTGTGGTCTTTCCACATGGATATCGTTTTCTTTGTTAAAACTCATTAGCGAGAACGAAAACCCTTTTTTATAAATATATGTAATTGATGTAAAACGAACTCTTGCACGTGGTAATTAATTTTTACAATTGTTAATACTGTTTTATAAATACTATAGCATGTCAAATGAAATGTCCAAATAAACAAAAAGAAATCATATTCTGTTGTTATAGTACGTTGCGACCTTTGCGGTGGGGCGAGTGTACCACCACCAGTGGTCGCTCACATGCGGCACTCACATCCCGGATGCGGTGCGCCCACAACCAAAGGTTACGACCGGAGTGGTTCCTACCACATGCAGGATCCTCCGCCTAACGACGTGCCCGTTTTAACATGTGGACAGCTTGCACAGGGTAATTTTTTTAAGTAAATCTTTTTAGCTGCCACTAATAGGTAATTGAATAGTTTGGACGACGTCAACGTAGCGGAAACGCATTAGGCGATGATGCTTTTGTATGGTATTCGCGTTTACTTTATATACCTAAGTAACATCACATCACAACACAAGTTCGTTTGATGCTTGTGCTAGAAACTCAGAGCTCTCTTGGACAGCAATAAAGTTTCGACATATATTTCGAATAGAATATGTTTCAAATAGTGTGCTATATAGTATGTGCGAATGGATGTCTTAACGACGCAATATGTCAAGTTTTTACTAAAACTGACGTTAACTTTTTTATATTATAATACTGCAAATGAAAGAAAATTCAGAAATTTTCAAACACTATTTTAAAAGCTTGATTAAAGGCGAAAAACGATTGTCACACATGGGATTCGAAACCACACCTATTGGAAAGCCTTTTCAATCGTGCTACCACTTACATACACCAGCTTGAGTTGTTGTATTACATTCAATTCTCGGCTCGCATTATATTTTCGTCTTTAATCAATTTTTATCAATGCTTACGCATTATACAGATATAATACTCTAACTTTGCAGTTAGATTTGGATTAAGCGGTGAACACGACCTAGTTATTCAAATTACTGAAATGTAGCATTTAAACATGCGTGATTACGAGCGAAAAATGTGTGACAATCATTTTTCGCTTCCAATCATGTTTTAATAAACATCTTAAAAGTATTATCTTTGTATGAATGGAACTAATGAGTTCATATATGTATTGTTATATAATTCTTTAATTTCGTATTTGCATCACAATATATATTATATCATTATCCGGTAGGATGCCAGTTGTATTACATATACTGTGAAAAATGCTACGAGAAATCGATGAAAGCTGCATCATTGATACGTCAGAAGCGTTCCAAAGTGATAGCTGATGGTCCGCAACACGAGCGGGAAAGTGGTAAATTGGATCATCAGACTATGAAAGAAAACGCCGTGTTCCTATTGGATCTAGCACCGCTTACAAATTCAGGTATAACGAGATACATACGTCATCTTATTTATCACTTTTACTATTGTTATTTATCACTCTGTTCAAGGTGTGTGGTAGCGGCTAAGAATACTACCAACCCTTACTTTGCTCGTGGATATCGTAAAAGACGACTAAGAACCTTATAATGACCTGGGCCAACTCCATCTGATGCCGTTTGGTCAACAATAACATTCCCAAGGAGGGTTGACGTCTGGCAGGCGGCCGGTCATAAAACTATTGCCAATAACTTTTACAATATGTACTATGAAATAAGAGTACATATTGTATCGACCCCAAGTAGTTGGTATAAGAGTAAGAGAATATCATCATTCTCTTTATTTATCACTGTTACCCGTGTGGTGACGGAGTAAGAATACAATTCACTATCTTACCCATGGGTGATGGTAAGAGACGACGACTAAGGGATATAAAACGCATATTTTCTTGCTTCTGATTATGCAGGTAAATTCGAAGCAAAGCTCTATACCAACACATCTGACCAGCGTGGTAGTAGGTCAATTTCCCTCCCAATACGGCGGAGGCTAGATATATACTTTATTTACGGTCGCTTCACTAATCTACTTATAAATTATTGTTTACATTAATAAAAGCAAGAATGATTATTAGGATGAAGAAAAAGAGGAGTTTTAATTCTGGTGTTGAAATTGTACATATATCATCTAACAGAGCCAATGAGCATATGTGGCTGGCACGAGGCATCCCGCAGCCCGCCGACGCCACCGGGCAGCATGTGGCAGCCAGCACCGCCCTTTCAATGTCTAGCGGCACTTGGTGCAGCACCGCGAGCTGTCGCCGCATCAGAAGCCGCCCGCTACCACTCGCTGGGACGACACCCACCACCACCAGTAGCACCATTGGTAAACTAATAATAGATGGCAACCGCAAAGATAATATACCGATTTAATTAGTGACTTTTAATGATGAGTGTAGGTTTTATCTTAGCTCAGGATCGTCTTTTATGTGATCTAATGATTGTTCTGAGGCTGGGCGTCATTTAGGCCCGCCAATTATATGTTTGTAAAGTTATCGCCAATGCAAAGAATAATTCTTTGATACGCGTTTGGTTTCTTTTTTTAAATAAGGATAAAATCATTGCAAGAGAAGAAAATTACAAACAAAAAACCGATGCCAATCTTTCTGTTCAGCATGGTGAAGTAAGATAATTTTTTTACTGGGCAGAAGCCTTTGTCCAACACTGGACGGAAAGGACTTCCTTCAGGAATAATAAAGCTCGAATGTGATGTAAGTTGGGCTCGCTCGATATACGTCTAAAACATAGACTCATGTGACAAAGAATGAGTGGCAATTATCCTTTTTTGTAAAGACAACAAACATACTTAGCAACAAATCCTTGTACCATCGAGCACTTTATAAATATTAAAGACAAAAAATCACATGATTTTTAGAACTAGTAATTGCAAATTAATCCATGCAGTAAATCTGGATGCATATTTGACATATTGAAACATATTTATTGCTATCAAAAAGAAATATTACTTTAGTGGTAGGACCACGCTGTTGACAATTTTCTGTCTACAGTAGTGAGCCAGTCCGTACGGAGTAGTGCCACACTCTCGCAGAAGATCGACGTCTGTGTAATGATAATGGCCATATGCTATTGCGCTTCGTTCGCTTGTGTGCTGCTTGCTCGTTTGCCACCATAAGCAATAAAAAAAAACAAAAAAAAAATTAACGTAATCATCAAAACTTAGATTTGTATTCTCTGATATTATCACCAAGTATTGATAATTTCACTATACGGTCTCTCCACTTTGTCGTCTCCACACCTGTGAGCCAGGGTCTCAATTAATTTTCACACATGCAACAAAAGTTTCACCCCTCGGAAAGTCGCGGGTAACACTTTTGATTATGCTGAGATCCGGGACATATTATATAGAAAAGCTACATAGAAGGAGTTAGAATGATTATATTTTGTATTGTTAGACATCAGTGTTTGGCGGCGTGGAGGCGGTGTTTGGCAGTCAGTGGCCACGTGTCCACCGTTCAATGTCGATGGGTCAAGCCGGTGGTACCGACCTCGCAAATGCTGCTCGCCCACCTCTCACCAAAAATGCGCCTATCGATCTCGACACACTATCGGGTAATAATCCTTCATATATTGTATTCTAGCGTTATTAATGTTACAGATCTCGTTTCATATAAAACTAGCTGACACAGCAAAAGCTGTTCTACTCAAATGAAAAAAAACTTCAAATTTGTTGCAGCGCCACCTTTCGAGTCCTATTGTATTACTTTGGTGGTCTAAAATTAAATTTTCATGACATGAAACAGACTTTAAAACCCACATCTCAAACCATACATTACCTTGGTTGGGTGGTTTCCAATTCTAAGTCGTCATAAAGTCAAAAATTAATGAGCATAGGTTTCTATCTATGCCCGTCCAGCTTTTGTGTTTTATATGTATATATAGATAAATGTTAGTACTTGTTGCTACTGTCACAGCTAGTAATTTAATGTTTAAAATCCTAGCTGCTGGTTCATCACTGCTAGCTCAACCGAGTGCATCTCTACGTCGACTAATCGGCATAGGAGATTGGGCAGCCGGTGCAGGCTCGGTATCAGCTTTCGAACCGCCTCGTTTAGATTCAGAGGCGCTCATGAACAGTCCTGTACTATCGTTCATTCTTGCCAAGCGTGATCTACACTTGCACCGACAGAAAATGGACGCTGCGATACGAATTAATACTGTGAGACAGTATGCGTTTGAGGTGAGCTGTTTAATACATAATATTTTCAATAAATCGTTATTATTCATATCGTGTAGTGACAGTTACGAATTACGTTGCTTGTGGATATAAAATAAACTAATAAATGCTTTATATCGATCTAGAATAACTATCTAATGTATATGTATAATAAATTAATCAGAATGGTGATATGATATTATTCATATAAGTGATACTATCATCAGATTACGCTCATGAAGTTTCTCAAAGATTGACGGCTACGTTTAAGAAAACAAATTATGTATCTAATGTTCATTTTGTTTTAGATTAATTTAATTTGATGTGTTGTATCGGCCACGAATACTACCAACCCTTACTTTGTTCGTGGATGTCGTAAAACACGGCTAAGAGCTTTATATCGATATGTACCAACTCCATCTGATGCCGTCTGGTCAATAAGCGTATTAGCAAGTAGGGTTGACGTTAGGCAGGTGACCGGTCATAAAACTATTGCCAATAACTTTTACAATATGTAACGATGGAAGAATATTACAGATTGTGTCCCCCTAAGCAATTGGGATAAGAACAGGAGAATTAATAGATGATGTATTGGTTTAATTATTTGTATTAAGACTTATTTTATTTTCTTGGAGAACTACTTATTTAGCATATAATAGCTGTAGTTAGATGGATGAATGTTCTACGCTGATAAATAATACATTTTGTTTATTTCATAGGCATTGAACTGGCTCTTGCGGTCAGCGACTCAGCCGACGTGTGTCCATGACGTGATGTGGTGGTTTTGCAATGCATTAGACAAGTTCGCGCGTATTGTACCCCCACCGCTTACTCTTGATGATAACAAGGAGGTATTATGAACAATTATATGAATTTTATCTATATAGTAAAGACTGCATAGTGGGTATTGTACACCTTAGTATGTCACATTGAAACAAATTATTAAGTGGTAGGATAGCCAATACAGACTGATGCGCCTGAGACATTTCTGACAGTGGCGTACTAAGCTTTTTGAAGGCAGCGGCGGTAATGCTGAATGCAATGCACCGTACTGTCCAGCCATGAAGTGCATAGGATAGACGGAGAGAGTTTGTGAATAATATAACTACGACGATATGGTTTTGAGATCATCGTAAGGCCTCATTTTTACAGAAACCATAACCGCCTTTGAACTCCAAATTACCTCTGAAAAGTCATCTGAATTTATTTTGATTGTGTTGGGTAATGGTATGAAAGATGGTTTAAATTTTAAAGGTTGCCGAATCCTGACATAATACAATATGTACTATTGCGATTTGGAGGTTTGGGGACCTGAAGTAGACCGTATCTGTTGTTCTCGATCACTGCGTTGACGCTATAATTTATGATCGGCTCTCGTTTGAATTTAACGTTCCTATTTTTATTACCTTTTGTTTATGTTTAAACTATATCGGTTTTGTTTCCTTTATTGGTTGTTTCATTTTTATGATAGAGTTATAGTTTAAACCATACTCCATAGTGCAAAAAAATACATTTTTTTAATTTTACTGATTTATCTCTGTATTTAGACGTAATCTACAACCGTTGTTAATCAACTTGTATTTTCTTCGTAGAATACGTGTACTGAAAATATTCGGGCTATTATTCCAACGGCATCAGCTACGGCTATTTGTCCGGGCGGTCAGTCTGCGAGAGGTGCTCGTGCTGCGTTCCATGCTTTTTTGGGATCTGTAAGCGCTCTCGCCCCATCACTGCCGCCCGCCAGCGCTGCAGCACTGCAAGCTGTTAGGTGCTGGGCATTGCACTACTCACCACATGATAGAGCCTTCTTACATAGGTAATGTTTTGTGTCTATTAGAGATAATATCAGACATTGTGGATCTTTCATAGCAAATGACCATTTAGTTGACCTTAATATTATTAAAGTCCATAAGCAGTGGTTATAGCTTATTATGAAGATCACGGCCACAGCCATAGGGTCTTGCGGAGCGATCTTTTCTTAAAAACCGTTTAATAATTGGTGTTATTTCATTTACCAACATAATAATAACAAATATTTTAAATTACAACATTTGTATGTTTAGTTCTTTTAACTGCACTTTCATTTTCATCACACAAGGAAATAGATTAAGATACTTGCCCAATAACTTATTTAATTAATAAAAAATATACACTGTGCATTTAATACAATTGTAAATAAAATGCATAACAACTGTTAATGCTGCGTGGATTAGATCACAAGTATTTAGTGTGATCAGCAAGATTCTGTCTCACTCTGAAGATGGCGCTTACGAAGACGGCATGTTGGGAGCGATACACGAAAGTTTCCATAGTTTCATCAACAAGGTACACAGTTATGTCTTTACAGAAATTATTTAGCATGTAAAGTGAAAATGTAAACCTGAACTTGAAATAAAACGAAACTCTATCAAAATCCATTCACACAAAAAGTTTTTACGCAATCCTGAATTAATTGAGATAGTTTGTCTTGTTAATATGTATGTAATAATTACTGTAAATAAATATAAGTAAACTATTATACGCCGTTATATTACGATATTTATATATATCGTGGATATTATCATTCTTATATTGCATATAGCACATTCGAATACTGCACGGATGGTGTAATGGTTAAGATACCAACCTACCGTACCCAGTATTATGCGATCTACAAATTGTTGTCCCGAGTCTGGGTGTTGCATCTTTGTGAGATCCCCCGCAATACAAGGATTATTTCCTTATTGCAGGGAGTTGTCTATAAAAAAATATATATAGTATATGTACAGTTGTCGTGCATATGCTTTTTTATTTTTTTATCCTAAAACAGCACAATATTAACTGTGCCAAACAGACTGATGCGCATTCAATCGTATTATATTTAACAGTGTCTAAATGTATCTATGTATTTCTATTTTGCTAAGAGTGTATAAATGATACGAGAATCCTAACTAACAATTAGTAAGCCCATATAGTAAGATATAAAAGCTTACTAAAGCCATATTCATGAAAATGTATCGTATTGTTATCGGACAGTCAATATCATCTAAGCGATTAAACTATCAATTCGCGCTGCAAAAATATCTATACTATCTAGGAGATGAACGCCTAACATTAGACAATGGTATTTTTTATTTTTTTTTGTATTGCTTATGGGGGCAAACTAGCGTCCCGAACACCTGATGGTAAGTGTCACTGTCGCCCATGGACCTTTGCAATACCAAAGGCAAAACCAGGCCGCTGCCTATCAATACAAACCCCAAACCCACCCAGTTAAGCTGCCGGCGTTTAATATATTATCATTTAATATATTGTCCGTATTAAAGATAATTCTTTTGGTTTTTTTTTTCAGGAGAACTTTGTATGGAATTGTCCAGATGTGACTGGCTGGTGTGATATAACCGTGTCATCTCGACAAGGCATGGCCGGTGCACTTACAGATGGTAGTACTGAGACCTTTTGGGAGTCAGGTGACGAAGACAGGAACAAGGCCAAGTGGATACAGGTGTCATATCCGGGAGGAACTCCTGATGACCGTCCGCACATTGTATGTGTACATATTGATAATACTAGGGACACAGTGGTGAGTATATGTTTTACGCATCATGAACTTCATTATCCATAGTCCCAAGGTTGACTGTAGCTATACTATTTCCATTTCTTTATTTTCTCGATGACAGCTCCTGTGGAAACTTGAACGAGCGTCTTTTTTACATTATGTATACATTATTTAATAAAAATATGACGCTTACGCGCGTACAAGGTCATAGCAGAGTCGGAGAAACTGATAGGGATGGAGCTATCGATAAACGTAACACGATAAGAGGCCCGATATTTTTTTACAAAGTGTAAGAAACTAAACTATTGCCGGATAATTTTATACAAATTTATTAACTAATATTACATTTCATCACAAGATGTAATTATATTATGTTGATTGTCCATTTATTTATTTTAATCAAAATCTGATGAATCGCCACTATCACTCGATGAGCTCTCCTCAACATTTATTATAAGTTCCTGTATTTCTATATTATCTAATGCCACATGAATTTCCCAATCCGACGCTATAATGTTTTGGGTTCTTCTCTCAATTTTTTTCCAGTGTTCGGCGGTTACTTCCGCACATGCATTTTTTAATAAATCTAACATCTTGTTTGTCGTAAAAGGGGGATGGGTATTGTTTCGAGCGGCGTGTCCTTTGATTTGTGCCCATATTAGTTCTATAGCTTGTACTGGCAATGATACGGCGGAAGTCGAAGAACCCAATGACCACATTCGGCAGCTATTTCGTCGGTAATATATCTTTTAGGGAGGCTTTTTTTAGATTTTAAAATATTCACTAATTGTACTTTTAATAAAGTATCATCCACATTTTCGCCATGACGTTTGAGCCAGTCAATTATCTCTTGTATTTTATTGGCCTGCGTCGGCATTTTATCAATTTGTCTAGAGTGATATGTAGCGTTGTCCATAATAATTATCGACGGTTCTTCCCGAGATTGCACCGTTTCTTTGAACCATCCTTCGTAAATCTCCGCGTTCATTTCTTCGTGGTAGTCCACTGTTTTCTTGGATTTAAAGGCCAGTAAAGCATCTGACACGAATCCTTTCGTAGACCCTGCATGGCATATGATAAGGCGTTCACCTTTTCCCATTGGCACTGAACTAGTGGAAGCGGCGGTGTCGTCAGTCCAGTTCTTCGATACTGTGTGGTTTGCATTTAACCAAGTCTCGTCAGTGAAAATAAAATTTGACCAATCTGATATCTTTTTGACTTCGCTCAAAAATTCGCAGCGAGCCATAACAACGTCGTGACGCTCCATCAATATTTTACGTTTGTCCGATTTTTTATAAGAAAATCCAATTTCTTTCAAAACTAAGCTTAATAACGACTTTTGACCATGGAACAAACCACGCTCACGTAAAGAAACAACAAGTTTTTTAAACGTTGGAATTTCTTTGCGCAAGTAATAGTCATAGGAATGCTCCGATGATTCGGACATGTGGAAAGAATGCCGAACGAACGTCCGGTTAAGAAGATATGCAATGCGAAAGTGGAAGGATGTAGGTACCGAGGGAGACCGAGACTAACCTACCTAGACCAGATCGGTCATGTACTGAAGGAAGGTGGAGTCAAGAGTCTCCGAAACCGGCGAGCGTGTATGAAGAGAATTATGAATGTTGAGGAAGCGAGTGAAGTATGCAGAGATAGTTCTCTGGCACTCTGTTCTCTCTGCCTACCCTGCAAGGGACATGGCGTGATGATATGTATGTAAGTAATAGTCATATATATGACGACGAATAGCTTCAGCGTCGAAGTTGTCAACCGATGTCACACGACGTGGTTGGCGTTTCTTCTTCGGCGTACGAAGCTTATTTGCTTGCATGCCGCTTGTACCGTAAGCTTCGGTAGTAATTTTTGAAACAGTAGGTCCACTAATTCCTAATGCGGCCGCAACACGCTCTCGCACTTGCGACAGTGGTAATAGCGGGCCACCATTTTGATATTCTGCTTCAAAGTAATTACGAACCTTGATCACCAGTTCTCTCGCCTGACTTTTCAGAACAGATCCTTTAGGCATTTTGATATTTGATAGCTGGGCAGCAATCAACACGGAGGAACACAAAATACACAACGTAACGTATGGATAATGTGAAAAAACTCAGCGAACAGAAATGTAGTGACCATATAGCACGACCGTCTTGTTGCGAGTGACAGATTAAAACAAATACAAAATGGCAGTGGGTCATTGAGTGTTCCCAGCTTGAAAAAATATATTTGAATGTTTTTGTTGAATTTGTCTTTGTTCAAAACATATATGCGATCGCTATCATTACTTATTTGGTCACAACACTACAACTATCAAATTAGAACTGTCATCGAGAAAATAAAGAAATGGCAATAGTATAGCTTATAGCCGACAAATTTAAACGGTTTGACCTATCATCCAATGATAATACAAGGCATTTATGGATATTCTTTGAAAATTGCTTGAGGTCCATAAAATGCTGTAATGTAATTAGGAGTAATCCATCATTGTCTAACGAATAAAAAATAAATAAATAAAAAGAGAAACAAAAGGCGCAATCAGGCATCGAAAAATTCCTCCGCATCACTGTCCACTGGTAATGTGCCCAGAAGGCTAGCAGCATTGCCACGTTGAATGGCAATGCTAACCTTTTGTGCAAAATATAGGCCAGCCCTCTGATCACGTGAAGCAGCAATTATTTTTTTTGCGATCTCTTTAAATAAAATGCGCGCCTTGGGATCCCAAGGGCCAAGAGTTTTGACACCAAACGTCTCGAAAATATAATTTCCAATAAGGTTATTATACTTTCGCCGCTTGAGCTTCTCTGCAGATGCGGCAGTAGCGCCAGCACAACCTGACGTGTTTGAAAGATGTGATGGCGCAAGGGTGTCAACTCAGGTCGCGTCCCACACCAAAGGCCTACCCATCCTCCAGGGCAGCAAGGACATGCCGTCCGGTCTCTTACCATCGTCGCGTACCAAGCCGTTGGGTTCTTTAACAGCTGGTGTACCGGCGGTGACAAGAGTTAGACGGATAATTTCGTTGATATTGGCATGCCTTGATATTCTGCCTGCGCTCCTGCCGCACGATAGGCCGTGGTGTCCGAGACTATTAACTTGCTGTCCACAGTGACATCGATGCGGAGAAAGAACTGGAACACTCAAACGAAGGCAAACTGCAATACGGAAGGTAGTATCATCCAGCATAGTACCTATACTGGGTGACGGTAGTGCCTGTATCCAAATACCAGATTCCCACTCTGACACAGCCAGCAAACGAGTGCGCTCTGCAGATCCAACAGATGTATTTAAGAGATTTTCTCTAATTGCTCTGCAAAGCGGCAAGTCCCACTGTCTCTGAGAGAAAGGGTTGGTGGGCAAGACAGTGTTTGGACAAGCCATTTTCCAAGCATTCAAAGCATCAGTCTTGCATAATAATTCTGAATTAACCAGTGTGCGCCTCAAATTTTCCTAGTTAATTCTTCTGTGCTATGGACTGATGATAGGAACGCCGGTAAGCTCACACTGGAAATTTTGCGTATGAGGAATTTTTCGATGCCTGATTGCGCCTTTTGTTTCTCTTTTTATTTATTTATTTTTTACTTCTTATTCTATTTTCTTCTATTTTTCTGTAAATATTTTAATTTAAAACTTAGCTTTAATTGTACATATTAATTATTAATTTAAAATCATTGTCTTCATATCTTGACTAATTGATTCACAAAGGTAGCATCACCACTCTTACACTTATCTCAAATAGGAATTTGCGTAAATATGGTTTCCCTTTACTTCTGTATCTGTGCTTAATATAGAACTCTTCTCAAACGGAAAAATAGTTTTAGATTTGTTAATACAGGCATATCATCGTTTACTTAAATTTTAGCTAAAGTTCTGTAACTAAACCTATAAAATTTGTAAACACATTACCGATAGATAACGTGGAAAAATGTTCCCTTAAAAACGAGAATGTAAACGATAAACTAATTACTGGACGTATCTGCACTACTCGCTTAAAAGATAAAGCATTTGCAAATTACATCCAGTCTGGAATGTCATGCAAGTGGTACTTTATCTTCTTTTATATAGAAATAGCCTAACTATATATATCCGTGTGGTGACGGAGTAAGAATACAATTCACCACCCCCTATCTCACCCGTGGGTGATCGTAAGAGACAACTAAAATATGTATATAACAACTATGCAAGAGAAGGAAAACTTGAAAAAAAAAAGCCTACACCAACACTTTAGACCAGAGTGGTGTAGTAGAGGCTCGAGCACCGCAATGGAACATATATGAGCTGAGATGATGTTTAATATATACGAATGTAGTATAAGGATAGATTTGTATTCGTCAACTGGAATCACTAACGTTGTTTTTTGTCATTGATGTAAGGCTTTTAGCGCCTTCTTTTCATAGATCCTTTTTTTTCATAGAGATATTTTCTGCATGATTACCTTAACTTTATATCAATATAATTGCACATTACTCTAAAATGTTATAGGCACATTACTCTCGTGACAATTATTGCGGCTAAATAATACGGCTTTGTGACAATCACGAAATTATAGACGAATGGAAAGCCAAGGTCGATGAGTCGATAATTGATAGATATTTATAAAGTAGCTTGCGCCTTTTATGTAGTAGAAATTTAACCAATTCAATTTAAAAGGAAAAGCTTCCAATTTGGTGATGGTTGGTTAGTGGACAAATATGTCTCAAAAGTCTATAAGTTATTAAATAACTTTTATATTATTGTATTATATATTTATTATTATATTATGATGCTAATTGAATTATATTGCAGAACAAAACGCTGTTAGTATCATTCCTGTACAGCGGTGCATCGAGCGAAATGTTTCATATGCAGGATGTCGAAGTGGATCCGAAAACTGCCACATGGCTCTGTTATACCATGCCTAGTAAGCAATTATTTCATAATCAAGTCGTCTTGGTTTCAAGCAGCTGGTAGTTCATGCAGCTGAAATGATTAGGTGCTGAATTATATTTAGTTTTGTGCCATACCATTGCTATCAAATCAATCTAATCCGTACGCACCTTCTTAATTAGGGCTATACGAGTATATACTAATTAGAGTAATACCTCGTACTAAACCTGTCTTCAAATAATTTAAACAATTTTTTTTGCTAATATGTCTATGCTAAATTAAAATGATATATATGAAGCCCTTCATTGGTTTTTCCACCACGGGACCTAATTAGATAAGAGTTCAATTCCTAAAATTATTAGGCTTAGTTCTATCCCTATACAATAAGATTACATGCGAGAATGTGATAAATAATATCTGATTTTCGCGTGCAATCTTCTTGTATAGATTTTTGAATTATGGGGTCAGTTAAAATATTTATTCATACAAGTCATGCAGTTATGAATAACACTCCTCAACATTGTATGAAAATAAATAAGACAAATTGCGATTTTATAATTCGTCATGATAAAATCGACAAAGCATCGCTTTGTATCTTAAAATATATTCTTATTTAAACCTAGTGTGTTTTTATTATCTTGTTGGCAAACAAGCATGCAGCTCACTTTGTGGTAAATGTTACTGCCAACCTTGGACCTTTGGAATACCAGGAATACAGCTAGGCCGATGCCTAGCAATAAAAGACTCACCCAGAAAGTTGGACTAACGACGATCGCTCACCGAATGAAGCATAGCAGTACATTGCCATTACGATTTTCTGTGAGAGTGTGGTACCGCGGACGGACTGGTTCGCGGGTGTAGAAGGAAAACTGTCAACAGCGCAGTCCCACCACTAGACTGTTTAAGTATTATATGTTACATAATACTTACTACAGTGCTATTTAAAAATCGGTCACGTTAAAATACAACTCTCGTACAGTTGTTTGCTAAAGTATACTTTAGATTTTGTATATTCAAAGACACACCGAGCATCTCTGTCTTTTTTAAGTTGCAGCATGTTGCAACTGAGCAAGCTGCACCATAAATTTACTTTTAAAACAAAAGATAAAGAGGTAATTGACTTCAAAAACCATCTTGAGGAGATGTAGAGGTCAATCCGTATTGGGAACGTAGTATATAAGGACCTAAAACTCATTCTGTCTGAGATAATTGTTGTAAAACGACTGATCTGCTTGATGAGCATTTTTAATATATTTGGTGAATTTGCTAGCATTTAAAGACACTGCGATATATGGTACAATCAAATTTCTTGGTGTCCAAATTCAAGTAGCTGATTAGTGAGTTCAAACAAGCATACAAATGAACTCTTCAGTGTAACAGTAGTATAGATAATAAAGAAAATGTTTTGTGATGCAAAGATGTACACAGTTTTTATTATGGACCTTGTATTCCATTAGAAATTAATGGAGAGTCACATAAGACTTAGTTTTACGCTGTTCAGGAGTTAGCAGCGGATGTGTGCGAGTACGTTGTGAGCTACGCGGACCGGAGCCGGCAGTTCGCGTACGCCAAGTTAGAGTGTTGGGTACCCCAGCGCCCGCACCTGCCTCGCAAACTCATCTACTGCATGCACTCGCTGAGAACGACACGCTGCGTGTTTTTAGACTGCTCACATCACAGGTCAAATTAGATAATTATTTAATTGACTTATTATTAATAGTGAATTTTATTACACATTAAGAACACTGCTGCCCTTTCTTCTCCCTAGGATATCGTATAAGAGATGAGGCACTGTTAACATCACTGTTAGAAAAGGAAAAATATTAATAAAATTTATAGTGAAACCAGTATAACAGGTATAGTGGGTAACTAGCTAACCTGATGTCTAGTTGTGGGACTATATAGACTAAGAAGGAGAAAGATAACACGTGGTCCTTTCTCAGATATGTTTTGTATATCGTTCTATTTCTACGCATGATATTTATTTAAGCGAGATCGTCTAAATAGGTACGTAACAACACATATAAGAAGTAGATTAGCAAATAACCGAACTTGACATGTATAGACCTTCCTCTTTATAGAAGGAATCATTTCTTTGTGCGCGGCCTTATTATCTTTTGTCAAAATAATTAAGAATATGACAATAAGGTAGATTAATGGTAAAATAATATTATTTAAATATTTTAGAAGAGATACAGGAATATAGAATTAATTTATGAATATAACCGATCAATGGATGCAAGCGCCATGGGACCGCGCTCTGTGGCGTAACATGAGGGAGGCCTACGTCCAGCAGTGGATGGCGATAGGCTGAAATGATGATGATAAATATAAAGCTAATCTTGGATCGGCGAACGGCATCAGGCGATACTACATCGCTTGCCTAAGTGGAATTGACAGAATATATAATATAATTAATAAAATCATTACCTATTTGTAATTGACCTATCAGAACTGCTAAAAGCTACCTCAAAATATACCTGAGCAATTACTCTTTGAGAGAGAGAGAGAGCTGTACATAGGGGAGTATTAGTGCCCACTCTCATGTATGGTAGTGAAAGTTGGATTTGGCAGGGAAGACATGAAAGTAGAATAAATGCTGTAGAGATGAGAGCTCTTCGTAGTATGTGTGGTGTAAGTCTGAAAGATAGAATTAGGAATAGTGTTATAAGACAGCGCTGTGGTGTGAATGAAGAAGTGGCGGCAAAGATAAAAAAGGGAATGCTGAGGTGGTTTGGCCACGTGGAAAGAATGAGAGAAGAAAGGTTGACTAAGCAAGTATACAAAGCGAGTGTGAGTGGGACGTTTACAAGGGGAAGACCACGTCGTACCTTTTTGGATCAAATTGAAGATGTATTGGCGAAAGGTCAGGTTAAGAGTACGCGTAACCGTAGAGCATGCATGAAGACTGTGATGAGTGTGAATGAAGCGATGGAGGTATGTCAGGATCGTGGTTTGTGGCAATCCGTAGTCTCTGCCTACCCCTCTGGGAAACAGGCGTGAGGCTATGTATGTATGTAATTACTCTTTTTTTCCACATCGGTCAAGTTATTAATTCATATTGAGTTGACAAAGGAATAAAGAAATGTACCTACTCGTATTCTGTTTGGACTTACGTAACGTAATAATAGCAATTGCAGACAATGCAATAATTTAACAATTTCATTGTTTTATATGTAATAATGAAGTAAGAATATAATTCAATAGGTACCCTGTTTTTTTTACTTTCGGGTGATCAATAATGATTAAGATATTATACCACTCCACCTGAGCAGTGTGGTATATTAGATCAAGACCTTTATCACTGCAGAGTGTGGTATATATATATATATGACATGATATGTATCCATCCGTTGATGGTATGTTTGTAAAGTCCCCCAAAATACAAGGATTTTATAAAATAAAAGGATGACGATGTTCCTCGTTATATATAGGTATTCGGCAAATTGTTAGAGTGGGATCGCAGCGGCAGCGAATCGGGCGGTGAGGGAGCAGCTACTGTTGCCGAAGACTGCACTACTACTGACGACAGCGACCTCAGAGAACACGTCGTAGGCATTCTTTTTGCTGGACATAAACTCACCTCATTACAGAGACAGGTCAGTTATAGCAAAATTCGACGCTTTGATTCGTTTGCATAGTATATTACGTGAATTGTATAAAAATATGCTCCTTTTTTGTATAATTCCAATTTATCATTTATTCTCCTGCTCTTATCCAAATTGCTTGGGGTCGCAATATGCAATATGTTTTATGACCGGCCGCCTACCTGACGTCAAGCCTCCTTGGGAATGTACCTAATTGTTGACCAAGCGGCATCCGGTGGAGTTGGCCCAGGTCCGATATAAGGCTCTTAGTCGTCTTTTACGACATCCACGAGCAAAGTAAGGGTCGGTAGTATTCGTAGCCACTATCACACGTCACAGTATAATACCAATTATTTATGTAATTTAAAGAGATATCGTTTAAACATATTTAATCCTACTAATTTTATAAATGTGAAAGTTGGTGAAGATGTTTGGATGTTTGTTACTCACTCACGGTTAAACCATTGAACAGATTAGTTTTGAACCATTGAAAAAGGCACATAGATATACCATTTCCTGGGTTAACACCTAGGATACTTTTTATGCCGGTAACGTATTACCTTGAGATAATAGTTAAACTTTGAAAAAGTTACTTTACGCAGGCAAAACCGCGGACGGAAGCTAATTGTTTATACATACATACATATCATCACGCCATATCCCTTGCAGGGTAGGTAGAGAGAACAGAGTGCCAGAGAACTCTATCTCTGCATACTTCACTCGCTTCCTCAACATTCATAATTCTCTTCATACACGCTCGCCGGTTTCGGAGACTCTTGACTCCACCTTCCTTCAGTACATGACCGATCTGGTCTAGGTAGGTTAGTCTCGGTCTCCCTCGGTACCTACATCCTTCCACTTTCGCATTGTATATCTTCTTAACCAGGCGTTCGTTCGGCATTCTTTCCACATGTCCGAACCATCGGAGCATTCCCTTTCGCATCTTTACACCAATACTCTCTTTCATACCTACTCGCTTTCTTACGTCGTCGTTACGAATGCGGTCGGTCAGCCTAACTCCACAGATTTGCCGCAGAGATCGCATTTCGACCGCATTAATTTTACTATCATACTCTTTTCTGCATACCCAACTCTCGCTTCCATACAGTAATGTTGGGACAAGCACTGCGTTATGTATTGCTACACGTGCCTTCTGGCTGAGGTGGTGGCTGCCGAGAAGTTGCCCCAACGCTCCGTTCACTCTATTTCCCGCATTCACTCTTCGCTCTATATCAGTGGTGTACCTTCCATCTCGGCTAAATCCACATCCAAGATATACAAATTCATCCACTTGCTCTAGTACATCATTACCTATTGTTACTCTTACATCTGTTCTGGTTTTATCTCTTTCAAAGACCATTATTTTGGTTTTGCTCACATTCACGCGTAGACCCCTTTTCTTACAATCTTCTGTCATTGTGTCGACTAGGGTCTGCAGGTCAATCGCTGACTGTGCCAGCAGGACTGCATCATCTGCATAAAGCAGAGCAGTGACCACTGAGTCGCCCATCTGGACTCCCACATTCATATCGTTCAACCTTTGGAGACATTTATCCAGATATATGATAAACAGACTGGCTGACAGAACGCACCCCTGCTTAACGCCGATATTGACGTCAAACCAAGGCGACATTCCATCATCCAGCCGCACACAGGCTCTACAGCCCATGTAACTGGACTGCACAGCCTGTAGCAGTTTACCGTTAATACCATACTCCGGTAAAATGTCCCAAAGTTCCTTTCGTACAACCGTGTCAAATGCTCTCTCCAGATCCACAAAACTGCAGAAAACCCTCTGACCTAGAGCCAGATGCTTCTCCACAATGTTGCGCAGAGAGAACACTTGATCCATGCATCCCCTTCCACTCCTGAAACCTCCTTGTGTCTCACACAGTAAACCATCGGACACCATCCTCATTCTCCTTTCAATAATTTTTCCATACACTTTTGCTGCCAAACTGGTCAAGCTTATGGCTCTGTAATTTGCGCAGTCATAACGTGAACCCTTGTTTTTAAACAAAGGCACGATGACTGCGCTATTCCAGTCCCTGGGAACCATTCCCGAGCTCCAACATAAATTGAGGAGCAACAGGAACGTCTCCCAGACACAAGAGCCACCAAGCTTGATCATCTCGGCAGACACCATATCAATGCCCGCTGCCTTACCATTTTTCAAACTTCTTATCGCCCATTCAACTTCATCCATACTGATGCCATCGGAGGACGCCGTTGTCGAATGTTGATCTACTAAACCACATCCAACACCGGCGCCAACCGTAGCATCCGCATACATATCGCCAAAATATTCACTCCATCGGCTTAACACGTCTTGTGTTTGTGTAAGAATGTCTCCACCTTTAGACCTTATTTTATTCATTCTGAAGGCTGACCAACCACCCCGAGACTTCTTCACCTCCCTCCAAAAGAGTTTGGTGTTACCCTCGAAGTTTTTAGTCAGCCTATCTTCTGCACTCATACTTGCTCTATCACGTTTCTCTTTCACTAAGGCCTTGGTGTCATTCTTACATTGCCGATATATTTCTTTCTTCTGTTCAGTCATACTGTCATTCAGATTCAAAGAAGAGACATAGTCCAGCCACGCTTTCTTCTTTTGCTCTACGGAAGCTGCCACTTCCGCATCCCACCATGCATCACCATTTGTTTTTCTATGCTTCTTTGAACTTCCACATACTTCTTTCGCTGTATCTACCATACTCTCTTTCAATACTCTCCAGCATTCTTCAATGTCCGATTGCGGCTGGCTTGCCATCGTCAGCCGTTCTCGGACACCCTCTGCATACTTTTCTCTTACACACTCTTCTTGCTTAATTGTTTATAAGTTTAATACAAAATAATATTAGTCAAGTGAGCACAAATTGCCAATCAATATTTGTTTTGTTTTTGACTTAGTTGTTAGCCGCAGATGGCAGCTCTGACAACTTTATCCGGACTGTGGGTGAGCGCTGAGGGCTCTCAACTCAAGCCATTTACATCTCAGCATGTTTTAACTTACGTATGGTGATGGGAGTAACAATACAATGATCGCCATCCACCCTTTCCCGTAGGTGATTAAGAATACGACTAAGGAACGCAATATCACTAAAAGAGAATGAGGTGAAAGCTTGCATCAACCCGTCTTGCCAGCGTGATATTGTAGGACAATTTCCCTCCCAATGTAGAGGATACTCGAGCCCAGCAGTGGGATGTATATGATCTGAGATGATGATAGTATTGTAGTGAGAAAAAGAAGTTTTGATTGGGTGTGACAGACTTGTAATACATATATATATAAAAATTGTCGTGTGTCAAAATATCTAATAAGGAAAAAGCGTGAATGGCTCGAACATTTATTCTAAACATATATTTTCGATTCCATAGGTGATGTCACATATAGTTTGTGCAATTGGATGCGAGGCAGCGAGGGTCCGTGACGACTGGGAGACGGCGCTGCTCTGTGCCGAGGCAGCTGAGCGCGATGATATACCCACGCGCCATACACCATACATTCAAGACAACTATTGCTTCGAAATGTTATCATTGGTGAGATTTTACTTTTTAGTATACTTTTCGAGCACGATAGGGTATATAAATTTTAAGTATAGCGATAGTACAAAGGTTTTGTGAGGATTTTAAGAATACATAAGAAACCTTTTAAAAAACTCTATGAGCTCACATTCGATGGGCTTACTAATAGGATAGGCAATCCAGTATTTCGTTTTCTACATTTGAACTCTATCATCAGAATAGCTCAATAGTACCATCCTACATGGATATTTCAAATATTAAATCACATATAAGTTTGAAAGTAAAGTAAATATCCATTATGGATATAAAATTTGTAGTGGTAGAACCACGCCATGGACTGTTCTCTGTCTACAGCCGCGGGCCGGTCCGTCCGGGGTAGTACCACACTCTCGCACGAGATCGTCGTCTGAGTAATGCCAATGTGTTATTGCGCTTCGTTCGGTGAGCGAGAGAGCCGGAAGGCCAACTGAGTTGGGTTTGGAGTTTTTATTGGTAGGCAGCGTCCCCAGCTATATATACCCTTGCTATTGCAAAGGTCCATGGGCGACAGTGACACTTATCATCAGGTGTGCTGTGTGCTCGTTTGTCACCTAGCAATAAAGAAAGACCCCTACGGTAGTTAACAAAAAGAGCTGATGACCTTGAAAAGTCTGAACAAATATAAATTGCAGATCATTATCACGATCACATTAGCGTCGGAACAAAATGGCATCATAATCAGTCCATTCATTTAGGAGTTATGATGCCACAGACATACACGGACATGTCAATATTATAACACCCCTCTTTTTGCATAGGGGTTTAAAACAGCTTACGAATATAACCAGTGTTATATAACGCGTAAACTTCCGCGGAACATCCACGGCAAACACTTACGCTTTTGACTTTGAGTTATTAAAACACATTATTACTATCGAATAGAAATAGAACTGTTGCTATTTGTAAAAGCGAAGAGATATTATTTAGTCTGTCCGTATATTCTATAATTATGCGCATGCTTTAGTTTTTAATTGGCTAGGGCATTAATTTTTGAAAATTCAATAGTAATCTGCCACTATGTCATAGTGAACCTGAACTGATTCGACGTATCGCTTAGTCGCTAAAAATTTTAAAGCTGTATCTTATTTCAATTTGATAATAAATTATTGTTCTGTTATAATATAATTTATTTCGCCTATGATGTTAAATTATTACTTTTAATGATGTTTGTTTATTTTAGTTACTCGCCTTAAGCGGTAGTTCTGTCGGTCGCGCACATTTGGCACAGCAAACAGAATTACTGGCTGACTTATTAGCGCTTTTGCATACCGGCAGCGAACGAGTACAGCGGCAGGTGAATATAATTCTTTTGTTCTTATCCTCAGTCTATTTAAACTCACTGTTGAAAGTGAGATTATACCGTAAGGTGACGGAAGTCTGCTATACCACGCTGGTAGAATGAGTTTAGTGTTAGGCTTTGTTTCAAGTTGGCGTTATCTTGCAGTTACGTTACGTACTTTAGTTGTCATAACATCCATAGGCATCAAAACTGTTGTTGCTTAGATTTATTTATCAACTCAAGAATATCAATACTCATAGATGTGCTAACGTATAGCACGTAATATACTATTGTAAATCATCATTATCATCTCAGTTTGTATACGTTTCAATGATGGGCTCGATCCTTCTCCATAATAAGTGGGAAATTAACCTACTACACCGGGCTGGTTAGACGGGTCGGTATAGGCCCTATAGGCAGTCATTTCGATTTTTTTTTGTCATATTATACGCATATTTAATACCTTTTTGGATGTGAGATGGATTTGGATGCGTTGGTTGTGGGTGGCATTGGACCACTCTTTATGGCGAAATATGAGGGACGCCTATCTCCAATCATGGATGACAAAATAAATAATGATGAATCCCTTTTACGACAACCCACGGATAAGATGTGGGTGGTGATTATTATTCTTACTCCATCATCAAACGGAAAATTGTAGATAGTTGATAATATTGTTTTTTTTATAAACTTTTTGATACATATTTATTTAATATATTTCAGGTCATATCTCTGCTCAGGCGTATGATCATCGAAATACCACCACAAAAAATGTTGGCTGCCGTCAATTACGGGAATGATCTTACAACAAGGTAGATATTTGAGGCTTACCACTAATAAAAATATATATGAATAAAATGGAGATGTTCTCTACAAGAGAAGTAGAACTGGAAATAAAAATCAATACCAACCCTTTTGACTGATATGGTTAAACCAAAGCAATGATTTTGCCATCACATAGGAGGCTCTTTATATCAATATCAATCTGTGCTGAAGATAAAATATTAATTGACATTTTCCTTGATATATTAGGGTATATAAATATCTTAAGAGGAAAGTGACACTGCTTCACCCCGATGGCCTAGCCTGGGGTGTAATATATATTCAACAAAGTTTTAATACATTCAATTAAAACGTAAGTTTATCAAAGGATTCAGACTTTATGCTTGACATTGAGAATTTTTTCACACATTAGTCTTACTAACAATTTGTTCTCGCTAGGATTTCTTCTTTTAAAAAAGTGAGTTCTAAGGATTAAATCCTTGTTTCGTGGGTGTCTTTACAAATATTTAGTAAACGCACACAAATAAAAGTTGGATAGCACACAAAGTATTGTCTTGCGCGGGGATCAATGCTTGGAATGGGCAGTTATACCGCTGTGCCATTTATACAGTTAAAGTCGTTATCTTACCATCAATACTTATATTTACATATTATTATTGAACCAAGTTTTATAAGTCCGCGTTGTGTGATTTTCTTTTCCAGAGTAACATTACTAGATCATCTAGTGTGCTACTTGGGCAAGGCTATTACAGTCCAAGTGAAGGTGAAAGGTGCCGGCGCTATGAGCCCCAACTCTGTGACCATGGGCGGCAGCGTGAGCACCGCGCCACCTTCAACCTGGTTCATGCGTGGAGAAACCACCAAGAAACATGCTCATCTCGTCGCCAAACTTCTAGCTGATATGTGCGAGGTATAACTATATGTTACAAATATATTCATAATTTTAATGCACTAGTTATTTCATCCTTCTAGGTTTATCTGGCCAATCGGCTAATAAATTAAGAATAGAACTTTCGAGTTAAGTTGTTGGTCAAGATATTATGATGAGAATTAATTGATAAATAAAACGTGACTGACGTCGACATTATGAAGGCCGCAGGCAGCCATTGGATGCAGGTGGCTATCGTGGGGAGGTCTATGTCAACATACATACATACATATCATCACGCCATATCCCTTGCAGGGTAGGCAGCGAGAACAGAGTGCCAGAGAACTCTATCCTTGCATACTTCACTCGCTTCCTCAACATTCTTAATTCTCTTCATACACGCTCGCCGGTTTCGGAGACTCTTGACTCCACCTTCCTTCCGTACATGACCGATCTGGTCTAGGTAGGTGAGTCTCGGTCTCCCCCACTATCTACATCCTTCCACTTTCGCATTGTATATCTTTTTAACCAGACGTTCGTTCGACAACGTTCTATGTCAACAATAGCCATTTACTGGCTAACGGATAGATGGATGGAAATAAAACATAGATGAATAAGTTCATTAAGAAAATCTACTTGAGGTTACCTCCAAAGCAGGGGTGAGGGCATAATCCTTCTGAATACACATCGCAGTAGAGCTTCAAATCTGAACTTTGGTGATAGCTGTGTTGCGATTATTATAGACGTGCACTTGACTTGTGCTACGAATGATAACGACTTTCTGTTAAGTAAATTTTTATTGAATAGCATATTTAGTAGTAGAATGATGTATATTAAAGTAATAGACAATTCTCTGAATTAAACTGTATATAACAAATTCTATTATTATGCTTTCCGTTTGACGTCCAAAGTCCATTATGAGAGTACATCGTCCCTTTTTTACCTTTGAATAAAATTTGTATTGTGCTTCCAATGATGTCCGAAGTCCCAGTAATGCCTTCCTGGTGCTATACCATCATGAGACTAACAATGTCGAAGATGGTGGCTTGTGTTTAACAGGTAAATGTTGCAAACTGAAAGTGATAGGTGGCGCTAAGTGCGGATCTAGGTAACGAAAGTAGCTAAAGTAGCGACATCTAGGGACAATGCGAGGCAAAGGGACGATGTACTCTCATAATGGACTTCGGAAGTCACTGGAAGCATAATACAAATTTTATTCGAAGGTAAATTTTTTATATTATTTTGATATAGAATATAGGAAATTTCTTTTCTTTAAGATTAGGAATAATTTTAATTCTTTAAATTTAAATTTTCAATGTAGTAAAAGTAATTAAAATTTTTAATTTCTTTATGTATATACGCCATAATAATATAGCTAAATACAGTGTCATGTTTTATTTTAATGTGAATATAATTTTATTTTATTTTATTCTAAGACTGTCATAGTTCAAAGTGATTAGGTACATAGAATAACAAATTACTGAAATTTAGCATTTAATATGCTTGATTATTTATAAAAATCCGATTACGAACGAAAAATGATTGTCACAAGTGGGATCCCACTTGTGACAATCATTTATCGCTCGTGATTGGCTTTTTATAAATACATGGAATAACTTTAAAAATATCCTACCTAGAAATCTTATTTTGAGGTTAAAAACCTATATAAAATTACTACATTCATTTCACGTATTAAATGACTTGGTTGACTTATGGTTTATCCGAATTTATTTTGACATGTTACATTATATTCTTTTATATCCATCACAACGTGATATAGGACTACAATTTCTCATGTATATGAGACCGTATTGGTTACGACGATCGTAACGATCGATATACTTAAAGATATAAGGAAAAGCTATCTTTTTCTAAATGGAAAATATCTTAAGTATTATTAATACGCTGTGTGAAAGCTTAACAAAAAATAAACAGTCGTTTTTCATTTATTATATTCCATCCATTACATGGACAAGACGAAAGTACATAGACAAGACGAAAGTCATGTCAAATGCCCATGTCATTCCTGTACCGGTCCTAGTTGGCAATGCGATTCTCGAAATCGTCGATCATTATGTTTACCTTGGACAAACAGTCCAGTTAGGTAGATCCAATTTCGAGAAAGAGGTCAGCCGACGAATCCAACTCGGTTGGGCAGCGTTCGGGAAACTTAAGAAGATCTTCTCATCCAACATACCTCAGTGTTTGAAAACAGAGGTCTATGACCAGTGTGTGTTACCAGTGATGACTTACGGCACGGAAACGTGGTCCCTAAATGTAGGCCTCATAACCAGGCTCAAAGTCGCTCAGCGTGCTATGGAGCGGGCTATGCTCGGGATTTCTCTGCGAGATAGAATCCGAAATACGGAAATCCGCAGACGAACGGGTGTAACCGACATAGCACGAAGAATTAGCATGCTGAAGTGGCAATGGGCAGGCCACATCGCTCGAAGAACCGACAACCGCTGGGGAAGAAAGGTTCTAGAGTGGCGACCACGTACCGGACGACGCAGTGTGGGACGCCCCCCCACTAGGTGGACAGACGACCTAGTGAAGGTTGCTGGGCGTCGTTGGATACAGTCGGCACAGGACCGCACTCTGTGGCGTAAAATGAGGGAGGCCTACGTTCAGCAGTGGACGGCAATAGGCTGAAATGATGAAATGATGATATTCCATCCATCAGCCCATATTCCATCCATCAGCCCGTAAACGTCCACTGTTGGACATAGGCCTCGCCACGAGAATGCCATCTGTAACGGTCCTGTGCCACCTGCATCCAACGGTTTTCTGCGACCTTGATGAGGTCATCAGTCCACCGAGTAGGGGGTCGTCCTACGCTGCGTCGTCCGATTCGTGGTCGCCACTTGAGAACCTTTTTTCCCCAACGGTTGTCGGTTCGTCGAGCGATGTGGCCTGCCCATTGCCACTTCAACGTGCTAATTCTTCGGACTATGTCGGTTACACCCGTTCTTCTACGGATTTCCGTATTCCGGATTTTATCACGTAGAGAAATACCGAGCATAGCCCTTTCCGTAGCACGCTGAGCGACTTTAAGCCTTTTTATGAGGCCGACATTTAGAGACCACGTTTCAGTGCCGTAAGTCATCGCTGGTAACACACACTGGTTATAAAACTTTGTTTTCAGACACTGCGGAATATTAGATTGCTTGATAATAATTTTAACTCAACTCCTCTAAATCTTTTACTTGAGCAGGTACAATAATGCACTTTATATTATAATTGTAATCAGGACAAGATATCGCCCCTATGGGGCTTGGAGACGCGGAAGGCGTTGGCCGGTTATGTATCACAAGTAGCACAGATGGCGGACTCTCAACGGAGGCCAGTGCGGTGTATCGCCACGCCAACTATGTGGATGGCCTTAGCTGCACTCTGCGTCTGCGAACAGTCACATATTGAACTGTAAGATTTTATTTTAAACTTTTCAAGCGCAGGTCTTGATTCGGTATCACGCTGATCAGACGACTGATATAGACTTTGTTTCAAGTTTTTCTTCTGTAGCAGTGATTTTATCTAGTTGCGTCCCTTAGACACGGATAAATTGAAAACATGAAAAAATAAGCCTTTTTTATTACCAAAATCGAAAAGATATATTATATTCTGCCTGATACGTCATGGATAATGTTGAAAAGTGAAATATTTTTTCACTTTTCAAGTCTTTATTACCAAAATAAAAAATCGAAATCATGAGAGTTCCTAAATAAATTAAATTTAAAGTTAATTGTGTTCTGGGTAAAATTATGTTGAAAGACCGGTATTGTAGGTATATATTTAAATAGTAATTTTCTTTATCAGTATCAATGGCAGTGGGGATGGTCGCGAGTCACGTCGTGGTGAGAATGAGTCGCGGCCACATTGCTCCAATCATGATGACGGCACCACACTTGCGGTCATCGAGTGTCGTAGTTGCGGACCACTATGCGCCGAGTGCGACCGATTTTTACATCTCAATCGATCTGCTAGGACTCACCATAGACAGGTAATATAATAATATAAATGAACCTTTTTTTGATCGCTCAGATGGCATAGTGCTTAAAATCTTCCATGCTAGTGCCGTGGGTTCGATTCCTACGTAGGACAATACTTTGTGTGATCCACGAAGCGTTATTCTGTGTCTGGGTGTAATTTATCTGCTGTAATTATATGTTTGTAAATTACCCCGCAATAGAAGAATTACTTCTACACTCTACTACATTCGTTCTTTAGAACAGGGTGGTCTTTAAAAAAATAATAAAAAAATCCCATATCAAACATTAAAATTGATACATTAGTATGGGTAGTATTTATCATTTGTGTTCATGTGCGTCCCACTGCTGGGCTCAAGCCGCCTCCACAATAGGAGAGCAATTGGTATAAATACATAGAGATAGCATAGTTAAAAGCTGAAAATATATTGACAAAAAAGTATGTAGAGGCAGTTTAGACGGGTAGATGGAATGAGTGAAACAAAAAATACAGCAAATATACAGAACAAGCATGGGGCACGATTGCAAGGTGAAGATCACTTCGTACGTTTTTGGATTAAATTGGTGATGAGCTGCCGTAGACCAGATTGAGAGTAGCCGTAAATAGTCGTAGATCATACATGAAGTGTGATGAGTATGAGTAAATGGAGTTATGCTGAGCTACATATATACATATGTATATTTTTGATTATACGTAACTACACTCTCTTGCATTTGTATCACGACTGACGTCTCATAGGTAGTATGCACCAGAGACAGCGTTTTAAGCCGAAACTTACCGAATGGCTCTTTGCTAGGATCGAAGTGCATTATTTAATATCAGGTACCATACATATCATGCCAAAATTAAAACAAGCATATGATTATTTTTAATTTATACTACACCAATTCTTTTATTATGCTACTCTATTAAAAATAGTTGTTATTTTTAGATATGCAAAGAAGAAGAAAGTGCTATTCGTATCGACATTCACGAGGGTTGTGGGCGAGCCAAATTGTTTTGGTTATTATTACTCGTAGACAGGCGTACTCTCAAAGCATTAGCTGAATTTCGAGGAATGGATAATGGAGTATGTGATGGAAATGGTGGAGAAACCAATGTTGATGTATCAGGCCCGCCAGGACTTGCTGGTATTTGTCGTTTTTGCGGCACTCGAAGTAACTCTGGATTGTTAGCAATTGGAAATGTTTGCCCAGATCAGCAGTGTCAGGTAAAGTTTATCTATTGCCTTTGTATAGATTATGAGTGTTAAAACTCTTTTAAGTATATTTATTATATAGCAAGAAAGAATTTATTCTATTTTTAATTGTCCTGTTTTGGTGCTTTATTTTGAAATAGCCTATAATGACAATAAATTCATTTTATCGGTTTATTTTTATTAAAATGATCAAATAACTCATATTACGTGAATATGATAATGTTGTAAATTTAAAACAGCAAAGTAAATTTTCGTTGAAATAGAACCAGAGAACAAATCAAAACCAAATATTGAAAGTTTCAAATTCAATAATATGTATATTACATCATTAAGAGATATTTTATTACGTATGTAACCGTAACCACGCAAGCATATAAGTTTTGATAAACTTATATTTTTAAAGTTTGACACATGCAAGAGAATCAAGTGATTTCTATCATCAAGACAAAATCTCAAATAGAATGTATTCAAAGTTCTTTATTATTGTAACATATGTAGTTATTTTAATTAGTTTGAATATTATAACTGGGACTTTAGTTTTTTTTGTAACAACATTTGGGTAATTTACATACATACATACCATCACGCCATGTCCCTTGCATTGGCAGAGAGAACAGAGTGCCAGAGAACTCTATCCTTGCATACTTCACTCGCTTCCTCAACATTCTTAATTCTCTTCATACACGCTAATATAATATTAATATAATACTAATATATATTTTGGTTATAATTTGGTTATAATATATTTTGGTTTTTTTTTTCTTTTTTCCCGATGGTTCGGACATGTGGAAAGAATGCCGAACGAACGTCTGGTTAAGAAGATACAATGCGAAAGTGGAAGGATGTAGGTACCGGAGGAGACCGAGACTAACCTACCTAGACCAGATCGGTCATGTACTGAAGGAAGATGGAGTCAAGAGTCTCCGAAACCGGCGAGCATATATGAAGAGAATTATGAATGTTGAGGAAGCGAGTGAAGTATGCAAAGATAGAATTCTCTGGCACTCTGTTCTCTCTGCCTACCCTGCAAGGGATATGGCGTGATGATGTATGTATGTATGTATAATATATACTGGGTAATATACGCTAGCAAAAAATGAGGAACACAAACCTGCCGAAGTTTTATGTCTAACTGTGGAAGTCGATATACTCATGGTCCTAATACGGTCGTAACTGCAAGATGCATTAAATAAAGTATATATTAATGTGTGTTAAAAATATGTGTGAATGTTTAGGATCACGGCAAGGAGGCGTGCGCTCGTGTGCTTACATGCGGGCACTTGTGCGGTGGTGTTCGCGGGGAACGTGCGTGCCTGCCATGTCTGCACGGGTGCGCGGGCCCAGAAGATGAAACCCCATTGAGACAAGACGCCGACGATATGTGCATGATTTGTTTCACTGACCCACTGCAAGCTGCACCAGCATTGCAGGTACATCGTTAACTTGGAATTTTTCTTCGTTTGCGGGTAGGGTATCAGAGCTGTAACACGATAAATATCATAAAGCAACTTTTAAGTTGCACATAATAAGAATTTCAATAATTGACGCCAAACTGTTATATTTCTACATAATGAAATGAGACACAAGCGATTGATCATCATCATCACAGCCCATAAACGTCCCACTGTTGGGCTCAGGCCTTCTCCACTATGAGAGGGAAATTAACCTACTATACCGCGCTGGTCGGACGTGTTGGTATAGGGTTTTGTTTCGAGTTTTCCTTCTCTCGCATAGATGTTATATGCGTTTTATATCCCTTAGTCGTCTCGTACGATCACCCAAGGGTAAGATATGGGGTGGTGAATAGTATTCTTACTCCGTCACCACACGGAAAGCGATTGATACTTCATGTTTACCTTGAATGTTTCATTGATTCAGGATGGACTCCTCTCAAAACCCGCTGACAGAGACTCAAAATATGCGGATATTCTTATAGCGTTACCAGCTTCAGGAAAATATCATTTTCCATGGAATAACTGGCATCTAGTTTTCGGTATTTTAGGATTAGTCGACATACTAAGATGTTGGAGTCAGTAATGTCTTTACCATAACACACGACATACGAGCTCGTGCTCAAGGAACATACGTGGTCCACGACGGCTCCGAAAGGCTGTAGAATTCTCACACAACATATCATATTATTATAGATAACTAGTAAGAATTAATCAGCTACGAATACTAGCAATACTTACTCGACTACGAATACTACCAACCCTTACTTTGCTCGTGGATGACGACATCCACGTCTTTTACGAAAAAGACGACTAAGAAACTTATATCGACCTGGGTCAACACCACGCCTGGTCAACAATTACATTCCCAAGGGAAGCTGACGTCAGGCAGGCGGCCAGTCATAAAACTACTACCAGTAACTTTTGCAACATATAGGAAGAGGGGTACATACTGGGTCGATCCCAAGTAATTGAGATAAGAGTACGAGAATGATGAGTGAACTAATCGTGATCATTTATAAATACTCGATACGAAACGAAAAATGATGTCACAAACGGGGTTCGAACCCGTACCTATTGGGAATCCGGCCCAACCGGATTCCCAATAGGTACGGGTTCGAACCCCGTTTGTGACATCATTTTTCGTTTCGTATCGGGTATTTATAAATAATTAAGCATAGTAAATGCTAAAAATTTCAGTAATTTAAATAATCGTGATCAATTCAAAATCACAGTATATTTAATAACTTATTTTGGTTTTGTATCTATCAACCATTATCAGAAAAATACTTTTGTTATTGTTTATTTTATTTATTGTTCACTACACCAAATTTTAGATGCCTAAGAGTCCCGTAATGGCCTAAGAGTAGGCTGGTTGAAGTGTAGAGAGTCAAAAGTAGAAAATGTCGATCACCATTTAATTTTGCGTAGCAGTTGTAAAAACTTTAAAAAAAAAGCACCAGGAAAGTGGGCTCCCGAGAAACTTAATAAGACCAATGGTCGTTACTGTCACGCATGGACTTTGTGGTCCTACTTCTGTAGACGTATTTCCAACATTATCAGTCGATAGACCATATTGTATGAGAAACTAGCTGCGTCCCACGACGTTGGTATATAAAGTAAACTATATTTTATCAATATAATTAAATATTATTTATATTTATATAATCATATTGGTAACATATATATTTTCACAAGTTTTCACAAGCTACCCCTAAATGTAACACATAAAATATATATACACATATAACATAGACGTTTTGTATTCTATATGTTACCATTAGTGTCACGTGTTCGTGATAGCAGACATAAAGCATTAAATCGCATATTTTATATTATTTAATGTGAATACGTCTTTTATTTATAGCTGAAATGTGGCCATGTTTTCCATTTACACTGTTGCAAGAAAGTGCTCGCCAATAAATGGATCGGACCTCGAATAACATTTTCATTCTCGCAATGTCCCATTTGTAAGGTAACGTATAGTTTATTACTTTATATTTTATTTTATTTTTTAGATAGAAGAGCTTAGATAATAAATACTTTTATCCTGAGTGAAAGTGAAATAAACGTAAAAAAAACTTTCACTAAGATTTTTTGTTAGATATTGGTTTGTCATTTTCGTATCTTCTCAGCTTATGAACTTTCCAATGCTAGGCTCGAGCATCCTCTACAGTGAGATGAAAATTGACTCACTGTATCCCTTTTATCAGGCGATTTGATAAAAGAATTTTGGGCCATTGTAAACTGGCCCGTCACCACACCGATAGCAGAAACTAATATGTAGTATCATATACACTGACAAGAATGTTTTCATATGGATGGTATATCACCACCACCTCAGCTCATATATGTCCCACTGTTGGGCTCGAGCCTCCTCCATAATGGGAGGGTAATTGACCTACTATACCACGCTGGTCAGACGTGTTGGTATAGGGTTTGTTTCGAGGTTTCCCTCTCTCGCATATATGTTATATGCAATTTACATCCCTTAGTCGTCTCGTACGATTACCCACGGGTAAGATAGGGGGTGGTGAATTGTATTCTTACTCCGTCATCACACGGAAAGGATATATACACCATATATAATCATTTAACTATTTATATTTCAATGTCTTGGTATATTACAGGAGGATATGGACCACTGGACATTAGAGGAACTACTAGCACCTATTCGTCGACTTTGTGAGGAAGTGAAACGCAAGGCCTTGATGAGACTTGAGTATGAAGGGGTGGCTGTGCCCGGCGGTACACGTGGGCGTGTAGTACCTGACCCGCCCACCTACGCTATGGAGCGATATGCGTATTATGTTTGCCATAAGTGTGGCAAGGTACGATATAATTTCAAATTTTCTTTGTATATCATAATCTGATTGGTGATTCTGATCATAATCTGTTGAGCGGTTTATGATCTATGTGTATATATGTTTCTATGTCCATTCATAACTGCCTAACAACGAAACTATTGATAAATGATACGTCCTTAGTTTTGTCTTAATGGCGGGAGTATTACTGTGTACATATAATTCTTTAAAAAAATGAAAATGGATGTTTTCTTTTTTTTTATTGCTAGTGGTGGCAAACGAGGAAGCAGCACACCTGATGGTAAGTGTCACTGCCGCCCATGGACCTTTGCAATACCAAGGGTATAACTAGGCCGCTGCCTACCAATATAAACCCCAAACCTACCCAATTAGGCTGCCGGCTCTCTCGCTCACCGAACGAATCGCAATAGCACATTGCCATTACTCACACGTCGATTTTCTGAGAGAGTGTGGTACTACCCCGAACAAAACGGCCCGCGGCTGCAGACAGAGCACTGTTAACAGCGTTCTCATACCACTTTGGCTGCTATTATGCACTTGAATGTGAAAAATTATGTAAGTAATACATATTACTATATGAAAGAAGGAGACAAATGTATTCATTTATAGCTCCGTCTTGTTCTTAGAGTCCACATTTCACTCATAGCTCCGTTTCGTTCCCAGAGATGGTGGTAGATACTCTTTTTATGGGATCAGGCCGCGACTAAATTGCCCAGAGTGGCGTGCAACCTCTCAACATGTCTCGCTATCGTCATTTGGACAAGTGGCCGCATATTAGCACTTCTGGTGGATAATGATATTCGTATCATATTTGTTGTGCAGGCATATTTTGGTGGTTTAGCACGATGCGAAGCGGAGACAAGTGGCTGGTGGGAGCCCGCAGAGTTAGTGTGCGGTGCGTGCAGTGACGTGGCCGGCGCTCGCACTTGTCCCAAGCACGGCGCCGATTTCTTAGAGTACAAGTGTCGTTACTGTTGCTCGGTAAATATCATTATTGTTTAATAAATCTTTTTTTTTTCAGCTCTGATATCTAATTGCTAGACAAGTCTTCTTCACAATGGCATTTAAACTGGCTTACTATATTACAACAGTGGCCTGATAGGTTATTGTAAATATGAAATACAACTAGTTTTACGGATTCTATTGCGTTTTTTTCTCATTTTTAATTTCCCGACGTTTCGATCACTTAAAGCGTTCTTCGTCACAGGAGGACTGTGAAGTGTTCGAAGCGTCGGGCAATTAAAAATCAAATACAAACGCGTTAGAATCCGCAAAACTAGTTTTATTTCATATGTGTAATACTCGCGTAAATATTAGAAATCATTAGACTCTTGTAAAGTTTTGTTTTTATTTTAGCTTACCGCAAGCTCACAAGCTCTTTTATAAAAGATGTTATGACATAGTTGTCTCTTATGACAAGTTTGAATTCCGTAAATTCATTTGAATGTATTCTTAAGGTTAGTCAATTTGATAAACATTTTTTTTTGAGTAGCAGGTTCTTTCGGAATAGCGAGACCAAAATCTATCTGAATAGGACTCCTATTGAGTATCGGATTCTTTTTGAATATCGAAACTAAACTCAAAACTAAATAACACTTATCTCGAGTCTTGGATTATTTATTGAATAGCGAAACTCATGTCGAATCGAATAGCACAAAATAAGTTATGGCTGCCGTTCGCGTGGATACTGAATGCCTGAACGGTAAACTTTTATTTTACTATATAATTTGTTAGATAAGATACAGTCATCATTCTCTTACTCTTATCCCAATTACTTGCGGTCGTTACAATATGTACTCTTCTTTCATAGTATATATATTGTAAAAGTTATTGGAAATAGTTTTATGATTGACCGCCTGCCAGGTCGTTATAAGGCTCTTAGTCGTCTTTTACGACATCCACGAGTAAAGTAAAGGTTGGTAGTATTCGTAGCCGGTACCACACAGCGCTCAGATAAGATACAGTATAATCGCAAAAGAAAGTAGTAATCTCAAGAATAAATTTATGCTCATTTTCTTATGCTATGGCCGCACCTGCGTGTATCGTCACGAAGCTTCGTGCAATGAGACGGTACACGCAGATGTGAACGGCCATTATTGGCTATCGTCGCGAACATTCGGGCTTCGTGTGCGTTATCGCTTGGTAGGCGATAAGTCAAAGGGTTTTAGCGCGCCAATATATCGCGCTCTATGGTCAGACTAGCGTTTTTCATTTCGGCGGAAATTTTCGATGTGTTTAGACGCGTTCGAGGATCTCCAATTAATCAATAAATATGGAGTGGAGCGATGAAATGGTGTTAGAATTTTGACACCATTGTGAAGCTGAAACCATAAAGAGATCCAAAAAAAACATTATGTAATTATTAGCATAATATAGCTGTAAAAGTAAAGCAACTCGTCACCCATAGTTAAACGCATGTAAATTATTTCAGCCTTCTTTAATTATTGCACGATACTTTTTGTAAAATACCGAAGTCGCTAATATGGCCACAGTATATATTCTAGTGTACAAAACGTACGAAGCTTCGCCGCAGGTTGCTTCGGGACGATACACGCAGGTGCGGCCTTAGCATTAGTCGATGTGGTACAACAGAGTAATTTCTCTCATACTGTGGGTGAGACTTCTAATCAATAATGGATCTGTAAATGTGTATGGAATATTAACAAGGAAATAGAGGAATATTTATATTTTTTTATTTTTGCAGGTCGCAGTATTCTTCTGTTTCGGTACGTCGCACTTCTGCAATTCATGCCACGACGACTTTCAACGTGTTACCAACATACCGAAACAGATGTTACCACAGTGCCCCGCTGGTAATGTATTTAGTTATAATATAATACTAGAAGACCCTTAGAATTTAGTACGCCTATAACTGTAACCTAACAATGGCAATACACATTACGTATATAAAGATATATTATGGAAAGCATTATATAAATACTAGCTTTTATCCGCTGCTTCGCTCGCGTTGAAGCCCTTAAATAAATATCAAAGATCATAAATGATTTTTTTGTCAGAAAAATTTGAGAATCTAACAATTTCAACGCCAATCAAGTGCAAACCCTAGGAGGTGCTGTATTACCGAAGGTCAAATTAATATCTTATTGACTATAGCTTCAACTATTATAAATTCTTTTATACTCCGTAAAAAAATACTTAGACATATTCTGTCTACAGAGAGATATTTTATATCTATACTCTATATTTAAGAGGTATGTAGATGCCTGACCATTGGCAGCAGTATATGTTGATACAAATGTGTTATTTTTAATTTGCTATATTTATAGTTTTTATTAATACGTATTCTAATATTTTAATTCTCTTCTCCTTTCTAATACCTCGAAAACTATGTGCTTTTATTGCTAGTGGTGGCAAACGAGGAAGCAAAAAAAACACTCCATAGAGTGTTTACACTCCGCTAATTCCGTCCGGGAAGACAGAAAAAGCGGCGCGCGACTTCATAGACCCGCCTTACATGTACCTCTCTTCGCCGTGCGAACCGTAACGTGGTGTTTGTCTTCGGTAGCCCGTCTGGCGATTTACCTTCACGGGTATCCTCTTAAGTCACGGGTATGCCCCGGCAACTTTCACCGTCGGAGCATCAATCAATTCAATTATTTTTTTAAGCATTTTTGGATTTACAGTTAATAGTTAATGTTCACCAACACTAACATATTACCATATTACTGGTTATCGTTCGTGGTATCTATTCTCGTAGTTTTCGGGTATCTCTTGCTTTTTAGTCCTTGGATAGATTTAATATTTTTATATTAGCATGGCTCGCTATGTGGTAGCGGTTACGAATAATACCAAACCTTACTCTTCTCGTGGATAGACATCCACGACATTTAAGACTAAAAGACTACTAAGAGCTTTATAACGACCAGCACCAACACCATCTGATGCCGTTTGGTCAACAATTGCATTCCCAAGGGGGTTTGACGTCAGGCAGGTGGCCGGTCATAAAACTATTACCAGTAACTTTTTCAATATGTAGGAAGAGGAATATATATTGCGTAGACCGCAAGTGATTGGGATAACAGCAGGAGAATGATGATAATGATTATTAGAATGATTAGCAGTAGTAGTTTTACATTAGTAAATAATGATTTCGATTTTGTTTTGATAAAGCATTTTTTAATTATTTATTGTTTAAATTTAACAGGTCCAAAAGGTGAACAGTTGCCCGGCTCGGCTGAAGAATGTCCATTACACGTACAACATCCACCTACGGGTGAGGAATTCGCTTTGGGCTGTGGCGTGTGTAGACATGCACAAGCTTTCTGAGTAAGAGAGCACGCAGTCCTTACAACAATACATCGAAGTCAATAATTGTTCATTATACATTATACATATGTGGTCATTGCATTTACGTATTCAGTACTTCGATGGTATAAGGCTGCGTTTACGAAGTTAATAAAGAAAGTCACGTTAAGAAAGAACGCCACAATAGTATCATTAGATTAAAAACAAGTGAGCGCAACTGCAATAATTTCATTGAAGTATTTTTAAATGTTTTCGAAGAATAGATTTAATAGTATCATTCGTAAGGATGAAATTTTAATCAAAAAGTAACATCAAATTCTTTCTTATTGTGAAGGAATAAAAATATTACCAGCTTCTTCTTTTGTGGTTATTGTAAAAGATAACTAAGTTATATAACCAGTCAAAATCACTGCATGAGACGGGAAAAGAAGCGTAAAAACCTGTATAAACCCTTTTAGTACCAACAGATATACCATAGCAAGTCAGTTTTACATACGTTATGGAGAAGGTGCCTACCTAATTGTGGTATGTATATGGTCTAAATAAAACTTTACACTATCAATCGTAAAGGGTAAAAATTTAAATAAAAATAAACTATTTGTATAATGGAAGGATGTCTAAGTGTTATGTTATACTCGTTAATACAAAATAAATTGGTTAACATGAAATATATACATATACATTGACATGTGGAAATATTAATGTAATAGTGTAAACACATAATAACATTATTTAAAAAAAAATATAGATACTTAAAATTATGCAGATAAATATTATACAAGAATAATTTGGTGTCTTAAAAATTAATGATTTAATTTAATAGCCGTTTTAACACATACAATAAATTGCTAAGTGTAAAAATTATTTTAATAAATTAATCTGTGTGGTTGAATAAGGATAATATAATTTATTTATTGTTGTATTTGTATCACTACAAGTCATTGTAAATATTATTTTTATGCATTGCTTCTATAGTTTGTCCTAATTTTGTTATGTTGTTACCTAATGTGTAATTGGATTAAAAATAATATTATAGGTAGAGAAAAATAATATAAAGAAATGTATACAATATTATTGTTTAATTACTATAATTGTCGCTGAAATCAACAGCCAAGAAACACTTAACACAGATGTATTAAAATAGTACTATTAATAATTATCTAATTTATTTTTACTGTTTTCATTCTTATTATTTATAAAATACCGTTATGAAACTGGAGTATTTGTTTGTTACCACATGTTATTTTCAGGATCTACCAAATAGATGTTATATATTTTTTCGTGCACTTTTTTATTAAGAAATATGTAAACAATGATAATAAGTGTGCTGGAAGATCCAAAAGCCAATCTTAAGTGGTAGAACCGCGGGTAAGTTAGTTCACAATAAGATATAAAATGATTGCATTATTTTTTTTTGTAATGTGGCGTTTTTTGGGTTGCTAGTGTATTGCACTTAAAATGTACTCATTCAAATATGCGACATTCTCTCTCATCTGACAAGCAAGATACACTATTTTTTTTAATAAGTAGATTGTAATTAATAGTGTAATTTCTTTATAAAACTTAATCTACAATGTACAAACATTGAAGACATTAAAATTTACAGTCGTAACAAAAATTAAAAATATACAATTCTTTTTTTTTAACGAATGGAGGTATAAAAAATAATTTCTAATCCCTGTTCAATTATAGTCGGTATTTCATTACGAACATGTTAGTATCGAATTATTTGTGTGGGACTAAGGATTAAGAATATACTGTGCCACCATACCCTTTTCTTGGAATATCGTAAAGATGGTTGATTGTATATAACTAAGCACATAAGGAAAGACAACTTTGACAAATAAAGCAATAAACAAAGACTGTTAATTTATTTGGCCGTATATTAGATGCACTTCTCTCAGTACTTACTGCAGTAGCCTCGGGACGAGTATTGGCTACTATATGCCCTATAAAGCAAGAGAAAATATTAAAAGAAGGACATTATTTTAATGTTGAAAAACGTTGTCCCTTAGTAGATTTCACACACATTTATTCGCTAAATCTCTGTGTTTATTAATGAATAATTAATTTGTTACATAGCCTGTCAATTTTAATGTCTGTAGTAAAATAAACAATTAAATATTTGGTGATAAATACTTTATCGTTTATTAGTGTCATTTGAATTGAAATTAGAATATATCTGATTGCGTTTTATTCTTCGTCCATTATTGTAACTATTTGTCTACAGTTAAGTACCTATTATAATCGATGTCACGTCATAAATAATATTTGTATAACAAAATAATGGTATCAAAATCTTAATTGTATACAAATGTCTTGACAAATTGTGCATTATAAAAATGTGTATTAATATCGCACTTAGAAACCATTTCTGATGTAGTGAAGACGTATATAGTTATTAAGACATTTTACAATAAAATTTGAAAAATCAATTATGTTTCGTTTTTAGTTGTCAAATTGATTGACTGATTGATGCGAACGTCCGACTTGCTTATTCACATTACCTCAGTTCATACACGCCCCACTGCTTTCACTTTTAGCTTCCTCCACAATAGGGTGGAAATTAACCTACTAAAGTTGGTCAGATGTTTTGGCATTGGGTTTTATTTCGAATTCTCCGTATCTTGCATATATGTATGTATATGATATATGCCTATATATCATATTATATGGCTATATAATATATCTTAGTCGGCCTTTACTGCACCTACGGGTAGGAGAGTGGTAGTGAATTGTATTATTTTATTTATTTATTTATTTCAATACACAACTATCATTACAGTAATACAACCCAATTCGATAGAGGAAAACAGTGTTATTACATAAGTATACATTGAGATATTCTAAACATTACAAATTTATTATTTCTATGTACTTAAAATAAAGATAGCGATGTGAATTCGTTCAATGAACATGAGAACAAATTTCTTTGTGCTGAGACTTCGTTCAGCACACAGGGGGCGCGTGAATGGCGCGTGCTGTAACAAGTTGGTGCGTGCGCGCGGCACCCTCGGGAGCAGTGGCCGCCGCCGCTGTCTCACGTATTCGTCTGGTACATACAGCTAAATCTCCTGCAGAATAGGTGGGTTGTGAATTAGGCCCCGCAATATTTTAAGTATACATATGACGAGAACCATTTCTCGTCTAACTTCTAATTTGTAGAGTCCTACCATACCCAATATAAATCAGCTCAGATATAGTAATGGGTATCCTGTATATACCCCAAACTGTTTTAAGTATAAAAATCTTAAAAATTTACTTTGAATACGTCTCATCATTACTATATATTTAGCTTCATGTGAAGCCCACACTACGGATTGCATTCCAAGTGTTTTTTTACTAGGGCCTCGAATAAAGCCTTTAAAGCGCTGATATTGATGAATTGATTTGCTTGACGCAAGACAAAACCTAAATTTCGGTAAGCCCTCTTACAAACATCTACAATATGCTGTCTAAAATTCAGATCAGCTGAAAATCGAACACCTGCAACGCGTCACAAGTCTTTGACTTCTGTGACGCGTTGCAGCGGTTTACCGTTTATGTGGTATTGGTGATGACTCGGGGTGCGCGCCCTACTGAATGATAAAACTGAACACTTAGATACATTAAATTGCAACTGATTTACCAAACTCCATGCTTTTATACTATTGATATCGACCTGAAGTGATTTATGGTCTCTCTCTTCTTTGATGTCAAGAACTAATTTTATGTCGTCTGCAAATAGTAGGGGAGTAGATGTTTGACTATTTTAGGTAAATCATTGATCAATAAAATGAACAAAAGGGGCCCAAGGTTACTACCTTGACTGACCCCAGATCTTGTGTAATAGGACTTGGAAAGATGGCCACTACAATCAACGTATTGACTTCTATCTTTTAAATAACTGGCAAAGAACGCCAATGTATGCGGAGTGAAACCTGCATTCGCTAACTTCTAAAGCAGACAGTCATTATGGACCGTATGAAATGCCCGCCGAAAATCAAAGTAGGCAACGTCCACTTGCCGACCTGTATCGACTGTTGACACTAGTCTTATCATCAAGTGAAGTAAGTTACCTGTAGTACCCCTACCAGGGTGGAAACCGTGTTATGCATCAGATAATTGGGCACTTACCCGTTTATATATATAACTGTGAATGGATGACTCAAATACTTTGGCTGGAGTGCAAAGGACTGCAATAGGTCTATAATTACTAGGTGTCGACCCTCTGTTACCTTTTGGAACAGGTACGACTCGAGTCAGTTTCCAGCGATCAGGAAACGCTGCACGTTGCATACATGCGTTAAATAAATGTAACATCGGATTAATTAAAATTGAGTTACAGTCTCTAAAAACGAACGCCGGTATACCATCGGTGCCTGCGCTCCGTTTGGGCGATAAATGAGCTAGCGCACGTTGCACGTCAGAGGTGTTTAAGCGGGCGAAATGCACCCACGCACCTGGCGCGTCTGCCGCCGTTGCACTCGTTAGCGCTACGTTAAGCACGTGTAGCTCCGGATTGTAGAGAGAGTGAAAGAATCGAGTAAATTCAATGGCACTTTCCTGTTCTGATAGAGCTCGTCCCTCGTTGATTAGCTTTTGTTTCTTTGAAATACCTTTTCTGGATCTCATATAAGCCCAGAAAGCATGAGGTTCTGTTGCCAAATGATTTTGTACACGATTGATGTATCGGTCAAGTGCTCGAGTCGTCTGTGCTTTCACTCTTGCACAGTGAGAACGCCGAATACGAACGAACGACGAATAATCGCAGTGCGATTTACTGGATTGAAACTTTTTATGTAATTTGTGTTTAAGTTTAATATCTTTAATTATTTCGCTGGTGTCGCTTGACGTATAGACGATATTCTTATCTTGTATATTACAAGATAAGAATATCGTCTATACGTCAAGCTGGCTGTTTTACAAGGAAAGCAATCATTAAATACATCGCTCATATAAAAAATTTAATATCAGATCAGGATCATTTAAACTGTATATATCATTCTAGTCGATGTTAGCTATTAAGTAATATAAACGGTTAAAATCAGCTTTGTTAAAATTCCATTGTTCTCTAACAAAGGCCTTATGAGGTTGTTCTATGTCTGATCATATGGGAGAAGACATGGGCGGCTGCAAGAGGTTTGCATCCGGTTTCGAACTGAAATTGAGTCGCACGGCAAGTGGCGGATGGTACGCGTCCACGAGGCGAAGCGTCTCGACCGCCGCACTAACCGAAATACCGTCGTGCGTTCTCAACACGAGATCCAATTGCCTGCCGTTACAATTAGGGACTAAATTACACTGAACAAATTTACAAAAGGACATAAAATAATCATAATAATTACTTACATTAGTATTGCACGAAAATAAATCAAAATCTCCTAAAACAACAAGTTATTTCTATATTTAGTACACATTTTTTCTAATAAATTAAACAAAATCATATATTCACTTGCATTAGTTTGCTGTGGAATATAAACTGTACAACAGGTAAATAAAAATCTGTTTTGTATATATATACAGCACAAATTAATTCAAATGAAATAGTTATCTATTTCAAAATTACCGGGCAACGATAATTGTCGTAATTCCAAGCGCAGTGTGGCCACTAAAAGTACGCCGCCGTGCTTACGGCCATCCGCGCCATTACACCTTAATGAGTATGATATCCAGTGGGTACGAATTCGGCATTATAAATTTATTCATTTAATCCTGTTTCGGTAAACGCAAATATATCCGCACTAGATGATTCAACCAAGGACAAGAATTGCCTAGTCTTTGTCCTTAGGCCTCTAACGTTCTGATATAATATATTTATAAACATACTAGGTTTGCAGTTTGCTGGTTTTGGGGCCTCGAAACCAAACCCATTCGTTGAACTCTACATTTAATGGCCATATTTTGCGGTCACAGAGTTTACCAAAGTTACTCTCCGTAACGCCAATCTTAAAGGAGGCATAATTTCGTTCAGATTTTGGTTTTAATTTTTTTGACTTCAATTTCAGATTCATTTCCTAGTATATTTTTAATATATTCTAATAGGTATATTTTCTTCCGTTGTACCAATGTTCAGCCTATGGAGGCTTTCCCTGTGATAACGGAATAAGAAGTTTTTTTCATTTATGGATATTCAAAACTCTTATATATTACTAATTGCCCCGTACGGTGACGAATTAACCCTTTTCAGTGCCTACAGAATAAATAAAAATAATAGCCGGGTGCCAAAACTTTTTAAGGCGAATTTTGATTAAGTACATATGAATGTTTGAAAATATGGATAAATGTATATTATTATTATTTCAATAAAAAACACATTTTTCGGATTTGAGTGGTCGGCACACAGCACGCTGGGTGTCGACCACTCGGACTCCTACTACTACAAAATGAACGGGATGCTCCCTCGGATCCGAGTGCGAGGCGCCGCTACTATAGCCCCGCCCCACTCGGATTAGAGTGGTCAGCATGGAATGTGTTAAGAATATAATTGTCGCCACCCCTTGCTTGTCCGTGGGTGTCATAAGTGTGTAGCTTAGGCTAAGCCTTCAGCGAAAGAGTGGGAACTAGCTCCCTACTGGCAAATGTATAACACTTCAATGCGATCGCCAAATCGCCTATCAAGCCTGGCGATTACGGTGTTATTAACTAATATAAGTAGCAAAGACATAATAGTGTCTCCAAGTCACGGCAGCTCCGCTATCCTACGGGCTTATTAAAGTAGTGGTGACATTGAAGGTGCGAAGAATCTCTAGCAGCGATCCGGCTATCACAAAAAAGGACCTTTGGTCCTTGCAACGCGTTCGGGCACTCAGAATTAATGAGAGAGTCACCGAGCTGGAAGAAGAATTGAAGAAAATTCGATCAGATATAGTAGGATTATCAAAAATGCGAAACGAGAGGGTGAGGGCATGATAATCCTCCGGTCTGGAATTTTGCTCTTCTGCTGGGAGGGAGATCGCCCGTCGGCGGTGTATAATTCATCGTTCGTTAGTCTCTCATAAACGAGGTTCATAGGATCGAGAGTTTATCACTAGAGTAGCGTACGTTATACTAGGAATCACCAAGCGGTAATCGTTGAAGGTCATACAGGTTTTTGCACCGATTTCGGCGTACTCTGACAACGCTGTAGAAGCCTTTTATATAGACATTTCGAAAGACATACACACGTCCAAAACCCACTTTAGGTAGGGTACCCACACTAGGGTAGGGCAATATGGACGGAGAAACCAGAAGGGCCAAAAGCTAGTTTATTTTTTGGAGAGGGAAAGCTCCTTTGTGACGACCTCTTTCTTCAGAAAATAGGTAGCAACAAATGAAATAGACCTGGATAGCCTCGGTGCAGGAGTTACACTGGCGGGAATGTAGGTTGGGAATACATTACCAATAACGTGAAAGTTAAAGTCAAATGGCTGTTAGGGTGTGAAAATATAAAAACACGTTTACGATGTGTATAGAAAAGGTCATATAATACTATACCGATATTGGTAAACAATCAACAACTATTGTATCTATGGTATAATATCAATATCTATTATTTGTATATTATAAATTCCTACAAATGAGTCACGTTATGTCTATTGAGATGTTCTAAGCATAGCAAAAACTACACCGGCCGTAGTGTGATAACAAACAGCACAATCAAAAACCACTCGAGAGCATGGTTCCCACTGATAATTCAACTTCACAGATCGATTTGTCCTCAAACAGATAGGGCGTTTTATCTCTGGATTATCTTAGTCGTTGCCAAATATATCGTCAGTTCTGGTGCAGTGTTATGTGAAATCTACACTGTTATGTAGAGTTAGTGTTGACTTGAACCATATCGATACATAATGATCGATTCTTATAAATTAAAGGTATGTTTAATTTATAATATTAAACTAGACCTGTGTATATAGATATATATTGCGCTTGCACGATATATATATATATATATATATATATATATATACATATATATATATATATATATATATATATATATATATATATATATATATATATATATATATATATATATATATATATACATATATATATATATATATATATATATATACACTACCGTCCAAAAGTTTGGAAGCAGCAAGGTAAAATCGAATAAAACCAAACTAAGTCATTTAAATTTAAATGTATTGATAAAAAAATAAAGAACAAACAGAAACTAACTTAAACAAAATAAAAAAATAATATACAATGGTAAATTAGATTAAATTTTAGCTTCATCAAAGTGTCCACCTTTCTCCTTTATAATCTTCTCACATATTCTGGGCATTCTATTAATCAATTTTTTAAAATAATCTTTATCTAATTTGTTCCATTCGTTCTCTAATAGCTGCCACAAATGTTCTGAGCTCGTAGGACAACGACTTTTCACCCTCCTGTCAAGTTCATCCCAAACAAGTTCAATGGGAGAAAGATCAGGGGATTGAGATGGCCATTGCATGATGTTTAAAATGTTTTCAGCTTTTTTCTTGTTTAAAAAGTTCTGGCACAATTTAGACGAATGCTTAGGATCATTATCCTGTTGAAAAATGAATCCAGAACCAATGAGACTTAGTCCACTGGGTATGGCAGAATCTTGGAGAATTTTTAAATAGCCTTCCTTGTTTAATTTTCCGGTTATCCTCACAAGATTGCCGGGTTTACTGTTGCCAAAACACCCCCAAACCATGACATTACCACCACCATGTTTGATGGTAGGCACTGTACATGCCTCTGAAGCCCTCTCTTCTTTTGACCGGCGTACAAAGACACGTCTATTGGATCCGAAAATCTGAAATTCTGATTCGTCACTCCAAAGGACATTTTCCCATTGTTCTATAGTCCAGTTTTTATGCGCTTTTGCCCATTCTAGTCTATTTTTCTTATGTCGATTTGTTAGTTTGGGTTTTTTAGCAGCAACACATCCTCTTAATCCCGCAGACAGTAAGCGTCTTTTAACAGTAGTTGTTGAAATGGGTGTTTCTCGCGTATCATTCAGAGCTGCAGTGATCTGTGGTGCAGTTAAGCGTCGATTCCGTTTAGAAAGAACTCTAATGAAGTTGTCCTCTTGATTTGTTGTGGATTTGGGCCTACCAGATCTCTTTCTATCTTCATTTTTCCCCGTTTCTTGTTTTCTAGCAAGGGTATAGTGGACACCTTTACAAGAAATTCCGAGCCTTTCTGCGATTTGACGTTCACTGTATCCTTCCTCGCGTAGAGTGCAAATAGCGCTTCGCTGTTCAAGCGTGATTTGCTTGCGTTTTGCCATTTTCAGAAGAAAAAATACGGTCAAAGTAGTAGCCGATATCTTTCGAATACAGACAATGTTAATATCACAACTTTCACGTGCCAATGCTCAAGTGCGACTGAATAAGGTCTAAAAAAGTTAAAACCAGCAAACATTATCAATAAAACTACACCATTGCATAGGATAAAGTAGCCGACGGATTAAGTCATAAAACACGTGTTTCGTCAATATTAAGGAATTCCATAAAACTTGATGAATGTAGGATAATAATCCTTTTGTGTTTGTGTAGACAGTCGTAAAAGGTTGTAAAACTTAAGATTATTGCTAATTTTTACCGCTATTAGTCGGCATTTATTTGTTTTGTTTGAAAACAGGTGTGCTTCCAAACTTTTGGACGGTAGTGTATATATATATATATATATATATATATATATATATATATATATATATATATATATATATATATATATATATGGTAATTTTTTTTTTTTTTTTTTTTTTTTTTTTATTGCTTATGGCGGCAAACGAGCAGACAGCACACCTGATGGTAAGTGTCACTGCCGCCCATGGACCTTTGCCAATGGTATAGCTAGGCCGCTGCCTACCAATACAACCCTGAACCCACCCCAGTTAGGCTTCCGGCTCTCTCGCTCACCGAACGAAGCGCAATAGCACATTGCTATTACTCAGACGTCGATCTTCTGCGAGAGTGTGGTACTACCCCGGACGGACCGGCCCGCGGCTGTAGACAGAGAACTGTCCACAGCGTGGTCCTACCACAATGATGGTAATGATGTACTAGAGCAAGTGGATGAATTTGTATATCTTGGATGTGGATTTAGCCGAGATGGAAGGTACACCACTGATATAGAGCGAAGAGTGAATGCGAGAAATAGAGTGAACGGAGCGTTGGGGCAACTTCTCGGTAGCCACCACCTCAGCCTGAAGGCACGTGTAGCAATACATAACGCAGTGCTTGTCCCAACATTACTGTATGGAAGCGAGAGTTGGGTATGCAGAAAAGAGCATGAAAGTAATATTAATGCGGTCGAAATGCGATCTCTGCGGAAAATCTGTGGAGTAAGGCTTACCGACCGCATTCGTAACGACGACGTAAGAGAGCGAGTAGGTATGAAAGAGAGTATTGGTGTAAAGATGCGAAAGGGAATGCTCCGATGGTTCGGACATGTGGAAAGAATGCCGAACGAACGTCTGGTTAAGAAGATATACAATGCGAAAGTGGAAGGATGTAGGTATCGGGGGAGACCGAGACTAACGTTCTATGAAATAGTAAACATAATATTTTTAAACGTTTTTACTAGTTATTACATTACCAAAAATAAATATAAACACATCCAAAATATAAGTCACTAAGCTAAAGAAGATTTAAAATCACTGTCTTTTTCGGGCGATCTAAGCGTGGATATTTTGGCGTGTTTATTTTGCGACGTCAGATGCCACAAGTTCGATGTCTGCAATGAAGTATTTGGTACATAAATTTACTGAAATTTAACAAAGATAGTATTAAAATTAACTTATTACCATGGAAAAGAACAAAAATATTGAGTGGTTCCTCTGTGCCAAAATAATATCAAAGGGTCATCAGGTCAAGGAGTATCAGGTGCAGTACCTGACAAAGTATATTTATTTTTGCCAAAAGATGCAAGTATAAGAAAAAATAGTGCAACGCAATGAGAAGAGACAATGTATCTTGATTGAAAAGTTTATACTGTTGTAAATATCATTTCAATAATGATAGGTCCACACTGTTGACAGTTTTCTGTCTACAACCGAAGGCCGGTCCATCCGGTGTAGTACCATACTCTCGCAGAAGTAAAATCGATGTCTGAGCAGTGGCAATGTGCTGCTGTGCTTCATTCGGTGAGCGAGACAACTGTTAGCCCAACTTTCTGGATGGGTTTGGAATTTTTATAGATAGGCAGCGGGCCTAGCTGTACCCCGGTTATTGCAAAGGTCCATGGGTGGCTGTAACATTTAGCTTCAGGAGTGCTGCTTGCTCATTTGCCATCATGAGCAATAAACAAAAAAATAACGTAAGGATTTTCGAAAAGTGATAAATACATATAAAACCATTTTTTTAATTACCTGCCAAAGTAACCTAGTTTACCAATGTTCTTAAATAATAATGTTCTCATATACATACATATATGTAATACATAGGTATTTATCCATAAAAATAATCTGTATAGTACCTATCATATTATCAGTGGTATTTAAACAGTACTTATTAGAGTAAGAGAGAAGTTTGAAACTATTTTTATTTATCTTTCTATTATTACTAGGTTTCAGATTGAAAAAGATAAACAAAACTGTGTGCAATACAATATAATGGTACCTATTAAAACAGGGACAAAAGTGTCACTACAATTTCAGTGTCAGAAGAAAGGTTAAGACTATCTGATTGAGCTTTTACAAAACGAGTTTCAGTCATTGTTTTAAGTCTTTTTTCACAAACTTTTAACAATTGAACACAAAAAATTAATAACTTATTATGAAATTACTGTGAAATAATAAAAATTTTCACTAAAAAGCATTCAATCAATTCGATGCCAAAATATGTCGAGTAAACTTAATCGTCACATTTCTTCCTACCAACATCGGTGCGTTTTAGCATTTTGCGAGAAAATTTCAAAACTAACACACTTTTTGTTAAACACTATTAAATAACGATAAATTCAAAAAGAATTCTATAGGTATATTTTTAGCAATAAATATTAGGTTCAAATAAAAATAAGAATTTCACGTAAATATTATTAATAATTTTATAGAATTAGTTATGAGCAAATACTTATGTGTTTTTTTATGTTCGTGACCTTTCGATTCTATCGGTCTAAATGTAGACATGCTGGATATTATTAATATGATGATATTATCCGTGTGTTGATGGATTAAGAATCATTGCCTTCTTTTTATCCATGAGTTTATACTCATGGATAAAAATCCATTATAGACGTTATCGTCTATAATATAAAGTCTATATAACGCAAAAGATTATGGTTGGATCTGATCTCACAAGCGGCACCCGATCACATTAAAGGTGATGTCTTCCATTGTAAAGAAGATTCGTTACAAGGAACGTTTGTGGGCTTATGGAGGAAAAGAGAGATTTCTCTTTAAAATTATTATATTTGTGTGATAATCAGGTTAGTTGGAGTTTAATTCGAGCGCACCTGTGCACAGCGGCGGCAGCTGTTGGATTTCAGGCCATTTGGCGCAGTCCCCGAGACGCTTTCAGATTTGGTGGTTTGCAGTATGCCCTGGTCTTCACTGTGGCTATGTTAGGCGTTGCACTGCCTCTGGCTCTGCTACAGCTTGCTATTGGACAACTTAGCCAACAAGATTCTGTGGGCGTTTGGAGGGCCGTTCCATTTTTTAAAGGTTATGTATCACTGCTGATAAAATGTTTTTTGTACTAGAATTACTAGGAACTATTAGGAAATACTTTAATGTGGCTAGCGTGAAACAGTAGACCATATTAAGATCTATTGTGGAGAACGCTCATGCCCAATAATGACCCTATAGGTTCTTAGGCTGAAGAAGATATGAATTTAATTATATAATTATTTTGATCCCGGGTGAAATCGGTGTCCGTAAATTGTATGTTCGTAGAATCCTTCTTAACATAAGGATTTATTCTTTATTGCGTGGTGTATCTATTAAAAAAAGTGTTAAATTGATGAACATTTGGATTTTTAAATATGAAGTGTCGCTACATATACTTATATTGAAATATATAGTGAAATACATAAAGAAATTATAGCAAATTGTATATAACTAAGCTCGGTATTATAGGAATCTATTCTCGTTTAATTAATACTATATTATATATATTTATAGTTAGTTATAGTATATAGTTATAGCTATAGCATGACATCATTAGAAAAATTAAAATATCCTATTACATCATGCTTTGGTATAAATTCTTAAGTAAAGTGAAAATGTATACAATAAATAAATTCTTTTTTAAGTAGTTAGAACTCTCAGTTCTAACTACTTAAAAAAAGGTGAAGTCTCAGACTTCCATTGTAGTGGAAGACACAAACACGCTAATAACTTTTATAAATAAGCCTAACAATAAATGTCTTTTTAGTTTTAATATCTAGTTTTAATATCTTCTCTATTTTGCATAATCGCAGTTTTGCTTGTTCTTGTTCAGAAAAATCAGTTTTCAAGCACCTGTTAGCTAGTTCTTGACCACTAATTTTAGTAAAGAATGTAAAAATATATATAATAGGTAAAATATATTACTTATTTTATATTTTACTTATAAGGCAGTAAATATTATTTTTGTTATTATATTTAAACTACTGACTGCCTTTTTAATCTCTTTTTATCCTTTATGAACATCTTGTACTTTATTTATTGTATATATGCAGTTTGAATCCTCTTTTTAGAGGCTGAAAAATTCATCGGCAAAATATTTTATATATAGGTGCACCTGCCAACAATAAAAATATTCAAATAAGTTATAAATCGATCCAATAATACATTAAACACGAAGTTGAATAAGTAAGTTGAAAACTAACAGAAGTATTTCCCATCGTCAGTTTCCGTACATGTGAAATTAGCGAATTTTGTATGTTTTTTATTTACAAAAAACGTGGACGAGAACTAGTTCCTAAATCGTATTCATAGATAAAGTTCAATCTTTAAAATTAAAATAATTAATATTTGTTAAACATAAAATCTAGAAGAATAAAATACCTAATATAAAAACTAGAAACAACTGGGATACTACTGGGATCAAAACTTGCTGGTCTTCGACCAGGCGGTCGACGATTGTATGTTCTAAGAATATGGTAATGCATTTTTGAACCACTTTATTTTAATTGTATAATAGTGGCATATTAAGTAAAATTTATTTTTCACACATTCTATAGACCCCAAAAAAAGTTTACGGATAGTAAACAATCTGAAATATTAAAAAAATAACAAAATATTGAATATGAAAGTGGTAGCATGCCACTATTTTTAGTAAAGCTTTTATCAAGCGTCAAGGAAGAGAGTCAAGGGTGTTTTATATCAACGCTTCTGATATTTTCTGCGAATCATCACGTGTACTTTGACTGATTTTATAGTATATATGTGGGTAATTTATCACCTGCCATCTGTAAAATTTATTTTGTTGTTGAAAGATTGTTACTATTGCTGCTTGACGATGTCTTGTGCAAGCGAACAGTCAAATGGTCGAGAATAGGCCGTTGCGACGACGAACTGGCGCATTTAACAAGAAGTATGATTTCTGTATACATAGGTAAAACTAATGTTTACTGCTTCAGTGTTTTTGGTAGCTTACCCAAATATATATATATATATATTGTGACTATTATCGTAGTCCATTGAATATAATTATTTTTTTATCTGTACAAATTAAAGATATTTTTTCATAACTACTAATCTAAAAGTAAGATAACTTATTGAACTCTGGCAATCGAGGTACACTGTTGGGGTAGAGCCTACCCACGAGGAGGATAATGCTGTAATTGCCACGCTTGCCAGACAGGCTGGTGATTACAGGTGATATTGTAAGTTCTAAAAGATGATGATTGTCCATTTCACGACTCCCACACAGAAATGAGGGAAGATGGAATTTTGTATTCTTAACACGTTAACTGCCATAGTCTATTATAACAAATCGTAAAAATACGCCCGACAGTCTACACAGATACGTTGAATTTAGGTAAGTTTTGTCGGACATATAGCCCGACATGGCAGCTAGCGTGTTAACCACTCACAACCACACGACAATTTTAAAATAATATCAGTACATAGTCATAATTTAATACAAACTTGCTATTACGACGTTCGTTGTGGCAACAATGTATACGTAAATACCTAGTAACGCATTAACTATGTCACTTTGTTACATTTTTTATCGAATTGCCAACATTTATTGTCATAACTTGACTACTACATTTTGCAACGTTTCTCGACAAACAGGTTAATAGAAAAGCTTTTCTAATCCAAGTTCTACTAGCAAAGATTCAATTTCTAGTAGCAAAGATTAGCGTGTTTAAATAAATAAACTTATAATCATTGCAAGCAGACGGGCACAGTGTTTATAAGTGTTTATATCAATTTTAATAAGTGAACACATCTTTACTTTCAGGTGTCGGATACATAAGGTTGCTGATTTCATTTTTAGCGGCAATATATTCAATTATATATACGTCATTATCAATTACTTATTTCCTATATACCTTGACGAATTCTTTGCCATTTTGGGAATGTATCGACACGAGTTTTAACGATGTAAGTTACCTACATTCTATTTTTAGATGTAAGTGCTTACTCGGGAGATTGATTACTTGTTTTTAAATTTTAAATCAATTTCTATATTTTTAGGAAGCATATGAAAACTACGTCAACGCATCTACGTGTCTTAAGTAAGTAGCTTATATAATATAAATATTATAATATTGCTTCAACTTCAATCATACTTACACATAATTAAATAAAATGCGACGTCCTAACCGAAGATGAGTCTACAAGTGAGACTTACAAAATTCTTACTGTTTGCAAATAACTACCATATATCTGGCAAACCAGTCCGTGTAAGTTCTTCTACACCTTTATAAAAAAAAGTATATTAAAATATTATATAGGTATATGAAAAACGTTTCTTGTAGTAAGAAATCTAAAATTATAACTATATACAATTAGCGATTTTTTTGTTATAAAGCAAACTTTGTAATTGGGTTTAGTAATTATTAGGAACACGGATTCAAACTCTTAAGTAATTTATATCTAGGTTTTCAACGATAATTTTTTGTATGATAATCTTCATAAAATAGTTATTTCTTCTTTATAAAAGCAAGCGATAAGAAATAATTAATTATGTAATTATTTAAATATTAATCCGTGTAGAACGGAGTTAAAATACAAAGGTTCGCACGTTTTATCGTGAGTGTCGCGAAAATTATCAATTAACTACAAGAGAAAATTATTAATTAAGTACAAGAGAAAGAGAGCTCGAAATAAAAGCCATTGCTAAATTCTGTATAGATATATATCCCATATTATATACAAACAACAACTTAGAAAAGATGATCATTACCTATATTTACTTGCTGCTGATTGCTGTTTTATTAAATTCACTACCTTGTAGAACAAGGACATTAACGCTGTAATTCGGAGGTATAATTAAAGTTACCTAAATACAAAAACAGAAAATGTCAAATTGACTGACATTCGATTTGATCGCTAAATAAAATTGCGTAATGTTTGAGTATTTAAGTCAGTTTTATTGAATATTTATGTGTCTTCTAATCGACTTCCTTTATAAGTATTACTAGCTTCCGCCCGCGACTTCGTCCGCGTGGAATGGTTACTTTGAGCTAACGTTAACTTCAACTCGCGAATTCGTTTACGTAAAAGGTGGAAATATTTTTAAATAATACATACGTTAAAGCTGTTTTAGGTACCTACATGACCCTTTTATTAGTAAGAGTAGAACATTAAACCTTAAGTAAAAGTATTGGGTCTTATCTATACTTTCTATAGATATATACAATGTATGTATATTATACATACATACACTTACGCCTATTTACAATTACACATACTTTTGATGTGTATGACATCGCTGTGTGGTAGCGGCTACGAATACTACCAATCCTCAATTTGCTTGTGGATGTCGTAAAAGACGACTATAAGCCTTATAACGACTTGGCCCAACTCCATCTGATGCCGTTTAGTCAACAATTACATTCCCAATGAGGGTTGACGTCTGGCAGGCAGCCGGTCATAAAACTATTGCCAATAACTTTTATAATATGTACTATGAATGAAGAGTACTTATTGTATCGACCCCAAGTAATTGGGATAAGAGTAGGAGAATGATGATGATGATGACCTCTCGTGAACAAATCTCCAATTTGGTCCAGAAAAGTATGACGTGGTCTTCCCCTTGTATTCGTCCCATTCACGATTGCTTTATATGTTTGCTTCGTCAACCTCTGCCCACTCATTATTTCTTCCACTTCGTGTCCAACCCACCTCAGCATACCAGCGCTCTTTTATAACATTATACTTAATTTTATCTTTCATACTTACATCACACACGTTACGAAGAGCTGTCAGCTCTACAGCATTTATTCTATTTTCATGTCTTCTCCGCCAAATCTAACTTTCACTGCCATACATGAGGGCAGGCACTAATACTTCCTATACTTATTATTATTTAGGATGTGTAAAGTCGACGGAAGGTCATGAGAAGAAAACAAAACTAAAAATGTAGTGTGTGCAGAAGTACTTTGAAATAACATTAGTTTGAGCTTTTTTTTAATATAAGATTATAAGACCCAGTATTTTAATCGTAAATGCGCGCCCAGTACTTGATCATTATTTTGCTGCAATGTTATTTTTAAACTGCGATATTTCCTAAGATATTCATTGAAATCAAATAATGTACAGAGCAATTTTGTTTTAAATTAAATACTTGTGATGAATAACTCATTTATTTGGATAAGGATTAATATTATGTTTATAAAAACACCTTCGAAAATATCACATTATTTTAAAACAAATTTGATTAGCATAAAAAAGATTATAGTGAGCCAATCTTAAAAGATAGATATATACTGTTGCTGACTTTTATTTAGAACTTTGAAAGGGTAACAATTATATAATACATAATTTTTGCGCAACTTTAACTGTTTACGCAGCGGAAGCTCTCAAAAGGAAACAAAAACCCGATTTTTACACATTCATCATTGTTGCTCTGCTCCTATTGGTCGCAGCGTAATGTTGTATAGCCTAAAGCCTTCCTCTATAAATGGACTATCTAACAAAAAAGAATTTTTCAAATCGGAACAGTAGTTCCTGAGATTAGCGCGTTTAAACAAACAAACAAACAAACTCTTCCGCTTTATAATATTAGTATAGATTAGTATAGATTTGATAATATATTTGGCTACGACATACATATCTAAATACCTCTTACACCATGAACTACCACCAAATCTTGGATCTAACTTGAATTTAATTAACAAAAATATATGAAAGCTATCAATTAAAAGTATTTAAATTGTAAAATAACAATTTTTGTTTCAGTGACACTTTCATGGCACCAGTTTCTGAGAAATTAGAATATTATATGGCTGTAGCTTTAATAGTACTAGTTCTATGGATTATTTTTCCATTTATGTAAGTGAAATAATTATGACAATATTAAATATCTACAAAAATAAAATCATATTCTTTAAGAATTAATTACTGTATGGTGGGCCGGCTTAATAATAGCAACCCTTACATTGCTCAGGTGGCGCAAAAGTCGATTAAGGGTGTCATATCGATGTGAAGAGCCGTTCTCGTCATCTAATTTTATCTCGATTTCGTAGTTTAAACTTCTGTCATATAGATTTTACATTACAAATGCCACGCCAATGTTTAAAAAATCCTATTCTTTTATTTTTACCAAAGTAATAATTTTTAAATATGGAAAGTGTAATCCAGCCCTCATGGGGTGTGTATATATATATATATATTTATATATTTATATATATATATATATATATATATATATATATATATATATGTTGTTGTTATATTTTTTTTTTTCTAAAGAAAATCAATTTATATTAATATTAATATATTATTTTACAGTTATTATAATCCAGTAAAGTTAATGAAACGCTTAATGTACGTTTTGGGTCCCATCATGATAATCCTAATTATAGTGATTGCATCATGTATTGGAAACAAAGTTCATTTATCGGATTTCACCAATAATAGCGACTGGAAAAGTTTTACAGAGCCAAATATTTGGTACGGGGCTCTTACGCAAGCATTACTGTCCTCCCAAGTTGCTGGTGGTTATCTAATACCCGCTGGCGACACCATTTATTCTAATACTAACGTTAAATGGTAAGTTCTTTATTACAAAATATGGTGATGATGTAAAAATTAATTGTATTATTGTCCTTTTATTTGATGCGGTTCTAATGAGACACGACTAATGTCTTGAGTAGATATTATATTTTTATTATTTAATGCATCTAACCAGCGTGTGTAATATATAGTTGAACAAATTCTCTCCTATTATAATTGGGACTCATACTCAGAAGTAGCATGTGGAGTGTTAAGAATAAACTACTACGCTAAATCCCTGTAATAATCCACCCAATCATCCATAAGCCTCAGTACCTCCACTATTACCATTTCCATGTAACGGCTCTTTGGGATTTTTGAGATGTTGTCAAATCACCTTGTCATCCTACGCTATGTCGTCCGATTTCCGGTCGCCCCTCGAAAATCTTTCTTCCCAAAGGTTGCCGGTTCTATATGCGATATGGCGTGCCCATTTTCACTTCAACGCGATAATTCTTCCAGCTGTGTCGATTATATGCATTCTTCTATGGATTGTCGTATGCCGACTTTTATCACGTAAAGAAATCCCGAGTATAGCCCTCCCTATAGCATGCTGAGTGACTTTGAATCTATTTATGAGGTGAACCCCGTTATAAACAATGATTGAAATCGTTTACATCTATTATATATTAATCTAGACTAATATTAGTTTGTTTAAATTACTACTTATACGTTGTAAGTAGATATCTTCACTGTAGAAAGAGAAAGAATTGAAATAAAACTATGCTCATCTGGCCAGCGCGGTTGAAGCTAATTTCCCTCAGCTGGAGGAAATTTATGCCTAATTTGGCAAGCATATGAGTTGAGAAATATATATATTTACATTTACATCCGCATATTTGAATCGTAGGTGGAAATCGAGAAATTATTCAAGTATAGCGAATATGAAATAATAATACAATTCTTTTTTCAGGTCGGCAATAGCCATTATATTATCGAATATTGTATCAACTTGGGTCGCTCTACTATTCTGGTATTCAATCAATGGTGAAGATAAGAACACCACTGTATTTGCCGTCCTATTACAAATATATAATGTTGGCAAGGACCCTAGTATTGAGCCAGTCTGGTCACTTATTATCTTCATTCTCATAATATTTTCTGGTTTTATAACCTTGGTAAGTTTAATAGTTTAATCTAATTTTATTATAGATTAAATATCATTTATTTATTGGAACGAACGATTGGTCACGTACTGAAAGAAGGTGAAGTCAAGAGTCTACGAAACCGGCGAGCGTGTATGAAGAGAATTATGAATGTTGAGGAAGCGAGTGAAGTATGCAAGGATAGAGTTCTCTGGCGCTCTGTTCTCTCTGCCTACCCTGCAAGGGATATGGCGTGATGATATGTATGTATGTATTTATTTATTGGAACGACGAATAATAATAATACTCAGTTATATGTAGTGCAAGCTTGCGGCTAATAGTGGAGTGTACGAAGAAAGAAATGAAAGAAGAGGAATATAGATTTTCTTAGCAGCTTATCGACTTCCATAGTTAGATTAGGCATAGCGGGTAATGCCATAAACGGACCGGTGTTGGTGTTTGTAGTTAGTATTTTGAGTTCCTAGAATGCTCACTCTCCTTGTACTTTTTAGCCGGTTTTTATGTTTTATAACAAATTGTATTGTTAACTCCTTACATAGATATTCTTGTATTTAAATTTTTTAATTAGCCGCTGACGATTTTTATGTTTTTAGCTAACTTTTCTATATCCTATATACGATCGCTACCGTCGTATAGGAGGTGTACGATGGCGTGTTATGTCAGCTGCGGGCTCGTTAGTGGGAGCTGCCATCAGTTTGGGTGTCCTGGCGATGAGAGAACAGGCTCTCACTGTGCTCGACGACTTCTCAGTGCCTTTGCTTATATGTTTGGCAACCATTTTGGAGCTTTGCGCCCTTGTATTTATATATGGTAAGCATCCTTCTTCATCATTCAATTGTCAAGCCATATATCTGTAAGAGGTGTAAGGTATCACAATAAAGTAACCACTTTAAAAAGGGCTAAGTGCGATGCTTTGGTAGCAAACAATATTATCCAGGCGTCGACAGGGGATGCTACCCGAAAAGGTAACCCGCCAGGCGGACCACCTGATACCGGTGAAAGGCTCAAATGGCAATAGAAGATTGTATGCCGTCTCCTCCGCCACTGCAGGTAGTTTGGATGAGGTGTGATGGCACCATAGCCAGTCACCAAAAAAAGGATAAGTGCTACATTTTCACGGCTCATGATTTCTAAAAACTAAAATGAAAGCATTACATTGGTATATATTTTAATTGTTTGTTTGAGATATCAATACAAGGAATAAATTGTTACGTTAATTTAGATTTTATAGCTTATCATTAAAGGTAACACGTATGAGCCAGACACAAGCAATTCTATTCAAATTTTATGGAACTCATAAAGAATTTTTAATTATCCTACATGCGAATCGAACGCTAAACACTCGACTTAAGAGGCTTTATAAACCTATACGACATTTCTACAGTGAATTTGTTAAATGTTTCAATTTTGGTACAAATGCTCTAAATTTGTAGGCATATACCGTTTGTATGTTCAAAGTTCCTTCCATTATTTAAAGGTCGTGATTTAACTAGGATATTAATTTAATAGTCTAATTATGAGACGTTTTCCGTCTTCTAGCAGACATGCTTTGTGTATTAATTAAATCAAACTTATCGTCTTTATATTAATTGACGCAATATAATGCATTTAATAACAATAGCGTATTATTAATTACAGGTTGGAAAGTATTAGTAGAGGATATAGAATTTTTGACCGGTGATAAATTAGGAAAATCTTGGGTGCTAGGTTGGTGTTTGGCTCCAGGTATCATCGCATCATTTACTATCTGGTGGGTCACAATAGTCTTCTATAATAACGAGGACTGGTTGCAATCACCCTGGGCGCAGATAACCATTATATCCACCACAGTATTAGCCATTGTTGTGTTTCTAACACTTGCGACAATCGTCGTTGCTAAACAAGTCCAATACGACATTATAGGGGTAAGAATTTATTGTAATTATTATATAAGTTTTATAACTGTATTAATTTATTATAATTAGCCTAGTGCGTTTTAATTTTTCCGTGCTCTACAACAAAGTTTGCAACGTGCTACTACTAGTTACACTAGGGGAATCGTATTTTGTTCTAACTCAAAATTGTTTTTGAATATATTTTAATATTACCAAACTATTTATTTAATGTGTAACTATGTATTTACAATTTAAATGTTGTAAGTTTGTGTAAAGTCTAGTGTTAAGGGTTAAAATTTAATATGTACAATATAGCCTATCATTTAAAATGCTGAGCTAAAGGTAATGCGAATGTTTAAATTTTCCTTTGTATTTATAATTTGAAGGCTGTTACCTTGTATTATGTGAATTGTGTCTAGAATTTATCAATACTTCCTGTCTTTGAGGAAACATGTCTCCTTCCGCAGAAATTGAAGTCATCATTTAAATCATCTCGACATTGGGGACCAAGAGATCCTATTACCCATTACTACTGGTTGGCAAGACGAGAAGAGATTGAGAGAGGTAATGTAGGAAGAACGAGATATCACAGAAGACGTTTAGGCCAAATGTCAGGTAGACCAAGCTTCTTAATTCAGAGCGAATCGATATCAAGAAATTATGAAAATCTCGAAGTGACTAAAACACGATCTAACTCAGACGATTGGTTGTACACTGTTTATAGAAAACAAATGCTAAATATTAATGAAAATGATTTGGAAAGAAGAAAGCGAGCCAAATCTTTGGATTGGGCTTATATTAAAAAATCAGACGCGATAGTCTTGAACAAGATTAGTGATCTGTCTTTTACGAATTATCAAGCATTTCCAGAAAAAAATAATAATGTAATTGAAAAATATAGTAAAAGTTATAATATTAATAATAATTAGAATAAAAAAGTTAATATAGAAACTAACACGTTTTTATTCTTACTATTAAACTTAGTTTAGAAACCTCTTTTTGTTACAATTTTATTTATGTTTTGAACGCTGGTTTATTTAATCCTACCTACGCTACGATGATATGCGACTTGCATGAAGTAAATACTCTTAATAATGATGTCACGTCATGATTTATTTGTGTTTAATTTTTGCGAATGTTTTACGTGATCTTCGGATTTTGGTTTATTTTATTTTAGCTGCCTGCACCTATATTGGCCTCTTTCAATTTTTAATAGGTTTAATTAAAACAAATATTATTTTCAAAATGAACTTGAATGAAATGAAGCTGGATCATGATGACAATGTATTAATACCCCTATCATTTCTGCGGCGTCATATGAAACAATTAAGTCACCACATAGTGGAAGAAACAAAAAGTTTCTTCTTGAAATCTCGAAATAAAGTCCAATGTTAATTCATTCGTCCATTTTTCTACCGTGGTTATATTATATCTTTTTTTTTGTGTGTGTGTCTTAGTTGTTAGACTCAGATGGCTATGACAGCTTTACCCGGACTGTGGGTGAGCGCTGGGGGCTCTCAACCCGAATTATATTATGCCAATTTACCTACAATTATTGCACCGAACAATCGTATACATAGTTTTTATGTAAGACAAATGTTATATTTTTCTTAAAATAATTAAATCGTTTCATGAAGTAGTGCAACTATAACCTAGAATGTTATTCTCTTATATTGAGCCTTGGACCCGTATTCGCCGAGAACAAATAAACTCTTAATACTATCCAAAGCGATATATATTTGCCTCAAATTAGATGACAACTTTGACGTTATAGAGGTAGATATTTGCTCATAGTAAATACAGGCTCAGTTACTAATGCCGTCATATTGTGAAAAATTTTCCTTCAGGTGACGGAGTTTGAAGATTCACTGCTAACCCCTTTTTTGCCTTAGGTGCGGTACAAGAAGACTAAGATGCATGATATACAGATAATATCTATGTAAGAGAAGTTAAACTTGATAGAAAACGCTTTTTAAAGTCATACGGTCACCATGATATAGATTACATTACATATCATTACGCCATATCCCTTGCAGGATAGGCAGAGAGAACAGAGTGCCAGAGAACTCTATCCTTATATACTTCACTAGCTTCCTCAACATTCATAATTCTCTTCACACACGCTCGCCGGTTTCGTAGACTCATGACTCCACCTTTCTTTACGTGACCAATCTGGTCTTGGTAAGTTAGTCTCAGTCGCCTCCGGTACATACATCCTTCAAATTTGGTAATAGATTAACCTATCAATTTCCTTCCGAACCCAACAAATAGACGTATTCAATCCCAGAAGAAGGTTGAAAAATATAATTACCCTATATTAAGAATATTTGAATTAACTACACAAACACCCCCGTCCGTGTTGTCAAAGATGACTAAGGGATATAATATGCATAAAGCATATGGGCAATAGAAGGAAAATTCGAAATAAAACCCTATTTCAAACCGTCTGATGAGCATGTTTTAATAGATTAATTACACTCCTATTGTTGAAGAGGCATGAGCCCAACAGCAACTTAAATGAGCTGTGATAATGTTAATTATGAAGACTAATTTAAAATATTAATTATAGTAATAACAACAATTGCTATTGCCAACTAATATACAAAACGCGGCGATGGTATTATCAGAGCCATCTTAAGTCATCCCGGAGCCTTTGGACACACAAGAATCGTGGTGACAAACGTGGTGAAAAGGAAGCAGCACACCTGATGGTAATAGTTACTGCCGCATCTAATAATACCAGGGGTGCAGCTAGGCTGCTGCCTAACAATGAAAACCGCAAATCCACCCAGAAAGTTGGGCTTGCTCATCGAACGAAGCACATTGCCACTGCTCAGACGTCGATTTTCTGCGAGAGCGTGGTACCACCCAGAACGGACCATCCTGAGGCTATAGACATAAAACTTCAACACCGTGTCCTACCACCATTAATTAGAATATAAATGTCGTTAAACAATAACAAAAGGGTGTTCAGCTATAATATTTATTATGATTGATTACAAAAATGTTATTAATTAAATGTGTCACTGATTTGAATTAGTTACAATTATTTTTTATATAACTTTATATAGAAAGGTCTACAACTTTATATACAAAGTCTATAACTTTATATAGAAAGGACTAGGTCTACGCGTGAATGTGAGCAAAACCAAAATAATGGTCTTTGAAAGAGATGAAGCCAGAACAGATGTAAGAGTAACAATAGGTAATGATGTACTAGAGCAAGTGGATGAATTTGTATATCTTGGATGTGGATTTAGCCGAGATGGACGGTACACCACTGATATAGAGCGAAGAGTGAATGCGGGAAATAGAGTGAACGGAGCATTGGGGCAACTTCTCGGCAGCCACCACCTCAGCCAGAAGGCACGTGTAGCAATACATAACGCAGTGCTTGTCCCAACATTACTGTATGGAAGCGAGAGTTGGGTATGCAGAAAAGAGTATGAAAGTAAAATTAATGCGGTCGAAATGCGATCTCTTCGGAAAATCTGTGGAGTTAGGCTGACCGACTGCATTCGTAACGACGACGTAAGAGAGCGAGTAGGTATGAAAGAGAGTATTGGTGTAAAGATGCGAAAGGGAATGCTCCGATGGTTCGGACATGTGGAAAGAATGCCGAACGAACGTCTGGTTAAGAAGATATACAATGCGAAAGTGGAAGGATGTAGGTACCGAGGGAGACCGAGACTAACCTACCTAGACCAGATCGGTCAGGTACTGAAGGAAGGTGGAGTCAAGAGTCTCCGAAACCGGCGAGCGTGTATGAAGAAAATTATGAATGTTGAGGAAGCGAGTGAAGTATGCAGAGATAGAGTTCTCTGGCACTCTGTTCTCTCTGCCTACCCTGCAAGGGATATGGCGTGATGATATGTATGTATGTATGTATGTTTATATAGAAATAATATTTGGTAAGTAAATATCATTAAGTTGCCGTATTTTCGTTAGGGTTTGAATTCGGGCTCTGAGTGCCTATTCTTCCTTGAGAAAGCCTATTCTCAGCAAAATACGTTGGTAGTTTGGTTGGGGGATGGACAATATTTAATTTATTATTGTTTTGAATTCATATAGCAAGAATACCTATCTTAGCTTAGCTCATTAACCTTCATTTTGTGGATGTGTCACGTCGGTCCTCTTTGGTCGCTAAATTATCCCAGTATTCATTATTCTATTCACATAAGTACGACCTCACCTACGTCCATTGAATGAGACTTGAGAGGCAATCGTTTATTTCTTTTTAATTTTAATCAATATCATCATTATCATCATCATCGCAGGTCACATATGTGAGTTTTATAAAAAATGTTGTTATATGGTGCTAATAAAGCACTCATCTCAGCTCATATATGTCCCCCTGTTGGGTTCGGGCCTCCTCCATAATAGAAAGGAAATTGACCTACTATACCATGCTGGCCAAACGTGTTGGTATAGGGTTTTATTTCTAGTTTTCCTTCTCTTGCACAGATGTCATATGCATATTATATTCTTTAATGGTCTTTTACGATATCCACGGGTGGGAGAGGGGGTGGTGAATTGTATTCTTACTCCATCACCACACGGAAAATCAATATAATTTTATTAGAGACTGGCAAACTTAAGCTCGTTTTCTTGGCCCAGTTATGATATTGCAAAACACTGATCTCATATATCTATCTATCTATCTAATCTATCTATCTAATATCTTTAAACGAACATAAACGAACAATTCTTGTATATATATATATTCTGCATCTCGGAAACGGCACCAACAGTTTTCTTGAAACTTAGCATACAGGGGTTTCCGGGGACGACTAATCGATCTAGCTAAGTTTCATTTGTAGAAAATATTGTTTTGTCAATATTTTCAGGCAATGAAAACATATAATTTTGCATTAGCTGACAACTAATAACATATGAAGGCAAATTTTGACGCTGTCATTAAGATACCTCAATTGGATAATCGACCAGTCTAATTGAAGCCGGTTCGGATCCTGTTTCTCTTTTTTATTACTTTTTGACTTTTTATTTGTTATTATTATTTAATTAATTATTTTTATTATATTTATATATATATATCTTCAAAACACAATAAAAAGAAAGTACCAAGCGAATGCTCGGTCATCCAGATATTTTTAAATTATTGTATAGCATATGTTTTTTTTGTAAATTATTATATTGTATTCTTTCGTTCACTTAATTTAATGGCTCGGACATGATGCAACCGGAATGGAACAGGGTTTATTGTGCTTACTCTCCCGTGGGTGATATAATACCCGACTAAGCCACCATGTGGTGTTTACATTGTCAGGAGAATAGGCTGCAGTACTGTATTGAAAAACTAATAACAGTAAATGTGATCGCCCACTCGCTTGCGGCAAGATATAAAGCATGGTGATTATACCATTGTTTTCTTCATGGAAGCCTATATTTAACAATGTCTTCGATGGGTTCATGGATAGAGGTTAGTGATCTTGGGTTTTAGATAAGAATTACCTTATCAAGTATTTAATAACTATAATTTTTTTTTGGTGATGGAGTAAGAATACAATTCAGCACTCCCATTTTTATTTTATTTATTTTACAAAAGACACCACCTTGCACTAAAGAAATAATGACTTTACAAACATGCAATTAACGCAGACAAATTACATCCAGAATCAGAACAACACTTTGTAGATAACACAAAGTATTGTCCTGCGTGGGAATCGAACCCTCGACACTGTGCACGGAAGGTCGTTATCTTAACCACTACGCCATTTGTGCAATAATTTTTGTCCGTGGGTGTCGTAAAAATCGACAAAGGGAGAAATATATCGTAACGCCTATACAAAAGAAATAAAACCCTATATTAATCGCGTCTGACCAGCATAGTATAGTAGATCAATTTCTCTGCGATTATGGTGAAGTCTCGTGCTCGGATGTGGAACTTATATATATATATATATATATATATATATATATATATATATATATATATATATATATAAGATGAGATGAGATGATGATGAAAATTATGTATGTTGTACTTGTAACTCTTCATTCATCTAAAGTTTGTAGCGTGACACTTAAGTCTTAACAGTACAAATATGTCCCACTGCTAGGAGTCAACGTACTTTATAATGGAAGAGAAATTGACTACTATAGCAAGCTAGCCAGACAGTCTTGGTTTAGGATTATGTTTCGAATTTTCCTTCTTTTTCATAGATGTGATACGCATATTATATCTTTTAGTCGACTTTACGACATCCACACGCAAGAGGGAATTGTATTCCAACTTTGTTACTACATGGACAAACTATAAACCTTAATATTTGAACTAATAAATCTTATAATTACATCTTTATTGCTATTCTAAATAGGGGTCAGAAAACCATGTCACATACAACGGTTTCTAGTTATAAATGAGCGTCAAGACCTACGCCTTCATTATAAGTCGGTAGTTACGTCGATAATTATCGCGTTTTTAAGTCTAGTAGGTGTTATATCTCGCCAATGAGTGCGGACATTACAGTTATTCCAATATTATATATGACGAATAAAAATAATAACAATTGCGTTGGAGCCATTTCATTTGGCTGTTTGTAAGTAGAGTTTAACGGTACAATTAAAAGGTTAAGAGATCAAAGTTCGTTATAACCATCAAATTTACACTCCGATGGTTTGGATATGTGGAAAGAATGCCGAACAAACGTCTGGTTAAGAAGAAAGAAGAAAGTAGAAGAAGAAGGAAGTTAAGAAGAAATATACAATGCGTAAGTAAGTAAGTAAGTAAGAAGGATGTAGGTACCGGGGGAGACCAAGACGCACCTACCTAGATCAGAATGGTCACGTACTGAAGGAAGGTGGAGTCAAGAGTCTCCGAAACCGGCGAGCGTATATGAAGAGAATTATGAATATTGAGGAAGTGTGTGAAGTATGCAAGGATAGAGTTCTCTGGCACTCTGTTCTCTCTGCCTACCCTGCAAGGGATACGGCATGATGATATGTATGTATGTATGTTATACTAAATTACTAATAAAATATTGTTTTATATACAATAGTTAAATATTGCGTTAAATTGTCAAATTCGTTATTAAACGCTTTTCCAAAGAGTAATTCAACTTGATCATAATCTTAGTTCTTAACGGCGTAATATTAAACTCGATTTACTTTATGTCATGTTATAGTATGGCAATTTTCTTCACAGTATCGAAAAAGATTGTGTCTATTTAGCATTGGCCAATCATGTCGCTGGACGATGCGGCAGGGCTGCGAATGAATGAAAAAATGAATGAATCATGCTGTGAATCCTAGCTGCCCGCATCGCCCATCACTTTAGCGAGGTCGGCTTCGATCTATCGGAGGCGCATTTCAACTATAGGAAGGGACGTTCGACGATCGCCACCTTCAATAACTTTATATTTAGCTGCACCAAGAAGGCTCCACTCTCACGAGTGTTCGTACACCCGAGGTGGCTGGTGGCAGGCTATTTGGAGGAGTGCAGTGTCTTCTACAAGAACCGAGTAGCAGGCGTTGTACGAACGTCCATGTCTTGCGGTGTTCTACAGGGGCCGGTCTTGGGGTCCACCCTGTGGCATATCAGCTACAACATAGCGTTGAGAAGTAGATCCCCTTCCGGGCTGGGCGTATTGTCCTGCGCCAACGATACACTCGTCACAGGCCCAATGTATAGATAAAAGAGTATTTGGAAGCATATAGTGCTTTATTATATATTTTCCGTGTAGTGTAGTAAGAATACAATTCACCACTCCCTATCTTACTCGTGGGTGGTCGTAAGAGACGACTAAGGGATATAAAATGCATATAACATCTATGCAAGAGAAGGAAAACTCGAAACAAAACCCTATACCAACACGTTTGACCAGCGTGGTATATTAGTAGGTGAATTTCCCTCCCATTGTGGAAGAGGCTCGAGCCCAACAGGGGTACATATATGAGCTGAGATGAGTGCTTTGTTAGCATCATATACCAACATTTTTAGTAAAACTGAATGAACTAAATCCTTCCTTGATGATAATACATTATCACTACACCTTATTTACTTGTGGGAGCCGTTAAAATCGACTAAGAGAACGCGTAGGTAGCAACTATTATCTGGGTATCATATATGATTCTTTGTAGGGAAGTTGATGTGCCACAACAGACGTCAATCTTCTAATGGATGGATATTGAATAAAATCTTACTTCACAGGCCTATTTGTTTGCCACCGAAGACAAAGATCGCGTACCGGTGGCCCGCTCGCACGGCGAAGAGAGGAGTTCTTGCAGGGTGTGTCTATAGGGTTGCGTGCCGCCTCTTCCGTCGCCCCGGACCGATTTGGCGGAGCGCGACCACATCCATAGTCTACCTCAAGAAAAAAATAAGCCTATTTGTTTACATTTATGTTTGATCAGACCGTGTCGTTTTTAATTATTTCATTATATGTACAACACAATATAATCGCAGTAGTTTTAAAATATCTATCAGTTCGAAAATTGTTAATGTGTAATAACGCAATGATATATAGGAAAAACTATAATCTGCTGCGTAATTGCACGTTTAGAAACTGATATTATTGTTTTCAATCCTAATGATTAGATATTATGGAGGTTTGTCTTTTAAAATTGTTGATATTTATTTAAATGTATGCGTTTGATATAACATTATATCATCCACAAGTTATATTTACATTAGGAAGTTTATCTATAAAGCTGTGTGGTAGCGGCTACGAATACTACCAACCTTTACTTTGCTCGTGGATGTCGTAAAAGACGACTACCTTATTTTGACCTGGTCCAACTTCATCTGATGCCGTTCAATTACATTCTTAAGGAGGGTTGACGTCTGGCAGGCGGCTGGTCATAAAACTATTGCCAATAACTTTTGCAATATGTAGGAAGAGGAGTACATATTGCGTCGACTCCAAGTAATGGGGTAAGGGCAAGAGAATGATGATGAGGGAGCGTATCTATAATACGTGTCCAATTTTTTACAATATGTTTTATCAGCTTAAATCGATGACCATTTGTGGCCTACGCCAAGTCCAAACAGGAAGTTATAAACAGCTTAATGATGAATAAATTTTACTTGACTCTGTGACATAGGGCCAACTTCCTTTACCTTGTGATCACGCGTGGTATCTTTAAAGACCTAAGAAATTCAACAGTACACGTAATTTGAATACTTTCGCTTAGGTTATTTTCAATTATTAAATTGTATGTTTCTGAAAGAATTTGAATGAATACTTTGCAATGTCGTCATCACCCCTCAGTCTTATGTCCAATTTATTAATGAAATAATTGTAGGAAATCTACTTCCAAATCATTAAACCATCGGCAAAGTACATGATTTAAATTCATTTAGAGCCAAATTAGAATAATACAATTTATAACATGCACTGTTATATGAATTTAGTGAAAGCTATTATTTCATCTTTAACACACACAAACATTTCAATTTTTTTTTTGTAAATTTATAAAATGTTTATATGTATATAAAAATATAGTGACAACACACAACATTCGTTCACGCTGATAGTCGAAACCACTTAACTGATTTCAATAAAATTTTGTAAATGTATCTTGGTTGGTCTAATTTAAGAGAATAAATAATTTTTATCTGAATAATTTGAGGTAAGAAGTATGATCAAGAAAACCTTGTCCATCTTATGTATACTTAGCCAGAGTGCGAAGCCGGATTCGTCACCGAATCGCGTTATAAAAACAATTTACGTCATAAATTATTGAACGACGTAAATAAGCTGTTACTCCGATTTTGCTAATTTAATAATATATTTTCAAACCAAACTATAATGCTCGTTTAATGAGAATATCATCAGATTACCACGTGGAGGTCACGTGTTCTAAACTAAAATGTATCTCTAAATTTTCGTAGTCACGTGTATTATATAGTAAATTTTTAATTAACATTACCTTAATTGTGAAGTAAAAATAGAAAAAAAATTGACTAGGCATAGTAACCATAAAAAAACGTCCTCCAAGTTGTGTGAACTTCGTGCCTCATAGAATACATCAGGATCTTGGTCCCGGTTTTGAACTTAGTTATGCACGTCTATCATCGTTGATCTCAAATTCCATTTGTCAGCCACGTTCACTATTGGACTTAAGTCTCCTCAGCCTATCATGTCATAATCGTAGTGTTTGGTAGACAGATTAGTGTTTGCAGTTGATAAATTTCTCAGTAGAGTCTTGCTGCATATTCTTCTCGTGATCTCTCTTGCGGTTCTATGACAACCCTCAAATGTTTTGATTAGCCCCAGATTCATAGAAACCTTTGGCTTTTGGAAGTCAAATAAATAACAGTTGCTTCCTGGTATAAGATGATTTTCCAAAAAACTAGAAATTCGATTTCAATGGGATTAATTAAAAATTCGCTGCATTATTTTTATAAGCATGCCAAACTATTTACATAGTTAATTTAGGTATTACACTCATTTGCGAAAAAAACGGGCACCTAAGCAATGAACCATTTCAAATGTTAATATTTCTTTGTTTGATAATTATAGGTAGTTTTATCCACACAATTTGGTAAATTAATAAGAAAATAATCGTTTTCATCAGTATTTCATAAAATTTAGATACAATTTATGGGAAATAATGCTAAACCTCGCTAGTAGTGTATATTCGCTAGTAGTGCATATGCTCATGAAGTAAAAATAAAAAAGTTTTTTTGTTTGTTTTTCTTTAATAAAGTAAAAGCAGATAAATGTTTAGTATCGAGTGTGACCCCCTCTAGCTAAAATCACAGCTTGAATTCGTCTGGGCATGCTAGCGAGTATATCCCGGATACTTGCTTGCGGAATACGTTCCCACTCCGCAGTAATCACATTCTTCAGCTCTCTGATGGTCTGCGGAGCCGGGTGTACTGATCTCACACGCCGTTTCAGAACGTCCCAGACATGCTCTATGGGATTGAGGTCGGGACTTCGAGCTGGCCAATCCAAACGACGAATGCCGACCTCTTGCACATACGCATTAACATCGCGGGATCGGTGGGCGCGAGCATTGTCGTCCATAAAAATCGAGTCTTCACCTAGAGCGGCCAATGCGGGTTATGCATGAGAAATTAGAACTTCCGTTATGTATCGATGCCCAGTCAGTGAGCCGTTTTCAATGAAGACTAACTCTGTACGATCCATTGAATTTATTCCTGCCCAAAACATAACAGAGCCCCCACCATAAGGTGTGATTTCTTCGAAACATGCCTCTGCAAAGCGTTCTCCTTGTCTTCTTAGCACTTGCCGACGTCGATCTTCACCGAACAGAGATATCCTGGCTTCATCAGAGAACAAAACCCTATTCCAATCGTCTTGAGTCCATGATTCACAATTTCTAGCGAACCTAAGCCTGTGAACTCTGTGCTCACGGAGTAATTTGGGGCCGCGGGCCGGGCGGTGACTGCGTATATTGGCAGCGAGAAGCCTCCTCCTGACCGTCCATAGACTAATATGCACATTTCTTACTTCATGGAGGTTGTTCTTAAGATCCACATACGAAGATTTGCGATTTCTCAATGCGCGACTCACAAGAAAACGATCATCCCGTGGTTGGGTACATGGTTTTCTTCCAGAACCAGGCCTTCTCTCGACGGAACCAGTCTCCTGATATCGCTGCCAGGTCCTTTGGACTGTCGAGCGACTAACATTTAGCCTCCTAGCCACGAAACATTGGCTGCAACCCTCTTCAAGCAGCGCGATAATTTTGGTAGCTTTTACCACTTTATCTACCATTTTTGATACAGCCAAACAGCATTAAATAAAGCTTTGACAGTCAAGGATATGAAATTAATCGATAAAAATTGAATAAAAGTTATGAAAGTCGATGTTAACTTCTGGAACTTCGCGCCAAAAATGTAGGATAAAAAGGGGTTTTCTGTAAAAATGAACATCAAATGAAAAATTGAATTTAGAACGTACTTTTTTAAATACCACAGCATTTTTAAAACCGGCCAGTAACGTGTACAAACGATTGAAACCTTTTTGGTATTGTATCTTTTTAAATATGAATGAAAATCAAAACCGCCCGTTTTTTTTGCAAATGAGTTTATAATTTTAAATTACTGCGTTTTGATTGTAAAAAACTATTTATAGTTTTGCATATATCATCAATACATCCCTCTATGTCATTTAGATCAAGATAAGGACCGCAGTTTTGAAAATCGTATAATTGCAGCGGTTGGCATGCAGTATGAGAGTTGTTATAAGTTTGCCAGGATAGTGCTGTTGCCCGTTCTTCTGTTCAACCCTCAGCCGGTTTTAACGCCGAATAATAAGTTCTTAGCCCTTCAAAACACGGGGCAATTATGCAAATAATCAAATATGCGTAGTAAAAAATATTACCGGCACACTATAAACTACGTTAAGTCCTACGTCATGATATAGGGTAGAAAGTATAGGAATAGATAAAGAAGATGCTCAATATTGTATGAGCCTTATAGCCTATTTTGGAGACGTATTCAGAATACTTGCATTATCAAAATCATATATGCATACATACATACATATCGCCATATCCCTTGCAGGGTAGGCAGGGTCAGGCAAAGAACAGAGTGCCAGAGAACTCTATCCTTGCACACTTCATTCGCTTCCTCAACATTAATAATTCTCTTCATACACGCTCGCCGGTTTCGGAGACTCTTGACACCACCTTCCTTCAGTACGTGACCAATCTGGTCTACGTAGGTGAGTCTCGGTCTCCCCCGGTACCTACATCCTTCCACTTTCGCATTGTATCTTCTTAACCAGACGTTCGTTATCAAAATCACGTATAGTAATACCATCATTATCATTCTGCTCTTATCCCATCTACTTAAGGTCGACTCTTCCTTACCGTACATACTACAAAAGTTCTGGCAATAGTTTTATGACCGGCCGTCAGCCTGACGTCAACCCTCCTTGTTAATATAATTGTTGATGAAATGACGTCAAATGGTGTTGGCCCAAGGCGTTGTAAAGATACATAATATATTATTTTGACTAAGCGGATATTACGAGACTCCAAATAATTATTATCTTTTGATCACGCAAATGTTTAACATCACACGACATGAAGGTCGATATTTAAGTCGAATACATTGTGTATTTGTCCGTATAGAGACGAAGTAAGAATCATCATTCATCATTATTTCAGCCCATCGCCGTCCGCTGCTGGACGTAGGCACAGAGTGCGGTCCTGAAGTAAGAATACTCTTCACAAATTATTTGCTGGTCCTCGGATGTCGTAAAAAATAACTCAATGATATCATTAACGAATAAAGTCGATGCATAGGAAGGAAAAGTGGACATAAATCTCTGAGCTAGGAGGAGGAGGCCTGAAACTAGTAGTGGAGATATATGAGCTGAAAAGAGAAGAAGATATAAGATATACATAATTTTGCGCTTATATATTTAATTATATTGATGGTTTATTTTTATTCTTTTTGTATATGATACAATACAATTTGACTGATTAAAGATTTCAACGAGGGTTAACTTTGAGGATGATTGCTTATAAAATAATTCCCAGCATATGGTTTCAAATACTGCGTAGTCGTGTACTTATTCCAAACCTTAGTCCAAATTGTTATTATGGTTTTCATTAATAAAACTGGATAATTTAAGGAGAGTACTTTCTTCACGGTAGGCAACGGCCTAGCTGTGCCCCTGGTGTTGCTAAGGTCCATGTGCAGCAGAATCACTTACCATCAGGTGTGCTGCTTGCTCGATTGCCACCACCGGCAATAAAAAAAAATAGTTATCACAGATCAGCTCGTAGATCAAAAAGGAAAATGTTTTTTTCCATTACTACATATAAAATGATATTATTATGATAATAATCCACTATTTATTAATAAAAAACTCAAACTCCTATAATAAAATTTGTTTGTTTTTAATGCTTAGTAATGAATTGAATTTATTGTTGGTATGTAACACTTACACTACTACTACCTCCGTGTGGTGACGGAGTAAGAATACTATTCATCACCCATATCTTACCCGTGGGTGATCGTACGAGACGACTAAGGGATATAAAACGTATATAACATTTCTGCGAGAGAAGGAAAACTCGAAACAAAACCCTCTACCAACACGTCTGACCAGCACGGTATAGTAGGTTAATTTCCCTCCCACTGCGGAGGAGGCCCGAGCCCAACAGTGGGACATTTATGGGATGTGATGATGATGATGATGATGTAACACTTTAAAAATCATCATTCGCCTGCTCTTATCCCAATTATTTGGGGTCGACGCAATATGTACTATGCTTCCATCATACATATTGCAAAAGTTGTTGGCAATAGTTTTATGACCGGCCGCCTGCCTGATACCAAGCCTCCTTGGGAATGTCATTGTTGACCAAACGACATCAGGTGAAATTGGCCCAGGTTAATAGAATAAGAAAGGTAAAGAAGTAGGTAGAGTATAAAAATAAAAAGATCCCTTTTCATTTATTAAGAAAAAGAAGCAAATGTGTCACATTGAAATTACTTTCGCAATTCTTGTTAAACCTGATTTAAATAGTTCTGTTTTTAATAATATTCTTTAGTTTAATCAACAACAAAAAAAAGCTGAAGTAAATCAGGGTACTTTAAATTCAGTCGTAAATTTTAAAAGAAGTATCGTCACTTTGCTAATGACACGATAAAATTGAGTGATGCTAATGACACGATCAAATAAAGCACGATGACATTTTTTAGAAGCATCTCGATTTAAAAATGAGGAAACAAAAACATTTATTTTTGTTTTTTTTTTATTAGATGAAAATGATTTAGATTTTAATAATGCGGATTTGTGATTTTAATGATGCAATTTCTTACGAATCCAGGTAAAAGTCGTAATAATTTAATAACATTATAACATGGCAAAGTTATTGCACAATGGAAGAAAGAACCTGTAATATTATGAGTTAAATTGCACAGCACTTGCCAAGTTATTTAGAATATTAAATGTCCTTATATACAATATACATCTCATTACTATACTATAACTGTTCTTATGTACAATAATTACTGATACCTAAGTTTTCAATACTAAATTATTATTATTTCTCTTAAATAGATGTATAAATTAAATTGCATTATATTTCTCCGTGGTACCGAAGATAAATATTGCTATATTAAGTCATAATTACGTCATTCTAAGGGATATGAAAGCTAGGATCATGGAATATTTGCATCTGGAAGTCCCCTACGCATTAATCTACCGGACCGGCTGCGGTTGCGTTGTAGTGAGGGCGTCACGTCCACCACTGAGTAAGGCCGTGAGTTCGTCAACATACCTACCGCATTCAACTGCTTAGTGGCGTGCGAAGCGGATCGCTGAGCGGTTACGGTCGCGCGTTATTCAAGTTTACGACTAGTAGACAGTTCTCGTGGACAGTCTAGGGTGTAAGTAGTGATGTCGAAGGAAAATTCGAGGCTGAGCCGGCTGGGTGTGTTAGCCCCGGCCGCATTGTCAGCCTGTATGGACGCCTCGGTTTTAGCTGTTCCCGCCGCTGGCGCCATCGTTTCTACAGTCCTCAAGGAGCTTAGCAAGGCTTTCATGCTGAAAAAGTGAGCTACTACTTTCAATAATATTTTATAATATTATAAAATATAAATGCTTGCGTTTTTTTGTCATTCATCTGTTTTTATTATTATTTATGTATACAGGTCGGTTCACTATATCTTATTTTTTCAAAACCCAGTTGATTAAAGCTCTGGACAGACCGCAATAATTAAAGTTTTAGTTTTAAGTTTCAGTTCAAAATGTAACGAGCCAACGATTTTCTAACGTTTAATACTTTTTGGTAATCGACATGTAAGTGCTTGCGATTACACTGTATTTATTAGCTCCTTGAATATCAATTTCTTTTTATTCATTGTATTGTTTTATTAGCTGCTGAACATGTAGAGTAATATTCAAGTATGCCTGATAGTATAATAAAAATCAAAGGATATGACATAAACTTGTTTATTATATTCAAAATAACAATAGGTATTACTGTTTTATTTCACGATGTCATTTTATCTATCTATCTATACATATAATAAAAATGTAACGGATCGCTGTCTGTACATGGAAGATATATGAGAAAAAATATTACTAGGACCTTTATCAACACAAATAGATTCCAAAACAATGATTGTTAAAATGTTTGTCTGTTTATATGTTTGTCTGTGCTTTTGTGCACGCTAATCTCAGAAACGGCTTATCCGATTTAGACGTGGTTTCGCTAATTATTATTCGCTAATATAATTACGCTAATATAATTGTGGTAAGTTTCACTTAACATTTAGTTTTTATTTCATGTCAATTGGTTCATAAATAAAAAAATTATGCCAATTTAAAGAATGCTGGGAGAAAAAAAATCTTTATCGATTATTTTCAAATTACGTATAAATATTCTTCAGTAAAAATAAATAAACACGTGTTTCAACATTTGTCAATTTTCACCTTCTGGGGGTGTAAATTAGGCTTGCGAAGCGGGTTGGACGACTCATTAGCGCCAAGGCGATATTATTGAACTTGGCAACTTGAAATTTTGACAGTAGTTTCTTTCTATGACGTAGACATTTACTAAGAAAGGATTTTACAAAATTACACCTCAACAACTGGAACAGAGTGGCAAGATTTGTATGGATAGAAAAAAATCTTTATAGACTCTTTTCAAATTACGAGTCGAATCAAATATTCTAAGGTAATATCCGGCATTTGTCAATTTTCACCCTCTGGTTGTGTAAATTAGGCCTGTGAAGCGGGTTGAACTGTTAGTCACTCATTACCGCCAAGTCGAAACTATTAAAGCTAGAAACATTAAATTTTGATGCACGTTTCTTTTTATGACATAGAGATTCAATATGAAAGGATTTTATGAATTTCGGCCCTAAGGGGAAGTAACAAAGTGGCAAAGAAATCCACTAGGAAAAGATTATCCGAAATTTCGCACCTACGGGGGTGTAACAGAGGGGCAAAATGTGTATGGGGAGAAAATTTCTTTTTAGAAAATCTCGAGTCGAAGCCCTCATGCAGTGAACCTCAATACAGATACTCACGCTTGCACCGCCCAAAGCACCGACGGTAGAGCATGTCAACTTAGAGTATTTTCTCTCGGACCCACCCTATTGCCTAATTCCGTTAGACAACTACTCGCAGAAGGCGGCGATCGCATCCCAGTTTCTGACTCTGTTGATCATCGTCCTAGCGACAAACCTTCAACACCTTGCATTGCTTTTTCTATTTAACTCTGTCAGAGATGACATCTGCGTGGATGAAGTAGCGGGTGAAAGCTAGTTCAAAATATAATATTTAATCTCACATAAAGTATGCTTCCTTACCGTGCGGTGATACAGTTGGTAGGTTCACTTCATAACGTCTTTCTTTACCGCGACTGCCGTAAGAGATGACTAAGGGATATAAGCACAAGAACCTTAATCTTGTGCTTAAAGAGATAAAGGAATAAATAAAAAAACAAGGTGTGGGAATGCAATGCAGTGACCAATAATGAAGGGTGCATGGGTGTTTTTTACTTTTGGCGGCGGGCTATGCAGTGGACACACCCCGCTAAATCCGTCCGGGGCGACAGAAAAAGCGGCGCGCGATCCCATAGACCCGCCCTACATGTACCTCTCTACGCTGAGCGAGCGGGCTACCGGAACCCGGTCTTTGTCTTTGGTGACAGGATGTATCGGTTGCTGAAATAAAAGGTAAATCCTAAGTCATAATATTCCGCAGTAATATAAATTTAAAAATACTGGTACGTTGTCTTGTATATCTAAGGGCGAATAGTTGGTGTTTCATCCTTTTGGTCATGGAATAAAAGTACGGTAGAGGAATAGAATGGTTGGTTAGGGTATCTAAGCAAATACATCGCTGCAAGAGAGAGAAAACTTGAAATAAAGGTCTATGCTAACCCGTCTAACCAGTGCAGTAGACTAATTTCCCTCAACAGAATGAGGCTCGTATCCAACTAAGGAACAAATAAGGTCTGAGAAGTAGACGAAATAGTTTTTACTTTTAGTCTATATATCTACCCTGTGGCTCTTATATTGAAATAAACTAATGGTTTTACATTGAAATACATCATCATCATTATCATCATCTCAGCTCATATAACAGTAGGACATACTGTTGGGCTCGAGCCTCCTCCATAATGGGAGGGAAATTGATCTATCGTGGGTCAGACGTGTTGGTATAAATAAGGTTTTGTTTCAAGTTTTCCTTCTCTTGCATAGATGTTAGGTATATGCGTTTTATATCCCTTAGTCGTCCCTTAGTCGAATTGTATTCTTATGCCGTCACCACACGGAATAACATCAGGATCGTTCAATGTATACACCTAGAGTAACCTTGCATGCGATTTTGTTCAATTATTATATGCGGTTATGTGTGTCTTTTAAATATTTAAAAGCAAATATTGATAGCGAACTCCTTCCATTTTTAAATATATTTTATTTTTTCGTGTTTTAAGCCAGGAGTATTATTATATTCACGCCATAAGTTTTAAGTAAATAAGTTGCAGTTTAATTCCGTTATTACATGAAGTCTCTAAAATAACAGTGAAAACTTAATATAAAATGACAATAAGTGAAAACTTAATATAAAATGACAATGATAAATGAAGGTATCGTTTAACTATTTTAAAATATAGTAAGTACCTATATAAAAATATTTCAGTATTAACTGACTTAAAACCAGTTTCCAGTTAATCGTCCTCAGGTATTTGTGTTTGCGTATATTCTGGTTGGTGTAATTCATCCAGCACAAGTTGAAAACTTGTATGACCACATGCTCTGAGTACTCTGACTCATTCGTGTCCTGGATGCCATAGCCTTGTAAGGAATGCATTGCAACGGATAAGATACCATAGATAATGAGTATAAAGATAGTGGAATTTTACAATATGCCATTTATTTTAGATCAGATCTTTGGTTAATAGCCGAATAAAAAATATTTTTTTTGAAAGATATAGTAGACATTTACAAAGGAAATTGAATTTTTTGCAGATTGCAATATTTTGCAAATTGCAATATTACGCGTTGACGTTTTGTTTAAATCGATATAGAAGTTAGTCTATTATAATAACCATGAGCACTGTTAGGTTTTATAATAGGCGCCATTTCATATTATATTTAAAACGAATATATGAAAAAGTATACTGCAAGTCAGACTAATCATCATTATCATCCCAGCTCATATCTGTTCCACTGCTGAAGTTGAGCCTCTTCCACGGGAGGGAAATAACCCAACTACATCACTTTGGTCAGACGTGTTGGTATGGGGTTTTATTTCAAGTTTTCTTTTATTACATAGATGTTATATGCATATTTTATCCCTTAGTCGTCTCTTACCAACACCCTCGGGTAAGATACGGGGTGGTGTCTTACTACGTCACCACACGGAAAGACTTAGACTAATACTACATTTAAAATCAGTAAATATTAATTAATACTTTATTAATGTACGCCATAATCATTATCATTATTATGACAACTCATATAGCTCTAATAACTTGGATCGAGTCTCCTCAACAATAGACAATATATATATATATATATATATATATACATATATATATATATATATATATATATATATATATATATATATATATAACCATACATAAATACATATCATCACGTCATATCCCATGCAGGGTAGGCAGAGAGAACAGAGTGCCAGAGAACTCTATCTCTGCATACTTCACTCGCTTCCTCAACATTCATAATTCTCTTCATACACGCTCGCCGGTTTCGGAGACTCTTGACTCCACCTTCCTTCAGTACATGACCGATCTGGTCTAGGTAGGTTAGTCTCGGTCTCCCTCGGTACCTACATCCTTCCACTTTCGCATTGTATATCTTCTTAATCAGACGTTCGTTCGGCATTCTTTCCACATGTTATACACTACTGGAAAAAATTAAGGGATCAAAAAAAAGATCCTTATTTTTGGGTAATTTTTAACAGGCCATAACTTCGAGAGAAATGGCCGTACAGGAAATAAAAAAAAAGGAATTGTAGCTCCAAGTGTCTAGTTTTTGGATTGGAAGTTTAAAATTTTGTAACCTCCGCGGTTTTTGGGTAATCGTAGAAAAACCAGCAACAAAAAAAACTGAAAATTTTTTGGTTTTTTTTTTTCGGTCTACGGGCGTAGAAAAAATTTGTCCAACTTAACTACTATATCTATCAGATAACTTGTTTATTCAGCTTGAATTTGCTTTTTCAAAAAGTTCGATATGATCATTTCTCGCTGAGATATAGAACTTTGAATAGAAAAGGATCGTATTGTCTTTAACCATCAAATATCTCAGCAACCAATGATCGCACAGAAAGTTAAAGGTGGGTTTGAAGAACTTGAATGAATTCTCCTTAACGACTAGCCATTGCTTTGCCGAGAAAAAAGTTTTGAGCAAAAATGTGGAAAAATCTCGAAAAAACAATTTTCACATTTTTAAAAATTATAAGCTTTTCAGAGCAAAAAACGTGATCCTTTAATTTTTTCAAAATTTCGATCGTTTGAAACAAAAAACCGGCTGGCTGGATTAATTTGGTTTTTTGTAAGGTTTTTGTGGAAATATTGAACTGTAAAAGGTACACTTAACATTAGTGGTTTCCTCAATATTTTCGATCTAGCGCTTGATTTTCCAAAAAACCACCAAAAGCCCTTTTTTTGTTGCATTTTCAAATAAATGTGACAAAAAGAAAAATTTTTTTTTCGAACATGCAATAGCTAGTCGTTAAGGAGAATTCATTCAAGTTCTTGAAATCCACCTTTAACTTTCTATGCGATCATTGCTTGCTGAGACATTGATGGTTAAAGACAATTAGATCCTTTTCCATTCAAAGTTTGATATCTCAGCGAGAAATGATCGTATCGAACTTTTTAAAAAGCAAATTCAAGCTGAATAAACAAGTTATCTGATAGATATAGTAGTTAAGTGGAAAATTTTTTTTCTACGCCCGTAGACTGAAAAAAAAAATCAAAAAAAATTTTGTCATTTTTTTTGATGCTGGTTTTCTACGATTTCTCAAAAACCGCAGAGGTTACAAAATTTTAAATTTCCAATCCAAAAACTAGACACTTGGAGCTACAATTTTCTTTTTTTTTGATTTCCTGTACGACCATTTCTTTCGAAGTTACTGCTTGTTGAAAATTGCCCAAAAATTTGGATTTATTTTTTGATCCCTTAATTTTTCCAGTAGTTTATATTATATATATATATACATACATACATATATATATATATATATATATATATACATATATATATATATATATATATATATATATATGTATATAAAAGACGACTAGAGGACTCCTTAGTCGTCTTATACGACACGTAAAAGATAAGGAATGGTGAATTATATTCTCACTCAATAGAATCTTAAATATATTACACTCAATATCCTAAAATCAATCAAAAAAAATATCAAATCAGCAACGTTTACAATAGTATGATAAATAAAAACTTGAGGATAACTTGTACCTATAATTTGCTGACGAACGTGGTGTATTCTTAACGATATGATACATGAAGGTGTTTTTTTTTAAACATTTGAAATAAAACTATTTTTAAGGATCTATAGTGTTTGTATTTGATTTTTAATTTCCTCACGTTTCGAATACTTTTCAGCGTTCATGGTCACGGCAGTACTAAACATTAGAATATAATTATTAATAGAATTCGTAAAAATAATATGATTTCAAATGTTTAATACTCGCGTAAACATCATAAGTCATTATGTTTTTTAACTAGGTTTTTATGTTATGGAATCTTTAAACGTGTTTTTGACCCTTTTAATAGTCGAATTAATTTTAAAGTTTGTGCCGTTATCAAGGATCAATAACAATCAAATAATTTACTAAGGATCAGCTAGGCTGCTGCTTATCAATCAAAACTAACCCATTTTTTTTTGTGTGACTTAGTTGTTAGCTTCAGATGGCTATGACAACTTTACCCGGACTATGGGTGAGCGCTGAGGGCTCTCAACCCGTATGAACTAACCTAAGTAATACCTTATTACATAATTACATATGTTAATCTAGTATCGTAATCCTTGTTGCGAGTTAATATCACTATACAGCGCCATCTACATATAAGCGAGGACGTCAAAAGTTATTCACTTTTCGAGACATGCCATCGACATTTTATTTTAAACTGTATGATTGAACAGTAATTGACATGACATTTGCAAAGAATTTATTCCATCAGCTCTAACTATATCTACCTATGAAACATAAGAACCGTGTTGAATCGTTATTTGCTAGTTAATTACGTTTGTTTTATTGCAAATAAAACTTAAGTTAATCGACCGATTATAAGTCTACACGAAATATTGAAGAATACTGTAGAGAAGTTATATTATATTATAATAATAACGAATGAAATAAAATTGAATAAAATTAATCTTAATAATCTAATCATAATTAAATAATATTATTAGACTAGCGGACCACGCAAACTTCGTTCCGCCTAACAGCCAATGTACGAAAAGTAACAATCCCACAACTCAATCGCAGCACTACCTACTTGGTCCAATTGCGAATCTAAACCATTCTCGAATCCACACACGCAAAAAATTTAAACGAAATTCGTCAAGCCGTTTCAGAGGAGTTCAGTGACATACACACGTACATAAGAATTATATATATAAAGATATATAAATAAATAAAAGTGTAACAAGCATTGGTATTAAGTATTATGCAATAATAACGGTACTTTATTTAGTGATGTTCGCTGCTATTCAAGGAAAACGACGATTAAATATCAACTTCCTTAAAAATCTATTTCATTAGGAATAAAAATAGATGGAATAAGAAACCTGTTCGCTTCATTTATTTTAGGCATTTTGCTCACGTGCGTACGATAAGTCCGTTATTTAAACATACTAGTCCAGTAAATTAAATGTTAATATCGTAATAATGATATCACAATGTATCATATCATATCAGCGTCATGTGGTAATGAGTTAAGAATACAATGCACCTATGTGTACGCTTATTATCCGTGGGAGTCGTAAAAGTAGGCTATAGTGGCACCAAGGGAGTGATCATAAATATTTTCCTGTCACCTAATAACATCAAATGCAATCGCCGACCCACCTACAAAGTGTGTTTAAGACATATTCCATTTTTCATATATTAAATTGGTTCAGACCCAAGTGTACGTGACTATAGGCTATAGGTAAGTAGACTAATATTTTTGTTAGTCTTTTTTTTATTTATAAAGGACCCAAAAGTACAACTTTAACTCTTGAGGCGATTTCAAAGTCTCACAACTAAGGCAATTTTAGAATTTTAAAGCACATTCTGTAAAATTGAAGTCAACGTGAATTAATATTTTTTAGCGTCGATAAAATTATCATTAGCAATATTTAAGTAGATATTATGAGTACATATTATTGAGTCCTGGGACGTTGTCAAAACTGAACTATTTCCTAAAGATTGCTATTACAAAGTGCCCATTTATGTTCACAGCCAGATACTTCTATACCTACATATATTCCTCGTATGGTACCGGCTTAGGAACATACTATGTCGACTCTCCTTTTCGATGGAAATCATAAAAACAAGAGAAGTTTGCACCCGGGGAATGGCAATCAGCTCTCTTTTAGAATTTATACTTACATACATATCATCACGCCATATCCCTTGCAGGGTAGGCAGAGAGAAGAGAGTGCCAGAGAACTCTATCCTTGCATACTTCACTCGCTTCCTCAACATTCATAATTCTCTTCATACACGCTCGCCGGTTTCGGAGACTCTTGACTCCACCTTCCTTCAGTACTTGACCAATCTGGTCTAGATAGGTTAGTCTCGGTCTCCCTCGGTACCTACATCCTTCCACTTTCGCATTGTATATCTTCTTAACCAGACGTTCATTCAGCATTCTTTTCACATGTCCGAACCATCGGAGCATTCCCTTTCGCATCTTTACACCAATACTCTCTTTCATACCTAATCGCTTTCTTATGTCGTCGTTACGAATGCGATCGGTCAGCCTAACTCCACAGATTTTCCGTAGAGATCGCATTTCGACCGCATTAATTTTACTTTCATGCTCTTTTCTGCATACCCAACTCTCGCATCCATATAGTAATGTTGGGACAAGCACTGCGTTATGTATTGCTAGAGGTCCCTTACAGAACTTATAAAATATGGCAATTATCTCGGTCTATGCACATCAGGCAACAGTGATAGATAAAAGATATTAACATTAAAATAACGTTTTTCAAAATAAATAGTTGGTTCCTATTTAAAACAAATGAATATAATTATTAAATACATACTGCTTTATATTGCAGTATTTTATTGAATTAAAGAAATATCATAAAGCGACTGTTCCATATTCATTAAATGTGTTTATTTTTCTTATGAACTTGGCTTTATCTTTATGTTTTAATCAAAATAATATTATGCAATTTCGATAAAATATTACATGACAGTCATCTGAACTACAGTCACAGATATTTATAGTGTTAACACAAGGTTTCAAGTAATTTTGTTTTCAATTAGAGTACTTAACGTCTTGAGCCTCATGGCCTGTGAACGACTAACTGGATACTTCATCGCCTGTCCATTTATTCAATATTTTACCTGAAAACTGATGTAAGAATTAAGAAAACGGCAACTTCTTTTATTAAAAGGCTCTTTCTTCTTCATTAAAAAAATAATTATCTTACCTGTGAGTGTGTATAGGAATAACTATTTCATGAGTGAGTGTGACGAAAAAGGTTTGAAAGTTGCGCCAGTGACGGCAAAGTTAAGGAGCGAAAGGTTGACATGGTATGGACATGTGATGAGACGGGATGAAAGTAATGTTGTGAGGAAAGTTTTAAATATGAATGTTGAAGGCTTTAGGGGTAAAGGAATACCAAACAAAAGATGGATGGACTGACTGAGGCATGACATGGATAGACAGGGAGTGACTGCAGGGATGACGTCTGATAGGACTGCATGAAGGAAGATGACATATTGCGTCGACCTCAAGTAATTAGGATAAGAGCAAGATGATAATTATATAGATATATACAAGACTATTGAAGTTATTTACATTTATTAAGTCACGTTTGGCAAAGTTTTGAATACAGAAGAATGTGTGGGCGGTATGGGTTCTAAAATGTCGACTTTAGGTCGGCCTTTTATTTTTTATCAAAATCAGAAAAAAAAAGAAATATATTTTTAACGAGAACTAACATTTTTTTACGTGAGTGTTGTAATAAATGCTACAATACATATGCAATTAATATTACTGCAATATGAGGCAATCTCAAAATGATATTTTATCAACACTTCTGAGTAGCGTGAAGTAGTAGACCAATTTATTTTTCATTTTGATGGAGCTTGCGGCCAACAATGGGAAGTATATATATATTTATATATACTAACATTTGCTGAGGAAATACCTGTATTACATTACACTAATACTGTACAGCCAATATTTGAATTATTAAGCATACCTATGTATTATTCAATTGGTTTGTTCTTAATAGGGTACTGTTTATCTCTCATTGTTTTTAAAGTACCGCTGTATTTGGTTGTAAACTCATTGAATTTTAAGGTGTTACTGGCAACATTCATATAATTACTTAATTATAATAATTTTCACATTAAAATTCTACTAACCGGGACGCGTTTACGTCATACGACGCGTACATATACACAATGGCTTAATTACTCGTAAAATATCTTAGATATTGATGTAGTTTCAAGTACCTACGCAATGAAAGTAAATGACTTACTGCACTGAAACGTATTCTCTAAATGTTGACCTCAGAAAAAGCGCAAAGTCGCTTAGCGATCTATGGAGGCCTACGCTCGGTATTTCTCTCGTAATAAAATCTGAAACACGAAAATCTGCCGAAGAACGGATGTAACTGACATAGTCCGAAGAATTAGCATGTTGTATCAATGGACAGGATGCACAGGTTGTCGTCTGACACATCTTTAACGAACGGTCTATTTTATGAGCCCATGTTTATTTTTCCTTTGATTAGTCTTCCTAGTAAAAATTCATACGAAATAATAATATGTATTTTATATATTGAAATATTATCGTTCCGATGTATTCTATAATTGATTTTTCATCAGCTATCAAATAAAAACTATGATGTAATTAATGTCTTTCTTTCTTACTAAACAGTCTTGTTAGTAATCCTCAAAGAAACAGACGGGTCTAGATAACACGTTATAAGCTAAGTTTTTAATACCGCAAATCGTGACAAATAGAATTAAGTTTACGATACATTGAAATTCATAGAGATAACACAGTTTAATGAATACTAGTACTCACCATTTGAAAAAAATACAATCTTTAACGTCGGCAATTACTCGGTCGTTACTCTTCAAAAAAAAAATATTATTCTATAGATCAATTAGGCATATTTTTTTTTCTACCGCATCGTGTATAAGGAACTTGAGCAAATCACACAAAAATTGCGTAACCAACGCAACATAAATATTTCACACACTTCCTCGTTTAATATATCGATTATCGCACCAATTGTTTTAATAATAACACTGCCCTGCACTAAAGAAAATATACTTGTATTGGAAACATAATTAACGTAGACAAATTACACCCAGACTCAGAGCAACAGTTTGTGGATTACACACATTATTGTCCTGCGTGGGAATCGAACCCACGCGACACTGGCACGGATGGTTGGCATCTTAAACACTACGCCGTCTGTAATTTACTTATGAAAATAAATAATAATAAATATATATTACTTATCACAGTTTTCCACAAAAAACAAACTGAATATCTTCTGTTCTTTCTCTATAAAGCCCGGAGATTTTTCTGGGTTATTTTGTTTTTACAGAATATGGTCGAATCCATCCCCGCCCAAACCACTGTAATCCATCGTAATTCGGTGGACGGAGATCTAAGGTTTATATATATAAATATATATATATATATATATATATAAAAGTTTCATTTTAAACGTATTACAAGCATACGTATTATAACATTTAAAGGATGATTTTGAATTAATATTGTGACTTGAGAGTATGGTGTATGGTTCTATTTTAACAAGACGTGATTCAAGTATTATATTAAATAAAACAATACACATACATATCATTACGCGATATCCCTTGCAGGTTAGGCAGAGAGAACAGAGTGCCAGAGAACTCTATCCTTGAATACTTCACTCGCTTCTTCAACATTCACAATTTTCTTCATACACGCTCGCCGGTTTCGGAGACTCTTGACTCCGCCTTCTTTCAGTACGTGACCAATCTGGTCTAGGAAGGTGAGTCTCGGTCTCCCCCGGTACCTACATCCTTCCACTTTCGCATTGTATATCTCCTTAACCAGACGTTCGTTCGGTATTCTTTCCACATGTCCGAACCATCGGAGCATTCCCTTTCGCATCTTTACACCAATACTCTCTTTCATACCTACCCGCTCTCTCACGTCGTCGTTGCGAATGCAGTCGGTCAGCCTAACTCCACAGATTTTCCGCAGAGATCGCATTTCGACCGCATTAATTTTGCTTTCATACTCTTTTCTGCATACCCAACTCTCGCTACCATATAGTAATGTTGGGACAAACACTGCGTTATGTATTTCTACACGTGCCTTCTGACTGAGTTGGTGGCTACCGAGAAGCTGTCCCAACGCTCCGTTCACTCTATTTTCCTCATTCACTCTTCGCTCTATATCAGTGGTGTACCTTCCATCTCGGCTAAAATCACATCCAAGATATACAAATTCATCCACTTGCTCTAGTACATCATTACCTATGTTTACTCTTACATCTGTTCTGGCTTCATCTCTCATAAAATAATAATTTGTGCAATATATTAATTATTAATAAGGATATACAAATACATATATGTAATAATATGCGGGTTTTAATACAGATAAACTGTAGCATTGTAACAATAGAACAAGGTGGTTTAGAAGTTTTTATTGTTTCCGGCATTCCGACATTTTTTTTAACGGCAAACTCGTAAATTTATTTTAACGTGAATGCATCCTTTATCACCGCGTCAGTTGGTGTTCATATTAATGATTAAAATTTGCTGGTCTTCATTTGCTGTATTGCCTGTAATTACCATTTTATTTAAACCTAGTTGACGCAACAGACAACAGATCTGAAAAAAATATAAAAAATCCTTGTCACAGTGCGTAGGTAAAAAATGAAATCAATTTTAAATTAAATGTTTTCAAAGAAAAAGACTTTTACCAAATGGGTTATTAAACAAATGAGTTGTACGATAGCTTACTCTATGATGAAAACAAACAAAAAAGAAAAATAAAAAAGCATACACAATTATTTTTAATTTTTTGTCACTGCTCATCATGGCGGACGAGCATACACTTGATAACAAACAATAACAAACAGTCATAGACCTCTGCAATACCAGGGGAACAGTCACAGCCCAGTTATCAAACTCATCCATCGAAGTGCAAACAAAATGCTATTATTAATGCGTCGATTTTCTGCAGGAATATATCCATACCTCACATGAGTCAGCTCCTTTGCGGCTGCAGACAGAAAACTGTCAACACCGTGACCTTACCACTAAAAATTAGTTTGAATACTTCCGAGGTTAAATTTTATCTTATTATGACACTATAATGCAACATACGTCATTTGGCTGCATATTATTTATCCATTGATCAGTCTGTTGACATCTACAGCTGGATATAGGACGTGAGGGATAATGTCGCAAACATGGCGCCCTTTTTTTGCCTTTTTGCTGGACACACTCCATCCACTCCGTTTGGGGCGACGGAAGGGCGGCGTGAGACCCCATAACCCACCGTATTCCCTCCTCATCACCATTGGACCAACTAATTCCTTGTCACCCGTGGCCGGCTCACCAATCACTACTCCTGGTAGTTGGATTAACAATCGCAGTTACTGATATAACTTTTTCAGGGGAATGCTGGTGTATCCTCAGCTCATTTTAAGGACTTTCACAGGTAATGAAATGGTAACACATTATATTACTTATCACTTCAGGAAGATGTATATACATATATACTACAGTAATATTTCGTACATTCTCTCCGTACCAGTACATCCTCTTATCTATTGACCTATTAGCCAATTTTTGCTTCATGTCTCCCGCTTTGCATAGGAGGGAAGTGGACTTTTTCCAATTCCTCCTATTTTTTTTTCTAATTAAATTTGTTGCGAGTTCCAAGACAATTAAAAACGTTTCCCGGGACTTCCCGAGGGTCAAACCTTGGTGTCTTATATGGAGACCATTGTGAGTCCTGGCTTACAGTGAGAGTTACAGTGGTGGAAATGTGTGGTGGCAGGCGCGGCTCAAGCACATGTAGCGCCCGCGTGCAATCAATAACCTGGCGCCCTCTTGTACCAAAGTGGGTGTACAAAATGGAATAGGTTGATGGTTACAAGCGGCTCTCGGCGCCCCCTAACACCCGGCGCCCGGGTGCACCGCACCCTCTGCGCTATAGGTAAAGCCGGCCCTGTGTGGTGGGATTAGTCCCAAAAAATACTACAGTAATATATCTTCTATATCTATAAAAGAGGATATTGGTATATGACTTCTCTAAACTCAGAAACTATTAGATTAGTGAAGTATGAAAGTTGTTATATATATTTTGTCACGGAGAAGGTTTATATGCAGTCCCCATTGACGTAACTCGCCATCAAGTAACGATATAACAACTTCTACAAACAAACCAACGGGTTTAGTTTGCTAGTATAACTAATATAAAAAAAAAATTAAGCATAACGACCGAAATGCTACGAAGGATAAAAAAAGAAATAAACTATAAAACAGAAAAAGCAAACATCTTTACGAAATTTAAAGATAACTAATAAACAAAATAAAACTCCTCTAACAAGCTAAATATTTTGCTACTCATTCTATATATGACGAAGTTATGTCCGAAATTAAATAACAAAAAAAAATAAAGATTTAATAGGAGAATATTCTTGTTTTTTTTTTATTATAAAAAGCGATATTATTATTAAATCTTTATAATTATCATTATCCTAATCTATATCATCTCAAATATTTTTTTTAAATTGTGAAGTTATAAAAATCTAAATTAAAAGGTATGACGATATTCATATAAAAATATTATATTCATATAAATGTCAGAAATCTTTAAAATCGGTAGTTAGGTGTCGAGAATGATGAAGTACATCTACTTCCGAAGGTCTCAGCTGCCGAAAGGGTAACACTTTCGGTTCGTCGGAACAGTGCGTGGACAGCGGCGCGGCGCGGCGGCGCAACGTTTGCACACTTACTCAACTAGTTTTACTTAAGACTCGTCCACATTGAACTTGATGTGCAAGTTTTGTGAGAATACAGGTCTACCGCGCAATCAAGTTCCTTATAAAAACACATAAACAAATAATATTAATTTTAAGAAATAAATACATTGTATTGGAATGTAAAAATGCCAAATTATTATATTTTATAAATAACTTATCCTATATATATAACCTATTATTATCGAAGTTTATAATCATTAAATGCAACTCGTGACTGTAATGTTGGTTTTATGTTGGCACAGAAGTTAACCATTTCGATTTAACGCACCAATGGTGCCAACATTCTGAACATATTGCCCACTAATATTATTTGATTAACCTTGTAAGAATTTACCATTTTATTTATTATTTTAAAATTCAATATACAAGTATGTACCATTAAATTTTATATTATATCATAGCTTTCTTAATTAATTAATGCTTAATAAATTTAAGTGATTTGAAGGCAAATTAACGATTATCTGCGTATATAAAAGTTTTTCAATAGTGGTCAACTTAAATGGCACTAGAATATTGTCCCTTATGTTACCTATTTTATTATAAAAAAAGATGATTAAACGAATCATCGTCAGATGATATTAGCTCATATACGTTCTTTTGCTAGGGAAAATTATTAACAGTGTCGCCCTGCCACTACTGGCACGACATTGCTTAGTACGTGAAGTCTAAAACAAACGTAGGAAAAATAAATCTATTTTCGTGTCTTATTACATACATACATATCATCACACCATATCCCTTGCAGGATAAGCAGAGAGAACAGAGTGCCAGGGAACTCTATCCTTGCATACTTCACTCGCTTCAAAATACGTGTCTTATTACTATTTAAAAAGATAAAGATGTGTACAAAAGTATGAAACACAGTGTAGGATTAACCTAACATTGGCAAGGTGTTTGATAAACGTACAAACCGGTCTGAATGATATAAATAGTTGAATAAATATTAACCAAACAACTGTTATGCAAACAACATAATATGTTTTTAGTGCTATATTGAGATTGGTAATAAAAAATACTATATGTATTATCTTTTCTATTTATATCTATTTATTATTTTACATATCCGTGTGGTGATGGAGTAAGAATACAATTCCACCAACCCCTGTCTTACCCGTGGGTGATATAAAACGCATATAACATCTATGTGAGAGAAGGAAAACTTGAAACAAAACCCTATACCAATACGTCTGACCAGCGTGGTATAGTAGGTTAATTTCCCTCCCATTACCGAGCCCAACAGTGGGACATATATGGGTTGTGATGATGATGATGATGATGATTATTATTTTACAAACCTAAATAGAATATTTTCTAATTGTATCTTAGTGTTATTGAAGTGAAGAAAATTCTTAAAAGTTGTAAAAATTGATGCATCAAGCGTAGGTAATATTTTAAAGAAAACGATGTCACCATTTTTTTACTAAATAAAGATATATAAAAGCCATGCCTCGGTGAATACTTTAATCAATTCTTTCTAACTGACTGTAATGGCAATGGTTGCAGCCGGGTATCTATCTAGTTTTGAATAACTATTTAAGTTAAAAACAATTTGTGACTCAGATATAGGGCTCGAAAGATGGCGCTGTACTGTGCCGCTAAATTGCATTTTAATACTCAGTGGTGACGGGGATAGAATACAGTGTCACCATCGCGCACTTGCCCTTTGGGAGTCTTTTGGGAGCCAATATTTAATACTGGCTGAACCGGGATAATTAGCCGCAGCACCACACTGGATGTAATGACTTCTGACGTTTACGCGAGTATTAAACATTTGTAATTAAAACTATTTTTACGGATTTTATGGCGTATATTTTTTTAAATGCAGGAAATAGAGTGAAAGGAGCGTTGGGACAACTTCTCGGTAGCCACCACCTCAGCCAGAGGGAACGTGTAGCAATACATAACGCAATGCTTGTCCCAACATTTCTATATGGAAGCGAGAGTTGGGTAAGCAGAAAAGAGCATGAAAGTAAAATTAATGCGGTCGAAATGCGATCTCTACGGAAAATCTGTCGAGTTAGGCTGACTGACCGCATTCGCAACAACGACGTAAGAGAGCGAGTAGGTATGAAAGAGAGTATTGGTGTAAAGATGCGAAAGGAATGCTCCGATGGTTCGAACACGTAGAAAGAATGCCGAACGAACGTCTGGTTAAGAAGATATACAATGCGAAAGTGGAAGGATGTAGGTACCGGGGGAGACCGAGACTCACCTACCTAGACCAGGATTATCACGTACTGAAGGAAGGTGGAGTCAAGAGTCGCCGAAAACGGCAAGCGTGTATGAAGAGAATTATGAATGTTGAGGAAGCGAGTGAAGTATGCAAGGATAGAGTTCTCTGGCACTCTGTTCTCTCTACCTACCCTGCAAGGGATATGGCGTGATGATATGTATGTATGTTCTCTATGAGTAAATTTCAGATGATTAAATAAATGCTAACATTCAACATCGAGTACAGAGCTAATATAAAAATCTTATATCTCTATTGGTTGCATGTATTGATCGATTAAATCTTAAATATAGAAATTTTTAACATGCTAGGGGAAGGTTGCGATCAATGGACCAGCGCTTTCTTTGGACCACCTAAGTAATTCAAAAATTAGGCAAGTTAGAACGTGTTTAATCATCCATTGTTAGGCAAAAGTACCGAGCCCAGTAACTGCCCCTCAAACCTCAGGATCGCCTCGCCATCCATTGTAGAGTAACGTGTACGCACGGATTTGTGAGGACGGCGATATAAAAATTACATAACGAAAACATCCATGTAAGTATTGTAATACTTTTTTTTATTAAGCGATAGTATTCTATATTGATAGAATATTAATTTGTATTTTAGTAGGTGGTTGAGAATCTTTCCCATTTCATACCCTTTTTTTAATAGAAATATATTTTTAATTTAGCATCTAGTAGCTACCATTGGCCCACCATAGTGATGCTATGAATGGACTGGTCCAATCAAAGAAACTTTAATATACAACTTTTTAAAAAGGAACTATAGGATTAGGTAAACGAAGCATCTAGAATTTATGGTGTTTCAAAAACAACTCTAAAACGCAGATTGGACGGCAAAAACCAAAAAGCCGTGTTAGCGACTCAAATTATAGGATCAGAAGGTGATCTTCCTGCAGTATTAGAAACTGAACTTGGTAAGCACATTATAGAGATGGAGAATTCATTACATGGAGTCACTCTAAATATGTCGTGGAACTAGCATTTCATTTAGCCGAAAAAAATAAAATTAAGCATAGATTTAATAAACAGAAAACTTAACTGCAGGAATGAAATGGTATTACGCATTTATGAAGCGCCACTCGCAATTGAGTTTAAGACAGTAGGTATATATGTATACCTATAACACCTACATTTTGTTACCAATGTTTTAAATTTTAACGTTAATCGTTAATTATGTAATTGCGATTGTTCTCATTAATAAAAGTTGATTAAAATTATGTGGTTTAATCATATTACCATGATTGGACCTTTTGCCTATAGCTATCTAAGTCCATTGATGGCAACTGGGCGGTCCATTCAATGCAACGGTGGTCCAAAGAAAGCAACGCATCTCTAAATCATTTTAACACTATACTGCTAAAATTGCTCAACTTTAAATTGAAATAAATACAGCATCGTATTTGTATTAAGAAAGGATTAAATATTATTCATTAGTTTTGTTCTATCACTTTTATTTTATTAGATATGACACTTTAAAGTTATGTGGTCCAATCATCGCAACCTTTCCCTAATTAAGTCCTTTCATTTGATACTCAATATAGCACTGTTTTGATCCAGGACTATATACCGTTTAGAATGGCGCCATATACAGTTTTACGTGACATAACATATATTATACTCATTGGACACTCCATAAGCTTCTAACGATACCTCATTTGTTAAATTATGATAAATTACTTAGAAGTTATGAAGGAAGAGATGAACATACATCATTATATCAGCTATATACGTCCAACTGCTAGGCTCAAGCTTCTTGGCCACCGAAGACAAATATCGGGTACCGGTGGCCCGCTCGCACGGCTAAGAGGGAAGTAACACGGTGGGTCTATAAGTTACGCGCCGCCTCTTCCGTCACCCCGGACTGATTTGGCGAGGCGAGACACAGCCATAGTCCACCGTATAAAAAAAAGGCACAAGCCTATTCCAATAGGAAAGATATTAACGTACTAAACCGAGCTGGTCAAATGGTTGATATAGGCTTTTATTTCGAATTTTACTTCTTTTGCATAGATATTATGTGCATATATCCCTTAGTTGCTTTTTACGACATCCACGGGAATGATTGGGTTAGTGAGTGTTCCCAATGATTCTTAAATGCACATTTCGTGTTTTCGGTGTGACGGGTAAAGTAGGTGATATACTGAGGTAGCTGTAAAAGCCATCCATTCATTGCACAAATCGCACTGCACAGCTACAAGTCTTTATTTCTTTAGGATTGTAGCGTCAATCCTGATAATTATTAAACCTTAATTTAGGAGCGCATATTACAAGCGTATATTATATTAATTCATTGTAAAATCCGTGTGGTGACGGATTAAGAATATAATTTACCACTTTTATCCGTAGATGATTCTTGTCCGTGGATGTTGTAAAAAGCGACTAAAGGATCTGATATCTAGATTATATCACTGCAAGAAAAGGAACACTCAAAGTTTTTATTTCGGGACTATAGAGTTTTTCTATATTAACTTGACTGACCACATATTTTTCTTGTGCTTATGGTGGCAAACGAGCAGACAGTACACCTGATGGTAAGTGTCACTGCCGCCCATGGACCTTTGCAATATCAAGGGTATAGCTAGGCCGCTGCCTACCAATACAAACCCCAAACCCACTCAGTTGGGCTGCCGGCTCTCTCGTCGGTCTCATGGTATGGTAGGTTAATTTCCCTATCATTATGCATAACAGTTTAGTCCAGCAGTAGCACGTATAAGAGTTGAGATGACGACAAAGATTATAATAATTTAATCCTATAATATATTGTTCTAGTTATGGTGCAACTTGTCACAGCAAATAGTTTCAAGATTAAGAAATCCTGAAGTATGTTTGTATAAAAGTGATTGCTTCATTTTATGAACGGATACTTCGCGTGATCTTGTCACGCAACACGAGCTAATATTTCACAACAGCCGTATTGTTATTGCAGTAAATAGATAAGGAAATATGTGTTTACTAAGTAAATTGTTTACATATACGCGGCAAAAAAAATCTCGATTAAGTAAAGGCTAAGTAATATTGTGGTGACAAACTGAGCTAAATAGAGAATTTAACTTTGGACCATCCATTTAGTTATACCTTATTTCTTATGATATGTCTGTATATCATCATCATCATCATCATTATCATCTCAGCTCTTGTATGTCGCACTGTTGAGCTCGAGCCACCTTTATAATGGGATGGTAATTGATCTACTATACCATGCTGGTCAGACGTGTTGGTAAAGGATTTTGTTTCGAGGTTTCCTTCTCTCGCATAGATGTTATATGCGTTTTATATCCCTTAGACGTCTCATACGATCACCCACGGCTAAGACAGAGGCGTGGTGAATTGTTATCTTACTCCGTCACCACACAGAAAATATCTGTATATAACGATTAGTATTTGTTTGATTGGATCACTTACCCATTATAAAAATTGTTAGGTTATAATAGTTATATGGTTAGCAGTCAAATCGACTTGTATGCCGTGACACTCTTTTAGCTGTCACGAGTAGATATCTCTGCCACAGCTCTCGATTATCTTGCCTCTTGTCTGTACACCTGAATATGTTAAATATTGTTATCTTTTTCGTTACACATACGCGGTAACACCGAATGGCGTTGTAAATATTTTGTCACATATTTCAAAATCATGTTATTTTATACAAATTACTGAAATTTAGCATTTAATATGCTTGATTATTTATAAATACCCGATTACGAGCGAAAAATGATTGTCACAAGTGGAATTCGAAACTACACCTATTGGAAATCCGTTCCAATCGTGCTGCTACTTACACCACCGTGAACTATTGTAGAACATTCAATTCAAGTCAGATGGACACACGTCTCCTTAAAGACGAAAATATAATACGATGCACGAATGCTCGCGTTTGTTACAAATGTTATTTTATAGTTTATACTATAGATACTGATGGTATGTCATCTTATTAGGACAAAATTTAATACAACACTTAGCTTATAACACTGAGGTAAACGCCTCAATTGTTGCTTGCAAAGGGACTGGGTTTGGGTACGCTGATTTTGGCGTAATTTTAATTGTCCTATTTTACAATTACGTCTACGGTATATAGTTGGAGCGCGTGCAGACCTATCAATAATCTAAAATCGTTTCCTAATTTAAAAAAAAAAGAGCCCAATTAATAAAAGTTGATTAACTAGGGTCTTCTTTTCTGTGTGACTTAGTTGTTAGCCGCAGATAGTTATGGCAACTTTACCCGGACTGTGGGTAAACGCTAAAGGAAACCCGAAAACGAATGACCTTATACAATCAATCTAAAATATATTCTAGAACCATTTCACTATCGACTTTTAATGTTACTTGTAGTGTCATCTAGATAGAGTTGCTAGCCATTGCAATTTATAGTGATAAGGTGGGCGATAGATACGATTTCATCTATACAGAGTCCATCTTGTCCATGTTGCCCAAAAAATAAGTCTTGTATAAGTTTTTTTATAACTTATAGCATTATAACTATTCCATTTCTTTATATTGAGTGCTGATTACCAAATTACGGACTCATCTGGGAATTTTAGCAGACCATGAAAATACATGTACTTTCTTTGTTTATGTGTTATATTTTATAAAATATCAGAAAAAAATGTTCAACGTAAGACTTTAAAAAACTAAAATATTGAATATAATTTAAGACCGCTACATGACATTTTCATATTTTCGTCAAAACTCCGCAATAGATATGACAAGCCTAATTCTGCCATCTTCTACTTTCTTTTCAACAATCAGTTTTAAAGACAATGTATTTTAAAACAATTTTATTATATATTAAAATAAAAATATATATTAACAAATATTTATTTTATATTATAATATTAACAAATATTTTTTTTATATATTATTCAAAGTAGATGCATACAATGGGAGGAGTGTATGTAGTGTGTAATGTAGGAGTAAATATTTTTACGAATATTATGCTAGCCATCTATTTTTAAATACTTTAAACTATTGTTAGACTTTTTTGCTAGGTTTCGTGTTTAAGACTAACAACAAATATTTTCTTTTTTTCTGCAAATATATTAATTTTCCAAAAATGTTTGATCCTAAAAATTTTGTATCCCCAGACAACACTCTAACGTTGACATGAAGTATGTCATTTCTTAGAATTATGCACCCAATAGCAATACGTGTGTATTTCATTATAAATTTACACGTACATAAAATTATCTATCTTTTATTAATCTTTGATTTTTAAATTTCCTTATCTTTACATGAATAATATTCATATCTTATTATCCATACCTAATAACACAAATAAATGAATTTTTAAACATTATACATTAATAACATCATTTAAAAAAATAATAACATATATAACAATAATTTTATTTATAAATATTCCTGACCCGATGAAAAAATGTTACTTTCTTAAGATGCATTTAAAATTATAATGACATGAATTTAATTATGTTTTACCTGATATATTGCTTTAGTTACACATTAAAGGCAAGCATAGCTATGCATAAAGACATATCCATAGGTCTTTAATATATATGCATAAAGACTTATCTGCTGTGCGATTGCGGTTACGAATACTACCAACCCTTACTTCGCTCGTGGATGTCGTAAAAGACGACTAAGAGCTTTATATCGATCTGGGCCAATTCCATTTGATGCCGTTTGGCCCACAATTACATTTCCAAGTAGAATTGATGTCATGAAGGCGGTCGGTCATAAAACTATTGCCAATAACTTTTGCAAAATGTACGATGGAAGCAGAGTACATATTGTATCGACCCCAAATATCTGGGATAAGAGCAGGACGATGATGATGATACATAAAGACCTGTATTCATATAAAATACAAACACACTCTTTCACCTTTTTTTGGATAGGTATATCATGAACTTTTTCTTAGGCTGCATGGATTCTACAGAAATTCTTGAAAGTGTAAATAGAATATAATATATCCTGTTAATATTATCATAGATAGTAGGTACATTAGGTACATGCTATGCCTTATTTTATTGTGTATAGGGATATTTGTGGCAATAATAGGCCATAAAAATGATGTGAACGAAATCTCGGGCATGTCCCAACTTTTATAAAATTTAAAAATAATATGATATTTTAATAATTTTGGCATATTACATCTTCAAGGTAACTTTTTATCGGAATTGATTATTTATTTCATAGTCTTGAATGGGACATTGCCGCTTCATTGGCGAGACTAACCTCCAAGTATCAAGGACTTTACTAGTGCACAACTGTTTATATTATCATCTGGTTATGGCGTAATACACTTCTCATATTATATTCTACTATTCAGAAGATGAGAGTTTTGTATTTATTATACGTCGTAGACATCTATTACGTATATTAAACGTATTACTAGCCGTCTTTTAAAATAATATTTTTATAGTTTCATACAAAACACATAAAAGTTTTAAAATTCTTAAATATGTGTATCTTTGAATATCTAGTAAATATTATTCGCCCGAGGCATTAAAAAAAGCCTGTGGTATCACCATATTTTATTTTGAATGTACACTTGTACAGTTTTAAAGCATTTATATTTTCTACAAAAGTTTAATGTCAAATTATATTTACAGGCAGTGTTAATTTTACAGATGGTTCCATGGTGTGATGACAGCGAAAGAGGCAGAGCACCTGATAATGGAGAAAGGGAGAAATGGCTCATTCCTTGTACGTGAATCACAAGCACATCCAGGCGAGTACGTGCTCTCAGTCAGAGTACGTGGCAGAGTCAGTCATGTCATGATAAGAAGACAGGTTAGTCAATACTTAAAATTAATTGACGTTGCACAGTTTGATTAAAACATTTTAATTGCAGAATTGTATATAGTGCAGGTTATAAGGATCGCCAAGAAATTGTAGAAGTAACTAATAGTATTTTAAAAAAAGCAGTCTTTAATTGTAATACTTGTATATGTATTCTCTAAACAAACACTGTCATTATTTTGATTGAGTCTACTAAAACATGATCGCGCTTAGTCTAAATACAATATGCACAACGTTAAACGCGTTATTAACAGCTCAATTTTGTTTCAATGTATCTTTAGATACAGTTTTTTTTGAGAAATTATGTATTTTTATACCCTAGATAAATTCTAGATTATTGCGATTCACGCAATGAATGACTATATTTATTTCTAAATTGGCATTAAAGTACAAGATTTAATGTACATAGAATATCATTCGACTTTTGGCACTTACTCCGTTTGATTATACATTTTTAAAGTAAGACACAGTTCTTCTCAGCTTATATATGTTCCACTGTTGGACTCGAGCCTCCTCCATAATGGGAGGGAAATTCACCTATTACACCACGCTAGTCAGACTTGTTGGTATAGGGTTTTGTTTCGAGTCATCCTTCTCTTGCATAGAACATCTATGCAACATATATGCGTTTTATATCCCTTAGTCGTCTCGTATGATCACCCACGGGGAAGATATGGTATGGCAAATTGTATTCTTATTTCGTCACCACACGGAAAACAACATAACTGATTAACGGCACTGAAATATTGTATTTAAGTTCCTTCATATTGAATAGCTTCCTCTAAATCACTTTTCGTCAATTTGGTACATAGTACACTTGACTAAATTACCCCTACAAAATAATAAAGTACAAAATATTGAAGTAGACATTGAATACAGTTTTGCTATTTTGCTGTGCTGTGCGGTAATGTCTACGAATACTACCAACCCTTGCTTTGCTCGTGGATGTCGTTAGTTTAACAATTACATTCCCAAGGTGACGACAGGCAGGCGGCTGGTTATAAACTATTGGCAATAACTTTTGCAATATGTACGAAGAGGAGTGCTTATTATGACGAGAATACGTAATTGGGATCAGAGCAGGAGAATTACTGATACTATTATTACTGATATTACTCACTGATATAGAGCGAAGAGTGAATGCGGGAAATAGAGTGAACGGAGCGTTGGGGCAACTTCTCGGTAGCCACCACCTCAGCCAGAAGGCACGTGTAGCAATACATAACGCAGTGCTTGGCCCAACATTACTGTATGAAAGCGAGAGTTGGGTATGCAGAAAAGAGTATGAAAGTAAAATTAATGCAGTCGAAATGCGATCTCTACGGAAAATCTGTGGAGTTAGACTGATCAATCGCATTCGTAACGACGACGTAAGGGAGCGAGTAGGTATGAAAGAGAGTATTGGTGTAAAGATGCGAAAGGGAATGCTCCGATGGTTCGGACATGTGGAAAGAATGCCGAACGAACGTCTGGTTAAGAAGATATACAATGCGAAAGTGGAATGATATAGGTACCGGGGGAGACCGAGACTAACCTACCTAGACCAGATCGGTCATGTACTGAAGGAAGGTGGAGTCAAGAGTCTCCAAAACTGGCGAGCGTATATGAAGAGTCTTATTATGACATTGACTAGACAAAGCCATCCCCATAAAAATATATAATTTACTAGGTGTCTACTAGTATTTAAGTGTTATTTATTATTTTTAACAATGCTTAGGTGTTAGTTTAATATAAAAATTATAAAATAAGCTTTTTAATAAAACGATATTTTAAAAATATACAAATTTTGGCTGAATACAAATATTAATTTAACACTTAATAATAAATAAACGCGATTACCTTCCTTTAATTTTTTGGGTCAGCAATATCGCGCGGGCGTCATAGGAACTAATAACCCGTTGCATTGCCCCTGTCCACCTATTGACCGGACGAACAGTATTGATTTCTTCATTTTGTGGCCTGCACGATGTTTTGCTTTATTCGGGTAGCTATTGCCGTTGAACTATTCTCATGCAGTGGGATTGCTTGTGTGTAGACTAATCGATAGTTCAACCACACGCAACCTAGGCTAGAGTGGCGTCAGGCTTAAAACACGTTTACCTACATCCATTCTGGTCTAAAAATTTGCCAGCTAAGAAAACAATATCTTATTTGAATTATGAAAATACGAAATTTTAACGAAATAATATAACTGTTATTCAAAATAACAGTTATCGAAACAATAGTTGCATATATACTAGCAACGCTGTCCATTTTTACTGTTCTTTCAAGTCAAGACAAAGTTCGAACCTTGATCAGGCAAAAAATGTTTTATTGAATGTTTTCCTCCGTGGTTGATGGTTGAAAATATAATGTGTCACCAATGTTTACTGTGCAGTAGGAATCGTAAAAACGAATAAAATATCAGCAGCAATAAAGTATGGATGGATAAGATTTTCTTTAGATTTCACCATTTTTTTTAAGTATTTTTATAAATAAAATCTTATTAGTGAAGCCGTTTCTTTTGAAAGGCAACACCCTCTACCTAGGCAATAATCCTTGTTGCGGAGGACTTTACAAACATATAATTTGACGGACACAAATTATACTCAGACTCAGAACAATAATTCAAGTATCGCACAAAGTATTGTCTTGCATATGAATCGAGCTCACGACACTGGCATGGAAGGTCAATCTTAACCACTACATCATCTGAGCAATCGTTCAAATATTTCGTTACATATAAACAAATATACATACATAACAAGCTAATAAAAGCGTATTAAAAATGCTGCTAAACAGTCGCATTCACTATTAATCGAATATAGGACGATGTTAATATATCTATTTGTTTATATACTCCTAACTTTATCCCTGAGTAGGTTAGCAAAGATATAATACAACTAGATTTGGCCTTGTTATTATAATATCATGTAATAATGAGTAATGTTCCCCGCAGTAGAAGGATTATTCCTTGGTGCAGGATGAGGTGTTTAAAAAAAAAGAGGACGTGTTTTTCAACCTCTAAATGTTGAATTAATTGGTAAAAAGGTACATTCATCAAGGACCGATGACAATACATTAATTACAATTGTTTATTCCGTTATCTTTAATTATCTTGCGTGCAAGCAGTTTTTCTGATAGTATGTGAACTGCCGCTTAAGGACCTAAGCAATATCACGGGCACAGCTAGGCCTGTAGTGGCCTAGCTGTGCCCGTGATAATAGAAGAAAAGAAGAAAGAAAGAATAATCATAAAGTGAGGTGTGGCTTCTCTGCTTCTCTCTTTAATCGAGCGAAGCAAATTTCTTTCCTCTGTATGGCTGTATTATTGGATTACTATCTAAATATTTTTCTCTCTAAAGGCTAAAATGTTAGTTATGTCCATCAGTGAAAGGGAGGTATTAGGTATAAACTCAATATAATTCATTAGCTTATCAATATTCACGTAGCCTTGTCCGTTATCCTTGATGGGACAGCTATGGTGGCGACGAGGTATGCCACAATGCATGCTTATCACAACACTTCACATAACTTGCATGCGTGTATGGAAAATTTTGTTAATGAATCTCCTTTGTTAATGAGGTCAAAATATTTTATAGTCACGCGGTGTTTATCGTCTTGCTATAGCTAATAATTATTTGTGCATGCATCTACTATATATCCTAACTAATCTTATAATTGCGAATGTTAGTTTAGTTATTTGTTTGTTACACTTTCACGCCTAAACCGTTGCACCGATTTTAAAAATTCTATCACTAATGAAAAGTTAGATAATCAACGCGTAACATAGGCTATGTTTTATCTTCATATTCTCATAGGAATAGGAACTACGGGCGGAAAATTGGCGACTTTTATTAGTATAGTATAAAGTGCGTTATGTGTGCAATGTACTGCTGAGTTTCTTTTTAATTTTTTTATTATATTATTAAGCCACTACGAACTGGTAATATTTGAACTACAAAATATTTATATTACGAGTATATTATATTGCTTGAGATAACAATACAGTGCCAAGTGTCACCGCTTCGATGCCTTAGCAGAACAATTCTTTATGCGATCTATAAGTTTTAGTCTAAATGTTGTTTATATTCATAAATTATCTTTCTAATCACACCCGGCCACATGTTGCTGTGGCTAAGGTAGCCTCAGTAACACGTGGTAGTTATGCTAATAAATTGTAGCTTATATTAAACGTTTGTACGTTTAACATAGCGCCATCTATAAAATACTTACTCAATTCAGTCAACAGATGCCACCATCTGTTAGACTCGTTTGGAGATAACAGATAATTGTGACTGTCAAATAATACACAAATAATTTTCAATAAAATAATGTTGTGGCTATAAATTGAGATGGAAGCTATTCTATCTTTTAAGTTGGATCAAACTACACATGCTGTGCACATTCGATTAAAATCGGTTAAGTACCTACTTTAGGAGTCCATCGCGGACAAACAGCGTGATATATATTTTTTATATAAGCTATACATTCAATACTTGGGTAACAAAACGTCTATAAACAATGAGACTAGAGAGGACCGCTTGTTATCTATATTATTTTAAGAATTATAAAGAGATTAGAAAATTATACGATATATTTTATAATCATAGCGGTTTTCACACCGAATCAGCGTAAGGTCATTTGGTTATTCAACCCACACTGGACACTCGTCCTACGCATATTACACTATTTTCTTTCCTATTTCGTCCATGCTTATATTATGCAAGTGTTAAGAAATAACAATCCATAATGCTTAGATTTAAACTAGATGTTGCTAAAAATTACTTAATTATTGGGATTATGTAATTTTTACACTTTATATAGCTACGTATATATGTATATAGCATTTTGTGCGTGGTGAAGGAATAAAGGATATAAATCACCACCTCCTTCCTATCTTACGCGTGGGTGATCGTAAGATACGACTAAGGGACACAAAACGCATATAACATATATGCAAGAGAAGGAAAACTCGAAACAAAACCCTATACCAAGACGTCTGACCAGCGGCATATAATAGATCAAATTCTTTTCCACTATGGAAGCTTGAGCCGTACAGTTTAACATATATGAGTTGAGATGATGATGATGATGATATAAATTTGACTGCACAGATGGGTTAATGGTTAAGCTTCTGCATTAACATACCAAGTATAGGAAGTTTGAATCCCATGCACAAGAATACTTTGCAATCCTCTAGTTGTTGTACCGAGGCTGGTTGTAATTTGTGTCTGTTAATTGTGTTTGTAAAGTCAAAGTCGTGTAATACAACGAATAATTTCACAGTGGGAAGTGGAGTCTTTAAGAAAATCTAATAAAATCTTATAATTTCTCTGATTGTTAAGCCATTAGAGCGAATAAAAGAGAACAAAAACAAAAACTTAACAAAATAATACCGTTGTTTCTAAATTCAAAGAAGGATATCGGAAGATATTTTTTATTAAAGTGGCCAATTAAGAGGTCAACATAAAACCAGTGAGTCAGGGTGATTAAGGAAGCTTGCATGGCATCTCTAATCTTTCGGAAAGCCCAATTCATGGGTCGTTTAAAAAAAGTATAGATCTATATATATATATATATATATATATATATATATATATATATATATATATATATATATATATATATATATATATATATATATATATATATATATATCCATATATACTTCCATTGCAAAAATCTTCTTTCTACCAGCCTATACACATTAAATATGAATCAGACGTGGAAAACTATATATATATAGGGTGGAAGGGGGCCGCTCCCGAAAACAAAGACAGGTGACCTTACTAGTCCTACTTGTAATGATAGGCTAGAAAAAAAATCGATCAGGACGAAAAAAAATAGTTATTTTCACAAATATTTTTAAGTTTTTTTCACATCGTATTAGGACAGTGCCATGTAACGATAACTCGATAAAAATGCGTAACTATACTCAGATGAGAAAAGACGCAATCTATTCAAAACTCACGATCATATGTTCAAAAGTTCAACGACCTCAGGGGTGAACAATTTTTTTTTTTCATCCGTATCGATTTTTTCCTAGTCTATCATTACAAGTAGGACTAGTAGGGTTACCTGTCTTTGTTTTCGGGAGCGGTCTCCTTACACCCTGTATATTATTTTATAAAGAGGCAAAGTTACAAACTTTAACTCTTTGTAAAATTAGTATAGATTGTATATTCTCTGATCATCTATATCTATAAAAATGGATGTTTATATATATGACATCGCTAAACTCGGAAATTATTTGACCGATCATTATGAAAATTGGTATATATGTTTATTTTTCACGGAGAAGGTTTATATTCTATCCCCATTGATGTAACTCGCCACCAGGCGTCGTTGTTGTCGTTCTACAAACGAACCAACGAGCTGGGTTTGGGGTTTGCCAGTCAAATATAAAATAGGCAGGCATAATTTCGTATAGTGAATTTTCTGAAATTATCTCGAGACACAGATAATTTCAAATGAGTAAATAAATAAATGAAAATATTTATATCATTAACGTTATTTTATTTTTAAAATTTAATCATATCTACAAGAAATCTCTCAGTATCTCTCAACTTGGGTAGTAACTACGATGATTCAATAAAATCTACCCTAAAAGGCGTTCATAATCATCAATTATTGACTTTTATACGCAATGCTCAAAACAACACTGTAATAAAAACAATGTGGATCGGTAATTGAGAACATACAGTTTTTTGTTAAGTACCGACATACGATCGTTAATAAAATTGGACTCAAAAACCTCCCACATATTGAACCATAAAAACTAACGCTCTTTAGTGTCACTACCCACATCTATATTGTTATTATAAAAAATGTGATATCTATTTGTATATATAACATAAAATTATATAGTTTTTTTTAACACAATGATATAATGATCTGTTCTAGTAAAGGTAAGAAACTAATTTTATAATGATCCTAAGAACAAATTATATTATTCACTATAGTAGATTCATTACCGCTTTCACCAAAATAGGTAGATAAATTTTAAATAACACGCAAGGCAATATATATTTGCCACCGAAGACAAAGACCGGGTTCCGGTGGCCCGCTCACTTGGTGTGGAGAGGTACATCTAGGGCGGGTCTATGGGATCGTGCGCCGCTTTTTCTGTCGCCCCGGACGGTTTAGCGGGGCCTGACAACTCCATAGCCCGCCGCAAAAAAAAAATAAAGGCAATATATATATGACACGTAATATTTTTGTAACAATTTCTTATAATAGTTAGGGGCCGTGAATTCGAAAATTAGCAATAGTATAGGTTGATTTGAGAATTTATCCACTTCTAGTTCTGCTAGACCAAAAAAATAAATAATGCATTTTTGGTAATATCTAGATATTTATTTATTTTATTTATTAGTTTGTTTCTAGAAACTAACTAATAAATGATGCATCAATTATGTAATACTTATTAATCTTGAGGTATATTATTGTTATTAGTGACGATTATAAATCGTCACTAATAACAAGTTTCTTGCACTTGTTATAGAATGAAATAAACAAGGTAACAAACAAACACACAAAGATAGATATACACTTATGCACACATGCACGGGCGCATACACTCGTGCACGAACGAACGCACGGGCGCAAGCACTGGCGCCAGCACCGGCGCAAGCACGGGCCCATGCACGCCAGCCTTTAGTCACGCAGACACGTACAAACTATTATTTTTGTTAATATTTAGTTTTTCATTGTTAATCAGCACAGTTCAACACTCGCAGCTTGTACGATCACCTGTGGGAATGGAAAAGGTGGTGACGAACCGTATTTTTATTTTATCACTATACGGAATGTATATACTTAGTCTGGCCATAAAAACTGTTACAATTAAAAATAAACAAAATATTACATTTGAATTTGAATCTGTCATTTTTACATGATTGTTCATTGTGTTTTCTCATTTTGGCGCCAATACATTGTACAATATTTTGCGATATTAAAATAAAGAGGGTGATTTTTTTTTGTGGGTTGGTTTTACGGTCGTCGCGCTCCTCGCACCACTCTGTCCGGGGCGACAGAGGAGCGTAAGCACGCATACCCATAAGCCACCCATGAACCTCGACTTCGTCGTTGGACCGGCCACCGGAGCAGCGTGAACTTGTCGTCAGTGGCCGGCCTGACGGAATACCCCCAGAGGGGTACCCTCTTCTTGAGCAACATCCCCTCCGTCGGGGAGGACGTCGGTCTTTTCCTCGCGGTCAGCCTCTCGGCGGGTGACGGACTAATTCCCCGGTCTAGTCAACCGCGGCCTCGGCTAAAAGTGGGGTGATAAAGAGAATCGTATCTTTGTGATTGCGTTACATAAAGTAGGTACAGAGTGAAATGCAATTTTTAAAATTCTCCATACGCTTGGTATTAGTAAAATGTTTGTGTACCGGGCTATTAATAGGTCCAATGAGACCTCTTCTGTTTGTGACATGGGATCTGGCCGTCCACGTAGTGTTCATACGAAAAAAGTGGTCAAAGCAGTAAGGAGAAAATTCAAAGAAGTCCTATCCGAAAGTAAAACATTTTATCATGACATGGTTCTAGGTGCTATATTCATCTTTATAGAGATGAACATAGCACCTAGAAACATGTCGCGTAAAAGATGACTTAGGACTTGCAGCCTATAAGAGACGTAGTGGTCATTTCTTAACTGATAATTTAAAAAAGCATACGGTGGTAAAATCGAAACAACTACTAAAGCGGTACACAAAGAGAGGTCACAGAAAAATTTTGTTTATGGATGAGTAAATTTTTACAATTGAGCAACATTTTAACAAACAGAATGACCGTATTTATGACCAAAGCTCTGAGGAAGCTTCCCAATTAGTCATCAGAGTGCAACGTGGACATTATCCGACTTCAGTGATGGTTTGGGCGGGTATTAGCTATGGAGGAGTGACTGAACCATACTTTTGTGAAAAAGGTATCAAATCATCGGCGCAAGTGTATCAAGATACCCTTCTTGAGAGGGTATTGAATTCTCTTAACAATAACGTGTTCAATAACCAAAAATGGTCTTTCCAGGAAGACTCGGCGCCGGGTCATAAAGCTCGGTCTACGCAGTCTTGGTTGGAAACGAACGTTTCGGAATTCAACAGAGCTGAAGACTGGCCGTCGTCTAGTCCCGATCTTAATCCGCTGGATTATGATTTATGGTCAGTTTTAGAGAGTACGGCTTGCACTAAACGCCATGATAATTTGGAGTCAACTAAAACAATCTATACGGTTGGCAGTGAAGAATTTTCCCATGGAAGGAGTGCGTGCATGACAGCTGGCCTCAACGTTTAAAGAACTGTATTGCAGTCAAAGGAGACCACTTCGAATAAGCTTTTTATGTTTTAATTTGTTTCATATTTATGTATTAAACCAACGCACCGTAAAAATAATAAATGTTATTTGCAATAGAAATATTTTTTCTTTGTTACAGTATATATGGCAAGACTAGGTGTAGTCCCCGGCGGGGATTATTTAAAAGCGTTAGGTTGAGACCTCATTCTGAGGATAGCATAAGTTGATATGGTCCCCATTGTTACCCTCTTTCATGTTTCTTCAGCAAATATAATCTTTTCCTTTAACAAAATAAGTGTAGATTTGATTTAAATAAATCTAGTGGTGTCACATTTATTCATGTCAAAATATTGTGGTACGGATGCACGGATGTGACTTGAACTAAAAGTCGTAGTAATTGCGCTAGTATAAGTTACATATACTTTAGACAGAATACAGTTTTAAGTTTTATCAGAAATAAAAATAATTTTAAAAGAGTTATTTGGAACTCAGGCAGATGAACGACAATTTTCTGATTCGTTGGACATGCGATATCTACAAGGTTGTTTAATATAAGTATACGTAATGGAACATGTGAAACCTCTTAGCGATAAAATTTACTATAATGTTTTTCTTGTAGAACACGAACATGTAACACAAAAGTTCTGGATCAATTTAATACGTAGTTTATCAAGTTCATAGATTTTAATGATATTTTTAAATAAATGATTATAAGTATAATAATATATAATTAATACAAATAGAATAATTTAACAAATTAATTACAATAATATATTTCAAGTATTTATCTTTTAAGTATTAGTGCAAAAAGTTTATCTTGTTGCTTATATTTTTTAAGTATTAGTGTTAGTTATCATGTTGTAATGCTATTTTACTGTTCAAGTTACATTAATTTAATGTAAAGTGGCTTTCATGCTCTTTAAAACAGAAATAAATGAAGAAATGACATTATAGCACAACAATAAAATATCGAATGCGTGCCGCAGTGCGAGTTAGGGCGTCCCCCGGAGGCGACGCGTACCGACCCGCCCCTGTCGGTACGAACATCGGCAACTGCGGCGATGGGGGCCGCCACCAATCACGCCTTGCCCAGTTAGGCGAGTCGAGGAGAGCAGAGTGCCGGGTGGGCACATGGAATGTAAGAGGTTGTGTGGAAGGTAAGTTGCACGAGCTGATAACCGTCATGGCGGACAAACAGCTAGACGTGCTCTGTGTAACAGAGACCAAGCGAAGGGGCAGCGACGCCTGCAATCTTCCTGGTGGCGGGATGTCTCTGTGGTCTGGTGTACCAGAGAGCGATCGAGCCAGCATGGGGGCAGGAGTGCTGTTGTCCTCTCGCTTGGCCTCAGGCGTGAAGGATTACGGAATGTATGATCCCAGACTTCTATGGGTCCGTATAAAACTAGGTGTCACCAAGGTATTCATGGTTGTAGCATATGCTCCCGTAGGATCCTCGGTGGCAGGCTGTGCAGTCCAGTTACATGGGCTGTAGAGCCTGTGTGCGGCTGGATGATGGCATGTCGCCTGGGTTTGACGTCAATATCGGCGTTAAGCAGGGGTGCGTTCCTTCAGCCAGGCTGTTTATCATATATCTGGATAAATGTCTTCAAAGATTGAACGATATGAATTTGGGAGCCAGATGGGCGACTCAGTGGTCACTGCTCTGCTTTATGCAGAAAGAGATGAAGCCGGAACAGATGTAAAAGTAACAATAGGTAATGATGTACTAGAGCAAGTGTATGAATTTGTATATCTTGGATGTGGATTTAGCCGAGATGGAAGGTACACCACTGATATAGAGCGAAGAGTGAATGCGGGAAATAGAGTGAACGGAGCGTTGGGGCAACTTCTCGGTAGCCACCATCTCAGCCAGAAGGCACGTGTAGCAATACATAACGCAGTGCTTGTCCCAACATTACTGTATGGAAGCGAGAGTTGGGTATGCAGAAAAGAGTATGATAGTAAAATTAATGCGGTCGAAATGCGATCTCTGCGGAAAATCTGTGGAGTTAGGCTGACCGACCGCATTCGTAACGACGACGTAAGAGAGCGAGTAGGTATGAAAGAGAGTATTGGTGTAAAGATGCGAAAGGGAATGCTCCGATGGTTCGGACATGTGGAAAGAATGCCGAACGAACGCCTGGTTAAGAAGATATACAATGCGAAAGTGGAAGGATGTAGGTACTGAGGGAGACCGAGACTAACCTACCTAGACCAGATCGGTCATGTACTGAAGGAAGGTGGAGTCAAGAGTCTCCGAAACCGGCGAGCGTGTATGAAGAGAATTATGAATGTTGAGGAAGCGAGTGAAGTATGCAGAGATAGAGTTCTCTGGCACTCTGTTCTCTCTGCCTACCCTGCAAGGGATATGGCGTGATGATATGTATGTATGTATCATGAATACCTTGGTGACACCTAGTTTTATACGGACCCAAAGAAGTCTGGGATCATACATTCCGTAATCCTTCACACCTGAGGCCAAGCGAGAGGACAACAGCACTCCTGCCCCCATGCTGGTTCGATCGCTCTGTGGTACACCAGACCACAGAGCCATCCCGCCACCAGGAAGATCGCAGGCGTCGCTGCCCCTTCGCTTGGTCTCTGTTACACAGAGCACGTCTAGCTGTTTGTCCGCCATGACGGATATCAGCTCGTGCAACTTACCTTCCACACAACCTCTTACATTCCATGTGCCCACCCGGCACTCTGCTCGCCTCGACTTGCCAGACTGGGCAAGGCGTGATTGGTGGCGGCCCCCATCGCCGCAACTGCCTAAGTTCGTACCGACGGGGGCGGGTCGGTACGCGTCGCCTCCGGGGGACACCCTAACCCGCATTGCGGTACGCATATCGAGCAACAACTAATATATTTTATCAAAATACATTTATCTCCATTCTCCTGTTCTTATCCTAATTATTTGGGGTCGACGCAATAATGTACTTTGCGTCCACCGTACATTTTGCAAAAGTTATTGGCAATAGTTTTATGACCGGCCGCCTGCCTGACGCTAACCCTCATATATATAATACCTAATTTTATCTCATGGGCCATTAAAGTTCAAATTCAGTTCTGTTTTACAAAGTCCCTGCTAAGATATAGGCTTCTCTAAGAGAGACAATGCTGTGATAGTCCCGTTTTGCAGATGGGTTAGCACGTTTGGTGTCTTAAATTGTACATGAAAATGTTTATTCTTATTCGTCTGATGATCTCTCAGTTGTTTTTTACGACTGCCACGGGCAAGTAATGAATATTGTCACCATAGGACAGATTTTAAGTAAATATACTTTAAAAGGTAAAGGTGTTTAAATATACGCAAGAATAAGAAAGAAACGAACGCTAGTTTATGTTAAGAGAGTTTTGGGTTTTATCGCGCTCTTACATCATACTAATTTATTTGGTGTTTTGTAGTATTTATTATATTGCATAATGTTGTTGGTATGTTATGGAATACTAGTAAAACAGCTCGTTGATTTGTTTGTAGAAGTCGATATATTATCGCAGCACCATCTGGTGGCGAGTTACATCAATGAGAATGTAAACCTTTGTCGTGAAAAAATACATATACATACCGATTTTCAGAATGATCCGTTAAAATAGTTTCTAAGTTTAGCGCTATCATATATACAAACATCCTTTTTTTATAATCATAAATGATGCAGGTGAAGTTCTGAAGTGTAGTAAATATACCTAATAGAATAATGGTTTACATGTATTTTCATGTGTTGCCAAAATCCGCAAAGAAATCATTAATTTGGTTATCAGCGCGCAGTTAATGGTAATGATTTGACGTACTGATTGACTGACTATTAATAGGCTACTAATATATATGATGTAGAAGTATTACATAATATATGAAGAAAACTAAATAAGACTTGGCCGTATGGGCCTTGTTCCCTTTACCTGCTCGAACCGGCGAACAGAACCACAAAAGAAGTATATTTTAATATAGTATCATATTTCTATACCATTTTGACGTGACTATTATTCGAATATTTAATAAATAAAAACCTGATTAGCTCATATTGATATTGTCAAATATAATCAAGGCATAAAAAGTGTCTCATAATGTAATGGATACGTTATGTCTAAGAATCACAGATAGTTGTAAAGTGACAGCAAGGTTAACGAACTGCTATATGCAACTAGATAACTTTTTTATATATCTTTTGGATAAATATTGATAGATCATGATGTGGACAAATTTATTTAGACGAGAAAAGTTACTTTCATTAGTAAATAAACATTAGTTACCGTTCATATTCTTTTACATTTTCTTCTTAGCCCATACAATTATGTCATTTTTAGTTACGTGTGCCTGCAGATGGCGTGATTTAGCTTACCATACTACGCTTACGAACGGATTAGCCTATGCCAATCTATTCGCCAGTGTAGAACATAAAACTCTATGGTTTTATTTTAAGTTAGACCTCTCTTAAATTAATCTGTGTAACAGAAGGCAACTATATAATATTTAAGCATATAACATGAACTGAAGAAAAGTTCTGCTATTCTAAGCAAAATCCAAAGAAAACGCTATTGCTAACAAAAGTTAGTGGCAATCTTTTCCTCTTATTGTAGTAGCAAACTGTGTCTGATATTAGGACACCTAATATGGCTAAATTATTGACATTTATTCATCTTCTAACAAGAGCCTACTCGGCGTCTTTTGATAGACGTTTTTTTTTTCTATTCATGTAATACGAACAAACTACAACGGTTACAATTATAGTAAGAGCTCTATAGATCTTCTATAAATAGTTCATGCCTTATAAAGCATTGTTTAATAATTGTGTTTAGTGATAAGTAATTCAGTAGCTAAGCTCTCGTAGCTGCCCAGAGGTCGTTTGTATTGCACACATCTTTGTCAACATTATTTACGCCATCCACTACTGGACGTAGGTCTACTTAAAAGCCACATGGTGTGGACATTCATTAAAGGGGTTATTACCATAATTACCACATTTGATAAACGGGTTTTCGATCGCAGTAAGAGGTCATATGGTTTCTGAGGGCTACCAGTTATCCTTCTAATTATTCTTCAGCCAATTTTTAGGACTCCCATGGCAAATAAGGGGTGGCGATAATTGTATTATTGTAAATGTGCTTTTGAGTAAATACAAAATTAATTCACTCGACTAAATCTTATACTAAACTACTCCATATTCAATTATAACACTAACAGACTACTCTGAACAAGGCTTTTAACGACGTATATTATCGCAACATTTTTTGGTGATGACAGAAACATCTGAGCAATGGAAACGAACCGCGTGGGATTTATCGATGACTGTATCCAAGATCGTCGTCATACATACAGCCACAAAGGTTGCACAGTAAAATAATAATTCAAACCCAAATGCAAATTAAAGTTGATTGACTAAGTAGTGACCTTCTATGTTTGGAGTTGTGGATTCGATTTTATCACTCAGGGCAATTCTTATTTTAAAAATTGATCTTTTAATCTGATCGTATTATATGCGTGTATTATGATATGTAACCCTTTTTTGCGGTGAGCTATGGTGTGGTCACTCCCCGCCAAATCGGTCCGGGGCGACGTAAGAGACGACCCACCCTGCAATGCGCCTCACTTGGCCGTGTGAGCGGACAGCTTTCGCCGTCAGTGCATCGTCCTCCCGCGGTGGCCTCACTTCGAGTGGACTAATCCCCGGTCCGATCACCCAATGCCTCGGCTAGGGAGGCATTAGGCGCAAATATTCCCGCCTGCGCCACCCAAGGCCCCGTTGGCGGCCCGAGTCCGCGTGGAGAGAATCCTCCCGGACTCGTTCCGCCGCCTGCTTCTGTGAGAAGACTGCATTGCAAAAGGCGGCGACCGCGTCCCAGTGTCTGACGCTGTCGACCATCGCTTTCACAACTGCCGGCAACTTCAGCTCGGCACCGATGGCAGAGATGAGGTCACGGCGCTGGTGAGTCCAGGCCGTACAGACCTCGAGCGTATGCTGCGTCGTGTCATCGTCACCTCGCATTCTTGGCAGGACGGAGTTAACTCCCTCCTTGCGACCGTGTGCAAGTACTTGCTAAAGCAACCGTGGCCCGACAAGACCACCAACAGTTGGAAAGAGAGGACTCCGTGCCACAGCTCAATCCACTCTATCAGTACGGGCCGGTGGGGCCACAACGGTACGAACACCGTATCGAGGACTCTCCAGTCGCGTAACCTAACGGACAATGACGTCCCAGTGGGCGTCTTCGTGCCAGGTGGATAGCTCGCTGAGCGATAGGAAGTCACCCTCGGCGCATACTAAAGACACGAGCCGGTAGAGATCGGAGAGCATCTCCGCCTTCAGGCTCCCACGCGGGTGTTTCGGCTAATGCGCATGCCGCCTCGGTTGCCACCGTTCAGTAACCGCGGATAGCTCTGACCGCCAATGAGAGGAATCCCTAGGAGAAAGTTTCATGAGTAGGTAATATTATATAATTTCTCTGAGTCTAAATCAAACATAGTTCTTTGTTTAAACTACGTTACACTTTTGTATTCGCCATCACTTTTCATCATTATCATCGTCATTTAAACTCATACTGAGAATGAAAGATTTCACGAGGGACAACGACGGGCGAGCCCGAAAGTGTAACCCGTCAGTCGAGTCTCCTAAGTCAAGGAATCGGTTCCAGGGTCCAGCTCAATTAGTGGCGAGGAATGGTACTGGTAGGCTATGAGACCTCTTCCCCCACTCCGTTGCCCAGGGTCGAAATTAGACTAGTACAGCAAACTAACCAAATAGATTGGCCTGTATAGGATAAGGTTTCGTTTGCTTACTCTTGTTGAGTGGGGATGAATTGTATACTTAATGTGGTATTTAAGCCCTAGTGTGGTGACATATTCTGGGACGCGGTCGCCTCCTTCTGCGAGGACGTCATCTCGAAGAAGGAAGCGGCGGACCGAATCCGAGAGGATCTTTTCTTCGAGGATTCGCGCCGCTGCCGGCGACTGGGACCGCGGAGGAGTGAATACCTCCACCTCATGCCGCCCTAGCCGAGGCAGCGGGTGACCGGACCGGGGATTAGTCTGGTTGCCCTGCGAGCGAGGCCACCGCGTGAGGACGACGCCCCGATGGTGCAAACTGTCCAGGCGTCGACATTAGCGAGGATACCCGTGAGGGTAGACCGCTGGGTGGGTCACTGAAGAAAAAGGCCGCGTACCAGTGACCCACCCGCACGGCGTCGAGAGCCGCTTTTCCTGTCGCCCCGGACGGATTAGCGGGATTTGAAGTACCGTAGCCCGTCGCCAAAAAAAAAGAAGTGTGGTGACAGATTAGAATACAATGTAACATCATCCCGTGACTTGAGTGGGAATCAAAAATTAGTTAATGATTACTAGAATAATGGCTAGCAGCACTTTCCTAGAAAACTTAAAAGAGCATCTCCAATTACCAACTTGCCTGTTAACCGTGGCGATCATTGGCATTATCTCCACTGTGAGAATGCTATATCCAACAATGAACGTCGGTAAACTGATAATGAATGTGATATTGTGTTAATGTCTTGAAATGAAAAGTAATAGTTTCTCATTGTAGACCAACGCCCTGAAGGCATTATGTATGATGGAATGCATCATTAAAATAGCCTTGTACACGTCACATATATTCGGCCGGTTGAGTAACTAATGACGTTATTAATTAACGAAATATTTAAATGCGCGTGAGCGATTAAGGTAAACCTCAATGGTATATAGATAAACTTCCTTTAAGTGGGTGTTGATTTTAAATATTTGAAGTATATTAAATTAATAATAGACTTGCAATTTTGCACAAACCGTTTAAAATCATTAAATTTTATAAATACGTTCTGTAAAAATGGTTTATTGAAAATGAAACACTTGATATTTAATTGCATACTTATGTATATCTATATTTTTATAGCTAAGATATGTCGTGCCAATGGCTGTACACCATCTCAGGCTCACATCCTACTGCTGGGCTCGAATCTCTTACAAAGTAGAAGAGAAATAAGCCTACTATAGCACATATATAGAAATAAGCCTACTATACCAACACGTCTGACCAGTGGGTCAGACGTGTTGGTATAGAGTTTAACTTCGAATTTATCTACACTTGTATTGGTAATAAATTATATTATATATATTATATGCATATTACACCCCTTTATCGTCTTTTACGACACGCACGGGTAAGATAGCGGGTGATGAATTGAATTTTTATTCCTTCATCACACGGATAACGGCCGACTGGTTTGTTCAATGTGTATAGCATGCAAGTGTGGATGAGGTCCATGGCTATCCTTCTTAGGGCTCTCTGTTCTTGCCACAAAGGCGAATACATTAGGCGATCACGAAAGGACATCGTGGTCAGAGTTATATACGGTGGCGAGGGAATCTATTGTTTGACCCTCTCCCGTGGAACTTGGAGGCAGATATGTTCGTTGAACTTTAGAGGCACCCGCCTTCTTTGCAAGTAGGGAGAATCAATACATTGTTCAGCGAGCTGGATGTCTAGCAGAGCGACGATGCGACGTCTCTGCCCGTTGGCCAGTCCAACTAGAGAGGTCTTTGTTCGGTGTTTGGACCGTCAAGGCCTTTCGGCCAATGCCGATGGAGGGGTTGTGACGGTAATCTTCTCTTGTCGACCAGTGCAGGTCTTGAAGGAACATGATTACTTCTGAAACTACCACACGCAATGCACGCAAGCATACGAATGCTAGGAGCAAAAGGAGACCAATCTGTCACCTCTGCAACTGTACGTTCTAGATATGCAAGGCCTGGGTAGAGCAGCGTCGTGAACTCTTGCAACTATCGGTGCCTACAGCTGATATCTCCACTCTGATTCACTTCGTCACTGAGACCTTGAGTGACATAGGCACGAGCTCTTGTTGCGAGAGTGTCGACGTAGGACCGTGCCCGAAAAGGTAACCCAGGCGTCAAGGAATCGGTACCAGTGGTATGTAATGACGGTTGGGAGATAATCCGGTAGGTCGTACGTCCAATCCGTTGTCGGAACAGATGAGATGAGTCCAGATATATTCTGGACTGGTCTGCCATAAAAAAATAAAAATAAAAAAAGGAGCAGGAGGACAATTTGTATTCATTACCTAATATCACACAAACAGATAGATATTTATATATGGAGTAAATGAAAAATGTACTGACAAAGATTGAAGATATTATTATGAGGTTTAGACACGTAGAAGGAAATACATTGACGAATCATCTAAATAATAATTTTTCTTGTTAAGTAAGCCTCCGTAGAATATTTTTTTGTTTGATCAACAATTATTTGATTGTAATCTGTGCTCATTAATTGTATGTGCGTTTGTCTGTGTGTTATGGGACGAAAATTAAATAAATCACCATCATTTACTTTCCTGAAAGTCTTCGAGTAAAAAGGTAGGGAGGGAGCAGCAGCTCAATCTTTTAACAGAGCGAACTGTAGATGTGTTGCGTTACCGATTAAGATATCGAATTAGTTTCATAGGATCGTTTCACAAATTGGGTTCTGAGAGAGGCTAAACATTCATCTTTGATGTTGGTGTATTTATGTACAGTTCCCCGCAATACATGAATTATATCCTCAGTGCAGAGTTTGTATGGGGAAAACTCTTTCGAATTCTTATCTATATACTTGTGTACTTAGCAGTACTACCTGTCCGGAAAACCAGTACCGGATTTATGGTGATATTTAAATTGAGCATTTACATTTTCTGTTTACGATTCCATAAGTATAGTTATCGAATATACGATTGAGATAGCGCCACCTACTAATCTAAATAAAATACTACCAACCCTTACTTTGCTCGTGGATGTCGTAAAAGACGACTAAGAGCTTTATAACGACCTGGGCCAACTCCATCTGATATTGAAAAAAATAAAAAATAATAAAAAAAATATTTCCAATAACTGTTACAATGTGTATTATGAAAAAAGAGTACATATTGTATCGACCCCAAGTAATCATGGTCACGGGAGGACCATGATCACTTTACAGTATATATATATATATATATATATATATATATATATATATATAGAAATATTCTGTTTTTAGGCAGGATGTAAATGGACCATAGCATGTCTCAAATAAAAAAATTAGAGTGCTATATAAATAAGAAAAGCATGTAGTTTAATAATATAAGAAATAATTGTATCATTACTTATTGCAAGCAATCAAATATATTGCATCGCTTGCATTTGTTCTGTGATTTGCTTACCGTGCGTTTTCGTTGTTTAATCTTACTGTTCGTATTCTCTACGTGATCATATCTAAGTATTTAGTCTGTAGTGTTTACATATGCTAATACGATTCACTCGTCGGACACGGACTGATGGACATACTGCGCATAAACTCACGTCGGCGATAAGTCACCGCTCACTAGCCAACATAAATCATGTAAGTGATTTTTAAATTTAAATATCATTTAATAATATTGGTTATATATTAAATATTAATTCTCATTTTATTTTAATTATTCTATACTGTTAACGTTTTATATCTTAAGAAAATATATTTAGTTTATCACGAAACGTGAGATATATGGATAATGAACATTTAATATTCAGGATTTTTATTACGGAACAGTTATTACTATTTATTATGAGTATACATATTGCGTGTGTTAACGAATAAGCGATAGGATATACGAAAAACATTTGTACAAGAAGCTCGAAATAATCTCGCGATCGTACCAAAAGTGCTGTTGGAGTAAAGGATGTGTTAATTATCAACTAAGACTTTGACTTTGAAATATCTCCAATAGTAGTTAGGTAAAGGCGTGAGCGGGTATCCATTTTGGGTACGAAGTAACCACCGAAGACGAGGATTTGGTATGGGGGTTATATAGTACGAAAGGTTATGTGGTTACACGGAGACCATTTCGGCGCTCCGGGCGGTTTGAGCGGGGTTTAATCGGATAATAGCCTGTCATAAAATAGAACACAAATAATAAATCGATTACACAAATGACGAAATGGTTTAAATAATATTATATTGTGTCGCAGATTCTATATCAACGCAGGACAATTTTTTTGTGCCGTCTACAAATGGTTGTTTTCAATTTAGGTGTAATTTAGGTCTATTAATTTTATATTTATAAAGCCCACCGCGATATAAATGTTATTTCATAAATTAGATTGTTGTATTAAGAAACAATTATATATTGAATATTGATTTAATTTTTAGTCATATTTAATTTGAAGTTTAGTGATAGGTGCTTAAATTAAACTTTATGAAATAAAAATACTATAGTCACCATCATTCCCTTCCCGTAGATATCATAACAATAAAATAGATAGATAATGTATTTTCAAGTGAGGGAAAGGTCAAAAGAAAACCAAGACCCTTAGCCAGCATAGTTATAAACTACTTTTCCTCGTTTTCTAAAAGAAACCTTTAAAATTAAGAAATGGTAAAGGAAAAAGAAAGCATGGTTCGAACCCTGAACCTTACGATCGTTAGGTACAACCTTAAAAAACTACACCAACGAAGCAATCTGTGATTGTAGGGTAAAGATTATGCAGATAAAAAAGGTCACTATAAAGTCGGTAGTCACAACACAGTTGGATTGAGGCCACCGGCGTCACTTAGCATGCTTTTGACATACAAATTCAAATGTTTAATTATTCATACCATACAATAAATAATTGCGTTGCGTAAAAATTATACCAGCCGTATTTTTATAATTTAAATTATATAATTATATTGAATTGCATTTATATTTTCTAAATTAATAAACGCTTTATTTTTTTTTTCATTTGAATGACCCTGATGTTTACGTTATCATTTGTGATGTTGCGAAAACTTTTGTTATTGACATTGCAATTATCGATTTGATTAATATACACTATAAAGAATTTAATGGTTATATCATTGATATATTCGTAGAACAAACGTATAGCGGCGTACGAGGTCAAAGACCTATACGATTTGTGCGACACCCACGAGAAAAAGGAGAGTGGTGACTTACGGATGAAAAAGTTTCATCGAATCATCAGCCTATCCTCTTGACAATAATAGCTCTTATTGACAATACCCTACATTGAAGAACTAATTCTTGTATTGGCAGAAACTCTGCAAACATTTTGTTAATATCTACAAATTGCATTCAGACCAAAAATTTTAGATCGTACAAAATTTTGGGCATCGAACCCGCGACCATTGGCGCGAAAGATTTGTATCTTAACCACTACACCATCCATCATCATCATCATTCTCCTCCTCTTATCCCAATTAATTAGAGTCGATACAATATGTATTCTTCTTTCATAGTACATATTGTAAAAGTAATTCGCAATATTTTTATGACCGGCCGCCTGACAGACATCAACCCTTCCTGGAAATGTAATTATTGACCAAACGACATCAGATGGAGTTAGCCTAGGTTGTTATAAGGGTCATAGTCGTCTTTAACGACATCCACGAGCAAAGTAAAAGTTGGTAATATTCGAAGCAGCTACCACACAGTTTAACCATTACGCCATCCAAATGCAGATTATACTTACATACATACATACATATCATCACGCCATTTCCCTTGCAGGGTAGGCAAAGAGAACAGAGTGCCAGAGAACTCGATCCTTGCATATCTACTTCACTCGCTTCCTCAACATTCATAATTCTCTTCATACACGCTCGCCGGTTTCGGAGACTCTTGACTCCACCTTCCTTCAGTACATGACCGATCTGATCTAGGTAGGTGAGCCTCGGTTTCCCCCGGTACCCACATTCTTCCACTTTCGCATTGTATATGTTCTTAACCAGACGTTCGTGCGGCATTCTTTCTACATGTCTGAACCATCGGAGCATTCCCTTTCGCATCTTTACACCAATACTCTCTTTCATACCTACTCGCTCTCTTACGTCGTCGTTGCGAATGCGGTTGGTCAGCCTAACTCCACAGATTTTGCGTAGAGATCGCATTTCGACCGCATTAATTTTGCTTTCATGCTCTTTTCTGCATACCCAACTCTCGCTTCCATTAGAGATTTTACTTACACGTCTATATTCTATCTATACATATAAAATGTTTTGCCTTGAACGGCTGTCTGATTGACGGATCAATGTACAAACTCAACCAGCGATCGTAGAGCCGTGAAGCTTGGAGGGTGTATTTGTTTGTATAACGTAGGCATCCAAATAGAAGGGATTTTTTGAAATTTACTTTGAAGTGGATATAATATTCCTAAGTGCTTTTGATTTAAATTACTTTTTATTTTGACACATGTCTAAAATCTCAATTCGATTTTATTCAAAACTCACTTGTTCAACTCACATAAAAGCTTGGTGCCATACAAATACTCTTTAAAATTGGAATGTCTCGAAAGTCATCGCACTATATTATCACGATATTTGATGATTTCTAAGCTTTAGAGAGGTCATGTACTTTTTGGACACAGCCTCATAGGGACGCAAAATTCGAAATTTGAAATGGTAATAGTTAGAATACTTTGGACATAAAATATACAAATCAATAAATATTTAAAAAAAAATGTAAAATACAAATATAAAATAATTGTTTTTCTTGGATATTTGAAATAATTTGAATGTAAAGCTTAATCAAACCTCAAGATCAGACTTTTAATGTGGCGTGAAACAGTCTGCTTCTCTCATGGCCAGCCTTATATGGCATGCTACAGAGTAAGCGCACAGAATAGAGTGGTGATTCTAGCAACCGAAGAAAAAACAAAAACTATTGTTCACAGATAAATACTGCGGTAGGTATAATATTTAGAATTCGTTGTAAAAAGATGATACCCCCCGTGTAACTTTCACCAGATCAACAGTCGAGCTCCGTGTTCATAAAATATAACAAAATTTAATTTGATGTTGACCTTTAAATCCCAACATTATAATAAAGATTGTTATATTTTATAAATATTCAAACATTGAAACATAATAATTTACATGTTATAATAAAATTAATAACGTGAAAAACTAATTAAAAATCCTATTAGAACCATTCGTATTATTGTATCATTCTGATATTCTACGCGGACTAAGCCGCGGGCAAAAAATATTTTTATATAAAAATGCATGCATATACGAGTATATATATATACATATAAATATTATGTTAAACACGTGACAATTTATAAACGTGACGATATAAATTATGAATCCATCGTTTCCGCCCACAATGCTTCTTACGATGGTATGGTATATACAGTGGTGGATATATAATTAGAAACACCAAATATGACTTAAATTTTTAATGCTAATACGGTTAATGCTCCCCGTGTGGCGACGGGATAGAATACATGTGTCGCCACCCCTTGCTTGCCCGTGGGAGTCATAAAAATCGACTGAGGTTTCACCAGGATAGTGGGCAGCAGCTCTCCCCTGGGATACGTATAACACCACACTGTGATCGCCAACCCGCCTGCCAAGCGTGGCGATTATGGCTCTAAACCCCTTAATGAGTAACACAATTAAAAAAACGGCCCCCAGTCACGGCAGTTCCAATATCCTACGGGCTCATCGTGGTAGCGGGCCTGGTAGCGATGGAATAGGGGGTGCTAAGAATCCCCGGCAGCGATCCGGCTACCAATCAAAACGACCCTTGGCCCTGGTAACATACAACATTCGGATACTTAGGACCGACGAGAAGGTCATCGAGCTGGAAGAGGAATTGAGCAAAATCCGCTGGAACATGGTAGGATTAACAGAAGTGCGAAGAGAGGGGGAGGGCACGATAATCCTCCTGTCTGGAAACTTGCTCTTCTACCGGGAGGTGATCACCCGTCCCAAGGCGGTATAGGGTTTATCGTTCGCAGATCTCTCGTAGGCAACGTGGAGAGGATCGAGAGTGTGTCGACAAGGGTAGCATACCTTATACTCAGAATTACCAAACGGTATTCGTTGAAGGTCATACAGGTATACGCACCGACCTCGGTATACTCCGACAACGAGGTGGAGGCCTTTTACGAGGATATCTCGAAAGGCATACACGCGTCCAAAACCCACTTCACGGTGGTTATCGGCGACTTTAACGCGAAACTAGGCAAAGAGAGTGTGATGAGTTGAGAGTGGGGAAACATGGATATGAACACAGAAACCAGAGGGGCCAGAAACTGGCTGAATTTCTGGAGAAGGAAAGCCTCTTTATGATGAATTCCTTATTAAGAAAGCAGCCACAAAGGAAATGGACCTGGATTAGCCCCGATGGTTCAACAAGAAACGAGATAGACTTCATCTTGTCGGACTAACGACATATATTTAATGATGTTTCAGTGATCAGCAGGATTAAACCTGGAAGCGATCACCGAATAGTACGAGGCACATTAAATATCTACACAAAAGTCGAACGGTCACGCTTAATGTACTCTACCCTCCGAACTACACCTGTCCAATACCAGAACCTCGAAAGCTTTCAACTCGAACTACACAATCGCTTCCAAAAAAACTTTCTGACCAGACTCTCAGGCTCATGGAGAGGAGAAAAGAAATGATAGTACAGTCTTCAGCCGATTGGTCCGAATACAGGCAGCTAAATAGGCAGATCTCCAGGTCTGTGCGTCGCGATATTTGCCAATTTAATACGCTTCGTGTTAAAGAAGCGATAGAGCGGAATCGAGGCTCAAAAGTGTTCGCACAAGATCTGTCTATTGGACAAAGCCAAATGACTAAGTTACTAAGTGTTGGCCCACGATAATATATAAAACATTTATTATTAACCGTATTAGCATTAAAAATTAAAGTCATATTTGGTGTTTCTAATTATATGTCCACCACTATATATATATATATATATACATACATATGTAGTGGTAGTATAAGTATGAAATTGTCGTTTCGAACAAAAAAAATGGTTTTAATGTATCAACATTAAAACCATTTTTTTTTGTGCATAAAACAGATTTCTTTAATCAAAGTATTTACCCTCATTATAAATATATTTCTAGCAGATAATTGGAAGATCATTTAAACCTTTGCGATAGAACTCTGGGGTCTTGAACTTCACAAACTGTGTGAAGGTATTTTGTACTGCTATTAAAATTATTCCGTGCAAAAAAAAAAAAAAAAAAAAAAAAAAAAATCGCGGACAAAATTTTGTCGGTTGGGGCGAGGTCTGGCGAGTACGGAGGATGATCTATGGTTTCTAACTCAGCTCTATCAGTATGAGGTCTTGGGTTATCATAGAGCAATAATGGTTGAGATCGATTGACAAGTCGGGGCTGTTTTACTGCGAGTTTTGCCATCATTAGGAGTTCTGCACAGACATCTGCGTTTATTGCTTGATCAGATCTGAAGAAGCTGTGGTGAATTCGTGATTATCTAGCTTGCTTAATTTACGTCCAATAGATAACTAAATAATGATAGCATTTAGTAAAGCTATTTATTATATTCTAGAGTTATTAATATGTACAAAATAATTGAAAGCAAAATTAATGCGGTCGAAATGCGATCTCTGCGGAAAATCTGTGGAGTTAGGCTGACCGACCGCATTCGTAACGACGACGTAAGAGAGCGAGTAGGTATGAAAGAGAGTATTGGTGTAAAGATGCGAAAGGGAATGCTCCGATGGTTCGGACATGTGGAAAGAATGCCGAAAGAACGTCTGGTTAAGAAGATATACAATGCGAAAGTGGAAGGTTGTAGGTACCGAGGGAGACCGAGACTAACCTACCTAGACCAGATCGGTCATGTACTGAAGGAAGGTGGAGTCAAGAGTCTCCGAAACCGGCGAGCGTGTATGAAGAGAATTATGAATGTTGAGGAAGCGAGTGAAGTATGCAGAGATAGAGTTCTCTGGCACTCTGTTCTCTCTGCCTACCCTTCAAGGGATATGGCGTGATGATATGTATGTATGTACAAAATAATTTTTCTTCATAGATAATGCAACACCATCACATTTCTTTTGTTGGAACGGTTGAAGATAAAATTAATTTAGTTAATCAAGTCTAAAAAAAAAAAAAAATCAAGTCTTAATTTAAATGTAATTTACACTAATTACTATCTCAGATAATGATGATGGGTAAGAAAGAGGTTAGTGAGAATTATTCCTACGCTACGTGACCACATAGAAAGACGAGTTTAGCTGTGAAATCACTATACTATACTAAATTACCAAAATATTCCGAACAAGGTTATAAACATTATATTATTAATAATAATTACCTACTCGTATATACTTTATAATTACAGAATTAATCCTTGCGTTTAATGAATACGCTACTCTATTTGTATTTTCAATGTTATTGAAAACAGCAGGACCAACCGGTACCAAAGGGTCTATGTACCGTCGAATTTAATATTACATACACATTGTTTTGATACATTTATAATGAAATACCATCGGAAAGTTTTAAATCAGAGTCACCTATGAATCATATAAGAGACGAATCTGCAGCGTTTCTCAGAAGTGGATTCGTATAGAATGATTCAAATTACTGGTCAGCAAACACTATATTAGGTAGTTTTTTTCGCTAAAGTGTGGGTCGATAGTAGCTCACGCGATACAAATACATTCACGAGGATGCAATAAAATATCAAGTAGTAGTTTATGCAAGGTTAGATTGTTTTGATATATTTTAAACTTGATTTATTTCATGATTTCATTATTTAATTATTTAGTGAGCGATAAAGAATATGGCGATTGACGTCTTGAGATCAGCTGATCGTTAAAATTAACGAAAATCCTTGTTGTAGTCTCAATACTTTTAAATCTATAACCAAAAGAAAGAAAACATTCTGTCCCGATGCAATAATTTAAATTTAATATCAAGATCGGGAAAGAGTATTATAAATTAATTAGATAATCCTTACTAATATTATAAATGTGAAAGTAACTCTGTCTGTCTATCTGTCTGTCGCTCTTTCACGCCAAAACTACAGAATCGATTTAAATGAAATTTGGTACACAAATAGTCTACAGCCTGATAACATAGGCTACTTTTTAATATAAAAAAAGGGTTGTAAAGGGAGATGAAAAGTTGTAAGAAAGTATCGTCATTTTTAAAGCGAGAAGCTTGAACCTTTTTTTTAGGCTATTAATTTTAATGTCATATTTATTTATATAATAAATAAATATGACATATTATATATATATATATATATATATAATAAATAAATATGATATATTTATTTATATAATAAATAAATATGACATTAAAATTTCGTAAAAATAAGGGGGTAAAATAAATATAGGGGATGAAAAACTTTAGGAAAGTTATCTTTTACACGGGCGAAGCTGCGGGCAGAAGCTAGTATATAATATTTCTATGTGTCGACGAAGTCAAAATACAAATCATTACTACCTTGCCCGTAAGGGTCGTAAAAGATGAATAAGGGATGCGTATAACATCTATGCAAGAGAAAGAAAACTCGATATAAAACCTTATACCAGCACGTTTAAGTAGAGGGTAAATACAGTACGTCAATTTGCCTTCTATCGTAAAAGAGGCTTGATCCCAGCAGTGAGATGTATATGAGCCGTGTAGAAAAGAGACATTCAAGAACACATTAAACCACTCCCTTTCTAATCTTTGGGTGCCTATCTATCCTATCTTTCTTTCTTTTTTCTTTATTAAGTGCTATTAATTTTCTCTTTTACATTTTAACTACTTTATTACTTCTCTCTTAGCATAATTATTTTTCATATTTCATATTACTTACTATGTATTCTTTCAATTTTTTTCTACCTTTTATTGTAACTGCTAATAAATTATCACAACTAATTTAGGTCCCTGATCAAGTCAGGGGTAATTTAGACTAAGTTCATGATGACTTATAAGAATAAATAAAAAACAAAATCCTTGGGTGCCACAAAAGATTAATAAGGGATATTATATGCATATAACAACATATCAATTTGCATTTCAATAAGAACATTATATTATTGCTTAGTACAGCTTAAATTTTCTCGATCGAGTATTTTAGATAGTTTGCAAGTCCCGTCTGGAGTAGTGTACTATAAGGACTTTGTACCTTGAGAAAATTGCCGGTGTTTAGGAATTTTTGCCATACCTACAACTGCAACCAATTTTAAGGCTCACATATTTAAACCATTCCCTCCCGTATCCGTAGTCATCTCCCGAGACTGTCAAACCACGGTGTCATTTATGGATACCATTGTGGATTCTGGTTTACAGGAGTCACAATGGTGGGAATTTGATGACGGATTATTGAGTCGTTCGGAAACTGTACATAATTACTAATGTTTAACATCTATTAGTAGCTTCGAATAATGCTTGTAGTTAATATTGACATAACCTTATTGCGTCAAGGCGACTCATGCGTACATGAAACCTTCGCTTCGTCTTCAATATTTAGCATATTTGACTATACTATTATTTATCTTAATTTTCGTGAAAAAAATTTATAAATATTTTTTTTATTGCTTATGGTGGCAAATGAGCATGCAGCCACACCTGATGGTAAGTGTTACTGCCACCCATGGAACTCTACCGCCGGGCGGGCCACCGAATACAAAAACTGGGTTCCGGTGGCCCGCTCGCACGGGGTGGAGAGGTACTTGTAGGGTGGGTCTATGGGGTCTTGCGCCGCTTCTTCTGTCGCCCCAGACGGATTAGCGGGGCGCGACCACTCCATAGCCCGCCGCCAAAAAAAAAACTATGGACCTCTACAATACTAAAGGTATAGCTACGCCGCTGCCTAACAATAACCCCGAACCCACTCTGTTGGGCTTCCGGCTCTCTCGCTCACCGAACGAAGCACAATAACAAATCACCATTACTCAGACGTCGATTTTGTGCGAGACTGTGGTACTCCACCGGCCGGGCCGACCCGCGGCTGTAGACAGAAAACTGCCAACAGCGTGATCCTACCACTAAAAGAAATAATAAAAATAAAATATTCATTATCATTCAGCTACTCGCAGTTCTTCTCTGAATACATGTATCCCCTAAAAATGAGGGGTTGGATAGCTGCCAACCCTTTTTATAATAAAACCGGCAACCTGTTTTATTACGCCATGGGCAGGGAAGAGGCAGCAAGAATTGTAGTCTTATTCTGTCGCCACATTGGGGAAGATAGTTAGTCACCCTATAAATTTAGATGTAATAATAATAAATTGATTTATTTCTCACCAGATGTATAAATAATTATCGTAATAATTGCTCATGGATCTGCGGCTCCAACTTCCTCTGCGGCATTGTTCAGGTTGTGCTGTATAGTTATTTAGTCGCTCCAAGTTAATATCAAAGTATTTTTATCTTTTTATTTCTAAATGAAAGTACATTAAATTAACTGTATTAGATACATTTTTTAAAGCCCGAACATAAATTAATTGTACATACACTCTTTGATATTTATCTACTCTTTTAGTTCTAATATATATTATAGCTGCTGATATATATTCATTTTAACTCGAGTTATATATAATTTGTTTGTATTTACAATAGATAAAAACATAATAACAAATTTTAATTTACCTGATGTCGCAAAAAAAATAATAGTTAAAACTAATTGCTGTTTACTAACCCACGTTTAGCTACCTCTATATTGGTGCACCCACGCTAGTTTTTATATGATTTATTATAAAAAGTATAACATAATACCATATACTCAACCTTGACTGTTTCATAATAATATAATAACATGTAAAATTATATAATACTACTATAATAATGTTTATACATAAATCTTTAAATAATACAGAACAAAGTAGCCGTCGCCATTTGTACGTTTCTATTTTTTAAACTACGCATTACCTAGATTAAAATCCGAGCTTTTATCAATAGAGAAGAGTGATTCAATAGGAAACTTTACATTGTAAAAAAAACGAAAATAAAATTAAATCTTTATATTAACAATACATATATTTTGTAACTGGTATATATTATAATACACACATTTTATAAGTGGTATATATTATAATTATAATGGGTGTAATTTATCTGCGTTAATTATATGTTTGTAAAGTTCTCCGCAATACAAGGGTTCCTTAGTGCAGGTTGGTAGTGTCTTTTAAAAATAAAAAATACAAATAAAATAAGACTGGTCACCAAAGAATAGGGGTTGGGTGGAAGGCTTAAATAATTATAAAAAACGTTTTCTTACGAGATAAATCAAAATAATAGTACTACGAAATTGTACGAGGTAAAAAGAGACACACATAAAATTCTATCATAATATAATGTATATCTCCTAAAATAAGCTATGGGTTATATAGTTATGGGGTATAACTTTGTTTATCTTTTACATATTACTTTGAGCATCACCATTATCACGCTGCTCTCATTCCAATTACTTGGAAACGACGCAATATATTTTTTTAATTGCTTAAGGTGACAAACGAGCGAGCAGTACACCCGATGGTAAGTGTTACTGCCACCCATGGATCTTTGCAATACCTAGGGTATAGCTAGGCCGCTGCCTACCAATACAAACCCCAAACCCACCCAGTTAGGCTTATTCTCTCCCATCGTATATAAATTCAAAGGATAAACCTTTGAATTGCAATAGCAATAGTTTTATGGACCTACTTCTCTCCCATCGTACGAGTACATATTGGCAATACTTTTATGACCAGCTGGCTGTATGTCCTCAATTCTCCTTGGGAATGTCATTGTTGACCAAACTACATTAAATGGAGTTGGCCCAGGTCGATATACAGCTCTTAGTCGTCTTTTACGACATCGATAAGCAAAGTAAGGATTGACAGTATTCGTAGCCACCATCACACAGCGCACGAAACCATCACATATCCAATTAAATATATTAGATACGCCCTTTACAGCATAGTAGTAGAAAATTTATATCTCAGAAGTTATTTGAGATTTAATATAGGAAGGCAGGGCGGCCGAAATTCGAAGCGAAGGGCGGGTCGCTAGTTGTGTATAAAATACTAAGCTCATATGATGCCACTTTAGGCAGCTACATACAAAAAAATAATAAAGAGTTGGCCCGTTAAAAATATAATGTTTCTCCATCCTTAAATTTATTTTCCATGGACAAAAACAGCAGCACCCCCCCAAAAAACCTCTTACGAGCTACTGCGATCATAAACCCGGGCCGGCTTGGAGTAATCAATCATAGATTCGTGTTAATTTGCTTAAAAACAAATTTATGAGCGAAAAATGACTGGTCATACGTGGGACCCGAACCTATACACCTATTAGAAATCCGTTTCAATTTCCTATTGCTTTGTTGAATTTCAGATTTGAATTTAGTGACAGTCCTATTACACAGGTTTATTATAAGTAACTAACATTTATGCAATATCAAAGCTTTTTAGCATAGGTAAAGTATTCAAATTTATTAAAGCAATAGCTGTAAATTTTGCATATCATCATAGCATTCATCTCAAGAATTCCAATGTCGTCTACTATTTAGCGGAGACGATTAACCTTTTAATAAAACCTAGTTCTGGTGTCTTTACTTTATATTTATACAAAGACCTAGTATTGTAAACTATCATTAAATACTTTGTACCTAATAGTGTTTCAACGAGGCGATCAAGTTGTCAAAACTTTGAATTCAGAAGTTATCTTACTCTAGAAATTTATGTAATCCTAGTACTACGAACTATTGTAGGATGCCATTTACTGTTTGGTTACCAGTTGTTCAACTCAGTTAACTAGTTGATGGGCTTACTAACTATATCTGTAGTGAAATTCTCTACAGCTTTCCTGCTATCCTAATACTGCTAACTATCACAAGAAACTGAACATGTCTAATGAGTTTGCCACTTGAAATCTTAGGAATATTATATAATATATTAAAAAATATAGTGCATGCCAGTACAATTAAGGTAAATTAAGTACACAAATTAATAATTGGGGGTTTGACATGCTAAAAATTCGCAAAGATGACCGTGTAGTTTTATCATGCTATGATGCCCTAGTACTATGAAGCAATTCAAGAAACTATTTCCTTGAAAATTAAGTTTGTATTGAAGATTATTTAATTTGCTCATATTTAAAATTATACATATATACATACATACATACATATCATCACGCCATATCCCTTGCATGGTAGGCAGAGAGAACAGAGTGCCAGAGAACTCTATCTTTGCATACCTCCCTCGCTTCCTCAACATTCATAATTCTCTTCATAAAATTATAATTATTTAAAACTATTATTAACTTCTTTTTAGTATTTGGTATAAAATTTAGTTTCATTAATATTTAAAATATATATATTTATATAGGAGGAAGACGCAACAAATACAAAACTATTGTTTCTCGAGGAGTCGAGAGGGGTAGCTCAAAATTCTTTCGCCAAAGATTCAGATTATAAAAAAGTTTAGTACACACTACTTACTGAATATTAATTATACTTGTAGTATATTATTTTATAAAATTGTGATATAACTTCTGCAACCATAACGCTGTCTAAATAGAAAACATTTTGCAATAAATTTGATAGCCCTATGTTGCATTCTGCATTTAAGATACGAGTGCACAACAGAGCATGCGTGATAGCCGCCGACACGCTCTTCACTCCTCAATGCATTGAGGTCAATATAGTGCGGCGTCTGGTCCAATATACCAGGGAAACAGATTTAATAAGGAGATATTTATTCAGTAGGCTGCAACTGCGCAAACGTGAACTGTCATTTTACTTGTATTTAGACTTTTATTTACTATCATAGGTGTGATGGTTTGTATTATATTACGCACTTTGAGACAATTGTGTTATCTCGTGAAACAGGTTTTCTTAACTTGTTATAATGATTGTATTGTGCTTGTAATTATATTTAGTGTTATGAGTGCAAGTGCAGTCCAAAACTTAAACGTTAAACTCGTTAAAACAAAATCATAATAGTGTAAGTTTCTTTGTGATTCAATGTTTCTGGTACGGTCCTTCATTTATAAACACAAAAATCTGTTTATTTTTTTTTTATCTTTGTTACGTGTAATTTAAAAATAAATTCTCGAAGATTGCATGTCCTTCTATAAAATAAACAAGTAGGATAACTTTATGCATGTAGTTTTCGGAAATGTCAAAAAAAGTAACGCAATTTCAATTACAGTTTAAGAATATTAGGATTATTATTATTATATTTTTTGAAATAAAAATATAAAAAAAACTTTTTTTACAAAACTATAATAATTATATCAATCTTTACAATGTGAACAGCTCATGGGAAACTCTGAATGCAATTTAACCATCGCGTGATTAGTATGACCTGTTTTTGTTCACATATTGATTTCCAAGCAACGGCTGGCTTAAGGTGTTTTATATCCTACGCTATTATTATGATACTTGAATATGTATTAGATAGCAGCTATAACTTAGTAAATATATCAACAAACTGTTACGCACAGGTCTTTAAGTTCAAATATTATTTTGACTTTTGGCAGTTGTGTGCAATTCACGTAGTAAATTGTTAATTAAAATCATTTGCTATAATGGTATGGGCAAAAAAAGTGAGGACACCCGAACGTGGTGGTGTTGATCATGCTCCTTGCAAGGTCTACTTGCGGTAGCTGGTCTCTACCTTCTCTCCAATGTCGTCGAGGGTTGTGATGGCTACTTTAGTAGTTAATTCGTAATCGGGTGCCGCGCGCATAATTACGTTACATTGTATTTGAATTTTCCGTTATATCGGGGTTTGAAGAGCAACATAGAGCTAATTCTTCCTTAAATGTACTATTTTTTTTTATAAAAATCAGTAAAGAAATAATAATAATAGATAAACTCGCTGAGTTTTCTGTCGGTTCTTCTCAGTAGCGGTTACGTTCCAATCCGGTGGTAGTTTATTTGGTTAACTCAAAATATTAAAACTGACAATATGTAAGTACCTTCGTAGGTTTTATACATAATAAATGAAATTGAATGTGAATTTAAAATTGTCTTTCTCATTCATCTGCTTATTAAAGTCAACTACGACATAGGCTCAAGAAGGATAATGACATTACGCCTTGCTTAGCAAGCAGTGTTATTTGATAGGTACTACTGCCGCTAATTTCTCTGCGACCTCTCAACCACTTTTCATAACCCCCATAAGACAGTAAGGAGTGGTAAAACATTGTGTTCTCTATCCGCCATTCCACGACTAAACTATATATCTATGTTTTATGAAACTAATTTTTAAATTATACGAAGTCCTTGTGTTAGAGGACACGTAAAGTGATCTTGTAATCAGCCTTTAAAAATATCTAAGATGGTCGATGTGATTAGCGGGGTCTCTCAATAATGTGTCTTATGGGTGTAACTCAGAGTGAACTGTCAAGCTACCCAGGCAATCTGTTTTAGTTATTTAAATTATACAATTCATATAATTGTAAAAACAAAATATATTTGTCATCATTAGCATCATTCTGCATTTATCTGAATTACTTGGGGTCGATATTTGAGAAGTTTTAGTAATAATTTTAAACATAATAATGTTTTTTATGTTTTTTATTCCTGACTGATTGGCGTGTATTGGCGGCCTCGAATACTAAAGACCTTTACATTTTCAGTGGGTAATACAAAATATAACTAAGAGCTTTACATCGACTTGTGCCAACTGCATTTATTGCCATCTGATCAACAATTAAAGTTCTGGAGGGTTGATGTCAGATAGGCGGCCGGTCATAAAACTATAGTCAAAACTTTTTCGGTATGTACAATGGAAGAAGAGTATTTGCGTAGATCCCAAATACCTAATTCAAATAAAAGCAGGTGATGATGAACTCTGTCTATATTTAAACTATAATCTCCAAAATTACAATAAGAAATTTTCTCATGGTTTTACATAAAATAAGTCTTGAAGCAATATTTAGTCTTAGTTTCATTGAAATCAGATATGAATAAACAAGCTATCATGATTTAAATATTAATATTAAATATGAAATTGTGTTAAAACTGAATTTCAAACGGACGAAGTCGCAGACTTCTTATAAAAATATATAGTTTTATTTCTTGGCCCCTCGTCAAAATATTTATGTATTATTTTCCTTTAATAGTAAACAAAGCTAGTGCGTGATACGAATTTGTACATAACCATAGTTTGGCTTATGCCCTCTGAATAGTAATAACATACTCATAGAAGGAAACGCTACTGTTTGGAGAAGGACATTATTTATACGTGACCATAGTCACGACGGCCTTGTAAGGCACCACGGGTTTATTATAAAAGATTGGTCATTATCCTTGTTTATGTTAGTTTTGCGTATACTACTAGACGCTCTTGTGCATTTTAATATATTAGACATTGAAGACGCAGATGTATGTAGGCATTTATTCATTATTCATTTCCAAGGTAACCAACACAGCAAGTAATGAAAATTTGATTATTTTTTGTCAGGCTGTAGTTTGGCATGACCATTCTGGGTGAAAACAAGGCGGCATGATATCGATAATGCGCAATGCGATCTTCTTTTGGGGTGAATGACTAACACCATGGTTAGCTCCACCGAATAGTCCAACGTAACTCCACTAAGGCATTTTTGCGAAAGACATATAACATTCCTTTTTTGAGGCTATAACCGGCTATAGCCGGAGCACCAACCAATAAATCTTTGTGGTCATTTAACTTCGCAAACATATAATTAAAGGATACAAATAGCATTAATTATTAATACTTAGATTGGTAATAATTCTTTTGTTGCGAAGGAAGTTACATTAAAACGTATTAGTAGGTGAATGATGAAACCCTTGCTCTTGCAAGAGTATTCGCTGAGTTTTGACCTTGCCATACATCAATCCCTATCAGACATACTATCATTTATTAATTAAGTATGGTTATCTTTGTAATGATGGGAAATTAATACAATTCGCCACCCGCTATATTTCACGTGAGTATCGTAAAAGACCTCCATGGAACATACGCATAATAACATCTACGTAAAACAAGGAAATCTGGAAATATAACCCGCCTGACCAGCGCACGTATTATTAATTGATCTACTACCCGTCTGTACTACAAAGTATGTACATCCCCTTTTAACATGAAGGAGGCTTAAACCCAGTAATTGTACGTGTATGAGCTGCGATTATATTCAATTATCATTAACCTAGATGACGATGATAAAATCGTGAGAAAACCTGCATAGGTGCTATGAAAGTTGTTTAAAAATGTTCTCGAAGACGTACGAAATTCATAAATCTTGATTGTTCGTCATCTTAAACAGAACTAGGACTTTGTTTGAGGGACAGGTATCTGATTGGTGAACTGTCCGTGTAAACTGACTTAGAATGCGGTACGTGGTGGGTTATGGAGCTTCATAGCTAGCCTGTTGTCACCAACCCAGGCGTCCATGTGAAGTAAATTATAATAAAAAGTAATAATAAAAAAAGTAATTGACAATGATTAAGAGTTACGGAGTTTTAATTTTGAATTGACTAATAGGATCATAAATATTGACAGCGAATTACATAAACCACATATAAATGATTAATATTAAAAACATATTGTATATAATATATGATACGATGGTTGGGGATTTACCCATGAATCCTCTGAAGTTTTTATGTTGTAAAATACGCTACAGCTCATAATAATTGAAATGATGAAAGATTGTTTATATTTTTTCTATATTACGGTTTTATTGTCTTTTTCTTCTTATGTATTGGCAATCAGCTACTTACACGAGCTATTGGTGCCAGTGTCGAGTTATGAATATCTTCACGTTTTTAGTCTTTCGATTTAGTCATTGTCTAAGTCAAATTATCACCATCAACAGTGCAATGGCCAGACTGTTAATGGTATCTTATGGGAATTTTGATGGAAAACGAAACAGCTGTAAAGCACTTTTATGTGATAGTCACTACATCCCAGTAGTTCCGCCACATCACATTACATAAAATGCCATCAAAATTATCTAATATAACACATTAAAACACTAAGATATCGAATATAATAAAAAAATATTTTATAAAAAAAACAAAAACCGACTTCAAAACTATACCTACCGACGATAAATGATATACAATAAACTTACACTAAAAAATAGAAAATAATTCTTTTAATTAGTTTAATCTCAAAAGAATAACAGAACGATTTACAAAATTATAGTATACCTACCTATTTACAGGTAGGTATGTAAAAACTTATACTATGTCAAGAAAAATGGATAATAATATTATATTTTGTATTTCAAAGCAAGGAGCATTGAATAATAATAAACGAAGTTATTAATATTTATTTACAAGTACTATTTTTTTGGAGTCGGTTTCGGTCGGTGTCGGTTTAGTGGAAAATAAGTGAATTCAGATTTTTTAATAGGTAGACCTAGTAAACGGGCTGCTCAAATGAGACCGCACTGTTTGGAAGATACGAGTGACGAGAGAGACACTCGTTTAAAGAAAAATGGGGTTAGGAAATGGTATAAATATTACAAATGAGAGTGACGAACAGCGGGTCAATAGGCTTTCTCAGATGAGGGCATACACAAACTTATCTAGGCATAATGAAACTTCAGAAAGTCATTCTCAGCGACTCAGTTTGATTCGCGAACGTTATCAAAACGGAGCAACGATCTCAACGTATTAGCTTAATACACGAAAGTTTAACAATATTGAAAAAAAAAAAATATAATATTTAAAAAAAAAAATAATATTCATTAAAAAAATATATATTTTTTTTCACTTGTTTTTACCTATTTTATACTACTTATTAGAAGTGAAATTTTGAAAAAACGCTAACACACATATTCTTTTATTTCTAAAAAGATGTAGGTGTGCGAAATTTCGTACTTCTTACTTTGAAAATGATAAACTTCCATATAAATGTTCATCCCGTGACCCTTAATTTACCCCTTAGTAACATTGTTATTTTACCATCAGGTAAAGCTCATAAAGATAATCTCCATACACAAATAATCAAACTATTATAAATTATGTACAGAGGCGTCAGAAACAGCATTTTTGCCCTACATTTTAAGGAATTATTCTCGATTTTCCCAGGATCCCAGCATCAGATCCTGATACACTGCATATGGGACACCCTTAGAGTATCCTCTTTTTAACAAAGAAAGAATTATAAAAATCCATCCATAATTGGCGTTGCTATCGCGTAACACACATACAAAAAAAAACAAAAAAAAAAAAATAGCGTTCGAATTGAGAACCTCCTCCTTTTTGGAAGTCGGTTAATAAAAGAGCACCACATGACGTTTTTAAATTCCTGTCAAAAGTCCTTTTATTGTCTTCTTCAACAATATTGTCCTGATTGATTGATAGAAGACGTTTAATATCTATGTAACATATTTTTAATAATTAATAGCAACATTTGACAGATTAAAAAAAACTTAAATCTTTTGACAGCTCGTTTCGAATCCTATTATATTCCAATGAACTTTTTATATATCATACACATACTCCACCATGTCCACCATGTTTAAAACGCCACAAACAAATAGTATAATATTATTTTACAAATATAGAACAAAGTATAAATATTTACATAAGGCACTTCAGCAAAAAATATTCACGATTACCTAAATCATTTAAGTGGTCCTTAATTGACTTTAAAAGAACGTTATGGACTATTCAGCTAAATTTGTTTAATTATATTTGCTTTAAAATTTAAAAGAAAATATTTATTTGTTTTATAGTAGATATCGTCTACAAATACTACCAACCCTTACTTTGCTCGTGGATGTCGTAAAAGCCGACTAAGCGCCCTATAAGGACCTGGACGAACTCCTGATGCCGTTTGGTCAACAATTACATTCCCAAGGAGTGATGATGCCTGGCAGGCGGCCGGTCATAAAACTATTTCCAATAACTTTTATAATATGTACTATGAAAGAAGAGTACATATTGTATCGACTCCAAGTAATTGGGATAACAGTAGGAGAATTATGATGATATAATGTCATACCGAAGCTAAATTATTTTTTATGTGGTAAATATTTTATAGATAAAAATCTCGTTTAATAAATCTTATTCACGCTATCTACAAAATTAAGTTAACAATAGCCATTTTGTAAATATGTATTGCTTGAAATAGAATAGATTATTTTTTTCCAAAGATGGGTAGTTTGATTAATGAATACAGAGGTTTTATTAGTGACTGCACGAAGCTAATCCGAGTCGAAAGTAAGCAACGAAACGAAAGAGCACATCAAGTATAACATATTCGTTTGAGTGTATTTAAATGTAGTATATTGTTAGTGGTCTTTCATACAATAAGAAAAAAATAATTTCGAAAACTACAAATGTGAATATAGTGTATAATTTTGATCAATACGTTGCTACTTTCATAGGTAAAGTCAAATTGATATTTTATTAGACAATTTTAAAATTAGAAGATATTTTTTTATTTTTAATTGCCAAGTATGGTTGTCAACTTTCGAATTAAAATTGTAATGATTAGAAATAAATTATGTCAATCTTAACGAAGATTATAAATACTTAAAATCCGTACATATTTTGTGTTTGACAACGTGTTTGTAATTATTAATTAATAAGAATCGTTTACTTTTAGCATCTAATTAATAGTGTAGATTATTATATCACCTGTAATAATACGATAAGAATACGGTATCTTACCACTGCTTAGTTACAACTTCCACAAAGAAGTAAGGAGTAGTAAGAAACCTATTGCTTGTGGATTTCGTAAAAATTAGTAGATCTTTTACAACTATCATATCGTGGTAGGAGTATTGACTTATTGAGAGACCGCCGAGATTGTCTGATTTGCATACATTTTTATTTCGGTTTTCTCATCAAATGCCACGATGCTATGATCAAGTTGCATAGTCACCTTTCACGCCTACCGAGGATTAGAGTAGGGTAGTATATCGTCATGCTAGATTAAAATTATGATAATGATAATCGATGATAATTTTCTAATCAGGTTACTGTATTTATTTTCGACAGCATAATAAATACAACGTTGGTAGCGGTGAAGAGTTCGACGACCTCGTCGGCTTAATTGAGCACTTTAGATCCTATCCCATTATCGAGACTTCTGGCGACGTGTTGCGGCTACTGCAACCAGTCAGCGGTACAAGTCTTAGAGCGCACGATATCGATAAGAAATTTCAGGAAATGCAGGTAAAGTTTGTTATATAACTTCTCATTTTTTATTGCTATGTTGGAAAATAATAAAATCAGAGAAATAGGTGAAAAAGTCAATGAAAAATAAAATATCAGATGTCGAAAACCTTATAAAATTTATTTTTTTAGGTTAAAGTAGTTAAAAATTATACATACATACATATACATACATACATACATATCATCACACCATATCCCTTGCAGGGTAGGCAGAGAGAACAGAGTGCCAGAGAACTCTATCCTTGCATACTTCACTCGCTTCTTCAACATTCATAATTCTCTTCATACACGCTCGCCGGTTTCGGAGACTCTTGACTCCACCTTCCTTCAGTACATGACCGATCTGGTCTAGGTAGGTTAGTCTCGGTCTCCCCCTGTACCTACATCCTACCACTTTCGCATTGTATATCTTCTTAACCAGACGTTCGTTCGGCATTCTTTCCACATGTCCGAACCATCGGAGCATTCCCTTTCGCATCTTTACACCAATACTCTCTTTCATACCTACTCGCTCTCTTACGTCGTCGTTACGAATGCGGTCAGTCAGCCTAACTCCACAGATTTTTCGCAGAGATCGCTTTTCGACCACATTAATTTTACTTTCATACTCTTTTCTGCATACCCAACTCTCGCTTCCATACAGTAATGTTGGGACAAGCACTGCGTTATGTATTGCTACACGTGCCTTCTGGCTGAGGTGGTGGCTGCCGAGAAGTTGCCCCAACGCTCCGTTCACTCTATTTCCCGCATTCACTCTTCGCTCTATATCAGTGGTGTACCTTCCATCTCTGCTAAATCCACATCCAAGATATACAAATTCATCCACTTGCTCTAGTACATCATTATCTATTGTTACTCTTACATCTGTTCTGGCTTCATCTCTTTCAAAGACCATTATTTTGGTTTTGCTCACATTCACGCGTAAACCCCTTTTCTTACAATCTTCTGTCATTGTGTCGACTAGGGTCTACACGTCACTCGCTTACTGTGCCAGCAGGACTGTATCATCTGCACAAAGCAGAGCCGAGCTGAGTCGCCCATCTGGACTCCCACATTCACATCGTTCAACCTTTGGAGACATTTATCCAGATAAATGATAAACAGCCTGGCTGACAGAACGCACCAAATAAAAAAAAATATAATTATGGAATAATTCATGCATATTCGAAATAAAAGTAATAATAACTGAAAAATAATGAATAAAAGTAATAACTGATTTTTATAAACCGTGATCCAGTAAAGTAATAAGATAAGTTTTATAAAATACCTATTACTATACACGCATTACATATAATACTAAAATAAAACAATTATATTTTTTTAATTCACACAAAATATTGATGAAGATAGATCAATTTGTATTATTAAACACTAAATCAAAAAAATCTTAACGTTAATTATCGTCAAACAGAAAATAAAGATTATTTTCAATCTATTGCTATCAAATAATATATTAAATATAATGTTAATCTGACACAAACAATTATTATAATTATGCCTGAGAAGCTTTAATGTAATATACCAGTTACGAATTGAATTAAACATAACATACCGAACATATATCACTAATAGACAGCAATTAAGGCACGTGGCTGCCAACATGTTCCGCTCATACATTCCGATAAGAATCCTGGTAAATATTGCAATATACATTATTCTACTCTGGTATATTAATTTACGCAAATATTAATGGCAGACTTGTATTTAATAATGTTGTTTTTTTTGCCGACAAACTGTTATCATAGTTTTGCTATGATATTATTATAAGGTGAACGAAATTCATTGTATTCAAAATCAAATTTATTCAATGCCGCTGAACCATGGTTTGATTAGATTACAAGTGTAAAGCTTATTAAAGTACATTTTGTGAACCCTAAAATGTTTGAATTAACCAGCCGTGTTATTTAATTAAAGAAAGTTTAAGAGAATATCTTTATACATAATTGACAGAGATAAATGAGAGACATCGTGCGAAACTAACTCATAACTTCTTAAAGATTAAAAGAATGTGATTACCAAAAGGTATAATAATTAGATACTTTGAACAATGTGTTGCAATAATTATATTACTCTCTTTCTGTAGTGTTTAGTGACAAAGATTACATTTTTCTTTCAAATGTTTGATATACTACATGTGTCTATACTGTGAATGCTTAAATTACTTGCTACTATAGTAATCAACAAGTAAAAATCATAGTGAGTTGGGTTAATAGAGACAAGAATAAAATAGGTTCACTTAACAGTCTGATAAAAAAAATTACATAATAATATCCTGATCCTACAATTATATAGATACAATTATTAAGAAATTATATACTTTCTATTATCTACTGGTTACAAAATTTTACGTTTTTTTAATAAATTTTTTAACTTTAACTTCTGCGTAATGGTAAGGTAGTTGATAGGAGCTGGTTCGCGTTGGCGTCTATGGCTTTACATCAAGTTTTTTTTCTATTGTTTAGCATAATCGTCTTTTACTATATCTGTAGGAACAGTGAGATGGGGAATTGTATTTAACAAATAATAAGGCTTGTAAATAATAAGGCTCGTAAAATATTAAACAACATTTTATTTCAGGAGGTAGAGAATTGTCAACCTAAGATAGACAACCTTTGTGGATTCGACGGGGAGTTTCAATCGCTTAGGGTGTTAGACGAGCGACACGTTTTCACCACAATCGAAGGGACCAAACCGGAGAATAATAATAAAAACAGATACAGAAATATAATACCTTGTAAGTATTAAAATTGTATTTAAATAAACTATGGAGTTCTTCAAACTATGCAATTCTGTGTAGCTCTTTCTTTATTTAAAAAAGGGTAACTATTAGAATACAATCCTCATCGTGACCATTTGTTGGCGTCTCATTTTTATTATGTAAAGTTATACTGGTTTTGGATGTCAAGTCTCAGCAGATTAGGTAGACTGCTATCGGACTGTAATATGAATTTAGTTAGATATTCTGATTAATAGTACAACTGCCTGTCCACTGCATTTGATAAGGTCTCATTTATTTATCGTCCTTACATTAGGCAACTCCTGATTTTCTCATTATTTGTTTTTTTAAGAATTATAATGATCTTTGATTATTGATCAACTATTACTCTGATTTACAATAAATAGTTTGAAAAAAAATGCATATACAGTAATAAGATGAAGCGTTTTTTAAATGAATTTTCAACATATTGACCAAGGTTCGGACATATTCCTTTTAATAGTGAAAATGTAAAGATTTTTTATTATTATTCCACAGATGACCAAACGCGTGTGATACTACAGAGACGTGACAGAACTGAGTCTGATTACATTAACGCGAGTTATGTCCGTTCGTCGAGGCTTTGCGGCTCGGCGTCCTCTGTACAATCTTCTAACGAAAGCCTGGACAGTGTTCGCTGTAAGCATGCAATAATTTATTTTATATACTTTGAGTAGGAAACTGTGGGTCTGAAGCTGAAGCTGTGGGTCTAAATACTCGCTTTTTAGTTGAAACAATAACATAGAGACGACTGATCCACGATTGGCATCACCAGAAGATAAAATACAGGCCAAACTTTATTGAAAAGATTCACATAATATAAATTCTTTTCAATTTCCATTGCCGTCGATCCTCTGAGTGTATTACTAGAACGTTGATGTAGATTTGTATGTTATCTGTTCGATTTTTTTTTCCATTTTATATTTACTGTATGTAAATAAAACCTCACCACTTGGTGGGACAACTAAATCCACCATGAAAGCCGTGGAAACTTTTAACATATTACGATACATACATACATACCACCACGCCATGTCCTTTGCAGGGTAGGCAGAGAGAACAGAGTGCCAGAGAACTCTATCCTTGCATACTTCACTCGCTTCCTCAACATTCATAATTCTCTTTATACACGCTCGCCGGTTTCGGAGACTCTTGACTCCACCTTCCTTCAGTACATGACCGATCTGGTCTAGGTAGGTTAGTCTCGGTCTCCCCCGGTACCTACATGCTTCCACTTTCGCATTGTATATCTTCATAACCTACTCGCTCTCTCACGTCGTCGTTGCGAATGCGGTCGGTCAGCCTAACTCCACAGATTTTCCGGAGAGTATATCGTATCTTATATCGTATCTTTTTAACCAGACTTTCGTTCGGCAATTTATTATATTATTATCGGTAATTTATATATATCCGTGTGGTGACGGAGTAAGAATACAATTCACCACCCCCTATCTTACTCGTGGGTGATCGTAAGAGACGATTAAGGGATATCCAAGCCCAGCAATGGGACATATATGGGCTGTGATGATGATGATGATGATTATATTATTTACGAAATAGAAACCGTTTTTCTATAAAGTACGCTCAAATTTATTGTATAATTAATAGCCCACGTATAATTATTATCTACACGGCTGACAAACAACTTAATAAATTGTGCTTGTTTAAGGTTAGTGGGTCAAAAATTTATATATTGGTACAAGACACAATTTATCTTGCATACTTTATGCCTGCGACATTGTAAATGCAATGTCAATAATTATACATGAATCGTTTTGTGTTGCAAATTTACAATAATGGATTATATTATATTATTCTCCACTTTGACTATTTCATAAAAAAATAATAAAGATATTCAATATGAGTTTCTGCCCCTGGCTTCGCCCGCGTAAAAGGTTACTTTCCTAAAGTTTTTCATCATTATTTTTACTTATATACTTCAAAAATGACGATACTTCCTTACAACTTTTCATCCCCCTTTACAACCTTTTTTGCATTAAAATGTAGCCTATGTGCTTTATCAGGCTCTAGACTATCTGTGTACCAAATTTTATTTAGATCGGTTCAGTAGTTTTGACGTGAAAGAGCCACAGACAGACAGATTTACTTTCGCATTTATAATATTAGTAAGGAAGATTAGATTAGTAAGAAGAGAAGAGAAGAAGTTCGTGTAGAGATGGAGTTTTAATACAATTCTATAAGTAACTTTATGGATTTTTTACAATATAAGACCATTATCGGCAGTCGGCATCACATTACTGCAAAACGAAGAATATTCCAAATAAATCCTATATCAATGCCTCTCACTAGTTTAATAGAATAGTTTAAATCCTTTCTCTATTGTGCAATAAAACCATGCCTCATAGTAATATCTATATTAGCTGAAAAAAAAGATCAGTAAAAAAAGTATGATGATGATGACAATGAATTTATCCATCCAAAGTATCTAGCTGATAGATATTCATACCTCCATCTAGCCACTGTCTCTTTTTAGTTAGAGTGTCTGGGACTGGTCTCATTTTTAGTTACAATAATTAGAGAGAAGCGCCAGTGCCTTTTTTAAACTTCAGTGTCTTATTAACTTTTACAACAACGGCAATGTGAAACACAGTTGGCGTTGCACATTATGTTACAATAGATAGAACAATGTTAGACCAAAGTGCTAATTATACAAAAAGGTTTAATATAAAGTATGGAATCTATACTTTTTAAAGTAAGGAAAATTTTAATCAAAATAAGTCCAAATTCAAATTACATTCGTTTAAATATAAATATTAAAACATTAAGAATTTATATAAACTTTGTATTAATCAACCAGTTATTAACATATAAGGTAAATCAATTATGGTGCATTTACATGCATAATGGTAATTCGAACGTCCAATAACAAGCATAGCTACCTAAAAAGTAATCATATTTATCTATTGAACTATATAAACGTGGAGTGCTTTTACATAAACTTGAAATATGATTATGGCCATGGTCTCCTTGAATTTAATTTTGCAAATAAGTTATTATCTATTAAAAGATATAGTAAACGGGATCTTATTATATGTACAATGTGGAAAGAATGCCGAACGATCGCCTGGTTAAGAAGATATACAATGCGAAAGTGGAAGGATGTAGGTACCGAGGGAGACCGAGACTAACCTACCTAGACCAGATCGGTCAGGTACTGAAGGAAGGTGGAGTCAAGAGTCTCCGAAACCGGCGAGCGTGTATGAAGAGAATTATGAATGTTGAGGAAGCGAGTGAAGTATGCAGAGATAGAGTTCTCTGGCACTCTGTTCTCTCTGCCTACCCTGCAAGGGATATGGCGTGATGATATGTTTGTTTATGTTTGTTTATTATATGTATACAACATATACAGGGTAGAAGCGGACCGCTCCCGAAAACAAAGACAGGTAACGAAAAATGATGTCACAAGCGGGGTTCGAACCCGCACCTATCGGGAATCCGGCCCAACCGTGCTGCCACTTACACCATCGTGAACTATTTTGGGACATGCAAATTTCGAATCATATTATATCTTACGTCTTCAAGGTGACGTATGCCATCTATCGGACAATGTTTACACATTGTATAGACTTAATACTTCAAACTTTACAGTTAGAATTGTATTAAACGATGACACAACCTTGTTATTCAAATTACTGAAATTTTTAGCATTTAATATGCTTAATTATTTATAAATACCCGATACGAAACGAAAAATGACAGTTGGGCCGGATTCCCAATAGGTGCGGGTTCGAACCCCGCTTGTGACATCATTTTTCGTTTCGTATCGGGTATTTATAAATAATTAAGCATATTAAATGCTAAAAATTTCAGTAATTTGAAAGACAGGTACTGGCTACTCTACTAGTCCTACTTGTAATGATAGGCTAGAAAAAAAATCGATACGGATGAAAAAAAATTTTTTTTCACCACGTGAGGTTGTTGAAATCTTGAACATATGATCTTGATGATAATGATGAGTTTTGAATAGATTGCGCCTTTTCTCATCTCTGAATATAGTTACGTATTTTTTATGGAATTATCGTTACATGGCACTGTCTTAATACGATGGAATGTGAAAAAAACTTAAATTTAATTGTGAACATTTTAATTGGGTCACCTGTCTTTGTTTTCGGAGCGGTCCACTTCCATTCTGTATATGAAGTATAATCTAGCTCAACTGGCAATGGTTCCAATGCTAGGTCGTATAAAAAAAGTTACTTATTTTTTAGACCTTTTCTGTTAGCAAACTCCATAGTATAACGAAGATTAACGATGATTATAACTAATATATTCTTATATATAATCGAATGAATATAACACTAAGGAAAATAAATAAATTAATTTAAAACAAACATCTTAAGCTTATTATATAAACGAAGATGGCGTCATGAGAAGGCGATTCGATTTTGTATGTATTACAATTTTGCAACAAGTTTAAAAATATCTATATGTAAAAATAATAAATAAGTTAAAATATGTATTTAATTTTGCTATATACTTTAAGAATAAGCTACACTTAACATGTTCAAATGTTAAGTGATTGCGAAGCAAATTATTTTACATGTTTCGCGGCAACATCAGATATTATTTATTAACATCAGAATTAAGTTTTGATGTGGTAGGACCACGCTGTTGACAGTTCTCTGTCTACAGCCGCGGGCCGGTCCATCCGGGGTAGTACCACACTCTCGCAGAAGATCGACGTCTGAGCAGTGGCAATGTGCTGTTGCTCTTCGTTCGGTGAGTGAGAGAGTTGGAACGGCAAAACTTTTTGGGTGGGTTTAGGGTTTTTATTGGAAGGAAGCGGTTTAGCTATATCCTTGGTATTGCAAAGGTTCGTGGGTGGCAATAACACTTACCATCAGGCGTGCTGCCATTCGAGTTAGAATGTATTTCTAATATTTTATTAAATATAAATTATGTCAGGAACAGATCCGATAAACCAATATATTATACATTTATATTGACATAAACATTTAATTATATACAGTTTAACAATGCTTATGTAAGAATCGATTAAATCGTGTTGTGAATTAAGGATGGACAAGGAAAAATTGTCTAAGTAAAATGCGTCACAATTGTATTGAGACGTTACGTTATAAGATTTTTAATGAGCAATTGTAGGTACTTACGCGTGCTATTCTAATCATCTTTATACAGAACTTAAAGATTACCCACTACCTACTGCATTACTTGCAATTATTAACATTTTATTAATTTGTCTGTAAGTCTATAAAGTTTGTGAAATATGCGCCATATTTCATTGTCCAAGTCCAAGACATCATTAGTGATAATTGTTAAGAGGTGTGGCACTTCTGAAGTTCTCGTCTTCTTCGTCTTTAGGAACAAAGGTCAAATTACGTTAAAATATATATTTTAAACGTAGTATAAAATGTTATTCATAAAACTATAATGTAGTATAAAGTGTTATCCATAAAAAAATCAATAGAATCTATCTTTCCAAAGTGGGTCAAAATTTTGATAAAGTTCCTAAACGTTACATGTGTATTAGGTGTAAATAAGATATAGTGATAATGTGACCGCTTAGGCCACCAAAATAAGTCCGGAAGGCATTCTCTGATCCGAGGTTTTTTTTTTAATACTCTTTTATATCTGTTTTAGCCTATCATAATTTATTTAAGCTTATCCTAAGCATACGTATAGACGTACCCTCTCCTAGTACGGTTACGAATTTATTACTGTTATATCTAATTAATATTGTAAATTTAAAAAAAAAGCAAAAATGTTTGATTTTTTAATTTAGATAAACTTAGTCATATTAGCACGACTACGGTATCGGAGACAAATACCGGGTCGGTACCCGGTATTTGTCTCCGATATCCGATCCGATCCGTGGCTCGCTCGCTAGGCGAAGAGAGGTACATGTAGGGCGGGTCTATGGGGTCGCGCGACGCTTTTTCTGTCGCCCCTGATGAAATTAGCGGGTTGTGACAATTCAATAGCTCGCCGCAAAAAAAAAAGCACGACTACGATATGATTATTATAGTACAAGTAGTAGTAGGTATAGTATCCTCACAGTCTCTTCAGGTAGTTTTCAAAGTAACTAATCAAAGTTTTGCGTCATCAGAATACTCAGTTGTATTTTGCGATAACTAAAATTTACAATTAAAATTTGTTTTTGTTTTTTTTTTCAGCATTGATCATAAATAGTGTATCAAAGAAGAACCCTCCATTGGTCACTAAGTCATTGTCGGACGAAGCTTTGAGGGATGTGAAGAAGTCCATTCGGCTTGACAAACTTAATGGCAATTTATGTTGCGACATAATAGGTAAGCATGTAGCTATATTTTCTTTTAATGGGTATTCTCCATAATACTACTACAACATTGACATATCTTCTTACTAAACAAATTTGGAAAAGATCAGAACAATCTGTTTTTGCAACCGGGTTGTAAATCCCAGTTTATTTATTGCATAAACTTTTTGTTTATTGATATGAATAATGCCATGAATGTAATATTCATCACGCTACTTATTTTAAAGCTTTAAATTTTGTGTCATTATTCACTGAACTGGTAAGGCAGTAATGCGCTATTAAAATTAAGACCTTGTGGTCCGCCAATCGTCATGCAGTACCAGTTGATCAACTTATTATCAACTGAATACGAGCAATGTTATTTACTTAATATGGACTATGTTTAAATGTGAATGTTCGTATCGGTGAAAATTGCATTCAAACCTACGTAGTAGTAATTTTTGCGTTATGTATGTACCAACACATATAAAACAAATTTTACAGATAGAATAAAATTATGAAAATATTGTCATGACTTTTGTTGCTCTAAAAAGACACGTTTTTCTTTAATGTTTTTAATGTATAGACATCAGCCTGTTATAATTATAGTGCAGATAAGCTACTACAGTGAAAATCACATAAGTAAGGCCGGTATTATAATAGTTTTATTTATGCTAATGGAATGAGAATTCATTAGCATATATTAAACCAATAATTCCAGTTTAAATATTTGAGTTTCTTCACTTCTTAGCTATTCTTCATCATCACTCTGCTCTTATCCCAATAAATAGTTTTTGGCAAGAGTTTTATGACCGCCCGCTTGCCTGGATCAACCCTCCTTAAGAATGTAATTCTTGACTAGAAGGCGTCAAATGGAGTTGGCCTAAGTCGATATAAAGCTCTTAGTCGTCTTTTACGACACCCAAGAGCAATGTATAATAATATAATTCGTAGCCGGCACCACACAGCAATGCTTACCTACCCTGAGCATATAAAAATGTTCTGAGGGATTGCGTGCAGAAGGGCAGCAACATCCTCAGGGTAGTTTTGGTATTAAGAGTACTTAAAACTAACTGCATTCGGCAATCCGCTTGCCAAGCGCAACCATTAAAGGATTATCCCCGCTGGGAGAAGTTTTATCTCCCAACGTGTACTTCAACATGCTGATGGATACATGTAAGGTATTTTAATTACCGTTATTGTATTTTCAGTAAAAGATAAAGCATACATCGCGGCACAAGGTTGTCTCTCAAGTACAAAAGATGATTTCTGGCGAATGATTTGGCAGGAGGACGTCCGAGTCATAGCCATGATCACGAATGAAATTGAGAATGGAAAGGTATATCTATTTTGTAATATATAATATGATATAATTTATGCGGCATCTCTCCATTAATTGTTTAAAAATACAAATGAGTTGCCATCTTTTGCATACCAGTGGGGGACGTAAAGATTAGCTAAAGGATCGCCAGGAAGATGGATGGTGATTCTTTTTTTTTTTAAGAGAAATCTATGGTCACGTCACACCCCTCTGAAACCGCACGGAGCCGCCGGAGATAGTACGCGTCGCTAACGGTAAATAATGTACATTCACATCAGAAACTTATAGGATCGTTCCATATTTCTTTCATTATAAAATTCTCAATTCATCCTCCCGGGGACGCTGGAAATGTCAATGTAGAGACGCTTTTGAATTAAAACGTTCGATACACAACTCCTGACGCACCAAATAACCACCGCATTACCTTCCCGTAATTATGTAAGTGGAGAATAATGTAGATATTGTTAAAGAGGCGTCGGTATCTTAGTTACTTATTTCTGTTTAGTGAAGAATAATAATGTTATGGCCTTCATTTCTTTTTCATGGCTGTCGTAAAAATCAATTGAGAGACGTAAGCAGATAAAATTACTACAAGAGAAAGAAATGCCGAAATAAAACCCATTAACCCATTATATCACGGTGGCCAAATGGGTTCGTCGTTTGGTCAGCTTAATATAATAACTCCCTCGTCCGCAATAGACCAAATTGATTACAATTTACCAAGATTTGTCTTCTATTTAGTTTTGGTAATCACCTACTAATACAAGCCCATCATCGCCTGTGGCGAGTGAAATTATTTTCCAAGTTTGCACATAATTTTAAAGTTATTGCCTGAAAGATGTTAAGCCCTTGTCTTTAATTGAACTTGGACTAACAAATTAAGCGATGTCCTTATACCGCATTTACTTCATTTTGGTACTTTCATATTAAATAATGCATATTTAACATAAAATGCCAACAAAATTATTCAATACACAAAAAAATTGTGTCAAATGGCAATTTCACTTACGTACGCACCAATCATCGTCATCTCAGCTCATACATGTCCCACTGTTGGGCTCGAGCCCACACTTCTCTCCCACTCTCTTACATTGCACATGTATGAGCAATATAAGAGAGTGGGAGAGAAATTGATCTTCTATATCACGCTGGTCAGACGTGTTGGTATAGGGTTTTGCTTCGAGTTTTCCTTCTCTTGCATAGATATTATATGCGTTTTATATCCCTTAGTGGTCTCCTACGATCACCCACGGGTAAGATAGGGGGTGGTGAATTGTATTCTTACTCCGTCACCACAGGGAGAGCACCAATAGTCTCATATATTCTATTCTTTTTTCAATATAATAGAAGAGAAAATAAAGAGACATAATAGAAGATAATGCCAATTACAGTAGCCTTAACTTATAAGTAATTAACATTTTCAGAAAAAATGCGAGCGCTACTGGCCTTTATCAGGACATGAAGAACGCTTCGATGGTCTCACTGTTAAATCCATCTCGGAGACCTATTATGAAGACTATTTGCTGAGAGAGTTTGACATCAGCGATGATAAAATTTGTCGTGTTGTTTATCAATATCAATTTACAGTAAGTCTGTACTTAATTTCTTTATTTCTATCCTTGCAGCCTAATGTAATACACAGTTGGTCATACGTTTGTTATATGTATATAAAACTAGCAGACTCGGCCACGCGTTGTTGTGGCTAAGGTAGCCTCAGTAACACGTGGTGGTTATGCTAATAAATTGTAGCTTATATGAAACGTTTGTACGTTTAACATATTATGAAGGTAATATTAATTAACTAGATAGTAAACCTCAACAATATTAGTGTGTCAGGATTCTCAAAAGATGTTCACCTTCTCAACAGTTCTTGATACAAATCAATCACACCTCGTACACCACACCATTTGGTCGAGCATATGCAATTTCCCAACATTCTTAGTGCGTAGTCACTGTTAAAATCAAAACGCGGGCAATCGAAAGACGCGTAGGTTAACAAACACGGAAATGCAAAACACCCAATACGGTGCACGCGCTTTGACTGATCAGCTGACCACAGACGGACACTCACCCCGGGGACACCATTTAGCCGGAGCCACTACTTAGCACTGTTGTCAAGGTCACGCGTTCGGCTAGTTAAGCAGTTACTATTTTAATGCAATTTCAATATCTATGCGGAGGTGTACGTAAATAATCATTTTTATAGGACAATTAGTTCAAAATTTAAGTATCAATTTTTTTTATATATTCGATATCAGAATCGAGTACTGAATACCCTCCCTCAATATGTACAATCTTTTAGCAGTCACGCTGTATATATAATAGAATGTTATAAAAAACTTGATTTATATTTTATTATGTATAGACAATAAAATATACGTCACGTATAATAATATGTTGTTAATGAGATTGTAATAAAAATGCAGACTTGGCCCGACCACGGTGCTCCGACGGACCCAGACGGGCTATTGACGTTCATAGATGACATCAATAGACAAATGATTCAAATATCACAGGACACTACACCACCAGATCAGGTATGTGCAATATTTTTAAAGAGTCACTTTAGTATTGCCATATAATTTATGTGAAATAACTTTTTCACGTATTTTATTCCTTTTGCTATATAAAAACAAATAATAGTCTATATACCTATATAATAGTCGGGCTCTTCGATTAATTCTAATATAAAAACACATTTCTCAGTGTCGTGATCGAGCGAAAAAAAGTATCCGGAATATTTTTCTATTCGGCATACAGACAATATTATCGCGTTTTTTGTTTGCTAAATATCATTAGGATCCCAACTAATATACGTCTCCGCTGGGCTCAAATTGATCTACCATTCTTACCATGTTCGTCAGATGGTTTGTTATATAGTTTTATTTCCAATTTGTCATCTTTTGCTCTATTTTCTTATTTGTTTACTATATTTTTTAGTTGTACGACACCCATTGACATTACGCTAATGGTAATTTTACTTTGTCCTGAATTTTGTGTTAAATATAGTTTAATAGTATTCTAATGTTTCAGAACATCCTTTGTGTCCATTGTTCGGCTGGAGTCGGTAGAACTGGGACATTTATAGTACTCGACATGCTGATTGACAAAATAAAATCATCTGGTGAGAATTAGATATACAATTATTTCTAATATCCTAGTTGTTTTTTTTTATTATAAGTTCTGCTATTGCTCAATGTATTTATGCTTATGCGAATGTGGCAGATGCTATGTTTATTTCCTGCGAAGTTTTATTTTAGAAATTCTTTAAGTTATTTGTATGTTTTATTTGATAGACAATGTATACCTATATATATATATATATAAATTTTTAATGTAATAAATTCTTATAAGGTGTTCACCGTGAAATAATATGTATAAAGATGCAATTATTGGATATAAATGTAATTGTGTGGTAGCGGCTACGAATACTACCGACTCTTACTTTCCTCGTGGATGTTGTAAAAGACGCTTTATAACGACCTGGGCCAACTCCATCTGATGCCGATTGGTCAACAATTACATTCCCAAGGAGGATTGACGCCTGGCAGGCGGCCGGTCATAAAACTATTGCCAATAACTTTTACAATAGGTATGTACTATGAAAGAAGAGCACATATGGTATCGACCCCAAGTAATTGGTATAGGAGTAGGACAATGATGGTATTGGACATAAATGAGATCTAAAGAAGCATTATTTGTGGGTTATGCCATGGATTGTATCGCGTGGCAATCTAAATGATACTTAGCTTGAAAGGTTGGTACTTCAGAATACCAACTGTAGTTTTTCGAACAAAATTTTAAATTTGCACTTCAGAAACGACGACTAAGGGCTTTACATCAATTGGACTAATTCCAACTGATGTCGTCTAGTCAAAAATTTCTTTTCCTAGGAACCCTCCTCCTGAGGTCAGACTAACAGCCGCTACCAAAAATTTGCTAATAATTATTAGCAAAATGTACTGTTAGTCTTAATACCTTCGCGGTGCAAGCGGCCAATATTGAACAAGATTAGAACCCTAAACGTTATGATCGAGTGGAGGCTGACGTATGCTAAAGCTATGTGAATTATAAATAGTATAGTTCTTTCTGTCAACACGTACGGAATTAATGGGGCGTGCCAATTCCAAAACCCACCGCCAAAAAAAGAGGTTCGAAATAAAATCAATATCATTAAAAATTTTTTTTTACGGTTTATTTAGAAAATTTTCTAGTCTAAGATTGCTTGGTATTTTATTCATATATTTTTTTGTTACAGGGTTTAACTGTGATATAGATGTGCATTCAGCAGTAAAACTAGTGCGCGCTCAGAGAAGTGGAATGGTACAGAACAAGATGCAGTACAGATTTATATATCTTGCGTTACAGGCTTATATTGACAATAGAAATGTCAAATTGCGAAAGGTAATTAAAGTATATAAGGCTCATCTTAGTTCAGTACTGATATGTTTCACTATTAGGCTCGGACTTTCCCGTTATTGTGGTCACCTATATTTGAGGAGCTTAGAGCCCAGAAGTGGCCCGTATGTACTGAGATGCTGTAATAAATAGCGATTACTGGATTATGTGTAGGTATTAGTCTACCGTGTGGTGATGGAGTAAGAATCCAATTAATGACCCTGTGATAACACAAATCTTACTTGTGGGTGATCGTAAGAGATGACTAAGTGATATATGACGTAGGACGCTGCAGAATAACAGCGTTGTGGTATCACTTTTGTAGTTGATACCATAACATTAAGCTGAGCAGCCATCCTTTTCCTCATTTGCGGAGGGGACGCCTTTGTCATAATATATATGTATTTTTCTTTTTTAATATTTTTATAATTTAGTGCTTTTATTTTTTATATATAGGTATTTATTTTTTGATTTTGTTAAACAGTTGCTGATATTTACCACTGTATGTCCTTTCCGTGAAGGAGTAATAAATAAGTTTTCTTTCTTTTCTTTCTTTCTTATATAAAACTCATATAACATCTGTAAATGTATAATGCAAACTCGAAATAAAACCCTTTGTTTCGAGGAGGCTTGAGCCCAGCAGTGGTGTATACGAGTTAAAATGATGATAGTGATTAGTTTATACTTCTGCGAACAGCTAAATAGAAACGTTTCCCCCCTTGACCACGAACGCTGAAATGTTCGAATCGTCGGACAATTAAAAATCAATTACAACCGCAATAAATATCATAAAAATAGCTGTATTTAAAATGTGCAATCCTAACGTAACCATCAGAAATCATTAATAAAACGGCTGTTTGTTTCAGATTCATACGTTGAACGCGTAAGCAAGAACAAGAGATCATGAACCAAAGCGATTGTTTAGTTTTAGTTTTCGTATTTATGATATGCTAGATGCAAAAGTAATGTGTTTGTGTGAACTTTACGCATACACAAGTCATAATATTATTAGATTTAACCATAAATAGTAATTAATATAATAAAATAATGTTTATAACTTGTGTTATTATTTATTTTTAAATAAATTGGTCACGATTATCGATAGATTCAAGCGTTAGAGCCGTGGAATATTCTATTAGAATATTGCGGAAAATTATGTTGGTAAATTAACAGAATATTTATGTATTATAAATAAGATATGTATTAGGATTTAATACATCCCGGCCTTGAGGGTTGACGAAGAATGTCGGTTAAGGATCGACGTCGTCTTGCTCCATAGCTTGCAATATGAACATTGAACTATAGGCGAAACATTAAACATTGAACTATATACGTCTATCATTTGGCTATGGCTGGTGTGTTATAGAGTAATCCTTACTAATATTATAAATGCGAAAGTAACTCTGTCTGTCTGTCTGCCTGTTGCTCTTTCACGCAAAAACTACCGACTAAGTTAACTGAAATGATGATAATAAAACCTATAGCAATGAGTAATATAAGTCCTTACTAAGATTACCGAACCTGGATAGATGTAAAACGCCCTAGCACTTCAAAAGCGGACCAAGAGTCGTCTAAATCTGGTTTAACTAAATCTATATTATGTCTCCAAATAGCAACACCATCAACCTCAATCCAATTATATTCGTCACTAAAGGAATTGTAATCTTAATACTTTAAGAATATGGGGTAAAAATTGCAATTATATAGAGGATTTTTTTTGTACATTAGTGCAGCGGCCAGCATAACATGGATTGATGGACGAAAGTGTAAACGGCACATATACGTAAGTGAATCAATTCCCAGTTGTGGCCAAGGCTTGTATAGTGCTTTTCTCAAATAATCTGCGGAAATTTAAAACTAAGTAGTACTGTATTCCTGACGAACAACGAACTACATTTTTCTCGTGCTAAAGGGTTCATTTGTTTTTTTCCATCATCAAACAGGTTTCTTATTCAAGCCAGTTCGAAATTTAAATAAAACCGATAAGTTGCCTTCTTGGTTACATTATTTTGAAGTAACAAATCGTTCCATTTTTAAATTACACGATAGATATGAATTTACATAATATATATTTATTTGGCCGCTAAAACACGACAGATATGGATTTTCATACATTTTTGCCGGCCGCTGCTCGCATGTATTTGGTCAGTAGGTATAGCAATTTCGATTTATCTCGAAGAAGGTTGTCAAAATAATGCTCAAATTTCCAAGCATGTTTGAGAAAAAATAATTTCCATATCTATCATGTTACTAGACAAGATGGTTCCTGTTCGTAAGGAAGTTGAACCATAATAATCATTGGATGCACAACCTTGTTATGAAAGGACAGTTTAACGGTTAACACCCTTCCATGCCTAATACCGAGGCGGTCACCAATGCAGGCTATTAGCAATATCCTTAGCCAACGCATTTAATATTTAAAGTTACGGCCTGGATATGGACCCGGTATTATTAAGGGTTATGAGTATTAGTTCGTCATTTATCAGATGCACGACTCGTATCTACTCACCAACGTAGACCATAAATATAGGTAATGAATTGCCAGCGTTAAAACTTAGAGATAGCATTAGAAGTGCATGTATGCCTAACAACGCTTAAGATAATTTTCTTTAGTTTAAAATTAAAACTAAATAAATAAAGAGTGTGTTAATACGATCATACATTTGAATGTTTGCCCTCCCTAAAATCTACTACGCTAACTTAATATCATCATTCTCCTACTCTTATCCCAATTACTTGGGGTCGATACAATATGTACTGGTACTCTTCTTTCATAGTACATATTGTAAAAGTTATTGGCAATAGTTTTATGACCGGCCGCCTGCCAGACGTCAACCCTCCTTGGGAATGTAGGTAATTGTTGACCAAACGGTATCAGATGGAGTTGGCCCAGGCCGTCATAAGGCTCTTATTCGTCTTTTACGACATCCACGAGCAAAGTAAGGGTTGGTAGTATTCGACGCCGCTACCACACAGCTAAGCTAACTTAATATATAGGTAGGTAGAGAAAACTGTTAACAAGTCCCCCTGTTGCTTATTCAGTCAGTTTGTATGACTCCCATGAGAAAATAAGGAGCAAAAACATTAGGGTGGTTTTAATCACTGCATCCTTGATTTGTAGTTTGTTGTTGTCAATTAAAAATTGCAGCGCTACTCGAGTGGACAATGAATAGGCTGTTACGTATAAGTCTTTTATTCATGACCCAATTGACTCATTGAAATTCTCATTCTTCCACTTTAAGCCATATATGTCTTATTATTGAGCCTTTTTCGCAACAGGAGTGATATTGGGATCCACTACAGCAGTCTGTCCTAACAAGCGTAACTAATTCAATTTATGTGTCTATTAAATCGTGGTTACTAATATCATTAGCTTCAAACAGCGAAGATAAACTAAGTTTTAAAATAAGTACTTCATTATACAGTACCTTTAGCAATTTATTTTTCGCTGGCGGCAATGGCCCCCGCATTACAAGGATCATTAGTGCAGCGTGGAGTTTTAAAAAATAAACAAAAATGTCGTGAATATGACTGTCACATTCTTATTGGGCCGCCAGTACCATCAAAATATTGTTATCCTTTTAGAATCTAGAAGCCCAATGTCATTCCTCCGTGAAAAATTTGATGTTATATTATAATAAATAAATTTTCTGTTCTAAAAGGTTAAAATGAATATGTATATAAAAAAAATAACGTAAACTTGTTTATTATTTATTCCACATTAAAACATTTTCAAGCTATCTTGATTTAACTATTCAATTAACATATTTACCATCATAACTAAACAATAATAATATTTAATAATTATTACATTAACAACAGAATACAATAATATTCATTATGCTTTAAGCTACAAATATAAACTTATAACAATCGAAAAATTATCGAAATAATTTTTATAAACCGCAATTTATTTACCTATAACCACAAATTTTCATTCAATAAAAGCTAATCGTAATATTACTAAAATAAAAAAAAATAAAAACAACATACGTATGTACATAAAAAAAAAGCATTGATTTGGCACGTTTTGATAAGCTCGTGAAATATAATCAACTAAAATAAAATATTGCAAGACATAGATAGACAAGATATCTAATTTTAATTCATTGATGTTATTAAATTAGGAAAATATCTTTCAATATAAGCATATTATATAATATCTTTCAATATAAGCACAAGCTGTGCTTGAAGTATTTTTGCTCTTTCAATGTGTTTGGGCTTGAATTTGCACAAATACTATTTGTATGAATTTTTCTTTTAAATTTGCTATTAAGATTTATCCAAATAAATCTTGAAAATCGACATAAGTTTTATGTACGTCCGAAGTGCGATCAGTAGAAGGAAGAACGCTATAATGATATTTAAAATTAATAATTTCTAACTCAGTGTGGGTTCTAAGTAATCAAATTTATTTAAGTTATCAAATAGACTAGTTGTTTGGACTTGGTTTAAAGATGTAAATAATAATACATTGTAGCATTATTTAATTTAACTTGTATGTATAGTTATTATGGTAATAGTCTAATATGTTTCTGAAGTATTTTGTAAAGCATATTTCAAATTTTGACATCTTGAACATCTATGATTGTTTGATTACAGTAATCACTACTCTCGATATATGTACCTTTATTTATAGTAATAGAATTAAATTGCCCTATTGCGTATGACTGGATAAAATAGGGCTATTCATACCTTATATTTCGTATAATCATTATGAATGAGTCAAGACTATGCGAACTTTAGTCAAACTTCATTCAATGCAATTTTATAGCAGAGTTAGTGTAATTCAGACCCTCGGAGCTCAGGTATAACAGTTGCCTAAATAATAACATCAATAGCCTAACTAAAAATATAATAAAAAAGAAATAAAGAGAATAGAGTCCTATCTAATCTTTAAATTGTTATAATTATGTCATAAGAACTGGCAATTCTTTACAATATTTCAATTTATTTCTGATGATACGCTTAAAATCAATCAAGTGTTTTTATTTTTCTGAATGCCGTTAATTTGTGGGTAGACCTCTGGATGTAATAAAATTATATGCAATTGAAATAAATATAACGCTAAATGAATGATAATTTCGTAATAATTAATTATCTGTTTTACACATTAACAACACCACGATATATTGACGACTACAGCAACTTTTTTTTTTTGAGAAAATTATAATATTCTACACATTTATTTATATTGACGTTAAAATTGCGGTGAAAGCCGTAAAAGCGTAAATCAATAACAACATTACACATGGAAACATCAATATCTGTAAATTTTAATTAGAACCTCACACAAATTTGCCTTCAATAAAATTAAGTTCTAAGTGCTTCAAATTGTTGTGCATTTTAATATATTATGTTCTTCGTAAGTAATTTTGCAACAGACATCAAAAAGCGCAAACATTTATATTGGTTTTAATTAATCACGATCACTTATAAAAACCAGTTATCTAAAAGTTACTCTAATTTAAGTACTATGCTACTACGAATATACATTCTCCATACCGTTCTAAAGTAAATACAAATGCAGTATTGTTATTGTTAGCGTTCATTTCAATCAGGTATTGCCGTTTTGCTGGCTTATATATTCAGAAAGTTATTCTTGTCTCATTAAGTGAAATTAAATCAATGATGAAACAAATAGGTACCTATTTTGGGTGGTACCCAAAAGCGGTGTTTGAAATGCCTAGGTTGGTTAGAATACTAGGCTTAGTAGTTTATTTCTTGGCTGTTTTTCTGTCATTTAAACATGCAACGCCGATCTTATAGATGATATGTAGACTTCAAAATGTGCAGGCGAATGAATATCATAGGACGTACTAAAATACAAGTATGAATTAATATTTCGTACTATTTTTTTTTTGGCTATTTACTATAATTACATGCGTACACCATTTATTCCAATTATTAATTAATTATTTCAACTATTAATTTAATTAAAACCAATTATTTATAAATTTAACCATCACATTTACTTTAATAGCAATATCGTATGATTAATATATTCAGTGTCTGTTAAATTTATTATCATTATAATCTTTATTTAAATTTCTAACTACCTAATACTTTTTTTTTAAACATAAATATCAAAAACAAAATATTTAATAATATAAAAAGCGTATGTAAATAATAAAAACCGGGTGTAAATATATAAACCGGTAGCGAATAAAAAGATTAAATTGTCAGCGTTAGGGTAGCTATAATTATTATGGTTTTTACGGTATGGTATAATTTAAAAATTGATAAATTCTCATGTATCGATAATATAATAAATATAAAATTGTGGTATAATTATGGATCCCCGAATTAATATTTTTATAATGTTAAAAAACGCACTATGTGCCAGTGCGTTTATACAATTAAAAATGCGCAAACATATGTTAATTTTGGTATTCGTTTATTGACAATTATTTTATATCGTGTATCTAGTTTTTAAACGTGATCGTAATTTTTTAATTTATCATTATAACTATGACTAAATACTATAGACTATTACATTTTTTCTAATGTAAGATATAATTCAAGTCTAAAAATAATTTTGACATATCACTCATGATCTCATTTATTCTATACATATTTAATTAATAAATGTTAATAAATAACTATAGTTAATATTCATGACGGAAAGTTAATGCGAGTACATGGAAGCTGAATATAAAGTAATATTTTTTAATTTTCATCAACGTAGCCAACAGGATGGGAAGTAAATATTTAGTGTATTTTTCACATCTAATTGTTTTTCTCTGTATTGCTATACAGATTCAATTCTTATGCATTAATTAGTTAACTTGTTTATCACAGTCGTAATGTTTGCCGAAAATAATAATTTTCATTTGCAAGCCGTCAAAAATATTAAATAGTTTTTTTTTTGTTTAGATTTATAGAAGATGAAATATAATTTTAAGTTATACAACTTTATTTTCGTTGTATTTATTAACGCTTCTAATGAAGCTATGAAATTTTAAGGGAAAAGAAAACGAAATATTATTTATATACACATATCGTTGTTATTTACTCTTGAAGAATAATAAAATTAAAACTTGTGTTAAATTAATTTGGCACTTATATTTTTGAATAATTAATAGTTATAATAATTAGAAGGTTTAGGGCCTAAGGTTAGGTTATAGTTATATCTAAGTGATTTATATATTATCTAGTGAATTTATAATTATAATATAATAGATAGGTGCCCACTAGTGATTACGAATCACTGTAGGTCTTTTTACATAGATAATAATACAGAAATGATAATATATTTCATTCATATCACTGATCAATTAATCCACAGTTAAAACATTCTAATCTATAGAACAACACGAAATATGATTTTTTTTGTGTTTTTTTTTGTATTGATTCCACATACATATATTATGTTTAAAGTATCCGTTGTCCGTTTTACTGCCAATTTATTATTATTAGGTAATCGTAATCTTTGATGATGTGAACTAGGATAGTGTGAAAACATAACACATTATACTATAAAGTATATAACAAATGAATTGTACTTAATTAACGTAACATAATATTAAAGGTGTTCATAAGTACGTGAATATTCTTATAACTACATATGTGAGATTATGGTGGTGTTAATGATAATATTATATATTAGACAGATATGAAGCAACGACTACAAGGTCACAGTATATCAGTCTCGTAAACCTTATTAGTGGTAGGCGTACCCTCCGGCTTGTTGGGTGATATTGCGTCCGCGCTGTGTTTGCGTCCACACTCGGATGGTAGGTGCGTCATGCTGCCGGAGACAGCAGCCGGCGCCATATTCAAATTCAATTTAGACAATAGGTTGGACTCACTACCGGTTTTCTTCAAGTCAAGCTGTGTATTAGGTGGCATTGTGGGTCCGCTGCGTTGTATCATCTGCAAGCGCGCGTATTGTTCTTGCAAAGCTTTCTGTTTCTTCAATAGTTCCTGATGGCGTTGTTCCAGTAACGTGTGACGAGATGAGGCCTTGTCGTCGTCGGAGGTAGGGTCAGTTGGGTGACAGAGATCGGATTCACATCGAGGGTCGGGCGGTGAAGCGGTTGAGGTCGGTGAAGCGAGTGGCGAGCGGGATGTGGTACGGGGCGGCGGGGGTGGTGGAGCGCGGCGTGCAGCCATTGCCAGCAGCTCTGGGTGTCGCTCCGGCACTGGTGGTTTGGGGGGATGCTGGCCGCGGGCCCGCACCGGTGGCGACGCATCCGTATCACTGCCGCTGGGATACGAGTGCAGCCGCCGCAGGGGCGGTTCACCACGGCTACTGCATCCCGCCGCTGGCTTCGCAAACGTCTGCAGTTCGTCTAGTAGCGCATCGAGGGCATTTTCTGGCCGCAGGTCCGCTCCGCGCCCCGGACCGCCTCGCCCGACGCAGGCGACGCCGGTGCCCTGCGCACCATTCCACGCACTTCTAGCTGTGTCTGCCAATCTCCAACAGACATAAAAACGCGGTCCCAAGCAAGCTCCGGACTAGTTCAATTATATTTTCATTATAATGAACTCCGTATTTATGAGCACTTTGCAACCGCGTTTTCAATACATAGCGATACATTTACCAAAGTAACATTTAGACAACCATTCAATTAAAGATTCATTAAAGACATTAACGTAGATCTAAATGTCTTAATGCGACACACATTCAAATAAAATAACGAAAAAGGCGAATGCCTTGTTGTCTCCTTATCGTTGAATATTTCTAAGATAACTACAAATGTTATGTTTTAATAAGATATAAATATAAAACTATGTTAGATAAATATAGTGATTCGACGAGAAGGAGTCAAAAGGGTGATGTGTCGAGCTGCCTATGTCTAGCGTTAAGTAAAACTGTGACGTTCATTGGACGTGATAAGTATGATAGATATAGATGGATAGAATTAAATATAGATAAAGTTTGATTCAAAGTGAAAGTATTTAAATATTTAAAATAACGATTTAGTGTTTTCTCTTATTAAAATGCATAAAAGATAAGTAAAATTTTAGTTTACTTATTCACTCTTAACAATTGTGATGATTTTGCCATTAGTCAAAAATTTATAATACGTGTAAATTGTGAATATAATAATTTAATTCGATTAAATGTTCTACCTTAAGTAAGCTGACGTCATAGTGACATTTCATTAAAAAAAAAACTAATCTAATTAAAAGCTCAAAGTGTATTACTGCGGTCACTACTGTAATATCCAAAAATTATTAGATCTGGATATGCAAATGTGCTGAAAAGTATTATCATAAAAATATTGTCACATAAATAAATTTTATGTAAAGCTTTTATATAAATTTATTGTATATAATTACCTGTTATCCGAGGGTATAGTTAGTATACTATACATATAACTATATTATATTACTATAGGACAGTTAATAGAGTTATAAATCATTTGTTTTCTTCAACAATAAGAATAGATTATGAAAATACGATTAGAGTTTGGACTGTTGAAAATAAGTTAATAAGAAGACGATAGCAGATGTAAAAGGCCCCTTGAAGATACAGGTTAGGTTAACTAGTTAGTGCTAGGTAAAGGAATGTTAATAGATTGTTCATGGTATTTCATTCATTTCCACAATTTCTGGACTGTGTGCTGCTCCTGATATCGAGAATGCGCTGCAACAGAAATAAAAACAGCCAAATGCACAAACTATTGTGTTAAAAGCCACTCTAATTAATATAGCATGCATTATTTATAAAATCTATATGACTATGAGAATGTATTCATATTTCATATACAAGAAATCATGAAAATTTTAAAAGAAAATATATATAAGGTTAAATTATATAAACAAAGAAAACAAACAAATTTAATCGAATAAATATGAATACACGTCTGTCTTGTTAGTTTCTAGTGCTTAGTGAATCACTTTTAATTGATTACAAAGAAATAAAGTTACAGTTTTATAAAATTAGGCGGATTAATCGTTTTAACTACTGGTATGGATATATAAAGAAAATATACAAAGTAGGTATTATTAAAACGAATTACCCGCGTAGTTTTTAAAATTTAGTGATATGAATGACACACACAGCCTAACAACAACAGCATGCAGCTTGACATATAGAAGCAGATTAATAGTAGCTTCTAAAGCTACCGTAATTTTAATAGAAAAACAACAATTAATGTAACGGTCGAGTCTGGGAATGTTATCATAGAAATTTTTAATAAACATTATAATTTTCTCCAATGTAGAGCAAATTAATGAAATATAAACCTAAATTAAAAATATAATGAGACGCAAGCTGTTCTAACGAACAGCTATCATATTATAATTTATATTTCAAAATAAATTCTTCGTTAACAATTTTACTTTTATAATATTATTATTTTATCTTAAAAAGAGAAAAATTACGAAGTCATCATTCTCTTGCTCTTATCCCAACTAGTTGGGGTCGACGCAATATGTCTTCTTCTTCCATACAGCCCTATCAGACGTCATCTCTGTAGTCAGTCCCTGTTTATACATATCATGCTTCACACAGTCCATCCATCTTTTTTTCGGTCTCTCTTTACCCCTAAAGCCTTCAAACATCCATACCTAAAACTTTCCTCGCAACATTACCCTCATCCCGTCTCATCACATGTCCATACCAGCTCAAACGTTCACTCCTTAACTTATCCGTCACTGGCGCTACTTTCAAACATTACGAAAAATTACGCAGTATTAAATAAAAATTGAAAGTGATTCGAGAAGATCAGTAAAATTTATCCATCATAAATTATCTTTGACAATATAATATATAAAGAAGCTAACTAAGAAGTTGAGTGATCTTGATTTTATAGAAGAAAATATTAATGCTACAAGTAACTTGCCATTTCTGAATCTGAATGTTATTTTGTGGCAATTAATTGTACCTATTACATTTTACTTGACAATCCCCTGTGATACATTTATTTAATTTTTTACTGCGTTGTTATGTGTAAAAGTAATAGTTCAATCTCTAATATATCTTCATAAGATTACAAATCTATTAAAATTATATATACGCTATACGTTTTAATGATGTAATGATATTTGTTAATATTTAAAGTTATAATTACTGAATGGGTGTTGACACGAACTACATTGACATCAGATTAACATTATCTAAATTTGAAGATGTTAAATACATACATATGATACATACATACATATCATCACGTCATATCCCTTGCAGGGTAGGCAGAGAGAACAGAGTGCCAGAGAACTCTATCCTTGCATACTTCACTCGCTTCTTCAACATTCATAATTGTCTTCATACACGCTCGCCGGTTTCGGAGACTCTTGATTCCACCTTCTTTCAGTACGTGACCAATCTGGTCTATGTAGGTGAGTCTCGGTCTCACTCGGTACCTACATCCTTCCACTTACGCATTGTATATCTTCTTAACCAGACGTTCATTCGGCATTCTTTCCACATGTCCGAACCATCGCAGCATTCCCTTTCGCATCTTTACACCAATACTCTCTTTCATACCTACTCGCTCTCCTACGTCGTCGTTGCGAATGCGGTCGGTCAGCCTAACTTCATAGATTTTCCGTAGAGATCGCATTTCGACCGCATTAATTTTGCTTTCATGCTCTTTTCTGCATACCCAACTCTCGCTTCCATATAGTAATGTTGGGACAAGCACTGCGTTATGTATTGCTGCACGTGCCTTCTGGCTGAGGTGGTGGCTACCGAGAAGTTGTCCAAACGCTCCGTTCACTCTATTTCTCGCATTCACTATTCGCCCTATATCAGCGGTGTACCTTCCATCTCGGCTAAAACCACATCCAAGATATACAAATTGATCCACTTGCTCTAGTACATCATTACCTACTTTTACTCTTACATCTGTTCTGGCTTCATCTCTTTCAAAGACCATTATTTTGGTTTTGCTCACATTCACGCGAGACCCTTTTTCTTATAATCTTCTGTCATTGTGTCGACTAGGGTCTGCAGCAGGGGCGGCTTTACCTATAGTGCAGAGGGTGCGGTGCACCCGGGCGTCGGGTGTTAGGGGGCGCCGAGAGCCGCTCGGGACACATAGAGTAACTGTAACTCTCCGCACGGAGCGGGCACACCGAACGCAGCCAGTGCCTAACTATCTATAAACGTAGCGGGTGCGTTATTTGACAAGTTTGGGTAGGTTGCTTTGTCGCCACGCTCACTGTAACTTCATAATCCGATCTCGTTTACCTGATTTTGTGTAAAAACAATGATACTAAGCATGCGACAACGCATTCCAGCGAGGTTCGGAGTTTAGTCTAACGTGTTGTAACTATCAACTTATTCCATTTTGTTCCCCATTTTGATACAAGAAGGCGCCAGGTTATTGTTTGCACCCGGGCGCTACAAGTGCTAGAGCCGCCCCTGGTCTGCAGGTCAGTCGCTGACTGTGCCAGCAGGACTACATCATCTGCATAGAGCAGAGCAGTGACCACTGAGTCACCCATCTGAACTCCCACATTCATGATTTAAGATAAACAGCCTGGCTGACAGAACGCACCCCTGCTTAACGCCGATACTGACGTCAAACCAAGGCGACATTCCATCATCCAGCCGCACACAGGCTCTACAGCCCATGTAACTGAACTGCACAGCCTGTAGCAGTTTACCGTTAATACCATACTCCGGTAAAATTTCCCAAAGCTCCTTTCGTACAACCGTGTCAAATGCTCCTCTCTGACCTAAAGCCAGATGCTTCTCCACAATGTTGCGCAGACAGAACAATTGATCCATGCATCCCCTTTCACTCCTGAAACCTCCTTGTGGCTCACACAGTAAACCATCGGACACCATCCTCATTCTCCTTTCAATAATTTTACCGTACACTTTTGCTGCCAAACTGGTCAAGCTTATGGCTCTTAAATTTAAAGAAATAATTTATAAAATAACCAAAAAACGTAAGAAATTATGAAAGTAATAAGTAAAATTATTTTATTCGATCTGAAATTCTTTGTATTTTGTTAAAACATCCATGTGTTGTGAGTGACTTTGCAAACATGCAATTAACGGACACAAATAACACTCAGGCTTATAAAAGCAATTTGTGTATCGCAAAAAATGTTGCCTGAATTGAATCTATGATACTTGGCACAGTAGATCGGTGTCTTAATCGGCTGGGCAGTCGATTAATAAACGATACATTTCAATCCTTACTTCCTTACTAATATTATAAATGCGAAACTAACTCTGTCTGTCTGTCGCTCTTTCAGGCCAAAACTATTGAACCGATCTAAATGAAACTTGGTACAGAGATAGTCTAGAACCTGATAAAGGACATAGTCTATTTTTTAATGCAAAAAAAGTGTTGTAAAGGGGGGTGAAAGGTTGTAAGGAAGTATCGTCAATTTTAAAGCCAGAAGCTTATTTATGAAACTTATTTTTAGGCTATTGATTAGATATAAATAAATTTGACATTAACATTTTGTAGAAAAACTTTAAGGGGTAAAATAAAAATAGGGGATGAAAAACTTTAGGAAAGTAACCTTTTACGTGGGCGAAGCCGCGGGTAGAAAATAGTTAAATTTAAAAATACAAATATTAGAATCATTCTTAGTACAATTTTGTGATTATGAATAGAAAAACGTACACAACCAACACAATACCGTAACTGGCAATGTAAAAGATTATTGGAAAAAAATACCCTTAAGGGAATATGGTAATTAAAACGTTATCCTTCTTTATATGCTTAGTGACATAAAGCCTTGCCAGACATCTAATTTTTAATACTTTTAGCTGCGTAATACAGAGAAGTATATTATTTATAAATGTATAATGTATATGAACTGGCGATTACCAGAGGCGATTGGTCCCAGTCTCCACCGCTAACAGTTAAAGTAGGCCCAATAATAAATTTTGAGTACTAATTCATAAATCGAAATCTGCCAATTGCATGTTTGTGAAAATATTGAAAGACTTTTTTTGGCAACCAACTTTCAACGAGTTGTGAATTGTTACCATTATGGTATGAGGATTAATAAAAAAAAATATTAAGTATATATCAATTCAATTGAAAGTTGGGCGTTTTGAGTCTGATATAGTTCAGCGGTTAAATAAAAAATATCTTTAAAAGCCAACAACATATTATAATATTAATTATTTAATTTAAAAAATATTCTATATAATATATTATTTATTATAAAGTTGATTTTAAAGATACCGATTAAACTTAGACAGAAATAATTTGTCGTTTAAGTAATACTAAAGTATTATTCAAGTACTAAGTTTTTAATAATATAAGCATGCGTACCGATTCTTTCAACAGTGTATGAACTGGAAAAAATATTCAAAATTTCTATAAGTCTTTCCAATATATTTGTCAGACAAATGAATTTGGACTAACTTTATATTTCTAAAGCGCTGTGAATAAAACTTAGTGCACCAACATGCCTACATGAACATAGCAAAAACTTGTGGTATAATTAATTTATTAAAATAGACCATGGAAATATATTAAAAGTAAAATATAATATTAAAGTAAATTACGGATGTAGAATAATAAAATATCGAAATAAATAATTGAAACGTATTTTATAAATAATATTAATGGATATATTACGAAGTTATTTATTACTCGTTAATAACTATAGCTTCTCTGAAGTACTGAGAGTGACGCCAGGCGTACTACATCGGATGATCCGGTACATGACGGGAAAAAAACCATTAATCCATCGTTAAAACATTCGAAATTAATGACACAATGGAAATATATCGAAATAAGACAATTATATCAATATCGAAGTTGGTTGAGTACTGGTGAGCATTAGGAGCCAAGCGGCGCAGGTCATCTGACGATGTGATCTGACTTCGTCGTTGTAATACAGCCTCCCCTTGACTGATACATACATACATACATAATATATAATTCTCATAATGTAACATATACAGCTGCAAATTGTGTGTGGAGTACATGTATCAAACAAATAATGACCTAAATATTTGCAAGAGGGACATGATGTGATCATTTTCTGCTAATTAATATTGTAGACAACTAACTAGTAGATAGTATATATAATAGTTAATGACACAAGTTTAGGCTTGGTAAGATAGGCAGGTCCGTCTAAATACGATTAATATGATTGGTATTTTTTTTTGTAAATTGGCATTTTTTTTTTGATAAAGTTCATAATATGCAACTTTAACGGATAGTGCATTGGTTGCAGGGATGTGTGCAAAAGAATTTTAAGACTCGTTGTATTCTGAAATTTTCCCATCACACTCTGTCCATTTCTTAGACTATATTTTTTTAAAATTTACTATCGATTGCTAAATGATGGCTGCCACGAAAGTTATTCAAACCTCACAATGCTTGTGGGTGTCGCAAAAGACGACTAAGTGCTTTTTATCTCGACCTGGGCCAGTTGTCATCAGACTGGTGGCCGGTCATAAATCTGTTATCAAAACTTTTGCAATATACACGATGGAAAAACGGTAAATATTGCATCGACCCCCAAGTATTTGGGATAACAGTAGGACGATGATTAATAACGATTGCGTTAATTTGCCATTATAACTTGCAGCCTTGATTTTGTATCAACATATATTATATAAGGAAAAATGTGCATCTAAGCATTATGCAGTGCTTATTTACGTTAAAGTGTACTAATTTAGTGTAAATATAATTTGGAATCGTGCAGTATACTTGTATCTAAGTGTTGGGTTAGTAAAACATATGATAAATAAAATGATATCACATATTTAATACAAAAGCAATCCACGGTGTATAGATAATTAATAAGGATTTTTTTTTTTAATATGTATAGGTATAATATAGTCGTTCTAGGAAGGAGATACTTGCTTAACTTTAACTTATTTTTCTATTAAATTTAGTAATTGTCGGAAACTGTATACGGTTTTACTATAGTAAAAACTCTAATTTATATCACATAGTGACCTATGTAATATATAGATTGGCGAGGCGAGTCGCATCCATAGTACATCGCAAAAAAAAATGTAGATCATTGTAATATAGAAATAATTTTTACTTCTATTTTTATGGATATTATATCGTTTCTATGTGTTTTTTACTTTAACGATGTATTGAATACATTTTAGCATTCATGTTTATAGTAAGATTGTAAGGCCCTCTAAAAATTAAATATAAACGCGATAAAATTGGTAAAACTAGTTTTCCTTCATAAGAAACATTAGAAATCATTAGTGAACTATAAATTAGAAATTTACTGTATAAATTAAAATCAAATGCCAACCGAACGGTTTTGAATAAATTTCCTTTTCTTGGAGCGATGTTAGCGGGCAGAAAGAGGTAGCTTTTTTATACTAACTTAACCTATATCGTTTAGCCCGTGCCTTAATTAATGGCTACCTTGAATTTGCAGTGGATTCATTGGAGCACCTGTAAGTAGGTGTTACAGATAGTTAGACGAGAGTGTGATGGATTAAATTTTGATATTAATTACAATTTTGTATGCCAATTTCAGTTTTTAGCCGATTAAATATAGAATACACACGTGCTTCACAGACAAAAAAATTTTGGATGCCAATTTGATTTATCACTCAGAATACATAAGATGCTAATAAATTAGATTTCACAATGCGTATATTTTCTAATATCTATAGGATAAGAAACTTTTTTTTTATTCTAAATTAAAAAGGAGTAAGTGATTACAGACTAGATGTCTGTAATCAAAGGTCTGATTGAAATATATGGTAATGTTAAGAGAAGCCCCTATATAGGTGCAATAAGCATGCTACAATGTGGATTATTAAAAAGGATCTGTGCATATTATGAATCCAGTATTATTATTTTAAATGAAGCTAACTTATAAAGGCTACACAATAAATAAGCTAAGGATTGACGTGTGTATAGCAAAAAAAAAAACAACTTTAAACTTGCAAATTAATTTATAATTGTGTTGAAAAAAAAAATGCAAATTTTATAACTTTTGGCAAACCTGCAATTGTTAAGCACACGGTACAATTATATATAAATCGAACTTTTCCTGCTTAGTGTGTCTGTAAACAAATTGTTTATTATTTTTGTAGACTATTTAACATTTCACTTTCTACCTGGTTTATTATTTACTAATTAAATATTCTCAGGGCATTTTATTATATATTATTGTGTTTTAAACTAAGCAATTGCTTAGTTTGTTCTGATATAAATTGCCTTTATTACCTTATTATGGTTTTGTGCATTATGACAGGTGCTGTCTGAAGCGCACTCCTCGGAGGATGGTCCAGCGGTGAATGTTGAGCTAAGAGAGGATACCGGTGAGATGCGACCATCGTTTAGAGGCAAGCGCTGTTCCTGAACGCAAGCAAGCCTGTCGGAACAATTGTACTTAACAAATTAATAATAAACACTTTATACTTATGAATTAAGAACTATTCATCATCACAGCCCATAAATGTCCCACTGCTGGGCACGGGCCTCCTCCGTCATGGGAGGGAATTTAACCTACTATACCGCGCTAGTCAGACGTGTTCGTATAGGGTTTTGTTTCGAATTTTCCTTCTCTCGCATAGATGTTATATGCGTTTCATATCCCTTAGTCGTCTCGTACGATCACCCACGGGTAAGATATGGGATAGTGAATAGTATTCTTACTCCGTCACCACACGGATAAAGAACTATACATTTCTCATTAATAATATAATTCAGTTGTTATCTTATTTCACTAATTTTATTATATGTTGGCTAAAGCAATAAAACCTTTTTACTATGCTCTGCACTCACGGGTTGAACGTTTTTTTTTTAAATTTTTTTTTTTGCTGACGGTGGCAAACGGGCAAGCTGCACGGCTGATGGTAAGTGTTACTGCCGCCTATGGTCCTTTGCAATACCACTGGTACAGGTAGGCCGCTGCCTACCATTGAAAACCCCAAACCCACCCAGAAAATTGGGCTGCAGGCTCTCTCGCTCACATAACGAAGTTCAACAAAACATTGCCACTGTTCTGACGTCGATTTTCTGTGAGAGTGTGGTACTACCCCGGATGGACTGACCCGCGGCCGACAGAATACTATCAACAGTATGGCCTTACCACTTTAAAAAGTTTTTTATATATTTTGAATATAAACTCATTTGCAAAAAAAACGGGCGGTTTTGATTTTCATTCATATTTAAAAAGATACAATACCAAAAAGGTTTCAATCGTTTGTACACGTTACTGGCCGGTTTTAAAAATGCTGTGGTATTTAAAAAAGTACGTTCTAAATTCAATTTTTCATTTGATGTTCATTTTTACAGAAAACCCCTTTTTATCCTACATTTTTGGCGCGAAGTTCCAGAAGTTAACATCGACTTTCATAACTTTTATTCAATTTTTATCGATTAATTTCATATCCTTGACTGTCAAAGCTTTATTTAATGCTGTTTGGCTGTATCAAAAATGGTAGATAAAGTGGTAAAAGCTACCAAAATTATCGCGCTGCTTGAAGAGGGTTGCAGCCAATGTTTCGTGGCTAGGAGGCTAAATGTTAGTCGCTCGACAGTCCAAAGGACCTGGCAGCGATATCAGGAGACTGGTTCCGTCGAGAGAAGGCCTGGTTCTGGAAGAAAACCATGTACCCAACCACGGGATGATCGTTTTCTTGTGAGTCGCGCATTGAGAAATCGCAAATCTTCGTATGTGGATCTTAAGAACAACCTCCAAGAAGTAAGAAATGTGCATATTAGTCTATGGACGGTCAGGAGGAGGCTTCTCGCTGCCAATATACGCAGTCACCGCCCGGCCCGCGGCCCCAAATTACTCCGTGAGCACAGAGTTCACAGGCTTAGGTTCGCTAGAAATTGTGAATCATGGACTCAAGACGATTGGAATAGGGTTTTGTTCTCTGATGAAGCCAGGATATCTCTGTTCGGTGAAGATCGACGTCGGCGAGTGCTAAGAAGACAAGGAGAACGCTTTGCAGAGGCATGTTTCGAAGAAATCACACCTTATGGTGGGGGCTCTGTTATGTTTTGGGCAGGAATAAATTCAATGGATCGTACAGAGTTAGTCTTCATTGAAAACGGCTCACTGACTGGGCATCGATACATAACGGAAGTTCTAATTTCTCATGCACAACCCGCATTGGCCGCTCTAGGTGAAGACTCGATTTTTATGGACGACAATGCTCGCGCCCACCGATCCCGCGATGTTAATGCGTATGTGCAAGAGGTCGGCATTCGTCGTTTGGATTGGCCAGCTCGAAGTCCCGACCTCAATCCCATAGAGCATGTCTGGGACGTTTTGAAACGGCGTGTGAGATCAGTACACCCGGCTCCGCAGACCATCAGAGAGCTGAAGAATGTGATTACTGCGGAGTGGGAACGTATTCCGCAAGCAAGTATCCGGGATATACTCGCTAGCATGCCCAGACGAATTCAAGCTGTGATTTTAGCTAGAGGGGGTCACACTCGATACTAAACATTTATCTGCTTTTACTTTATTAAAGAAAAACAAACAAAAAAACTTTTTTATTTTTACTTCATGAGCATATGCACTACTAGCGAATATACACTACTAGCGAGGTTTAGCATTATTTCCCATAAATTGTATCTAAATTTTATGAAATACTGATGAAAACGATTATTTTCTTATTAATTTACCAAATTGTGTGGATAAAACTACCTATAATTATCAAACAAAGAAATATTAACATTTGAAATGGTTCATTGCTTAGGTGCCCGTTTTTTTTGCAAATGAGTGTATTATCACAGTAATACAATTTTATTAGTGGTGTATCTGTTATGTAAACTTATAACGTTTCAATAGCTGCTTTCTCTCGCCACTTGATAAAGTGGCACTTGATAAAGAGATATCTTTTATATATACAATGCAATCATCATCATCATCATCATCACAGCCCATATATGTCCCACTGTTAGGTTCGGGCCTCCTCCGTAATGGGAAGGAAATTAACCCACTATACCGTGCTGGTGAGACGTTTTGGTATAGGGTTTTGTTTCGAGCTTTCCTTCTCTCGCATAGATGTTATATGCGTTTTATATCCCTTAGTCGTCTCGTACGATCCCCCACGGGTAAGGTATGGGATGGCGAATAGGGTTTTTTTTACTCCTTCACCACACAGAAATTGCAATATACTTATAAAAATAAATTAAACACAACTAACATAATGATTTCTTATTTTTACGCGTGTATTTACGCACATTTGAAACAAAACTACTTTTACGGATTCTATCGCGTTTGTATTTAATATTTAATTTCCCGACGTTTCGAACACTTTACAGTGATCACGAACGTGATAGAATCCGTAAAAGTAGTTTTATTTCAATTAAACATAATTGGGCCACCTGGTTCTAAAAAGTGAAAAAGACATGTCTTTTTAATTACTCTCTCTCGCTTATCCTGTGACATTCTACATAATTAGTTACTATGTTCCTGTTCCTATGTGCCCCACTGGTTTGGCCCGCGTAAAAAGTGACTCACAATATACAATTTCATCAATAAATTATCCTAAGTTTATTTTACCGGTAAAAAAGTACCTTGCACGTTAATCCGAAAAATGTTCTATCTATATAGCAATTGTCATCTAAATTTCTTTAACGGTTTACGCTCATAAACTTTCACATTTATAAAATTAATAGGAAAATTAAAACTTATAAATAATATTATTAGCTTCTACTCTAGCTCCTAGCTATTATACTTATATAATATTATAAATAATATTATTAGTTTCTGCTCTGGGCTTCAGCCACGTAAAAAATAATTTCCCCCAAGCAGAACTATTATCTCATAGGAAATAGGATATTATTATTTTACGTATTAAACCAGGAGATAGTCTATCTCGGTGCTAATTTTCATCCAAATCTTATCAACGGCTTGCACGTGACTGAATAACAAAAATCCAAATATCTTCACAAAGTCTCACTCATTATTTTAGAAAAATTAATAGACAAGAATCCCATAACCTTTGCGAAATAGGTATACTTTTAGATTATAGGTTTTATATTCACAACTAAGCTATCTATAGTAATGTTGAAACCTACATATAAAGCTAGAATTAGTAATTAGGACTTAGCGGAGTATAAATAACGACAGTTCACGTTTGACTATCTACTTCTTTTGGAAATATGGCCTCCTATTATACCACGCGTCTTGCAAGTATTAACGAAGTAACAATATATATATACACATATCATACACACATACTATATACTGTCGAAAAAGACAACTAAAAGATATAATGAAGAAAAGAAAATCTCGAAATAAAAACTTATACCAAACCGTTTTACCAGGCAGCGTGGTATAATAGGTAAATTTTCCTCCTAATGCGAAGGAGATACGAGCCCAGCAGTGGGATATACGCTATTAATGATGACGATGATAATATTTATCATTTACGGTACAAGAGTGTGTAGTAACAAAAATAATATAGTGGATTATGCATGGGTTTTAGATCAATGTGATATATGAATTTACAGCGCTGTATACAGTAATTCCCTATGATAGGGTGATAATGCAATTTGCTACCACCCTGTACATGTTTGTAGCACTCCCAAAAAATCGTAAAAACCGGCTAATGGACCACCATTAGCCGGTTTTTGGTGGTCCAAATAGCAGCACTTTTCCGAGCAAATAATAACATCATATGTATGCAATAGCCAAGCCACATGTCAAACGTGGTAATTATGCAAACTGCGCTTGAGTACTTCTAAGTTATTAGTATAGGTCTATGAGCTGATGAGTGGATGGATGGATACAGGAGTAATGAGATATACCGTTTCAGTGTAACCAATGTGCCAGTAAGTTTCTTGCAGCGGCGCAAAGCGAGTTCCAAGCGCTCCGGTTCATCTTCCAGCATCTTCTCCTTGCGTACAACCTGCCAATTTAATAAACACACAATCATATTTTGGATCATCAAATCATCATAATCTTGCCTTGTTTCTATTATATTATTAACTAAATTAATTCTATTTATTAACTAATAACTTTATTACGAATATTCTTTTAACAATTTCAATCAAAAAAATTATTTTGTTATCAAAATACAAGCTTAACTTTTTCTTACCTGAAAAAAAAAACTGGAAAAGGTGATATTTTTATATAATGCCATTTCGTAAATCATTAAATCACTTGTTATTTCACAGAATACAGATAAAGAAGCAATAGAATAAAACTCGGCAAAAGCAAAACAATAACTAAACTGTCCATGATTCTGTCGCTATCTAACTCATTCTCCTACTCTTATCTCAATTGCCTGTGGTCGATACAATATGTACTCTTCTTTCATAGTACATATTGTAAAAGTTATTGGCAATAGTTTTATGACCGGCCACCTGCCAGGCGTCAACCCTCCTTAGGAATGTAATTGCCAACCAAACAGCATCAGATGGAGTTGGCCCAGGTCGATATAAGTCGCTATCTAACTAAATAATCAAAATTACATTAGATGGCTTCGTTTTTAAAAAACTAAGAAGGTGAAAGAGCCACTTATGCCGTACTATTTACAATATCTCCCTGGTACTATAAGATTACCGTTTTGATAGTAGGTGCGAAAATATATAGAGTGACTAAGCTAGCCTTTTTAACCCTTTTTTGAGGACAGGCGGTCATATGGTACGGTCACACAACGCCCAAACCGCCCCGACTTGTGCGGGTCACCGGTACCGAATCTTTGTCTTCAGGTACAACACATCCTAACCCTGACTAAAGTAATACTAGCCACTCGTGGTCTCAATCCTATCAAATAGTTATTTTTATATATTTTTTTTAAAACAAAAAAAAAAATAATGATATAGGTTCATTTTCCATTTAATTAAAATATTCTTATAGTTGATCTGAAAAGATTAAATTCCCTCACCTTTTCCATTTCAGCAGAAAGTTTAGTTTTCATGGTTTCTTGCAGAATTGGGAACTTCAACTTCCAATTGGCTACTGTCTTGCTGCTCTTGGAAAGCACCATAGCAATACGTTCGATATCCGCCATATTCACACGGGTTTCCCTATTGTTAAAACAATTTGTTTGTATCTCATCAACGAATTTATGTCACGCATGTGACATAACTGATGTTTCATCTGTGGCAAACTCATAGGAGATGAAATTTCATATACGCACTTATGTGTGTATGTTGTATATTTATATAAATAATCCCACCACACATATCCACCATTGTAACAATGCAATGGTCAACAAATGGTCTTCATAAATAACACCAAGGTTTGATCCTTAAGCACGCCTTTAATTGTCTTGAGACCCGCAACAAATTTAGAAAAAAGTTAAAGAGGCCTAGGCCTAAGCTATGCCGGAGACAGGAAGCAAAATTGACCAGTCAGACAATAAGCAAGGGGTGTATACCTACAATAAGATTGCCTTAAGATTGATTGCTACTGTAAGTATGACAGAAACATCTAAACGCATGGAAATTATCTTGAGTTTCTAAAAGGTCCGTATAGTATACTAGTCTAGACGTGACTTACTAACTGTCCTACATAAATAAGATCGCGCTCGTTATATCTATATCTATATCTATATATATATATATATATATATATATATATATATATATATATATATATATATATATATATATATATATATATATATATATATATATATATATATATATATATATAAAGAGCATGTAAGATATATATACGTTGTATAAGATGTTTAAAGATTAATATAAGAAAAAATATACAAGAGGCGATCGAATCTGTTTACAGCAGCCCATCAGCTTAAAAGGTAGCCGATTAACCATTCAATGTATAAGTAACGTGAACTCGAGAATCTCAGTTGAAAGGTTTTACAAAATTCATTAGGGAAAACGTACTAGTTAGCCAATTGGATTTTATTCACAAAAAAACAAAAATGTCCGAAACAAATTAAAGAAAGCGATATCAGAGCAGCTCTTGATCAATTAAATAACAACAAAGAATATGGGGAAGACGACATTGCAAGTTTGCAAGAGACAATAAAATTACTTAAGCAGGCGAGACTACCATTCTTAGAGTTGCAATTCTTTTTAATACTACTACTTAGCAGGGCCACACATGACTAGCGTAGAATTTATGCTCACCTCAAGATTAATTAAAAGCTTTGAATATTTAACTCATAGGATCAATATTAAAAATACATTAATGCAATAAACTAATGAAATTCTAGATTTAATGTATCTATTTATACGTCTAAATCGATTTAAGTATGATCAATAATGATAGAAGATAATATACTTTCTACTGGTGACCGCCATTAAAACTCAAAGTTGGTAATAGTACTTAGAGCGGATTTGCTGTGATGATTTCATTCAATACAATTTTACCAGCCTGAGGCCTAAATCTAATAATGACAGATAATGCCAGGTATAGTTATGATGATATTTTGATACCATTACAACCATCTGTCAGCCTAACGACGTCACGACATATATCTTTCTGAATGCAGTGGAAAACCATAATTATCACGAGCCAAGCGTGACGTTTTTCTGACCATTCTTCTATTGATCCCTGAGAGTCATTACCAATACCATTGTATTTTTGAAATGGCCATTACACGAGATTTTAATAAGTTTATAACAATTTAATAACAAAACAAAATAACCTTAATTGTTTAGGACAAAAATATTTTCTTGAAAGAAACAAGTTGTATGATTTTAGAAAGAAGGAATATTTACCTATTAGCAGCTTGCCCGCGAAGGCGTTCCACGGTTGCCTCGAGATCGTACAGATCATTTTCTAAGAGAAGAAGGTCTTGACGATAAATCTCTTCCTCCCGAGTGAGTTGCTAAAAAAATTACATATATATCATAGGTCTAACAATTATATTTTTAAATATTAAATGTGACTTCCTTATAATTGTATTCTGTTCACACTAAAAACGAGAATCCTTCGATGCATTTAATTTTTTTTTATATGAAAAAATATAGGTATGTAGGTTATGCATTAAACATGTTAATTTTTGGATACACACTGCTTCGGGATTGTGCTCGCAGCAACTCGCAGCTAGAGCTCCAATTTTCACAATCGTTTCAGCCATCAGCTGCCTCATCTGTATAGCGTGTGCCATTGTCGATCGGCGCAAATTACGTGTCTGTGAAATAAACCACAATAAACTTAATATGTGAACTAAGAGCATTCAAGTTATAAGTACCTAAACTGAACATCAAGATTATGCATAAGTTACTGCATCTAGATGTATATAAAGTAAGTAGAGATGTTTATGTATCTAAAAAGTATAAGTCAGTTCAAATAGGAGTTAGAATACAAAAATAATGACTATGTATATATTTATGAACCTAATGTTTGCTCTTGATTTTGAACTGGTGTATATTTTGTACGCTGTGACACTGTGTTTGTGATGTGTAAAGATACGTTTTGAAGTAATTTTATTCGCAGAAGCTAAAAGATTCGCTAAAGCTGTAAGTCCAATCGCGTCAGGCCATATGTTCAACACACCTCAATTCGAAGGTCATGACTCTGCTTTTGCAGGACATGAAGTCGATCAATGAAGTCGGGTGTGACGTTGATAGTGATGGTCCTTTGAGGGGCAAGAGCAAGCTGCTGACCCACTAAGCCTGCTGGTTTTGGTGGCGGAGCAGGTTTCAGGCGGTCACGTTCTAAAATAAACGATTAATAAATACTTATTAGATTTTTATTTAATCCACACAAACAAAGCAAAGTTCAAAAGCACGATTTCATGTATAATGTAATAGTGTTATTTTAGCAAAGTGCTATTGTCAATCGACAGTAATTTATTAATGGCTGAAGCTGTTGTAAAGCTGATATTGGATGGCTAGACGTTGTTATCATCTAATACTGCGATTACCAGTCCGGCAAAGCGAAAATGGCGTTGTTTTTTTTTTAGTATCTCCACTTTCATAAATAGCACTTGTATATTCAAATATCTATTGTAAAAAGTTACCTTGTGAGGACGTCCGGGGTAATGTGGACGATTTGATTGCCGGTTTGGTTGGTTTTGTGTCAGCTTGTTATGGGAAAAAATAAGCGTAACGAAATCAAATACAAGAATTATGAATATGGTTATGATCTTAACTACATAATGATAAGGAAAAATACAGTAAAAGACAGTTTTCAAGAAAATTGTCCTAAAGTCTAAACCAAATTAAATGATATATTTAACTTCCTTCTCAGAATTTATATCATAACATAGAATCCTAATATATTATTATCAGACCATATACCATATTATCACCGAAATGTTGCAATCTTTATTACCATTAGAACTTCAATACGAAAACATTAAGTAAATAATCGTAAGAAGTAAGGCTAACGCGTTTTTATCTATTATATTTACACATAATTTGAAAAGATAAAAACGCTGACATCCATATAATATGATTTATTGTATTTATATATTATGCATTGTAATATTTTAAGTATATTGGTAAATAAATAAATAAATAACTGGTAAATAAACACGGCCAGGACTATTTATCAGATATTACTTAAGTTAACTACTTTTTAATATACTAATGCAGTTAACTTGAAAAATAAAACAGTTCGTATTGGTTTAAGAGAATCCAATAGTCTGCATACCTGCATGCTGCGGTGAATGTTGTTTTGGTGAGTTCATATCAGGTGGGTCATCACTAAACGATACCGACTTTTCAAATGACACAGATTTTTCTGAAAGGACAAATTTTCGTTTGGTCAATCAAAATTATTGATTTTTAATTTTAATATATATATATTCATCTATTCCTTAACAAACGCGATTTAATAACAATAGCTGCAAACTACTGGGACATTCATTAACAAACAAAAAAAAAATCATTCTGTTCAGCTAACTGTATTTTATTGTGACAAAAGGTGTCATATAAAAGAGAAGTGCGTCAAACTGGTATCCAAAAATTGTTTGTGATTGGGTTTGGACAGTGTTCAAAAGGGGTGAAAATTAAATAATTAAGACTATATTTAAATTGTGGATATTTATGTCAGGATATCTCTATAATTATATTTACATGGTCACTCACGTTATATAGGATAACACCCAGAAAAATACTCTTCATTATCGAATTTAATTAGTAGAATTAGACGAAATAAAGTTTGAATGAAATGAAAATGTTTAAGATTACGAATAAAAAAAAAACTTATGGGTAACTACTAAACTAAAATGTGATTTGTGAATACCGATCGATTTCAAATACTGCCTTTAAAAGATAGCCATTACTACCTATTGATACAAAATTGCTTATATCTAATTACATGACAAAAGCCTTCACTACCAAAAGACTTATGCGGTCATCACCAAATCACAATAGCACTCTTAAAATTATTCATTCATGTTATGGGGTTTCACGTCGTAATCAAATGACCTTGTGATGATGTTCTAGATGAGAAATATAAACAGGAAGATAGAACATGAAACAGTTGCTAGGTTTAATATTTTTTTATAATAAAGCTGAAAATGACAAAAAAATACCACTCGACTTAGCAAGCAAGCGTTCGTGTAAAAATTTGTTCGGTAGATGCATCGCGAACGTGATTGGTTTAGAATTATGAGACGTTGTAAAGAGGAGTATTATTGCTAATGTGAAAGCGACACTTTCTCTGACTAATATACTAAGACACGCGGAAGCATCATCGTCATTGCATGTTCTAGGCTATAAATGAAATGTGGTTGAATACATCATTTGCGGTTTTGCTATTCCCCGCAACATTTATATTATTAAATTTTAATATCATCTACCGTCCAACTCCGTATTTTGAATAAGAAATAATTGAAAGCAAGTGAAATATTTCATATATGTTTTTTGTTTGTTTTTTGAATTCGAATATTATCTAGTTTCAACGTTAGCAATGCATCAACGCTAATACTTTAACCGCCTCCAACCAAACTTACGAAATTTATCCCTCCCCAATTTAGGAGGCCTCTCTGCGGTCGCAATACGCGCCCCATCTGAGTAGAGGAAAACGCACGCCATATTAACGAAAATAACTAGTGTTGTAGAAACTAAAAGAATGAAAAAAATCATACTTCTTGAACCACGTATCTGAATACAATTTTAATCAAATATCAGATTGCAATTTTTATTTGTTCTATTACCTAATCCTATTCTTATCCTAATTATTTGGGGTCGATACAAAATGCAATCTTCTTCCATCGTAAATATTGCAAAAGTTTTGGCAATAGTTATATGACCGATCGATTGCCAGACGTAAACCCTCCTTGGAAATATAATTCTACTTATAAAAGCATAATACCTTGCGCTAAGACACCAACTCTTATATTGCGGGGGACTACACAAATATATCTTTAGAGTATTAATATATTTATTCAAATTTACATCATAAATAGATATTTATGATGTAAATTTGAATAAATATATTAATTTCAATTTATAAATAAACAATAGTTATGTCAAAAAACAGTTACAATCAATATAAATAAAGGCTACTGTTATATGTATTCAAAACATTGAGATAGTAAAAACAAAGTTAAATTATCATTATCCTACTCTTATCCCAATTACTTGGGGTCGATACAATATGTACTCTTCTTTCATAGTACATATTGTGAAAGTTATTGGCAATAGTTTTATGACCGGCCGCCTGCCAGACGTCAATCCTCCTTGGGAATGTAATTGTTGACCAAACGGCATCAGATGGAGTTGGCCTAGGACGTTATAAGGCTTTTAATCGTCTTTTACGACATCCATGAACAAAGTAAGGATTGGTAATATTCGTAATCGCTACCACACAGTAAAAACAAAGTGAATATGAAACGAAAATCTTTATCAATAAATTTAATTAAAATTCAACGTTTTTATTTATGTTTCTATTATTTATACATTCAAATGTATTCTATTAACGCGGTGATTGGTCTATATAGATAATATTGATTAATAGATTTTTTTTAATAATTTGATATCTTGTAATATATAATGTGTTAATATCTGCCATATTACCTCATTCCATGTTATAACTGATTAAGAATATAGTGTCTACTACCTACCCATTCCTTCTCCAAGATCGCTTTAAGTAAAAGTAAGTAAATAATATGATAGCAAGAGGAAACAAACTCAGATTGTAATTATTTTGCCAAGTTCCTATTGTGGATGACTTTGTAGCCTCGTTGAGGTCTCATAAACTTCAATAAGGAAAAGACAATTTAAAACATTTTATTGAACAAAAATTACTTTTTGTTGTGTTAGATATTGTTGACATTATTTTGCTTTAAAAATATTTTGTCAGTTATTATAGCAAAGATTATGAATGTGGAACTAAACACATGAAGTTTTTTTTTAGATTATGGTGGCAAATGAGTAAGCAGCACACTTAAAGGCAAGTGTTACTGCCTGATGGTAAGTGTCACTGTCACCCATCCTTTACAATACCAAGGTTACAACTAGACCGCTGCCTATACAAACCTAAACCCACCCAGTTGGGCTGCCGCCGTTGAATTAGAAAATCACTAATAATTACTGTAATTAGTTATGTGCTCTCGCTGCTACGTTATTTTAATATAAGACTTTCATTTTATAACGTTTTCAAAGTCTGTAGCTTAGCAAATAAAATAAAATTACATTTACAATTTTTGTGGCGTTTTAATTTTATTTTAGTATGCCGACGTTTTGAATTTTTGTTATTCATGGTCGCCCGAGGATTAATGAATTTGACGTCCAAATCTCAGTACTATTACAGTGTTTTTACATCTACCCACTTTGGCAATAATTGCTATTTTTTGTTACAATAATAATTGAATATTAAAAAGAAAAAATAGTGGTAGGACTATGCTGTGTACAGTTCTCTGTCTACAGCCGCGGACCGGTCCGCCCGGGGTAGTACCGCACTCTCGGAGAAGATCGACGTCTGAGTAATGGCAATATTATGCTATTGCACTTCGTTTGGTGAGCGACAGAGCCGGAAGCCCAACTGTACCTTTGGTATTGCAAAGGTCCATGAGCGGTAGTGACACCATCAGGTGTACTGTTTGCTCGCTGTTTTTGGTTGGCTTATTATTATAATTAATAATTTAAATATAATACTATCAAAAATGATATAATTTAATTAAAGCTAACGCAAACACATGCTCTTTTCCCCATCGCCCGCCCACACGGGTGAGTACAGGGTCATCGACCGGACCAGTCCCGCGTACAGCAGTCGGCATGTAGCGCTGGGTCCACCCACATTCGTCATACGCCAGGATAGGGCGGACGCCGCTAAGACGCGATAAGACCTCGAGCAAGTCGACGGAAGTGCTCCCGGAACCACCATCGCCCGTCGAGCACCAGGCCCAAGTACTTCATATGGGTCCGGATGCTGATGGGACCCGAATTGGCGGTGATCGAGAAGTCAGTGGGTGGACTGGTGCGGGGCCCATTGAATAATAAGGCCTCCGTCTTATCCAGGGCCACCCTTAGCCTCAGCGCCTCGATCCGCCTGACAATCTCCTCGCTGTCAAGAGTTGCCAGGCGTGCCGTCTCCTCCAGCGTCCCACCCCGGGCTGTGACGAGTGTATCGTCGGCGTAACAGAGTACGCCCAGCCCGGGCGGGAGACTCCCTCTCAACGCCCAGTCATAGCCGATGCTCCGCAAAGTTGGCCTCAAGACTGGCCCCTGCGGAATACCGCACGACATGGGCGTTCGCACAATGTCCCCTACTCGGTTCTTATAGAAGACGCTGCGTCCCTCCAAATAGTCTGCCACCAGCCGCCTCAGGTATACAGGCAACCCACGATACCGGAGCGCCTCTCTGACGCAGCTGAATGGCAGACTACTGAATGCGTTGGCGATGTCTAGAGACACCACCAACAGAACCCCACCGCCAGTGACAGCCTCCGCGACTACGGCCCTCAGGCGCAGCAAGGCCGCGATTGTCGAACGCCACTTTCGGAAACCGAATTGGGCGTCCGACAGATCGGGACCAACCTCGCTAAGGCGCTGGCCGATATGGGCAGCCAGGATCCTCTTCAACAGCTTACCCGTATCGCCGAGCAGCACGATGGGCCCATAGGCCGAGGCTGAGTCCGGAGACCGTCCCGGCTTCGGCAGGAGCACCAGCCTCCCCTCTTTCCAACACCCAGGGAACTGCCCAGACGCTCAACACGCATTGTACAGTCCCCTGAGGCGTGGACCCAGGTGCTCGAGGACCAGGACAGCACCCGATCGGGTACCCTGTCTGACCCAGGAGCAGTGGTCTTGGCACGCATTAGCACCACCGCCGCCCTCATTTCCGTCTCCGTGACGGGCGGAACACTTTCGTAGTCGGCCTCTCAGTCACTATCCGGCAGTGCCCAAATCTGCGTTAACGCACAGCGAATGCGGCCAGCCTCAGCGTCCACCCCGTCCACCGAGGACAGTGACGGCAGCCACGAATGCACAGTGGCTGCCTCCACCAGTAGGTCCCGATTAAGTCGATCTACAGCCCACCGCGGAAAAGCGGGAGCTCCGTCTGTAAACACGACATGCTGCAGCGAGATAGCGACGCTATCTCACTGAGAACGATTTAGCATGAAAACTCAGAGAATATGATAATAGTTTTTACTTTCATAAGGCGGCTATAATATTAGTTTATAGGTAAATTAATATGTTATACCAACGTTTTAATTATTGTTATAGATGTACTACAAAATGTAATCACAGTGATAATTAATTAATTCTCCAATAACCATGTATGCTTGTGAGTAATTGAAACGTCAGAATAATAGAACTATAACACTCCATCAATATCATCTTTGAAAATCTATCAGACGTCCACTATTCCACATATGGTAATAATGCTATAACTGCACCACTTCGCAGTCCGGTTGGGGTTCGTAGTCGGTAAGTTTCTAGTTTTTTATGTAGTTTATATAGGGTTGTTATAAAGGGTGTTAGGGTATATTGTATACTTAACTCATCCCCACACGGAGAAACGCTAATTTCTAACTAAAATGCTTTTTCCAAGTAATTTTAAAAATAGCATGCAGTTTAGAATTACTTGTTACATATAATAAACTAGCAAACCCAACCCGTTGGTTTGTTAGTTGAAGTCGATACATCGCAGAGCCGCCTGGTGGCGAATTACATCAATAGCATAGCATATAAACCTTCTCCGTGAAAAAATACATCTTTACATATATAATTCTTATGTACATGTGTATGTTCACTGAACTCCTCCTGGACGATTTTTGTTGAAATTTTTTGTATATATGTAAGTAGATTGGAATGGTTTAGATTTACAATTGCGACCTGTAGGTGGCGCTGCGATCGAGTTGTACCATTTTTACTTTTCATATATCGACTGTTAGACGGAACAAGGTTTACTGGGTCCGGTAGTATATATATAAAAATTGGTATAAATTTCATAACGATTGTATATCATCGTATAAGAATCAATGGTTCATGATTTCTAATTGAAATGCATTGAGATTTATTATACTCATCATTAATTGCACTCAGCAGCTCATATATAGTATATTATATATATATATATATATATATATATATATATATATATATATATATATATATATATATATCCTATAGCTGGGTGCAATTGAGCCTCTTATACAATAGAAGGGAACCTTGAGCTACTATTATAGAGCTGGTCAGACTGGTTTTATTTTGAGTTTACCCTCTCATGCATAGTTGTTATTTGCATATTATATCTCTTAGAAGTCTTTTACGATATCCATGAACAAGATAGGGGGTGAATTGTATTGTTACTCCGTCACCATACGGGAAAAGATTATTATATGGTTCATGAAGTATGATTTAATTCTTTTCTTTTTGATGTTATAAAATTTTAGTATTCAAAATGTATTCGTGAATCTGTTTGTTTAACTTAAATTTAATTAGTTTAACGGAAATAAACATTTTATAGGTATTTGAATATGATATTAATAACCACATTATTTAAAACTTTTAATGAAGACACTAAAAAATAGCCATTAATTAAATCATTTTTATTTAATTAGAGAAGTTTTATATTTGTTTATTATATTCTACTCTGTCTACAATTAGTTTAAATGGTTTACTGCTGTTGAAAGACTCACCCTGATTAGCCGGTCGTGGTGATTGTTGGTAAATTGGTAGTACAGCTGGGTAGTCCTGTCGAGGAGCTACAGTAGGCGCAGAAGGTTGATTTGGAACCTGAAGTGCCTTCTGCACCAGCCCCGTCAAGTTCGCGAGTTGCCTTTCCATTTTTTCTACACGAAGTCGCTGCATTTCCTCGATCTGGGGCCTGGAAAACCATTATAAAGGAATCCTATCTATCGATCAGGAATGAGAAATTTTTGGAAATTTCTCTTGCTCCAGCAGAATTCGCTCACGCATAATGTGACGCCCAGAACTGGTGTGTTTTTATTGTGGCCACAATATAGCTCAGCACAATCATCATGAATATATTAGTACAACATGTTAAAATTTGTAAAAATTTTAACAAAATAATGTGTTCTTGCAAAGTTATTTAAAATTTTGAAACACTTGTAATGGGTTGTTTTTTTTTTTTGTGATTATTATAATAGATCGATGGGTACTAACTTTAGTTTTACCTACAGTGAATATTTGTTAAAAAGTAGGAATTTAATAAACGATAATCGGCTTTTAAGTCCTCAAATGCTATTCTTGATATTAATATTATAACTTCCCATTTTTAATTCAATATTGGTTAATATATAATTTGAAATACTATGAGTACTTCTGTTTGATTAGTAAAGAATATTAAAAGATACGAAGTCCAATTATAAAATAATGAATTTGTTTTTAGAATTTTAGTAATATAATGAAAGTTGATCAATTTATACGATATTTCTGGTTATTCTATCGTAAAATGTTAAGTACTTAACAGAATCATTCGGGGCTCCATACTCTATTTATATATAGTCACTCAGCCTTTTTAGCTGCTAGGGTGGCGTATTTTCTTTAGCAGCCAGCCTGTGTCTACAAAGTTATATTCTAATGTCCTCCAGGAGATCGCAATATCATGATTTTACTGCGAGTAACGAACTGTCTCAGATATATTCAACAATTATGTAAGCTCTTTTTTAATTTGAAGAAAACGTTCATACCATAGAGGTTTTTTTATAATACATTTTTCCTTTTGATGTCGTTTTATTTTATTAATACCTAATAGCTATTTGCAAAATAAAAACAAGCTGTTATCTTGATTCAAATTACTGAAATTTTTAGCATTTAAAATTTCAGTAATTTGAATAACAAGGTTGTGTCATCGTTTAATACAATTCTAACTGTAAAGTTTGAAGTATTAAGTCTATACAATGTGTAAACATTGTCCGATAGATGGCATACGTCACCTTGAAGACGTAAGATATAATATGAAGCGAAATCTGCATGTCCTAAAATAGTTCACTATGGTGTAAGTGGCAGCATGGTTGGGCCGGATTCCCAATAGGTGCGGGTTCGAACCCCGCTTGTGACATAATTTTTCGTTTCGTATTCGGGTATTTATAAATGTTATCTTGATGTTTAAATGAATTTAGTCACATCTTTCGTACACGAAGTATAAAGAGCCGACGTTTTTTTTTTATAATTTATTTTTATTTAGTACTTTTTTTAATTGATATTGACAATGCATTTGATATAAATAATTTTGAAACTTATTTTTTGAATATTATAAGCATGTTATCTTATTTTTATGATTCGATATTTCGGATTTTTGTGTGTAGGTACGTATGTAGGTATGCAGGACTATTATAGTAAGTAGATAACAGCTATATTAATATGGACGTAAGAAAATACAGTTCTAGTTTAGCCTTTGACACTAAAAGTATACTTATTTGTAATAAAGAAACACTAAAATATGTGAATGTCAAAATCATATTTGTTTTTTTATAAATCATTCTTCTGTGCGTGTTCATTCAACGAAAGACAGCGCGTAATTAACCCTTTTCGGCGTTACAACATATAATGAAGAGCAAATAAACACTGTTCGCCTAAGCCGAGAACCGATTAATATTCTCATATCCGCTACCCATTCCTTAGTAATGTGAAATTAGTAATATTATAATTAAAATTACCTGGTATCATATGGCGGTCGAGGCATAGGCCGAGGAGCAGTGGTAATTGGGTTCACCCCATACATCTGGTACGAGTCATCAATCATAATGGTATCGCTGTTAACAAAGTTAATAAACAATAAAGGCGTAATTTCGGTACATTTATTTCATCTGCCTCATTACTTCAACGTCATATATATGCTATTATACTTTTGGGACTTGAGGTTTGATTCTTTTTTTACAAATATTCTGGAAATATGGGCTAGCATTTTTTAAGGTGATTTGAAATTAAACCCGATTAACAACAATAAGTTTATTACGTAGAACATCGTTCTCCTGCTCTTATCCCAATTACTCGATGGAATATGTAATTGCTAAAGTTATTGGCAATAGTTTTATGACCAGCTGGCGTCACCCCTCCTTGGGAATGCAATTATTGTCTAAACGGTATCAGGTGGAATTGGTCCAGTTTGATATAAAGGCCTTTCACGACATCCGAACGAGCGAAGTAAGAGTTGGTAGTATTCGTAGCCGCTACCACACAGCATTATATTATTATGTAGCACTTGAGTGACAAAATATGGGATATGTTCAAATATTTGTTTATACCTTTGGGAATTATCGTCATCGTTGTAGCTCACATATGGGCTCGAACCTCCTTCACAATAGAATGAAAGCCAATCTAGTATAACATGCTGATAAGACGGTTTGCTATAGAGATTTATTTGGATTATTCATTTTCTTGCAGTTTTTTTTTTACGATTTCTCAGGCAAAGAAGGGACACATATATATTTTTCACCATTATCACAGACGAATCTTCAAGCGTAAACGTATATGAAACTACAGAATAAATGTGTATATAGTGGGGATTCGAAGGGTCTTGTTCATTATGAACTCTACTGTCGGGCAAAATCATCGACTTGGAACTCTACTAACAGCTGATGCAACTCAAAGCACGAAATAGAGAAATAACGGTCGAAATTGGTCATACTAAATGTACATGGTTTTCACCATATTAAAACCAGGCCACACACATCTTTAGCTACTCAACAAAAATTTGAGTTTGATTGGGAAGTTTTAATGCATCCGTAATCCATATCCATAATACTATGCTTTTACCTATTTCTCTCTCTTTTGAAGACTTAGGCAGTGTTAGATCAACGTAAAGAGAGGTTTTTCGCTAAACTACTCGCAGTTTCTAAATTCTACAGCAATAAGATTATATCAGCACAAATTGGCAATAAGTTGTTGAATAAAATGGCAAATATACATATAATCGAATGTATATTATATAAAATGAAAAATTATTTTCAATGTATATATAAAACATGAATAAACTTTTCTCGTACCTATATACTGACCGAAGCTATTATGATATAACGGTAGTAGTTCCACTATAGAAATCATAGAAACGTGTTGTCTTATATTTTCTAATGAATATTCTGATATTGTCTCTGCCGAGATATCGTTATTTATTTAAAAGTAATAACATTGCACTGTTGAGTTACAAATACGGATGTATCGTACTTCGATATCTAACTTTCATTTAAAAACAAGGAATTATATATGAATATGTAATAATTTCATGTATCTTAAAAAATATTAGACTTTTTGGAACTTAATATAGATACTACATTGGTTTACAATTGGATAACTACATTGATTTTTTTTCTCAGATAGTCACACTTATCTTAGAAAAAAAAAATTGTTTTACTAAAAATACTTGGATATATATTTTAAAAATTAGTGAGGTTCGGATTATATTTAAATAAAAACATAGTAAAGTGGGTGGGTTAAATTTAAAACCAAGAACTTACCTCAAACTATGGAATTATCACTCACGCTTAAATCGCGAAAACATTGACCGCAAATTTGGATGCCTAAGTTTTGTTTAATGGTTTATTTAACTTGTAATATGCTGTGAAAGAGCCATATGGTATCTCCTCGCTAAGAGAAAATTGTGCATTCCAAAGTTTATTCATAACTATTTTAAAAAATACTTTAGAGAAATATTTTTTTTAATATATCAATGTACCTACATATATTAATTTAGTAAGCTTCATAATGATTGTTTAAGAATAATTTCACCATTCATTAAATACGCCATTCATCAAACTGGTAGAAAATCTGAAAGAGAACTATACTTACCCACTTTCTTCATCAATTACTGGTGTAATATTAGGCCTGCTGGCTGAGGAACCCAGGAACTGCGTATAATAAGGATCCTCATAGGAAGCGCGAGCGGCACCACGTTCAGGCGAAGACATATATCCTTCAGCATGTCCTGTATTCACACATACAAACTCTCAATTCTATCAAATTCAACAAATTCATAGCGATTAGCTTTTACAACATTTAAATATATTGTATCGATCTTCTAATATTATATAGATATTCAGTGAATAAATACTGTGGAGACAAAGCTACCTAAATATTGTTAAAGCATGCGAATTATACAAAAAAATTGCAATAAACATTCGTAAGTACACCATCTCAAACACAAAATAATTAGTTACATTTACAATATCTGTTATTTATCTAGTCATCAATTCTTTTCCATACAAAAGTCAAAGCCAATTAATTTTGGTTAAAAAACTGAGTGGGTCGAAAAATTTATAGGTTACCTTTATTATTAAATAGGGTTTAGTTATAAAATACAGGATTAATTCAATGTACTCTGAACAATTGAGAAAATATGCTAAAAATAGGTGCTGTCAATGGCGCATTATCAAAAGTTTATAATGTAGACAAAGCATTAGCAAATAAGTTATCGAAGCGATATTAACGTATTCATAGCTAACGGCCTTGTTACCGGGGATGTATAGTTGGTCGGGAGCCCGGGAGCAATCGGCCGTAGCGAAGGGGAAACAGCGTTCCGACCCACTCCCCGGAATGTACGTACGCAACGGCTTGGTCGGCACAGTGGGACCTACACACACACCGCTCTGAACCTCAGTAACAACCCTGAGTAATCCCTCAGAACAACGTAAACCGAAGTATCTGATTATCATTATTTCCTATACTATTTATACGGCATATATAATATTTATACAATATTTATACGGCATAACGTGGCTATTATATATGTAAATGGCTTTAATATTATTTATAACTTCCTTAAGAACATTTGGGATACTGAAACACTTTTAATTGAAAAACACCTGTAAAGATTAAATAAAATAGTGGTATTTGCTTGTTACCTGTGCCAGGGTGTTGTTTGACTCGGTCGGCTGGCACTGGGGGAGCGGCTGGGGAGAAGGCGCGTAGCATAGAGCCGCCACGTGGCAAGGTGCTAGGAGCTTGGCCTCCGATGTAATAAGCAGGCGCTTTCACCTGCAAACAATAATTAATTTGAGTACCAAATAAAGTATGTAAATTATCAATAATTAAATATAGCAACAGTTAACTATAGACGATTTCATTTATAGAAAGGCCCATTAATTCATATAGCAAGTTTACAATACTTTAAATTGCTTTATATATCAGCATGTCGTCATCCGCCATTTACTTAGACTTTCTCAATGAAAGACGCCATAACAGCTATATTTTGCAGGCGGTTTAGCAATCGTAATTGATGTTAGAAGTGTCATCCACGGGAAGGAAGGAGTGATACACTGCACCCTTAACAAGAGGTACTGCAAAATATCAGATTGCAAAAATTTTCATCACTCTTCTGCTCTGATAACAACATAGAACCTGATGTCAGAACTACTTTCCTTTGACTTACTTGAAAATGATCATGGCACTTGAGTAAAACCTGGATCAATCTACTAGATATAATATATACAAGAACATAATACAGTTAACTCTGGGCTTATTTAATTGAAATGAGACAACAAAGTATTTACATACATCGATGCAAACGCTCGGTGAAGTTATAGCAAAAAATCTTCAGCATTTCAATTGTAAACAAATAACAATGCCTGCTGAGATGTTATTATTCACTGTCTAATCATTACTTCTACGAGAGAAAGGTGAATAATATTCGTAAATTATTTATATTATAAGTTGAATTACAATTCAAACAGTACAACAATGTATTTGTGAAATAGCATTGCGGTTTGTAAATACAAACATAATAACAAAAGATGATGAACATGATACTAGTGAGAAAGGTTCAGTCATCGTTCTGTTTCGTATGTGAAAACACCCAATAATCGTTTTTTTTTCTATTCGTTTGATTATATGTAAATATTAATCAATGAAACATTGTCTATTTTGATTTTAACTATATTTGATGAGTGATTTGAATTAAAAGAAATTAAAAGCGAATATATTTTATAAATAATGACGTGGTTATACGTATTTGTGTTCTTTAGTGTTCATACCTTTGGCCTTTCGATAAATAGGCCGGTTTACAAAGCAGTTCTCACGCAAAAAGGATATGCACAGGTTCGAAATATGTATACCAGTTTTATTTTTTGTGCTTTCACGGAATAAAGATAAAGTAAGAGATTTAATGAGTAATAGTGCAAAAGAAGGCAATTTCATGCGTTTCCACATTACATCGGCCAGTGACATCTTAGAAGAAGGTATTCTTCCTTCATAGCATCTCGTTATATGTTCCAGTTTTTGCAGTATGACATCGAAACACCACCTATTAGAGAGTTCACGTTTTGCACATGGTTCAGAGTTTATGAAATTCGAGGCGACGGCACTATTTTTACATACGTGGGTAAGTTATTCTAAAACCCATCAGTGATTTTTTTAAAGTAAAGGCAACCAGATTAACCAAGCTCTTTTAAATTGGCCATACCTAATTAAATCCTGTCTTACAGGTAGAGTAAAATAGACATTTTTTCAATACATCCTTCTCTGTCGTACGGCAATGAGTTAAGAGTACAAACGTATCCTTATTTTTCCGTGGTCAAACTTAAAAAGTGATTAAGGAATCACCAGAAAAATCGCCAGTACTCTAATGGGCAACTCATAACATCAACTACGATCACAATCTCATCTTAGGGAGCTTATATTTCCGGCCACTGACGACAAGTTTACGCTGCTCCGGTGGCCGGTCCAACGACGAAGGCGAGGTTCACGGGTGGGTTACGGGTATGCGTGCTTACGCCCCTCTGTCGCCCCCAGACGGCGGGGTGCGTGGAACGCGCCGACCGTAGAAAAAAAAAGGCGGCATATATTTAACAGGAGCTGTTAATAAACTAATGGATGAGTCATGAATACGTTTTTAATTCGCATAAAAACGTTGTAATAACGATGAACGTGGTAAAAGAGGAATAAGATCTTTACATCGACCTAGACCCAGTCCATCTGATGCTATATATATATATATATATATATATTATAGAAAAAAAACAATTTTTTTTAAATTTTATATAACATTTCATTTATCCGTGTGGTGACGGAGTAAGAATACAATTCACCACCCCTATCTTCCCTGTGGGTGATCGTACGAGACGACTAAGGGATATAAAGCGCACGCATATAACATCTATACAAGAGAAGGAAAACTCGAAACAAAACCCTATGCCAACACGTCTGATCAGCGCAGTGTAGTAGATTAATTTCCCTCCCATTGCGGAGGAGGCCCGAGCCCAACAGTGGGACATATATGGGCTGTGATGATAATGATGATGACATTTCAACTTACAACTGCACAGAGAAAAGTTTCATATATAAATTATTTCACAGTCTACATTAATTAAATTGGGCAATATATAATTTTGTTACATTTTTTTTTCAATTTTATTAATCGGCATTCTTAAGAAGCCGAATGCATAATGTCAACGGAATACGAATCGTAATATGTTGCATATCATAAATATTGATGTAAATTAACTGTTCGTTGTAAAAATTGCTGCTTGCTCGCTAATAATATTTAAAACTGAATATTACTTGTGCAATCTTTGTTTTAAATTTTATTTTCTATGTTAAGCAATAACATGTTTTGACCAATGAAACGAAAACTTTATTTGCGAGGTCAATTATACTGTAGGTATATATTAATAAGTAGATTAATGTATACAACTATATATATCATGCCTTACGAAATTTGTTAGACTTTTGATTATACCTATATAGGTACTACATGTAATAGTTGTGTGGTAGCGGCTGCGAATACTACCAAGCCTTATTTTGCTCGTGGATGTCGTAAAAGACGACTAAGAGCTTTATAACGACCTGGGCCAACTCCATCTGATGCCGTTTGGTCAATTACATGCCCAAAGAGGGTGGACGTCTGGCAGGCGGCCGGCCATAAAAATATTGTCAATAACTTTTACAATGTGTACTATGAAAGAGGAGTAGGTACGTATTGTATCGACCCCAAGTAATTGGGATAGGAGTATGAGAACGATGAGGTATTACATGTAATAGTTGTTTTCTATGATAAGGAAATAAGTATCCAATGATCATTATACCTTCCTTTGACGTTGGTGATAATAAAAGATAAATAAGGCATCAAATAGCATGGCTAAAGAGAAGAAAACCTCTATAGAAATTATGCTCTAACTCGCCTGATTATGGGTAGCATATGGGCTGTGATGATAATGATAATTTATCATTACAAATGACACCAATAAAAAAAGTAATATAACTTGACTGAACAGATTGTGTAGTGGTTAAGATACTGATCTAACGTGCGAAATGCTATGGGTTTGATTTCCAAGCAGAACAATAATAATATAATAATAATAATATAATATTATTTCATGTTAACAAAGTCTACCATAATATAAGGATTATTGCGGCAGGATTTTATTTTTTGGTGCTGGCTATAGCCTGATCACGCCCCGCTAAATCCATCCGGGGCGACAGAAGAAGCGGCGCACGACTCCATAGAGCCGCCCTACATGTACCTCTCCACGCCGTGCAGGCGGGCCACCGGAACCCGCTCTTTTCGGTGGCCCGCCCGGCGGTGCGGCAGGGTGCTAACAAATTCAAAAAGAATATTGCGTCTAGTATATAAAAAAATAAGCTATTCATAGTATCTTTAACTATTTGACTGCTATGCTAGAACCTTCGTTAATGAGAGGGATTCGCGATCGTAAATATTAATGTAAGTTCCCCAAAAGAGAGTACTGGTTACAAATCTTCTCCTCGTGATTCCTGAGCCAGTTTCTACGTCGCAAAAAAGTAATGGTTGATGACATATTGTCTCTTTAAACAGTTACCATAGGAAGATACTTCTCTATTTTCTTCAATACAATATAATTAACAATTTACAAAAAAAAACTTGTGTAATTGAATAATTCTGTGGCGTTTATTTTTTTTTATTTATTTGGGTCTCGCCTCGCTAAATCGGTCTGAAGAGTGAGTGGTGACGGAAGAGGTGGTGCGTGACCCCATAGACCCACCGTGCAACTCTTCTCTTCGCCGTGCGACCGGCCACCAGTACCCGATCTTTGTCTTCGGTGGTTTACTTGGAACCCTCGAGATTAATGACTTTGAAGCAATATAATTATTTTATATTTTCAGCAAACGGCAACAATCGTGTAATGAGACTTTGGTTGGATTCTACAGGAAAATATATTAATGTATCTATTAATGGAAAAATATCATCAAGTTCTCCTGTTGATATAGCGAAAGATGCCTGGCGCCATGTTTGTTTATCGTACCAGTCGGATTATGGAGCGTGGGCAATATATATGGATTCACGGCTTATCTCATGCCAATCGTCACAAACAGTAAGTGTGTCAGAAAATAATACATGAAATACATATAACTTGATATAACTTAAACTAAAGACCAAGTAATTAGAATCAAATACGATTATCTCGTTCGAATAGCTGTTCCAACTTTAGAAAACATTTAAAGCGAGAAACAAATGCTGCACCAATATTGTATAAATCTATAACACAAAAGAAATGTGTAACACTCGCGTAAACATCCGAAATCATTATATCAGAAATCTTTAAAAAAATTAATAATCCTTACTAATATTATAAATGCGAAAGTAACTCTGTCTGTCTATCGCTCTTTCACGCCAAAACTACTGAACCGATCTAAACGAAATTTGGTACACAGGTAGTCTAGAGCCTGGTAAAGGACATAGGCTACATTTTAATGCAATAAAGTGGTTGTAAAGAGGATGAAAGGTTGTAAGAAAATATCGTCATTTTTAAAACCAGAACATTGAAACTTATTTTTAGGCTATTGATTAGATATAAATAAATATGATATTTTGTTTTCAAACTTTACCCTTAAGGAGAGAAAATAAAAATAGGGGATGAAAAACTTTATGAAACTAACCTTTTACGCGGGTGAAGCCGCGGGCAAAAGCTACTATATTATATTATAAATTATATTACCATTAATTGAGATACCCTATTTGAGGTCGCCTCCGACACGAATTTTGTATACAAATGGTTATGATAAATCGACTTAGACAGCTATTATGAAACTATATCTGCAACAAGGTTATCGTACCACAAAGAGACAATTCCATCATATGTATTACCTGCGGCTAATCAAAGATTTTGATAATGATGTAATAGAAACGTAGGCAAATTCATTGCAATAATAGTATGTCAAGTTGTTATATAGATAGATATTGAGTAATTATTGATTAAAGCCGACTTTCCGTGTGGTGACAGATTAAGAATACAATTCACCACCCTCTATCTTACTCGTGGGTGATCGTACAAGACGTCTAAGAGATATAAAACGCATATAACATCTATGCGAGGGAAGGAAACCGTAACCAACCCCTATATCAAGACGTCTGACTAATGAGGTATAGTAGGTCAAGTACCCTCTTATTGTGGAGGAGGCTCGAGCCTAACGGTGGGACATATATGAGCTGAGATGATGATGATGATGAAAGGCGATATACTCGTAAGTGTGTTTTGTATAGTTATTACTATGAATGTATTTTACAGGTAAATGGCTTTGTTCTGCCCGGCGGTGGTAGTGTTATTGTCGGATACGGCACTGATATGGATGGTAGGTGGTGTCATTAAATTTATTATTAAAAATATTTTTATTTTCTTTTAATTTTACCATATTTTTTATGTTACAGGTGCGCAAAACGGTCTAGAAGGAGAAATATTTGGAGCTAATATGATCTTAATGTCGACTATAGAAAGGAATTACACGATAAAAATTAATCCAACGTATGAGCAGAAACCATTTCACAGAAATAGAATGAAAGGCGGAGAACTACATCCTAATTATGTTATCCTAAATGATCTCCAAAGCGATGAAGTCAACAATAATTTTGAAACTACTCATTTACCTCCAACAACAACTACAAATAAAAGTTTTATAAAAATTAAAACCCCTCATAGTTTTATCCAACATGATGTTGGCCTGAATTCAGAGAAGGTTAAAGGCACTGAAGTCCCATTTAGTAGAGATATTTTATATTCCTCTGTGTTTGAGAAAGGCAAAGAAGGCGAAAATAGTCATACATGGAATTTAAATACAGCAACCCTTAAAGGTAAATATACAATACGTGACAAAACTAATAATAATCGAAAGCAATCAATCCCAAATCCTATAAAGACAATGTTACCTATTCTAGCAGAGCATGAAGTCCCACCACCAGTTTCCGAGTCATTTTATAATGTTTATGAAGGTGCAGTAGACCATAATGTATTTCATAAAAAGAACTTGAAAACATTGTCTAAAGTTGAAATGCCTCCACCTATATCCAAAAATACAAAAAGTTATGGTCAATGGACGAGTTCCAAATTTGCAGCTAGTGTCCTAAATTATATAAAAAATCAACAGTTACATTTGAGAGAACAAAAAAGAATAGTGACACCGCAAACTATACCTTTGATTAAAATTTCCGATAGCTTTCCTTATGCATCTGATTTTAAGGTGACGAAAATTCGTCCACAGTTTCAATTTCAACGGAGAAATTTAGTTGAAAGACCTTTATTTGATAAAAAGAGAACACCACAATTTAATGTTCAAATACTCGAAGATGATCTCAGAAATAGTATCATTAAATCCCACGCGCAGATCATGCCCAAAAGTATAGAAATTTCTAATGGTAGTTTGTCAAGAAGACGTCAAGAACACAGATTTTATAGAAACACTAACGATCAAACAGGAAATCGTAATAGTTCTGATACTTTAAAGCAAACCAAAACTTTAAGCTTATCCAAAACTAGAAAAAAAAGTAAAGCAGAAGATTTTAATCTACAGGCTCAAGATTTTATGACAATACTGCCATTTTTAAAATCATTAGAATATTTTATAGGCGACTCATCAAACACACAATCAGGAGTTGCAACAACGGCAAACGATGTCTACACGCGAAGCTTGTCTCTAGGTAACAAATGGCATAATGTGAAATCTTATAGTAATGATTACACGCCGCGTGAGATAAAAATAGGCTTTGATGCTAATCGCAACACCATGAATGAAAAAATTGCCCAAATAAATAAAAGGCATCCTGCAATTCGTTTGAAGTACAAGCACGAGAATCGGAAGGTAGTGAAATATAGGGATGACGAATCTATATTAAATGGTCGAGCGTTAGCTATAAGGGTCTCCAATCAATCCGACCACAACAGAGACTCTATATCAATATTGAAGTATAACCACGGATTTTTACCAACGAAAAACGGCAAAGTAGCTGATAAAATTAGTGGCAAACACAGAGTGTCACTTATGGATTCAAATCATGATTTAAAGAATAGTTTCAATAAACAGGTAAAGATAGGTAACGCGTTAAACGAGCGTCCGATAATTGGAAATAGTGTACACGAGAACAAAAAAAGTTTTATTGGTGGAGACGACAGAGTACCCGATATAAATAAGTACAGGAGTAATACAAATAATAATCAGTACCTTACATCAATTCCTGGTTCGTTAGGGCCAAGAATATGTAAAAATTTGGAGCTGTACGATCGAGTGTTATATGTTCAACCAGATGAAAGCATTGATATGACACACATACTGTCACCTGTTAAAATGAAAAATGTCGGTATTGAATTCATTATGCAAAATTACAAAAAGTGTTCACTGCAAGAATCTCCTATGCAAGGCAACACTATGCTTTTCATAGATTGGAATCACACACCAGTAAGGCTTTTTGGTGGTGCTTATGCTAGAAGAACCACAGATTTGTGTGGATTTTTTTAAAAACTGGCCTATTATAAATATTAATTTTCTTACTCAGTGCAGTTTTTAGAAAGAAAACACGACATGAAATCAATAAATTTAATTCTTAAATATAAAGCAACTGCCAAATACAAATTTAAAAATGTAAATACTACCTATTTATTATTATTACTTTATTAGGTTTTTGTTTAGTTGTTATTATTACTTTATTATCTCGGTCGATTGTTTCTTAGTATTATCATCAACTTTCAACCTATTGCCGTTATCTGCTGGACGTCGGCCTCCCTTATAAAGTCATATTAGGATATAATATCATAAAGGTCATACTTGAAAGGCGGGTTGTCTCCTACTTTTAGGACACCTGCGGACAGGTAAAGGGTGACGATCACTGTATTAATTTATACCTTTGCAACACAGGCAACGAATAAGTTTCTTAGCAAATTAGTCAGAATAATTGTTGTTGAAATTGTATATCTTTTCGCAATTATTATTTTAATATGTATCTGTGTTGTTTAATTTTTTATTATTTATAAGAAAGTACGATTTACTGATATGTTAGCAAAATATATACTTTTATAAAGGTTTTAAGGCGTATAATTTTAAGTTAGTTATATATATATATATATATATATATATATATATATATATATATATATATATATATATATATATATATATATATATATATATATATTGTTTTATTACTTATATGATAAGAGTGCAATAGCAAATCTGTATCGCCTCTCGATACAGATTTGCTACATATTAATGAAGCAAAATTATGTAACTTAAATGTATATTCGTAGATATTGTCTATTTCTACCTAAAGAGTAAATTACTGTGTTTTAAATAATTTTATAAAATATGCTATTAATAATTCTATAATCCACATATATTACTATAATAAAGTTGAAGAGTTTATTTGTTAATATAATTGTTCGTATTTTTTTTTGTATGTACAACTCTTAGGAGCAGTAAAGGAGTCTGCCCAGTAAACCGTACAGGCACTGACCAACACTATCGCGTGCCATGTATAGTAGTCATACATATATATATCATACTCAACAAGTCCGCGAGAAATTTTGCTAGTTAAGCATAGCCTATATGGGAATTCTTTATTTATCATAGTCACAAAACCTACCGTGGGAATCATTTTGTTAACTTTTTCGTAATAATTTCATTGTATAACTCTTATAAATTATAAGGTTTATTTAGCAATATATATATATATTATTATTAGTACATACTCATCATCATAATCTCAGGTCACATATGTCCCACTGCTAGGTTTAAGCGTCCTCTACAATCGGATGAAACTTGACCTAATATTATTTAGACTTTACATTACACACGCTAGTCAGACGGGTTGGCATAGTATTATTTAGAGTTTACCTTCTCTTGTATATATATATTACCTACATGTCTATATAGATAAGGCATATCCCTTAGTCGCCTTTTGCAATACTCACAGGTAAGATAAGTCGTAGTGAATTGTGTTTTTCCATCACCAATTTTGAATAAAGTCTTAAATATGATTTGAAAAATCTTAATCAAGTAGTTTATCGTGATAGTCCATAAAACATAAAAGTGTAACATCTGAGGTATTATCAGATATGTTACCAAATCTGCTAAATATAAAGTACCTAGTACAATATTTTACTAAACAAACCTTGTTATGAGAAACACCTTTTTAAATAATAATAAATTCATATTATTCATATATAATAAATACAATTTGAAGGAAGGTGGAGTCAAGAGTCTCCGAAACCGACGAGCGTATATGAAGAGAATTATGAATGTTGAGGAAGCGAGTGAAGTATGCAAGGATAAAGTTCTCTGGCACTCTGTTCTGTCTGCCTACCCTGCAAGGGATATGGCGTGATGATATGTATGTATGTATTAAATATTTCACCCTTAAATGTTTCACCATGCGGTGTTTAATTACTTAACACTGTAGAAAATATCTCTACTAAATGGAACTTCAATTCCTTTAACCTCTGAATTCAGGCCAACTACGTACGTACGTACTAAGTACTACGTACTCCTTTGATTTTGATAAAACTTATTTGTAGCTGTTATTAAAGGTAAATGAGTGATTTCAAAATTATATATTCATAATTCTCTTCATACGCGCTCGCCGGTTTCGGAGACTCTTGACTTTAATTTTAATAATTTTCTTTAATTAATTAATTAAAGATTTAAAGAATTATTGTTGCATCCATGTATTTCAGCTTAGAAGTAGTAGCTTTAGCAATACACAATTTCACGCAATATGTTGTTGACGTTTGTTCTTTACTGAGAAAACTGAATTATATTTTTATACGTTTAATAAAATCTCAAGTTTAAATACAATAAGCCATAAAAACGAATAGCAGATGATTTAGCATATTATTTACGATATAGAAATTGGTCCAAGGCCGTGAAATAAATAGAATAGTGAGACGAAACCGTATTTTATTGGTGGAACAAGTCAAACCAGTCGGAAGCGAGGGTACTAACCAGACCGCTATACGCTTATTATATAACATATTCATTTCTCAACCATAAACCAGCTTTAAGTGCTTTATAGCTTATGATATTGCTACACATATACGTTTCAAAATGTTGACACCTTGGTTAATAAGTATATTTAATATATCAAGTATTATAGGCGTGTTGATAGGTATCAACTCAGCTATAATAATGCAGCAAGTTTTTTGGCTGCTCAAGAGAGTTAACTCCATAATCGCTGAATACACAAGTTCGGGATCGTATTTCTTAACAGGTTTGGAGGCAGGATGTCATTCATATTCCAATTCGTCTTGTAAGCCAACAGACGATTTTTACTATCTATTATATTGTATCCATATATATATATATATATATACTTAATGCTCATATGGATGACCATATATATATATATGTATTATGAAATATATAATATATTACGAAATAGTGATAATTTTAGCTTATGCTATCAGGTCATTACAGATAATGATTGCAAAATTTCAAGATAATTATTTGATAGTTTTAGCTTAATGATGTAAACCTATGGTAAATATATGTTTTCTTTTCCCTTTGGAACCTAATTAAGAAAATTATCCTTGTATTACGGGGCTTTATAAACAAATAATTAACAGACACAAACTACACCCAGATTCAGAAATGCAATTTGTGGATTGGATGAAGTATTGTTGTGCGTGGAAATCGAGCCCACGACACTAACGCGGTAGGTTGGTATTTTAACCACTACGCCATCTGTTAAATAGGCATTTTAAACATTATATTACTGGCACCAATAATATGTTGAAACGACGAAAGTTTTAGTTTTTAGGGTTCCGTACCCAAAGTGTAAAAACGGGACCCTATTACTGAGACTTCGCTGTTCGTCCGTTCGTCTGTCACCAGGCTCTATCTCAAGAACGGTGATAGCTAGACATTTGAAATTTCACACAGATGATGTATTTCTATTGCCGCTATAACAACAAATACTAAAAATAAAATAAAATAAATATTTAAGGGGGTCCCCATACAACAAACTTGATTTTTTACCGTTTCTTGCTCAATACTAATAACTGTGACAGATAGACGCTTTAACTATTCAGAGAATATTTAGTTTTATGTTCTCTTTAAATATAATTAATTAAAATAAAATAAATAATAAAAGGGGGCTCCTATACAATAAATGAGGTTTTTATATATACGGAACCCTTCGTGCGCGAGTACAACTCGCACTTGGCCGATTTTTTTAATATATCTTGAATGTACGTATTCGATTAGTACGACGTAATCGAAAGGAAGAATTAATATATATGTATTTAAATGTATAGATCAGATTATTATCATAGTTAAGACTGCCAGATTGATTTTACGCTTTGTAGGAGCTATTTCAAAATACAGATACCTACACACAACACACTAGAATGATGTCTGTTGTAATATTACGCCTGGTTAAATCACGACGATATTCAGTTCTCAAAACAGTTTAAGATAATAAGCATATATCAAGTTTAGTCGTATAAATTGTGAAGGTTTTTACTAGTGCTGTAGTTATTTAGAACGCTATTGTGTTTAGGACGTATAACAATTAATGCGTATTTCTGTGGGCAGTTCATTTAAATCTTCTTGCATTGATTTAACCGTATAAATAAAGAAATGTCTTTCAAGTGTATGCACGAGTCAACTTGGCGTTCTTTTATAATATGTTTTTATAATAATTGTCGTATTGCGGTGATGACTTCGAAACTCTTGCTTAGCTCATAGGTGTCATAGAAACGACTAAGAGCTTTATATTGACCTGGGGCCTAGGCCAACTCCATCTGATGCCGTTTGGTCAACAATTACATTCCCAAGGAGGGTCAACGACAGATTGGCGGTCAGTCATAAAACTAAAGCTAATAATATTGCGTCATGCATATTGCGTCGACCCCAATTGGATAAGAGCAGAATAATGATGACAGTAATTGTTATATTTACCGCCACACTTTTTTTAAATGGATGTTTTCTTTTTCTAATGTAAATTAAAAATAAATTCTTGTGTAGTGTTTTACGAAAATAAAAATAATAGACACAGATAACACTGTAGCTTAATAGAATCATTTATGGATCATTGGTTTAATAGATCATAATAATTTGCTTTTGTAAATTTAATAAGTCATATTTATAGAAACAATAGTTATGCTATTAAAATATAAACAGGAAATTGTTTTAATTTTACGTACGAGTAAATTTCAAGATTATTTTCAGAACTTAGCACTCATTGTGCATTAGGCATTTAGTTTTATATTATAATATTTATGTATAAGATATAAAAATATGTATATTTTATGAATTTGTTGTAATTATATGATCATAGATATTACAGTTTTATTCAAATTTTCATTCATCAAGGTGTCCACACTTTTACTCTCCACATATTTCCTTGTTTGTCAATAACACAGCGTTGGACGTAATGATATTTATATGGCTTTAATGTTACGTCATTTAATTTTTAGCATAATGCGTAGGAGTTTATTGCCGTATACTGATCATAGCTGCAGATTTGATGCAATTATGAAGATACATGCATAGCGACTCGATAAGAATTGTAAAAATATTCTGTTAGGAAAGGAATAACACCTTGTTCCTATCGCCAATTCGATGGCCAAGTTTGGATGTTATAGCAATAACTCCATCAAAGACTGAGTCATGTAACATTCAATAGGGATGGCTACTTCCAGCAGCAGATGGCGTAAGTCTAATTAATTATTGTGAGCAAGATATTGAACAAACACACTTTAGGAATCATTCTTCAGATTCGATTAAATATAATGAGACTAATCTCATGACGTTGAAATTTCTGTAGCTCCTTTTAGCCTTTGCTATATAAATTATATACAATAGATTCTATAAAAAAGCACTGTGTCTTAGGAAATCTCTTTTCTGTTTTTGATAGATATAAAAAGAAATAATAAACCTATTTAAGAGAGTGATGCGAGTGAGAGATGAGAGCGGAGATGCGAATGTTGAGATGGATATACGGCGTGACGAGAATGAATAAGATAAGGATTGACTGCGTGAAGCATGATATGGATAAACAGGGCGTGACTATAGAGATGACCTTTGATAGAGCTGTATGGAAAAAGAGGACATATTGCGTCGACTCCAAATAATTGGGATAAGAGCAGGACAATGATGAATGATGGTGAAGACACAGGAAATAAATCATTTCAGTAGGAAATCATCTTTAGTAGGAGTAGCACTAACCCAGCGCTATTATGAGGTGGTTCTTAGTAAGGGGTGTAGTGAGATAGCATGCCTATTTCTTTTATTGAACACGTATTTTCTAAACTTTGGTTTACATATGATTTGGATAAAGAGGAGCTTAATCTTAAACCTTACCACTTATCACCAAAGGAAATCACCAGGGTTAAAAAGTTGCTGAAAAATATTATACGATTAAAAGAGAACCCTAAAATTAATTTTAATTCACAACTAATAATATCTTTTTCTTCCGTCTCTCCTCCGTGTGGTGACAGAGTAAGAATACAATTCACCACCCTCTATCTTACCCGTGGTACGAGACGACTAAGGGATATAAAACGCATATAACATCTATGCAAAAGAAGGAAAACTCGAAACTAAACCCTATACCAACACGTCTGACCAGCGTGTTCAACTTCTCTCCCGTTATGGAGGAGGCTCGAGCCCAACAGTGAGACATATATGAGCTTAGACGATGATGATGAATAATTTATTATTTATTACAATATTATTTATTTACCCGCGACCGCGAGATTTTATGTATACCTATAATACCCATGACAGAATTAAAATAACATTAACATCGGTAATATGTTAATTTTATTAGTTTAGGCCGTCAATTGAAGTATTAGATCAATATTACGAATGAAAATATGCTCTTAATTAGATTGGTTCACATAATTCTTAAAGGATAGCCTAGAGACATCATGGTTATATAATTAAACCTGTTATTACATAAAACATTACATTTTTTTGGTCTCATTCATGCAAGGGTATATATATGACAACCGACTTCATGATCGACTGAATACGTCACTGATTTTAATTATAGTAGAAAGTGTTACTACAGTTATATGAAGAAAATAAAGGAAAACAAGCATATTATATAGTAATATGGTATGTTTCTTCTCTAACAGTAGTCCCAATAAGAAGTTTATATTGAAGTATCAAGTACAAATCAACTAGTTGGAGGCGTAATAAAATTAAGTATAGTTTTTTTAGATGTCACCTGACGTACGTGCTATTCTTGGGCTGTAGCCTCATGCACGGCAACTTATCCTCCAGGATGAGGCAGATATTTACCGGACACAGCCTAGCAATGGGGTGTTGGATACAGAATGTCAATAGACGATTTCTCCGGCCTCCTTTTACAACGAAAAGCGCGGAAGGGACCGCCCGTGGTTTCAGTGGGTATTACGGTCGAACAGCTGGCCGGCGAGATGCGCATAATATTTCTCTGTCACCGTAAGGATAGGCAATGTACAGCTTGGGCCAACTAAATCTTATACTGTTATTTTACACGTTTTTTAACGTGAGGTAGGTGGCCAGTCATAAAACTATTGCCAAAGCTTTGTAATATGTACGATGAATAAGAGCAGATATATGTGCCACTGTTGGGCTCGAGCCTCCTCCATAATGGGAGGGTAATTGACCTACTATACCACGTTGGTATAGGGTTCAGACGTGTTGGTATAGGGTTTTATTTCGAGTTTTCCTTCTCTCACATAGATATTAATGCGCTTTACATTCCTTAGTCGTCTCGTACGATCACCCATGGGCGAGATAGGGGGTGGCGAATTGTATTCTTAATTCATCACCACACGGAAAACACACCACGACACAATTTATTATAATTTCACTGTCAGTTAATCCACCAGAACCGGCAGAATCACTCCCACACACAATATTTTTTAAATATTCATTCACCAACATAAGCAGGTTATGTTTATTTAGTGGTACATGACCAACATGTCTAAGAGCAACCCTCTTGTCCCCGAAGGGTAACACGTAGTAGCTTTACACTAAGATAAAGAAGAAGCAAGGTAAACAGATGACTCTCCTAAAAAGAAATATCAATATTATTAATTTTATGCTAACCAGTATAACAATAAAAGTGTTTAAATAACATAATACTATGGAACATTCTCCGTGTGGTGACGGAGCAAGAATACTATTCACCACCCCATATCTTACCCGTGGATGATCGTACGAGACGACTAAGGGATATAAAACGCATATAACATCTATGCATGAGAAGGAAATCTCGAAACAAAACCCTATACCAACACGTCTGACCAGCGCGGTATAGTAGGTTAATTTCCTTCCCATTACGGAGGAGGCCCGAGCCCAACAGTGGGATGTTTATGGGCTGTGATGACGATGATAGAACATTAAGGTATTATTATTTTATACTAACAGGTGTACGATTTCATAACAAATCGCTGGTTTTAGTGAATTGGAATCTAAATGGAAATTAAAAAAACAATTTTTAACTATAAACTTTCGCAATAATAATATTTGTAAGTTTAATTATTCTATACGCCAATCACTAATCTTTACTGTGTATCTTTACTAAGTCGTACAAAAAAAAATGTTAACATGATGTAACCGAGTAGAAAGTAAAACATTTTTTTCTTTTTGATTTCGCTTAAATGAATGCTCAAAATAACATAATTGGTCAGTTTAATCTCTTTGCTGTAATCTAGGACAAACAAACGAGATCTGTCCTCAATTTTCTTTATAACCGCCATTTCATTAAGACTTAATTCTGTGATCGTTATTTAGTGATTTTTAATAGTAGTAAGAATGATACTATCACTATTCAGCTTTTCTTGTCCACTATTCCACATAGACCGCCCCATAGATTGCAACAAGGCGGCCCTATGTCGGCTGCATCCAGCGACTCCTAGCTACTCGTCGTACCACCTGGTGGCGGGCTGTCTCAAACTTAATATATAAAAGTATTTAGAAATAATTTGTCAATCAGAAATTTTGCTCTTTACCTTTATTTTATATGGCTTCTATGATGCCTTGATATTGATACAACATTTATGTTCAACGTTTACTACCTTACTAACGTTTAATAATCCTAACTATGATAAGTTAACAGTAATCATGGCCACGGGAGGATTATCTATATATAAAAATAAAAATCAAATACAAACGCGATAGAATCCGTGTAAGTAGTTTTATGTCAAATGTGTAACACTCGCGTAAACATTGGAAAAAAAAAATATATGATAAATTTAAAAATGCCAGATATTGTCTGTGCATAGAACATGTTTAATTTGAAAAACTTCTAAATTATTTCTTCAACAATTATTATGAGACCAAAACTTACTATTATTTCATCGTAATGTTTAGCAGTTTTATAGGTGGTATAATATGAATACTTCAGATATTTCTCTAGATATACAATAGAATATGCCAAGAAAAGAAGTTGTATTTAAATTTTGCTACTCGCAAATTATGTCGACTTGTTGAACTGGGACGCCGTCACGGCATGGAGGCGTGAAGTGGAAAGAGTGTTATGTAAACATAACTAAAGGCCATTATACTGAGTTGTTTCGTTTACCATTTGAGTCCGTCTCGCATTCACCAAGTAATTATGATTATGATGATAAATGCTTGGCCTACTGAATATTTAAAATAAGTTGAGATTGTAATATTATTCAAATTAATAATGAAAATAAGAGATAGAGAGAGAAAATAGTTGGTGCTTGTATTTAAAGAATGTTATTTCTCACACAAACGTATAATTCACTAATAATATTCATTGTTACTATCTAAAATTAAATACAACATTATTCTGCCGTTTCTGTGGGGTGACGGAGTAAGAATACAATTCACCACTCCCTCTCTTACCCGTGGGTGATCGTACGAGACGACTAAGGGATATCATTTTTATTAATTTTTATTATTTCTGTTGGTGGCAAACGAGCAAGCAGCATCCCTGATGGTAAGTATCACTCCTGCCCATGGACTTTCGCAATACCAAGGGTATAGCTAGGCCGCTGCCTACCAATATAAACCCCAAACCCACCCAGTTGGGCTTCCGGCTCTCTCGCTCACCGAACGATGCACAACAAAACATTGCCATTGATCATACGTCGATCTTCTGCGAGAGTGTGGTACTACCCCGGACAAACTAAAAACAGGAAAACTGTCAACAGCGCGGTATAGTAGTAACATCTATTCAAGAGAAGAAAATTTCGAAACATATCCCTATACCAACACGTCTGACCAGCGTGGTATAGTAGGTCAATTTCCCTTCCATTATGGAGGTGGCTCGAGCTCAACAGTGGGACATATACGAGCTGAGATGATGATGTTGATTATTCCGCTTCTGGATCATCACCTAATTCGATTTATACATACATACATACATATCATCACACCATATCCCTTGCAGGGTGGGCAGAGAGAACAGAGTCATTTGTCATTCGATTTATAATTATTTATTATTTCTTATATCTTTAATTATTTCATATATAATATATTTTGTTACTCCTTATACATACTTATCACCAGCAAACGCAATCTAAATGAGTTTTAACCCCAAAGCCATCAAATAATAAAGTGTAAATCTCTATTTCTTTTAGTTTTACAGTAAATATGTAAACCCAAGGACATTGTAGAGATGGCATATTGATTATGAGGCATCATGGGCTCGATTCCACTTTGTACAATGCATAAATTGTTGTTCTAGATGTAATTGTAACGTGCCTAGATGTAATGTGTTTTGTAATTATGGGTGATGTTTAATTACATGTTTGTTAAGTTCTCCGGAATACAAGGACTATTGCCTTAGTGTATGAAGAGAATTATGAATGTTGAGGAAGCGAGTGAAGTATGCAAGGATAGAGTTCTCTGTGTACTCTGTTCTCTCTGGCTACCCTGCAAGGGATATGGCGTGATGATATGTATGTATGTATAGATTTTTTAAACAGTCAAAATATCTCTGTTAATTATATTTAAGTAGCTAAAGTTTTAAATGTTTTCAGCAGTGCCTAGAGAACAGCGAATCTAAAATAGCTATCATAACGATTGATTAAGCAACTGAAGTAATTCCAACTTCAAGCAACAGTTCACTAATATTACGATCATTTCTAGAATCTATATTTAATTAATATTTTATGAGGTTTTAGAATATAATATCTATCTGTTGCTTGAGTCATATTGATAAGTTAAACAACAATATTTTGTTTTTAGGGAAGGTTGACTAATTAAATGGCATGCATATAATGTATGTAAAATATGATACGCATATAATATATTAATGTTTTATTGCTCTTGGTGGCATTTAGTCGATTTTCTGCGAGAGTGTGGTGGTGCGGGGTAGTAACCCCGGACGGACCGGCCCGCGGCTGTACTGTCAGATAGAGAACTGTCAACAGTGTGGTCCTGCTTTTTTTTTGGGTAGGCTATGGCCCGAACACAGGTCATCCGTTCCGTCCTGGACGACGGAAGAGCAGCGCGTGGCCCCATAAAACAGTGTAGTCCTACCACTATTAGAAATAATAAGGCGGACTAATATACATATATATTTTTTATAATATATGTAATAATTGATTGAATTAGGCGATACATGGCGGAAATCCATTACTATTATAAAATGGAGGAGAGGAAGCCGCTTCGCCTCTAAACGACGCATCCTCAGGACGGTTCGGCTTCAAATGCGCATTTGAAGCGGAACCGTCCTGAGGATGCCTCGTTTAGAGGCGAAACACGTGTCGAATATTTATTCGAAGTTCTGCGGCAAATTGCAAGTAGAAGTTCTGGAGGCGGTGCTCATCACAGGAGTAAGATTTCCTTATATCCTATTCCACCTTGATCCCATCCCGTATTCCTTCCTTTCTTGAGGTGTACGTTATATTGATTAACCGTGGGAAAGTGGTGGGTTTTCCTTCCTCTCCTCCATTTTATAATAATATATGTAATATTATTTATCTATAGAATTATATTGCATGACAACATTTCATATGGTATGTAGACGTTATCTTAGACAGCAATAGCAGCTTCACGTGTCAACTATTATACGTCTATGATTTACATTCTTACTCTGTGACCACAAGGAAACACTTTGAAAATAAACGACTGCAAATTACTTACAGTACATGAATTAATTAAAAAATTAAAATTTGATTATTGTAATAATTATATTCAACGATCGTAGTAAAATCACTACATTGTTCTACGAATACCGACCGGTAGTACAAGTTGGATTACATTACTAAGAGACCCTTATCTGTTATTTGCAGTCATTTAGAAATGATTAGAGACGAGATAGATTGAGATAAAGAGCTTGTGGCTAAATTACTCGCGGGCGTGCTAACATTTAGTGTGTTTATACCCTTTTTTAAATGAATGCATTTATTTCTCTTGTTTTTAATACGAATGATCGTTACAAGTTTTGGGCGTACAGCCAGACATATTGAGTGCAATCTGCATTAGACATTCTAGAAGTTTAATGTTATACTAGGTATATGTAGGTATGTAAGTTTCTAAGTTCTATAGTAACTAAGCGGTTTTATCATAACTCGGCTTGTGAATGTTCACAGTTCAAACAAAAGTCAAATTCAGTGTATCTTAAAGGCCGGTGTAGTTACTTAAAATGTTCAAAATTGATAATAGGCCTTCCTTATTTTTAAATGACAATGATTCTTAGTACTTGCTAAAAATTAGCAATTTATAATTGGAATTAGTCTGACCAAGATAGTAACCTAGTGGTTATAATAATTACGTGTTACTGCTCAATATATTTATTTTTTGTTTCTGTGTGGTGACGGAGTAAGAATACAATTCACCACCCCCTATCTTACCCGTGGGTGATCGTACGAGACGACTAAGGGATATAAAACGCTGCACGAGAGAGAGAGAGAGAGGGAGAGAGAGAGAGAGAGAGAGAGAGAGAGAGAGAGAAAGAGAATACACACTATTGGTTGATGTATGTAAACGAGATTTAAAAATTAGTTTGCCAAAGTTTCTCTTCTGATATATGTACTTCGTACGCACGAAATCTTTTTAAAATAAATGATTGAGATAGAAAGCTATGAGAGGTCATAAATTAATTGACAAAAAAGTTGACAGATTGCCGTTTACAGTATAGATCGATTGACATTAATCTCATTATGAAATGGAATTTAATTATGGAATGAAATTGACCCACAACCGCAAATGAAATTGCACTTGTCGGCTAATAAGTAATAAGAACGTCAATTGAGTAATGGTACCGTGATACTTATTTTGATGAAAGTAAAAGAGGTTTCCTTCCCTTATGACATTATTAAAATTAAATTCATTACAACAAGTGAGACCATGGTAATGCATGTTGGTTTAAAAATTATCAGACCTGAAACAGAATACATATTCTGCGATTTCTCTAATTTTACACCCATGTCCCCAGATGGAGTACCTACTTATACCAGTATGCTGGGATTTTCGATACCTAAGTTCTATTATCCAAAGCGATGGCGACCTGGACCGTGCGGTGAAGCACAGAATTGATACGGGATGGATGAAATAGCAGAAGGTCGTAGGTAGAACATGCTACCCTAATAACACCCCTTAAATTAAAGGGCAAAATATATAAAACCCTAATAAGACCTGCTGTACTGTATGGATCAACATGTTGGGTGACAAAAGCGACGGATGAGAGACGACTGCAAGTAGCGGAGATGCGATGAGAAGCGAATGTTGAGATGGATGTGTGGTGTGACAAAAATGATTAAAATAAGAAATGAACATTTAAATTACTGAAATTTAGCATTTAATATGCTTAATTATTTATAAAACTCGATTACGAAGTGAAAAATGATGTCATAAGCGGGATTCGAACCCGCGCCTATTGGGATTCCGGCCCAATCGAATCCCGCTTGTGACATCATTTTTCACTTCGTAATCGAGTTTTATAAATAATTAAGCATATTAAATGTTAAATTTCAGTAATTTAAATAACAAGGTTGTGTCATCGTTTAATACGATTCTAACTGTAAAGTTTTAAGTATTAAGCCTATAACAATGTGTAAACATTGTCGGGTAGATAGCATACCGTCACCTTAAGATGTAAATATGATATGAAGTGAAATTTGCATGTCCTACAATTAGTCACGGTGGTGTAGTGGCAGCACGATTGGGCCGGCATCCCAATAGGCGCGGGTTCGAATCCCGCTTGTGACATCATTTTTCACCTTAAGATGTAAATATGATATGAAGTGAAATTTGCATGTCCTACAATTAGTCACGGTGGTGTAGTGGCAGCACGATTGGGCCGGAATCCCAATAGGCGCGGGTTCGAATCCCGCTTGTGACATCATTTTTCACCTTAAGATGTAAATATGATATGAAGTGAAATTTGCATGTCCTACAATTAGTCACGGTGGTGTAGTGGCAGCACGATTGGGCCGGAATCCCAATAGGCGCGGGTTCGAATCCCGCTTGTGACATCATTTTTCACTTCGTAATCGAGTTTTATAAAGAAATGAACATATTAAAAGAAGTTTGAAAGTTGCGCCAGTGACGGAGAAGATAAGGAGTGAACGACTGACACAGTATGGATATGTGATGACGCAGAATGAAAATAATGTTGTGAGGAAAGTTTGAAGTATGAATTTTGGGATAAAGTAACATCAAAGAAAAGGTGGATGGACTACGTGAGGCATTACATGGATAGTCAGAGAGTGACTACAAAGAGGACGTCTGATAGAATTGTATAGAAGATGACATATTGCCCCCAAATATTCGACCCCAAATAATTGGGATAAGAGTAGGATGATGATGATGATGATGATGATGGATGAGACCATGGTAACTCATCATCCATATTTAGAGGTTTCACTGAACATCGTAGTTTCGTATTAACCTGGTTGTCCATCTATCCATATACAAATTAATTTAACCTATAACGTCGCTATGCGAACCAATTTCAGATGCGTTCATAGATGCGTATATAATTGATCAATTAATGTCGGAGTTGGAGCTACCCTACGTGCGGTCAATATTAATTTGTTTACTGTTAATTCGATCCACGCGTGCCAAGTGAAACATGTTTGTTGACATCGCTCAGCAGCGGATGTGCAACAAAATAGATTTATACTAAACTCAAATCATTTGGGAAACTTGAATTTGTATTTCTAACAACAATCAACAATTTAACATTAAAAATAACTTAGTTGAGTTATGACTATTCAATATATTATTCGATAATGTTTTTAACTTTGATTCAGTTTTTAAAGATACATAAATTTAGCTTCTTGTACATTATTTAAAATCTTTCGGTACTTAGGTATATATAATCCTAGCGACCCGCCCTTGCTTCGCTTCGGTTACGTCAGTTCAGTTGTGTAGTTTAGTTTCACTATATAGAATTCTTTAAAATCCTACTTCATCTGACCTTCACAGAGCAGAAAGAAAGCCCACGCTAAATTCCAAGTCTGTAGGAGCTATATTTAATCCCCGTGGGACCTGGAGGCGGAAATGCTCACCGATTTGTATCGGCGGGTGTCGTGGGTGCGAGCGGGGCGGCGGTGTGGTTTCATTGAGGGAGCTCACCGCCTGGCGTGTCGACGCCCGCCGAGACGTCATTGCCCGTTGGGCAGTCCGGCTGGAGAGGCCTCGGTTCGGTGAGCAGACTGTGGAGGCCTTCCAGCCGGTGCTGATGCGGTGGTTGGAACGGCGGCACGGGATGCTCTCCTTCCGACTGGTGCAGGTTTTGACGGGGCATGGATGCTTCGCCAAATACCTGCACACGGTCGTTAGGAGGGAGAGTACACCGTCCTGCCACCACTGCGACTGCGACGAGGATACGGCGCAGCATACGCTCGAGGCTTGTGCCGCTTGGGCAGAGCAGCGTCGTGAACTCGTCGCAATCATCGGTGCTGTTACCTGATGCTGCCGACCATCGCCAGGGCGATGCTCGACAGCGTCAGGAACTGGGACGCTGCCGCAGCCTTCTGCGAGGCAGTAGTCTCGCAGAAGGAGGCGGTAGAGCGCGTGCGCGAGGAGCGTCTCCTCGACGACGCGAGCCGTCGCCGGCGACTGGGGCGGCGTAGGCGCGATTACCTGCGCCTTATGCCGCCCTAGCCGAGGACGCGGGTGACTGGACCGGGGAATTAGTCCGTCACCCACCGAGAGTCTGACCGCGAGGAAAAGACCGACGTCCGCCCCGAAGGAGGTGATGTCGCTCAAGAAGAGGGTACCCCTCGGGGGGTATTCCGTCGGTCCGGCCACTGACGACAAGTTCACGCTGCTCCGGTGGCCAGTCCAACGACGAAGGCGAGGTTCACGGGTGGGTTATGGGTGAGCGTGCTTACGCCTCTCTGTCGTCCCGAACAGAGTGGTGCGAGGAGCGCGAAGACCGTAGCCCACCCCACAAAAGAAAGGAGCTATATTTAAAAAAGGAATTTTTATACCCCAGCACCCCTCCTTGTGGGTGGAATTTCGTGAAATCCGTTCTTAGCTGACCTCTACTCGGCGAAAGGAATATTCCTACCAAATTTAAGTTAAATAATAAATATATAGATGGAAATAGATAGATATATATATATATATATATATATATATATATATATATATATATATAATATATATATATATATATATATATATATATAATATATAGAAGATGGTGATCGTATAGACAAGGTATATTTCTTCATCTTTATTTAAGGATAAATAGGCCTCATCATATACTTATTACTGCTTCTTACGAATAAGTAATGTAAGATTGCGATATATTTGCAATGTCATATTAGTTTAAAAGCATGACCGTTATTTATGAACACAAATCGTCATTTGTATTGACGAGCTATTGTATTTCAGAAGGAAAGATCTTCAACGGATACGAAGAAATCTATAGAAATGTTATGATAACATCATAACATTTCTATACATGTCTCCGTATCCGCATCTTATTAATTATTCATCCAAATATTGGTATATAACAAACATGTCAAATTTGAGTTGGCTAGTAATGATATTGAACAAAATAAAGAATGATTATGGATACATATATATATATATATATATATATATATATATATATATATATATATATATATATATATATATATATATATATATATATATGTATATATATATATATATATATGTATCCATAATATAATATATATATATATAAATAAATAATTCAAATATACCTCAGTAACATTATTATAGAATCTTCAACACAATGTTACTCCGACATAGCAACAGTCAAAGAATTTTTATGAACGCTTCGCCTATACATTACGATTCGCGTGCCACGGAAAATTATTAAGTTATTACGAAATGTCTAATAGTGAATTCATACCGCAGCTAAAGAGCTGGAATTTTAAAACAAACGTGCAAACTTTTCGAGTGTAATTCAATGTTCCTGTATCAAAAGTTAGCTGCCTCCTTTCAAGCTAGCATGGAGCATCGATTTACAGACATCGCGTGGATCTATCTAATATATATATCTATCTATCTATCTAATATCTTTAAACGAGCAATTCTTGTATACCTGTATATATATTTTATGAATCGGAAACGGCATCAACAATTTTCTTGAAATTTAGCATGCAGGGGGTTCCAGGGACGACTAATCGATCTAGCTAAGTTTCATTTGTAAAAAATATTGTTTTGTCAATATTTTCAGGCAATGAAAAAATATAATTTTGCGTTGGCTGAAAACTATTAAAATATGAAGGCAAATTTATACGCTGTCATTAAAACACCTCAATTGGATAATCGAGCAGTCTAATCAAGGCCGCTTCGGATCCTGTTGTCTTTTTTTATTACTTTTGAATTTTTTTATTGTTGTTTAATTAATTATTTTTATTATATTTAAATATATCTTCAAAACAAATTAAAAAGAAAATACCGAGTGAAAGCTCGGTCATTCAGATATTTTATATTATAAGTAATAATAGTACTCGTATATAATGTTTCTCAATTACTTCAACTCACTTAATCGATAACATAAATTATCATCGTTAACGCTGTGAAGATAATAATATCTAGAATCCGTGCGTCCATTTATTAGATTTTTTGTTCTAGCCATGGTTTTTCCACACCTCACCTAAACCGTTCAGGGCGACGAAAGAATACCGTGGCATCTATAAACTGCCGCTTTACATTCAGCGCTAATTGAACGTGTCATTTAAACCGATTCCGAACTTCAAAATTGAAAACAAAATTCCCCAGAAAGCCGCAAGTAGTGGGGGGTGGTGTCATTAAATATTCTAAACCCAGGTTTAAATGGTGTTATTTCGAGTTTTCCTTCTTTTAAATAGTTTTTATATACATAGTATATGTCTTATAGTCGTTTTTAACGTCATCGGTAATATGGTGAATCATACTCTCACATAACCATACGGCAAATAATGAAGCTATTTCAACTTCTATTGTTTACAATATTAACGATTGATCGCAATAACCAAATATTCATATAGAGAAAAAGATAAAGGACGTCACCTAATATTCTTTTATATATCTTTGTAATGTTGAACACAAAATATAATTGCATTGTGGATGCATCATTATAGAATGAAACTGTTTGGTAAACATTAACCAGTATAGATTCTGTTGTGACGAAATTGCTATACTAGTTAAATATAGAGCAGTTACATTTTGAATTTACAATTGAGAAATGAACTGTTTAAGGCAAGAATATGGAAGTGGAGCTAGATTAGAATATTAAGATTTATTGTACGTGATTCACTGATAAAACATCTCTTATATATCTAATTCGTAATCACAGGTGGAATGTTGTATTTATTATAATATTATCTTCATTATTATCATAAATAATCACATTTTTATTATGTAAGTCTCTAAATGTTTATTCAATTTTTTTTTATATAATGTTTACCTTCAAATTCTTGTTCAATTTTGATCAAGAAGAGATTGGAAACTTAAGAGAGAATATAAATGATTTCAATATATTTTTTATATATTAGTATTATATAAATAAATACTCCCATATGTGTATAGTAAATCATTGCAACAAAAAAAAAATACAAAAGTTCTTTAGCTTCTCCCTTTCGGATAATAAAAAAACGAATGCAAACGACATTTAGTTATTCTCCAATATCGCTCTTATGATGTCTTACTTAAAATCATAATCATCATCTTGACTTCATTGATAGGCTTGAGTCTCGTCTACGAAGGAAAATAGAGCTGCTCTGTCACTATGCCATACCATACTAGTTAGAGGTGCCGGTATTATTTGAAGATTTCCTTCTCTCACGTAAATGTTATCAGCATATCTTACTTTAGTCGCCATTTACGATTCCAGAAGCAAGAGAGAATGTAGCGAATTGTATTCTTAATCCGTCGCCACATGTAATAATATATTATTTACTAATCAATGATTAGACAAGTAACCTACAAATACCAAATCTTCCAATGTTGAGCAAGTAGCATGACATGGCTTAATTTATAGTGTTCGTTCTACTGAATAAACGCACCTGGCTATTCTGTATCCCAAAGTTTGCAAGATATCGTGTGGCTTTATGTAGTCCGGCAAGCAACTATCGCCAACATTATTGAATTTGCGAATTTCTCACGAAAACCGGTTTCAATCAATAATATAAAGCGTAGGTTCCCCTTTATATCTATTGTATGGTATCAAATGCAAGTTTAAATTCAAAGTAATAATAATCTATTAGTTTTAAAATTTTTTTTTTTCATCGCCTTTAGTCGGATTATTCTTCTCTGCCCATGTGATGATGGTTAAGAAGATAATGTCACCTACTTATGATCCTGTTATTATCATCATATCAGCTCATATACATCCCACTGCTGCGCGCCTCCAAAATAGGAGTGAAATTAATTTATAGTAAGTCACACTGGTCAAACGGTAGCTTTCCTCCTCTACCTTGGACGTCTTCTATGACCTCCATGCTCAAGATAAACAGCAATGAATTGTATTCTTTCTCCATCACCAGACAGAATTTTTTAATAGAGTAATCGTAAAATCTAGGTGAATTTTCATCAGGAGAATGAGCAGTAATATTCTCCTAGAGAAGAACATTATTGTACGCACGATTGTACGGATTTTTCTCTGGTCCATTTCATTATTAGACATGAGTCTCTATCAAATGGGAACGGAAATTGACATAATATAACAGCCGCTAACTGGCCAAGTGCATTGACATAAGATATTCTTTCCAGTTTTCTATTTCTTCCATTAACCAATCAGGCTATTACTGTGTCATTATTAGGTAAGGTAAAACAAAATGTTTTAATAGTAGTAAGCAACCCTGTGCGGTCATAAGTGAGCTATTCGTTTGAGGCGGAACAGCACACTTTCGCAGACAGTCGATTTTTAAATAATAAGAATTTGCTACTGCACTCCGTTCGATGAGCAACCTGAACAAATCCCTTGCTTTTCCATCCTCATTTCATTTCCCCAATCCTCCTCCTTTCCTTGTTACTACAGGTAGTGAGTTGACTTACATACTACAGTTGGGAACAAGAATTTGTCCCCATATCCACTGGCTTGAGAGTAGTAAAACTAGGACAGACCACCCTACCCCTAGCTGAAGAAGGCATAAGATGATTATGCGTAGTCATATGTACTCGTGCCTTCATCTCAGGTCACATACATATGTGCTCATGTTAGACCTAAGCCTTCTTCAAAATGGGAGGGAAATTGATCTAGTGTGCCACGCGTGTCAGACGGGTTATTGCCAGTTTGTCTTCTTTTGCAAATATCCGCTATTAAATTTTTTAGTCATCTTTAACTATCACCCACAAGAAAGCAAAGGGCGATGAACATTTTATTCTTACTTCGTCACCACACAAAATAACTCGTATATTACAAGATATATTTATACAGATATTAGATATAAATATATTGTATTATATATTAGATATAAATATCCAAAATTAAAGCAAATATTTATTCGTCATAATTCCAACGTTTCATGTATATTTTATCAATTAATAAATTGCGTTTGCTTTGTAAAAATATTTGATTTAACGCAAAAAGTATCTAGGTAGTATTTTATATTAAAATACGAAATAGTAAACAGGAAATTTATATTTTTGTAACTAGTTCTGCCAACAATATATTCTGTTCATTATACCAGAACAGATCTGATATTCATCATCATCATCACAGCCCATAAATGTCCCACTGTTGGGCTTGGGCCTCCTCCGTAATGGGAGGGAAATTAACCAACTATACCGAGCTGGTCAGACGTGTTGGTATAGGGTTTTGTTTCGAGTTTTCCTTCTCTCGCCTATGCGAGAGATGTTATATGCGTTTTATATCCCTTTCGTCATGTAAGAGATGAAAAACTCGAAACATAACCCTATACCAACACGTCTAACCAGTATAGTAGGTTAATTTCCCGCCCATTATGGAGGAGGCTCGAGCTCAACAGTGGGACGAATATGGGCTGTGATGATGATGATGATGAAATAGAATGAACACTATATAAATAATACAACAATAAACTCAAAGTCTTTGCGCTCTTATAACAACTTCAAACTATTCATGAGATGTTGACGATTTGAATAGCGTGCTTATTAGTTTATTTTTTAAATAAATCGTCATATAACATTAAAGTAAAGTATAATAATAATCGTAGGTAGTGTGACGTCATTTTAATAAAAACCTACCATACTAAATGTCAGGGGTTCCCACGCAATGACCGAAAAAGGCGGAGATCCGCACAGCCCAGTTCTGTTTTCATTCTATTTCCTCCACTTCTACACTAACGATAGATAACGACTATATTGTATATATTATTACTGAAATTCATGAACTGCTGTTCAAATGGATTACTAACTAGTTTGCGAGTCAAAATAATAAAAAATCTAGAAAAATATATGATGTAATTAAAAATTTACGGTTTTCAAATTTTTCCTTTATCTGTGCTATAAGACGTTGCTTCGTACCAAATTTCAAGATTCTGAGTTTTCGGGAAGTACCCTGTAGGTTTTGATTCCCTTACGAGTGTCGAAAATTTGCAGAAATTTGCGACATAAACAGCTGTATCTTTTGATTGCGTTAGCTTAGAGGTTTTATTTTCCCAGCTCCAAGGGACAGTAGACTTGAGTATTTGATATAAATTTCAGCTTGATACCTCCACGCGTTTTTGAGAAAAAGGGTCTTGACAGACAGACAGACAGACGGACAGACGGACGGACAACAAAGTGATCCTATAAGGGTTACGTTTTTTCTTTCCGAGGTACGGAACCCTAAAAAAATCTTAAACAAGTAACATCGTCGCTCGTAATTTTTATTAGTCGTAAAATCCATAGTCACCTGAATCTATATCGTGCTAAAATTAGTTTCATTGTACATTTTGCATTTTGATATTTTCAACATTAAGAAAACTAATTAATTCGTATGATGTAATTAATTAACTATAAATAACATAGTCCTAGTTAATGTATACGATGATATATTGCGATATAAAAATTACAATCCAATATTTGCATATTAAGTAGGTATATAGTTAGGATACATATTATATGTGACTATTATATGGTACATAGTAAATTATATGTTATTACATATAGTACGATACAGCTTGCCAAACAAGTTGTTACACTTTAACTAATTTCTAACTTCATATTGCTCAACTGAACTGAGGCAATTGAAATTCGCTCGATAGTATAAATATTCCTAGAAACGAAATATAAAGTTCATATTAATTATTACAACTTTTGGACACGACTTCTCTTACTAAGAATGACAAGATAATTTATAAGAATGAGAATATTAGGTCACGGTCAGCTATGTTGGCTCAATAGCGTCGTATAAGAAAATCTTACAGACTTGGATTTCTTCTAGTTGTTATTTAACTACCGTTCAAAATTAATTATCTTTTACTAAGAATTTAATAAGCAAAGAACTTTCAAATCTTGTACTAGTTAAACCAAACTCTTAGACTTCTACGTGATAGTACATTGATTTTTTGAGTACGACATTATCACGCTACCGTTTATTTGATAAACCGTAATAATATAGAATATATTGGCGAACCAAAGTTTAATTGGTCTACCTTATTCCTTGGTTAACCACCCTATTGAAGAATTATACCTTTCTGTCGGCATTTAGACTGACTACCGGCTTTGAGTCCTTACCTTACCTTTTATTAGTGGCAGGACCACGCTGTTTCCCTGCTTTCTGTCTAGATACGCGGACCGATTCGCCCGCGGTACCGCCCCGCCACCACACACTCGCGAAAAATTGACATTTGAGTAATAGCAATGTGCTATTGTGCTTATCTGAGCGAGAGAGCCGGAAGTGCAACTGGGTGGTTGTGGGATTTGTATTGGTAGGAAACGGCCTATCAATGCGGTGTTGCAAAGGTCAATGGGCGGTAGTAACACTTACCATCAGGCGTGCTGTTTGTTCGTTTGCCACCGTATGCAATAAAAAAATCGTCCATATCTAGAGACAAGTGCAAATACTTCGTACTTACTGTTATTATTAAATTATTATATACAGGGTGGAAGTGGAGCGCTCCCGAAAACAAAGACAGGTGACCCTACTAGTCCTACTTGTAATGATAGGCTAGAAAAAAAATCGATTAGGATGAAAAAAAATTTTTTTTTCACATATATTTTTAAGTTTTTTTCACATTCCGTCGTATTAGGACAGTGCCATGTAACGATAACTCGATAAAAAATGCGTAACTATACTCAGATGAAAAAAGACGCAATCTATTCAAAACTCACGATCATATGTTCAAGAGTTCAACGACCTCGCGTGGTGATAAAAAAATTCTTTTTTCATCCGAATCGATTTTTTTCTAGCCTATCATTACAAGTAGGACTAGTAGGGTTACCTGTCTTTGTTTTCGGGAGCGGTCCCCTTACACCATGTATATAGTAACTACTGTTCAGCACTGGCACTGTTAAAATACGTTAAAATACTCTAAAATGACAATATAAAAGTATCGTTAGAAGTATAATTAAAATATTAAACAAGCGCACATTTATTACGATGGTCAATATTGAATCAATTCCACAGTTTTCATTTGACTATTCACGATAAATTGGACAAAATAATTGGTTTTGTAAGTGATTAATGTTGCCAACGTTATTGGGATATTAATTTAGATTTTTAATAATCCCATATTTTTGGATTAGTTATAAAAGTGGCAAACAAACTCAAACATATTGGCCGCTATTTCATTTTCTATGTCATTTTATATATTTCACAATATGAAGCAATTATATTAGCTGTGAGTGACAAATGTGACAAATTCACGAAACCATTCTGAAAGTTAAAACTTCATAATCATTTGCGTCTACCATTGATTTAGATAATGTAAATAATTCAATAAAATATCGATGTACATACTTACATCTACTATTTATTATTTATATTATTGTAGTAGGACCACGCTGTTGACAGTTCTCTCTGTCCACAGCCACGGGCTGATCCTGGATCGTCCAGGGTAGTACCACACTGTCGCAGAAGATCAACGTCTGAGTAATGGCTATATGCTATTGCGCTTCGTTCGGTGAGCGAGAGAGCCGGAAGCCCAACGGGGTGGGTTTGGGGTTTGTATTGGTGGGCAGCGGCTTGGCTGTACCCTTGGTATTGCATAGGTCCATGGACGGCAGAAACACTTACCATCAGGTGTGCTGCTTGCTCTTTTGCCACCATTAGCAATAAAAAAATACATTAATCATTTTACTAAACAAACAAAGAACCGTATGTTATCTACATTAATATTTTGAGTTCATCGATGACAGCCCGATGTTACAAACTGGCATACAAGCTTATAAAAAGATTGATTATCATCTGGCCTTGAACCTAAGATGGTACTCAAGGTCCTGTATAATTAGTTCATTAATTTAAAAAAAAAGGTTTGGTTATCACCTGCTACTATTACTAACATCCACAACGATAGGAAATATATATCCATACCTACCGATACTCCCATTCCAAGCAGGAATTCAAAGTTAGGTAAGGCCAGATGGTTCAGCATATATTTTTATTTTGAGTATAGTTTGTCATTATATGAATAACTTGCGTGGTTGATCGAGAATAGTAAATGGTAATAATTTAGCATAACGATGGTATGACGATGTCGCGGAATATACATGCAAACTTACCATTCAATCAATTTGTTAAATAAATCAGAAATTTAACATTATCAAAATAATAACACTTATTTAATTAATGACTAGTTGACCACCTAAATTGATATCCAGATTCTCCCTGAAAAATTTATGTAATCAATTTGATTTATTCCATTTTCTATTCGAATTTCTGACCTTCATAATATTAAAAGTTATAAAGTAACAAAGGTTCATTTAAAAAATTAATACGTAAACTTTTAATCCTAAACTGGAATAACTAGCCGTATTTCAAATTCTAAAGTGACGTGCATTCGGTGCTCATTAAAAGTTACTTACATTCAACGCTCGCGCTCGAATATTTTTCATGTACCTAATTTATGCTGCACATATCCAGAACTTTATAAACTGGATATTTGTGAGCAAACTTTCTGTCATATAGTTTCAATGTTTACATCTATGTTTATAATATACGAATATATTTCTATTACATGTATTTTGATAAAATAGAATACAAAAAAATGGTATAATAAACACAAGACCGCACTTTGTGAAGGCATACGTTCAACGATGGATGGCAAAAGGCTGAATGATGACGGTGATGATTTTGATTAAGCGTTGATGCATGTTTCTCCTGACATAGGAATTTTCCATTTTGGTGACCCAAAACGGAAAATTACTATATTAAAGGTATACAAATACCGATATGTAATATTAGACCATACAATAGATAACGGAGTGATCGAAGTACCTCAGTAAGACCTCTCGTGCCGAGTGAGGTACGGCCACACGCAATTAGTTGTGCGATCCAAAAAATATTTTTGCGAGTCTGGATATAATTTGTGTCCGTTTATTATATGTTTATGTAGTCCCTATGACACAAAATTTTATTCTTTAATAGGGCGTTATTTAAAAATAATCGTAAAGGCTATAATAACCGCGTGTATTGTAAAAGATATACAGATAAGTATACTCGTCAAGTGCCTGCAATTCATCCTTGAGAAGAAAACCCGTAACCTACTATATCCATATAGGAAGCCGTAATAAGAATCTAAAGATACATTTGGTATAATATTTTTCTAGTCTGCGTTACCCGTGGCCACGGATGGCAAGGAAGCGGTACTAGTGTTCGGACCAATGGCGATGTGGCAGGAATTAGGTGGTACCAAAAAAAATATTTCTACGTTACCCGTAAATCTTCCTTAGTCTTATATCAATACATTTTCCACAAACAATTCCGCAGACGTATGTATAAGCTACTGAAGACAAGTACATATCAAATAATGACATTAACATAAATAGTTTTGATATCTTGTGCACATTATTGCTGATTTCATAGAGATTTCGATTAAAAAAAGAAATATAGCTCATACTACTACGAAATATTTTATAGTGGTAGACTGTTGACAGTTCTCTGTCTACAGCCGCGGGCCGGTCCGTCCGGGGTAGTACCACACTCTCGCAGAAGATCGACGTCTGAACAGTGGTAATATGCTGCTGTGCTTCGTTCGGTGAGCGAGAGAGCCGGAAGCCCAACTTTCTGGGTGGGTTTGGGATTATTTATAGACAGCGGCTTAGCTATGCCTACCTCTGGTATTGCAAAGGTCCATGAACAGCAGTAACATTTAACATCAGGTGAGCTGCTTGCTCGTTTGCTACCAAGAGCATTAAAAAAAATTACAAAGCCTTTCTATAAGTGAAAGAATATTTGAAACCGGTAAGTAGTCTTTGAGTTTATCCAGTATATACAATAAAATATTAGGGTAAATTATAGTAAAGTAGTTCGTGTGGTGACGGAGTAAGAATACAATTCACCACCCCTTCTTACCTGTGGGTGATCGTAGGAGGCGACTAAGGGATATCAAATGCATATAACATCTATGCAAGAGATGTAAAACTTGAAACAAAACCCTATACCAACACGTCTGACTACAATGGTATAGTAGGTTAATTTGCCTCCCATTACGGAGGAGGCCCGAGCCCAATAGTGGGGCATATATGGGCTGTGATGGTGGTGATAATTAGGGTAAATTAACGTTACAATTATCTAACCATTTGATGTGCGAATGGAGATATGCAGTGTACGCTGTATACGTATAAGTATACCTCGAGCATAAAGTTTGCGAATGGTTTTCAACCTTGGATGCACTGAAGCTGCATTGTTACCAACATTAACTACGTTATATTGCTAACTTACGAACTTTGAAACTGTGAGTGTGAGGCCAGACTGCAAACGCGGGCGGGGGCAGCAAGCGGCAATTCGCGCGGGAGCGGGCATCTCAAGCCAGTTCGAGCTAACCGCGCGCGTTGTTGCCGTGGTCGACTGCGGAGGGGCCCAGGCACAATCGCGAACATTCCCGTACCCGCGCCGCGCCGCTCCCCGCACCGCGCTGCCAGTGTGGCCAAGCTCTAAAGCTTTAACACCGGCATTCTATAGCTTATGATGCAAATAACTTAATGGACGTGTAAATACCGACATCCGTTTCAAATAACATATTTGCCCGGATAAAGTATTACTCTAAAGTATTCAGATGTCATCATCATTCTCCTGCTCTTGTCTCAATTACTTGGGGGTCGACGCAATATGTACCCCTCTTCTTACATATTGCAAAGGTTATTGGCAAAAGTTTTATGACCGGCCACCTGCCTGACATCAACCTTCCTTGGAAATGCAATTGCTGACCAAAAGGCATCAGGTAGTGTTGGCCCAGGTTATAAGGCTCTTAGTCGTCTTTTACGACATTCACGAGCAAAGTAAGGGTTGGTAGTATTCGTAGCCGCTACCACACAGCAAGTAAAGTATTCAAATGCAAAATATATATTTCTAGAAAGATTTTATTATTAATAATACTTGCTAATATTATATGTAAGCTTATAAAAATATCTTCTTAAGTCAAAAGAAAAATAAAATTTGCACATTGTAGATTTTCGAGAGAATCAGTATGACTTGGTTAAATCATTGACAGAACATATTTTGATATTATTTGGAATTTTTATCTGTCTGTATTATGTTTGTGAATCACACAAACACTGATCGCCGAATTTTATAAAAAATTGTTACGATAATAGTTTATACTATTTAATAATATATAGGATTATACCCTGTGTGGTAGCGGCTACGAATACTACCAACCCTTTCTTTGCTCGTGGATGTCGTAAAAGACAACTAAGAGCCTTATATCGACCTGGGCCAACTCCATCTGATGCCGTTCGGTCAACAATAACATTCCCAAGGAGGGTTGACGTCTGGCAGATGGTCAGTCCTAAAACTATAACTTATATAATGTGTACTATGAAAGAAGAGTACGCATTGTATCGAACCCAAGTAATTGGGATAAGAGTAGGAGAATGATGAATAATATATGGGATTATTTTAATTATAATAATTTAAATAGAAGATATGCTACGAATGGCGCCGACGCATAATATATAATATTATATATAAATACAAAAATATATAAAATATAATTATACAATTACCTAAACACTACATTTATAAAACGTGTTGTTATTTTTAATTAGTAACCTAAAACTATTTGTTTAACTTCATTAAGAATAGCAAAAATACATTAAATTCATATGCAATCCTATTGACTAACAGTCTCTTTTAATTTTTGCCTTGATTTGTAACGCAAAATGTTGCACGTTTAGTATACAAATATTGTATTACAATATCGTTAACATTTAGTGTTAATTTTAATGCTATGCATCATTATGCTAGAATTTATTATTTACAATTCCATTAGGATCAATTTCTAGTTTAACTAAATTCAAATCAATTTCTAGTTTCAGTAAAATGACAAATTTTATGTGGCAACTGTCAGCTTATCTTCTAATTGGAATTGTTAAATAGATTCTATATAAGCATATATCTGTTTGATGTCGGTTATATTATATTTATTAGATATGTTCCTCTTAGGACTGCTGTAAAAGACAACTTCGAGATGAAAGGCAGTATATTGTAAGAAAAGGAAAATACGAAACAGAAACTTATGTATAGCATAGCGTGAGACGAATCATCATAGTCGAGAACAATCATTGTAGAGAAGGCCTCTGTGAATTGTGAGTTATGGTGAAAACAATAGACATTTTTTACTACCCTTCCTGCGGATAGGTGTGACCAATATAATAAAGTAATGGTATCTACTATCGAAAACTTGGCCGAAAATAGAAAATAAAATTTAAGTGAAAAAGTGTTAGGCAAATAAGTGTAAATAATTATACATCTAAATAAATTATTAATAAAGAATTTGCAAATAGTATCCAGTATAGAAATAAATACAAAATTATTATAGAATTTTCTCTATGGTAGAGAGTTTTGTAAGTTATTATATTTCTATTATATATTAAAGAATCATGTCATGTTAATGAAGCAATAGCATGAGTAAGTATTAAATCTCAATATTTGCTCGTTATTTACGTTATACAGTACGCCGCCGACCTTAATAGAGACTGGCACATTTTACAGAAATTCTAAATCTCACACTCGCATAGAGCGAGTAATTTATGAATAAGTTATAAATGTGAATTTGCAAATATAAAAGCTAAGTGCCTCAGAATGTATGTAAACTTCGGTAGGTACCTATAACAAGAATTCTACGAATCATTTACATGTTTATAACATCATATATATATATATATATATATATATATATATATATATATATATATATATATATATATATATATATATATATATATATATATATCCATACGCCATCGGCTAAAATCCTTCGAATGTCTAAAACCTTCTAACTCAAATCTGTTACAATTCTAAACGCGTAAACTGACTATTGAGAAATAATCTAATGTAATTGAGTCTATTAATCTTTCAATTTAATTTAAAATGGCCTTTGACGTCAGGACACGTCTGGCCTGAGGCCTGTGGTAAGATAGCCAGTTTTAAATGGCGATAATTATGTTTTGATAGTCCTTGAAATAAATCGTGTATTATATGAGTTGAATGTTATATGATAGGTTGATAAAAATGCTTTATACTATTTTTAGTATGTCTATGAACTGACTACACCCCATCCAGCTATCCGGACTGACAGCAAAGAACCCCACAAACCGCTGGAGAAGATTTTGATACTTTTTGAGTGGATCATCGGAACCGGTGAGTTGATGGCCTATTCAACATTCATCTGTAGGCGCCCTTCTAGAACAACTGCCCGACACAATTCGGGATATAAAGGACTGCTATAAGCTCTCAATCACCTTGCATTAATAACAATCGTCTACCACTTCGTTACGCAAAAAGACTTCATTCCGTAATTTATCCAATTAAAATTTTATTAACTATTTTATTGTGATGAGTCAAAAAACTATTTACATCAATTTGAGTATTATTACATATTACTAGCATTACTCGCGAAGCTTCGCTAAAAACGGAATGTATAATTATAAAAATCGCTTGTTTAGTAATATTTATTTAGTTGGATAATTTCTATTAACACACAAAATACATTGTAATTTACAAGCACTAAAATTTGAAATCTCAGGGACATTCTATTCTCTTAATATATGTATTATTACATATCTTAACGTTTTTAAATACACTCATTTGCAAAAAAAACGGGCACCTAAGCAATGAACCATTTCAAATGTTAATATTTCTTTGTTTGATAATTATAGGTAGTTTTATCCACACAATTTGGTAAATTAATAAGAAAATAATCGTTTTCATCAGTATTTCATAAAATTTAGATACAATTTATGGGAAATAATGCTAAACCTCGCTAGTAGTGTATATTCGCTAGTAGTGCATATGCTCATGAAGTAAAAATAAAAAAGTTTTTTTGTTTGTTTTTCTTTAATAAAGTAAAAGCAGATAAATGTTTAGTATCGAGTGTGACCCCCTCTAGCTAAAATCACAGCTTGAATTCGTCTGGGCATGCTAGCGAGTATATCCCGGATACTTGCTTGCGGAATACGTTCCCACTCCGCAGTAATCACATTCTTCAGCTCTCTGATGGTCTGCGGAGCCGGGTGTACTGATCTCACACGCCGTTTCAGAACGTCCCAGACATGCTCTATGGGATTGAGGTCGGGACTTCGAGCTGGCCAATCCAAACGACGAATGCCGACCTCTTGCACATACGCATTAACATCGCGGGATCGGTGGGCGCGAGCATTGTCGTCCATAAAAATCGAGTCTTCACCTAGAGCGGCCAATGCGGGTTGTGCATGAGAAATTAGAACTTCCGTTATGTATCGATGCCCAGTCAGTGAGCCGTTTTCAATGAAGACTAACTCTGTACGATCCATTGAATTTATTCCTGCCCAAAACATAACAGAGCCCCCACCATAAGGTGTGATTTCTTCGAAACATGCCTCTGCAAAGCGTTCTCCTTGTCTTCTTAGCACTCGCCGACGTCGATCTTCACCGAACAGAGATATCCTGGCTTCATCAGAGAACAAAACCCTATTCCAATCGTCTTGAGTCCATGATTCACAATTTCTAGTGAACCTAAGCCTGTGAACTCTGTGCTCACGGAGTAATTTGGGGCCGCGGGCCGGGCGGTGACTGCGTATATTGGCAGCGAGAAGCCTCCTCCTGACCGTCCATAGACTAATATGCACATTTCTTACTTCTTGGAGGTTGTTCTTAAGATCCACATACGAAGATTTGCGATTTCTCAATGCGCGACTCACAAGAAAACGATCATCCCGTGGTTGGGTACATGGTTTTCTTCCAGAACCAGGCCTTCTCTCGACGGAACCAGTCTCCTGATATCGCTGCCAGGTCCTTTGGACTGTCGAGCGACTAACATTTAGCCTCCTAGCCACGAAACATTGGCTGCAACCCTCTTCAAGCAGCGCGATAATTTTGGTAGCTTTTACCACTTTATCTACCATTTTTGATACAGCCAAACAGCATTAAATAAAGCTTTGACAGTCAAGGATATGAAATTAATCGATAAAAATTGAATAAAAGTTATGAAAGTCGATGTTAACTTCTGGAACTTCGCGCCAAAAATGTAGGATAAAAAGGGGTTTTCTGTAAAAATGAACATCAAATGAAAAATTGAATTTAGAACGTACTTTTTTAAATACCACAGCATTTTTAAAACCGGCCAGTAACGTGTACAAACGATTGAAACCTTTTTGGTATTGTATCTTTTTAAATATGAATGAAAATCAAAACCGCCCGTTTTTTTTGCAAATGAGTGTATTAATGTTTTAGGATAAATTGTTGTGCTACCAGCGGCTACGAATACTACCAACTCGCGGATGTCGTAAAAGGCGACCAAGAGCTTTATATCGACATAGGCCAACACTACCTGATGGCATTTGGTCAACAATTACATTCCTAAAGAGGGTTGACGTCAGGTCGGTCATAAAACTATTGCCAATAACGGTTGCAATATGTACGAGTACCTATTGCGTCGACCCCAAATTATTAGGATAAGAGCAGGAGAATGATTAATGTTGTAGGATACCGACCATGGTCACTATCAACCCTATTACAATAACTTGCAGCTATACCACTCAGTACCACGTAGTCGACGGTTATGTTCCTGAAAAGGGTTGGCGTTAGGCAGACCAGTCATAAAACATAAACATGATCTTAAACATGTTTCAGAAGAAATCATATTATGTCGAATATTAACTTCATATAAATTGAAATAAAAATTAAATATGTTTATATTTAATTGAAATAAAAATTAAATGTGTAAATTATTATATGTTTTTGTACCATAATTCAAGAAATAAGTAATAAGCACCTCTCTATCTATACGTTTGATTATTCTAAAATTGCTTAATATGTGTAAAAAATTCAAAGGAAACACCTAATCATACATTATTCTGAATTTCAGACAATTTAAATACAGCTGAAACTGAATAAAAATGGTCTTAATCATGACCAAAATACCCACTAAATTTTATTGGAATATAAAATAAGTAATATTACATACATTTCATGTCAGCATTTAATAGCCAACCATACAACTGTATAAGTCTATTTCAAAGAAAACGAATATACAACGCATAATATTTAGAATAAGAACAAAATAGTATATCAACTATTCTCTTTCTGTGATGTTATCAACTTGCATCTCCTAGTCGTCTTTTACCATCATCAACGGGCAAATAATGCTTGATCACACATTGTATTTCTACTTCGGAACCACATGGGTAAAATTATATGAAAATAGGATTATAAACACACAATTGAAGCAAAGTTAATATATTTCAACAGGCGTATTGTGACGCAAGAATTGCTGTCATACAATCAACGATCTCTAAAAACGGAGTGTATTCGGAAGAAAGCCTTTAAGGTTTAAAGTGGGGACTCAGTGTGCGCTCGCGACGTTCAATCAGTGTGTGAGTTGTGCTAAAGCGTACGGCCGTCCATCCAGATTCTCTTTCAAGACATCGAAATCGTAAGTGTTCGTATTTATACGATAACTGTTCACTGTTGCGTCTTAAAAGTAATATCGGCATGCAATGCGATTTAGCTTCTGCGAATTTTAAACGATTAATAATATTAAACAATTTAATTATCTTGAAGATATTTTATTTAGTAGATATTGTTAATAATTTGTAATAATTACCAACTTATTACGCGTTATATTTTTTTTAGTAAATATAATAACCACTATCCCAGACTTTTATTATAGCCAATTGTTTTACAGCCAGCTTTCTGCTCTAAATTTTTTTTGTACATCATAATACTGCCATGTAATAATATTCTAAGACAAAGTATACACATTTTAAAGACCACACCCGCCACTAAGGAAACAATCCTTCTATTGAAGGGGGGTTATAAAAAAGTAAATAAGGAATACAAATTACAACCAGACTCAGAATAATAATTTGTGTCCTGCGGAGAATCGAAGCCGCGCCACTGACACGGTAGGTCGATCTTAACTTCTACGCCATATCTGCAGTCAAAATGTACGTAATGTGTTCGATTCCCACGTGAGGTAATTCTTTATTCGATTCAAAAATAATTAATCTGTGAGTTATCTTTGCAAAAAAAACATGAATAAATAATGTAGCAGTAGTATTTTATATTATTCTTCTTGATACATAATAATCTTATTATCGGGCACCGCCATCTTTACAATAAATGGAAAATATATATATTACTTAACATATTTCAATATATGAAAGAATGCCGAACGAACGTCTGGTTAAGAAGATATACAATGCGAAAGTGGAAGGATGTAGGTACCGAGGGAGACTGAGACTAACCTACCTAGACCAGATCGGTCATGTACTGAAGGAAGGTGGAGTCAAGAGTCTCCGAAACCGGCGAGCGTGTATGAAGAGAATTATGAATGTTGAGGAAGCGAGTGAAGTATGCAAAGATAGAGTTCTCTGGCACTTTGTGCTCTCTGCCTACCCTGCAAGGGATATGGCGTGATGATATGTATGTATGTATTTCAATATTTATTAATTTTTAATTATATCACGTTGACCAGACACATTAATATGAGTTATATATTATTAACAAGATTTTTCAGAAGTACTAAATCCAAATATCTTATTTAATACTATCTCTACCTGCGGCTTTGCCTGCATAAAAGGTCACTTTCCTAAAGTTTTTCATCCCCTATTTTATTTTACCACTTAAAGGTATTTTTTTACATAATGTTAAAGTCATATTTATTTATATCTAATTAATAGCCTTTCAAGCTTCTGGCTTTAAAAATGACAATACTTCCTTACAACTTTTCATTCCCCTTTACAACCCTTTTTTCCATTAAAAGTGGCTTATATCCTTTGTCAGGCTCTAGACCATCTGTGTACCAAATTTCATTTAGATCGGTTCAGTGGTTTTGGCGTGAAAGAGCGACAGATAGACAGAGTTACTTTCGCATTTATAATATTAGTAAGGATTTACTAGAGTAACGATGAATTAACTTATTGTCCCACAATTAGGTCGAAATTCCTATCGATGTATTATTTAATCATTACAATTAAACAATTAATATCGATTGAACACATCATTAAAAATATCGAAGGTTACCCACCTCCAAGAATTTTAATGAACACGAGCGGATTCTAAATTGATATTTCTTGTAAAGATAAATAAAGAATAACAATATTTGAGATAAATATTATTTAAACAGTTACTACAAAGCGTGAATTACAAAATACTTTATATATGTAATTCAAATTAAAAGATTACAGTCTAAACCAAGATTATTATAAATGTAAATTATTAAAAAATTTGTATATATTTACATTTAAAAAAAAAAGGTTGTTACGACATCCACAATTTGAATAATAAAATGTGTAACTTGAATAAAATGAATGTAACTTATGTACAAGTCTTTTACGACTCGGCTCGCATATAAAATTTACTGTCGGACTTACCAGTACTTATGTAATTTTTATACGTAAAACCGCGATGTCATTTTTATATGACAACGTTAGTCCACTTCTAAGTGAATGTGAATAACTACTTATTTATATTACTCTCGATTAAGTAAAATTTAATACATTTATATCGATATAAATAAAATATATAAAAAAAAAAGAAATAACATTTTGTTTTACATTTCATATTATTTAAATTTGAAATGTAACATTTTATTGGCAATATGTATCAGCGTAAAGCCATTAAAATGCTGCACCGCAATTTCAATTTATTACACGTGTGACGTTAATTTGGTTAGGTTAGGTCTCCTTCTCAATTCATATGTATTCCACTATTGGGGACGATGCTTTTGTAGAGCACCGTAGTCTACTGGCTAGATATAAAATTTCATTTAAAATTTTCCTTCTCTTGCATTGATATTCTGATTATATTTGCAAACTATAATCGATTTTTACGTTACCCACTGACAGTATAAGTGTTTACTATACATTATTTGATATACACGGTATCAATAGTTCATACTTTAACTAATGTGAATTTACATCTTTTCAATTTAATAATTACTCAATAAAAATTTGGCTGAATAAAATATTTATATTGACCTGGGCCAACACCACCTGATGCCTGTTAGTCAACCATTACATTCCCAAAGAAGGTCGACGTCAGGCAGGCGGACGGTCATAAAACTATTGCCAATAACTTTTACAATATGTAGGAAGAGGAATACTCCTCTTATAAATATATACATATTACGTCGACCCCAAGTACTTAGCAGGAGAATGCACTTTCAATAAAAAAAATCATAAGTAATGAGTTCATTTTTACATACATATCATCACACCATATTCCTTGCAGGGTAGGCAGAGAGAACAGAGTGCCAGAGAACTCTATCCTTGCATACTTCACTCGCTTCCTCAACATTCATAATTCTCTTCATACACACTCGCCGGTTTCGAAGACTCTTGACTCTACCTTCCTTCAGTACGTGACCAATCTGGTCTAGGTAGGTTAGTGTCGGTCTCTCCCGGTACTTACATCCTTCCACATTCGCATGTTCATTTTTAATAGTCTAATAAATCGCTAACTTGCTACGCTGATTGTAAACAGTCCAAAAAATTCTATCATAATTTTCTTTTCTCAATCAGAATTAAGTAAAGTATATAAATATAATATAAAATGATAGCCTTCGATAAGATAATAAAGTAAAAAATAAAATTAAACTTAGGAGAAAAGTTAGTTGGATTGCTTTAGTAAGTTTGTTCTTCATATTCAATTTATATGTATCCAACAACTGCTTACAAGCTTACTTTATAATGCCAGAAAATAATGTTGAATTGAAGTCCAGTTGAATAAGATAGCATACGGATTTGTTCAGAGTTGACGTCTTTTAAAGTGACATTACACGTTTGCCTCTAAGTCGCCTTATGCAACAACTGTGGGCAAGACAGAATTTGTATTCTTACACCTTTAACATACGAAAAATATATTTATTATCTAATACGCTTACAACGACGACGTAAAAGAGCGAGTAGGCATGAAGGAGAGTATTTGTGTAAAGATGCGAACGAACGTCTGGTTAAGAAGATATACAATGCGAAATTGGAAGGATGTAGGTACCCCGGAAGACCGAGACTAACCTTGAACAGATGGGTCACGTACTGAAGGAAGGTGGAGTCAAGAGTCTCTGAAACCGGCGAGCGTGTATGAAGAGAATTATGAATGTTGAGGAAGCGAGTAAAGTGTGCAAGGACAGAGTTCTCTGGCACTTTGTTCTCTCTGCCTACACTACAAGGGATATGGCGTGATGATATGTATTTATGTATGTATGTACGATTACAACTACAATATAAATAGAAAGGTAAAAACAGTTTATCCATATAAAATATTATATACTGTTATAATGGATGTACCTTTTTAGATTTTTTTAATGAAGCATCCAGCTCTAAAACTGTAATTATTGTATTGCGGATAAAGGATAAAGTCCGTCGAGCCAACGGCACTGGTACATTAGATCAGTATCTTAACCATTAAGACATCTTTACAGTCGATATAGATATATGTATTACTATATATTACTTTTATATAGGAAGTTAAAATGGGATCAACTTTGAGGTATCCCCTTTCCAACAATAAAGTTATAACTCAACAAAGAAGTTGCGACCAGATAACCATAAAAAATATAGGTATCTATATGCAGCCAAATTAAGAACTTTTTCTGTTTTTGAAGTCAGTAATTAAATACTTTCGAACTTTGAATTAAGTTGAATATCTAATTGCCCGTACCCATATTTGGTCAAATATTTAAATGATTTATAGATAACAAAATTAAAAAAAAAAATAAGTTTTAAGAATTTAGTTATTTGATGAAAGAAATTAAGGGTTTCATTCATCAACTGAATTATCAAAACTTAACTTTCATATTTTATACTATGGTTTTTTTATGACTAAAATGTATAGGGGATAAAATTAAATATATAGTAAGTTTAGTGGCAGATTAGAATACAATATCCCCCCTACTTTCCTGTAGCAGTCGTAATAACGAGTTGAGGGGACACCAGGAGAGAGTGCAGTAGTGCTCCCCTAGGAAAGTCATAACACTGTCAAACCGCTTGCCAAACGTGGCAAAGGTGTCATTATCCCTCTTATGAGACTACCTATATCCAATAGTAGATGTTGGTAAGCTAATGAAGATGAAAAATACGGTATAATATTTATGTACCATTTACATTTTCTGCAAGAAATACTCAATAAACACTATTGAGTCTTAAGACGAAAATTTGACTCGAATATCACACATATACAGATTCCAACAACTCATCATCGTCATCTTGCTCTTATCCAAATTACTTGGGTTTGACGCAATATGTCATCTTCGTCCATAGAATCCTATCAGATGTCATCTCTGCCGTCACTCCCGGACCATTCATGTCATGCCTCACGCAGTCCCTCCATCTTTTCTTTGGTTTCCTTTACCCCTAAAACCTTCAACACTCACCTAAAACTTTTCTCACAACATTGCTTTCATCCCGCCTCATCACATGTCCACACCATGTCAGCCGATTCCAACAAACAGATTCCAACAACTATTTTATAAATTAAACGACGAAAATAATTAATATTAACATATAATTAATTTTATTAATTTATAAAAAAAAAATCTACATGTTGATAGTACATAGCTCCACAAAACCGTGTTATCGACTGTGGGATCGATGACTCTCTAAATATATGATTAGAATAAGACTTACGTAACAATTAAACAATGTTTAATTACATACATACATATCATCACGCCATATCCCTTGCAGGGTAGGCAGAGAGACCAGAATGCCAGAGAACTCTATCTCTGCATACTTCACTCGCTTCCTCAACATTCACAATTCTCTTCATACACGCTCGCCGGTTTCGGAGACTCTTGACTCCACCTTCCTTCAGTACATGACTGATCTGGTCTAGGTAGGTTAGTCTCGGTCTCCCTCGGTACCTACATCCTTCCACTTTCGCATTGTATATCTTCTTAACCAGACGTTCGTTCGGCATTCTTTCAACATGTCCGAACCATCGGAGCATTCCCTTCGCATCTTTACACCAATAATCTCTTTCATACCTACTCGCTCTCTTACGTCGTTGTTGCGAATGCGGTCGGTCAGCCTAACTCCACAGATTTTAGTTTAATTATACATGCATATATATGCATACACACGCACAATACAGTGTATATATGTGTGCATTTGTGTGCGTGTGTTGTGTGTGTGTACACACACACACACACACACACATACATTGTTTTCTTACATAAGGAAAAAAAAGAAACAAAAAGAAAACTACATTACAAATTAATTAGAACTAGCAGGTGTATACAATTTGGTTCAATTCTTATGTACTAAATAACTTTTATTATTTTTAACAATCTCTAAATTAGACGAACAATCCTTGATTACGATATATGGGCTCGGGCCCATCTACTCGGGTAAATACACACACATACACACACACACAAATGCATACATATATAAGATACAAGTATTAATCATGACAATATGATATTGTCATGATTGGTTGATGTAATATAATAATTGTTTTTTAACAATCAGTGTTTAGCCCAGTATTAACAATAAAACTAATATCATTGATGAAGAAAGGTCGATTTAAAGTACCTACGCGTAACCGTAGAGCAAGCATGAAGACTGTGATGAGTGTGAATGAAGCTTTGGATATACCTCCATACATACATGGCATACGTCAGGATCGTGGTTTGTGGCAATCCGTAGTCTCTGCCTACCCCTCTGGGAAACAGGCGTGCGGCTATGTATGTATGTATTTACTTGTAAGTTTTTTATAGGTCTTTTCGTATTAAAACAAAGTTCTGAATCGGTATTAGAATATTAAATAATTGTTAAGAGATTATAATATTATATTTTTAATACTAATATATATTTTTTAATTCTTGTTTCGGTTAGGTTTAATAATATTTATAATACTAATATTTTTTTTTTAAAAATCACTGATATTTTTGCAAATATTAGACGATTAGAATAAGTAACAAAGAATTCATGGCATAAAACTTACTATTCACGGTGTAGTCATTTTATTTTTATTATCAATTTTCTATAGTAAAATCTAAATTATACGCGGTATAACCTGGAATGTTTTTTTAATATTTTTTTTTGCATTTTATCTCAATGACACCTCGCGAAATTAAAATCTCATCTTTATATTATAATCAATGTTAAATCGCAATAAAAATTACATAATCAGTAGTTTTTTTAAAACAGACTTGGACACTGTGGCCACTGAGTATAAAATCATTAATATTCAATATGTTCAATCGACCATATCAAAATCTTTCTTGCGTATGAAATTTTGTTGTAGCCGTTCTGCGACACTAATTTTCTATAACTATATTAATTATAGTTGATTTAACTAAAATAAATAAAATCCAGAATAAACTAAAATGTAAAAATATATCAGCATACAACATACAAATTTATTTTTACAATATATTATTGAGATTTTATGTGGTAAAAGTTTGTCAGAACTATGATACCTACTTGGTTTGCTCATTCATGAGATTAAAAGACAAAAAAAAGGGTAGCCCAAATATCAAAGATCAATCATGGCTGAACGCAGCGGACCTTAGCGCCGCACGCTACTATTCCGTTGTTCTGGGCAGTTGGACAGGGTGAAGCCAAACATGGGAGACCTCAACAAAACTACCATATGTGGTATGTAACTAACTCTTACCCTTATAAATATTAAACACTACTTCATTGTAACATAAGCGGAACATACGGACAAGTGCGATTCAAATAACGATCTTGTTTGAAGATTTCATTGCGTAATATCATTGCTTTAAAATAATAAAATCCTTGGTACGGTTCGGTTAACAAACTGTCATTTTATTTATTACATACTAATTATAATTATATTATATAAATATTGTATTATATAATATCAGATGCATTTTATTAAAAAAAGTAAATACATTCAAAAATATCAAAGGAAAGGTGAAATCGTGTCTTTTGTAATATTATATCAGGTCCGCAATTAACACGTACATTAATGAGAGCGAGCAATAAAAAAGAGTAAAACATGTTGTCTAATTGCAGCTTGCAGCAAATTATAATTGTTTCATTTAGTTATATGAGGATATTTACTATGAAACATCTACAATATTAAAACCAGATCAGTAGGTATTAAACAATGGCAGTTTTAGTTTGAAGAAAATTCCTCGAGATTGTTTTTAATCCACACTTCACTGGAATGAATTCCACCGTCCGTCGTTCGAGTGCTAAGTGAATAAATCGCGTTTTAAAAATTAAAATAAGTATTTTAAAGAATAATGCTGTTGGATCAGACTAGCGAATCATTTCCCGCTTCTTCGTTAGCGTGCTGATTTTTGCGAGATAATGAATGTATAATTTTCAGTAAGAAAAAAAAACAAGGTCGCGGTAATTCATCTGAATCTGAGTAATTCATATAAGCGTAAACATGTAGTACTCGATTCTACTATGAATGTAATATATATATATATATATATATATATATATATATATATATATATATAGGTAATATGAAAATTATAATATATATACGTATGATTCTTTCTTAAAAACCAGTGAAAATCTATATGCAAGCAACTGTAAGATAAACAAAAGTCATATTATCTTTACCTCTATTTAACATAATAAACGACGAAATATACGATGCAAATATTATAATTATAAACACTTTATATTAAGTAAAACAATTTTTTCCTACTTAATCCAAGCAAATAGTAATAACAGTTATCGTAGATGCTGATTCAGGATCATGTTTCTACGAAAACAATCAAAATAGTATATTAAATACTAATTATATATTAATTTTAAAAATATTACGCGTTATTATATCATTGTGTATATAATTATAATATATTTACCTACTTGAAACTATTTTAAGTTTTATTGAATTTTATCATGTTTTTTGGAGTTTAATCCTTAAGAATCGATTTTCATATAAGGCGGCCGGTATGAGAAAAATTGAGGAGTAAAATCTAGTGATCGAATGACCTCGTTATATATAAATTACGCGTCACGTTGTTTGTCAGCGATGGACTCCTAAAATACTAAACCCATTTTAATCAAATTTGCACAGCATGTGTAGTTTGATCCAATTTAAAAGATAGGATAGCTTCCATCTCAATTTATAGTCGCAATATTATTTTATTGCAAATTATTTGTCTATTATGTGACAGTCACAATTATCTAAACGTATAAACGTTTCATATAAGCTAAAATTTATGAGCATAACCACCACGTGATACTGAGGCTACCTTAGCCACAGCAACGCGTGGCCGGGTCTGCTAGTAAAAATATATAAATTATTTTAAGTCAAATGAGCTTTTTTTGCGCCTGTTTTGATAATCGTACTTAAGGAGTAAACTCCAGTCGTGCGTCGGAGCCGACACACACACTTTTTTTATTTTTTTCATTTTGGAGACGCCTTAGCGTGTATAATGTGGTGTGTAGTATAATGTGGTGACAGAGTAAGAATACTATTCACCACCCCATACCTTACCCGTGGGTGATCGTATGAGACGACTAAGGGATATAAAAAGCATATAACATCTATGCGAGAGAAGGAAAACTCGAAACAAAACCCTATACTATCACGTCTGACTAGCACGGTGTAGTAGGTTAATTTACCTACCATTACGGAGGAGGGCCGAAACATTTATGGGCTGTGATGATGATAATGATGAAGGAATATAATAAATCTTATTTCGGTTAGGTTTAATTTGGATAGTTCACGGTATTTTTTGTCGTTGGTAACTGTTGATGATCTGGCATAGTACTTATCAGTTAGATACAAGATTGCACAAACGTAACCGATAATAATGATAGCTAAATTGTAAGTCAATCTTACCCTTTTTATTTTTAACAAGAAATTTCTATTAGCTAGCTAGCCTTCGCTTAAAACGATGTACGCAGAAAGATGTTTCTTTATATTTAATTTTATTTGTTTGAATGTACTAATGTTAATATAATCTGAAATTAAAATACGTCTCATAACATTAGAATCTAAGTTTATTTAAAAACGTAGGACATAAGCGTATAGTCCAAGACATATCCACAAAAGTCATCATCATTCCTAATCTTATCCCAATTACTTGGGGTCGATACAATATGTACTCTTCTTTCATAGTACATATTGTAAAAGTTATTGGCAATAGTTTTATGACCCGCCGCCTGCCAGACGTCAACCCTCCTTGGGAATGTAATTGTTGACCAAACGGCATCAGATGGAGTTGATCCAGGTCGTTATAAGGCTCTTAGTCGTATTTTACGACAAAGTAAGGGTTGATAGTATTTGTAGCCGCTACCACACAACAAATGTTGTTGAGACTTGAAAGTAGTTGACGTCAATTAGAGTGAACAGAATTTGGATACAAACGGCGGTTATGACACTATCTCTCGCATAGAACAGTCGGGTACTGAAAGATCATAACTTTACAATATAAACTAATCATTCTATATTATCAACATATTAATAAATAATTGATATATAAGTTATCATAGACGCAACTCCAATATTTAATTTCATCATCGATCATACATTGACTCTTAAAGCGGTAGATGTGATGGTGCTATTTGCATAAATCCTGTGGTTAGAACCTAAAGTTAGGTCAGAGTGACTCGAGTCAACCGAATGCCTTTGACTTAGTTTATAAATGTTGCTCTATAGTCCATCGTCTTATCAACGTCCAGTAATAGACACAGACCTTCCTAATAAATAACAAAGTAATTAATAATATAATATATTTAATTATTAATAATTACATAATTCTAAAGGTTGGTAAGCGGGTTTAGCCGCATCTTATGAACGTCGTACAAAAGTTAATTTTCTATTCTTCGGCAATAGCTTTTCTACCTAATTCATGTGCTTTCCTAATAATTGTATACAAAATTTTAATGATCGATTGATAGTTTAAATCTTGAAGAAGTATCAAAGAAATTCAATTAACATTTCATCTGTCAATAAAATGAAAAAAAAAGCCAATTAATACATAATGCAGAATGAAATGAAAAATTACAACTATCAAATATCAATAGTGTTTTTGAAGTGGACAAATAGCATAGTGGTTAAGCTACTAACCTACCGTTTTGGTTGTCGAGGGTTCTATTTCATGCCAAGTCGTACTGATAAGCCAACACGTCAAACATGCCAAGACTAAATCATAAACGTGGGAGAACCCACTTTGCCAGCGACCCCTCGAGCCGAGATCCGTACCCCACAGGGGTTGCCCTCGGGAACGGTCGCTTAACTTTAACGGGATGAGAGCCCTCAGCGCTCACCCACAGTCCGGGTAAAGTTGTCATAGCCATCTGAGGCTAACAACTAAGTCACACACAAAAAAAAAACAACATGCCAAGACGATACTTTGCGCTTAGATTGATATTCTGGGTATATATAATTTATGTTCCTTAATTGTGTATTTGTAAAGTCCCTCGCAATACAAGGATTATTTTTTTAGTGCGTGGCGTTTTCATTAAAATTCCTTAACATCTTTTTTAAAACATCTAGCAAAGTAAAGGCTAAGAAGACGTTCTTAGCTCCCTATCTTTGCGGCATGTCCAACATGAATATATTTTATTGCGTGTCCATTATGTGCTCATTTAACGCCTTAGCGTTAAGATGTCCAGAAACACATATGAATCAATACACCAAACCGAAGACAATACTATTTTATTAAAAAAAAATGCTTCAATATTTAACTTTTATTAAGTGATACATTCCTTAACTTAGTAAACTCATATGGTTCTCATTGTAGTAGGACCCTTTTTAGGATGAAAGAATTTAGCTTATTTTACAAGAAAGATTTTAGTATATAATACCATAAGACTAGACGTATTGGTTAAGTATATCATTTTTATACGATGTTTCCTCTCTAGAAATCTTATTATTTCATTATATTCCTCAATCGATTACTCTAATACTTGTGGGAGAGAAAATAGTGCTCACTGTTCTCAGATAATATAAAATTAAAAATCGTATTTATATAATTACGGCTACAATTGCTACATGTCTCAATCAATTATAGATACCGTGAGTATCGATCGAGTTTGAAAGGAGTTGACATTTGGTAGTGGACCGGCTACGGAACTATTTGTTACGCAAGCCGGTTTACTTATTGAGTAATGGCATGCATTTGCATGTGCGGCGTGAAATGAGTGTAAGCGACAGCGGAAAAGGACGCAGAAGCGGATATTACATTACAAATTATAATTAATATATAATTATTTTTAGAAAATACTATGCTCTAAATTTGAATTCAAAAGATTTATTTACTTAAAGTTACCCTACAAAGAAATTAACATATTATTATTAATCTTATCTCATTTTTTAAATATAGTTCCTATAGACTTGGAATTTGGTGTGAATTTTCTTTCTGCCCTATGAAGGTCAAATGAAGTAGAATTTCCTTCTCCGAAAGGAATTCTATGTAGCGCAAGTAAACTACACAACTGAACTGACGTAACCGAAGCGAAGCGAGGGCGGGTCGCTACTCTTATATATATGTACGTAAACACTTTACCAAACGGAATGCTGTTTAACCCTTACGCGGGTTAAACAGGGAGCTGAACATAGGCAAGCATATTAATTTAAATTTGCTGCAGCTTTTCCACCAAGATATTTCTTAGCGAAATATAAGTTGGATTTTGCTTAAGTCAGAGACTGCAATTGCCGACAGTATATTTACACATTCACTAACAATTTAAAATAGGTAATGTGTGTTGACGAAACGTGAATCTAATTTAATATTCCATCTGTACTTTGCGTATCATTAAAGATGACTACAGAATAAAAATAGATGACATCAACATTTAATAGTGGTAAAATAATCAAAAATAAAAGTAAAACCTTATGGTAATTCGTCTAAACAGTGTGAAATATTAGACCATTCGAACTTTAAGGTAAAGGAAGGCAGGTGTACAATATTAGTGCGTATACTGTCTAAAAAAGAAGAAAGTGTTTATCAACACAAGAAATATATAAAACTACGAACGATTTCAAAGATACGGTGTTTTAAATAAAAAGCTTGTAACATAAATATTGGCGTATATCATAATCAGCCTCATAATATCATTGAACCTTTGTCTTTTTATTAAAATAGGCTATGCTTGCTCAAGGATAATTGGTAGATTAAATGTCATCGAGAAAATTATCTTGATAAACAGGTTTCCTTATTAAATTTTCGTCATTGTTTAATACAAACATTGCTAATTTGAAATATAGTCAAACTTCGAAATATAGAATGGTTTCTATACATATAGGTAATTATTTTATTTTATCGGTTATGCCGTCTCATTCATGCAATAAAGACGGTTTGAGAATATGTGTCACTATCTTTTAATTGGACTTCGTGGGAGTCATCATCAAAATGCGGTAGCAGTCGTCTAGGAATGCACCAAATGCGATCGACAATCTGACTGCAAATGGTGGCTAAGTTGGACTAATAACTTTTCGACTGACAATACTTTGTGCGATCCACAAAATGTAGGTCTGAGTCTGGGTGAAATTTGTTTGCATTAATTATACTCGTATATTTGTAAAGACCCCCGCATTACAAGGATTATTGTCTTAGTGCAGGGTGGTGTCTTTTGCTACCGAAGACAAAGATCGGGTCCCGGTGGCCCGCTCGCACAGCGAAGAGAGGTGTTTCCAGGGTGGGTCTATAGGGTTGCGCGCCGCCTCTTCCATCGCCCCGGACCGATTTGGTGAGGCGCGACCACGTCCATAGCCCATCGCAAAAAAAAGGTGCTGTCTTTTTAAAAAGAAAAAAATCTCTCTTAGTAAGGCTAATACTCTCTTTGTATAAATATAAAACCAGATTTATAATATATTTTTATTACTTATCACACAGGATTTTCTTTCACATCCAAATGTTAATGAAAAGGTACTATATAAAGAGCCTTAATAAACATAGGAAGGTATGTTAATCTAGTGGACGAGATACCGACTGCAGACTTACTGTTCGGACAGCAATTTCAAACAATTCCATTTGAAAGTGAATGGCAAGTAAGTTTACTTGCCAGTACATTTGTACTAAGCAGATATGGGTTCAAGAGTTCTTAGTCATTTCTATGGCAACCGCAGGATATGATAATTGGTTACACAATGCATTCTTAATCCATTAAAACAATGATGGCGCAATCTAGTTGATAAAATACCGACTGCAGAATTACTGTTCAAACAGCAACTTCAAGCAATTCCATTTGAAAATGAATGGCAAGTAAGCTGTACTAAGCAGATATGGGTTTAAGAGTGCTTAGTCGTTTCTATAGCAACCGCAAGATATGACAATTGGTTACACAATGTATTCTTAGTCCATTAAAACAATGACGACGTTTTAATGACAAAATGTGCAAGAAGCTCTTTAATTAGCAGCTTCGGTTGTGGATATCGCATACCTATTCAATATGACTATTTTGATCAAATCCCTATATTCTTCCGTAACAATAAATACAACATCACCATTTTCGTTATCATAACCGTTGCTATGACAACGGTGATTTCGCAATATCAAATACCAAAATTTTGCCCGATTTGCTAACATTTAAAGACACAGCTCTCCTATTCATCACAGTGTTTTACAAGCCTGCCTCGATAAACCGATTATCTTATACAATAAAATATTTGGAATTCAAGTAATAGTTCCAGAGAACAGCACCTAATAAAATCCCTTTTTAGCTTTAAAAATATAATACAGATACAATAATTTAATATTTCAGCTATTATATTGAAATTGTGATTTTTTTTTTTTTTAAATATTGCTAAAATAAGATAGAAAATATGAATATACTATAGTTCACATATTTGTAAAAAATGCCAAAGAAAATCTTAAGAGATTATCTTACCGTCGTTCCACTGAAAGCAACAGCTTGACTTACTGACAGACACTTTATAAAAATTAAGAGAAAATATAACTTTAAAAACAACATTATTCAAACGCTGCCAACATTTTTTGGAGTTTACTCCTTAAGAATCGATTTTCATGTAAGGCGCCCGGTATGAGAAAAATTTGAGGAGTAAAATCTAGTGATCGAATGACCACGTTACGTTTTTGGTGCGCAACCTATTCTGCGCACCTTTCACTTTCTGTCGTGAGATAATACTTCACTGAACAGTTTTAATAAATGTAAATAAAAATATATATATTATTTTTAGTCAAATGAGCTTTTTTTTTGCGCCTGTTTTGATAATCGTACTAAAGGAGTAAACTCCAGTCTTGTCATAGCCATCTGAGGCGAACAACTAAATTAAAATAAAAAAAAACATATTTCACACATTATTAAAGCCTCTAATGTTATAAAATCTAATTCGAAAATAGACGTATAGGAGATAAACACTTGATGATCAACATGCAATAAGCTATCAAAAACATCCCAAGTATAGCTTTCTTTTGGAAAACATATTTAGTATTTCAAAAATTAAATCATTTCAAAAATGCTGTGTGGTAGCGGCTACGATTACTATCAATTCTTACTTTGCTCGTGGATATCGAAAAAGACGTCAGGGAGCCTTATAACGACCTGTGCCAATTCCACCTAATGCCTTTCGGTTAACAATTAAATTCGTAAGGATAGTTGATGTCAGGCAGGTGGCCAGTCATCACCGAAGACAAAGATCGGGTTCCGGTAGCCCGCTCGCACGGTGAAGAGAGAAGTTTGCATGGTGGGTCTATGCCTCTTCCGTCACCCCGGACCGATTTGGCAGAGCGACACGCATCCATAGCCCACCGCAAACAAAAAGGTGGCCGCTCATAAAACTATTGCCAATAACTTTTACAATATGTAGATACTATGAAAGCAGAATACACATTGCATCGACCCCAATTAATTGGAATAAGAGTAGAAGAATAAATGGAATTAGTATTTCAAATAATAAACGTCGAATTCATAAGTGATTTGTTGATAGTCGAAACTGAAAATATGTGGGCAATAGAAAGGAATTAATCGGTCAAAGAAAGCATTTCTTAGTAATATCTTTGAATACAAAGTTACATACGTAAATTTCATTGTGTTATACACATGATCGCAATGTCTTAATGCCTGGTGTTTACAATGTGCATAGCTTCTCGTATGTGATTCACAATCAACGAGCTTGTGGTGTTAAATATCTATGCAATAATCCAATTAATATACCACTATAGGATTACAAGATAATTGTATCTGATAAGTATGAAATTGCTAATACCTATAACTATATATATTAATAATATATATGTATATTAATACGATATATTATACGAGTATTGGTGTAAAGATGCGAAAGGGAATGCTCCGATGAATCGGACATGTGAAAAGAATTCCGAACGAACGTCTGGTTAAGATATACAATGCGAAAGTGGAAGGATGTAGGTACCGCGGGAGACCGAGACTAACCTACCTAGACCAGATTGGTCATGTACTGAAGGAAGGTGGAGTCAAGAGTTCCCGAAACCGGCTAGCGTGTATGAAGAGAATTATGAATGTTGAGGAAGCGAGTGAAGTATGCAAGGATCTCTGGCACTCTGTCCTCTCTGCCTACCCTGCAAGGGATATGGCGTGATGATATGTATGTATGTAATACGATATATAGAATGGTGCATGGTTTCAATAATAAAATTATGTATTTAAGTTATAAAACTAAACTAAAAACAATGTCATTGCAATAGTGAATTTAGTTCCTAGTAGAAAAATCTAATATAACAAATTATTTATTTTTTTATCTCGTCTTATATATTTTAGGCGTAACGATCCTCCTCTAATGGGATGGATATTGACTTATGTACTATAATACGAGTATACGTAAGTATAGAGTTATTTCGAGTTTTTCTTCTCTTGCTTGCTTGTTCATCATCATCATCATCATTCTCCTACTCTTATCCCAATTGCTTGGGGTCGATACAATATGTATTCTTCTTTCATAGTACATATTGTAAAAGTTATTGGCAATAGTTTTATGACTGGCCGCCTGCCAGACGTCAACCCTCCTTGGGAATGTAATTGTTGACCGAATGGCATCAGATGGAGTTGTCCCAGGTCGTTATAAGTCTCTTAGTCGTCTTTTACGACATCCACGAGCAAAGTAAGGGTTGGTAGTATTCGTAGCCGCTACCACACAGCTTGCTTGTTATATGTATATTAAAAGCTATAGACAAAAAATGGGATATTTAATTGTTCTATATTCCGAGTAGAGACGGAGTAAGAATACAATTCACCACTTCCATCTCGAGCAAGACACCCGTGGGTATTGTAGAGGATCGTAGAGGTATAAGCGATATAATATGCATATAACATTGATTAAGTGAAGGAGAACTCGAAATAAAATATTATACCATCCCCTTTGACCTAGCGTCGTATATTAAATCCATTTCCCTCCTACTGTGGAGGAGGCTGGAGATTAACAGTAGTACTAATGATATCGGTTTCACATAAGTTTCGCAATTAGTTTTTCTATTCCTTAAAAAATCTTATCTTTCCTAGACTAAAGTAACTTTATATCTTTTTCTATATCAGTTACAACTTACATGTGAGATTTCAAGATGATCGGTTGAGTAGGTAAGGCGTGAAAGCGTAATAAATAAACAGTTACATTTCCCTATATAATTTTATTTCAAAAAGTTAAATAACGGCGCCTAGTATGAATTAATATTTTCACAGCTTCAATGCACTCATTTGACTATATACTTCGATATCGATCAATAAAAATTATTTATAAGCAGCAACAACCAGTCAGTGGACCGTCTAATTTGTAACGTAACTTTTATATCGGCAATCTTTGGAGCGTATACCAAAAGCGGGTTGTGGGTCTCGCAAAAAGATATCGGCCGTATACATATTTTGCAGTGACATTCATGTTTAAAAGAAGTCAAATAGAGGAAGTTGCTATCATAACAAATTTGTATTGAATTATTAGACATTTGTTTTTTGGAATTTATTCCTTAAGAATCGATTTTCATATAAGGCAAGGGTATGAGAAAAATTTGAGGAGTAAAATCTAGTGATCGAATGACCTCGTTACGTTTTTGGTGCGCAACCTATTCTGCGCACCTTTCACTTTCTGACGTGAGATAATACTTCACTGAACAGTTTTAATAAATGTAAATAAATATTATTTTTAGTCAAATGAGCTTTTTTTGCGCCTGTTTTGATAATCGTACTTAAGGAGTAAACTCCAGTGGTGCGTCGGAGCTGACACACACACTATTTTGTTTTTAATTGTGTTGGTGTCAAACGAGCAAGCAGTACACCAGATGGTAAGTGTTACTGCCGCCCATGAACTTTTGCTATACCAGAGATACAGTTAGGCCGCTACCTACCAATAAAAATCCCCAAACCCTCCCAGAAAGTTGGGCTGCTGGCTGTCTCGCTCACCAAACGAAGCGCAATAGCACATGGCTATTACTCAGACGTCGATCTTCTGCGAGAGTGTGGTACCTCGGACGGACCAGGGCTGTAGACATAAAACTGTAAACAACATGTTCCTACCACTACAACGGCTAATCGTTACATAACTTTTTGTTTTTTTAAGCATGTACTTATATCGTGCATTAACAGAGTAAGAATACAATTCGCCACCCTTATGCCCATGAGTATCTTACAAATTCTACTAAGGGATATAATATGCAAATAAAATCCATCTAAATTAACCCTGAAAAATTACACCCAGACTCAGAAAAACACTGTGGATCGCACAAAGTATTGTCCTACGTGGTAATCGAACCCACGGCACGGGCAGGAAAGGCTGGTATCTTAACTACTACACCATCTACGCAGTCATCATCATGTTTCGAAGAGTTCTACGAGAAATTCATTATCTCCATGAGTTGAGGCGTACTTCGTTATTCTGTGATATAACTTACACAACATTTAATATACATACATACCATCACGCCATGTCCTTTGCAGGGTAGGCAGAGAGAACAGAGTGCCAGAGAACTGTATCCTTGCATACTTCACTCGCTTCCTCAACATTCATAATTCTCTTCATACACGCTCGCCGGTTTCGGATACTCTTGACTTCACCTTCCTTCAGTACATGACCGATCTGGTCTAGGTAGGTTAGTCTTGGCCTCCCCCGGTACCTACATCCTTCCACTTTCGCATTGTATATCTTCTTAACCAGACGTGTCGTTCGGCATTCTTTCCACATGTCCGAACCATCGGAGCATTCCCTTTGGCATCTTTACACCAATACTCTCTTTCATACCTACTCGCTCTCTTACGTCGTCGTTGCGACGTTATTACGTTACATTTAATATAATATATCAATATGTATTAGACATTTAAATTAAGCGATAATATAATGCTATTTACCTGTGTCCACTGAACATAGACAGACAAAATAATTAATGTAACATTTCTTAGCAATTGCTAAGCTTAAGTAATTACTTAGCTTTTCTGCAAAAGATTCAAACTCCAAATATTTGCTTCTTGAATCTTTTATATTATATAGTTTGAGTGGTAGTTGTAAATGACAAACTACATCGAAAGTTCTCGAATTAAATTATTAATGTATTAGTTAAAAGCTAGACTATAAGTAGCGGTTATAAGAACCGGTATGAAAACTGTGATGAGTATAAATATAGTGAGAGAGATATTTCTTTCCGTGTGGTGACGGAGTAAGAATACTATTCACCACCCCATATCTTACCCGTGGGTGATCGTACGAGACGACTAAGGGATATAAAATGCATATAACATCTATGCGAGAGAAGGAAAACTCGAAACAAAATCCTATACCAACACGTCTGACCAGCGCGGTATAGTAGATTAATTTCCCTTCCAGTACGGAGGAGGGAGCCCAACAGTGGGACGTTTATGGGCTGTGATGATGATAATGGTGATGAGTGAGAGAGCGATGAGATGAACATACTATGTTTGTATTTCTTCATAGTACCAAAATAATATATATAGCAGTAGTGAAACATTGCTTAAAAATAAATTAGAGATAGACAAATGTAAAACTTATATAGTACGTTATTAATGTCAAATCGCAGGCAGCTTCTGTGGACAGATATTAACCTGCGTAATACTTCAACCGTTGCTAGCGACTCGCTTAAAACACGATTACATGACAAAATTAAGTGACTACCAGCTAACTAAGCACTACCAGGTTCAAAGTACATTGACACCGTATCTCACAAGTAAAGCATATCTAATATAAACGGAGTGTTAGATTTTCTATTTACAGTCAATAATAGACAATAATGTCAATGAATAGTGATTGAGTAGAACAATAATTGAAATGCAGTAAGGATATAGCAGAGAAAGTACAAAAGTTTATGTTTGGACACTTATTTAGAACGTACACACTTTCACGACGCTTACTTATAAAAAAAAAAAAAACGAAACGAGTGTATTGATCTTTATTTAAATTTTTAAAACGTCTATGTAATAACAAGTAGTTGGAATTTTAATATAATTATTCATATTATATCAAAGAATAGTATCTATTAAATCATACATTGAACATCTAATAAAGCCTCAATGCAGTCGCAATAGACTCGTTTCTCAGAATATTTCCTAAGACGCTCTATTATTTGGATATCATTGCAATTCCATTCTACTCTATAAAGAGTCTTCCAAAGGCGCAGATGTGCAATAAGCATACAATTTACACCCCTTCTATCGTTAATAATCTTCAATACGCTTACTTTTTATTATTACATTTTATCTGGTTTTAAAAGCTATTTTGAATATGGGCATTCTGTATACATGACGGTAATTATGGATTAATTATAATGTAAGACGCGTTCATTGCTATAAGAATCCTTATTAATATTATAAATACGAAAGTAACTCTGTCTGACTGTGTGTCTGTCGCTCTTTCACACCAAAACTACTTCATCGATTTAAATTAAATTTGGTACACAGATAGTCTAGACGCCTGATAAAGATACTTTAGGCTACTTTTTAATGCAAAAAAAAAATATTGTAAAGGGGGATTAAAAATTGTTATAAGGAAGTATCGCTATTTTTAAAGCCAGAAGCGTGAAACTTATTTTTAGGCTATTGATTAGATGTAAATAAATATGACATTAACATATTGCAAATATTTACCCTTAAGGGGTAAAATAAAAATAGGGGATGAAAAACTTTAGCAAAGTAACCGTTTACGCGGGCGAAGGCTATAAACGATAGAAGCTAGTAGTTATTTTAATAATTATAGGATAATTATTAAATAAACGTTAATTTATTACATATACTCGTACATATCTAAGACGGTAAAATGTAACATAATTGGTGAACATTCAATTGTATTATACAAAGTTATTTAAACTTTTAAATCTAATTTACGTATTTTTAATGTATTGTATAATGAGGCATTATTATTTCAATAATGATAATGTTTTTTTTATGTTTCTACATGTTTAATTGAATTAAAATGAAAATTTTGTTTCTTAATAATATAAAGTAATGTATTTCTTACTTGAATTAATTGAGACTACTATTTACTTAACTTACAGCGTGATGCAAGACATAAATAAGAGACGTAAAAAATAACATCGTTATAAAAGAAGGAAAACTTGAAAAGTAAAAATCTTATCAGTATAATATGGTAAAATATTAGGCATGATTACCACACTAATTTAAAACTAACTAAAATAACCTGGAAGGAGTTACAGACTTATAGAACAAGAATCATCATTATCGTCATCATCATCATCTCAGCTGATATATATCCCACTGTTGGGCTCGAGCCTCCTCCATAATAGAAGGGAAATTGACCTACTATACCACGCTGGTCAGACGTGTTGGTACAGGGTTTTGTTTCGAGTTTTCCGTCTCTTGCATAGATGTTATATGCGTTTTATATCCCTTAGTCGTCTCTTACGATCACCCACGGGTAAGATAGTGGGTGGTGAATTGTATTCTTACTCCGTCACCATACAGATGCAGAACAAGAATAGACACCTTCAATTATAGCAAATGGCATAATTTGAAATAATTAAAATACATCTTGTAACGCCCCAAAAAAGTCCTTAAAACTATTTATTGCATAATTAATTGTCAGTTTAACGAATTTGAAATGTTTGTTAAACAATTTTGTAATAAACCTTTGCATAATAGTTGAGTCTAAATACGGATTGAAGGATAAAGACACCGATAAAGGTACATTGATAACATTTCAAAATCAAAACCCTCATTAATTAATTTCGTGATCAAAATATATAGCGAACAAAATATTATTCTAAGAATAAGGTAGTTGTTTGCAATAAGTTTTTTTTTTGTAACATTGGTACTAATTATGCGTTAATAGTATACCGGAAAAAATATAAAAATCAATTTGACAATGTCCTCCCCTTTTATGAAATCATTTAAAAGACTATTGTATCAAATTATCAAATAATATTATCTCGAACAAGACAAACTTTAATAGTCAATAATATATATATAACAATCTGCAAACAAGATAACAATACACATAATAATTACTATATAAAATATATAAAAAAGGAAAAAAAATATAAAACTTCACACGTGATCTTTTAACTATGAATACTTTAAATTATACATCAGTGCTATTGACGAATACAATACAAAATTTAGTTGTAATATTCATGTTAATAAATATTTACATAACCGATGTCCAACGCTTCAATGTGTTATCAAATTTTATCTCGAAAATTGAAACCTTTGTGTGGATAAATAAAATATTCAGATAGTGTATATGCTGCTGAATTTCGAAAAATTGTATACAAAATGCAACTAATTCAACGCATATCTACATTCAGAATTGTTTATAGATTGTATTATTATTCTTGTTAATTAATATGAATTGTCTGAGATTGGACCACAATGGTCCAGTCCAAAATACTGGATGGCAACGTGCAAATAAGAATAGACAACTAAATAAAGTGGCAACTAATTTATATAAACTTTTACCGAAAGATAAAAAAACAGCTTATATTTTTTAAGTTTACTATAACAGAAAGCTAGCAAACTGATAGTAGTAAAACTAATACTCAAAGAAATTAACATCGACATCGCGTCCTAATTCTAGCAGAACGTCAGTATTTATCCCATGCTTTTAGATCTTGGAAATATCATTTTCTTTTCTAAACGTTATTAGACACTCTTGGTGTTAGAAGAAATTTAAAACGCCATACAACTACAGTAATACCCCGCTTTACGCGACCCCTTATGCGCGGTTTCGCTTTTACGCGAATTTCAAATTTCGCGTTAAAATGCCTTGCAATACGCGACTTCAGTCCATGACTACGTTATGTACATACATATTCATAGGTAAGCATAAATATGTATGTACATAATGTAGTCGTGAAGAACCTGAAGATGTCGCGGTAAAAGATTTCGAATTCGAAGAGTTTGTAGCAACGCAACGTACGACGAACCTCTAAGCAATGAAGATCTGATCGAATTACAGAATAATCCCATTAACGATGAGGAAGAACAAGAAGAGAGAGTTTTATTTTCAAGCGGAATACAAAATGCTCTTTCAAAAATTTATTCCGGTTTAGACATATTGCAGAGCATAGACAGTGATGATGACCGTGTTTTGAACGTGTGTCAAACAATTAAAAACAGCGTTGGGTGTTATGAACCTATTATACAAGAACGGAACAGAAACGCTATCCAAAAGATGATAAATGTATTTTTTCGTAAAAAAAAGCATTTAATATGTACTGCATAAAGTGTTTTTAGAATTAAAGTGATTGATTCAAATGATTTGTATTTTTTTTAATGTATTAAATCATAAACCCCGATATACGCGAATTTCACTTAACGCGTTTTTTTAAGGAACGTATCCCTCGCGTAAAGCGAGGTATTACTGTATATAAATTTAAATTGGTTAATCATGTGATGACCAGATAGGTATATATCATTATCATCATCTCATCTCAGACCATATATGTCCCACTGTTGGGCTTGGGCCTCACAATAGGAGGGTAATTGACCTATTATACCACGCTGGTCAGACGTGTTGGTATAGGGTTTTGTTTTGAGTTGCGTTCTCTCGCACAGATGTTATATGCGTTTTTATATCCCTTAGTCGTCTCGTACGATCACCCACAGGTAAGATAGGGGGTGGTGAATTGTATTCTTACTCCGTCACCACACGGAAGAGGTATATGTACGAGAATACAATAAAACTTTTGTTATCCGTGTGTATCAATTAATTGGATTAAGGGTTGTAAACAGATAATCTATATATATATATATATATATATATATATATATATATATATATATATATATATATATATATATATAAAAGAGCTTGTATCATTATAAGAGAATAGAAAGTCGAAATAAAACCTTACGCCAACCGATCTAATCTGTTTAGTAAGTGAAGTGCAATCAATTTTATTCCTATTGTGAAGGAGTCTTGTAGTAAGTCATGTGACGTATATTGGCTAAGAAAATTACCGTGCTTTACAATATAAATATTACATATAAATATTTTATGTGGCTGTGTGGTAGCGGCTTCGAATATTATCAACCCATACTTTGTTCGTGGATGTCGTAAAAAACGACAAAGAGCCTTTATAACGAAATAGGCCAACTCCATCTGAGATCTTCTACGAATGACGAATGATGACATAAATATTTTATAAATATAAAAAAAAACCATTAAATAACTAGTTATTTTTTATTGTTACTAGTAACAATTACATTGTCTAATGTAATATTTGTTTTATGCAGACCATTTTTTTTTTTTTGTTGTTGTGGCTCTGTTTATACTTAAGCCAATGTCAAAGTTAAGTTGCAGCTTCTTCTTCTTCTTCTTTTTATGTATTGGCAATCAGCTACTTATACGAGCCATTTTTGCCAGTGTCGAGTTATAATTATCTTCACGTTCTTAATCTCTTCAAGTTAGTCATTGTCTGTCAGTCAGTCGAATTGTCGCCAACAACACTGCTATGGTGACACTGTTAATGGTATGTTGTAGGAATTTTGATGGAAAACGAAAACGTTGTAAAGCACTTTTATATGATATTCACTACATCCCAGCTGTTCTGTCACATCATATTACATAAAACACCATAAAAATTATCTAATATAACACGTTAAAACACTAAGATATCGAATATAATACAAGAGCACAACATGACGTTTTAGATTCCCGCCAAAAGTCCCATGCAGACCATTACCTTATGATGCAATTCAGTTTTTTTTTAATTTATATAATATATTAATAAATGGCCTTCTAGCCAGTAATTAAAAGTAATGCACTGTACTATATTAGTGGACGAATTCAAAAAATACTCATTGTGTTTCGTCTGATGTCAGGCTTGAAATACTAGATCTTATTCTCAAAACGATTATGTCATGACTCTTCAGAAACATCATAAGCTATGATAATACAATATTTATGGTTTAAAAAGACACAGAGGCAAATGTGGATCATTTCATCACTACTTACTTTTCAGAGATAAGATCTTACCTACCAGTCTATATATTGGGTAGAGTTAGATCTTCTAAGAGAGGTAGAGTTAGATCTTCTTCTTTTTGTGTGGTAACGGAGTAAGAATACTATTCACCACCCCATATCTTACCCGTGGGTGATCGTACGAGACGACTAAGGGATATAAAACGCATATAACATCTATGCGAGAAAAGAAAACTCGAAACAAAACCCTATAACAACACGACCAGCGCGGTATAGTAGGTTAATTTCCGTCCCATTACGGAAGAGACCCAAGCCCAACAGTGGGACGTTTATGAGCTGTGATGATGATGATGAGGTCTTCTAAAGAAGGTAACAAAGCCAATATCACGATACATGCAACTGACGAATGCTACTGTTCATTCTCTTGAAGATTCTACAGCCGGTTTTTACCGAATCCCTCCTACCTCCCAAGAATTGTAGGAGTATTTACATTGTGTTCTTAACTCATTAAAACAAACACAACATTTTCTCACTATAAACTTTTAATAATCTAAACAAGTAATCTAAATAATGCTTTTTTTGTTCGTAATCGCAACGGATAGGATGGCCTAGTTCATTGAATGGAATTGTCTAACCGCGAGCACTATTTTTGATTGATATGAAAATGGATTATCAAACGTTTGGTTACGGAATACAACTGAACGAATCTACTTCGACAAATAATGTTAGTCTCGGTTACTGTTATTTCGTGACAGTATTCAATTTAAGCTACAATTTGCATTTCAAAATGTACGTGAATTTCAATAATAAAAATAGTTATAAATATTACGACTAAATTTTGTAAAATTTACATAAATTTTACTTATCTTTTAATCATAGTAACTTAATGGTTGAGTAAGTAATTTTACATATGTAAATGTAAAATGAAAGTAAATGAAATGGTCCTCTAATATTTTTCTAACCGATAGTGTTTAAAATTAAATATAGAGTACAAAATAATTTAAATAGTTAATGTTAAAATTGAAAAACATGGGGATGAGATATTTTCAATGAAACAAAAAATTCTTTGCACTGAAAATGTTATACAATTTTGTTTTTTTTTTTTTTGGGCTACATTTCTTAGAATTAAATATTTGAAAGTTAGATTTATTAAATATTGTATGCTTTAATGAAGACGGGCAATAATGTAATTGAACCTTTATGTTTACTCGTGTGAGTTCTACAAAAATATTCTGAAAGATGTACAAAGTAAATGTCTCATGAATCATCAGTAATCTTAAATATTTTAAGAGGTTTTCTTTTTTTTTTCGGACTAATCCCACCACACATTCCCACCACTGTAACTCTTGTAAGCCAGGATCCACAATAGTCTCCATAAAAGACACTGAGGTTTGACCCTCAAGAAGTCCCGGGCAACGCCTTTAATTGTCTTGTGACCCGCAACAAATTTAAGTAGAAAAGAAAACAGGATTTGAAGAATTTCCACTTCCCTCCTATGCAAAGCGGGAGAAATGAAGCAAAATTAGCTACTAGGCTAATAGATAAGAGGATGTACTGATACGTGAAGTGTAATAGTACAGCACCACGGATATGGCAGAGCTTATGGGGTCTATATGTGAGCCTTAAGTGTGATTACAATAATAGGTATGGCAGAAGCGATTTTAAGAGGTTTTTAAACCTCCGAATATAATTCATAGATTATATTGTTCATTAGTAGCTGCGGTATAGTGATTATACACTGCTATTGCTTCGAATAGCCGGTTGAAGTGCTATGAAACCATAGCCAGACAGAAAAAGAAAAATGTAACATCGTTATTTCTATAGATTGCGTAGCTCAAATAAATTAAAAAAGCCAACTCCAACAACCTTCAAAAGAAAGACAATTAGAAAGATAGTGTATAAATATAATTAAATAAAAAACGATTAATTTGGTTTTAATCTTTTCAAAAAGAGCATAGGGAATGTTAGTTAGTTTGGTTATTTTTAACAAATCATATTCATTGATTTCAAGTAATAGACATTTGCCGTGTGGTGACGGAGTAAGAATATAATTTACCACTCTCTAGCTTACCCGTGGGTGACCGTAAGAGACGACTAAGGGATATAAAACGCATATAACATCTATGCAAGAGATGGAAAACTCGAAACAAAATCCTATACCAACACGTCCAACCAGCGTGGTGTAGTAGGTCAATTTCTCTCCCATTAGGGAAGAGGCTCGAGCCCAACAGTGGGACATATATGAGCTGAGAAGAAAAGGCATTGATAAATACAAAAGGATGATAAATTAATATGGGACTGCTATAAAAAAGGTACTTTATAAAACATGTATGCGAGGTAGTATACGTCAAGCGCAATTAATTTTTACAAAAATCCTTTTGTACCACATTCTTCTACATTGTGTGTAATAATCTAATGATATGACGTATATTAGTCATAATTTATCAAATCTTATCTTACTATAATCTCATGTAATAGAAGCTCAATGTACGTGTTACACAGCGATTAGACATACGTTAAATTACGTCAATCAAATTGAATAATGACATGTTGCGGTAAATCAAGATATTCATGCTGAATGTTATATAACAAGTAAGAAAGCATGACGGGCTAAAATTACGCGTTTGGGCGTGTAATATACTACGCATATCGTGAAATAGACCATTGCGAATTATAAAGGTTTTTAATATTACATAATTATCTTGATTATAGGAAACCAGAAAAGTATTAGTCTAATAATTGTACTCGTATGTATATTTTAAGCGCTTTTCTATACATTTAAATGTAATTATAAGATGATGAATCCGTGTGGTGGCGGAGTAAGAATACTATTCACCACCCCATATCTTACCCGTGGTTGACCGTACGAGATGACTAAAGGATATAAAACGCATATAACATCTATGCGAAAGAAGGAAAACTCGAAAAAAATCCTATACCAACACGTGTGACCAGCGCGGTATAGTAGATTAATTTCCCTCCCATTACGGAGGAGGCCCGAGCCCAACAGTGGGACATTTATGGGCTGTGATGATGATGATAAGATTAAGGACTACTAGGAGAATAAATTAGATTAGATGCTATAAGTATAGTAGAAGATGACTAACCAACGATAACAAATAACAATGTTACTAAAGAATTAAAACGCGACATAATTTTGGATGGCTCCAGAGTCTACCAACTCTTCGGCATTAGACTAACAAAATCCTCATTCACAAAAGCAAATAAATTAGGTTAATTTATAACACTCAAAAGGTTTGTTTGGAATTTTTCTTCCTATCCTATAATATTTTGTAGTTGAATCTCTTAGCTGTCTTCTATGATGATCACAAGAGAGTCATACTTAGATGGTGGTATTTTTATTTTACTAGAAAAGTAATTCATACTAATACTAATTGTGGGTCCATAAAATAATTGATTTGCATTGAAATTGATAATTCCGTGTGGTGACGGAGTAAGAATACTATTCACCACCCCATATCTTACCCGTGGGTGATCGTACGAGACGACTAAGGGATATAAAACGCATATAACATCTATGTGAGAGAAGGAAAACTCGAAACAAAACCCTATAACAACACGTCTGACCAGCGCGGTATAGTAGGTTAATATCCCTCCCATTACGGAGAAGGCCCGAGCTCGACAGTGGGACATTTGTGGGCTGTGATGAATGAATGATGATGATGAAATTGAATTAATATAACGGTACAGGCGAAAGGGAATGCTCCGATGGTTCGGACATGTGGAAAGAATGCCGAACGAGCGTCTGGTTAAGAAGATATACAATGCGAAAGTGGAAGGATGTAGGTACCGGGGGAGACCGAGACTCACCTACCTAGACCAGATTGGTCACGTACTGAAGGAAGGTGGCGTGTGGCGCGAAACTGGCGAGCGTGTATGAAGAGAATTATGAATGTTGAGGAAGGGAGTGAAGTATGCAAGGATAAAGTTCTCTGGCACTCTGTTCTCTCTGCCTACCCTGCAAGGGATATGGCGTGATGATATGTATGTATGTATGTACAGGCGATACGTGCTTAAAATTTTTTTCATAAAACAAACCTAAAACCCTCATACAGATAGTAAATACCTTGTTTATTTATTGAATAACAGTAACAACGAATGCAGCAATATTAATTGATGCTACATTGCAGTAAATTGTCACGTAATATTTATTTACTTAACTAATATACAGTTTCATACCTAATAAGTATATACCAGTTTGATGCGATTTAAATACACTTTAATAGCAGTTCCGTGTTTTTGTAGAATATTATACAATCAATCAACTTGCTTGATAGATGTTCGAGGTTTTAAATTACCAGTTTCATATCAAGCACTAACGGTTATAAATATACAGAACATTTTTCATCTGTATTGTTAAAAAAAAAAAAACAACAGGCAGTCATGGGGACTGCCGATAGAAGTGAAAACTATTAACTTAAGACTAATTGAAATAATAATAATTTTCTAATTTTTATATAAAAATAAAAAATATTATCGAACATCTAGGAATCGGTTTTACCACGCTAGTAAGATAAGAAACGAAAAAAAAAACCAACAGGCAGTCATGGGGACTGCCGATAGAAGTGAAAACTATTAACTTAAGACTAATTGAAATAATAATAATTTTCTAATTTTTATATAAAAATAAAAAATATCATCGAACATCTAGGAATCGGTTTTACCACGCTAGTAAGATAAGAAACGAAAAAAAAAACAACAGGCAGTCATGGGGACTACCGATAGAAGTGAAAACTATTAACTTAAGACTAATTGAAATAATATCTAATAATTTTCTAATTTTTATACAAAAATAAAAAATATTATTTAATTTTTATATAAAAATAAAAAATATTGTTAGCATTAGCATCTCGGTGACGCGAACCTATAAGATTTTCTCCTCCAAAAACGCTTAACGCGCCTAAAGAAGTTTTCACATAGCTATGGATATACTATTAGCATTAGCATGTCGGTGACGCGAACCTATAAGTTTTTCCCCTCCAAAAACGCTCAACGCGCCTAAAGAAGTTTTCACTTCAAAAACATAAAGAAATTTACAATATATATTCTTAATATTTGTAAGTAACATATTATTATTGGCAGTTAACTGTCCTTAATTCGATACTATATAAAAATATCTAAATAGATATAACTGCAACGAAACGGATGACGCAGATGTATAATAATAGCAATAACTTCTAGGAATAGAAAATGAAATTGGTGATAATGTAATAGTAACTGCAACTGATAAATGAACCGAACTGTAAAATGAACTTTATTTGACGTCGATTAAAACGAATAAATACGTCTTATTTCGATGAATCGAATAATTGTCATAAACACATTTTAGTTTAAATCCGAACTTTTGGCGGGAATCTGAAAACGTAATGTGATTCTCTTGTATTATATTCGATATTTTAGTGTTTTAACGTATTATATTAGATAATTTTGATGGCACTTTATGTAATATGATGCGATAGAACTGCTGGGATATAGTGAAAATAATATAAAATTGCTTTACAATGTTTTCGTTTTCCATCAAAATTCCCAGAAGATACCACCCACCAACAGCGTGGTCATAGCTGAGGCATACTGATGATGGCGACGATTTGACTTACTGATGGGCAACGACTAACTTGAAGAGACTAAAGGCGCGAAGAAAATTATAACTTGACACTGACGACAATGGCTCGTATAAGTAGCTAATTGTCAATACATAAAAAGAATAAAGAATAAATCCATAACTTTAATAAAGAGAGAGCCTTGTGTATTTAATTTATGTAGATATCCTTTATCATCTTTAAAACACATTCACGTCGCACTGCTTAGCTCGAGCCATTCAGCCCGAACCTAACCTAACTATTCAAATTACTTATACTGTTTTAAGTACATCGAATATTTGTATTTATCAAATACATATATTTAAACGGTTATGATTCTTCTGACCTATGCTAATGCCAATTTAGATGATGTATTCAACGCAGCGTTACTTCTTCCTCTACAGCAGGTTAATAGAAAACAAGTAAATTTTATGTCTCATTCCACTTATGATAATTCATACTACGAAATGAGTTATATACAAGTATATATATATATATATATATATATTATTATATATATATATATAAGAGATTTCCACCTATGTATTGACTCATCACGATATCTCTGGAACCATATATACCATTTTTTGTTTTTTTTTTTGCGGTGGAATATGGACCTGGTCGCGCCCCTCCAAATTGGTCCGGGGCGACGGAAGAGGCGGCGCGCAACCCCATTGACCCACCCTGAAAACACCTCTCTCCGCCGTGCGAGCGGGCCACCGGTACCCGATCTTTGTCTTCGGTGTACGTTTTCAAACCCACCATGAGGCCTACAGACTTTAAATTTGGTAGGAATATTCCTTTCGCCGAGTGAAGGTCAGCTAAGAACGGATTTTACAAAATTCCTCCCGCAAGGGGGTTGCTATGGTGTTAAAATCAACTACGTTAAAATTAACGACGACGTAAGAGAGCGAGTAGGTATGAAAGAGAGTATTGGTGTAAAGATGCGAAAGGGAATGCTCCGATGGTTCGGACATGTGGAAAGAAAGCCGAACGAACGTCTGGTTAAGAAGATATACAATGCGAAAGTGGAAGGATGTAGGTACCGGGGGAGACCGAGACTAACCTACCTAGGCCAGATCGGTCATGTACTGAAGGAAGGTGGGGTCAAGAGTCCTCCTCCCAAACCGGCGAGCGTGTATGAAGAGAATTATTAATGTTGAGGAAGCGAGTGAAGTATGCAAGGATAGAGTTCTCTGGCACTCTGTTCTCTCTGCCTACCCTGCAAAGAACATGGCGTAATGGTATGTATGTAAAATCACATTTTTGAAATATAGCTCCTACAGACTTGAATTTCGGTAGGTATATTTGTGTTACTATACAGAGGTAAACTAAGAACGGATTTTTAAAAATTCCACCCCTAAAGGGAATATGTGTTAACCCAAAAAAATTATATTTTCCAATACCACCCCTACAGACTTGGAATTTGATGTGGACTTTGTTTCTGCCCTGTAAAGATCAGGTGATTTTAAAAAATTCCTTCTCCTAAAGGAATTCTATGTCGCGAAAGTAAATTACACAGCTGAACTGACGTAACCAAAGCGAAGCGAGGGCGTGTCGCTAGTCAATTATATGTTTCAAGTCCCACGCGATATAAATATTAATTTACAATTGCATTTTTTTTTTATTTCAAATAAAAATATTTACGTCCAGATAAATTGATGAGATGACAAATTGAAAGCATACTAAACGAGAAAGCGTATGGAATGGATGGAAAATACGACAGAGGTCACAACTGATTAAATCGTCACTGAAAATAGCTCGAATGTATCCAATACATGTTGCGGTTACAGCGAATGGATCTGTTCTGTATAAAGCTCAGTGATTCCATGAAAAATTCATTTAACAACCCAAAGTCAAGTTCACTTCGTTGTATACACCATTTCCTATAACAACGAAATCGTGTTTTTTTTTAATTCGTATCAATCATATTTTTTATCTCACAAGTGCTTTGTTATTATTATAATAATATTTTCCGTGTGGTGATGGAGTAAGAATACAATTCACCAACCCCTATCTTACCACGACTAAGGGATATAAAACGCAAATAACATATATGCGAGAGAAGTAAAACTCGAAACAAAACCCTATACCAACACAACACAACAGGGGGTGGTGAATTGTATTCTTACTCCGTCACCACACGGATTCTTATATATGTTCTTTAAAAAAAAATGGCATAAAAGTATAAAACACAACTACTACTACACTACTTTCGCATTCATATATAATGGATGATACATATTCGGTAGAGTTTTACAATAAAATAAAACAAAGCTATTTATGCTTCCGTTATTTTGACCATATACTATTTCCTTGTTGATTTGAGCATAGGTATTCATAGTGTAATTAGTATGTATGCTACTGTATCTATAGGTACATATACATTATTTTGTCTATTTATTAAAACTGAACGCTGTGGTTGAAACGTGGTTAATGCATATCGTATATGAAATCATAATAAAAGATAATTTAATGGTATGCATTCTGATAGCATTCGTAACGACGACGTAAGAAAGCGAGTAGGTATGAAAGAGAGTATTGGTGTAAAGATGCGAAAGGGAATGCTCCGGTGGTTCGGACATGTCTAAAGAATGCCGAACGAACGTCTGGTTAAGAAGATATACAATGCGAAGTGGAAGGATGTAGGTACCGGGGCAGATCGAGACTAATCTACCTAGACCAGATTGGTCACGTACTCAAGGAAGATGGAGTCAAGAGTCTCTGAATCCGGCGAGCGTGTATGAAGAGAATTATGAATGTCGAGGAAGCGAGTGAAATATGCAAGGATAGAGTTCTCTGGCACTCTGTTCTCTCTGTCTACCCTGCAAGGGATATGGCGTGATGATATGTATGTATGTAAGATTTGTACCAATACAATATTTGACACGCTTTTTTGTGGCAGGCTATGGTTATAGTCATAGCTGCCCGATCAGTCTGCGGTGACGGAGGGAGCGACGAGTGACTCCATAATCCTGAAAGTCTATTTACGCCGCGCGAGCAACTGGAACCCGGTCTTTGGCTTCAATGGCCCTTCCTTTCTCATATTCATCTCTTTATCCATCAATCATGCATCATCATCATCATTCTTCTACTCTTATCCCAATTACTTAGGGTCGATACAATATGTATTCTTCTTTCATAGTACATATTGTAGAAGTTATTGACAATAGTTTTATGACCGGCCATCTGCCAGACGCCCACTATCCTTGTGAATGTAATTGTAGACATAACGGCATCAGATGGAGTTGGCCCAGGTCGTTATAGTTGTCTTTTACGACATTCAAGAGCAAACTAAGGGTTGGTAGTATTCGTAGCCGCTACCACACAGCTATCCATTAATCATGCGATGTTCACTATTGGATATAGGTAAAGCCATAATGCTATAATCATCCAATTGGTTAGTGGATTGACGATTGCAGTTCTTATAATTATTCAAAGAGAACTTTGCTGGTAAATTTCCTAAGAAGTAAGAAAAGGCCAAGTAATAAATTTTTAATTCATCACCACAGGGTTAATATAATTAAACTCATTGCATAGTTGGCGTAGTAGTTAAGCTACCGATTTACCGTATCACTGTAACGGGTTCGATTCCCATGTAATACAATACTTTGTGCAATTTATAACCATTAATTATATGTTTGTGAAGGTCTCCGCAATAAAAGGATTATTTTTTTAGTGCGGGGTAACGTCTCTAAGTGATAAAAGCCGGAATACGGAAATCCGTAGAAGTACGGGTGTAACCGACATAGCCCGAAGAATTAGCACGTTGAAGTGGCAATGGGCAGGCCACATCGCTCGACGAACCATTGGGTAGAAAGGTTCTCGAGTAGCGACCACGACCACGAATCGGACGACGCAGCGTAGGACGACCCCCGACTCAGTGGACTGATGACATTGACAAGGTCGCAGGAAACCGTTGGATGCAGGTGGCACAGGACCGTTGCGAATGGCAATCTCGTGGGGAGGCCTATGTCCAGCAGTGGACGTTTATGGGCTGATAGATGGATGGAACGTCTCTAAAAAAAATATGATTATTATTTTATTTATTATTTAAGTGATAGACACTTGTTTGACCAAGATCTTGACAGTTTTCTATTTGCAGCCGCGGACCGGTCCTCCAGGGGTAGTACCACGAATTGTCCGGTCACCCGACGCGAGGCCACCGCGTGAGGGCGACGCCCCGACGGCGAAATCTGTCGGGGCGCCGACGAGAGGAACCCGCGAGGGTAAACCGCCGAGCGGACCACCGAAGACAAAGATCGGGTACCGGTGGTCCGCTCGCACGGCGAAGAGAGAGGATTTTACGGTGGGTCTATGGGGTCACGCGCCGCCTTCTCCGTCACCCCGGACCGATTCGGCGGGGCGAGACGCACCCATAGCCTACCAATAAAAAAAAAAATAAAAAAATAAAGGGGTAGTACCACAATCTCGCAGAAGATCGACGTCTGAGTAATGACAATGTGTTATTGCGCTTCGTTCGGGGAGCGAGAGAGCCGGAAGCTCAACTGGGTGGATTTGGGATTTATATTGATAGGCAGCGGTCTAGCTATACCCTTGGTATTGCAAAGGCCCATGGGCAGCTGTAATACCATCAACTGAGCTGCAGGCTCGTTTGCCACTATATACATACATACATACATATCATCACGCCATATCCCTTGCAGGGTAGGCAGAGAGAACAGAGTGCCAGAGAACTCTATCTCTGCATACTTCACTCGCTTCCTCAACATTCATAATTCTCTTCATACACGCTCGCCGATTTCGGAGACTCTTGACTCCACCTTCCTTCAGTACATGACCGATCTAGTCTAGGTAGGTCAGTCTCGGTCTCCCTCGGTACCTACATCCTTCCACTTTCGAATTGTATATCTTCTCAACCAGACGTTCCTTCGGCATATTTTCCACATGTCCGAACCATGCCACCATATACAATAAAAAAAAAACAAGAAATATTTTTTACACGAAAAAGGGAAAAAATTGGTATATCACGCCATATCCCTTGCAGGGTAGACAGAGAGAACAGAGTGCCAGAGAACTCTATCCTTGTATACTTCACTCGCTTCCTCAATATTCATAATTCTCTTCAGACACTCTCACCGGTTTCGGGGACTCTTGACTCCATCTTCCTTCAGTACGTAACCAATCTGGTCTAGGTAGGTCTATTTTTCATATTAGCTTTATATATACCTCACAGCTTGCGCCTCCTCAACTGTGAGAAGGAAATTGACCTATATCGTGTTAGTAAAGAAGGTTGGTATGCGGATTCAAATTAAAGTTGCTGTTCCAATAAGGTCATGCTTGCATCCCTTTTTTTTCCTTTGCATACCATGGATGTGGTCGCGCTCCGGCAAATCAGCCCGGGGCGACGGAAGAGGCGACACGCAACCTTATGGACCCACCCTGGAAACACCTCTCTTCGCCGTGCGAGCGGGCCACCGGTACCCGATCTTTGTCTTCGGTGGCCGGCCCGGCGGAATACCCTTGCGGGTTCCTCTCTTGTCGATGCCCCGACAGCTTTCGCCGTCAGAGCGTCTCTCTCACGCGGTAGCCTCACGTCGGGTGACCAGATAATTCCCTGGTCCGATCACCCGAAGCCTTGGTAAGGGCGGCATCAGGCGCAGATATTCGCGCCTGCGCCGCCGCGGCCGCTGGCGGCGGCCCGGGTCACGGGAATCCTCCCGGACTCGTTCCGCCGCCTCCTTCTGCGAGATGACAGCCTCGCAGAAGGCGGCGACCGCGTCCCAGTTCATGACGCTATCGATCATCGCTTTCGCGACAGCCGGCAGCGTCAGGTCGGCACCGATGATAGCGACGAGGTCGCGGCGCTGCCCGTTCCAGCTCGAACATTCCTCGAGCATTTGTTGCGCCGTGTCCTCCTCACTACCGCAATGGTGGCAGGACGGAGTCCACTCCCTCCACACGACCGTGTGCAGGTACTTGCCGAAGCAACCGTGCCCCGACAACACCTGCACTAGTCGGAAAGAGAGGACCCCGTACCGCCGCCCCATCCACTCCATCAGTACGGGCCGGAGGGACTCAACGGTAACAACACCGTGTCTAGGCCTCTCCAGCCGCGTAACCCAACGGCGGGCGTCCTCGCGCTAGGTGGCTATCCTGCTCAACGATGGGGAGCCACCTTCGTCGCGCTCTGAGGTAACCCGCCGGTAGAGGTCGGAGAGCAATGCTTGCATCCCTTCGTGACCTTTTAAGATCCACAAGAACAGAAGACGGGCCTATTGTATTCTTAGTCCGTCATTAAACGCCAACCAGGTCCATAACTAATGCGCTATTACCGTTAATTAGTTAGAAGTTAAAATGCTAATGTTAAATTATCATGCTCCTTGATCTGTTTATGTATTGCAAAATGAGGTAAGTGAACATTTAATTAGACGTGTTACTAAGTTTAGTTAGTCGAAATAAATCTAGAGCAAAATTAAGTCAATTAGCGTAGCATACACGTATTAATGTAATGCACTTAAACCAAGCTAATGTAAAGGTTTATGTCATAATATATAAAGCTTATATACAATATGGATTAAAATATATTCGAGTGAAGTGGCCTCATATCGCTTTGGTTTCGCGGTTGACTCTCTACCCTAGTATTTTATTAAATCTCTTATAACGTAAAATATACACATTTTAATTCAAGGGTAATATTGAACTACATTAAAAGCATCACGTATCGGATGATATTTAATTGAATAAACAATATTAATGTATCGTTCAAAATTGTTTCGTAAATGAATCATTATTTTTTATGAATATTTAAAAAATAAACTTGTTTACTGTGAGTTATATTTAAGAGATTAACATATCAATGAATCAGTTCTTTTGAAGATATACAATATCATACATTATTTTAATTTATCTTGTAAGATTAAGGCACCGTTTGCTGCTTATATGTATAAGTGTACAAAATATATTTTTTACGATATCAGACTAAAAATCTTTGAAATTCTCGGTTTTTCTTTACTGTAGTGTATGTGTATAATATTACAATTATACACTCAGCTTCTAAGATGATTATACGACTAATGGCTATGACCGACAACGCAGTGTTTCGCGACAAGTCTCCACCGAGTTCTTATACCCACATATTATTCGATCTATCCGCATTTACGAATTATATTAATTATGCATATACTCGTATATATACATACACATATGTATATATATATATATACTGAGCTGTGTGGTAGCGGCTACGAATACTACTAACCCTTACTTTGCTGGTGGATGTCGTAAAAGACGACTAAGAGCCTTATACCGACCTGGGCCAACTCCATTTGGTAGGCGGCCGGCCATAAAACTATTGCCAATAACTTCTACAATATGTACTATGAAAGAAAAATACATATTGTATCGACCCCAAGTAATTGGGATAAGAGTAGGAGAATGATGATTATGCATATATTGCTGAGTACAAATTATTTACAATAATATAGTACAATTTATTTACATAAATTTTATGTTTATAAAGTTTCTTGTGTTACAAAGTTTTAATATTTACGTAGGTTTACAATTATACATAGTAAACTTCCGGATTTATGAAATCTAATATTACTTTGATTGTAACTTCATTTAGCTAAATTACATACGTATTTATTGATCTTATGATGGGTACTCACTACTCATGTCGTACAGAAAAATTCAAATAATATAAAAAAGTATCCCAGCATAATACTACTACAAGAAAATTTCTTCCAAATTTAGTATCTATAATGTCCCAGTGTAAATAGATTAAATTTTAATCCTATAACCTATATAGAGAAAGCTATATGAGATATTTTTTTTCAATTGGTATATCACTGTTCATGTTTAAACAAAGATTAAGGTTTATATCTAATGATAATATAGATTACAATTAAAATACTTCAAATAGTGGGTAATTATAAAAACCCGATTACTAGTAGGTCCCATCGAACCCGATTATTAGTAGGTAATTATCAACATGTCTATATTGAAACTTATACTATCTAGAGACAACCTTCAGGGCCAACTCGTGCATAGCGATATTTATATTAAGGCACTACGTATAGACATATATAATATGTTTCTAAAACATAAGAGATTGGAAATGATACTTTAATATTATTACATTGTTCATCTTAATATATCAAAGAGCTCATGTTATTAAAACTCTTTTCTAAGAATTCCAAAATAATAATATTCTATGAGGAAAAAAAATACAGAAAATATTTATGTTATGATACCATTCTAGTAAATTTCTCTGAATATTCTATAAGACGATTAATTAAGCCATTTGAAATACGGGCAATACGAAACAATACCCTATTCTAACTTCTCTAGTTAACGTTAAATCTTATTGTACATATACATACATATCATCACGCCATATCCCTTGCAGGGTAGGCAGAGAGAACAAAGTGCCAGAGAACTCTATCCTTGCATACTTCACTCGCTTCTTTTTCTTCATTCTCTTCATACACGCTCGCCGGTTTCGGAGACTCTTGACTCCAACTTCCTTCAATCAATCTGGTCTAGGTAGGTGAGTCACGGTCTCCCCCGGTACTTACATCCATCCACTTTCGCATTGTATATTTTCTTAACCAGACGTTCGTCCGGCATTCTTTCCACATGTCCGAACCATCGGAGCATTCCCTTTCGCATCTTTACACCAATATTCTCTTTCATACCTACTCGCTCTCTTACGTCGTCGTAATCTTATTGTGCAATAAGCTATTCGTATACGCTCTAACATATCTCACTATTGCACACAAGTTTTTCCCATAATAATCAAGAAAATCGTTGGAGCCGTTTCAGATGCAGATTCTGTATATATAAAAATATACAAGAAATACCCGTTTAAACGTATTAGACAGATGTGGAGAATTGCGACAAGAAAAAAAAAAAAGAACAACGCTGATACGGCAGCGCTTAGCGCCGCTTCTCTTATATGTCAACTTTGATTCTAGTAGTACTCCGAAACAGCGCTAATTAAGTATTTAGCTGAAATACTATGAAGTCCGTATAGATTTATTACTATCCCAGATACATCAAGTTGACTGCACAGATGGCGTAATGGTTAAGATACCGACCTTCCGCGCCAGTGCCGTGGGTCCGATTCCCACGCAGAATAATACTTTGTGCGATCTATAAAGTGTTGTTCTGAGTCTGGGTGTAATTTGTCTGCGTTAATTGCATGTTTGTAAAGTCCCCCGCAATACAAGGATTATTTCCTTAGTGCAGGGTGGTATTTATTATTAACAAAAAAAAACAATTGGGCACTATATTATGCTGAACAGATAACAACAGAATGATGATTGAGTTTATTTCAAAATTTTCAATTAATTGCTTAAATAATCAACCCGGCTATAAGTCTCCAGTTCACGAACAAAATAGAAGTGTTACTGAACGATATCCTGGTGCTTATTAAGCGTTTATGATATTCAAAACTGATATGTCCAAAAATAACAAGCAAAAAAATTAAATAAGAAAGCGTGTTTTTATCAAAAACAGGACGTATATGGACCGTAAGTTCCTTATCTGTATCTATTAAAAGACTAAGCGACATAAACAGATAATATCATATCAACAAAGGAAGGAAAATTCAAACCGAAACTTTATTGTGTCCCAGGTGTTATAATATATCAAATTGTTCGCTATTGTACAATAGTCAAACACACGATCTGTAACAATCTCTTTGGAGGAAAACTTATGAATTAGAAAATATATTCCAATTAATCTCAGATCAAACTAGAAGTATTAAATTAAATTTAGAGTTCTTTGCACTAAGAATAATTTTATCTCACAAAAGTTTTATTATTTTTTAATAAACAAGACTCATTTTGCTAAATCAGTTTTGTGTATTAATTTTAAACATAGATTTAATTATTTATTGTATTCTGCCCGCGACTTCACCCGCGTAAAAGGTTACTTTCCTAAAGCTTTACATACCTTATTTTTATTTTACCCCATAAGGGTAAATTTTCTTAACATGATAATATCATATTTTTTTATATCTAATCAATAGCCTAAAAATAAGTTTCAAACTTCTGGCTTTAAAAATGACGATACTTCCTTACACGTTTTCATCCCTCTTTCCAACCCTTTTTTGCATTAAAAAGTAGCCTATGTCCTTTGTCAAACTCTAGACTATCGGTGTACCAAATTTCATTTAGATCGGTTCAGTAGTTTTGGCGTGAAAGAGCGACAGACAGACAGAGTTCCTTTCGCATTTATAATATTAGTCAGGCAATAAGGATTTTAGTTATTAAAATAAAATGCTGCTCTTTCAAATAATATTGAAATATTTTATTAAGTATTGGCCTAGTGTTAACGATGTTTAATTTTGCCTATAAACCATTAGAGGCAGTATATTATATACCCATATTATCAATAAGAAGTCTTTGACTATAAGCCGTCCGACTGGATTATTCTAAGAATAGTGATCACGGAAATCATTCCACAACTTTTCCTTCCATACAAACATATACCGGATATCATAATTGGCGGATATTAACTGAAATTAAAAACAAGCACAGTAGTAACTAGTTTCTGGATTATTTAAAACGTAATTATAATGATATACTTGTTTTATTAAATGTGAGATATTCAAATAATATTGATATTCAGTTCTTAGTAGGGATTATCGTTATTTTAAATAGTGAAAGTAAAAAATGCCGATGATGTGCGAAACGGATATTACATAACTGGTTTTTACTTAATCTTTTCATTCATAAGTTATCAAGATGTAGATAGATAATAATATTCAATACTATTTTAAAACAGCTTTAATATTATATAGAATAATGATGTGAGTGGATATGACTAAATATTCAATTTCCAGAGCGGATAATATTTTAAAATATTTTCCATTATTTTATTTTCCCACTTTTAAAAACATCTCCCAGGTAAACATATACATGGCCACCGATGACAAAGATCGGGTACCGGTGGCCCGCTCGCACGGCGAAGAGAGGTGTTGGCAGGGTGGGTCTATGGGGTTGCAGGCCATCTTTTCCGTCGCCCCGGACCAATTTGGCGGGTTGCGACCACGGCCATAGTCCACCGCAAAAAAAAAATGTAAACATCTACATATCATAGAACCTAGTCTTAATGGTTACCAAGGGCTTTATGAGAAAAGCCGAATGGCTGACTCTAGTACTACCTTGAGGCATACCGAACCTTCTCCTATTTCATGGCCCACGTCGAGGTCCACCCCGAGTAGCACACATCGGCGTGTCTGGGGTTGCCGTGCCGGTGCGGGCCCAAATGAAATATTTGGGTCTGCACCTTGATTCTAGATGGAATTTCAGGCCACACTTTGCCCAGCTCGCTCCGAGGCTTGTTAAAACAGCTGCGGCGCTAGGTAGGCTTCTGGCCAAACACTGGCAGTCTCGGGTCGTCCTGCCGGCGTTTATACGCCGGAGTCGTGCGATCCATGGCGCTGTATGGTGCCCCTATTTGGGCGGACTCCCACACCGCCCGCAACAGGGCCCTTTTGCGACGTCCGCAGAGGGTCATGGCAGTGAGGGTTATCAGGGGCTATCGTACGGTGTTTTGGACCGCGGCGATATTATTGGCGGGCGATCCGCCTTGGCCACTTGTGGCTGAGGCCTACCGGCTCCGCGCCACGGCGCGGGCCGACGACGAGCAAGTCTCCGTAAGGGGACTGGGCAGAACACTGAAAGTGGCCCAAAGAGGAGTCATCCGGCGGTAGAGAGAAGAACTAGAGTCCCCCGTAGCAGGGCGGGGGACTGTGGAGGCGGTTGCACCGCATCTCCACCGCTGGATTAATAGAAGGCACGGCAGCCTAAGCTTTAGGATGGTGCAGGTGCTTACCGGACGCGGGGTCTTCGGTAAGTACCTGTACAGAATTGGAAGAGAAGGAGCCCCAGGATGTCACGAGTGTGGCGTGCCAGTAGACGATGCGCGTCACACTCTGGAGATGTGCCCTGCCTGGGGGCCCCAGCGCCACGTCCTGTCAGCGGTCATTGGGGGAGACCTGTCGCTGCCGACCATCATCTCGAAGATGCTTGGCAGCGACAGATGCTGATCGTTGATGGCCTCCTCCTGGGAAGAGGTCATCTCTAAAAAGGAGGCCGCGGAGCGGGCACGCGAGGCAATCGCGTCCGCAGACTCGCTCCGCCGGCGCCAGCCAGGGAGGAAGAGGCGTCGGTATGAGCACCTCCTCCCGCCGCCTTGTCCCGTAAAAGCGCGGCAGGGGCCGCTGTGGTTTTAGTGGGTATTCCGGTCGGACTGTTCAGCTGGCCGGTGAGTCCCACACTGCCTCCCGTCTGTCACCGGCGGGGGATAGCGCATAATTGCGTTTCCACAGCGAGAAAAAAAAATACCGATCTTCAGGTTTGGCTAATCTAATTCGTTTTAATTGCTGTCTATTTGCAATATGGTATAAAATAGTATTGTATTAGCCAAATTATTAGCCACGTCTTTATATTATGGCAATCGTATGCCTAATAATAGCGCATCATTTAGAAAGAAAACCTGCAATAAAAATCTTTGTAGTGCGAGGGACTATACAATGAAAAGAGGGACTATATAAAATGTGCTGTGTGGTAACGGCTACAAATACTGCCAACCCTTTCTTTGCTCATGGACTCGTAAAAGACGACTAAGAGCCTTATAACGACCTGGGCCAACTCCATCTGATGCGGTTTGGTTAACAACTATATTCCCAAGAAGGGTTGACGTGTGGTAGGCGGCCGGTCATAAAACTATTGCCAATAACTTTTACAATATGTACTGTGAAAGAAGAGTACATATTGTATCGACCCCAAGTAATTGAGATGAGAGTAGGAGAATGATGAGTGCGAGGGACTATACACACATATATTTTACGAACACAAATTACATTCTGATCCAAACCTTGGTACAGTACGTCGGTATCTAACTCGTCGTTGGTTACTAACTACTATATGTGCAATCCAATCATGGAGTTTAGATTACATAAGTTATATAAAGGCATTGCCAAATACCATCCCTTAAATTTATATCAAACGGTAGCTACTTTTTTAGGATTAAAAAATTAAGTCTTGTAATTTATATTTAAAAAAATAACAATTTTCGATATATAATATACTAAAAAATTACCCAGAAACTCGTCGCAATTCTACAAATATCCTATTCACTATCAAATCGATAAGCGTTTCAAAGAATTATATAAGTCAGACTCGTTAATCTTAAGCGGACGGGGTGAAAGTAATGTTGTGAAAAAAGTTTTAAGTATGAATGTTGAAGGTGTTAGGGGTACGGGAGTGCCCCTGTACCTCAGGCGGCTGGTGGCAGACTATTTGGAGGGGCGCAGTGTTCTCTACGCGAGCCCCGCAGGGGACATTGTGCGGACGCCCATGTCGTGCGGTGTTCCGCAGGGGTCGGTTCTGGGGCCGACTCTGTGGGACATCGGGTACGACTGGGCGTTGAGAGGGAGTCTCCCCCCCGGGCTGAGCGTTATTTGCTATGCTGACGACACGCTCGTCACAGCCCGGGGCAGGACATTCGAAGAGGCGGCGAGCCTGGCCACTCTCGGCACCGAGGAGATGGTCAGGCGAATCGAGGCGCTGGGGCTCAGGGTGGCCCTAAACAAGACGGAGGCCCTACTATTCCATGGGCCCCGTGTGAGGCTGCCCATCGGCGCCTCGTTAGTCGTCAACTCCATCCACATCAGTATCCAGGCCCATATGAGGTACTTGGGTCTGGTGCTCGACGGGCGATGGTGGTTCCGGGAGCATTTTCGCCAAATTGCTCCCCGGCTGGTCGGCGCGGCGTCCGCCCTTTCTCGACTCATGCCAAATGTGGGCGGACCCAGTTTCGAGGGCCGACGGCTGTATGCGGGGGTGATCCGCTCAATGGCCATGTACGGCGCACCCGTGTGGACGAGGGCTCTGAACGCCCAGCTCAGGGCGGTGCTGTGGAGGCCACAGCGAGCCATGGCGGTCAGAGCCATTCGCGGGTACCGCACGGTGTCGACAGAGGCGGCGTGCCTATTGGCCGGGACACCCCCGTGGGACCTAGAGGCGGAGATGCTCTCCGACCTCTACCGGCGGGTTACCTCAGTGCGCGACGAAGGTGGCTCCCCATCGTTGAGCGAGATAGCCACCTGGCGCGAGGACGCCCGCCGAGACGTCATCGCCCGTTGGGTTACGCGGCTGGAGAGGCCAAGACACGGTGTCGTTACCGTCGAGGCCCTCCGGCCCGTACTGATGGAATGAATGGAGCGGCGGCACGGAGTCCTCTCCTTTCGGCTGGTGCAGGTATTGTCAGGGCACGGGTGTTTCGGTCTGTACCTGCACACGGTCGCGTATAGGGAGTGGACTCCGGCCTGCCACCATTGCAGCAGTGACGAGGACACGGCGAGACACACACTGGAGGTGTGTCCGAGTTGGGACGGGCAGCACCGTGACCTCGTCACTGTAATCGGTGCCGACCTGACGCTGCCGGCTGTCGCGAGGGCGATGGTCGACAGCGTCAGGAACTGGGACGCGGTCGCCGCCTTCTGCGAGACTGTTATCTCGCAGAAGGAGACGGCGGAACGAGTCCGGGAGGATTCCCGTGACCCGGGCCGCCGTCAGCGGCCGGGGCGGCGCAGGCGCGAATACCTGCGCCTGATGCCGCCCTAACCGAGGCTTCGGGTGATCGGACCGGGGAATTGTCCGGTCACCCGACGTGAGACCACCGCGTGAGGACGACGCCTCGACGGCGAAAGCTGTCGGGGCGTCGACAGGAGAGGAGCCCGAGAGGGCATACCGCCGAGCGGGCCACCGAAGACAAAAATCGGATACCGGTGGCCCGCTTGCACGGCGAAGAAGAGGTGCTTGCAGGGTGGGTCAATGGGGTTGCGCGCCGCCTCTTCCGTCACCCCGGACCGACTTGGCGGGGTGCGACGTCCATGGCCCACGGCAAAAAAAAAAAAAAAAAAAAAAAAAAAAAGTGGTACGGGAAGACTGAAGAAAAGATGGATTGCGTGAAGATATGGATAGAGAGGGAGTGAACGCAGATATGACTGTATAGAAGAAAAGGACATATTGCGTCGACCCCAAGTAATTAGGATAAGAGCACGATAATGATGACTCATCAATCTTAGGCAAATATACGATTGATCAGACTCTCCTAAATCTGTAACTCATTGTACTAATAATTGGTTTGTTCTTCGTTCTTTTTGTAACATTAGCGTTTTTTAAACTTTTACTAAATTATTTTTAAGCTATTATTAATTATATTAATATATTGACATTGTAAAAAAAGTAATTTGATATTTATTGAATTTGACAAGTAATATTAATAAAATAATTGATGGATTGTAATCAAATTATAACATTGTGATAATAGATTAAGAATACAATATGTCACCACGCCTCGTTTGCCTATAAAAGCCATAAGAACTGGCTAAGGAATCACCAGGAGAATGTCCAGAAATACTCTACTGGGTAACTTATAATATCAACTGTACAAGCGCACTCGTCTACCTTTATCATCATCATCATCATCACGGCCCATATATGTCCCCACTGTTGGGCTCGGACCTCCTCCGTAATGGCAGGGAAATTAACCTACTATACGACGCTGGTCAGACGTGTTGGTATGGGGTTTCGAGTTTTCATTCTCTTGCATAGATGTTATATGCGTTTTATATCCCTCAGTCGTCTCTTACGATTACCCACGGGTAAGATATGGGATGACGAATTGTATTTTTACTCCGTCACCACACAGATACCTTACGTCACAATATTGCATTATTCTCCGTTGACGAGTCCTACATCAGCAAGTTGAGATTGATGAGTTGATGTATGTGGGAATGTTAGTAGGCTAATGTTTATTTTCTCTAACAACTTCTGAATTATAGATGATATCGAAGACAATACAAATTATACAATATACCTTGATGTTAAATTTTATTTTCGATTTATTGAATTTTAGTTAAATATAGATAGTAAAATAATTTGGAAAATCCAAAAGTGCACGCCTCATATTTTTTATATTGTTTATCATTTACTATTAGTCAATGCCAGAAATAAAAATAAAATTAAAGAAAAATCTTTTATTAAAAAACAAGCTTTTATTATTTGCTAATAAAATAAAATAAAAAGTTAAAAATAAATTAACTCTAATAAGACATTCCGTCCGCTTCCAGGTCGATTGTCAGACCCTAGTTACCATATAGTATCAAAGTACTTGACAAGACAAATCAAACGAGCCTAAACTCGATAAAGTTGCGTCATTTAATTACGGAGTTCCTATGACCAGCTTCTAAGTCCATCGTCAGACCCTAGTTACCATATAATCTCAAAGTACTCGACAAGATAAATCAAACGAGTCTAAACTTGATGAGGTTGCGTCGTTTAATTACGGAGTTCCTATGGCTAGCTTCCAGGTCCATGATCAGACCCTGGTTTCCATATAGTATTAAAGTACTCGCCAAGATGAATTAAATAAGCCCAATTTCGTTGGGGTTGCGTCGTTTAATTACGGAGTTCCTATGGCCAGCTTCTAAGTCCATCGTCAGACCCTAGTTACCATATAGTCTCAAAGTACTCGACAAGACAAATCAAACGAGTCTTAACTTGATGAGTTTGCGTCGTTTAATTACGGAGTTCCTATGGCTAGCTTTCAGGTCCATGGTCAAACCCTGGTTTCCACATAGTATCAAAGTACTCGCCAAGACGAATCAAATAAGCCCAATTTCGATGGGGTTGCGTCGTTTAATTACGGAGTTCCTATGGCCAGCTTCCAGGTCCATCGTCAGACCCTGGTTAGCATATATTATCAAAGTACTTGTTAAGACGAGTCAAACGAGCCCAAACTCTATGAGGTTGCGTCGTTTAATTACGAAGTTTCTTTGGCCCGCTTCCAGGTCCATCGTCAGACCCTAGTTACCATATAGTATTAAAGTAATCGTCAAGACAAATTAAATGAGCCTAAACTCGAAAGGGTTGCGTAGTTTAATTACGGAGTTCCTATGGCCAGCTGCCAGGTCTATCATCAGATCAGCTCTATGTCACAATAATATTGCATTGTCATCCGATTTATATATGCATGCTAAATTTCAGCTCAATCGGAAACCGGGAAGTGGATCAAATTTAACTTGCAAGATTTGATTACAGACAACGGGACAGGTGAAACTAAATATAAGCTTGTAATGAAAGAAAAGAAATACTTTTGAAATTTCGTGCCATTCTCGAAGTAGAGCTAAACATAGCTGTATAGGCTGAGTGGGATTTATTTCCTTTGCCTGTCCGAATGGACGAACAAAAAAATGTAAACGAACCCAATTTTCATAAAGTATACATACACTAAAGACTAAGCAGTTTAGTTTTTTATTAATTGCAATTAAACGACAAAGAATTACCAAGCCATTTTCGAAAGGAAACAGCGCGTTGCGATTATGAAGCTTTTAATAAAAGAAAAACTTCAATATATTCATTTTTACGGTCGTGATCCTGCCAGATACAAAAAATATTTTATCCGACTTCCTCGAATATTTTTTTTAATCAACTATTTTCTTACTTTAAACAAAATAATTGCATTTTGAAAATATCAAATACGTTTAAACGAATATTTTTTCTTGACATATGTATTATAATATTATCCTATAAGTGCAATGTGAGAAAATTACAATCATTTTTATGTTTGAAAAGTGCTTGATTTTCATATGTCGAGAATAGAGCAAGACCTCAACGCTTCGCTTATGAGGCATGCAATATGTATATTTTTATACCGGGTGTAACAGAGAATTGAGATTAAAGAAGAAGCGACGACAAAATTGAAAACTTTAAATGCCTCTAATGTGAATTATTAATTATAAATTTTCCTTTATAATATTAAATATATTATTAATTTTCCTTTAAAATTTTTGTTATGTTTTCCTATCATCATAACCTACCACCCTTCTGACCAGCTACTCCATTCTCTGTTACAATAGTATTGTAGATAGTAGAAATATATATATATATATATATATATATATATATATATATATATATATATATATATATATATATATATAAATATATATATATATATATATATATATATATATATAATACCTGGAGGACCGAGCCTTGCTCGGTATTTTCTTATTAGTATGTTTTGGCAGATATATTTAAATATAATAAAAATAATGAAAAATAAATTAAATAGGCAAAAAGTACAAAAAATATGAACTAAAAAATTAATCGAGCAAAAAGGAGCCAAAATCACGTTTGTTCTATGGGAGCACTCGTTAAATATTTATTTTATTTTGTTTTTTAGTATTTGTCGCTCTAGCGGTAACAGAAATACATCATCTGTGAAAATTTCTGTCTGGCTGCTGTTTAACTATCATGGTTCATGAGATAGACAGATGGACTGATGGACGGACAGCGAAGTCTTAGTTATAAGGTGCCATATTACGCTTTGGGTGCGTAACCCTGAAAAGGTTGAACTCACATAAAAGCTTGGTAATAATGGAAATACTCCTTAAAATTGGACTGTCTCGAAAGTCACAATACTGTATTAACACGGCATTTGAAAGTTTCTAAGCTATAAGAGAGCTAGAGAGAAGTCATAGACTTTTAGGAGACGGCGTCATAGGAACGTAGAGTTTGAAATTTTAAATTGTTGGACAGCACTTTTCTAAGCCGAATATTGTAATTGAGAGCCATGATAACACATTGCATCGTATAACTAAAATCCATCGTTCATAAGATGTATTACCCGTTTTTATTTTAAATCATTCGAAGGTGATAAACTCCGAGTCCGACAACCAGTCGAGTTCCTTAATACTCTGAAGGCTCCCGGTCTCCCAACTCACATCTTAAAATTGAGAGCTGGCGCGCCAAAATTATACAATGCCACCAGTTTGCAAGAAAAAGCATTACATTGCATTGTAATCGGGTCAACTATACTGACCGATTGTTCTCGAGCAGAGTCTGTATTTATTCCTTCCGATTCTCCAAATACTATCAAATTACTCCATCGAATTTCAGAGAGTGCACTTTGCCATTAAAGTCTTCTTCGCAATAACCATAAACAAAGCTCGAGGTTAAATTCTTAAGGTAGCAAGAATAGACTTGAGAGAAAACTGCTTCTCCCATGGGCAGTTGTATGTGACACGCTTCAGAGTAAGCTCACAGAGTAGCCTGGTAAATCTAGCATCCGAAAGAAAAACAAAAGATATTGTTTAGAAAGAAATACTGTAATAGGTGTAGTATCGCGGGTGGATGTCAAAGAAGCGGTACCAGTGGTCGACCTGATTTTGATGGAAAAGACGATGGGTTATGGGGCTGCACACTGCCCTTTCGTCGCCTCGGTCGAAATGGGTGCGGTGTGTTCTAAACATAGCTTGCTAAGAAAAAGCCTCGTGTCCATAATATATAACAAAATTTCATTTTGTTTTCATGTTTATTAAACCTTCCCTACACTATAATAAAGATTGTTATATTATATAAGTATACAAACATTTATACATAACTTTTAAATAACAATAAAATTAATAACGTAAAAAACAAACAAAAATCCTATAGAACCATTTTCGACTTCTACGCAAAGATGCGGGCAAATGCTAATAATTAATAAAATAATAAAAAAAAGGCCAAAAAGTAAATAAAAGAAAGTAAGGATTCGAACCGAGCTCCAGTTTGTTTGGATTAGACTACTCGATTTTCCAACAGAGCTAAATGTCTATTCTTAATGACAGTGTCAAAATTTGAAAACCGCCATATTCTAATAGTTTTAATACAACGAAAAATTATGTTTTTGTTGCCGAAAAATACTGACAAAACAATATTTTCTATAAATGAGATCTAGCTAGATCGATTAATGGCCTCCGGAACCCCTTGTATGCTAAATTTCAAGAGAATCGTTGAGGCCGTTGCCGAGATTCAGATTACGTATGTATATATATATATATAATATATATATATATATATATATATATATATATATGTATATATATATATATATATATATATATATATATATATATATTATATGTATACAAGAATTGCTCGTTTAAAGATATAGTGAGATATATATATATATATATATTTCACGCATTATTTAGATTAGTTAGGGTTTTATTTAGATTAGTTATTAGTTAGGGTTGCCTAATATATAAAATACATCACCATCGTATTGCTGAAGGCAATTTGAAACAACTCATTGCGTAATACAGCATATCTTATATTTCACCCTAATTAGAATATATTATATTATTGCCTAATAAGGGGAAATATTTGCAGCTATAATTAAATGAAACGTTAGCAACCATGGTTGCATTCCCAGTGCCATACTGTACTGTACGGTCTCATACTACTTAGGAATACAAAATGTCATAAGTCATGTATTTTCCCATGGCATATCCCTTAGGGAGCCGTACTGCGCACAATAGAGTTCGATAGGATGATCGAATAGATATAATATCAACAGAGGACAAATTTGAGATGTAAAATGTTTTGCTTTTCTACGGTAACAGATATCGTTCTGCATTATAAGAGTGAGGTTTTTGAAAATGGATGCTTCTGTGATGGTTTTAACATAGAATATGTCCAGACCCTTTACTTGTAAGTGGGAGCACAAAGAAAGTCAAAAGCGGCGTTTTACTGGGCAACATGTGAAATCAATTACAATTATCAACTCGCCTACTAAGTTTGACAATTGCCTACCTGCTTTGCATTAGTAGAAAGACCCGTATCCGACATTGGATCGATAGAGCGATGGATAGAAAATGCATTGGTATTAATGTTGATTCTTGTGCAATTATACTATAGTAAATCTTAACACTTTCCGTGTGATGACGGAGTAAGAAAAATTCACCACTCCTTCTCTTACCTGTGGATATCGTAAAAAACGATTAAGGGATATAATACGCATATGGTATCCATGCAAGAGAAAGAAAACTCAAAATAAAACCCTATACTAATATGTCTGACCAGCGCGGTATAGTAGGTCAATTTCCCTTCCATTATGGAGGAGACCCGAACCCGACAGTAGGACATATGTGGGCTGAGATAATGATGATGAAATCTTACACAATCTTCGCACAACTAAAGAAAAACACATTTAATCAACTTAAAATTATAAAGGTGTATTAGTAACTGTTGTAAACTGATAACATCACTGCATAAGAAAGCGACCTTGAAATAAAATCATATATCTACCCGTGTGACAAGGATAGCATAATCAAATGATAAATTTTCTATTCTATAGTATGGTTTGAGAGACAACTCAACTTTAGAAGGCTCGCAATCTACATTTTGTACTTTTTGTTGCAGGCTATGCGGTTACTCATCGCACTTGCCCTTTTAGGGGCTGCTGTCGCGGAGGAAAACGATTGGCAGCCAATAATACCAGAATCATCGGTTATGTACCAAACATATCATAATGCAGAAAGATCGTTAGACATTAGGTAATTTAATGCTAATATTTAATTTAAAGTAAATTTTTTTCGATACGTACTTTGTCTTCCACGTAAATAAAATAATATCAACATTAATAATATCAATAAGATATCAATTATGTTATCTCAGCAGTCATCATAATAACATGACGATGACTATGCAGCATACTTAACGGTCATTGCTACGATATTTGGTCGATTTGCTATCATTTAAAGACATTGCTCAAACCTTTTTGTCACATACTTTTGTATTAATGCCTACAAACAATTCGAACCGGTAGAAGCTGAGGTTAGCGCATTCAAACAATGTCCATTTATATTCAAACAACCCTGTTAGTCTATACTTATCAGCTTCTATCCCCAACCGTCTCCACCATCTCCACCTATCACCCCTTCTAATCCCATCGTCCTCAACCATCACATATCGTCGTCTATTCGCATCTACATCCGCCCTTATCATCCCGACCTCTCACCATTTATCCGTTACTATCCATATCCATCCCTATCTGTCATATTCCATTATCCCATCTATATTCATTCATGGAGATGAGGATGTAGGATGAGGATGAGGAGTATGTGTGGAGACACATACTTACATAAATATCGCGCATCATACTCTATACACGTCACTTGTATATGAATAATAAAAATTAAAAAAGAATAACATTAAAAAGTAAAAAGAATTTAACTGCTAAGCGATGCCAAATTAATTTCACTCATAACATAGAGATTTTGTCGAAGAAATCGAGAATTTGACTTCGAACATTTTAATGTAGATTATCAAAGTTATTTTCGATTTTTCCTTCGATCTTGTTACCTATGCTTATAAGTGAGAATTATCTTACTTTAGATAAACCATCTATTTCATTTACAGGCCACAGTTAAAAATCGTCAATCGGAGACCAATCCAATCTAACCAATATGTGTCACCAAATAAAGTGAGCCTATTTAATCAAAAACCAAGCTCGATGTCAGACACTTGCAGCATCTACAAGGTGTCGATGAATCAGGAACTGTTTTACCAATACGTGGAGTACGAAAAGAACCTACCAGACTTAAAAGAATTTACACTTTGCATGTGGAAAAAGTTTCACAATCATTCAAGTGATCACCCATTATTCTCTTACTCGGGTATGTAGTGTACACAATTATTAAGCTTAGAATTTTATAGGAATTTTGTTGTATTTACATTATCAAAAAGAGCAACACAACTAATGGTAAGTAATAAAGTTGCTCATGGACCTAATAATACCAAGAACACAGATGAATCGCTGCCTACCGTGAAAAAGTGCCCTTCTTAAACCTCGTTTAAATGACATGAGATGGCGCTCGGAAAATACCGTATCAGTCCAAAGTTCATTCAAGTATCGTATGTATAATAAGATGTTAATGACATCCTGATTGTTTACTGTTATTATGTATGCTATCTGTACTCTCAGTAGGCAAAGTGAGCCTAACATTATAGAACTCAATAAGATCGTGCGAGTTTCTCAATCTTTTTAAACACCGTACTAAGGAAACATTCGTTTTTGCTGTATGGTAGCGGCTACGAATACTAACAACCCTTACTTTGCTCGTGGATATGGTAAAAGACGACTAAGAGCCTTATAATGACTTGGGCCAACTCCATCTGATGCCGTTTGATCAAGAATTACATTCCCAAGGAGGGTTGACGTCTGGCAGGCGGCTGGTCATAAAACTATTGCTAATAACTTTTATAATGTGTACAAACAATGAGGGAGGAGCACATATTGTATCGACCCCAAGAAATTGGGATAAGAGTAGGAGAATGATGAATGATGACTAAGGAAATAATCCTGATATTGCGGAGCACTTTACAAATATATAATCGCACAACGTATTGTCCATCATAGGAATCGAACCTATGACACTGGTATGGAAGTTCGGTATCTTAATCGTTATGTCACATGTGCAGTCAAATATAGTATTTGTTATAACATTTTGAGTAGACCATAGTTATTATAGGTGTTATACTAATATCAACTGAGTAATAAATAATCAGTGATTTGAAATATGAAATCACTTGTCATCCTGCCAAATATCTCTCACCTTTAGAAATTATACATACATATATATCATCACGCCATATCCCTTGCAGGGTAGGCAGAGAGAACAGAGTGCCAGGGAACTCTATCCTTGCATACTTCACTCGCTTCCTCAACATTCATAATTCTCTTCACACACGCTCGCCGGTTTCGATGACTCTTGACTCCACCTTCCTTCAGTACGTGACCAATCTGGTCTAGGTAGGTTAGTCTCAGTCTCTCCCGGTACCTACACCTTTCCACTTTCGCATTGTATATCTTCTTAACCAGACGTTCGTTCGGCATTCTTAGAAATTATATACATGTTAATATGATTTCTACAAGTTTTTTTCTAATGTTAATGCGAGTATTACGTATTTAAAATAAAACTATTTTTACGGATTCAATCGAGTACACTATACAGCGTTCATGGTCCCGTGAGTCATCTCGTGACCATGGACGCTGTAAAGTGCTCGAAACGTCGAGAAATTAAAAATCAAAAACAATCGCGATAGTACATAAAAGTAGTTTTATTTCAAATACAACTTTTTTTCTAAGAGGGAAATTAATTCCCTTTACTGGAGAAAGAATCCGTGTATTATTAGGATACTTTAAAAACATGACAACGGACATAAATAACTACCAGATTTAGAAAAATAATTTGTGGATCACTCAAAGTGTTGTCCTGGGTGGAAATCGAGCCCTTGTCATTTGGCACGATAAGTCGGTATTCTAACTATGAAGCAATCTGTGGGTCAGATTTCCCGATATGCGCGGCATGCATTCTTTAGATAGTATATTAGACTATTAGACGATTATTAGATAGGAGATTAGATTAGATAGTATGTCACGATGTGGAAAAATAATAATCTGTCAAAATTGATTAAGCTAGCAAAATTGATTAAGCTAGCAATTCCCAATTGTATTAAACTCGGATAGCTAGCTAGCTATCCGAGTTCAATACAATTGGGAATTCAATTGCGGGCGTACCGAATTTCTGTTGGTTGTAGCTATCAAATCAATATTCAAATACATCATCCTATTATATTATCCTCGTGGCGACGGGAAAAGAATAGAATTGTCCTCACCTTTTGTTTACCCATGGGATCCTAAAAATCGGCTGAGTGTCTCACCGGGATAACGGACAGCGGCTATCTCCTGGTAACTTAATAACATCTACCGCGATCGCCAATCCGCCTGCCAAGCTTGGCAATTATGGCATCATTTCTCCCAAAACAAATATGGATGCAAAAAAGTCAAGCCCCCAGTCACAGCAGTTCCGCTATTCCACGGGTTCATTTTGATAGCAGGCCCGTTGGTGGCGGGGCAGGGGATGCTAAGAATTTCCGGCCGCGACCCGGCTACCATATGCCCATGTGATTTCTGTACCGGTTCTGATTGGGAATGCGATTCTCTAAGTTGTTGATCACTATGTTTACCTAGGATAAACAGTCCAATTACGTAAATCCAATTTCAATAAAGAGGTCAGCCGACGAATTCTACGCGACTGGGCAATTTCTGAACGCCACGTCTTACGCCACTGAAACGTGGTTTCTAAACGTCGGCCTCATAAAAAGGCTCAAAGTTGCTCAACGTGCTATAGAGAAGGCTATGTTTGGTATTTATATACATGATAAAATCCGGAAAATGGCAATCCGTAGAAGAACGGGTGTAACCGACATAGCCCGAATAATAAGCACGTTGAAGTGGCAATGGACCGGCCACATCGCTTGTCGAACTGACAACCCTTGGGGAAGAAAGGTTGTCGAGTGGCGACCATGAACCGGATACAACGTGGGACAATCCCCCACTAGGTGGACTGAAGACATTATGAAGGTCGTAGGAAACCATTGGATGCAGGTGACACAGGACCGTTTTGAGTGGCATTCTTGTTGGGAGGCCTATGTCCAACAGCGGACTTCATGGGCTGATGTAGGGATGGATTATATTACCAATCAAAACCTCCTCAAAAGTATAGTATTTATATTTAACTCGATATATAATTGAAAATTATCCAAACACGAGTCATGCCTTAGTCAAAAGTCATCCCTCAAGATATAGTAGTCAATGTGATAAAGCATGCTGATTTCACTACTTCCTATGTGGAGGAGGCACGCTTCTAAAACTGGAACTTATAACCGCTGATAAAATATAATTATACTAGCATACTCGGCCACGCATTGCTGTGACTAAGGTTGCCTCAGTAGCACGTGGTGGTTATGCTAACAAATTGTAGGTTTTATGAAACGTTTTTACGTTTAACTCAATCTAGTCAACAGATACCGCCATCTGTTAGAATCGTTTGGAGTTAACAGATAATTGTGACTGTCAAATAATAGACAAATAATTTGCAATAAAATAATATTGTGACTATAAATTGAGATGGAAGCTATCCTATCTTTAAGTTGAAACAAACTACACATGCTGTGCAAATTTTATTAAAATCGGTTAAGTACTTTAGGAGTCCATCGCGGTCAAACAACGTGACGCGTAATTTATATATATTAAGAAGATATAATATTTTTTTGATGAAACGTGAACATACTCGTCACACTGCCATATGAGGTTAGCTATCAAGCATCTGTGATTCACTCAATTCGTAAAATTTAAATTTAATTTCTTTTTCGTAGGTCTTGGATGATAATATTTACCTTCAGAATTATTATCATATAAAAACTAACTTTAGTAGAATCCATAGTGAATAAGAGTATAAGCCATTATATAAACAATTAAAAAACTTAGTGGTCCTGTGCGGTAAAAAATATGCAAAACGTACTACAGCTCAGTGAGTGAGGTGGTTTAAGACATTCCCCGAGTTATATTTGCCATTCACATCCAAGGTAAAATTTTCCTACAAATATCTTTTCTAAAGCAATAAATAAGTTTGGTTTATAATTGAATAAATTTATTAAATTAAGATCAATATATAGCTATGTATATGTCTATTTGATTTAAACTTGTAACTTTGAATTTCCTTCACGTTTAACTTTAATAAATTTACATAAGGTGAAATTGAAAAAGTAATTTGTAACCATCGAGGCAATATAGCGAAAGATGTAAACAATTTTCAAGCTATCACACCTGTTGACTCTCAACGTCTCTTAAAACTTTTCAATTACGTTTAACCGCTAAGTCGGTACTTGCTCACGAGTCCTTAAAAATATTTACCAAACTGTAATGGACTTTATTTTATCTACATTATACTTTAAATAAAGAGCATTAAGTATGATGAAATTCTGGCGAAACCTCATTTATTGGCATAAGAAAATGAAAGTCGAATTACAACCTTTTTATTTACTACAAACTATACTTAAAATAAATTTTCTAGGTAATTCTATAAGCGTATTTGATATTTGTAAATATATTTATTAGTAACTAGCCGACCCGGCAAATTTCGTTCCGACTACCAGTCAATGAATGATTCGATTAATTCAAATTTATTAACTTCTTTTAGTATTATGATAATAAATAATATAAAAAAATATAAAATTACGTATTTTAATGACGTGTCAGTAAGATGAAGAAGCACCTTGTGATATAAATTTCTTTTCTTGCACGTTGAAAATGATCTAATTGTTGATTTCTTAGATTTGCTCGACGATTTCGCATCGTCAACCGTACCGTATCACGAACTGCTTCACTTTGCTCTTGTGATTAAGAAGCACGAAGTCGGGCCATACTAACGCGGCGCTCTTCACGTGTCGTTCTTTTTCATTGGTTTCTATCACGACGTTTAGAATCCTAATTGCATTACGGTTTTTTAGGAAAATATTATATTTTCTTGATCAAAATTTTGTTAATAATAATTTCGACATAATGAGATTTATTATAATAATACCCGTAAAAATACCCATAACACTCGCAACTCGCTGTCACAAACACATCGACCGGTGAACCTTAATTCCAACGTTTTGCAGTCTGAAAATCAGACAATAGACAACATTACATGAGCTGTCAGTTGCGTTTTGTTATCCCGCGAACAAATGAACGTTGACTGATGTTTTTATTTTAAATTTTATTTTGTTAATTAATATCTTAATACATCGACATAGCGAAACTCAAAAACATAAAACTCATAAAAATTGATCTATGCTAAATATAACATCAAATGAAGTATCAACATTTTGAGGTAAAATAAACGGACGTTCTCACAAACTAATAAGCTATACATTCGTTTATTTATTAAAACTACACGTTTGGTTGAATTGATTTCTTTTTCAACCCATATACATTCAATTGCTGGTCATAGACTTCCTTAGACAATAACTAGACTAATATCTCATCAGATGGGTTGACCAGACGGTTGCATTTAGAGCTGCCTTTCTATTACAATAATGCTATCTGGTTATGGCTTTTAGTCATTTTGTACGACACCAATGAGAAATTATAGTGATGATTTTGTATTGCTAGTCTGCAATAATATGAACATCAAAATTTCCTATAGATATAATACAGACCATTACGATTTTAGCATATCTTATAAACTAAATTTGTAGAACTAATTTTTTTTATTTATTTTTGTGTGTAGTTGGTGATAATCCGAAGGAGATATTATCATGGATATCGAATACTGAAGAGGCGAGTTACTTCAGCATGGCGGTACATGGCCAGACATACTTCAGACTAAATTACCCTCTAAAATTGAACACGTAAGTCTCATATTATTTTGACAATCTTCTAGTTAACTTGGGAACGTGCTTATGAATATTCATAAAATGTTTAACTGACTAGAGCACTGATCTTGTGTACTAAGTCTTATCGTATCTTAGAAAGGAGAAGATATTTTCGATATTATGATTTCTTATTTTATTAAGTATTTTATTCTTGGCTAATAAACACTAATGATATTCGACCATATATAATTAAAATTTCTGACCACGTCATTGTTTAGTATATTAACTAGAACCATAATTCTAGATGGTAGAAATTAAACGATTTGAAGGGAGCTGTGTGTAAACATAGGTTGCTTAGTAAAATGTCACATACATATGCATGCAAGGTAAACGAGAAATTAATTACTACCCGTAATTATCTTATTTATAAAAAAAATTAAGGCATTTATCTCAAGTAATAAAATAAACCGCGTAAATTCAATTATATATTCAAATACATCCGTGTGGTGAAAGGATAAGAATACAATTCACCACTCCCTTTTTTGCCTGTGGCTGATCGTAAAAGACGACTAAGGGATATAAAACGCATATAACATCTATTACAAGAGAAGGAAAACTCGAAACAAAACACTATACAAACATGTCTGACCAGCGTGGTATAGTAGGTCAATTTCCCTATCAATACGGAGGAGGCTCGAGCCCAGTAGTGAGACATACAGTGGTTGACATATAATTATAAACACCAAATATGACTTTAATTTTTAATGCTAATACGGTTAATAATAAAATATTTGGAAGATCGGGCTTTGCTCGGTAATTTTTTTTTAGTTTATTTTTTCGCGAAGCGAATGTGTAAACATTGTCGGGTAGATGGTATACCGTCACCTTAAGACGTAAATATGATACGAAGCGAAATTTGCATGTCCTACAATAAGTCACGGTGGTGTAGTGGCAGCACGATTGGGCTGGATTCCCAATAGGCGCGGGTTCGAATCCCGCTTGTGACATCATTTTTCGCTTCGTAATCGGGTTTTTAGAAATGCAAATTTACGATAATTTTCTCGTTGATGGATCACAACTTTTATTTTTACCTATTTTAAACAATAAAGATAAATAGAAATGATCAAAACTTGAGAAAATAGCGGGCAAATTTATAAAATAAAAAAATAGACATGTTGTTTTTTTAAATTTCATATATAGAACATACGAACCTTACTGTGTTCATTCATTAGTTGACCATAGTGCCAGTACTAAGGTCGAAGTAGTAGTTTTTAATGTCATGTTTTTTTTAATAGTTATAATTTTCATTGGAATATTATTGTTTAATTGAAAACTAGATAGTAGTAGTTAAATTGTGAAGTAACATTAATGGTTGATGCCTTATAATTTGCAGTAGGAATATTGTTTATATGAACTACTAAGGCAAAAGTAGCTGTTTCTAATTATACGTCCAACACTGTATATGAGCTGAATGATTAAATTCAATTGTCACTTATGGTGAACTCCTTTTAGTTTTAAGAAATAGCAAAGACACTGGTAGATTCATTGACCTATTAGTTTTAGCTATATATGTACGCAATATCTGAAAACAAAGTATTATAACCAGTGTGTGTTACCTGCGGTGACTTACGACATTGAATCGTGGTCTTTAAATGTCGGCCTCATAAAGAGGCTCAAACTCGCTCTCGCGTCCTATTAAAAGGGCTGTGTTCGGTATTTCCCTACGTGATAAAATCCGAAATACGGTAATACGTAGAGGAGCGAACATAACCGATATAGCCGGTATAGACCGAATAATTAGCATGTTAAAGTGAAAATGGACAGGTCACATCGCTCTTCGGATCGACAACCGTTGGGTAAGAAAGGTTCTCGAGTGTCGATAGGACGACCCCCACTAAGTAGATTTATGTTATCTCGAAACTCGCAGAGAGCCATACTTGCATCCAGCAAGTGTCACAGGACCAATCTGAGTGGCATTCTCTAATGGAAGCCTATATCACACAGTGGACGCCTACGGGCTGAAGGATGGGTTTATAAGTAACTTATATGACTGGCACCGATCTATCCTGATCATGGCTTATCGATCAGCGGGATAGTAATCTATGAAAATAAATCCTATAAATAATTGCCAACTGGTCTCACTTAGAACGTCTAAGCGGTTAGTTTTCGATTCTCAACTACCTTCAGTCCTTAGAACAATTTAGAGCGGTTTTTTTTTAAATGATTGTTTATTTTTTCATTCATGTTATCTTAAGAACTATTACATATGAGGTAATGAGTTCAAAAAATCATAAACAATAACATGAATGGTTGTAGAATCAAGTAATTTCATAATATTAAATCCTAAGTGAGGACAATAGCACAATTATTTTTAATACTCATATGTGTGTCGCAATTATATTAAGCAAATCCGTCAATCACTACGCTCTGTTTATTTTTGATCCACATGAGTACCTTATATTGCGTGTTCATACTCATTATACATGACACATCGATGTTTAATGATCTAGATTCTTTAAACCAATTCTAAATACGAAAACTCGTTTAATACATTGAACTCCTAAAATGTGTAAAACGCAGCAATATTTTATTTACACATACATACCATTACGCCATATCCCTTGCAGGGTAGGCAGAGAGAACAGAGTGCCAGAGAACTCTATCCTTGCATACTTCACTCGCTTCCTCAACATTCATAATTCTCTTCATACACGCTCGACGATTTCGGAGACTCTTGACTCCACCTTCCTTCAGTACATGACCGATCTGGTCTAGGTAGGTTATTCTCGGTCTCCCCCGGTACCTACATCCTTCCACTTTCACATTTTATTTGCTTGAAGTAAAATTAGAAAGATTGTATGTACATGTACAGTTTATTTAAATAAGCTCAAATCAAGTACTTAACGGCTAATAGAAAAACTAGTTGGTTATTTACTTATAACTTTATTAATATAATAATAATAATTATATATTAATTTAATATACTAATATGCATAATAAAAAATATTTTGATTTATGTAATTAAAATTAACAAAAACTTAAAATTGCCAAACTGTCGCAATGTTCATGGTAGAGATACAAAGCATAGCAGTGTCTTTGATCAAAACGAGTAATAATTATAATTATGACACCAAATATTTTATGACAAACGTCACAGTAATAACCCAATGACACTAAGAGATACAAGCCCTACACTACATAGTCATCTGACGTTATTCAATATTCAAAGAGCTCGCCGCAAAGACCTGTCTCTGCACTGGAACATTTCATTTTCATTTTAGTTTGAGACAATACTGAGCGTATCCACACTGTTTTTTTATACTTATAAATGGCTTTTCATTATAAAGGTTATTAAAAAATCAACCTACTTGATTTTTAATGTATGTACGATCAATTTAACTGTAGCCTTTGAAATGTCATAGAATTGTGCTCCATAATTAAACGTGAAACAGTACAAACCATATTCATCATTTCATCATCTCAACCCATATATGTCCCACTGTTGGGCTCGGGCCTACTCCATAATGGAAGGGAAATTAACCTACTATACCGCGCTGGTCAGACGAGTTGTGTAGGGTTTTGTTTCCAGTTTTCCTTCTCTCGCATAGATGTTATATGCGTTTTATATCCCTTAGTCGTCTCGTACGATCACCCACGGGTAAGATATGGGGTGGTGATTAGTATTTTTACACCGTCACCACACGGAAAATTCTGTATTACTTACATGCATATAAATTTCAAGCTTGTGTTGAAAAAAGCCATCACCATTATCATCCCATATATATTTTTATGGCACTTCTAACACGGTTCAACATACATTATATGAAACAAAAAAAACATGAAATACTTGATGTTTACAAATAAACTTGAATACTTTGAGATATTTGTGCAACTCATATGGCATAAACATAAGTAAAGCTGGTACCGAAATCGTTGTCAAAAGCGTATGAAATTTTGTCGACCTAATCCTCAAAAGTGTAAGAACTAAACTAATTATAAAAATACTTATTAAATAGTAATTCACAATGTCACAAAATAAATACTTCCAAAAAATAATAACATGATATTATGAAGTAGGTTAAAGTTTTTTTTGTGTGAGTCTTAGTTGTTAGCCTCAGATGGCTATGACAACTTTACCCGGACTATGGGTGAGCGCTGAGGGCTTTCAACCCGAGCGATTATATCGATTAATCTAAATATATATGAGATTTCCACCTATGTATTGACTCATCACGATATAATCATAAGGCCTATACAGACGTTAAATTTGGTAGGAATATTCCTTTCGCCCAGTAGAGGTCAGCTGAGAACGGATTTTACATAATTACACCCGCAAGGGGATTGCTGGGGTTTACATACATACATATCATCACGCCATATCCCTTGCAGGGTGGGCAGAGAGAACAGAGTGCCAGAGAACTCTATCTCTGCATACTTCACTCGCTTCCTCAACATTCATAGTTCTCTTCATACACGCTCGCCGGTTTCGGAGACTCTTGACTCCACCTTCCTTCAGTACATGACCGATCTGGTCTAGGTAGGTTAGTCTCGGTCTCCCTCGGTACCTACATCCTTCCACTTTCGCATTGTATATCTTCTTAACCAGGCGTTCGTTCGGCATTCTTTCCACATGTCCGAACCATCGGAGCATTCCCTTTCGCATCTTTACACCAATACTCTCTTTCATACCTACTCGCTCTCTTACGTCGTCGTTACGAATGCGGTCGGTCAGCCTAACTCCACAGATTTACCGCAGAGATCGCATTTCGACCGCATTAATTTTACTTTTATACTCTTTTCTGCATACCCAACTCTCGCTTCCGTACAGCTGGGGTTTAAAAATTACATTTTTTAAATATAGCTTCTACAGACTTGGAATTTGGTGTGGACTTTCTTTCTGCCCTGTAAAAGTCAGATGAAGTAGGATTTTAAGAAATTCCTTCTCCAACAGGAATTCTATGTAGCCAAAGTAAACTACACAACTGATCTGACGTAACAGAAGCAAAGCGAGGGCGGGTCGCTAGTGAACTATATGACAGTTATCATAAATAAAATGAATAAACGCGACGAGAGGTCATATTAAGAGTATGCATAATCGTAGAACATGCATGAAGACTATTATGATTGTGAATGAAGCAATGGAAGTATGCCAGGATCGTGGTTTGTGGCAATCCGTAGTCTCTGCCTACCCTTCTGGGAAACAGGCGTGAAGCTATGTATGTATGTATGTAAAATGAATAAAGTATGTTTAATGAAAACAGCAAACAAAAACTTTGTTGAGGAATTACTTTGTAAAGTCGTCGCTAGGGAAATAGAGTGACTGCCTGTAATTGGTTAACGCATGAAGCACTCCTTGCCAGTTTAACATTCATAGCTGCATTGAGAGAGGGCAAATTCAAATACCTACCTACTTTGAGCTTGGTACTTTTAAGCGTACTCCCCCTACCTGGAAATACAAAACCCTTCGCAAGCCTTACATTATACAAGGGTTATACTCGTATGTATTTATAAAAGTATTACGCAATTTCCTCTGTGTGTCGTGCTATTATAATTTTAATTTATAAAAAAAATGCCTTTTACAATATTATTACTAGAAAGCTTTTAAACTACTATTTTTATAATTTATAGATTAATATAATGACGACTTAAGATTACAATGTGTTATTACCTTTCCCTTCTTATGGTGATTATAAATGACCACTATTATACATCAACATCATCATCATCGTGACAGCCCATATATGTCCCATTGTTGGGCTCGGGCCTCCTTCGTAATGTGAGGGAAATTAACCTACTATACCGCGCTGGTCAGACGTGTTAGTATAGGGTTTTGTTTCGAGTTTTCCTTCTCTCGCATGTTATATGCGTTTTATATCCCTCAGTCGTCTCGTACGATCACCCGCGAGTAAGATATGGGGTGGTGAATAGTATTCTTACTCCGTCACCACACGGAAAAATAATAAATACTTTTGGAATATATTTTAAAGAAGAAATAAAACTATTTTGAGCACACGGCACTTGGATATGAGAAGGGTCCTCCTACAATCACGGAATCACGGTTGTATAGTACTTCAAAACAAAATAACAAATTTTATCCATTCATCATTTGCTGTATGAATATCGACCCTTAACACTCGTGGGAGTCCTTAAAGGCGATTAAGAGTTTTACATCTATTCAACTCCATCTGAGGCCGTCTGCTCGATAATTATACTCCCCAGCACGGTTATTGTCAGACAGGCGATGGGTCACAAAAATAATGCCAAAAGTTTTGCAATATGTACACATATTACACATATTGCGTTGACACCGCAAATAATTGCAATAAGAGCTTGATGATAAATTCATTCCCGCGGAGAAGAATAATGTCATCATTCCAACACATATAGAAAACCTTTGTAGTTGACGTAATAAATTGGGTTTCCTCAGCAGGATAGCCTCCCAAATTGAGAAATGATGATTATACAGTTAACTCGATACCACATGACGAACGACAAAAGGTACTTAACACGTTTTTATTTTTGCGTAGACCAAGCCAAATAAATATTATAATAATAATAATTTATTGCCTTTTCAAAACTAAAAACAAGGAATTATAATAAAAAAAAAATTAGAAGGCATAAGGAATTGGCGCAGTTACTATGACTAAGTACAGCGCTGATTTTCAACAATTCCTATGTATTTATTTATAAAAATACTCGTTAAAGTTATATATTAACTTTAAAAAATACGAGCTCGCTGAATCATCATCATCCTCATCTCAGCTCATATATGTCCCACTATTGGGCTCGAGCCTCCTCCATAATGGGAGAGTAATTGACCTACTATACCACGATGGTCAAACATGTTGGTATAGGGTTTTGTTTTGAGCTTTCCTTCTCTTACATAGATATTAATGCGTTTTATATCCCTTAGCCGTCTCGTACGATCACCCACAGCTAAGGTAGGGGATGGTGAATTGTATTCTTACTCCGTCACCACACGGAAAATTCACCGATGCACCGATGGTTGCAACGAGTTTACGACGCTGCTCTGCCGAACACTATCTCACCTGCCAAGTGATTATATCATTATTCCAATTAGGGGATGGCTATTTCAAATAACAGAGATCGATAATAAATGGGTAAATCCATAATATATTGTAAAAAAACCCACATTAATTTGTTAATATTATCTCAGTTCGTATACACCCCACTGCTGAGCTCAACCCTCCTTAAAAGTAGGAGGGAAATTGGTCTACGCTGGTTAGCCGTGTTAGTATAGGACTTTTTTTCGAGATTTTCTACTCTTGCAAAAATGTTATATGCGTATTATATTCCCTAGGCGTTTTTTTTATGACTGCGGAGCAGGAACGCGAGAGGCTTGCGCCCGCTGAATCGCTCCGCCGCCGGCGGCTGGGTAGGGATAGGCGCCGTTATGCGCATCTCCTCCCATCGCCTTGAGGACCGACTGGGCGTGGCCAGAAGGCCAAGCGTTGGGGCGTCGGGGATCGAATGTCAGTAGACGATCTCTCCGGCGTCCCGTAAAAGCGCGGAAGGGGGCCGCTGTAGTTTTAATGGGTATTCCGGTTGGACTAACCGGCCGGCGAGACCCACACTCCCTCCCGTCACGACATCGGCGGGAAGGGGTTAGCGCGTAAATGCGTTTCCACAGCGTAAAAAAAAAAAAAAAAAAGGCGTTATGACTCCCACGGCTTGGTGAATTGTATTCTTACTCTGTCACCACAGGGAAAATTAATTTATTAACATAGATATGTGAATAACACAGACCGTGACCGATAAGATAAATTTGTTTTGCTATCAAAAACTTCTAGTGTAACTACTATTGGCAGGTATTCTCTAAACAATATATGTCGCCATAATCCACTGTATCTGGTATGCGAACATTTCAGAACCACTGCATACTAATTTAATTATCTATTCTCAAACAAGATCTAATTATGTTTTAGCAACGACAGTTAGATAGTATGTTATGATACAGCTAGGATATATTTGAAGAGAATTTATTTAAAAAAAAAACTTTAATTTCATCATCATCATCATCACAGCCCATATATGTCGCACTGTTGGGCTCGGGCCTCCTCCGTAATGGGAGGTAAATTAACCTACTATACCGCGCTGGTCAGACGTGTTGGTATAGAGTATTGTTTTAAGTTTGCCTTCTCTTGCATAGATGTTATATGCGTTTTATAGCCCTTAGTCGTCTCTTACGATCACCCACGAGTAAGATAGGGGGTGGTGAATTGTATTCTTACTCCGTCACCACACGGATTATTTTAATATTTATGTATGTTAATTTATAATATTAAAATGAATGTAACTTGTAAGATATCATGGTTTACTTTGATAACTTGCAGAGTTTGTTTTAATATAATATAAACAACAAAACTTTATTGATAATAGTTACTTTAATATTAAATATTCTTAATCCATACATATCATCACGCCATATACCTTGCAGGGTAGGCAGAGAGAACAGAGTGCCAGAGAACTCTATCCTTGCATACTTCACTCGCTGCCTCAACATTTATAATTCTCTTCATACACGCTCGCCGGTTTCGGAGACTCTTGACTCCACCTTCCTTCAGTTGATATTCTTAATAACTGTTATAATAATGGTAGCTCAACTTTCTGGGTAGGTTTTGGGTTTTAGTTGGTAGGCAGCGGCCTAGCTGTGCCCCTAGTATTGTAAATGTCCGTAGGCAGCAGTATCTAATACTAATCATCAGGTGTGCTGTTTGCACGTTTGCCATTAAGAGCAATAAAAGTATTTTTATTCTGTGTTTGGTCCTCACTATTTGGACAGATAACGTCATAATAGGGAGCTGTGGGACTCAAGTTTAGGACCGAAGTTGGCTCTACAGCAACGAAAAGTACTTGTGCTGAACTCAGCCATTTGTTAGCTATTTGACGTGTTTTTTTTGGATAGGCTATGTGGTCCGGGCACACGGCGTCCGTTCCGTCCAAAGTGACGATAAAGCGGCACGTGGCCCCATAACATATTCCCTTCCCATCGCCATTGGGCCGACTTATACCGAAATTTGACGTCCGTGGCCAGCCCGACTAGTTGATATGGCCACGAATAATTCGGTGAATTATCAAAAATTTATAGTGTTATAAGTATATGTATTGATGAATGAACTACCTGCTGCTGTGTTTCCCGAGCACTATGACATGTCCTTTTTTAAACGAGGTTTAAGAAGAGCACTTTCTTCACGGTAGACAGCGGCCTAGCTATGCTCTGGTATTGCAAAGGTCCATGAGCGGTAGTGTCACTTACCATCAGGTGTACTGCTGGCTCGTTTGCCACCACCGGCAAAAAAAAAAATATGTATGCTGCGACGTCTTTCGCTAGGAAAATATAAGTACATTAAATATTGATTACTGCTTCTCGACAAAGCGTACATTTTTTTTTTCTTAATAAAAATATATTAACTTTTAGCAAACACGATATATATATGAAGGAAAATATTTCATTTCAACTCAAGATAACGAGTAAGATTACAAAAAAGATTACGATTATGCTGTGGTGTCGTCTTCTATCAAATTATATTATTTGAAATATCTATTTTATTTCATTTCTTTTTCGTAGACGTAATAAATATTGAGTACCTAAAAATATAAACCTCTTCAAAGCATGGGTATTTAATATCGGCAGCGTGCTTCACATAAATATTTTTACATAATATTTTTACGATGTACATTATATTTATATAAGCATTAATAATTATAATTATTTCTAGGATGGAATTTAGAACGTAATCTCATGATTTACTTTTTTTTAATAATAAATCACTGCGCTCTATGAAGTCAACGCCATCGCAGGGGGCTTATTAAACGTTATAACGTATTTTTTTCCTTTTTGTGCTGCGCGAGAATCGAACCAACGACACTGGCATGGAAAGTCGGCATCTTAACCACTACGCCATCTGCACAATATATGTATGTGTATATATGGTCATGTCGCGAGCATCTCATACTTACATATTATTCGATGTACCCATTTTTATATATCATATTAAATATGCACTAACGGTATCATAAAGATGATGATGACACTATTTCAGAAAATAACCTTATTTTAGGAGTAAATTAAAATTTTAACACAAATTATAGTATATACATTTTTCTGCCAATTATGAATTACGCACGATACCGCTTACAAATTTTATGGCGTCTACTGAGACGTCATACCTCATTATTATCGGTAAACATTGCACTGTATACACAAAAAAGCAAGTCAACCAAATATTACATAGTTGACATGCTAAAAATGAATACTAAAATTTATAAGTGTTGTGCAGTGTAAAAACACTGCAATAGCAAACATTGCACTTAGTTTTAGAGTTTATTAGGTGTGACGTGTGCCGCTCATTTTGCTCCGAATGATGTTTTAATTAACATGGTTAATTTCCGTATCTTTTATTTAAACTCTTTTAATCTTATTACTTTCAATGTTCAAAATAAAACGCAACGGGTTTTTTTTTAATTCAACATCATTCTCCTACTCTTATCCCAATTACTTGGGGGTCGATACATTATGTACTCTTCTTTCATAGTACCTACATATTGTAAAAGTTATTGGCAATAGTTTTATGACCGGCCGCCTGCCAGACGTCAACCCTCCTTGGGAATGTAATTGTTGACCAAACGGCATCAGATAAAGTTGGCCCAGGTCGTTTTAAGGCTTTTAGTCTTCTTTTACGACATCATATGGGTTGGTAGTATTTGTAGCCGCTACCACACAGCTAGGTATTTTTTATTATTTTAAAATATATTTTTCTGACAGGTCATTTATTTATTGATTCATTAATTTAGTTATTCTAGAGTATTTTTATCAGTATTATAGTAAGAATCACGCTACCAAAGCCATATACATAAAACATAAGGAAACTTATCTACAAGAGAACAATCGCAAAAGTGCGAAATCCATATTGAAATAAAATAAAAGTTTATCGGCTTGAAGGGCTTGATAAATATGCATTCGGAAGTATATACTTAAGAAAGGCCTCATACATAATACCGAGAAATGTTCATAAATGCGAGAACTGTGTACACATTCGTAGGATAACAGAAACTACCTACGCGTTTATTTTCTCAACAAGATTCTGATAGAAGTTGAAAATAGGCAGAAAGATAATATGATCTCTTCTTAAAAAGCAATATACGGGACTAAAAGTATTAATCCCTTTGTTGTGAGTGATTTGTCAAATATAATTGAGCAAAATAAAAATAAACACAATAATGTTATACGGTATATAAAAATCTTTATTTAATATTTACGGCAAGACTTAACGCAGTAGTAAACTTAAAAGTAAGGCTTTAGGTATACACATACCTATTCCAGACTGCAGGGCTGGCGTAATGGTTAAGCTAACTACCTATCGTGCCACATTTCACGAGTCTGTTTACTGAGTAGGCCAATACTTTGTGCGATTCAGAAATTGTTCTTCCGAGTTTGAATTCTGTCTGTTAATTGTATATTAGCTGAATCCGCCCCAATTTAAATATTACGCTATCATTTATGCAAGGTTTTTAAAAAAAATAAGCAAATCTGCGGATTTCGTGTGATGAGTAAGAATACAATTCACCACCCTATCTTACCGGTGGGTGATCGTAAGAGACGACTAAGTGATATAAAATGCATATAACATCTATGCAAGAGATGGAAAACTCGAAATTAAAGCTTATACCAATACGCCTGACCAAGCGTGGTAGTAGGTCAATATCCCTACCACTATGGAGGAGGCTCGAGCCCAACAGTGGGGAATATATGAGCTGAGATGATGATGACGAATACAGCTAGTATTCCATATAATTTAAGGTCGGCTATATTTTCTTATTGCCGCCAAAATCTACAAACTTGCAATAAAAAAGAAACTAATGAAGTTTATAACATAACAGTCGCGATCACGCATGACAATTCCTTTTTTTTCTGTTATTGCCGTGTTGCGGCTCTAAAGTATACGTAATAGATATGCGTAAGATAACTTTCTAACATTCATCAACCTCGGGCGATATACTCACCTATACAATACTAGTTCATTGTTTAGTCAGACAACGTTTATGTAATCAACACTAGCTGCTTAGAACGACTTCACTTCGGGGATTCGGTATAAAAAAAGTGGATGACATTTTTGTGATCATATGTTATATCTGCCATTATAATAATTTTTACAGGTAACGTCACGTAACCTTACGTTATTCCTTAGTTTATTATTAATTAATTAATAAAATTGTATCCAATATTAACGTTTTTGTAATTAATAAAGTAATTAATTCATTAGAAAATATCATGCTTAACGTTAAAAAAAATAGATAAGCTTCGTGAAAAATTTATATAGTATATAACCTTGTCAGGTCAAACATTCAAATTTTTTTTTGACGCCTGACTATAGTATGGTGACCATACCATAAATAGTTTAATATTTATATAATTATAACAATTGATTCCGGCCAAAAGGTTTCAAGGAATCCTAATTTTTTTTATAGATAATACAGAACTCCATCTGTTGGATCAGTTATTAATTAAAAGATTTTTATAATAAATAAGATGTAGTAGTGTGTAAATAATAAACACATTTAAATTTATTTTTATATTTAAAGACGATAATTTTTCTCTATATAGAAGCTACCATATACATAAGTAGTTGCTGAGATTAGCGTATTTGAAATTAAAAATCTACCCTTTTCATTATAAATAAAATCATGAAATTGATCTTTAATTGAAATTAATCTTTTTTAGTGACAGGACCACGTTGTTGACAGTTCTCTGTCTACAGCCGCGAGCCGGTCCGTCCGGGGTGGTACCACACTCTCGCAGAAGATCGACATCTGAGCAATGACAATGTAATTTGTGTAATTTGTATGTTTAGTCTCTCCTTTTCTGATATTGTTATTGACATGTTGGTTAGATAATGGAGAAAGCAATAACACTTTTAATACGAATCATTCAATCATTTGTATTAAATATAATTATAATTTTATAAATACAGTTATATGAAAAAAAAGCAGTTGTTAATATGGGGACAATAATATTAATTTAACTATATTATATATTTATGTAGTTAACAAATAAAAATAATTCAGTATAAAATTTTAAAATTCTATTAAATTTTACAGATGGTATCATTCATGCCAATCGTGGAACGGCAAAACTGGCGAATGGCAAGTTTGGGTAAACGCTGAAAGAGTCGGCAGAGGTTTTCATAACAGAGTAAGAATTCTATCAATACATTACATTTTAAAAATGTTAATAAACCGAATATAACGTTTCAATGCTTTTGTTGTAGCTTGTTGGTCATATAATCAAAGGAGGTGGTACAGCCATCTCAGGCCAAGATCAATCACTTCTGGACACCAAAGACCCAATTGAACCAGTTCAAAGTAAGTAGATATTGTAATTTCGTGTGCTTAAGAATTAAGAATATGATATAACGTTTTTAATTCTGCGTCATAATAGAAGATTAAATATCTGTAAGAGTATAAAATCGATGCGATAGAAAGAAAGTCCAGCTGAAACCCTACGTAAACTCACCTAGATAATCTACCTACTTACAGAGCTCAGAATAATAAAACAATTTCTCTTTTTTATGAATGGAATATCAACATCCTTATTCGTGTGCTCTAATTTCAATTAATTGGAAATAGTTTAATGACCGGCCGCCTGCCTGACGTCAATTCTACTTGAGAATGTAATTATTGATCAAACGGCATCAGGTGCAGTTAACCAAAGACGATTTAAAAGTCTTAGTCGTTTTTTACGACATCCACGACCATAGCAGGGAGTGGTAGTATTCTTAGCCGCTACTACACACACACATATATATATATATATATATATATATATATAGCCACAAATGTTATCATTCTTACAGGACAGCCCGGTTTGCTTGGTGAAATAACAATGCTCCAATTGTACCACGTCGCCTTAACAGCTGGAAAAGCTCACAAGGACCATAAACATCATCACGTACATCATTTTAAGCATGACGGGACCCCCCTGGAATCGTCAACTGAGCCTGTCACAGAACCACCACCACCACAGTCCACTCCCCTCGGAAATGGAAATTTCTTAATTGGTGGTCAATTGCAGAGAGCGCCTCAGTTAAATTTGGCAGGAGTACAACAAATGGTACCAGTTCAGTTACCAAACGGATTGCAATTACAACAAGAATACATAAATGGTCAACTGGGGAATAGACTAATTTCAGAACAACTATTGAACAGCGTGCAACCAGCCTCCATTCCGCTAAGTGTTACACCATTACCGCAATTATCGTTAGGGCCGTCACCAATTGGGCAGAACCAAGTGTTCCCGAGACAACCTTTGGGCCCATCAAAGGGCACAACAGTCTTATTGTCAGGGTCTTTATTAAATCCAGCCAATGTGAAATATGTTGATAATAACGTACAACATAATTTGTTCAAAAGAAATTCTAAACGTGACAAACGAGACAATCCAGAGAAAGAACTGAAGGCGGAACTTACTTCAGGTTGGTATTTCATCAAAAAGAATTCGAGTTTTATATGTTTTGTTGCTCAAAGTCCAAATTTAAATAAATATCTGTGTATACTCGTATATAAAATATAACGTAGTTTATAAGTGATATTTGATTGTGTGAAGAATCCCCGTAATGATCTTATTGATCATTTAATATTTTTGATATTCCTACGTGTAAATGTCTTATACGATAAACAAAGCCTTAAAGGATTTATCAAATATCGAAACACTCTATTTTTAATTATATATCATTCCTGACAAGATATTTCTTTTGATCTATGAAAATAAATCAATAAAATTATAATTAAAGTTATAGCTTTAAATGTTATAAACCAAAAAGGCTTACATTTATAAAATACGTCCATTTAGAAAGCCTTGTTGCTTTCATAAATAAAAATAATTATTTAACTATTATTATAAAACGCACTAAAATAAATATTCGTTGTAGGCAGTCATTTATATCAACATTAACAAAATATACTAATGTAAAAAGAGCAATGTATTTCATACAAAATTTAAAGTAATAAAAAGACTTTTTAACCGACTTCAAAAAAGGAGGAGGTTCTCAATACGACTGTACTTTTTTTTTTATTTTTTTATGTTTGTTACCTCATAACTTTCGATTGGGCGAATCAATTTTAATGATTCTTTTTTTATTTGAAAGCTGGTGCTTTCCGTGTGGTCCCATTTTAATTTGGTCCAGTTCTGACAATAGTACCCACGAGAAAACCATAATATAAGTCTAAAATTAGCATTAAGTATGTGTGCGACAAATGAACAAGTTACTCAAGCCCCGCTACTAATAGAACAACCTATGTGTGTATGTAACACTAAAAAGTAAACAATAAAAAAATAAAACTACGATTAAAAAAACCGACTTCAAAAACAGAAAAGTACAAAATAACTTAAAATACTTTCATTTGTATGTGCTATCTATTGATAGGTTTGAAGTCGGTGCCAGTGTCGGTATCTTTATCTTATGATTTCTGCAGTACAGAAAATGGCAGAACCGTTAGGTTTTTAAAACTTTTATTTAATTCTTTTGCAAAAATAATAAATTCTTTTCAAAATTTTAAATAATTACTCCGTTTTGTGAAAATATTTTTCTATTCTACCGTTTGTTTCGATTTATATAAAATAATGCTACATTTACACGAAATTTATTAATTTGTATACTTATATTAGTCTAAACAACAAATCCGTGTCATTTTATATTGATGATAATTTTAATAACCAAATTACAGGGAAAAAAGACAAACGTGGATTAGTAGCTTTATCAGATGGAACATTTGTGGACGAGGCTTTACTGAGCCCAGATCCACTCTTAAGCAACGACAGAGAAGAAGAAATAGAATTCCAACAGTCGCTACTCAATGGACTAGCAGGAGTCGTTGGTAATCTACCCGTCCAGATTTTACAAAAAGAAACGGTAAGTTGAGCAATCACAAAAATATCAAGTTTTATGGAAATATTCGATATTGTAAAACTTATTTCAAAATTGGTAAGGTTAAGAGGCTGAGGAAGCTCCTATGCTTTGTATTTAGGGTTAAACGTTGACTCCTAATTCAATGTCAAGGAATTTTATACTTGTAAAGTAGAAGCACCGAGAGCGTACTACATCTCACAAGAAATCAAGACGACGATGTTAAAAATAAAAGAGTGATACTTTTTTCTTCGTTAATTAAATCGTTTTATAAAATCCATTTGTAAAGTGGAAAACAAACCACCATAGACAAGATTTGGACCCACGTTCTAGTTCAGCAAGTACTTTACTAATTGAGCCATTGTCATATCGTAAAATAGTTAGACATTCTCATCATAGATGGCAAATTCTCTCTTTTTCGCTTTATAAGTGAGATACACAGCAAACTTAGCATTCTCCTTCCTCTAAGGAACCCTTTCTAACCTTTCCTAATGAGCTAAATTACAAAAATAAAAGTAAAAATGATTATTTTTAATTATCAAAATCTTATGATTTTATCATAAATTTACAACTATCGTAAGCACAAAAAATCACTAGATAACGACCATTTTGTGAAACGCTAACATGATTAGCCTAGATAATCTTATTGATTTTTATTTATTATATGACGAACGTAAAAAGATGCGAAAAATTGGCCTGCTGTTAAAAACTGAGTAGTTGGGTTCGACACATTTTTATTAGCTGCGATCTATAGAAATGTCACACCCCGCTAAATCCCTCGGGAGCGACAGAAAAAGTAACACACGACCCCATAGACCCGCCCTACATGTACCACTCTACGCCGAGCGAGTGGGTCACTGAAGCCCGGTCTTTGTCTTCGGTGGGTTCGACGCATTATGAACTCTTTTTTTATCATACATATTTAATTACTTTGGATTTAGTTTTATGACCGGCCAAACGGCAAGTATAGTTCCCTGGAAATGTTATTATTAAACATACGCTAAAATATGGAGTTAGCCCAGGTCGTTTAAAACTCTTAGAGTTACGCCACCCACAAGAAATGTAAGGGTTAGTGTGGTATTTTTAGTCGCCTCCATAAAGCATTGAACTAAAATGTAGTTTTTCCAGCGAGATCTTAAGGTACATACAAAATCTTTACAGTTGAAATTAAAAAAAAATGGAAAACCGAAGTAGCTAATTATATAATGACTTCTAATGTTTACGCGAGTATTACACATTTGAAATAAAACTACTTTTACGGATTCTATCGCGTTTATATTTGATTTTTAATTTCCCGACATTTCGAAGTGATCACTGAAAAGTGTTCGAAACGTCGGGAAATTAAAAATCCAATATAAACGCGATAGAATCCGTAAAAGTAGTTTTATTTTAAATGGCTAATTATATTCAAACGATAGACTAAAATACATAGACAAAAAAGCCCAAGAACCAATATTTTCAAGCAAGTTATTTACAATGCCAACACTGAATATCGTTTAAAAATGATTCAAAGAGCTAGCTAGCTAGGCTAGAGAAAATAATATAAATCAGCATCTAGTACACTTTATTCACGGCTATGGAGAGAGACTTCACAATTTAATTTAAGGAAGTTGTGTTGAACTTGCCTGGAATGCGCTCACTTCACTATAAAGGACGTCCAATTTCATTTAGAACTAGTCACTCTTTTCAGTGTTTTAAATATATTCATAATAAAAGCAATCTTATGTAGGTCCGGTCTATAAATAGGTACATAGATATAAATATATTATGTAGCGACAAAGTACGAATATAATTTGATTGCGTATATGGTGTGGCGTTTTAGGTTTAGGTAGCGACCGCCTAAGTCGAGTCTCGCGAGTACAACTCCCGTGCGTGACAATTCTCTATTCAATCTACAAATAATTGTTGTAACAAGGCCGAGTGTTATTTGAGTCTAGCAATTGAATATTGGCATTATTTACGGCGACACATGGATTTATCCCTTATCCTAATTATTTGGGGGTCGATACAATAGGTCTGACCTTTCTTCCATGGTACACATTAAAATTTTAACTGTAGTTATACGACTGGCCCTCTCTCTGACGTCCACCTTTCTTAAGAATGTTAGTATGGACTAAACGGCATCAATGGAGTGAGTCCATCTTCGTCTTTCACAATACCCTCGAGTAAAGTAAGGGCTGGTAGTATTACATTACATAACATAGGAATAAACAAGTTGTATATTTACGGATGGATGGATGAATGAATGATATTTACGGCTTAACTCTATAAAATTTGTAGTTTTATCTTCATAAATTGACATGAATATATCTGTATTCTAGGTTGACGAAAGAGAACCAGCCGAAGCAGAAGTAAAAGCAGTGATGCAGGTATGCAGTGGATGCGCTAACGAACCGTTCAAAAAAGCACTTGTCATCTCCTGGAAAACTACATCTAAGAAACTCTACAGCGGCGCTCACTACTACAAAGGCTTGCCAATATGCAGAGCCTTTTAACTGGCAAACTTTTCTATAAGTTAATGTACAAAACTTTATATTTTTAAGTTATGTGAAGGCAGTTTAAACTTAATGCCTTGGTTATTTAATATACTTTTCCAATAATAACGCCATTTAATTAAGTGTTATGGTTATATATACATAAGATATATATTTTATTTTTTATTTTTTGTATAAACTGTGATCATAGCCGTTTGAGGCTATCGGTTATATTAATTTGTAACGAAATTAGTTTAAATTAGTCATTGGGCGAAAGGATTACATCAAATGTTAATTCTATTTATTGTAGTTTAAGATTTCATGGATATACTACTTAAATATATTTTTAGCTTTAAGTATATAATATCAACTTGTTACCATTTTTTAATAAATCTTAAATTTTTTAAAATGACTTTAAAATTCATTCCGCCTACCTTAGTCGTTAAACGATTTCAACTCAATAATATTGCGAATTCACATTTAGGACCAAACTCGTTCAAAATTCACGTATTTGTCTATGTGTATAATAATTTTTCTAAAACGAGATTTACGTGTTAGAAAATTAGGCAATATAGCATCGCTGTATGTCACACAAAAACCTGAAAAGACAGAAACATATAGATAATTGACTTAGTGGTTCTAATTTTATAATATAAAACATTTAATATCTAGCAGATAATTAAATTTAAAATATGGAACGATGAAAATTAAATTAAGTTGGTTAGAGATTGGTGAACGATGGTACACAATAATGGTTCATAGTTTTAGTATTATTAGACTCCATAATACCAGACCACCATCACGAAGCTTATAATGCCTAAGGTAAAACAATTATACGCTACAATAAAGATTAGGAACGCTAGCTATATATAATCTTCATCACTGAAATAAGTTGTTAACATGACCATCTTACTTATTATTACTTAACTGAAAAATAGTATTTATGACAATAAATGACGTTTCTAATAAGCTTATTGTTAAGATTATCGAAATGCAGGTGAAATTCTAATTTCTTTTCAAACAGTCTTAATTAAATATTGCTAAGAAAAACATTATTATATGTATATAAGAAATTTCCACCTATGTATTGACTCATCACGATATCTCTGGAACCATAAGGATGCAGACTTTAAATTTAGTAGAAATATTCCTTTGGCCTAGTAAAGGTCAGCTAAAAACAGATTTCACGAAATTCCACCCGCAAGAGGGGTTGATGGGTGTAAAAATCACATTTTTTAAATATAGCTCCTACAGACTTGAAATTTGGTGTGCATATTTTTGTTACGAAGTAGAGGTAAACTATGAACGGCTTTTTAAAAATTCCAACTCTAAAGTCGTAGATGTTAACCCAAATAATCCACATTTTCAAATACTGCCCCTACAGACTTGGAATTTGGTGTGCACTTTCTTTCTGCCTATAAAGATCACATGAAGTTGGATTTTAAAAAAATCCTGCTCCGAAAAGAAGTCTATGTCGCGAAAGTAAACTACATAACTGAACTGACGCAACCGAAGCGAAGCGAGGGCGGGCCGCTAGTAAATTATAAAACACGCTAAAGTTATCAAAAAAATTATGATACATTGGATAGTGTAGATAATATAACTCTCCCATTTTACTTTCAAGTAATGTCTATAAGAATTGTCTTCATCTATAATTACAACAAATTTGGAGACATTAAAAAAAATTAAGAATAAAAATATCTAAGTTATCTAATAGATTTTAAAGTAAATAACTTTCTCAAGACAAATTTATTGTCACCACCAGCTTATAATGCTGATATACCCCGTAAACTTAACTAACTTCACCATTCCACTTGTAATGTGTGAATTTTTGATAGCTATGAACCACTCTTTCAAACATCAGATACAAATTAATTAGCATTCTTGACTTATTTGACCTACCTTTGATCGATGTCACGGCTAATTGAAATAATTTCAATGTTTACCGAGTTAATTGTTCTGTGTGTAGATTAGCTCACTTACCTTGGATTTGTGAACGTGCTGGTGGTGATACTCGGAGTCGATTTCAGGCTCACTGAAGTAGCTTTGGTCCTGAGAAAATAACATACAAGTTAACTTTTTTAAGTTTTAGCTATAAAGCGTCAAGAACGATACTGCAATTATTAGTATTCGCGACTCAAAGGCTGCTCAATTTTTTATACATTTGACCTATTTCGTTATTTTATAGGTATGGTTCTTATAGCATAGGGTCAATACATGTATCACAAAATATAACTAAGAGTTTTCTAACTCAAAAATATAATTTCCATAAAAAATATGATCAAGAATCATTGTTTGTTTTTATAACAGATGATAATGATGACATTATCACTGCTCTTATCTCAATTATTGCGGGTCGAAGCAATATGTCCTTTTTCCCGCACAGCCCTATGTCATCTCTGTATTCACCCCCTTTCTATTACTATCATGATTTACGTAATCTTTTCGTCGGTCTTCCCTTGTTAGGGCCAAGCCGGAATGTCGAACATTCATGCTTAAAACTTGCCTCACAGTATATATTCATTCCGTCTTATCACACGTCCATACCATGTCAGGCATAAACTGTCAAATTTTTCTGTAACTAGCACAACTTTCAAACTATAAAATAATTATGGACTAAGTAAAGACTAAAGTCATATTTTTTTTGGTTTTTATTACAAAGTATGAATAAAAAATGTGTTCTGTTTACATTTTAGAAAATTAAAATCTTCAAAAATGGGTAAACATCGTTAATACGATTATTTTTGATACACTTTTTATTCTACTAATTTATCAGATTTAACAGCCATTATACAACAAATAGAAATTTTTAAATCGTTTATAGTCAATATATTTGTCGATACTGAACTTTTTGTTACTGCATTATTACTATTTGACAATTAATATTTTTTTATTGATAGCACCGATTATTTTTAATATTTCATCGTTACATATAGCTTGGATACTTTCTTTTTATATCGTTTAAAGGATGGTACGGCTAGTAACGATGTAGTAGATATACGAGATTTCACTAAAAATTGTACCAATTTTCAACTTCCAGATGATTGGTGATTTGTATTTCATAAAACACAAGTACCAAGAGGAAGTCATCTAAATTCCTTCCAAGCCGTTAGTCACATTGTGAGATAACTACAGAGCTTTATATTTTCTTTTTCATATGACATAATCATAAAAGACACCTAGACACTATTATTATTATTTCAATATAACAAATGTCCAACTAATTTCACTCCTGATAGACTTGTGTTTATTGTGATGTAATAAAATAATACACACACATATATATAAAACAGAAGAAACAGAACTACCTACCATTTTTTCCCTCTCGACCGAATCGAAAGCCGGGATTTTAGAACTGTTTTCACCAAAAACACCTACATTATACTACCTAAGTCAATTTATATATTTTATTAAGTTTTGTGGCAAATGAGAAAGCAACGTATCTGATATCCCAAACATACATTCCCACCATTGTAATTCCTATAAGCCAGGATCCACAATGGTCTCCACAAATAACACCGAGGTTTCACCCCCAGGCAGTCCCGGGCTATAATTGTAATTGTCTTGGGACCCGCAACAAATTTAATTAGAAAAGGTTAAAGAGTAGGAGTTTGAAAGAAAGATTCCACTTCTAGTTCTTCCACTTTCTAGTCAATCAATGAGAAAAGAGGAGAACAACAGTTACGATAAGCGCAGCAAAACGGCAGCATGGATACGGAAGAGCTTAACAAGGCCTTTTCCGTGTGGTGACGGAGTAAGAATACTATTCACCACCCCATATCCTACCCGTGGGTGATCGTACGAGACGACTAAGGGATATATTTCGGCAACAAAAATATAATTTTTCGTTGTACTAAAACTATTAGAATATGAAGATTTTCAAATTTTGACGCTGTCATTAAGAATAGACATTTAGCTCAGTTGGAAAATCGAGTTGTCTAATCCATACAAACCGGAGCTCGGTTCGGATCCTTACTTTTTCTTATTTACTTTTTGGCCTTATTTTTTATTATTTTATTAATTATTATCTTTTGCCCGCATTTTTGCCTGCGTAGAAGTCGATAATGTTTTAATAGGATTTTTGTTTGTTTTTTACGTTATTATTTTTATTGTTATTTATAGATAATTATGTATAAATGTTTGTATTCTTATATAGTATAACAATCTTATCCGTATGGTGACGGAGTAAGAATACAATTCACCACCCCCTATCTTAGCCGTGGGTGATCATAAGAGACGACTAAGGGATATAAAATGCATATAACATATATGCAATAGAAGGAAAACTCAAAACAAAACCCTATACTAACACGTCTGACCAGCACGGTATAGTAGGTTAACTTTCCTCCTATTATGGAGGAGGCATGAGCCCAACAGGGGGACGTCTATGGGCTGTGATGATGATGATAATAATCTTTGTTATAGTGTAGGGAAGGTTTAATAAACATAAAAATCAAATGAAATTTTGTTATATATTATGGACACCAGGCTTTTTCTTAGCAGGCCATGTTTTTAATACAACGCGCTCATTGCGACCGAGGCGACGGGAGGGTAGTGTATATAACCCACCGTCATAACCCACCGTCATTTCCATCGAAATTAAGCCGACCACTGGTACCGCTTCTTTAACATCCCCACCCACCCGCGATTCTATACCTATTACAGTATTTCTTTGTAAACAATATCTTTTGTTTTCCTTTCGGATGCTAGAGTTACTAGGCTACTCTGTGAGCTTACTCTGAAGCATGTCACATACAACTACCCATGGGAGAAGCAGCTTTCTCTCAAGTCAACTCCCGCTACCTTAAGAATATGACCTCGAGCTTTGTTTATGGTTATTGCGAAGCAGAATTTAATGGCACTCTCTGAAATTCGAAGGAGTAATTTGACGACATTTGGAGAATCCTAGGCATAAATACAGACTCTGCTCAAGAACAACCGATCAGTATAGATGACCTGATTACATTGCAATGCAATGTTTTTTCTTGCAAACTGGTGGCATTGTATAATTTTGGCGCGCCAGCTCTCAATTTTAAGATGTGAGTTGGGAGACCGGGAACCTTCAGAGTATTCAGTAACTCGACCGGTTGTCGGACTTGGGGTATAAATCCCTAACTCATTCGTAAGTTTATTTTAATATTCGACCCCTTCGAATTATTTAAAATATTTGCAAGTAAACAGTATAAAGAAATCGAAACGACCATAGTAGCGCACATAGGTCATGTCGTCTTGCGACCAATCTGATCAGCATTAACATCCTGTCTCCCTATCGTATCTTACTGATTGTTCCTAATATACCTATATATAGCCTTTCCGTCTCAATTTTTACAAAAATGTTGATTAAACCCTGACTAAACAGCGAAAAAATATAGAAAATGACTATCTCTCTTTACTAATCATTATGCGGTAAAAATACCCTCGCCAGAGTAAAATTGAAATGGGTAATATATCTTATGAGCGATGGATTTCAGTTATACGATGCAATGTGTTATCTTGGCTCTCAATTACAATATTCGGCTTCGAAAATTGCTGTCCAACAATTTAAAATTTTAAACTCTACGTTCGTATGACGCCTTGTCCCAAAAGTGTACCTCTTTATAGCTTAGAAACTTTCAAATGCCGTGTTAATACAGTATTGTGACTTTTGAGACATTCCAATTTTAAAGAGTATTTCCATTGTACCAAACTTTTATGTGAGTTCAACCTCTTCAGGGTTCCGTACCAAAAACGTAAAACGGCACCCTATAACTAAGACTTCACCGTCCATCTGTCTATCAGCAGGTTGTATCTCATGAACCATGATAGTTAGACAGCAGTCAGACAGAAATTTTCACAGATGATGTGTTTCTGTTGCCGATATAACGTCAAATACTAAAAAACAAAATAAAATAAATATTTAAGGGGTACTCTCCCATACGACAAACGTGATTTTGGCTCCTTTTTGCTCGATACATTTTTATTTCCTATTTTTGTACTTTTGCCTTTTTAATTTATTTTTTCATTGTTTTAATTATATTTAAATATATCTTCCAAAACACACTAATAAGAAAATACCGAGCAAGGCTCGGTCCTCCAGATATTTATATATTATTGCAGCGTGACTGTGTTATATATTATTTCATATTATGTTATTCAACATATAACGTCCGGTGTTACCTAACATTTTAGGTGTTGTTTATTAAAACATGCTTTATATTTAATAAGATAGGGTAATTAAATAGGATGATCATTGCGTGTCCTTATTTAAAATTTATTTTGTTATTAAATTTACTTCAAACATAGTTGCTATGCAACTCAGAACACAGATCATTTATCTATTCACAAATTATTTAAGCAAACTTAATTCAAGCGCTTAAATATTATAATACTTTTATTATAATATTAATTGAAGTATAAACAAGTTATTATATCTTAGACTACAAGTGTCCGGGTTCCGTTGACTCGCTCGCTCGGCGAAGAGAGGTACATTGCAGGGCGGGTTTATGGGCTCGCGCGCCGCTTCTACTGTCGCCCTGGATGGAAATAGCAGGGTGTGACCATTCCATAACCCGCCCAAAAAAAAAAGAAAGTCTGCAGGTATAATCCATTTCTGTATCGTCCTGCCGGCGTCTATATGCGGGTATTTTGCGGTCCATGGCATTGTACGGTTCCCCAATTTGGTCGGAGTCTCTCACCGCCCCTAATAAGGCTTTGCTGCGTAAAGCAAAAAGAACCATGGCGGTGAGGACTATAAGAGGTTACCGTACGGTATCCTGGACCGCAGCCACATTGCTGGCGGGTGATCCACCCTGGCTGCTCCAGGCTAGGGCACAGGCGGAGGTCTACCGATTTTGCGCTGCGGCGTGGGAAAGCGGCGAGCATATTACCGTAGGGGAATTGATTAGGGCAAGAGAAGCGGCTCAAGTGGCAGTTATCCGGCGGTGGAGGGAGGAATTAGAGTCCCCTGTAGCAGGGCGGGGGATCGTTGAGGCAATTGCGCCCCACCTCCATCGCTGGATGAAGAGAAGGCACAGCAACTTGTCCTTCAGGATGACGCAGGTACTTACCGGACACGGGGTCTTCGGTAAGTACCTGCACAGGATCGGACGGGAAGAGGCCCCCGGATGCCATGAGTGTGGCGCGCTAACTGATGATGCGCGTCACACCCTAGAGGTATGTCCCGCCTGGGGGCCTCAGCGCCACGACCTGTCGGCGGTGATAGGCATAGACCTGTCGTTGTTGACCATCATATCTAAGATGCTTGACAGCGACAGATGCTGATCGTCGATGGCCTCCTTCTGTGAGGAGGTCATCTCTTCGAAGGAGGCCGCGGAGCGGATACGTGAGGCATTTGCTTCTGCAGACTCACTCCGTAGACGGCGGCCAGGAAGGCGGAGGCGCGTAACGACGCGCATCTCCTCCCGCAGCCTTGACTGTCGACTGGACGTGGCCAGATGGCCTAGCGTTGGGGTGTCGGGGATAGAATGTCAATAGACGATCTCTCCGGCATCCCGTAAAAGCGCGGCAGGGACCGCTGTGGTTTTAGTGGGTATTTCGGTCGAACCAGCTGACCGGCGAGTCCCACACACCCCCTCGTCTGTCACCGGCGAGGGCTAGTGCGTAAATGCATTTCCACAGCGTGAACAAAAAAAAAATGGTATAATCCATTTCATCTCAGCCCATACATGTATGTACCACTGTTGGTCTCGAGCCTTCACCGTAATGAGAGAGAAATTGACCTACTAAACCATGCTGGTCAAACTTGTTGGTATAGGGGTTTGTTTCGAGATTTTCTTCTCTTGCATATCAACCACGGGTAAGAATGGGGGTGGTGAATTGTATTCATACTCCGTCACCACACGGATAGTCCATCCATCCATTTTTTTAATATAATTATGTAGATTTGCTAGTGCTACTATTCTTAAGTGCTGTTCTATTTAGTAATACAGCCACATGCTTAAAATCTTTATATCGTAATTCTATTGAATAATATCAGACAAAAAAAAAACCGTATTTGCTAATAATATTTTAAAATTTTACGACAATAATTCAAAATATGTTATTCATTGTTTGATGCTAAATAAGAGAGACTTGCAGAATTAATTTATATAGAAAATTTTATTTAACCAATATAAATTTCTATTACCAGTGTGTATTACCGGTGATGACTTACGGCACGGGAACGTGATCCCAAAATGTAGGCCTCATAATCAAGCTCAAAGTCTCTCAGCGTGCTATGGCTATGCTCGGGATTTCTCTGCGAGATAAAATCCGAAATACGGAAATCCGCAGAAGAACGAGTGTAACCGATATAGCACGAAGAATTAGCACGCTGAAGTGGCAATCATCGCTCAGTCAATCAATTAATCTCGGCAGGTCACATCGCTCGAAGAACCGACAACCGCTGGGGAAGAAAGGTTCTAGAGTGGCGACCACGTACCGGACGACGCAGTGTAGGACGCCCAACTAGGTGGACAGACGACCTTGTGAAGTTTGCTGGGCGTCGTTGGATGCAGGCGGCACAGAACCGCACTCTGTGGCGTCACATGAGGGAGGCCTACGTCCAGCAGTGGACGGAAATAGGCTGAGATGATGATGATCTTGATAAATTTCTATTCACTATAACTACTAATAGTTCATGAGAATAATGCTGTATGTAATTAATAAACATTAAGATATTGAACCATATATGCAAGAGATATTTCAGATATATATACAGATTTATTTCATTCCACCTTATATATACGTCATAATGCTGAATACGGGCCTACATCACGAGGACAGTAAAATACTCATACTAATACAAAACAATAACTAAATTAGATAATATAGCTGCAAAATAAAAAAGAAACAACATGAAAACGTCTGACCAGCATGAATTGAAAGCTAATTTCTATCATATTACAGAGTAATGATGTCGTGTAAATAAATCAAAGAATTGCATTCAATAATTATTAATTAAATTGAAAATTTCATCAATCATTCAACAGATCTGACGATTATTTTTTATAACATTCACTCATTCATTATTTCACTAACCATTTATGAAGAGTACCTAGGTAACCACTACACCACCTCTTTTTTTTTTTTTTTTGTTTGCCGTGGGCTATGGACGTCGCACCCCGCCAAATCTGTCCGGGGTGACGGAAGAGGCGGCGGCGCGCAACCCCATTGACACACCCTGCAAGCACCTCTTCTTCGCCGTGCGAGCAGGCCACCGGTACCCGATCTTTGTCTTCGGTAGCCCGCTCGGCGGTATGCCCTCTCGGGCTTCTCTCCTGTCGACGCCCCGACAGCTTTCGCCCTCGAGGCGTCGTCCTCACGCGGTTGCCTCACGTCGGGTGACCGGACAATTCCCCGGTCCGATCACCCGAAGCCTCGGTTAGGGCATAGGTTAGGTTCGCACATACGGAAAGAATGCCGAACGAACGTCTGGTTAAGAAGATATACAATGCGAAAGTGGAAGGATGTAGGTACCGGGGGAGACCGAGACTAACCTACCTAGACCAGATCGGTCATATACTGAAGGAAGGTGGAGTCAAGACTCTCCGCAACCGGCGAGCGTGTATGAAGAGAATTATGAATGTTGAGGAAGCGAGTGAAGTATGCAAAGATAGAGTTCTCTGGCACTCTGTTCTCTCTGCCTACCCTGCAAGGGATATGGCGTGATGATATGTATGTATGTATGTACCTAAGTAACCTACCTATATTTATAATTGTTTATGAAAATGAATGAATTTTATATCAAACGAACAATAGTATTTTGAAACTTTAAGGTATTATAGGTCGTATTTAGTTAGTAATATTGACATGAAAATTAAAATATTCAACTGAACATAATTAGAGAAGATTTAAGAGAAATAAACTTACTTGATCCCAGCTTGACGGGCCTGAGCAAGAAGCAGCACCTGGAGGCATGGCAAGGGAGCCAACACCGACAACACCCGGAAATACACCTCCTCCCATGTCTGCAGATTCGAAAAGACGCAGCACGGAGCGATCCCTGATGTCTCGAAGATGGGCTCTGAACAAAATTTGTGAAACTTTAATTTTGAAAGAAGTCGTCATCAGCTTATCGGCGTTGACTTTTGAATATAAGTCTTTCTTACAGGGAACATTAATGCAATAATCCTCATGCATGGCAGGTGGCTTAATCGGTCGCCAAATGGATATGAATTTTAAAACAGGTAAAATTCATTAGGTAAAGCACGCTACGCTTTACAATTACAGGTGTAACAGCAAAATAAACCTGTATTTTTTTATGCAGGCTATGATGCAGTTACGCCCCGTTAATACTGTCCGGGGCGACGTTCGGGAAAGAACGGCGCGCGACCCCATAGATCCGCCCTACATGTAGCACTCTTAACCGTACTGGAAGCCGGTCTTTGTCTTCAATGGCCAAAATAAATATGTGAAAAGAAAATTGCTGAATAAGAAGGAATGAGGAGTCTATTCTCGTATCATCATCTAAATAATCCGAAATTTTATAGTAACCTTTTTCCATAATATCTTCGTTAATTTTAGGTATTTTATTGTACAAGCAAGCATATGTTTATGAGACTTGATGACGTAACCGATGTCCCATGAAAGACTCGTTAATCCTTTAGAGACGAGTAATATATATAATACCATTTTTATTTATTCCGAGTATTCACGTTATGAAATCTAATATTTTTTTACATAATAACATTTCATCATCGTATATACTATATACATATATATATATATATATATTAAATATCTCTCTTAGAATAAAACTCTTGGGCCTTGATTATAAATTGCGCGGACTGAACTTTTTTGTAAAACAAACATTCAATTCAATTCCGCGGAGCATATTCTCAGTAATAAGAGACGTTCTTTATTACTGAGATGCTCCGCGGAATTGAATTGAATGTTTAACGTATATATACGCAGACAACATCTATGCAAGAGAAGGAAAACTCGAAATAAAACCCTATACTAAAACCGTTTCACTAGCGTGGTATAGTAGGTCAGTTAATCTCCTATTGTGGAGAAGGCTCTATCTCATCATTTAGACAAATATGAGTTGAGATCGTGTTGATGTATTAAAGAATATTAATTAAATCTCAAGTTTCTCTCCTGAATGTTATTTGTCAAATGAATTCATAATATTATACATTCATTCTCATTGAGCCGTTTGTTTCTGCGATTAGCACATTACAAACAAACTCGGCTGATTTTTTTATGAATATGTTAGGTACATTCAACTAATTGAAGTACATCCGGATACAAATTTAAAACCTAACAGTAAAATATCCTCCAGATATCCGAAACCTCGACATAGAAGAAGAGGTACACTTTTATGCATACTCATTAACATATACAAATTTCCCACATAATATTTTCTCGAGGAGACAAATTTTCTTATGAATATAACAAACGTGTAGTAAACTAAGGAAGACTTTGGTAAACTAATTTGCCGTAATGGGAACTTCTTTGTTTGCTTTTGCCCTTCTTTTAAGATCTTGTCGGAACGGAACTACATGTACGGGGATTGCTAACGGTTACGTTTTATGATTTATTATAACTATATATCATTTTTCTGGTGCCTGGTTATCCATAGCTCTTAAACGTGTTAAATTCATCATCTTAGGGAAAGAAACTTACCACTATGGTACCTGTTTAAGGGGAGGGCATTTACAAATATATCAAGTTTGGTAATAGAGGTGGGGTAAACCGTTTAGGTATCTGTCACTCTCGATATATGAAAATCAAGGACTTTTCAAACCTAAAAATGATTTTATTTTTCTCACATTGCACTTATAGGATAATATTATCATACATATGTCAAGAAAAAACATTCGTTTAAACGTATTTGATATTTTTTTAAAACAATTATTTTGTTTAAAGTAAGAGAAGTTAATAAAAAAAATATTTGAGGACGTCTGGATTAAATATTCTGGATCTGGACCGACGATCACGACCGTAAAAATTAATGTATCGAAGTTTTTCTTTTATTAAATCTTCATAATCACAACGCGCTGTTTCCTTTCGAAAATAGGTTGGTAATTCTTTGTCGTTTAGTTGCAATTAATAAAAAACTAAACTATTTACTCTTTAGTGTATGTATATCCTATGAAAATTGGGTTCGTTTACATTTTTTTGTTCGTCCATTCGGACAGGCAAAGGAAAGAAATCCCATACAGCCTATACAGCTATGTTTAGCACTACGTCGAGAATGGCACGAAATTTCAAAAGTATTGTATTTTTCCTTCATTTTTATTTATGACATTAACTCATAGTAAATGATAAATAATATAAAAATTATGAGGCGTGCACTTTTGGAATTTCCAAATTATTTCTTTTTATTTTAGGGTACAGATAGCTAGCAGTTCACCTGATGGTAAGTCACGACTGTCGTCTATGGACTTCAGCAATATGGTGAGAATAGAATACGGGTAGGAAGTGAGGCGATGCATTTAAGCCTTCGGCTCTCTCGCTCATAAAACAAAACAGTGTAGCAAATTACTTTTACTCACAAGTCGATATTTTCATCATGACAAATCAAAGAAAACTGTCATGATTTGATGATAATGAACTATTTCTATCAAGAACATAGCAGTAATCATTAATTTCAATGTTATTAAAATCACGATCGCTTTAATTCACAAACTGACAATCCCATCAATGTTATGACAGGTTGCTAATGCTTTGTGGAAAATTATTAAGGTTCACCTAGTCTTCATCGGCCCGTGTAAATCAAAATTATGGTCAAAATATTCCACACGATTTCCTTACGTATCGCTATATAAATTAAGATGAATTTGCCCTGCGTTTGGTTTCTCACTTAAATTCGATACAATACAAAATTAATAAACGAAGGCCTTACCGCGTAAATTATTAGAAAATGACGTCACATTGTCCTTTATAATTAAACAGGTTGCATTCTGTTATAAAATATGTTTCCAACATTAATATTAGGTATACATGTCCCCTATTATGTAAGTTACGAATAACATAATATGTTATTTTCTCGTGGTTAAAAATCAGCTGAAAGTAAGTTCATTGTAAGTATTGGCAACACCAATATTTTGAGAAACTTATAACACCAACTTCTAATATGACTTGTATGCTAACCCTAAAGAAAATACAAATGATCGTGTGCGTACCTCATATTGTACTGGGACTGAATGCATTTTATCACTATTAATCATGTTTATAATATAAGGCTGCGAGATAAATATAACCAAACTATACAAAAGCAGGAATTGTTATTTCATTTTAATAGTGCCTGAAAAATGTAATTATTAATTAAATGTTCAGCAGTAATTGTTCTTCCGAGTGTTGATAGAATTAAAATACTATTCATCACCTATATCTTGCTATTGTACCAAATAAAATAACTGCAAGGCAAGGGAAATTTAAGACCATACATCCACCTGTATATTATTTACTTGCTACCTGCCATCGCTTCGATTCGGCTTTCAGTCCCTCTGTCCTCGCATTTTAAATCTCTAAAAACTTCTAGGATTCATTTTAACGATAAGTTATGAAGGATAATTTTAATGTATATAAAATACTCCACGTGTATAAAGTATATAATTCGATAAGGAGTAATAATCATCATTCTCTTGCACTTATCCCAATTAACTGGGGTCAACGCAACATGTACTCTTCTTAAAACAGTAAAAGTTATTTTCAGTAGTTTTATGATTGGCCGCCTGCCTGACGTCAAACCTTCTTGGGAATGCAATTGTTGATCAGACGGTATCAGGTGGAATTGGTACAAATCGATATAAAGCTCTTAGCCGTCTTTTACGACATCCATGAGCAAAGTAAGGGTTGGGAGTATCCGTAGCCACCACACAGCGCATAAGGAGAAATACTATATTATTAAAAATAATTTCGTAAAAATAACTCATTATTTTTTCATTATCTGTAAAAATTCCCTCCCCATCGCCATTGGGCTGGTCACTGGTACTGAACACTTGACATCCGTGGCTAGCCCAGCGGGTTAGCCTTTTGTGTACCATCCCCCGTTGACGCCTCGGCTTGCCGTCGGAGCGTCGCCCTCTCGCATTCAGCCTCTCTGCGGGTGATGGACTATTTATTATAGATACCGGTCCAGTCACCCGCGGCCTCAGCTAGGGCGGTATCAGGCGCAGATACTCGCGCTAGTGCCGCCCTATGCATCGGCGGCGGCGCGTGTCACCAAAGACGATTTCCTCTCGGACCCGCCTCGCCGCCTCTTGCCCGCGAGACGACTGTCTCGCAAAAGGCGGCGACCGCTTCCCAGTTCCTGACGCTGTCGGGCATCGCCTTAGTGATGGTCGCTGTCGGGCATCGCCTTAGTGATGGACAGTGTCGCCCCGTACCCGCTTCACCGGCACCCTCCGGTGAAATCCGGCGAACATCTCCGCATCCAAGTCCTACGGGGGCGTTTTATTTTCCCACGAGGGAGTGTTTGCGGCCGACAGACTGTAGATTAACCTTAAGAGATAAACATTTACCATCAAGGACTCCCTTGTAGATCTTTTTACACACATACAATTATGTAATAAATTATTTTTATATGTTTTTTCGCAAGGGTTAGCTAGCGTTTGCAATGTAAGCGCACAAAAATAAACTTTTACGACATCACATTACAAATCTTTTAAATACGCGGCTTTTTTCTACTATTATATGTTACATGCATTATACACATAAATCTTTAACTTGAATCACTCTGTCTATTAACGAAAATTGTATTAAAATCCTTTACATAGTTTCAAAGATCTAATCGTACAGACAAAGGTGAATTCATTGTTTTGTCCTATGCATAGATGCGGATTGTACAGTGTATTAATTTGTATCTCTTTTCGAATGAGACCAAACCATGTAGTATATTTTTGTACGACCTGTTGCGGGCCCCCTGCCGCATAAGTCTCACAATACGCTTTGGGCGGAGTACCATTATGAGCAAGCTTGCATTAAACTTATGAATCTTGTTAACAATAAAAGGTTATATAAAATAACATTATTGTACGGAACTTATATAGAATCTATCTATTTTATATTGTTTTAATAATCGATGGAAGCAATAGTTTAAGGCCTCAATAACGTACATAGCTTTAAAAAGAATGCTCTTTTAAAGTCATAAATTTTTATTACATTCTATTAAATATTTTTCTTAATATATATAATATTACTTTCTGATACAACAGTTTTCAGATCTTAACTGCTTTAATATATTAACTCTATGTTTTTAAAAGCTGTACGTCTTTTAAAAACATATAGCTAAGAATAGGATTGAATTTTAAGTGGTTTGGCTAATTTAAGGCTAACCTTATCTTAATATATATATAAACTAGCTTCTGCCCGCGGCTTCGCCCGCGTAAAAGGTTGTTTTCCTAAAGTTTTTCATCCCTTATTTTTATTTACCCCTTAAGGGTAATTTTTTTTACGAAATATTCATGTCATATTTATTTATACCTAATCAATAGCCTAAAAATAAGTTTCAAGCTTCAAAAATGGCGATAATTCCTTACAACTTTTCATCCCCTTTTACAACCTTTTTTTGCATTAAAAAGTAGCCTATGTCCTTTATCAGCCTCTAGACTATCTGTGTACCAAATTTAATTTAGATCAGTTCAGTAGTTTTGGCGTGAAAGAACAACAGACAGACAGACAGAGTTACTTTCGTATTTATAATATCTATTAATTACGCATCACGTTGTTTGTCCACGATGGACTCCTAAAGTACTTAACCGATTTTAATCAAATTTGCACAGCATATGTAGTTTGGTCCAACTTGAAAGATAGGATAGCTTTCATCTCAATTTATAGTCGCAAATTTTTTTTATTGGAAATCATTTTATTTACAAGTATCTGTTATCTCTAAACGATTCTATCAGATGGCGGTATATGTTGACTGGATTGAGTAAGTAGTTAATAGATGGCGCTATATTAAACGTACCAACGTTTCATATATGTACAAATGTTTCATATAAGCTACAATTTATTAGCATAACCACCACGTGATAATGAGGCTACCTTAGCCACAGCAACGCGCCAGGTTTGCTAGTTTAACTATAAAGCAAAGAAGATATATTCGAAAATTTTATTATATGCATTAAGGTAGTATTCTAGTCTATAAATTTGAAATAACTGATTTTATTTACATAGTTTAGAACCGCAAAAAAATGCTCCTAAACGGATTTCAAAATGCGAATTATTTTCGGGGATATAGCGAATGTTGTGACGCGATATCTAAGCGAAGTTAGAACTGATCGCTCTGATCTGCGAGCTTCTGCTGCTTCAAAAGAAGGCAGAACAGGTCGGTTAGCAGTAAGAACTTTGCAAGACACTGCTTATGAAAAAAAAGGTCCAATTTATGGATCTCGTATCGCCGATTAATCCAAAGTTAGTATTAGATATTATTATCTGAGTTGTTCACCTGGAATTGTTTCTCAAACTACAAACGCGGTCAAAAAAGGGGGTAAAATATTTTTTTTTATGACGATGCAATTTTGTGACCTTTTTTTCTTTGGCAAAAGACAACCCGATAGTGACATTACTAATGAAGAATTTTTTAGTTTGTTTGTTTTAGATAACTAAAAGAGTTGATGAGAGAGAAGATTTTTGAATTCATGAAAGACAGAATCATGACAACCAGAGAGCACCTTTTTCTTTGTAGCTCTAGCTTCAACGCCCTGTAATTCAACGATCTTTTTTATTTTATTTTTCCATTTTTTTTATATTCTTCAAATATTAATAAAAATCATATAAAAAATGGATCGTGAAAATGATTTTCATATTTTTAACCTAGTTTGAAAAATGCCTAAAATTTAGGCTTCTAAATCAGAATAACCCTTAACTATAATTTGTTCTGAATAATTACGTGTTATCCGCGTGGTGACGAAGTAAGATTACAATTCACCACCCTCCTTCCTGACTGTGCATATCGTAAAATCGACTAAGGGATGTAATATGCTAATAACAACCACTATAAAACAAGGAAAACTAGAAATAAAACCTACTACTAACCCGCCTGATGAACATATATTTTGAAGGAGGATGATGATGAAATAATTAGTTTCATGTGTCATGATTACTTTTAAATATAAATTCAGATATTTATAAGTCTTTAAAGCTAGCATTAATAATAATCTATAACAATTATTAAACGCGTCCTTTGTCAAAACAGAAATCATCGTCAAAAAGGAGAGACCTTTACGATTTTTCAGAACGGGATAAATAATTAAATCTTCCAAGACCAATCCATTTTCCGTGGATATGCAGAGTAAGAATACTATTCACTATTTTCATAGCCAATATAAAAGAAGGAGGAAGAGGTAATATAGAAGAAGACAACTGAGATACCTCAGTATATACGTAACTAGATAATTTCACTTCAAGGGGAGACAATTTCGAAATGTAATCCTATATATACATATATATAATCGAATTTCGATTTTGAAGTTTGTTGCAAGTTTGTCATTCAAATTTTTTCTGTAATTCTTATTATTCACGAGATAAAAAAAAAACGCAAATTTCATGGAATAATCAAGTTTAAGATGCCTGTACTACACCGCCGGTTCAAGTTAGGGCTTGGCCGCAATGGACACTTTTGTAAAGCATTCAATTAAAAAAAAATAATGATAAACCACTGAGCGAAAGATAAAAAATCAGAGTTTCTGTGTATTTTTAATGGGCAATCTTTACACGCCTTGGTCGAGGACTTGGCCCAAACTTTCAGGGAAATCTTTTTTGGGTACTTGCAACGAAATTTCACGATAGGACCGAAAAAAAAGAAAGTTGAAAAAGAAAATCACCCTAATATACCCACCTATATGGCAATCTGTTAATTTCATAATAAGTTAATTAAATTGTAGAATAAAGCGGTGCTTTGTAAAACTAGGTATATGGGCTGAGGAGAAGAATTAATCAAATTATGTAAATATGAAATAAAAAGCCAATAAAATTCACAATATTCACAATGCGTGTCTATTATTTCAAAACTTAACAAATAAATGAAAATTCATTATATAATTAGAACAGGGTTTCCAATTATGGTTTGGCGGTGTACTCCCTTAATTCATACGTCCCTATTGTGTATCACTTCCATGCTCAGACCTTTTCTACGTGTGGATATAATTATTATATTCTAGGCAATCCAACAGGCTATTAATTCTTTTTTTCAATATATATCTCATATCGTATGTTCAATATCATCGCCATTTTTAATCACATGATCCAACCTAAGTATATAAAAAATCAATAACCCAATCATAAATAAAACATTTGATAAAACAATTTAAATTTATAATAAATTAACTAAATATATTATTTTTCTTTTATTATAATAAGAAATAAATTATTATTTGGATAATTATTTAAAATTTGGAATTCACTAGTATGTTTATACGAGATTCTTAATACCAAACGTCGCTAAATTGATATAGAATAATTAAAAAACGTAAATCCTATATATTCTCTAATAATCTATAAACGCGAATTATAAAAATAATTGTAACAATATAGATAATATAATATTTTTTTTATAATCGAGTATGTAACAGATTGTTTGAATTAAATATAAGTACTTACGGACACCTGTAGTCATGAATGTGTGTGAAACTTCGGCTTGGTCGCATTGTTCAAGGTTAAGATAACTTTTATGTCGAACAAATGTACGAATGGTACAGCGGCGGGAGATAAACTGAAGCTTCAGTGATGGGGTGGACCGCCCCGCAAGGACTACCCCCCAAGCTCCCGCCAAACGCTCATATTAAAAGTAACGCAATGTATAACAGATAATTTAGAAATATTGAAATAATTTTAAATAATCTATTTTCTGATGCAAATATATATTATATGTTTATAAAAATAAAAAAATAAAAACTAAGGAATAAATCTTATTTATGGCAACGTATTAATTTTTCTATGAGACGTTCATTACACTGATTATTTAAAATATAAGAAAATGACTTTAATAATGTAAAGAAAAATATTGCTCGTATTCTCTCTGTCCTAAACTGAATATTTCAGTGCGTTAGAGTGAGAGCGGTCTAAGTCACGCTCCCTGTTTCTGAATCAGTAGTGCATTCATTTGAATCATCGCTTAGCCAGGTCAGTTCTGACAGAATATATTACAAGTTATATTATAACCATATTGATTTATAAAACGTTTACTAAACTAAAAAATATAGTGATGTTAAATTAAAGGTAAAGTACCTATACCTTCTTTCATAAAATTGTTTTTTTTTTATAGATAACGTCACAGAGCGCCGAAAAAAATAATACAAGCTTTCGAGCAAAGTTTAATTTCGTGTTTTGGTGATAAGATATCCAATAACTATCGGTGGTACGGTATAATACCGCTCGCGGAATAGTAGACAGTTCGATTTCAAGATAGGAAAAACGAACATAAAATTTTATAGCTAGAATGTAATTTATATCAATTAATAATTGTATTATTATAAAGTAAGCCGTAATTAGGGGACGTCCATTAATCACGCAATCTTTTTTTTTAGCATTTTTAACCACCAACCCAAGCCTTGGTGATACGTGGCGAGGTTTAAGACTATTACCCTCCCTCCACACCAACATCACGTGTCTTTTTAGTACCTACAAAGAAGTAGCCCACGGCTCATTATATTCTCGGTTTTTGCTTTTTTATACTTCGCAAAAGGGTCTTTATACAGATCTACTTTAAACTTCGTTTGTTGCCTGACAACGGCAAATCAAAGTCACACTACACGCCGCTTTTCAGTTTAGTAATCTCAGCGTTTGACGAAAAAATAAATACACGTGATGTCTTACCACACCCCCTTGTGATATTTCGTTATTTTTGTCAAACTAATCCCCCACCCCCCTTACAAACCTCACGTGATTAATGGACGGCCCTTTAAATTTTTGTGTTAAAAATTTTTGTGTTAAAAATGTATATGAGTCAAGTTATAAAAAAGTAGGCATTACAAACTTAATTTTTGTTATTCTCGGGTTGACAAGTTAAAAATACAATAAAACGTTTGCTTGATAATGGGGGTGGTAAAAACCACCGACACCTGACAAGTATGGCGATTATAAAATTATTTCTACAGTACGAGACTAGGACTTGTTGTTAGGTTAACCATATATTCAACAATAGTCATCTGTAGGCAGATTGAATAAATCTTAAATGAATCATCATTCTCCTACTTTTATCCCAATTACTTGGAGTCGATACAATATGTACTCTTCTTTCATAGTACTTGTAAGAGCTATTGGTTTTATGTCTGCCAGGCGTCAACTATCCTTAGGCATGTAATCGTTCAACGAGATAGCCACCTGGCGCGAGGACGCCCGCCAAGAAGTCATCGCCCGTTGGGCTACGCGGCTGGCCCTCCGGCCCATACTGATGGAGTGGATGGAGCGGCGGCACGGAGTTCTCTCTTTCCGGTTGGTGCAGGTCTTTTCGGGGCATGGCCTGGCATTCTGCCACCATTGCAGTAGCGACGAGGACACAGCGCAACATACGCTCGAGGTATGTTCGGGCTGGGACGGGCAGCGCCGTGACCTCGTCGCTGTCATCGGTGCCGACCTGACGCTGCCGGCTGTTGCGCGAGCGATGGTCGACAACGTCAGGAATTGGGACGCGGTCGCCGCCTTCTGTGAGGCTGTGATCTCGCAGAAGGAGGCGGCGGAACGGGCCCGGGAGGATTCCCGTGACCCGGGCCACCACCCGCGGCCGGGGCGGCGCAGGCGCGAGTACCTGCGCCTGATGCCGCCCTAACAGAGGCTTCGGGTGATCGGACCGGCGAATTGTCCGGTCACCCGACGTGAGGCCACCGCGTGAGGACGACGCCTCGACGGCGAAAGCTGTAGGGGCGTCGACAGGAGAGGAGCCCGAGAGGGCATACCGCCGAGCGGGCCACCGAAGACAAAGATCGGGTACCGGTGGCCCGCTCACACGGCGAAGAAGAGGTGCTTGCAGGGTGGGGTAATGGGGTTGCGCGCCGCCTCTTCCGTCACCCCGGACCGATTTGGCGGAGTGCGACGTCCATAGCCCACCGCAAAAAAAAAAAAAAAAAGGCATGTAATCGTTGTCCAAACGGCATGAGATGAAGTTGGCCCAGGTCGTTATAAGGCTCTTAGTCGTCTTTTACGACATCCACGAGCAAAGTAAGCGTTGGTAGTATTCGTAGTCGCTACAACACAGCTTCAATCTTAAATAAATGATTCTATTATTTTGTAGATTGTCTCTAAACAAATATTAGCTAATCGCAAAACACACGAGTCATAGGTAGCCAAATACTTATAGGCGCGGCCTAGTTTGAGAGAAATACAAATAAAATGTAGCGTCAATGTATTTCTTGAATGGTTTTTGTTAATTAGGGGACGTCCATTAATCACGTGATCTTATTTTTAGCATTTTTTAAACCCCCCTCGCCCTTGGTGACACGTGGTGAGGTTTAAGACTATGACACACCTCCCCCACCGACATGAATTTTCAGTACCTATAAAGAATTAGACCACAACTCATTATATTCTCAGTGTTTTCCTGTTTTATACTTTGCAAAAGGTCTCTATACAGATCACCTACTTTAAACGACTTCGTTCGTTGCCTGGCAACGGCAAGTCAAAGTCACACTACATGCCGCTTTTTAGTTTAAAATCGCAGCGTTTGACGAAGAAATAAATACACGTGATATCCTTATTTATTATTACTACAACCCCCACCCTCCCCCCTTGTGATATTTTGTGATTTTTAATTCTCTTGCATACATATTATATGGATATTTTATCCCTAAATATAATCTTTTACGATCACCCATGGGTAAATAGAGGATGGTGAATTGTATTCTTACTCCGTCATCACACAGAAAGGATAATATATATATATATATATATATATATATATATATTAGCGATTTCTAGAATATAAGTTAAATCCTTCCTTAACCAAAAGAATTTTAATTTCTGTGTAGTAGAGAGTAGTTAGTACTAGCAAAACATCAAATAGTTTGGAAAATCCAAAAGTGCAAGCCTCATAATTTTTATATTATTTATCATCTACTATTAGTCAATGCTATAAATGATAAAAAGTACTTTTGAAATTTCGCGCCATTCTCGACTTAAAAAACATAGCATTGTAAACGAACCCATGACTGTACGGGATTTCTTGCCTTTGCCTGTCCGAACGGACGAACAGAACCAGAAAAAAAAATGTAAACGAACCCAACACCTCAACGCTTCGCTTAATCGGCGTGCAATACGTTATTCTCCTTTTAAAAACTACTATATATGTATAGATACGCTATTCTGAAAATATTTTTTTCGTCTAATAACGAAAAGTAAGTAAATATTCTACATTTCAAACTTCTATTTCTTATTCCAAAATTTATTTGTTTCATTTGCGTGTATCAACTTTTAAGAATACATGTTTAATAATGTATGTAAACGTCCCATTGGCAGGATAACCTGGCAATGGGTCGTACAGGTACGAGTCACATAAATAATAAATCTCCTACTAATACGAGTAGTGTAAAGTAGTTATACCGATTGTATTTTTATTATAATTAAATTAAAGTGTAATCGTAGTTACTACCTAGTCTAAGATTAGTATGTGTGTTGTTGTATATCACAACATTCCAAAGATAACTTGCCATCAAACGGATGGTCGGTAAAAAATTTTACCAAAATCTTATTCTATTCTTCTTCTACCAGTACTAGACGGAGAGAATATTCTCCAATCTCATTTAAAAGTAAGATAAGTGCAATAAGATAACTATGTTAGAAAAAAAAATAGAATAAATAATTTTAAATCTAAAATTAATTTTTAAACGCTATATGTACCTAAAATCTATAGAGGCAAATGTAAGTAGCAATTCACCAATAAATCATTTTATATCGTTCTTTGAAGAGTGACAATGTTCTTAGTTGATAAAGTTAGTAAAAGAAAATGTTAAAAAAAGGTGCATTAATTCACGGCGAGGTTTCAATCGCCTTTTACCTGAGTGCTTTTAGCAAAAGTCAATTAAATATTAGATTAGAAAATGGAGAGATGTTTCATTCCTTTTACCACTACAAAAAGTTGAAGGTCCTATATATAACAGACAATGTATTAATACTTTTTGTTTTGTATGTCAACAGTGGCCAGATTTTAGTTTCATTATTGATGAACATTGGACTTCAAAGAGTATATATACTCATAACTCTACGACTCCAAAACAAATTAGATGTTGATATGTTTAAAACTTTAAATTGAAATTTAATTTTATATCCACAAACATAAATTTGTTAATTGATTATGTATTGTATATTCATATGAACAAACTAGTCTATTGAGTCAGAAACTATTTCTAACAATATATGAAATATGGTGTATAACTCAATCAAATAATATTAAATATTTGACACCTGAATGATTTACAACGTGGTATTACACCACATTATATCAAGCCAAGAGTCTCCAAAACCGGCGAGCGTGTATGAAGAGAATTATGAATGTTGAGGAAGCGAGTGAAGTATGCAAGGATAGGGTTCTCTGGCACTCTGTTCTCTCTGCCTACCCTGCAAGGGACATGGCGTGATGATATGTATGTATGTATGTATGTATATCATCATCACCATTCTCCTACTCTTATCCCAATTACTTGGGGTCTATACAATATGTACCTACTCTTCTTTCATAGTACCTACATATTGTAAAAGTTATTGGCAATATTTTTATGACCGGCGGCCTGCCAGACTTCAACCCTCCTTGGGAATGTAATTGTTGACCAAACGGCATCAGGAGTTGATCCAGGTCCTTATAGGGCGCTTAGTCTCCTAAAATACTAAACCGATTTTAATCAAAATTGCACAGCATGTGTAGTGATCCAACTTAAAAGATAAGATAGCTTCCATTTCAATTTATAGTCGCAATATTATTTTATTGCAAATTATTTGTCTATTATTTGACTGTCACAATTTTCTGTTATCTCCAAACGATTCTAACAGATGACGGTATCTGTTGACTGGATTGAGTAAGTGTTTAATAGATGGCGCTATATTAAACGTAAAAACGTTTCATATAAGCTACAATTTATTAGCATAACCACCACGTGTTACTGAGGCTACCTTAGCCACAGCAACGCGAGACCAGGTCTGCTAGTAATATATAATTATTTCTTATTAGTATGACTTCTCATATAAAATCACGTCAGCTATTGGTACTAAATGTCGATTCACGACGACTTTTTTTCGATCCACAAACAATTATTCTATATATTTGTATAAAGAAAATATATGTCAGTCAGTTGTATGCTTGTAAAATGGACCTTAGTCTTCCGCGACACACAAATATTCCTCACAGCATGGTGTTGTTTTCGAGTATTCATTGTAGGCTTTATTAAAATAATTAATATTCGACGATCTCGACCTTATTATCATTCAACGATCATTGAATGGGTCTGATTATAAGCTACTCACACGATGAAACAAAGGGAGCTGCCCACTCAATTATTTTAGAATATTACACAACAATATATACCTAGCATAATTAATATTAAACAAGTTTAATACCTTTTATTTTATTTTTATTTATAAAAGCGTGGGGTTTTCATCCCCAAAATAGTAAGCAGTGAAGTAAAATTAAGAGCATTTGGCCAGACAAACCTTAATCCAACCTAATAGTGGTCAATCAAATTAAGTATTGTAGTTAAATGTAATATACAAATTAAGTAGTGGTGAATCAAGTCAGAGGAAAAATTTAAGTTCACACTAGGTTCTAGACTGCTGGTGTAAGTCTTAACCCGACAGAGATTGCTACCAAGAGAGATTACCAAGCCTTTGGCTTAGGACGGTGATTTTTTTTTATAAATCAATCTCCCTGCCCGTGCTTTTTTTTTGGCGGCGTACTTTAGTGTGGAGCACCCCGTTAATACCGTCCGGGCAAACAGACTAAAAAGAACGGCGTACACGCCGTTCTTTCTGTCGGTACCCCATAGACCTCCCTGCCCCTGAAAGTTTCTTAGGTTTGATATCTATGTAATTCTTTATGATAATTACAAATTAGATAACGATGATGTTTTGATTTTAATATCTGGATATAATATCGTATTCGTTACTTATGTTCGTAAAATCAAAAACAGGAAAAACTTGGTGCACGGTATTACTTTCTTATATATTTCTGTCTTTCTTATATTTTTCTATATATATTTCTGTCTAATAAAATTATCGCACACCCGCGGATTCGATTAATATATGTAGATGTTAAAAATACATAGTCTATGACTGACTTATCATATTTTATTAACGCTGAGAATATATTTTGAAAGCTTTATAGACTTTGTAACTTACGTACGGAAAAATAAAAAGAAACCTGTCTTATATAATATGGATATGACAGAGACACGAGGCTTTTTACGAAAATAACAATAAGCTTCAGTATAGGAACATACATGGCAAATATACTTAAGTAAAATTAATGGATGCATGTGTAAGAATGTTATGATTATAAGGAAATGTATGACGTGGTGTGGCTAAATGTAACTAGACACGATGCCGACATCCGCATGCCTGCATTTTAAATGATAGAACAAAGACAGGAGGATGACGGCTATCTATAATAACTGATCTGATGCGAGGTTAATACATATATTCTTGTGGAGAAAATTAGCTCTGATACAAACCGTACTGAAATTATTCAAAACGTAAAGGTCGGTAGGTAGCCATATTGGCTCATGATTTAAATCCCTCTACAATAACGATATGAATACGAGAGTAACACATTGCCAATTCTATGCAAATAATTGATGAAAAATGTTGGGGTGCTTTCTTTTATATTTTTTAAAAGGACAACACACTGTACTAAGGAAATAAGCCTAATAATGCCAGGGACTTTACAAACATATAATTAAGAGACACAAATTATACGCTCAGATAACGGAAAACATTTTGTGAATGGCACAAAATATTGCCCAACGGGGTGATCAAAGCCGCGACACTGGGTACGATAGATTGGTATCTAACCACTGCGATATCCGTTCATTTAAACTCAATTTCATTATGAAGTAATATGTAAATTATAATCATCCGTGCTGCTTATTCTGTCATGATTTTTGACTTGACATTTAGAAATAAGTTTGAAATTTTAAAAAGTCTCAAAAATAATGTATTAATGCTTGTAAAGTATAATTCAAAAATAATGCTCAAAATGTAAATTGTGGTGGTAATGACGATAATGTCAAATATTATATTATTTTTGGATTTTATATGCAAAGCTTTTACTTTTATCGAAATCTTAATAACCGTGGCCAGCCTGGATAAGGTGAGTCTTAAGTATAGTTTGAAAGCTATTCTTATTATCATTCTTAAGGAATAAATTCATTAAAGGTTTTATAAGTACTCACATAATGCAATAAAATAATCAATAGGAACTATGGATTAAACAACTTTTTAAGTAATGTTATTTTTTTAAATACCTACTCATCGTTCCGGTATTCATGTAGATTTAGAGTCAATTCGAAGCACCAGCTTCGATAATTTATAACTTTGTTTTAAAGCAAATTTCTAACCTTCTTATTAAACTGATTATTCCCTAATTTTCGGTTGTAGTTTAGAAGTTTTATTATAATTACATTTTTTTAGCTGTGTGGTAGCGGCTACGAATACTACCAACACTTACTCTGCTCGTGGGTGTCATAACAGACGACTAAGAGCCTTATATCTACCTGGGCCAGCACCACCTTATGCCATTTGGCCAACAATTACATTCCCAAGAAGGGTTGACGTCGTGCAGGCGGCCGGTCATAAAACTATTGCCTATAACTTTTGCAATATGAAAGAAGAGGGTACTCCTCTTATCTCTCTCTCATATTGCGTCGACCCCAGGTGGTTGGCGTAAGGGAGAATGATGATGGTTCTTTTTTATTGTTCCATTATCCCGACTATAAATTTTTTCGTCTTCCTTAGCAGGACCGGACCGGGCATGCCCGATCTGGACCAGATAAGGTATGTAACGCAGAAAATATATCTGGACCCGATCAGGAAAACCTTATCGGGCCCAGATCAGGCATTCCTGATCGGGTCCAGATCAGGCGTTCCTGATCGGGTCCGGATGAAATTTTACTGATCGGAACCAAATCAATCATCTGCGTTATATATCTTGCCTGATCCAAAACGAGTATGCCCAGTCCAGTCCTTTCAAAAAACATGAATATCTTAAAGAACATGTTTAATAGGTAAAAATATAAATTAATATATAACGTAGACACCTAATGCAGCGCTATATTCTTATCATAGAGAGTCCCAGTGAGCCGTTCCGATTAGGGCGCAACCACCAGATGCTAACGACTGCAACTGTCGCCTGAATTTCTCATTCATGACCTGATCGATCTGTTTTACTCTGATTCGATAACAACTAATTTAATATTAGGCGATATCATTACGCTTCGGAGAATCTTAACACCGCGATTCAAATAATGACGTCATTTTACTAACGCCATCTATTTATTATGACCCATAACATTAAATGTTAGAATGGTTGTTACAATATTATAATATTTCTATCTATATATGATTTCAAATGTTAGGTAGGTACATTTATACATATATATTATTTATTTTTACTTTTTACTTTAAATATAAGTTACTTTTATATTATTAATTAAATATTATTATTATAATTAAATACATATGATTAATTAAAGATTTCAGATTAATCTCTGATGCAAATACAATTTCGCCGTGGCATAAATATGACAATCATGATATGATACTTTTTTGAATTTTGATTGATATTTTTTTTGTGTTACGAAAACTGTTTCTGGTCCTGATATACTACAAGTCTTACTATATACTTGATTATATTTTACATCAGGCTGTCCTTATTTGGTATAGACCTGGTCCTGATCCGGAATGCCTTACTATACTTGATGATATTTCACATCAGGCTATCCTTATTTGGTCCTGATCCGGTATGCCTTACCATACTTGATGTTATTTCACATCAGGCTATCCTGATCAGGACCAGACCTGGTCCTGATAGGGTTTGCCGGATCCGGCATGCCTCATTTTATTCTGATCGGGTCCAGATCCGGTATGCCTTACCATACTTGATGATATTACACATCAGGCTATCCTTATTTGGTCCTGACCTGGTCCTGATCCGGTATGCTTTACCATACTTGATGATATTTCACATCAGGCTATCCTTATTTGGTCCTGACCTGGTCCTGATCCGGTATGCCTTATCATACTTAATGATATTTCACATCAGGCTATCCTTATTTGGTCCTGATCTGGTCCTGATCCGGTATGCTTTACCATACTTAATGATATTTCACATCAGGCTATCCTTATTTGGTCCTGATCCGGTATGCCTTACCATACTTAATGATATTTCACATCAGGCTATCCTTATTTGGTCCTGATCCGGTATGCCTTACTATACTTGATGTTATTTTACATCAGGCTATCCTGATCAGGACCAGACCTGGTCCTGATCGGGTTTGCGGGATCCGGCATGCCTCATTCTATCCTGATCGGGTCCAGATACATGATCTGGTTGAACCATACTTTTTTTCTAGTCGGGATCACGATCATTGATTAATTATCACCATCCTTTTTTTTTTTGGTGGACTATGGATTCGTCTCGCCCCGCCAAATCGGTCCGGGGTGACGGAGAAGGCGGCGCGTGACCCCATAGACCCACCCTACAACTCCTCTCTCTTCGCCGTGCGAGCGGGTCACCGGGACCCGATTTTTAACTTCGGTGGATTATCACCATCCTGCCCTCGTCCAAATAACTTGAAGATGACGCAATATATACTCTCCTACCATCCATACATGTTGCAAATTTTTGGTAATAGTTTTATGATAGGCCGTCTGCCTGAAGTCAACCCTCTTTGGGAACGTAATTGTTGATAAGATAGTATGACATATAGTTGACCCAAGTTAATGTTTAAATCGTACAGCAATCGTTTACTATCATTAGTATTACCATTATTTACATTATTATTATTATTTAATTTAGCAGATTAATTGCTGTCAGCTGTGCCATCTATCAGAAGCCTTTACTGACATAGTTATACAATATATTTTTATAAATCTATTTTCCTTGACAATGTTTTATAAAGAGACTGCGGTAGGTAATGACGTATTTTTAATGGGAAAGTAGAAAATATAATTACTTTTCTTGAAGTTAATATTGTTAAAGTAACTTTCTATCAAAGTCATAACTAAAAGGCAGGGCTGCATCTGAGCCTTTGATACGATGTCTTACCTTTAAATTAATATTCCTTCATAATGCTATTTCTAGTTGCATTGCTTTAACTGTTAATTAAATTATAAAATGACGGACTTCATTTCTTAAATATATTTTATATTTTCAATTCATTAGAAGTCTTTGCTATGATTTTCAAGTAATTTAATATTATATACTATTATATTACTTTTTTTTAAAGATGCCTTATAAATTCCCCGTATGACGACGGAAAAAGAATACAAATGTCGTTACCCCTTGCTGGCCATGGGAGTCGAAAAAATCGGCTAAGGGTCTCACCGGGAGAGTGGCTAGCGATTATCTCCCGGGCAACTTAATAACATCTACCGCGATCGCCAATCCCCCTGCCAAGCGTGGTAATTATGGCATTATTAAAAATAAAATAGATGCACAACAAGTCACGGTAGCGAGCCCGGTGGTGGCGGGTCAGGGAGTGTTTGGAATCTCCAGCCGCGATGCGGCTACCAAACAAATCGACCCTTGGGCATGGTTACACACAACATTCGGACTCTTAGGACTGACAAGAGGGTCATCGAGCTGGAAGAGGCATTGAACAAAATCCGATGGGACGTTGTAGGATTATCAGAAGCACGAAGAGGGGGGAGGGCACGATAATCCTCCAGTCTGGAAACCTGCTCTTCTTCCGGGAGGGAAATCACTCGCCCCAAGGCGGTGTAGGGGTTATCGTTCGTAAGTCTCTCGTACACAACGTAGAGAGAATCGAGAGTGTGTCGACAAGGGTACAAGGGTACATACCTTATACTCAAAATTACCAAATGGTATTCGTTGAAAAAATGAGATAGACTTCATCTTGATGGACAAACGACAAATATACGTGATAAACTCCGGCATACGGCAATCGTTGGAGAACGAGTGTAGCCGACATATCCCGAAGAATTAGTTAATTATGTTGAAATGGCAATAGGCAAGCCAAATCGCTGAACGAACCGACAATCGCTGGGGATAAAAGGTTCTCGAGTGGCGACCACGAATTATGAAAGTTGCAGGAAACCGTTCGATGCAGGTGGCACAGGACCGTTTGGGAATGGCATCTACGTAGGGAGGTCTATGTCCAATAGTGGAAATCTACGGGCTGATGGACGGATGGACTTTCTAAATGAATTCTTTAATTTTTTGTTACTTAATTTTTGCTCGGTATACCTAAAACAATGTTACCTAGTTCTGATTCATATATTTATAAAATTTAGTTAAAATTAATGTTATATGTATATTGTGATATAATTTTATTATTTAGAAGCTAAATAGAAAAACATTATCGACTATTTTATTCATCGTTTCTCTTTTATTTAAAATCCATAGACAAACCATTTATTATCTATCGGTATAGATCTCATAAGCTGAGCACTAGTGTTCAGCTCAGTTAGCTGATAGCTAGAATTTAGTCCTGCGAGGGAAATCAATTGATTACATCATGTCGGCCAAACGAGATTTGCTATTCTTGCGTAATGGGTGTGTTGTGTAATACGGTTGTGTAATGGATTATTTTTGTGAATCACAAGAATAAAAAAAAAAGTGTGTGTGTGTCAGCTCCGACGCACGACTGGAGTTTACTCCTTAAGTACGGTTATCAAAACAGGCGCAAAAAAAGCTCATTTGACTAAAAATAATATTTATTTACATTTCTTAAAACTGTTCAGTGAAGTATTATCTCACGTCAGAAAGTGAAAGGTGCGCAGAATAGGTTGCGCACTAAAAACGTAACGAGGTCATTCGATCACTGGATTTTACTCCTGAAATTTTTCTCATACCGGGCGCCTTATATGAAAATCGATTCTTAAGGAGTAAACTCCAAAAACAGTGGTTAGTATCAAATAGCTACCTGCTCTATAATAGGAATGAAATCAATTGTACTACACCGCATTCTTTTATATGAGAAAATGCATTCTGGCAATATCGTGATAACTTATGGCCTCTGTATTAACGAGATCCATGTAAATTAATGACTCCAGTTTTCGAGCGAATATGATTATTTTTGATTTTATCTTTCAGAACCTCTCATAAACTCTGTGATTTGGTAGTAATTTTAAAATAACCCTTGACCATATATAATAACTGTCGTTCTCTGTAAATACAACTGAAAAATAAATACTAAATAATTATATGCTAACTACTGAGAGACTGCGTTTGATAATAATTAGCATAAATGGTGGTTATAGTCTGACATTCAGCTGCATCAGGAAGGCACTCCGGTATCACGGGGTGCCTGTACCTGGGGCGGCTGGTGGCAGATTATTTGGAGGGGCGCAGCGTTTTCTATAAGAATCGAGTACGGGATGTTGTGCGAACGCCCATGTGGTGCGATATTCCGCAGGGGTCGGTCTTGGGCAGGTGCTTACCGGACACGGAGTCTTCGGTAAGTACCTGCACAGAATTGGAAGAGAAGGGACCCCAGGATGTCACGAGTGTGGCGCGCCATTAGACGATGCGCATCACACTTTGGAGGTATGCCCCGCCTGGGGTCCCCAGCGCCACGTCCTGATGGCGGTCATTGGGAGAGACCTGTCGCTGTCAACCATCATCTCGAAGATGCTTGACAGCGACAGGTGCTGGTCGTCGATGGCCTCCTTTTGTGAGGCCATCATGGAAAGGAAGGAGGCCGCGGAGCGGGAACGCGAGGCGCTTGCGTCCGCTGACTCAATCCGCGGCCAGCGACCGGGGAGGAGGAGGCGCCGTTATGCGCACCTCCTTACACCGCCTTAAGGGTTGACAGGACGTGGCCAGAAGGCCAAGCGTTGGGGTGCCGGGGATCGAATGTCAGTAGACGATCTCTCTGGCGCCCCGTAAAAGCGCGAAAGGGACCACTGTGGTTTTAGTGGGTATTCCGGTCGGGCAGCTGACCGGCGAGTCCCACACTCCCCCCCGTCTCTCACCAGCGGGGGATAGCGCGTAAATGCGTTTCCTCGGGGGAAAAAAAAAAAAAAAGGTGTCGGTCTTGGGCCGACTCTGTGGAGCATCGGCTACGACTGGGCGTTGAGAGGGAACCTGGGGCTGGGCGTAATTTGTTACACCGACGATACACTCGTCACAACTCCTGGAAGAGGCAACTCCTCCTCCCCCCTGGAAGAGGCAGCACGCCTGGACACTCTTGCTACTGAGGAGAGCTTGTCAGGCGGATCGAGGCGATGGGGCTAAAGGTGGCCCTAGATAAGACGGAGGCCTTATTATTCCATGGGCCCCACACCAGTCCACCCATCGACGCCTCGATCACCATCAATTCGGTCCCCATCAGCATCCGGGCCCATATGATGTACTTTAGCCTGGTGCTTAAAGGGCGATGGTGGTTCCGGGAGCATTTCCGTCGACTTGCTCCACGGCTTGTCGGCTCGGCGTCCGCCCTATTCTGGCTTATGCCGAATGTGTGCGGACCCAGCACTACGTGCCAACTGCTGAACGCGGTGGTGGTCCGGTAGATAGCCCTGTACGGCGCACCCGTGTGGGCGGAGTCCCTGACCGTCCGCCTTAGGGCTCTCCTGTGCAGACCACAGAAGGCCATGGTGATCAGGGCCATAAGCGGATACCGCAGCATGCCTGTTGGCTGGATCATCCCCGTGGGACTTGGAGGCGGAGATGTTCGCCGGATTGTACCAGCGGGTGTAGGCGACGCAGGAAGAGGGCGGCACCATCTCGTTCAGCGAGGAGACCGCCTGGCGGGGCGACACCCACCGTGACGTCATTGCCCGTTGGGCAATCGGGCTGGAGAGGCCTCGGATCGGTGTTCGGACCATCGAGGCCTTTCGGCCGGTGCTGATGGAGTGGTTGGGACGGCGGCACGGGGTGACGGGGCATGGTCGTTTCGGCAAGTACCTGTACGCGGTCGTGAGGAGGGCAAGAATACCGTCCTGTTGTCACTGCGACTGCGACGAGGACACGGCGCAGCACACGCTTGAGGTCTGTATGGCCTGGACAGAGCAGCGCCGTGAACTCGTCGCAGCCATCGGTACCGACCTGGCACTGCCGATCATCGCTGAGGCGATACTTGACAGCGTCAGGAACTGGGACACCGTCGCCGCCTTCTGCAAGACAGTCGTCTTGCGGAAGGAGGCAGCGGGGCTGCTGTGAGAGGAAATCCTCTTGGGTGACACGCTCCGCCGCCGGCGCCTGGGGTGGCGTAGGCGTGAGTATCTGCGCCTGATGGCACCCTAGCCGAGGCCGCGGGTGACTGAACCGGGGAATAATCCGTCACCTGCAGAGAGACTGGACCGGGGAATAATCCGTCACCTGCAGAGAGACTGACCGCGTGAGGGCGGACGGGAGATGGTACCCGAAACGGTAACCCGCCGGGCGGGCCACGGATGGCAAGGAAGTGGTACCAATGGCCGGCCCAATAGCGATGGGGGGAGAATACGGTGTGTTATGGGGCCATGCACTGCCCTTCCGTCGCCCCGGACGGAACAGGCGGCGTGTGTCCGGACCATAGCTTACACAAAAAAACCATAAATGGTAAAAACGAAATATAGTCAATTTTATTTCAGATACAGTTCTAATTTAGTTAGTACCCCAAATAACAAATGTCTTCTCTCAATAACTACACTATAAATATTGCAATAATATTAATAGTTATTGCCGCGGAGAATAATAAAACAGTTTACTAACCTGTCATCTTCCAGTTCGTAAAACATGTCCTTAGAAGACTCGTGGATGTAAATTTTCACTTTTGGACTGTCCATGTACTGCATACTAAGTTGTTTAGGGAAAGATCTTACGAAAAGAGCCTTCACGGTATCAATAGATGTGATCTCGTTAGGTAGTAAAGCGCGCTTAGTTTCATTCCTATACTGCAGAAAAACCAAACCTGCAATAAAAATGAAAGTTTTTAAACCTATTAGGCATGAGCCTGAATTACAAACTACTGAAGTTGCATAAGGCGTACGTTGAGCTTTCCAATTTCCTCATTCTTAATATTTCTCAATTCTCAGATCATATGAGCTGACGTAAATCTATCTACTATAACACGCTCGTAAAAGTAAAGGACCTGAGTTCTATTTTTAAACTTCCTTGTTATGCAGTGATGCTATCTACTTACATTCCGTAATCGATTCTTACATACACACGGGAAGAAATAGCGCAGTGAACTAACTGGACTTTTAAATAATCACGTGAATAGAAGAACTGTGTCTACTGCGGAATTAAAACTAACTGTATTTATACTCCATCATTGTATCGAAAATTAAGTATTAAGAATACGGAATTACAGTTTTCAAAAATTTACTTTAATAAAATACGTTGAAATACTAAAATTTTAAAAGCATAATAGTTAATAGACTACGAGAGGGCTCAAATTGAATTAAAATCGCTTTTAAGTCTTTGCTGCACGCTGCATATCGGATTAAAGTGTACCTTTATAGTCAAAGCGAAAATATTTCTTTGAAGTGGACGTCACAAACTGTATCAATGTTTAACATTAAACAGTCTTTGATACCAAAGCATATAGGAAACGGGCTATTTTACGGACTAAATACTCACCAAGAGGTCGCTCCAACGTTTTACTAGGTGTTCGCACGACGGGAAGGGAAGATCTTTGCTTCCCTCCTCGCCTGAACCCAGTAGATGATGTCTCAACCTCTGACATAATACCGGGGTCATCATCAAAGAGAAGATTGTTAGCAGGGGGTTGATAACCACGAGGCAAGGGTGGCTGAAACAAATAGCATTTTAAGTTATACGATATTCACTAGAGTATTAGATTCATAATTGTCCCGTTATTCTATTGACTTTAGCATGCAACTGTTAGTGCTGAAGTATTAAATTGTATCCCCAAAAAGAACCAAGCATTACATTATTGCAAGATTTCTTGAACACTAAAGACAAAATAAAATATAGATATGTAAAATCGAGAAAGTCATTAAATACAATTAAAATAACAAACGGGAAGACCAAGATATGTTCAAGTAAGTCTATGGAACGCATCATTGAAAAAGAAACTTAAGTTTCCTAATATTTTCTCATGATTATTAAGATCCATTATTGAAAGTTATCAATTACTATCGTGAGCTGATGACTGACTGCTAGGCATCTTAATATTCACGGCGCAACATTCGCTCGAGGAATGCTCGGGCTGGGACGGGCAGCGCCGCGACCTCGTCGCTATTATCGGTGCCGACCTGACGCTGCCGGCTGTCGCGAGGGCGATGGTCGACAGCGTCAGGAATTGGGACGCGGTCGCCGCCTTCTGCGAGGCTGTCATCTCGCAGAAGGAGGCGGCGGAACGGGCCCGGGAGGATTCCCGTGACCCGGGCCGCCGCCCGCGGCCGGGGCGGCGCAGGCGCGAATACCTGCGCTTGATGCCGCCCTAACCGAGGCTTCGGGTGATCGGACCGGGGAATTGTCCGGTCACCCGTCGCGAGGCCACCGCGTGAGGACGACGCCTCGACGGCGAAATCTGTCGGGGCGTCGACAGGAGAGGAACCCGAGAGGGCATACCGCCGAGCGGGCCACCGAAGACAAAGATCGGGTACCGGTGGCCCGCTCGCACGGCGAAGAAGAGGTGCTTGCAGGGTGGGTCAATGGGGTCGCGCGCCGCCTCTTCCGTCACCCCGGACCGATTTGGCGGGGTGCGACGTCCATGGCCCACCACAAAAAAAAAAAAAAAAAAAAAAAAAAAAAAAGGCATCTTAATATTAGAATTAAAACGACATTTATAAAAATTACGCGTCCTAATCGATGAAATATACTGTCACCTTATATACTTCCTTCTTCTTTTAAGCTTTTATCAAGTTGGCCAAACAGATTAACATAGGGATTTACATCGAATTTTTCTTCTCTTGCAGTCATAATATCTCTCCTAATGGTATTTTACGAAAACCGCGGGCAAAAGAGGAGGTAGTGAATTTTAATCGGCAAATCCTTTGCACTATCCGCAATATATAGTATTTCGAGATGGCTAAGTGCTGTATTTTAAAGTATATAACATATTATGTTGATTTTTATTTGTTAGAAATCTACCATCATGATGTAGGTATCGGGGGAGACCTAGACTCACCTACCTAGACCAGAGTGGTCGCGTACTGAAGACAGGTGGAGTCAAGAGTCTCCGAAACCGGCGAGCGTGTATGAAGAGAATTATGAATGTTGAGGAAGCGAGTGAAGTATGCAAGGATAGAGTTCTCTGACGCTCTGTTCTCTCTGCCTACCCTGCAAGGGATATGGCGTGATGATATGTATGTATGTATGTAGAAATCTACCATGCTATTTACATGAACAATATATAAAATCTTATATTAAGGTATTGAATAGCCTAACACGTACGTCATGTCATATGTACGAACTTATAGTGTACTCATGTAGATTTTATAAGGGGTCATTCATAAATTATGTAAGACTAAACGTCTTGCTTGGTCTGGGAGGGGGTGTTGACTGAATATTATAACTTCGTACTTATAGTCAAAAAGTGGACATTACGCAAGATATTTACTAATTTTAGTCAAAACTGTGATAGATTAATAAGATTAATGTTATTGCAGTGAGTTAATGATACCTACTTGTAGTAAGATTGTAATAAAAGATATTTTTAGAATAAACGGAGTTATATTTGATCAATAGGGCCTTGTCTTACAAAAAAATCTTACTAAGGGGCAGGAGGGAGTAGTTGCAATCTTATGATGTCTTATGGTACGGGGGCAGGGGGCCAAATCATTCTTCAAAATCCCTTGGGTAATTTATGAATGGTCCCTAATATTGTAATGCGAATATGTACCTACGAACTGGTTGAAACTACTGAAGTAATGTCACAAATTCTATGTAAATATTTATCGAATCTTAACACAAGACTTCTATAAATCTGAAAAAAATCTTAACAAGATTTAATTTTGAAGCCTTACACAATAAATCTCATGTTTACTAAGTTTATGCAACTGCGCTTCCTAGGTCGAACCATAAAAACCTCTTAACAGATACTAAGCAGATGGCCGAGCAAAAAATGAAGGATGCATTTCATTAGGTGACTTGAGCAATCTTTTGTTGTAGCTTATAAATATATATCGCAACCTTGAGTTAGAGTATCTATTTATTGGCCTTGCTATATTATTATTCCGTGTGGTGACGGAGTAAAAATACTATTCACCACCCCATATCTTACCCGTGGGTGATCGTACGAGACAACTAAGGGATATAAAACGCATATAACCTCTATGCGAGAGAAGGAAAACTCGAAACAAAACCCTATACCAACACGTCTGACCAGCGCGGTATAGTATGTTAATTCCCCTCCAATTACGGAGGAGGCCCGAGCCTAACAGTGGGGTATTTATGGGCTGTGATGATGATATATTACTATGATAGACACTTTACTTTAAGTTTATCTTTTTATATAGTCATGTTATCAGCTTAAATTGCATAGGCGTTCATTATGAGTCCTGCTGGGAACTAAAGCAATGGTGATACCTACTGAATCCATTACTAGATACATACATATCATCACGCCATATGCCTAGCAGGGTACGCAAAAAAAAAACAGAGTGCCAGAGAACTCTATCCTTGCATACTTCACTCGCTTCCTCAACATTCATATTCTCTTTATACACTCTCGCCGGTTTCGGAGACTCTTGACTTCACCTTCCTTTAGTACGTGACCAATTTGGTCGAGGTAAGTTAGTCTCTACTAGAGACTCTAGTTAGGGTTTTATTTGAGTTATCCTTCAATTGCATAGATGTTACATGCATATTTTATCCCTTAGTTATCTCTTACGATCACCCACGGGTAAGATAGGGGGTGGTGAATTATATTCTTACTCTGTCACTACACGGAAATACAATTCGTCCGTCCGTCACTAAACGAAAACGAGCCCAGCAGTGGGACATACATAAGCTGAGACGATGAGGAGATGATTTTTAGAGAATTAAGTACATCATACCGAATCGGGTTCTGTAATTTCTTTTTGTATTTGTAAATATTTAAATAGTATAAAATGCTGCAAAAATAAGGAAAAATATAAGCACTTTGTATTCTTGTAGCCCATTGAAAAAGCAAAAAAACATATTCACCGATTTCATGAAATTTTATAATAAACTCACACTTAATATCAAATCCTAACATTCCATAACAAGCAACTGGAACAATTCTAATATCATTTAGGATTCCAAGAAATTCGGTATTAAAATTGTTCGTTTTACTTTGGGTATTTACCAAAAGTAAAACGCGTATGAGAATGCAGACTCATATTCCATTTTAAAAGTTTGCAAATTCCGAACGAATATTAGGGAAAATGATGTAATAGATAACTGAGATTTAGCATTTAACATGCTAGGTCATTTGTACATCGACTACTACGCGCAAAAGAGGCTTGGGGGACACATTTTATTCTTAAACCGTCACCAGTAACAATAACATCTCAATTATTTAACAATAAATTCAAACAAAGAAGTTATATTAATATTTAGTATATGATTTGATGTTAGTAAAAGCAAAGCGAAATATTTATCACAGTTAGTAAATTAATTGTATCAATCCAAAACTATAAAACAACCTGTTCCTATACCTTTCGCATTCTTGGGTCTAAAATCTTGTTAGGCCTCTGATCCCGATATTTATTGACCGTAGCATATTCAGGTGAATTCACTGGTAACCGCGTAGAATCATATTTCTAACAACACAAAAACAAAATAAAGAAAATTATAAGGAATCGTAAGTCGAGCTTCAGATTTATTACAGTCTTTGTTGTTTAATTTAAGTAATAATTGTTATTTTCTGTCTTTTTAATAATGAAAGAAGCGTACAGTTTGAATAATAAAAATGTAGAAGCAGTACAAGTTGTGTTCCTTTGAAGATCTTTTATCATATTTTTTGTTGCGATATTCCTATACTTTTTTCTGGCTCTTGATTTTATTTATATAGATAAAACTTGAAACATGCCTTCAAATATATTAAATCAAAAACTTCGTGGTACGACGTTCACATCTACGTAACGCCTCCGATTTTAATAAAATTTTGTCAATGAATGCTAAATTTCAGTAATTTGAATAACAGGGTCGTATCATCATTTAATACAATTCTAACTCCAGAGTTGGAGTATTAAATCTGTACAATGTGTAAACAATGTCGGGTAGATGGCACACGTCTCCTTTAAAGACGAAGCGAAGATTGGATGTCATACAACCGTTCATGTTGGTGTAAGTGGCAGCACGATTGGAACGGATTTCCAATAGGTGTGGATTCAAATCCCATATATGACAATTATATTTCGCTCGTAATCAAGTTTTATACAGCGAAGAGAGGCGCTTTGCAGGGTGGGCTTATGGGGTCGCGCACCGCCTCTTCCATCGCCCCGGACCGATTTGGCGGGGCGCGACTACATCCATAGTCCACATCAAAAAAAGGGCTTAGCAACTTGTAAAAAAAGATGAGATGACGAGATCAAATACTACTAAATGACCTATTATACAATTTTCCTGGACATGGCTACAATGTGGAAAACTATTGTGGACTAATGTAACTAATACTTTGTATAAATTACTTCTGTATCAGCAGTTTCGTTAGTTGGATGCTATACCTATTTATTTTTATTATTATCTACCCGCTGAATTCCATGTTATTAATAATAATATCACTATTATTAATATCAATATTAATAACGTCATCCACATTTTTCACTGTTTTATCCTCTCAGTTGCTATGACAACATCAATTGTGCAGAGCACTTGATGAGTGATTTCCCATTATTACCGTTTTTTTGCCCGAATTGATAACAATAAAACACTGCTCTGCATCTATTTATTGCACCGTTATATTATACAGTATATAAACCCTATCGATAACTGTTTATCTCCTTCTTACACAATAAGAATTTTAGAATTCATGTGGTATTTTTCCAAATTAGAGCATTCATACAAACAAATTTCAATAATTGTAGCACAATTGTACAAATAGAATAGCTGATAACGACGTCAATGCAACAATTACTATAACAAAAGAAAGCGGAGACACTCTGAAGATTATCTTAAATTCTGGAGTTTAAGAAACATCCTAAAGAAGTATTCCATTTGTAAAATCTAATAAAGTTGACTGTAAGCTCCTCAAATTTTGTACCAGGTGCCATCTGAAATAAGTCCTTCGGCAATTTTTCACAGTAGCTCGACATTTAAATGTATAATGTTGTTAAATTTCCATTTCCTTGAAAGCCTTATAAATTTATAAAATGATATAAAAAAATATTAACATAAATAATCCTTTTCACATTATAAAATTTATCTTGACAATGATACGATGTTTTCATGAGACGCGGTGGCACATGGTGTCTTTTAAGTTTTCCTTCTATTAAAGAGATGATAGCTTGTAACATAACATAATTAACGTACCTACAGATAGAGTAAGTGAAATGGTAGCTATTTCATTTTTGCTCAATCGTGGTGACATAGAAGAAACAAAAAAAAAAGAATAAAATATATTACTAAATTAGAATAACAGTTTCACTTACTTCCATTTCGACGTTAACTTGCTGGTGATGGGGATGCGTGTAGACGTTGTTGCCAGCCAGGGTGTGACGACGTGGGTCGTCTCGACGGGAAGGTCGTCCGCGCGGCGGCACTCGGATGGTCTCCCCGTCCGACAACCCACCTGGCATATATACACCTATTTTGAAATTCAACATAATCTGCCATAATCGTAAGCATGAGTAACATTTTTTTTCAATGTATTAATAAAATAGAAAGAGTTAGAAATATAATTTTATAAATTATTATAATTATTGTAATATTAATTATCAAAATCCAATTCAGCCATTTTTAGGATTCATGTATATAATTTTTGTATAAAGTTTGTTATATCATCACAATAGTTGTTTATAATTAAATAACTGGAATAAAACTAGTGAATTCATAGTTCCAACGAAGAGGTGTAACTTGAAAATTTTATTGTATAAAATTCTTGTAGAATCTTAAGAGCTTTGTGTGTATATGTGTATATATATATATATATATATATATATATATATATATATATATATATATATATATATATATATATATATATATATATAGAACTATACGCGTCAAAAATTCAATATATCGGTCACAGCTATTATAAATACTCGTATATGTAGCAAAAGGTATTAGAAACTCTGACATCTGATCTAATTCCAAAATATACTCGAATGTTGCCGAGGTCAGACAACATCTACTCAAAACCTAATTGATATTTCTACTCTGGTTATGTTACTTCAATAATAGGATAGTTATTTTTATACTAAATACTATTATTTACTAATACGACTATTAGAAAGATTCGAATCCACCCTAATATCACAAACCAGCTTTATTAATTAATGCCGTTGGCTTTACCAATGAAACCTAAGTTTTGGGTAAAATTTTATATCTCAGCTAGCTGTCGCGGCAGACGTCGTCTTGCCTGGAAAAGTTTTAAGCGATATGCCGACAGCAGCGCCACCTACCGGGACTCTTTGGAATATACATAGAAATTTTCATCCCAATCGGTTCATCCGTTTGACATACCAACAACGGCGCCACCTACCGGGTCCAATTATGAATCTAAACCATTCTCGAATCCCCTCGAACACACACAAACAATTTTAAGGCAATCCGTTTAGCCGTTTAGGAGGAGTTCACTGTCAACACACGTACAAAAGAATTATATATATACTAGTCACAAAAATTAAAGGATATAAAAAAAATTCCAAATTTTTGGGTGATTTTCAACGAGCTGTAACTCCGAGGAAAATAGTTGTACAGAAAAAATAAAAAAAGCAAATTGTAGCTCTAAGTGTCTAGTTTTCAGATATGACTATAAATTTTTTTTATCATGTCCAGGTCTGGAGAAATTCTAAGAAAACAACCAAAAAAAAATTTTTCAAATTTTTTTTTTGTCTAAAAAAAGGTCCACGGTCTTCAAAAAAATTCTTTTGAGTGTTTCGTTCAAAAGTTCTTTTAGAAAATTTAATACTCTTTAATTTGACGTATTCAAAAAGCCTGTACAATGATTTGCCGCGGAGTTATCGTCAATCAAAGCAAAAAAGATCTTTTTAACTTTGATAATCAATAACTCCGGCAATAATGATTGTATAGAAAATTGAAGGAAGGTTTTGAAAACTGCACAATATCCTCTATAAGAAAATGTAAACATCTTTTAGAAAAAAAATTTTTTTGAATTGAAAACTCGGACTGAAAAAAAGACAAAAATTCGCATAATTAAGGATATTTGGATAACTTGGTATAACTTTGGATAAAATGGATGAACGAAAGATATCGTCGGTAATTTTTTAACCTTAAAGTGTCCCCTAAAATCCCTCAAAAATTCAAAGCGCTGCGATTTTTTTTTCATTGTGCCCCGAAGCTTCAAATTCTTTGTTTTTGCAAAAATCACCATTATGAGCAATTTTGTGATTTTTATTAATTTTTTCAATGGAAAAATTTTTTTCTCTCTAAAATCTTTATTTTTTTGATCAAAAAGATTAACTGTTTAAGAACTTTGAAAAAAAAAAATCAGTCATTATTTCAAGAGATATTGATTATCAAAGTTAAAAAGATCTTTTTTGCTTTGATTGACGATAACTCCGCGACAAATCGTTGTACAGGCGTTTTGAATACGTCAAATTAAAGAGTATTAAATTCTCTAAAAGAGTTTTTGAACGAAACAATCAAAAAAAATTTTTTGAAGCCCGTGGACCTTTTTTTAGACGAGAATAAATTTGAAAAATTTTTTTTTGGTAGTTTTCTTAGGATTTCTCCAGACCTGGACATGATAAAATTTTTTTATAGTCATATCTCAAAACTAGACACTTGGAGCTACAATTTACTTTTTTTATTTTTTTTGTACGATCATTTTCCTCGGAGTTACAGCTCGTTGAAAATAACCCAAAAATTTGGAATTTTTTTTATATCCCTTAATTTTAGTGACTAGTGTATATATATATATATATATATATATATATCCCTACTAATCCCTACTAATATATAAATGTGAATGTAAGTTTGTTTGTTACGCTTTCACGCTAAAACTACTCAACCGATCATCATGAAACATTGTACACATATTCTTGGAGGTATTAAAAGTAACATAGGATACTTTTTATTAAAAAAAAATCAAAATTTTTATATGAAAAATAAAAAAATTGTTTGTCAAAAAATCTCAAAATCTAGCTTCTTCAACGCCATCTAGCAGTCCAGTAATGAAGTTCCAGCCCTGAGTATTGTAATACCGTTCCACAGTATTACCGACGGTCAAAAATAAAAATAGGGGATCAAAAACTTTAGGAAAGTAACCTTTTACGCGAGCGAAGCCGCGGGCAGAAGCTAGTAATATATAAAGATAAACGATATGACACTTAACACCAATAATTACATCATTAAAAAAAATATGATATTTAAACTGTTTACCTAAAATTTAGGTACGGTTAGAGTAAAATGGCATTCTAGGCCATTTATTCGATGCTAAAACAACTTTGATGTTAGCAACAGGCAAGCGTATATACACATAGCCTATGTATTTAGCTTAAATCTACATAGAAACGAGCGTTGCAGGCCCAAAATCAACTAACTTTGGGAGCCCTCATTAAACGAAGCAGTTTAATCTACTAATACAACTATATCACCATATATAACACTATATAATAAAACGGTCAAGCGGTTAAACACAATTTAATGATCTTATTTAGAATTATCTAAATATATACCCACAGGATTACACTTATAACGACCTGGGCCAACTCCATCTGATGCCGTTTGGTCAACAATTACATTCCCAAGGAGGTTTGATGTCTGCAGGGTGGGTCGATAGTGGACTTGTCGTTCGCTAGCCCCGCTGTCGCACCACGAGTGAGGAACTGGCGTGTCCTGGAGGAGGCGGAGACCCTGTCGGATCACCAATACATCCGAATGGAGGTCTCCCCTCTCCGGGACCTCAGCAGGGGTCACAGGGCGGACCGGGCTCCCGCATTTCCGCGGTGGGCTGTGGGGCGTCTAGATAGGGACCTACTGGCGGAGGCGGCCATCGTGAACACGTGGCTGTCCTCACCACCCCCAGCGGTCGGAGTGGACGCTGAGGCTGTCCGCATCCGCAGTGCATTAACGCAGGTCTGCGATGCGGCCATGCCCAGGGTGCGGCGTCTACCTCCGAGGCAGGGGGTCTACTGGTGGTCCCCAAGACTGGCGGACCTTCGTGCGGCGTGCATTAGTGCCCGAAGGTCCTACACCCGCAGTCGGCGGCGTCGCCGCGATGTTGAGCGGGAGGGCCAGCTGTACGAGGCGTACCGCAGTGCGCGTACTGCCTTTCGGCTGGCCATCCGGTCCGCCAAGGACGCAAGTTGGCAGGAGATGCTGGACGGTCTCGACCGTGACCCCTGGGGTCGCCCGTATCGCGCGTCGCTGAATAAGCTTCGCGCGCAGGGTCCCCCCCTCACCGAGACCCTCCAGCCCGACCTCCTTCGTAGAGTGGTCGAGGAGCTGTTCCCGCGGCAGCCGGAGCACACGCCCCCGGTCATGGCTTCGCCAGATCACGACCGGGAGGCCGTCGAGAGTGTTCCGCCCGTGACGGAGTCGGAAGTGGGGGCAGCCGTGGCGAAGATTCGTTCCGCCACCACGGCCCCCGGCCCGGACGGAATCCCAGTCCGGGTGTTGACGTTGCTCCTCGAGCATCTCGAACCTCGCCTCAGGCGACTGTTCAACGCCTGTCTGACGTCTGGACAGTTTCCTGAGTGCTGGAAGGAAGGGAGGTTGGTTCTCCTGCCAAAGCCGGGACGGCCCCCGGATTCGCCGTCGGCCTACAGGCCCATTGTGCTTCTGGACGATGTGGGTAAGCTGCTGGAGCGTGTCCTCGCTGCCCGCATCGTCCAGCACCTGGAGGAGGTGGGGCCCGATCTGTCGGACGCTCAATTTGGGTTTCGGAGGGGGCGTTCGACCATCGGGGCCCTGCTACGCCTGAGGCAGACGGCCGCGGAGGCTGTCGCCAGCAAAGGAGTGTTGTTGGCGGTGTCGTTGGACATCGCCAACGCCTTCAATAGTCTGCCATTCAGCTGCATCAGGGAGGCGCTCCGGTTCCATGGAGTGCCCCTGTACCTCAGGCGGCTAGTGGCAGACTATTTGGAGGGGCGCAGTGTTCTCTACGCGAGCCCCGCAGGAGACATTGTGCGGACGCCCATGTCGTGCGGTGTTCCACAGGGGTCGGTTCTGGGGCCGACTCTGTGGGACATCGGGTACGACTGGGCGTTGAGAGGGAGTCTCCCCCCCGGGCTGAGCGTTATTTGCTATGCTGACGACACGCTCGTCACAGCCCGGGGCAGGACATTCGAAGAGGCGGCGAGCCTGGCCACTCTCGGCACCGAGGAGATGGTCAGGCGAATCGAGGCGCTGGGGCTCAGGGTGGCCCTAAATAAGACGGAGGCCCTACTATTCCATGGGCCCCGTGTGAGGCTGCCCATCGGCGCCTCGTTAGTCGTCAACTCCATCCACATCAGTATCCAGGCCCATATGAGGTACTTGGGTCTGGTGCTCGACGGGCGATGGTGGTTCCGGGAGCATTTTCGCCAAATTGCTCCCCGGCTGGTCGGCGCGGCGTCCGCCCTTTCTCGACTCATGCCGAATGTGGGCGGACCCAGTTTCGAGGGCCGACGGCTGTATGCGGGGGTGATCCGCTCAATGGCCATGTACGGCGCACCCGTGTGGGCGAGGGCTCTGAACGCCCAGCTCAGGGCGGTGCTGTGGAGGCCACAGCGAGCCATGGCGGTCAGAGCCATTCGCGGGTACCGCACGGTGTCGACAGAGGCGGCGTGCCTATTGGCCGGGACACCCCCGTGGGACCTAGAGGCGGAGATGCTCTCCGACCTCTACCGGCGGGTTACCTCAGTGCGCGACGAAGGTGGCTCCCCATCGTTGAGCGAGATAGCCACCTGGCGCGAGGACGCCCGCCGAGACGTCATCGCCCGTTGGGTTACGCGGCTGGAGAGGCCAAGACACGGTGTCGTTACCGTCGAGGCCCTCCGGCCCGTACTGATGGAATGGATGGAGCGGCGGCACGGAGTCCTCTCCTTTCGGCTGGTGCAGGTATTGTCAGGGCACGGGTGTTTCGGTCTGTACCTGCACACGGTCGCGTATAGGGAGTGGACTCCAGCCTGCCACCATTGCAGCAGTGACGAGGACACGGCGAGACACACACTGGAGGTGTGTCCGAGTTGGGACGGGCAGCGCCGTGACCTCGTCGCTGTAATCGGTGCCGACCTGACGCTGCCGGCTGTCGCGAGGGCGATGGTCGACAGCATCAGGAACTGGGACGCGGTCGCCGCCTTCTGCGAGGCTGTTATCTCGCAGAAGGAGACGGCGGAACGAGTCCGGGAGGATTCCCGTGACCCGGGCCGCCGTCAGCGGCCGGGGCGGCGCAGGCGCGAATACCTGCGCCTGATGCCGCCCTAACCGAGGCTTTGGGTGATCGGACCGGGGAATTGTCCGGTCACCCGACGTGAGGCCACCGCGTGAGGACGACGCCTCGACGGCGAAAGCTGTCGGGGCGTCAACAGGAGAGGAGCCCGAGAGGGCATACCGCCGAGCGGGCCACCGAAGACAAAAATCGGGTACCGGTGGCCCGCTTGCACGGCGAAGAAGAGGTGCTTGCAGGGTGGGTCAATGGGGTTGCGCGCCGCCTCTTCCGTCACCCCGGACCGACTTGGCGGGGTGCGACGTCCATGGCCCACGGCAAAAAAAAAAAAAAAAAAAAAAAAAAAAGGAGGTTTGATGTCTGGCAGGCTGCCGGTCATAAAATTATTGCCAATAACTTTTACAATATGTAGATACTATGAAAGAAGAGTACATATTATATCGACCCCAAGTAATTGGGATAAGAGTAGGAGAATGATGATGATACCCACAGGATGCGTAATTACTGTCATTGATGTCAATTAATCGATACTGGTGTTCGGCTTGATTAGCAATGGGGAAAGAATACGGAGCGTCGTGAACTCGTTGCAACCATCGGTGCCGACCGTCGTGAAAGCGATGGTCGACAGCGTCAGGAACTGGGACGCGGTCGCCGCCTTCTGTGAGATGACCGTCTCGCAGAAGGAAGCGGCGGGGCGTGCCCGTGAGGAACTCCTCTACGGCGACACGCATCGCCGCCAGCGCCTTGGGCGGCGCAGGCACGAGTACCTCCGCCTGATGCCGCCCTAGCCGAGGTGACCGGATCGGGGATTAGTCTGGTCGCCCCGAAGCGAGGCCACCGCGTGAGGACGACGCCCCGACGGCGAAAGCTGCCGGGGCGTCGACTCGAGAGGATACCCGCGAGGGTAAACCGCCGGGCGGGCCACCGAAGACAAAGACCGGGTTTCGGTGGCCCGCTCGCACGGCGTGGAGAGGTACTTGTAGGGCGGGTCTATTGGGTCGTGCGCCGCTTCTTCTGTCGCCCCGGACGGATTAGCGGGACGTGACCATTCCATAGCCCACCGCCAAAAAAAAAAAAAAAAAAGAGTTACGGGACCGCTTACCGCCTTTTCGTCACCCCAGATGATTTGAGTGAAGTAATTCAATACTACCTGGCATAAAAAAGGATACAATTTATTAGTTTGTGCTATTTAGAATTTTAATTTATATTACTCTTGGTTGCAAACCAACAAGCAGCACACCTGATGGTAAATGTTATTGCTGCCTGTTGCCACCTACAATTCAGCATTACGTGACATCGTCGGACTTACATCATCTACATCTGACCTACTAACCTACTACACCGACATTTACATAGGAAGCCCAAACTTAAGCATAAGCACTTTTAGTCACGTAATATTATAGTATTTAAGCCGCACCGCATCTTACAATAAACCAGACTAAAACTAGATCTTGTGTCTCATTATTCTCTCCGTCCGCAAGAACTCCACAGTGGTGACCCCGAAGAAAAGAATAAGCAACATGGCGCAACCCACGTGCAAAGCAAACGGCAGTCAACAAGAAGCATTAGAAGTAGCAGCTGGTACCTCAGTACTATCCCAAATTCCGGCATTCTGGAAGGATCAACCGAGATTATGGTTCACACAACTCGAAGCCATAATAGCACCACAGAAACAAGGAGACGAATACAAGTACCGTACAGTGGTGGCGAAGCTATCAAAAGAAGAAATACTACAGGTTAGTGACCTAATCACGTCACTTCCGCCTACGGAAAAATACAAAACCATCAAGGAACGTCTGATTGATTGCTATGAAGAATCAGAACAACAGCAATTTCAAAAATTACTATCAGAGACAGAACTTGGCGACCAAAAACCCTCGCAATTATTACGCAAGATGCGGGTTCTCGGAAGAGGAAAGATGAGCGACGAAACAATCAAACTACTATGGTTCCGACTCCTACCACAATCAGTAACTACGGTCCTAGCGGTCACGGAAGACATGGAAATAGACAAAATAAGCCAGATTGCGGACAAAATAATAGCAAACTCAAAATCAACAGTAAGCACTACAAGTGACACAGAAACGGCGTGCATTTTAGCTCAATTAGCTAAATTACAAACAGATATAAACGCAATTCAGCAAGGTCAGAGGAACCATCGATACAACACGCAAAACAATTTCATCAAACGTCAACATTTTCCAACGAGGTCAAGATTAAACTATAGACGTATTAATCAATTTTGCTATTACCACGAAAGATTTAGAAAATACGCTAGGAACTGTACACAACCATGTAGTTGGAAACCGACACCTCACGCCAAGAACCAGGGAAACGAATAAGAGCACAGAGAGCGGCGAAACTCTGTGCAATCCACCCATCCAATCGCCTCACTATTACCGACCGAAAAAGTGGTATAAAGTTTTTGATTGACACGGGCGCAAACATCTCAGTAATTAGCAAGCAACAGAGACATTCAACATTACCAAACGATCATTACACACTCTACGCCGCCAACGGGACAAAAATCAAGACATACGGCGAGAAAACTCTCACCTTAGACTTGGGACTTCAACGTTGTTTTAAATGGAATTTTGTTATCGCCGACGTCACTCAACCAATCATCGGAGCGGATATCCTAGAGCACTACAAATTATTAGTCGACATAGCGGGTCATAGAATTATCGACAAGGTTACACAGCGGACAACGCATGCAACCTTTAGAAAAGCGACACAGCAAACAATTCGCACCATAGCAGCGGGAATTAAACCACACATCACGCAACTTCTAAACAAATACGAAGACATCACGAGATACTCAAACCTCCGCGCCACGCCCAAACACAAGATTGAACACCACATTATTACCCAAGGACCACCCGTTGCAGCTCGCGCAAGGCCATTGCCTCCCGAAAAATACGATATAGCCAAAAAAGAATTTCAAGATATGATCGAACTTGGCATTTGCCGACCATCAGAGAGCCCATGGGCAAGCCCATTACACATGGTACAAAAGAAAAATGGCGAATGGAGACCATGTGGAGACTACCGGATGCTCAATAGTGTGACAGTACCGGATAAATACCCACTACCAAGATTAACCGATTTCACCTACATATTAGAAAACAAGAAGATACTGAGCAAAATTGATATACGCAAAGCATACCATTGTATTCCCGTAAAAGACATTGAAAAAACCGCCATCATCACGCCTTTTGGACTTTTCGAATACCTAAGAATGCCCTTCGGCTTACGCAATGCAGCACAAACATTCCAACGCTTTATGGACTCCTTATTCAGAGATTTAGACTTCGTATTCATATTCATCGACGATTGTCTCATCGCATCCGATAACGAAGAAACACATTATCAACATTTAGAAATAGTTTTCAAGCGTCTACATGAAAACGGAATAACCATTAACCTCGAAAAATGCGAATTCCTCAGAAGGGAAATAGATTTCTTAGGTTATCACATAACGAGCCAAGGAATACACCCAACGGAAGAAAATTACAAAGCAATCATGGAATTCCCAAAACCAAAAACAATTAAAGAATTAAGAAGATTTTTGGGCATGGTTAATTTCTACAGAAACAACCTCCCTCAAGCAGCAAACAATCAAAGGATTCTTAACGCCTATATACACGGTTCAAAAAAGAACGACAACTCGCCTATCCCTTGGACAACGGAAGCCGAAAAAGCTTACGAAAAATGCAAGGAGAGCATAAAAAACGCAATAATTACAGCGCACCCTTCCCGCAACGCACCACTCTCACTTATGACAGACGCTAGCGCTACTTGTATCGGTGCAGTTCTGCAACAAAAATCCGGCCGTGATTGGAAACCATTAGGTTTTTTCTCACAAAAATTAAGCGAAACACAACAAAAATACTCGACATTCGACAGAGAACTACTAGGAGTATACATGGCCGTCAAACACTTTCAAAGATTAATCGAGGGAAGAGAATTCACAATATTCACGGATCATCGACCTTTGACCTACGCATTCTCCCAAAAACCATCATCAAACGACACGCCAAGACGAGTCCGACAGCTAGATTTCATTTCACAATATTGCACCAATATTCAACATATAAGCGGACGTGACAATATCACCGCAGACGCATTATCACGTATAGAGGAAATATTCATGCCATCACCGATCGATTACGCCGATTTAGCTAAATACCAATCAACAGACAGCGAATTAATTAAACTACGTGACAACAGAAGATTAAAGTTCGAAAACATCAGGCTTCCGGGCTCCACAATAAACATTAGCTGCGACATATCTACAGGAAAAAGTCGCCCTTACTTACCACAACATTTCCGTAAACAAGTTTTCGACGTCATTCACGGCATGAGCCATCCAGGAAAAAGAACTACCAGAAAAATGATAACCCAAAGATACCTATGGCCATACATGAACAAAGATATTAACAACTGGTGCAGATCATGTATAGCTTGTCAAAAAGCAAAAATACAGCGACATACAATATCACCCCTTGGCAAATTTATGACAGCACAACGCTTTGAACTCAGCACATAAGTCACAACAACCGTCAGCACATTCCACGCATCAATGTCAAGGCCATACCCCATCATAATCGTTTACAATAATAGACAACCTATACATTTTTTTTCTTTTTTAAAGGGGGGTGTACTGTTGCCACCTACAATTCAGCATTACGTGACATCGTCGGACTTACATCATCTACATCTGACCTACTAACCTACTACACCGACATTTACATAGGAAGCCCAAACTTAAGCATAAGCACTTTTAGTCACGTAATATTATAGTATTTAAGCCGCACCGCATCTTACAATAAACCAGACTAAAACTAGATCTTGTGTCTCATTATTCTCTCCGTCCGCAAGAACTCCACACTGCCCATGGACCTTTGCAATACCAGAGGTACAGCTAGGCCGCTAACTACCAACGAAAATCCCAAACATACCCAGAAACTGGGGCTATAGAATGTATATCACTAATTAAACGAGGAAGTAATAATATAAGTAATCTAAACCTAATAATAAATATAAGTAATCTAAATCATAAACCTAATCATATCAACCCGACACCACTAATATTTTTTTAATTTTGTAATTCAATTAGCTAATTTATTAATTTTTATATCAACCCTCAGCATACCCTACACCTGATTGCCGTTTCCATACAATTTTTAATTGCATATTGATTAATGCGTTATTACTAACGTGACCAATTATTCTTTTGACTCAAAACGGGACATTTTAGTCGGGTAGTCAATGAAAAAACACTATTTTAATTATTTATTCAGTACAAGTTAGTTAACTTAAAATTCACGAATTTAAATATACCCGAAATTTTTAGTTACCATATTTATATTTATCAAAGGATCTTTGCTTTAATACAGCTGGTGAAAATTGTAAGTAAGAATAAAACTCTTGGCACGTTTTTTTTTAAATTCACTCGTATCAAATTTTTGCGCGGTTACCGAAAACGGGACGATTTTGCATCCAGGAATCCACCGAGTCTCGTTATTATAAAAAGGGACAGTCCCGTTCAAAACGGGACGTCTGATCATATTAGATATTACCAACCTAGCTAGATAATATACAAACTCCTGCAAACAACTAATTATATCCTTAGTAGTAAGGTAAGATTATTTTCGACTTATTATAAACTATGAGTTTGGTAATTAATTAATATGTATATTTTTTGAAAAATTCTTAAATGCAAAACACACGTATGCATATTTATCTTTCTTTTTTCAAATTTATTTAAGGAAAATCAAAATGAATAAGAGAATTGCTAAAATTTGCGCTTTAAAATTTTCATATTTTAACTTTTTCATAGAAATACCGTTTGAGCTTTTATTGATTATCAATCGAATATAAACTGAAATTCACACAGTTTACGTCTTCTATATGTATATCAGTGCAAACGTGTCTTATTATGTTAAGGTATTTAAACACATCGTTAATTTGTACTAATCCTTACTAATATTATAATTGCGAAAGTAACTCTGTCTGTCCGTCTGTCTGTCGCTCTTCCACGCCAAAACTACTGAACCGATCTAAATGAAATTTGGTACACAGATAGTCTAGAGCCTGATAAAGGACATAGGCTACTTTTTAATGCAAAAGAAAGGGTTGTAAAGGGGGATGAAAAGTTGTAAGAATTATCGTAATTTTTAAAGCTAGAAGCTTGATACTTATTTTTAGGCTATTGATGAGATATAAATAAATATGACATTAAAATTTTGTAAAAAAATTACCCTTAAGGGATTAAATAATAATACTTACATACATACATACCATCACGCCATGTCCCTTGCAGGGTAGGCAGAGAGAACAGAGTGCCAGAGAACTCTATCCTTGCATATTTCACTCGCTTCCTCAACATTCATAATTCTCTTCATACACGCTCGCCGGTTGCGGAGACTCTTGACTCCACCTTCCTTCAGTACATGACCGATCTGGTCTAGGTAGGTTAGTTTCGATCTCCCCCGGTAATTTTACTTTCATACTCTTTTCTGCATACCCAACTCCCGCTTCCATACAGTAATGTTGGGACAAGCATTGCGTTATGTATTCCTACACGTGCCTTCTGGCTGAGGTGGTGGCTACCGAGAAGTTGTCCCAAAGCTCCGTTCACTCTATTTCCCGCATTCACTCTTCGCTCTATATCAGTGATGTACCTTCCATCTCGGCTAAAACCACATCCAAGATATACAAATTCATCCACTTGCTCCAGTACATCATTACCTATTGTTACTCTTACATCTGTTCTGGCTTCATCTCTTTCAAAGACCATTATTTTGGTTTTGCTCACATTCACGCGTAGACCCCTTTTCTTACAATCTTCTGTCATTGTGTCAACTAGGGTCTGCAGGTCAGTCGCTGACTGTGCCAGCAGGACTGCATCATCTGCATAGAGCAGAGCAGTGACCACTGAGTAGCCCATCTGGACTCCCACATTCATATCGTTCAACCTTTAGAGACATTTATCCAGATATATGATAAACAGCATGGCTGACAGAACGCACCCCTGCTTAACGCCGATATTGACATCAAACCAAAGCGACATTCCATCATCCAGCCGCACACAGGCTCTACAGTCCATGTAAATGGACTGCACATCCCGTAGCAGTTTACCGTTAATACCATACTCCGGTAAAATGTCCCAAAGTTCCTTTCTTTCTTTTTTTCCCTTTAAATAATAATAGGGGATGAAAAACTTTAGGAAAGTTTTAGTGAAATCGATATTTATGCGAACAGCACTGTTGCTTATAAAAGAATGGTTGTTAAAAAATTATCTGGATTTAATACTGTACATCGGACGTAAATACATAAGATATTTTTTACATATCTACTAATGTATATCTTGCTACGTAATTATTTGCTGCTATGTGTATATGTAGATATGTATGTATGTGTGTGTATGTATGTATGTATGTGTGTGTATCTATGTATGTATGTATGTATGTATATGTATGTATGTATGTATATGTATGTATGTATGTATATGTATGTATGTATGTGTGTATGTGTATGTACGTGAGTGCATATGTATGGGTATATATTTTTAACTATAACTAAAAATATTAAAAAAAAAAAAAAACGTACATGCAAGCCTTCTTCTCTCACCCTGTACTACTTTTATATGAATACGTATATTTGTCCAATCGGTGGTAAACGGTGTGGATATCACTTTTTTTAATATTGTATAACTTCAAACCACTATAACCAAACCTCATTGTGATATTGTTTGTTTACCCAATAAAGTGAAAAAAAAAAAAAAAAAAAAAAACCTTTTACGCGGGGAAAGCCGCGGGCGGAAGCTAGTATGTATATAAGATAAAGTAAACCAATTCTGAAAATCTATCAAAAAATTAACTTTTTTTAAGAACTTCTCACCGATTGACTTTATTAGTATCTACTTAATTTCGTTATGATTTTCAAACTTCTGCTATTGACCTTCGTATTAAAAAGAGGATTGTATAATGATCGTTACTTAGCAATGGTTACATAATTTAGAACTAAGTAAGAAGACGAACGTGATCATAAGCGATCGCTCAGAATTTACTCTGTTGATATAAGATTCTAACAGATTCATCTTACATTGATCTACAGAGTCTCTATTGCTATGTAAACGATGTTTATCCAATGTAAATGAATCCTACATAAAAAAACTACTTCTTTTATCCAATATTAGTTATATTTAGTAGAGTACTAAGCTGTCTTTTTTATTTAACAATGTTTCCATGTTAGTCAATAAAGTTGTACAGAAAAATATAAAATGACTCTCTGTTCCAGTAGCGAAGACTCATGGCATTATACAGTCATGTTCTAATATAATTGGATAATTATTAAAACGATTGTAAGATTCATCATCATCACAGCCCATATATGTCCCACTGTTGGGCTCGGACCTCCTCCGTAATGGAAGGGAAATTAATCTACTAAACCGCGCTGCTCAGACGTGTTGGAATAGTGTTTTGTTTCGAGTTTTCCTTCTCTTGCATAGATGTTATATGCGTATTTCATCCCTTAGTCGTCTCTTACGATCACCCACGGGTAAGATTTGATTCGGTGGTGAATTGTATTCTTACTCCGTCACCACACAGATTATTTTTACGGATATATTGTCAGATTACTATATTGATATTAAGATCGAGATTTAAGTTCACCATGTTGTAAAAATAACTCGGTCTTGGGTCTGCAGAAAGGGAAACCTTTTAACTTCACAAACATTAGTGTAACACATGAGTTCAGTGTCTTTACTTATACCAAATGTGTCTAAAGTGCCTAAAGACTTTTTCAAATTTACACAGTTCAAAACAGTTCTAAATTTAATTTTACGATTCTTCACTATCGATACATATCAACAATCAATGTAAGCAGAATTTTTGAGTGATATTGTCTAAAGTAGAGATACTTTTCATACACTAATTAGTGTTTTATATAATAATTACAAAATCAAAGAAAATTTTGAATAATTTTGGATAGTTTTCTAATATCAAAATTAACTGTTAACAATAACATAATATGACCGTCTTATTCTCATTATTATAAGCAATTTTTAATCGCCGAGTATCACTATAGATATTAGAAATTGGAAAGTGCTTCCATAAAGAATTTTTTTTTTAATAGACGAAACACCCTGCTCTTAGGAAATTATCCTTACAATGTGGGGGAGTTTAGAAACACATAATCAACGGACACAAATTACATCCAGCTAGTCTGAACAATTCTATGCGGTCGCGCGCCACTTCTTCGGTCGCTCCGGACGGATTTAGTGGGACCATTCGGTAGCCCGTCGCCAAAAAAATAAAACCGGAGGTGTCAAGGGACACCCGGATGGAACGAAGTTCTATTTTAATTATATAATTTTTTTCTGCCTTAAGCGATTTTTATCGTTATATTTTAGCCAATTTGCAAAATATCTTTATAAATTATAGCCTATGTGTTATTCTGATGTGCAAGCTATATTACTATAAATTTCATCAAAATCCATTCAGTAGTTTTTACGTGAAAGAGCAACAAACATGTTCACATCCATACATTATTACAAAATTTCACGTTTATAATATTAATAATAGGATATACAATTCCACTAGACTACCAAAACTTTTCGGCCCCGAGCTCGAACGCGAGTCGGCCACGCGGCCCGGTCACGGGCGAAAATAATTTCGTTGCGCATTATTTTGATTTTGCTATATCTCTTAAGGTATTGATTTAATTTGCATGGTCTGAAGGAAAAAAAATATCTTCATGAAATGCTCAAGCCAACTAATGTATTTAAAATGATAAGGATTAATACAGTATTTGTGTAAATAGCTTTTCAATTACCGTTTTATAATAGAACATTTTTTAAAGTATTAAAATGGATATAGTATGTTATCCTTAAGAGATAGATATATACCATCGCGGACTTTTTTGTAGGCCTTTTTAAGCTGTATAATACTGTAGTACTTTATTTTGATCTATTTCGTAGGGTTCAGCCAGCGTTTGCAATGTAAGCGCAAAATAATGTGTTTATTTACGACATCACATTAGAAACCTCTAAAATTATCAGTGTTTCTCTAGTACATTATGCATATATTATACATATAAACCTTCCTCTTGAATCACTCTATCTATAAAAAAAATCGTCGCGACACCACACTGTTCAATGCGAAATAGAAATGAAAATATCTGGCTTGCTTTCTATAAGAGAGCCGACGAGCGACGCCGCACAGCTTACAATAGCTTACTATAGCAAAAAGTGTCGTGACAACTTTTCGTAAGAATTTTTTCCGTCTAGCCCCCTTTCACAACGCGCGATAAGGAACTTCGTTCCAAAAGACTAGGCACAATAAATAATGTTTGAATCGCACAAAGTATTGTCCTGCGTGGCAATGAAACCTGCGACACTTTACCCAATAAGTCGGTATTTTACCATTACGCCATATATGCAGTCGAATTATTTTATAACTACTTAAATCTGTACTCGTATACGGTTAAAATACGTAACATGTTTACCAAATGTCACTGCAGTTTCAGCAATCACAATTATTATTAAATTTAGTCGGATCAGATAATATAAACGTAAATACAGAATTTGAAACATGAATATTCGATCGCTACGTATATATATATAATTATTTCAACTGAATTTGTGTACTGCTAACTGCTAACTACATTATTGGTTACGTATGCCTGAATAATTGAAATATTCATATCGTTCACACAAATATTTGGGATATGCTCGCTGTGTGTATTAAGCTCGAGCTTAGTAAAATGTATATATTTATTAATCTCATATTCAAAAGTTATTTACGGTTTATAAATAAATAGTATCACTCCCATTCAAAAATTCGAAAGGGAATGCTCCGATGGTTCGGACATGTGGAAAGAATGTCGAACGAACGTCTGGTTAAGAAGATATACAATGCGAAAGTGGAAGGATGTAGGTACCGGGGGAGACCGAGACTAACCTACCTCGACCAGATCGGTCATGTACTGAAGGAAGGCCGAGTCAAGAGTCTCCGAAACCAGCGAGCGTGTATGAAGAGGATTATGAATGTTGAGGAAGCGAGTGAAGTATGCAAAGATAGAGTTCTCTGGCACTCTGTTCTCTCTGTCTACCCTGCAAGGGATATGGCGTGATGATATGTATGTATGTATGTACATACATACTCGTACCATATGTATATACTATATGTACTCCTATTCAAAAATTAGTTTAGTGGTAGCGGTTACGAATACTATCAACCCTTACTTTGCTCACGAATGTCGTAAAAGACAACTAAGAGCCTTATAAAGACTTGGGCCAACTCTATTTGATGCCATTTGATCAACAATTACATTCCCAAGGAGGATTGACGTCTGGTAGACTTCAACAGATTAGCGGGGCGTGACAACTCCATAGCCCGCCGCCAAAAAAAAACCAATATTATTATCAGTCTGTTACTATGCAAATTTATGAGCACATGAAGTTATTAACTGTACCACACTAATTAGAAGGAAATTTGATGCCAGTTTTTCTTTTTCTGCAATAAAATTACCTGTCTAATTACCTTAGTTATCTTTTAAAGTGCACACGAGAAATGAACGGATATTGAATTAATAGGGTTCTTACTCCATCAAAACTAACAATAGAGGACTGCATGTAGCGGAGATACGAATGTTAAGGGGATTGAGGTAGTGTGGACATGTGGTGAGACAGAATAAAAGTGATGCTGTGAAGAAAGTTTTAAGTATGAATCTTGAAAGTTTCAGGGGTAATGGAAGACCGAAGAAAAGAGGACTGAAACATGGCATGGATGAACAAGGAGTGACCACAGAGATGACGTCTGATAGGGCTGTATGGAAGAAGAAGACATATTGCGTCGACCCCAAATAGATTGAGATAAGAGCAAGAAGATGAAAATGACTCCATTAAAGCAAGAAAAATTTGGTAGATGTACTTACCTAAATAAAAACGAAAATTGAATACTTAAAAAGTCTCCCGCACTCCCGATTCGGGCACTACCACACCTAAAAGTTTAATTACCTGTTAGATTAGGTTAACAAATATCAAATAGATAATAGACTAAAGGTGAATTATTTATTGAAGAGTTTATTATTGCAAACTCTTTATTTGGCGTACGGACAAAAGTAATGTGGTCCATAGACAAAATTATATTTAAAAAAGTAATATATATTTTTTAATTACATATATGTAAATAGAAGTAAATATATACTTCTATTTACAGTGCTAAGAAAATTTTAGTTATAAATTGAACTTATCTATAAACCACATAATTTACATATCGCATTTTTGCTTCATTATTGAAGCAAAAATGCTTATATAATATAATGTTGAAAAAAAAAATTGACGAGTGTTTTTCAAGTTTCAGAAAATAATTGATATATAAATCTAATGATTTTTATTATTTCATTATTCTATAATTATAGTCTATCTAATCTAAAAACTGCACTTTGACTGCTGTCGGAGTAAGTTGTCTAGGTATGTGAATCAAATAATCGCTATCGAAAATATCCGATTTTAGTGAGAAATCGATATTGATTCTTTTTAATTAATAATCGATAATCTTCTTTTTCAAAAAGAAGATGAACAAATTAAGTATTAAATTTAATTATTTCAGCATAAAATCTATTCATCATATTTAGTAGGATTAGGTTAAGTAAAAACAAAAACTGGATTTGAAAATAGCAATTTATTAAGAATCACTACTATTACTTGAATTATCATCGTAGCGAACATTAATAACTATTTCCTTATCAATAAAATTGTCGAAATGTACATCTCTGTCAAAATCGCTATTCGATTAATTATATTATTCTAATATTTTTACCGATTATTTGGATATTCGTGAATTGAAAGTTGTCAAGCACTACTGTACAGAACGTGATGACCTGACATTGTAAAATCGTCAATACCAATTACTATTTACCGTGTTATTTTTATTTTAAATTACTTTTACGAGTTTCAACATTAGGTTATTGTACAAGAAAGTTACCCGTAACGTTAATTATGTAAATAACTTAATAGTTCTTTAAAATTTCAGATTTATTGTTTGTAATCATGTGTATACTTTTGCCCAAGGTTATTGTGTATTAAAAAATGCAAAACGTCACAATGCACTTCTTAGATTAGATGAACTATAAGTCATCTATGATTTAAATCAGAGTTACGATAAAAAAATATTCGTTGCGAAACAATTATTTTTTGAAACTTGAAAAAGACTCCTCTAAAATGTAAGTTTTCAAGATAACACATTATTGAAGCAAAGAAGCGATATATGTATTTAATGCCCCAAAAAGAAAAATAACAGTTCCTTATAATTAATGAATGTATGTTAGTCCTATGATAAAATTTAATGAGATATCTTTTATTTGGTGACTTTAAGTAAAATCTATTGTATCCAGTAGTTTAGGTTAAAACGTATGGTAATACGTTTACTCAAAGCTACCTTAAGGTCAGTAAGGTAAGGCCTCTTTTACCTTATTAAATCTATATTCTTTCCTTTTAATATCTGTGAGTTGAAACTGAAGTAATAACAATTATTTAATGAATTATGACACAAAATGAAGATAAACAAAAAAATGCCGTAGGTATATAATCTCTGCTACGCTGTGTGTTATATTGTATGTGTACGTCTATGTGTGAGTATGTGTTGTGAAAAGTACATCCACAATTCACTAGGTAAATTTCAAATTTTTAGCATCATGTAACAAAATTTTCGAGTATGGTTCCAAAATATTGTACATAAATTTGATTGACGCCATAGTTGCTTATGGAGGAGTGCTAAAATATCACGACGCTTTGTTGGGAAAAAGTCGACGAGAAAGAATACCAAAAGAATAATGCCGCCCAAGATTAATGGAAAGAAAATACGACAGTTCATGAACCCACAAGGTGCTCTCTTCCGTTGCTCCAAATAATTGGATGGTATGTAGAGTTAAAATATATAAGCAATTATATTTTATCCTCCACGTATGTGGAGTTATAATATTTGTTACGAGTTACGAGGAGTCTGTGACGATGAACACCTGGCTGGAGAGCTGCAGCATGTCAAGCAGATTCTACATGCAAACAAGCTACAAGTTCCTCGCCCCCGTCACGGAGACTGTGTGAAACCACTAACGGTCAAATGTCTCCCTGCAGTCTTACCTTATGTGAAAGGAATCAATGACAAGATTGGCTACATCCTAAAACGTGCTCCTATAAAAACTTATTTTAAGGCACTGAAGAGGTATAGTCAGTTCCTATCATCTGTCAAGTACCAGATCCCTCTACAGGATACAGGAGTTTATAAATTAGACTGTAACTGTGGTCTCTTTTATATAGGCCAAACAAAGAGATCTGTAAGAACTTGGATCAAGAAACATGTAGCTGATGTGAAACACTGCCGTCACACTAAATATGCAGTCTGTGAGCACAGTCAAGACCGCGCCCATTACTTCAGGTTTAATAAACCACAAATCTTCGCAAAAGAACACGGATATCTGCCTAGAATGGTTCGCGAGGCTATTGAATTTAAAATACATACAATTTCAATAGGGATGGCTGGGCATTATCATCAAGCTGGGATCCTGTTATTCACTTAATTATAAACAATACTAAGAAGAACACGACAAGACGGCAAGACACTGTGAGCACTTATTGTATACATTTAACCCACAATAATAGCTAAATATAAATTAATTAATTTTAGTAACATAAAGTAAGCCGCCACTAAAAAATAAAATAATAAAATTAGTATTATGCCTTTTGAGTTTTCTTGCCGGATCTTTTTCAGAGTGGGCCCCTTTCGATTCGGTGGCAGCTGAATATAGTTTTTGTTAGATTTTTTTAAATAAGTAAATTGCCACCAATGTAATAATTATCATAAATTAAATGTTTAATATAGTTATATTGATCATAAGCAATATAAATTTTTATATATGGAATGATTTTCTTTTTGTACTGGCAATGAATTTGTAATAAAACTAGCTGATGTCTGCGACTTCGCAGCGGCAATGTATTATTTTCGCTTCTTTCAGGAGCGAGAGAGCCGGAAGCCCAACATGGGTGGGTTTTGGTTCGTAGACAACCGTCTAGTTGTACCCTTGGTATTACAGAGTTTCATGAGCGGCAATATCACTTACCATCAGTTATGCTGCTTTCGCGTTTACCATCGTAAACAATAAAACAAAAAACACTTTAAATTCGTCGCAGTTGCGTGTGATTGAACTCCATGTCTTATTGCTCTCTAAATCGATCGCGTTTGAAAGACTGTGTGATCTGTTTCACCGCCAAGAAGCAATGGAGCTGCAGTTTATGACAAAGCCATTACCAAAGCTATTTTATGCTGTCTTCTGATTTTGCTAAGATTGCTCTGCTCAGATAAGTCTTTTCAGAGTTGCCTGGGATATCTAGGAAAATGCCTTTCATTAGGAAATAATAAGGCAAAATAAATTTCTTGGTCCTTGTCACACTTTAGTAGGTATGATCTTCAGATTGATATCTTTTACATTATTATTATAATTTCAAAGGATTTGAAAGACTACACAACACTAACATCATTAAAAACAAAAAACTCAAAGCAATGGGACTATTACTGTTTCATGCTTCCTCAAGGGTATCATCCCAGCGCTGATCACTCTCAAGTGCTCTACAAGTTACTTGAAACATACTATTCAATCAACAGTGTATAAAAATGTAAAACGTAGGACCTCGCACAATATGCAGCAACAGGTGGAAGTAATAACACTTGCTATTACTTCCGCTTGTTGCTAAGGTGCACTGTTGGGAGGGCTGAAGAGGCCTCGGTGCGGTGTTTGGACCGTGGAGGCTTTTCAACCAGTGACGATGGAGTGGTTGAATCAGCGGCACGGGGTTCTCTCGTTTCGACTGATGCAGGTATTCATGGGGCATGATTAGTTCAACATGTACTACACGGCATGTGCACACAGTCTCGAGGAAGGACACCACCCTATCTTACTACTGCTACTGCGATTGCAAGGTGGATACGCGGCAGCTGACGCTCGAGGTTTGCGTGGCCAGGTTCTACCCTGGCCACGCAAACCTCCTGGTTATATATGTATATCATGTAAACTTCCCTCTTACTTTGCAGGAGGCTTAAGCCCAGCATTGGGATGTATATGAGCTGAATTGATGAAACTAAATATTTTTCTTGCATCACAGATAAATTAAATAATTATTTTGAATTAACCCTTCTATTTATAGTGACATAAGATGCGAGCGTCAATTTTAAAAACTTAAATGAACATAACTTTTTTTTACTGACATCAGATTTGAATGAAACAAAGACTAAATGTTGCTCTGAGTTGGGCATAATCTACTTGTGAAACAGAAACAGCACAACAATCCGTTCAGTAATTATGTAGATTAGCGAATACACACATACAGACAGACAAAAACTTTCAAAAAAACTTTTTTGGGATCTATTAGTGTTTTCTTACTGCCTAGATTCATTTTTTAATAATACAGTTGTACAGACACGGTGTTTCTACTGATTTATTATACGTATAGATAATAATTTTATATTATATGTCTGTACATCTGACAAATACTTGTATCTTATAAACTGTAAAATGTAGACAATTGAGAGATGCCTAAGTTATTTCTTTTTTTTACAGCAAGTAATGATTTGGACACACGTCGCCCGTTCCATCCAAATAATTTCGATCAATATTAGCCCAACCCATAAACAGTCTTCTGTGTAATTAATTTTTATTCTTTTAACTATCAGGTTTTTTTGGGTTACGGTCGGTGCACTCCTCGCACCACTCCGTCCGGGGCGACAGAGGGGCGTAAGCACTCACACCCATAACCCACCCGTGGCACGTCGCCTTCGTCGTTGGACTGACCACCGGAGCAGAGTGGTTTGACGTCAGTGGTCGGCCCGACGGAATACCCCCTGAGGAGTACCCTCTCCTCGACCGACGTCCTCCCAAATATTAGGTATTCCAATATTTGCGGTTGCATAGGACCGTTGATAAGTCCATCATCCGCAGAGAGGCTGACCGCGTGAGGGTGACGCCACGTTAAGACTGATGTTTATTGCCGGAGCGTCGATGGTGATGATATCCGATAGGCTAACTCACCATGCCCGCCACGGATATCGAGGAATCGGTTCCAGTGGTCTTTTTTTGTATTGCTTATAGTGCAAACAGCACACCTGATGATAAGTGATACTATGGCCCATGGCCTATTGTAACACAACACCAGGGTTGCAACTACCCTACCATCCCTAGCCGAAGTAGCGGGTGACTAGACCGGGGTTAGGTTAGGTTAGGTCGCCCAAAGCGGGGGCACACTGCGTGAGGACGATGCCCGATGTCGCCCCGGATGGATTTAGCGCGGTATGACCAGTTAATAGCACGCAACCAAAATAAAAAACCATTTTCTAGAAATAAAAACGCCAAACTGACTCAGAAAGTTGCGCTGCCGCCTCTGTCGCTCACCGAACGAAGCGCAACAGTACATTGTCACTGCTGAGACGTCGATTTTTTACGAGACTGTGGTACTGTTGTAGACAGAAAACTGTTAAGAGCGTGACCCTACCACTATAGTTGTCCTAATGGCGATGGGGAGGGAGCACGGTGGGTTATGGGCACACGCACATCTCCCTTTTTCTTTTTTTTTTGCGGTGGGCTATGGACGTGGTCGCCCCCCGCCAAATCGGTCCGGGGCGACGAAAGAGGCGGCACGCAACCCCATAGATACCCATGTAAAAGTAATGTTGTATTTGTGTGATGGTCTTTTATTCAATATATTAATGTATTATAGTAAATAATTTTGATAGTATTTTATTTAATGTAATGCAGAAGAAGTACTAAAATCACTAAGAGTTTGATATGTTTTCATATTCCACCGGATTTCCGATAAGATATCAATAGGGCCTTAGCAATATTAAATGCGACAATTGAAGTTACTGATGGATAATTATTTTAAATGAAATGTTAATCGATAATTGTTTATCTGGCGGTCTGGGCATAAATAGCTTAGTAACCATGCATTATAACATCTATGCCAGAGTAGTAAAACCCAAAAGAAATTCTATACTAATCCGTCTGACCAGCGTGGTATAGTAGATCAATTTCCTTCGTACTGTGAAAGAGGCTCTAACTTGCTGGGCTCTGGGCTGAGACTTATATAAGCTGAATTAATGATGATTTAACTTAATTTAGATATTTTCTTTAGTAATTTTTTATAGCGCCCTTGCCTTTTACCAAATTATTTATTTCAAAGGTTCGTCCCCAACCCATAGACTATCAATGTGGCAGGCAAGGCAATAACTCTTTAATAACAAATTTTGCTTGGCGACTACGTGATTGTAGATGGAGTTATAAGTTTCCAGGAGAGGAGTATGTAGTAGACATACTCCTCAGGTGCTGTTCTTTTTTTGGGTGGATCGACCGAGAATTAGTCTGCCACCTGCAAACTGACCAATCGAATCACTGCGACACCCGGGCATAAACTATTGTTTATTGCCTGGGCGTCTATGGGGATGATACTGGCAAAGGTAATCTGCCGTGCTGGCCACGGATTTCATAGAATCGGTAGCAGTAATCGAAACAATAGCGATTGTTCGCGAACACCGTTGTTCCTTTAACCAGCTTTTACAGCTCCCACGGGCATATAAGGCAAATAAACGTACAAGAATATATTTATAAATATTATAAATACATACACACTAAACGCGGATAAAATACATAATAAAAGTAAGAAAGGAAATATAGTTTTACTAGCTTTTGCCCGCGACTTCGTGCACGCAGGAGACATCTTTGACAGAGGTAAACAGAAAAAGGAATACAAGGTGTTGAAAATTTGTCGCTAGGGCCATGGCCGACAGCGCCAGAAACTGGGATGTGGTCGCCGCCTTTTACAAAGTAGTTATATCACGGAATTAGTCCTCTATGGTCACATGCTTTGTCGCCGGTATGTTGGGCGGCATAGGCGTGAATACCTGCGCTAAATGCTGCCCCAGCGAAGACCGTAGGTGATTAGACCGGCGATTAGGCCGATAGAGTGAAGTTCACTGCGTGAGGCGACGCCTTGACAGCGAGAGCTTCCAGGGTTCGATGGTTCAAGATCAAGATGATCTCGAAAGTGTAACCCGCCAGACAGGTCACAGTGACAAACATACAATTGCCGTGGCCAGCACGCACGGCATTGAAGTACGCGTACGGCAGGTTATGTCACGCTTCGCCCCTATGTCGCTCCGAAGGGATTCATCGGGGTGTGGCTATATACCATAGCCCGTCACCAAAGAATATATGCGATAATGGCCCGTTCAACCAGTTTCTTAGGCCTAATTTACACTTCGCGAGGGTAAAAATTGGCAAATGCCGCAACATATGTTTATTTATTTTTGCCGAAGAATATTTGTACGTAATTTGAAAAGAATCGATAAATATTTTTTTCTCCCCATACAAACTGTGGCATTCTGTTAGTGGCGGAATTTCTTAAAATCCGTTCTTTATGGATCTGCACATCATAAAGAGAAACTACTGTCAAAATTTCGTGTTTCTAGCTTCAGTAGTTTTGATAGGTCAGTCAACCAGCGGTTTTATATATATACATACACACATATCATCACGCCATATCCCTTGCAGGGTAGGCAGAGAGAACAGAGTGCCAGAGAACTCTAACTCTGCATACTTAACTCGCTTCCTCAACATTCATAATTCTCTTCATACACGCTCGCCGGTTTCGGAGACTCTTGACTTCACCTTCCTTCAGTACATGATCGATCTGGTCTAGGTAGGTTAGTCTCGGTCTCCCTCGGTACCTACATCCTTCCACTTTCGCATTGTATATCTTCTTAACCAGGCGTTCGTTCGGCATTCTTTCCACATGTCCGAACCATCGGAGCATTCCCTTTCGCATCTTTACACCAATACTCTCTTTCATACCTACTCGCTCTCTTACGTCGTCGTTACGAATGCGGTCGGTCAGCCTAACTCCAGAGATTTTCCGCAGAGATCGCATTTCAACCTAATTTATTCATTAAATTTACTATCATACTCTTTTCTGCATACCCAACTCTCGCTTCCATACAGTAATGTTGGGACAAGCACTGCGTTATGTATTGCTACACGTGCCTTCTGGCTGAGGTGGTGGCTGCCGAGAAGTTGCCCCAACGCTCCGTTCACTCTATTTCCCGCATTCACTCTTCGCTCTATATCAGTGGTGTACCTTCCATCTCGGCTAAATCCACATCCAAGATATACAAATTCATTCACTTGCTCTAGTACATCATTACCTATTGTTACTCTTACATCTGTTCTGGTTTTATCTCTTTCAAAGACCATTATTTTGGTTTTGCTCACATTCACGCGTAGACCCCTTTTCTTACAATCTTCTGTCATTGTGTCGACTAGGGTCTGCAGGTCAGTCGCTGACTGTGCCAGCAGGACTGCATCATCTGCATAAAGCAGAGTAGTGACCACTGAGTCGCCCATCTGGACTCCCACATTCATATCGTTCAACCTTTGGAGACATTTATCCAGATATATGATAAACAGCCTGGCTGACAGAACGCACCCCTGCTTAACGCCGATATTGACGTCAAACCAAGGCGACATTCCATCATCCAGCCGCACACAGGCTCTACAGCCCATGTAACTGGACTGCACAGCCTGTAGCAGTTTACCGCTAATACCATACTCCGGTAAAATGTCCCAAAGTTCCTTTCGTGCAACCGTGTCAAATGCTCTCTCCAGATCACAAAACTGCAGAAAACCCTCTGACCTAGAGCCAGATGCTTCTCCACAATGTTGCGAAGAGAGAACACTTGATCCATGCATCCCCTTCCACTCCTGAAACCTCCTTGTGTCTCACACAGTAAACCATCGGATACCATCCTCATTCTCCTTTCAATAATTTTACCATACACTTTTGCTGCCAAACTGGTCAAGCTTATGGCTCTGTAATTTGCGTAGTCATAACGTGAACCCTTGTTTTTAAACAAAGGCACGATGACTGCGCTATTCCAGTCCCTGGGAACCATTCCCGAGCTCCAACATAAATTGAGGAGCAACAGGAACGCCTCCCAGACACAAGAGCCACCAAGCTTGATCATCTCGGCAGACACCATATCAATGCCCGCTGCCTTACCATTTTTCAAACTTCTTATCGCCCATTCAACTTCATCCATACTGATGCCATCGGAGGACGCCGTTGTCGAATGTTGATCTACTAAACCACATCCAACACCGGCGCCAACCGTAGCATCCGCATACATATCGCCAAAATATTCACTCCATCGGCTTAACACGTCTTGTGTTTGTGTAAGAATGTCCTCCACCTTTAGACCTTATTTTATTCATTCCGAAGGCTGACCAACCACCCCGAGACTTCTTCACCTCCCTCCAAAAGAGTTTGGTGTTACCCTCGAAGTTTTTAGTCAGCCTATCTTCTGCACTCATACTTGCTCTATCACGTTTCTCTTTCACTAAGGCCTTGGTGTCATTCTTACATTGCCGATATATTTCTTTCTTCTGTTCAGTCATACTGTCATTCAGATTCAAAGAAGAGACATAGTCCAGCCACGCTTTCTTCTTTTGCTCTACGGAAGCTGCCACTTCCGCATCCCACCATGCATCACCATTTCTTTTTCTATGCTTCTTTGAACTTCCACATACTTCTTTCGCTGTATCTACCATACTCTCTTTCAATACTCTCCAGCATTCTTCAATGTCTTAATATATATATTTTCTTTATATATATAAATAGATAGAAGATGAGGATCAAACTTTAATAACTGATACTATAATGGGTAGGTAGATATAAAATTCTGTAACAACGATGACTTTTGGACGTTAGACACCTTAGTTCTCCAGTGACGATGATCACTGTAAAGTATCCGAAATGTCGGGAAATTAAAAATCAAATACAAACGCGATAGAATCTGTAAAAATAGTTTAATTTCAAATGTGTAATACTCGCGAAAACATTAAAAGGCATTTAGAATTTTGTAATTGTTGCTTTACGGCATAGAATATGTACTTCACGGAATAGTGTCGAGAACAAGAGAGGATTCCATATTTCAAATTAATGGGTAAATGCTCCTGCATTTATGGAGGATGAGTGGGTGGGAGATAGCCGAATACGAATCTAAAATATGGATCAAAGATCGCAAATTGCTTAGACTTTATTTGAATAAATTCGATCACAAGGAAAAGATGTTCAGACTATATATAAAGGCAAATGCTAATTGAAAATGTCTTATAATATACTTTACGTTGCGATAGTCGTGAAGTTACAGCTGCAATGGCGGTAACAAGCATAGTTTTTTTTTTATTTTTGCCACCAGGAAGACTAAAATTGAGAGGCAATAAGCTTACCACTTCAAACTCAAAATTTACATAAAGCGAATTGTGAATGTGTGTATATGTATATAGTGATAATGCTCACGGGAGGACTAAGGTGTCTTTCGTCCAATAAGTCGTCGTCACCTTAGTCCTCCCGTGACCATGATCACTGTAAAGTGTTCATAAACGTCGGGAAATTAAATATCAATTACAAACGCGATAGAATCCGTAAAAGTAGCTTTGTTTCAAATGTCTAATATTCGCGTAAACATTAGAAATAAAAAATACTTTAAAAAGAATCAACTTAGTAGTAGGATATAATATTGTGCTGTGTGGTAGCGGCTACGAATACTACCAACCCTTACTTTGCTCGTGGAAGTAGTAAAAGACGACTAAGAAAGAGCCTAATAACGACAACATATTAAGACGACCTGGGCCAACTTCATCAGATACCGTTTGGTCAACAATTACATTCCCAAGGTGGGTTGACAACTGGCAGGCGGCCGGTCATAAAACTATTGTCAATAACTTTTACGATATGTACTATGAAAGAAGAGTACATATTGTATCGACCCCAAGTAATTGGGATAAGAGTAGGAGAATGATGATTAGGACATAACATTACATATTTAGTTAAAAACAGACTTGAACTTAAAATACAAACAAATTAGTAATGTATATTAACGAAGTTATCACAGTTAAAATGAATAATTAAAATAATGATGTTAAAATGCTTAAAATAAAATAATTCTAATGATATGTGTATAGTGTAATATTTATGACTGTAATAGAATAGCTGTCTAATAATATTTCCAAATAAGAAAAAAATATAAGTAATATTTCCAAATAAGAAAAAAAATGTTTTGTATATGATAATATATTATAATTTCCATGAAAGGACAAAAACACTGTGTAAGCTTAGTCTTAAGTTAATTGAGTTTTATTAGGTTGTTACTAACTTAACACTTCGGTTATATCAATCACAACAATGAACGAACCAAATAAAGCTAATTAAGAGATATTAAGAGTCAATATATCACCTACAATAATGTCGATATAAGAATTATTATTTGATTACTCTATGAATTAGTGCGAAAAAATCATATCACGTAAAATGTTCGAATATCAAATGTGAATTTTTTTTTTTTAGTATTTTCGGCAATTAAATATTGATAAAAAAATAAATGTTTGTATAAAAATAAAATTTTATGAAATTTAAATTTTATATTAAATGAAAAACAAAATGTATATTTTTTTAATTTTACCGCCAATTTAAACTATTTTGAAATGGAAGGTGAATAATATTTTTATCAATATATTTTAATTATAACTTACTTGCAAGCTCTTCGTTGCTGCGTGGGCATAAACAACATTCTCGGCATTGGAAACTATCATCATACATATCGGAATAGTCCAATTCATTTTCCCTTGGAGCACAAGTGCAATATTTTCGAAAAAATAAATAAAACATCAAGACAACGGCCAAGTGCATAAAAATATACCATGAGTAAACAGTAATATCGGCCATCTTCATATTGTTTATAAACTTTATGTAAACTTCAGTAAACGCAGCTTCAGCAACTAGTGGACGGCGTGACCGAACTCCGAGAACTAAAACGTTCGCGTCGCCTGTATGCACCACGCCAGTAAAAGTGATTACCGTGACACTGAACTTCTATCATATCAACTATTCAACATCAGAACATTATTGCCTAATAAACAAACCTTATAACTAACAATTATCGCTTAAAAATATTTTCAATGTATACTATAGTAATATAGGCGAGAGTTTTTACTATTATTTTGTAATGGTAAGTATAAAAACATTGTTAATAATTCAAAAATAATTCAAATTGCTTGAACCACGACAATCTGCGCATGTGCCTAGCTTGCATGTGTTTACAAAGAGTTGATACACTGGCACACGAGCATATTATGCACTAGCTTCTGCCCGCGGCTTCGCCTGCGTAAAAGGTTACTTTCCTAAAGTTTTTCATCCCCTATTTTTATTTTACTCCTTGAGGGTAAATTTTTACAACATGTTAATGTCATATTTATTTATATCTAATCAATAGCCTAAAAATAAGTTTCAAGCTGCTGGCTTTAAAAATGACGATACTTCCTTACATTACATCCCCACTTACAATCCTTTTTTGCATTAAAAAGTAGCCTATATCCTTTATCAGGCTCTAGACTATGTGTGTTCCAAATTTCATTTAGATCGGTTCAGTAGTTTTGGCTTGAAAGAGTGATAGACAGACAGACAGAGTTACTTTCGCATTTATAATATTAGTAAGGATTTAATGTCACTCTTATGTTAGACAGCTACCGCTGTCATACGCGCGCACACACAAATGAATAGAGAATAGCGGCGTAGTATCACGGCATGGTCACATTTGCCTTAGTACCTACCTAACCCAATCTATCATTTCCAGTAGTCGACATAATTTTACTGCCAAGGCGCGCAAAACGATGTTTCATATCACAAAATTTCAATACCTATCAATTATATACAGGTATAGTATGTTATTAATAAATCGATAGTGCTGTCAAAAATACAACAATCATCAACGATGACTGCTCTCACGTCTTTACTTGTGTTCGGGTCGCACAATCGGCGATCATAGATTTCTTGCCATATTTCTGTAGTGCGCCCGGTTGCTGACTGACCACAGCACTGCGCACTCTTATCGTTCTAACTTTTGAAACATTGTACCAAACGACACGCGGTAAAAAGCAAAAAATATGTACTTTAAATATAGAAAGCAATAAAAGCATTTGTTTGCATAAGAATCAATTTGTTACTAAAAAATGTGCATCGGCAATAAATACCAAATTATTTTGAATTTTTAATTTACTATTTTAACGATAAATGATTAAATATTAAAAATAGATACATGCTGTCGCGGGCTTTTTTGTAAAACTATTTAAGAGGTACATTTCCACAATACATAACATTTGTCTAACTTTCAAGATCTTTGCAGCGTATGCAAAAATAACTCGCAGATGGGCGATTTTTTCTGTCTTAAGCGCTTTTTATCGTTATATTTTAGCCAATTTACAAAATATCTTTATAAATTATAGCTTATGTGTTATTCTGATGTGTAAGCTATATTACTATAAAGATTCATCAAAATCCATTCGGTAGTTTTTGCGTGAAAGAGCAACAAAGATGTTCACATCCATACATTATTACAAACTTTCACGTTTATAATATTAGTAGGAAGTAGGATAGTAGGAAGTAGGATGTTACATGTAAAGAGTGAAAACGGAAATATTTTAAATCGGCATTCTTAAAAATCATCTTTAAGGGCGGCATCGAAATCACACTGTTTGATCTGTTAGTTGTATAATTTCTAAAGAAAAGAGTCTAAGTTTTTAAATTATTTTCGAGTGATGATGGGTTAATAATACAATGTGACAGTACTCCTTAATTTCGTGTATGTATTGTAAAAGTTACTGACAGTCACTTAAGAAATTTATAACACCGTTTGTCTTCGCTAATCCATCTGTAAAACGTAGCAATTATAACAATATTCCGTCCATGCAAATGCTTATATCCAACAGTGGATGTTGATAGGTTCCATCATATAACATAATATGTTGCAGTCATTAATTGAGGAGTCAGAATCGCTATTATCGCCCCGCTTGGCAAGCGGCTTAGCGACTGAAGTAAGGTTTTACACGTCACTCCAAAAAGCACTGCTCTTCATTCTCCTAGTAAACCCGCAGCCGACTTTTACAACCCCTTCGGGCATTAAGAAGAGATATAATTAATTTATTTATTATAGATTTTTTCTGTAGGTTAATATGATATCATTTTTAATTCATTATTCTTCAACCAAAAGGAAATGAAAAATGTTTTCTCTGCAAATAATTATAATAAAATAAAAGTGATGTTGTTTTTACCTAGAACTCAATTATGTAGGGCTGTCCTGGATTACATAACGTCCGCGGTACGATATAGGCCACGGTTAGCGCTTGCTACGCCATAATCTAGGACACCGTTGAAATTTCAATTGATATTAATTTTCATTGAATATTAATTCAATCACTCAATATCCAAAGCTTTCAATTAGTAAACAATATAGTTATGTTTAGTTATTTGCTTATGGTTGATGTATATATAGAGGACCATTTAGTATTTTATAATTATATCGAGTTGATATTGATAATAAGTAATTTTCATAGAAAAATTATAACATCTCGAAATTAATCCAAAATGTTTTATTATATTATAAAATTATTACTCCTTATTCATCATCATCGTTCTATCGCTCTTATCCAAATTATAAGGGGTCGACGCAATATGTACTCCTCTTCCATTGTACATTTGCAAAAGTTAAAGGCAATAATTCTATAACCGACCTCCTGCCCGACGTCAACCCTCATTGGCAACGTAATTGTTGACTAAACAACATCAAGTGGATTTCGCCCAGGTCAATACAAATCTCTTAGTTGTCTCTTACAAAATCCACGAGAAAGTAAGATAGTATTCGTAGTCTATCACATAGCAAATACCCCTTATTATAATATAATAAATAATAACCCAAATAAAAACTTATCATGCAGAATAATACAAAGGCAAAAAGTACAAGCTATTGGAGTGTATCCTCGCCGCTTGCATCATCTGAAACCAAGACAAAGTGGGGCTCGATCTGTCGGACATTCAATTCCACTTTGGAAGGAGGCGTTCAACCATCACGGCCTTACTGATCCTGAGGGAGACGGTCAAGAACGTCACCGGCGCAGGAGTGCTATTGGCAGTGTCTTTGGACATCGCCAACGCATTTAAAAGTCTGCCATTCAGCTGCAGCAGAGATACCACGTGGTGCCCTTGTACCTGAGGCGGCTAATGGCGGCAGACTATTTGTACGCACGTATGGGCGAAGTTTCTAACCATCCGACTCAGGGGTCAATTGTAGCGTCCACCGCGGTTACCGTACGGTGGCAACCGAACGCTGCCGGCCGTCGTAAGAGCGATGGTTGACAGCATCAGGAACTAAGACGCGGTCATGGCCCTCAGCGGGGTAGTTGTCTCGTAGAAGGAGGCGACGGAGCGTGTCCGTGATAAACTCTCCTGCGACGACACGCTCCGCCCCCGGCGGTGTGGCGCAGGTGCGAGTACGTACGCCTGATGCTGCCCTAGCTGAGGCAAGAAGTTGCTGGATCGGAGATTAGTCCGTCACCCGGAAAAGGCCACTGCGTGAGGACGACGCACAGTGGGCTGAAAATCGCGTTTCATAGACATAGAAACTTGAATTATTATGTATAATTTTTTTTAAGCATAAATGTATTTTCCTGATCATTACTATACTATAAAATGTCATATGAGATAACTTTGTCTACAATTGAACGAATTATATCTTTTTTAGAATAAAAAAAATGTATGAAGCTAACATAAAAAATGGGGATATCCCTGAAATCGCAAATTTGGTCGTTATATACTCGCAGACGTATATAGTAATGATTATTTATGATTTTTGGCACGCTTTATGTCAAGGCAGCGCTTGCGATCGCTGCTCCAGTGGTCGATCCAACGACGAAGGCGAGGTGTCACGGGGGGGTTACGGGTGTGCGTGCTTACGCCACACTGTCGCCCCGGACGGAGTGGTGTGAGGAGTGTGCCGACCGTACCCCACCCAAAAAAAAACAACAATAAAAACAAAAAGAAAAAGAATAGCGCTTGCGATATTTTTAAATTTTTGTATTCGTTGATAACTACTTTTACTTGTACTTTTATTAGATAACGTTTAAATTCTTCAAATATGCATGTATTAAAATCTAGTTATGCATATATACTAGTGTACAAAGAAGTATAACAAATCATGTTAGTCCGTTGTACATGGGCCACCGAAGACAAAGAGCGGGTTACGGTGGCCCGCTCGCTCGGCGAAGAGAGGTACGTTTTTTTTTTTTTTTGTGTCTTAGTTGTTAGCCTCAGATGGCTATGACAACTTTACCCGGACTGTTGGTGAGCGCTGAGGGCTCTCAACCCGTTAAAGAGAGGTACATTGCAGGGCGGGTCTATGAGGTGGCGCGCCGCTTTATTGTCGCCCCGGATGAAATTAGCGGGGTGTGACCATTCCATAGCCTGCCCAAAAAAAAAAAGTCAGTTGTACATAAACGCTCAATAAAATTAGGCAGTATTAATAAATTATCTTTTGAATTTAAGACAGTCCTGCCTAATTCTTAGGTACTGTATTATTACTGTATGTGTGTATTTATTAACATAGAGACGATCAACGCCCAGACACCAAAAGCTGCCTGGGCATCGACTAGAGAGAATAGCCCAAAGGGTAACACGATGACAGGGAACCTAGGGCCGGTGCAGTGGTGGCCCGTTCGAACGGCGTTAAGAGGTACCTGATGGGCGAGTTATGGCGTTTGACGCCATTCTTTCGGTTGTCCCGTACAAATCAGGTGGAGTGTGATCATACCATTGGCCGTCACCAAAAAAGCCTCATACACATCGTAAAAAATAAGTAAGGCAAACAAACAGAAAACATAACACACACGCACAAATGAAATTTGAAATAAAATCCTAAGTCAATCCATCTAAACAGCGTGTCACCACAGTGTAGGTCACGGTTGCAATACCTTATGACCTACATAGCCAAGAAAAAGACGAACAATAGTTTAAGGTAATAAGAAAAAGTTTTTTTTAATGTTATCGCGATATTTTGTACGTGCTCGCATTCTATTTTTTTTTTTTTCGTTGCCTGTGCATATGCACACTTATCTTCTAAATGAGCAATTCTTGTATATTTCTATATTAATATCTTCTATATAAAGATAATTCACGTGAAGCGAAAAGGGAAAAATAAAGATTTATATTTTGTACGTAATTGTACTTCTATAGGACTTGAATAAATGTACGTAGTTACGAAGTTATGGCTCTTCAAAGAATTATCAAAATTTGAGGAACTAATTGATCGAGAGCTATTATCAAAGTTAACGAGATGGATTGAGCAATAACTGAGAAGTGTTAATTAGAGGAATTAAATTGGTTTTCTTAAAATTTATTAAAATTTGAAAATAATCGTATAATAAACCGGCAGTTAACATTAAACGTCGTTTTTCTTTTTATTATATGGTGATATCATATGTATGATGATGATATGTTTCATTTCACATAATGCTATTCAGCATTCACATAATGCTATGTAAAAAAAATCAGAATGGTATCACAATTATATTAGAATGTACTTATACTTCTAATAAGGATTTTTCAACAATAAGGATTTTTTAATATAAGGAGTTTTCAACCAATACGAAGTATTAATAGGAAGTGCAATTTATTCCCGTTTAAAATATTGATCACTTTATCAATTTAATTTTGTCAACCTAACCTTTACATAACGTATTTAACCTTGATAGGTAAAAATTACTATTCAATAATAACAAAAAAAAAACAAAAAAAATCAATAATAACAGCAACAATTTATGTCCCGACAGGTTCAAACACCTTAAATCTATCAATAATATACACAGGGTGGAAGTGGACCGCTCCCGAAAACAAAGACAGGTGACCCTACTAGTCCTACTTGAATGATAGGCTAGAAAAAAAAATCGGTTCGGATGAAAATATTTTTTTTTCACAACCAATTACAAGTTTTTTTCACATTCCATCGTATTAGGACAGTGCCATGTAAGGATAATTCCATAAAAAATACGTAATTTTACTCAGATGTGAAAAGACGCAATGTATTCAAAACTCACGATCATATATATGTTCAAGAGTTCAACGACCTCGCGTGGTGAAAAAAACCTTTTCTGCCGAATTATTTTTTTTTTCTAGCCTATTATATATAATTACAAGTAGTTAGTAGAGTTACCTGTTTTGGTTTTCGGGAGCGGTCCCCTTCCACCCTGTATATAACAATAGCTAAGAAACTACAAAACAAGTTCCATTATAAACGCAGAGAAATAAGATAATATTAAAAACCTGCATATTTAACCAAGAAACCTACAAAGATAAAATTTGCTACCTATCTACCTTAAGCAGTTAATTAAATAATTTTCATTCAATATTAATTTCATTAATATTTGTTAATTATTAGAAATTATTATGAAAGAATATGCAAAATCGTAGTTAGGTAATGTTGAGGTCATGATTTCTTACCTCGTTGAAACGATTACTAGACCAGCCCAACCTCATTATAACTCAATATAACGAATATATTCTAGTTCCCCTGGAGTTTCGTTATATCGATGTGTAATGTATAACCATAATGAGTAAGTAAATTAAATTAAGTAAATTAAATTCAGAATACGGAAATCCTCAGAAGAACGGCTGTAACCGACATAGCACGAAGAATTAGCACGCTGAAGTGACAATGGGCAGGCTACATCGCTCGAAGAACCGACAACCGCTGAGGAAGAAAGGTTCTAGAGTGTCGACCATGTACCGGACGACGCAGTGTAGGATGCCCCCCACTAGGTGGACAGACGACCTTGTAAAGGTTGCTGGGCGCCGTTGGACGCAGGCGGCACAAAACTACACTCTATGGCGTAACAGTGAGAGAAGCCTACATCCAGCAGTGAACGGGAATAGGCTGAGATGATGATGATGATGAAATTAAATTAATATGAATAAATTAAATTAATCGTTGTCAAATTATAATAATCAATCAAGTACATTAAATTTTGTTGTGACTATTGATCGGACGAAACAGATAGAACAATAAAATTTTTAGATAAAATAATTCTTTCTTAATCCTAGCTATTTAATAGTTCTTCGTTTAACTTGCACGTTTTATTCAGTGTTGGCGAGAAGACTTCCACACTAAGGAACCGCCCAGGTCTGCGCAACATACGGGAAATATGTACTTTAGTACATGTACCTTCTAAATGGATCGAAATATCATTCTAAAATTTATATATTGTATTATTTATACCAACTACAACCTACATTATTCGGTAAAGAAAAAAAAAAATGAAAGTGCGAAATTGAAAAAAGAACGATATTTAACGTTATCAGCCGGGTAGGTACCTCTAGGAGTATTTTCTTTTTCATGTTTTAATCAATTTCCAAGGAAAACATAATCCTCATTAGATATTTTTTATTAAAAAAACTATTATTCAAACAGTGTTTATTAAACACCACTTACTTATTGCTCAATTTACCTGGCTAACATCATTAATAGCATTTGAAAAATCAGTTCCTCAAATTATCGTAATTTTATTTGAAGACATTACATAAATTCGTTACTAGGTACAAAAATAAAAAATAACAACATTCAGTTATTCAGGTCCTATGGAAGTGCAATTGATCCAATTATGAACAGAATTCCAAACCTAAATATTTTCCTCTCTACTTTACATGACCTACCATGTCACCGCCATTTCCACCTATAATGAAGTAACCTTACAATAAAACTGAAAAACTCACTTCTCACTAAATATCCTTCCTGGCATAGACAAAGTTACATACAAGCCGAAGTTTTATTTTAAAACTCAATTTGTTACAAGGCTTCTAAGTTATGTCGGTTATAAGATTCAAAATTTCGAAACTATTTGCCAACACGTCATGAAAATTTAGGCTACTGAAACTTTACATGCCTGTTCTGTTTTAATACGCATAAAAAAAATGCAAAACCAAATAATATGGCGAATTTTATAATAGCGGCCAAAGAAATTGGAGTAAGTAAGTAGTGGTAGGACTACGCTGTTGACAGTTTTCTGTCTACAGTCGCGGGCCGGTCCGTCCGGGGTAGTACCACACTCTCGCAGAAGATCGACGTCCGAGAAATGGCTATATGCTGTTGTGCTTCGTTCGGTGAGCGACAGAACCGGAAGCCCAACTGGGTGGGTTTAGGATATGTATTGGTAGGCACCGGCCTAGCTATACCCTTGGTTATGCAAAGGTTCATGGGCGGCAGTAACACTTACCATCAGGTGTGCTGTTTGCTCGTTTGCCACCAAAAGCAATAAAAAAAGGAGTAAATGCTGATTAATCTAGTATTGGATACTCGTATCACGTTAATAAATAACACGTTATTAAATTCCTCTCTAACTATTCTGTTTTCTAGTTTACAATGTTTCTCGATAGACTATCAAGTGCAAAGGGTTCTTTGAAGTCCAACTGGAAATACTTGAAATCGACGCAAACTAATTACAGACACATATTAATAAGTTACCTCTCACTTTTACAAATATAGTAATAACCTATGACCAGTAGCAGAAATTGTATCAAAATGAATATTTTAAATCTTAATTATTTATATCCAAATTTTAACATTGAATGTACAAATTTGGAAATATATGCGACGAAAGAAGCATACATATTGAGTTGACCCGAAATAATTGGAATAAGAGCAGGATAATGATGATGATGTCTTGTCGTTTAATATTTTAAATTTTATAATTATATAAACATCAATTTATATAGAAAACTTCCCTTGGACTGATACATCCAATTACGATAAGGAAAATGTGAATAAGGAAAGTATCTGTGTATGTTAGAAACTGAATGTGCTCGTATTTATTAAATTGCCTACTTTTATTTATATTTTTATACAACACGCATAAATGTGTGAAAATCAGAGGCAAACTTTTTTCTTTTATGTTATTGAATTGGAATTGAATAACATTTTGACTTTGGCATTAAAAGTAAAATATAGTAGTAAATAGTAACTTTAATAGCTGTTGACAGTTTTCTGTCTACAGGCCGGTCCGTCCGGGGTAGTACCACACTCTCGCAGAAGATCGACGTCTGAGTAATGGCAATTGCGCTTCGTTCGGTGAGCGACAGACCCGGAAGCCCAACTGGGGTGGGTTTGTATTGGTAGGCAGCGGCCCTAAAGGTCCATGGGCGGCAGTAACACTTACCATCAGGTGTACTGCTTGCTCGTTTGCCATAAAAAGCAATATATATATATATACAGGATGTATCAGAGAATGGAGCAGCTGGTCAGAAGGATAGTAGGTAATGATGCTAGGAACCCATAACCAAAATTTGAAGCGAAAATGTCGATTCGTTAATAAATTACAAGCATTTAAAGTTTTCAATTTTGTCATCGCTTTTTCTTTAAAACTGACTGAAATGTACCAAGTAAATGATAAATAGTCTGCTACATACTCAGACTTTCTTAAATATTCATTAGTACCTAAATAAATCAATGATTATGTTTGCTACAGTATAACAAACGTCACCTTTACAAACAGCTGACCAGTCAATGACCTTGAAATTTTCCCTTCAAATTTTTGTTACCTTCTGACCAGCTGATCCATTCTCTGATACATCCTGTATATATACCTATATATATATATATATATATATATATATATATATATATATATATATATATATATATATATATATATATATATATATATGTATATATATATATATGTATATATATATATATATATATATATATATATATATATAAGAGATTTCCACCTATGTATTGACTCATCACGATATCTCTGGAACCATAAGGCCTACAAACCTTAAATTTGGTAGGAATGCTTCTTTCGCCGAATAGAGGTCAGCTAAGAACGGATTTTACGACATTATATCCCTAAGGGGGTGAAAAAGCAGGGCAAAGTTTGTATGGGACAACGTGATTCCTTGGTCTAATCTATTTCAAATTTTGCATAAACATTCTTTAACAGAATTGATGAAAGATGTGATTCATATTTTATTAAGATTTATCTCCTAACTGGGTTAAAAAGGGGTGGCAAGTTATTTTAGGGGTGATTTGCTTTAAAATTGATATCAATACTTATTAGTGATTTTGATTTAAAAGACATTTTATTTTGACACATGTTTTATTTTATTTTGCACAAAACTCAATTCCATTATATTCAAAAAACCGGCTAAGGGCGACTCGGTCGGTAAGTCGCGCACGAAGGGTTCCGTACCATTATCTATAAATGGCAAAATAATCATGTTTGTTGTATGGGAGCCCCTCTTAAATTCTCTATTTGTTTTATTTTAATTTAATTATTTATTTCTAAAGGGAATATATTACTAAATATTCTGTGAATATTTCAAACGTCTACCTATTTTTGTTATTAATATCGAGCAAAAACGAGCAAAAAGATTACCTTTGTTGTGTCTTCTTCTTCTCTTTGTGTATTGGCAATCAGCTACTTATACGAGCTATTGGTGCCAGTGTCAAGTTATAATTATTTTTACGTTTTTAGTTTTTCAGGTTAGTCATTGTCTAAGTCAAAATGTCACCATCATCAGTGCTATGGCTACACTGTTAATGGTATCTTGTGGGAATTTTGAAGGAAAATGAAAACGTTGTAAAGCACTTTTATATCATATTCACTACATCCCAGTAGTTCCGCCGCATCATCATCACATCATCATCACAGCCCATTTATCATCCATGCACTCTTAAAGTACTTAACCGATTTTAATCAAATTTGCATAATATGTGTAGTTTGATCCAACTTAAAAGATAGGATAGCTTCCATCTCAATTTATACTCACAATATTATTTTATTGCAAATTATTTGTCTATTATTTGACAGTCACAATTATCTGTTATCTCCAAACGATTCTAACAGATGGTGGTATCTATTGATTGGATTGAGTAAGTATTTAATAGATGGCGCTATGTTAAACGTAGAAACCTTTCATATAAGCTACAATTTATTAGCATAACAACCACGTGTTACTGAGACTACCTCAGCTACAGCAACGCGTGGCCGGGTCTGCTAGTATATATATATATATATATATATATATATGTGTGTGTGTGTGTGTGTGTGTGTGTACGAAAGCGGGGTCTGAAAGAGCATAGTACAACAGGCTATGACGTATATCTATTACAATTAGTATGAATACACATCGCCTCTTTGCTTCAATAATGTGTTATCTTGAAAAATGACATTTTAGAGGAGACTTTATCAAGTTTCAAAAAATAATTGTTTCGCAACAAATATTTTTTATCGTAAATCTGATTTAAATCATAGATTATTTAATTATAGATTAATGAAATATTTAAAATCATAGATTTATATATCAATTATTTATTGAAACTTGAAAAACACTCCTCTAAAATTTCATTTTTCAAGTTTATTGAAGCAAAGAGGCGACGTGAAATGCTTGCTTATATAAACTTAAAAACATAAACTATTATATAAACTTATATAATAATAAAACATTTGATGGGGAGTGGTCAAAAAATCACTTTAGCTAACGCCTGAAAGGAACAGCTAATACATAAATACCAATTTTAGCCAATTCTAGTCAATTTTATATATTTATAAATTTTATGTATAATTTCATGATATATTAAGTTATATATTCAATTAGCCTTATTAGTTATAGCTTACATCGGTTGCATGCAAATTGACAGAGCAATAGCAAAGCGCTTATCTGACAAATTAGTGACCAATTTATTTCAATTTAAAATGGTTTACGAGTCAAACACTTCATATCTGAGTCATGCAAATAACATATTTGTTATATTTTTCGTTAATAGCTTGTAAAATTAATACTCATATGGTCAACCCATACGAAACAAAATATATTATGTCTAAAAAAATAAGAAAATAGAAAATTTCGAACGTAATCCATAAATACTGGCTGCTTAAAATGCTCTACATAATGAGTCCTCAATATATCATCATCATCATCATCTCAGCTCATATATGTCCCATTTTTTTTTTGGTTTTGTTCGTCCATTCGGACAGGCAAAGGGATCAAAGCCCATACAGCCAAGTCTTATTTATTTATTTTCCATATATTGTTCATCATTTCTTCATATTATGTAGCCTTAATAGTCATTGTCTGTCAGTAAGTCAAGTAGTTACCATTAATCGGGCGCTGATAACCTAATCATTGATTTTCTTTGGGAATTTTGGGCAAATATGAAAATACACGTAAACCGCTATTATACCATATTCACTACACTTCAGCACTTTAACTTTACCATATTGCATAAAATACCAGCAAAATTATTCAATATAACACCACAAAACACTAAAGAAATGAATATAATACAAGAGCGTGACATGACATTTCCACATTCGCGCTAAAACTCTCATATATATCCCACTGTTGTACTCGGGCCTCCTCCGTAATGAGAGGGAAATTAACTTACTATACCACGCTGGTCAGACGTGTTCGTATGGGGTTTTGTTTCGAGTTTTCCTTCTCTTGCATAGATGTTATATGCGTTTTACGATCACCCACGGGTAAGAAAGAAGGGGTGGTGAATTGTATTCATACACCACACGGACAATCCCCATTATATACCATGATTGTTAATTAAAATACGTACCTATATATAACTTTTAATATATGCTGTTTGTATTATTTAAACATAACACTGCACTAATGAAATAATCCTTACATTGCTAGGAACTTAACAAACATAACCGGAAGCGCAACTGGGTGGATTTTGGGGTTTGTATTGGTAGGCAGCGGCCTAACTATACCCTTGGTATTGCAAAGATCCACAAGCGACAGTAACACTTTCGGTGTGCTACTTGTTCGTTTGCCACCATTAGAAATAAAAAACATATAACTCTGAACATTAATTGGTGAATCGCACAAAGTATTGTTCTACGTGGGAATAAAAACCACGTCACTGGCACGATAGGTCGGTATTTTCACCACACAGTCTTTATTATTTATTATATGTACGATCATGAGAAGTCACCGTGAAAGGAAAGATCCTAAGTGACGAAATATATTAAAAACAGATCATTTAGCTTTCCGATTTTTAGAAAAATCTGGCAAATATTTATATAAATAACTAGTGGACCCGGCAAATTTCGTTCCGCCTCACAGTCAATGTATGAATAATAAAAATACCACAACTCTTTCGCAGCGCCACTTACCGGGTCTAATTGTGATTCTAAACCATTCTCCAATCCACTTGAACACACCCAAAGAGTATCAACAAAATCCGTTCAGCCGTTTAGGAGGAGTTCAGTGACATACACACGTACATACGAATGATTTATATAAAGATAAATAAAATTTAAGTGCCTGTTAGTAATTTCGTATTAACAGCTTTTCACTTAATGTATTATATATGAAAGATAAATAATATAATAAATGCATACGGTATTAAAAAAAAAACTATTTTTAATTTCTTTCGATGGTTGTCTGTTTTATTTTCTTTGTCTTTGGCAGGTAGATGATGATATAAGTAGGGTAACTTAGGCTGCTTTTATTGCAGAAAAAAAAATAGAATTTCGCTAAAACAAAATTAAAACCAATAAACAACGCCGAGTAACTCTGAGTATGTGACTGAAGCCTGGGGAAGACAACCTATATTTACCTGGCGAAAGCTAGTAATTAATAGTCTTATAATTTATGAAAAATCATATTAAAATATAATAATTAAATTTATTGGTAATCTATAGGCATATATTTATTATATATACATATATATGCACACTCCACATGCTTTTTTTTTCATCTATTTTTTTTTAAATAGGGTCGTCAGTTTTGTGTGCAAGAAATGTAAAGTATACTGGAGTTGTTAGAATTAAATAAAACAATATTTTACAAAAAATATTAATAATTAGTTTTTTAACGTTCCCATCTGTCCGTCCGCCCAAAGAAGTCTATTATTGGATATAGTTCTCATAGAAATACTACTCAGCTCAGCTGTAACAAAAAAAATCGGCCAAGTGCGAGTTGTACTCACGCACGAAGGCTTCCGTAAAACTAAAAAAAAATATATGATGTCACTAAAAATTTAAGGTGTTCGGAATTTTTCCTTTATATATGTTATAAATCGTTGCTTCATGTGAAATTTCAAGATTCTAGGTCGACTGGAAGTATCCTTTAGGTTTTGGTTCCCTTGCGAGTAGCTGCGTGTTTGAAAATATGCGGCTTAAATTGCTGTTTCTTTTGATTGCGTTGACATAGAAGTTTGATTTTGTTACAGCTTAAAGGTCTTATAGATCTGAGTATTTGATATGAATTTCAATTTAATACCTTTACGCGTTCATGAGAAAAGGGGGTAGTAAATTTAAAATTATTAAAAACATTTTTTATATATGATGTAATTAAAATCTATCTGTGCTATAAGACGTTGCTACGTACCAAATTTCAAGATTCTGAGTTCAGCGAGTGTCGACAATTTGCGGCAATTTGCGGTATAAAAGCCTGTATCTTTTGATTGCATTGGCTTAGAAGTTTAATTTTTTCACAGCTTTAAGGGACAGTAGACTTGAGTATTTGATATAAATTTCAGCTTGATACCTCCACGCGTTCCTGAGAAAAGGGGTCTTGACAGACGGACAGACGGACGGACGAACGGACAACAAAGTGATCCTATAAGGGTTCCGTTTTTTCCTTTTGAGGTACGGAATCCTAAAAATGACAAAACCGACGGTTAGGACGGTGGTAGACATGTTAACGATTACAGTTGAAGTTGTTAGTTTCTTAGGCGAGTATTGCCCACTTGTTAATATATTAGTGCTCCCGCGGGTTAAATACATAATAAATGAATGCAATTTGCGTTGGTGACATTTTTATCTTCATTCTTAATCCCATCCTCATAAAGTATTTTTTATAACGTAATTATGACTTCAGATACCTATGACTTCTAATGTTTACGCGAGTGTTACACATTTAAAATAAAACTACTTTTACGGATTCTATCGCGTTTGTATTTCATTTTTAATTTCACAACGTTTCGAACACTTTTAAGTGATCATGATCATCAGATATAAATTTTCTATAATAACAATGATATATTGGACGAAAGACACCTTAGTCCTCCCGTGACCATGATCAATGTAAAGTGTTCGAAACGTCGGGAAATTAAAAATCAACAATCGCGACAGAATACGTAAAAGTTATTTCAGATTATTTCAGATACCTGTGTTTTGTATACTTTTTGAATAAAAATAGGAAACAATATTGGAGAGGGAAATAAGACTTAATACTGATTTCAACAGTATGGGCGGTGGTAACCTTAATTTCAAGTACCTAGTTGTTATTTGTGTTTCAACAATAATACCGAAATTCTTGAAGAGGCCAGTGAGGCTAGTCTTATCTCTTGATTTCACTTGTGAAATCAGTCCTTGGACTGTAGCGGGGTATTTGACGATGGTCGTTGAACAGCTACATTATTCAAACTATCTTCTTATTTCTGAAGTGAGCTTTAGAATATTTCGAGATCCATTCGGATAATATTAGACACAGTGTTTGCGTGTTCGGGCCTGGGACTGGGCATTCAAATCAATTTTTAATTGCAAACTTGATTTCAATATCAAAGGTGTATGTCCATCATTATTAAAATCATTTCACTCAAGGGTTCTTTTTTTTTTTTCTTTTTAAAAAGACACCACCACCACTAAGGAAATAAACCTTGTATTGCGGGGGACTTTACAAACATGCAATTAACACAGACAAATTACACCCAGACTCCGAACAACACTTTGTGGATCGCACAAAGTGTTGTCCTGCGTAGGAATCGAACCTACGGCACTGGCACGGAAGGTCGGTATCTTAACCACTACGCCATCTGTGCAGTCAGTTATAATTTAAATGGACATTTAAAAAAGCATTTTTAATGGCAACCATCATCATCATCATCATCACAGCCCATAAATGTCCCACTATTGGGCTCGGGCCTCCTCCGTAATGGGGGGGGGTAATTAACCTACTATACCGCGCTGGTCAGACGTGTTGGTATAGGATTATGTTTCGAGATTTCCTTCTCTCGCATAGATGTTATATACGTTTTATATCCCTTAGTCGTCTCGTACGATCACCCACGGATAAGATATGGGGCGGTGAATAATATTCTTACTCCGTCACCACACGGAAAATTATTCTATTATTAATTTACATTGGGGAATTGTATTCTTACTCCGTCACCACACGGAATTAGTCCAGACTTGGAATTTAGTGAGGACTTCCTTTTTACCTTTGTAAAGGTCAGATGAAATAGAATTTTAAGAAATTTCTTCTCCGAAAAGAATTCTATGTCGCGAAAGTAAACTACACAACTGAACTGACGCAACTGAAGCGAAGGCGGGTCGCTAGTAAGAATATATACTTAAAAGAAGAGGAATGAATTTAGAATTGCTATTAATATTCCAAAAACGAAAAATTCAAAGAAAACCTTCTCTTGCCAAGCATAAATTGTAAGAAAATCTTAGAAGTTTTGTTCCAGACAGAGCTTGATAAAACTAAAATTAAAATTGAAATTATTCGTAATAATAGAATGAACCTATAGTAATCATTTTTTTCAATTCAAAACAGTTATATACTTTACTAAATCATTTATTATTCGATATTGATTCGCGTTACTTCATTCAAAGCACATATTAGTTGTACGCAGGTGTTCCTGATGAATGAACGATGAATGAATGATGAATGAATCCTGATATTTTCAAATTGAGACATAAAATTTTCTTAGAACTGGTTATTAAAGCAAGAAGATATATTTGTTGGTTAAAAACTTACATTCTCAAATCAAAAGAATAACGGAGATCTATTTAAATAATTATTTTAAAACAATAACATGTTGAAACCTATAATATAATATGCTTTTATAGCCGTAATATAAATCAGATTATTCTTATTCGATAGAATAATTCTTCGTATCAGTACAGTTTTATTTTTATACATATTCGTGGTATTTGTAAACTGGTTGAGTAAAAACCGGAACAATAGGCGTAACGTTCCTGATAAACTTATAACAACAACTGCGATCACTAACTAGCCTATTAATCTTGACGATTATGACATTAATTTCTTGGAGAGGCTGATGGGTGGATGGAAAGTAACTTCCATAACAACATAAATATCCTTACAAGTTAATAACGAAACTAATTTAACAAATTTTTCAAAAAAAAAACATCCACAGTGGCATATCCCAACATAGTAACTAACATTTATGCTGCTCTTTCTATAAAATGATTAGTGGTGTTTACGTAAGTAATACACAGATAAAATAAAACTATTTTATGGATCATATTGCGTTTGCATTTATGGTAATCTGGTCTCCTTTCTTCTGATCTTTAATTCAATGTTCTATTGGTGGGCGAAAAGTAAAGGTACTTAAACAAAAGCTCAAATAAAAAGCAAAACTCTATAACAATGAAACAAAATATATATCATCATCATTCTCCTACCCATATATCCCAATTACTTGGGGTCGATACAATATGTACTCTTTTTTCATAGTACATATTGTAAAAGTTATTGACAATAGTTTTATGACCGGCCACCTGCCAGACGTCATCCTCTTTAGGAATGTACTTGTTGACCAAATGGCAACAGATAGAGTTGGCTCAGGTCGTTATAAGGCTCTTAGTCGTCTTTTACGACATCCACGAGCAAAGTAAGGGTTTGTAGTATTCGTAACCACTACCACACAGCTAATGTATAATATAACTATTTTTAAAGTTATATTAATATTTCATAATACTTTTTTTTTTAATTTTTTTTTTTTTTTCATTTATATTTGAACGAGAACGTGGAGAGCCGACCCCAAATAAATGGGATAAGGCAAAGGAAAAGAAGAGAGAAGATCAAATTAATATTTCATACAATTACTCAAACTTAACCGAATTCTGAAGAATTTACATATCATATATCATAGAAAATCTTAATGTTGTAGATAAAATTAAAAAATAATTATTATCTACTAATGCTGTACATTTTATTCGGATAACTAGTCTGTGCGATTACTGACACAGTTTTTAAAAATGGATAAAGCTGATGACGACACTCCCTTTTTTATACTGCAATAGATATTGTATTAAGAATAAGAGTTGTTTATTTCAATAATTTTTCATATATATGAGTCATAAAAATCTTATATTATTATAAAAAATTAATACCACTCCATAAATGATTGTATAAAGAATTATCAAGCATTTGCCTATATGTAGTGTTTACCTATATGCAACGAGAATACGTACCACAGTAAATTATATTATATTCCAAATTCCATTTTTATTTAATTAATTTAAAATATAATAAATATATTTAGTACTTGTTAGAGTTAATAAAAAAATGGAGTTTACAATGAGGTTAACACTCAAACATTTAATTGATATATTAATAGTAATAGAATATTCATAATATAATGCACTTTTTGTTTACCAGTAAGTTTCACACAGCTCGATGTTCCAAAGTCTAACTAATCCAGTATTATGAATTTGATCTAGCACGTTGAAAACATGCTGCTTTGAAACACAAATGTAACATTATTATATTTTAGCACTATAGTATTCTAAATCATTGTCAAAAAAAAAACCGTTGAATCATATTTGTTTATAATTCAGTAGCATTCACTTTCTATGGCTGTGAAGATTAATTATAATAGTGTTTAAAGTGTTTGACAACGTCTCGTGCACACAATAACACAAAAAAATACAACTCGCTCCATTGAATGGTCGAATACTAGAACTGTGTTGATTATACGCTGAGTAAAACAAACCCAGATGTACGGTTGATCGTAGCTACAGAAATCAACACAATTGCTATAAATAACCGAACCACACGCACGAGCGAAGCTAGTAAGCGGTATGGACGCCTTTTCAAACCCAGGTTCAATGATAATTGAATCACCAAATTTAAAGGTTATATTAAATGTAATTATTTTGAAAATAACTCTTAATTTTAGTAGACAGGACAGGTATTTAATTTGGTTACGATTACGTCGTGTCAAAGATTTTTAATGACCTGAAATCTATTAAGGTCATCAAATATAATACAGGTCTGCAAGTAAAAAATGCATAGGTTTTTTATACATTTTCTTATAGATTTTCATGTCCTAAAACCGAAAAAATGTATTTAAAAATTCCATCCCATTTTTTTTAACAAATTTTTGTCTTTTTAATTTGTGGAAAATTTTTACTTAGTTAAAATTATGTATTATATTAGGTGTACAACTTTGCTTCCGCCGTTTTGCAATAGATGGCTGTAGCGGTAAGTGGTAGTCGAAATAAATAGATCTTAGATGTCATACAATAAGCTTAGGTATTTGTAAACATAACATACATACATATCATCACGCCATATCCCTATTTATTATTACCCTATTTATTATTATTATTATTTATTATTATTAAACATGTCAGCTTACGAGCCAAATTCTCGTAATTTGCGGGAGGTTTTAATTTTCTGCTTTAATATGAAGAAATATGCGGCTGACGCTCATCGAATGCTCTCAAATACCTACCGGTAAGGCCGCTATTAGTGAAAGAACGTGCCGAGAGTGGTTTCAACGCTTCAAGAACGGAGATTTTGATGTCGAAGACCAGCATGGCAGTGGAAGAGAGAAAGTTTTTAAAGACGCAGAATTGGAGGCATTACTTGATCAAGGCTCGTATCAAACACAACAAGAAATGGCAGGATCATTGGGAGTGACGCAATAAGCCCTTTTAAAACGCCTGAAAGTCATGGGAATGATTCAGAAACAAGGTGTCATCATCATGGGAATGATTCAGAAACAAATCGAGTGCCGTAGTAGTTGAAGCCGAGAACGGCGTTTGTTTGCTTGTGAACAGGTGCTTACAAGGCAAAATACTGGGTTCATTACGATAATCGCAAGCGCAGAAAATCATGGGGATATCCCGGCCATGCTTCCACGTCGACGGCCAAGCCGAATATTCACGGGTCCAAGGTTATGCTCAGTATTTGGTGGGACCAGCTCGGCGTAGTGTATTATGAGTTGTTAAAATCGACTGAAACAATCACAGACGATCGGTATCGAACGCAATTAATGCGTTTGAACCGAGCATTGAAAGACAAACGGCCTCAATATAACGAGAGACATGATAAAGTGATTTTACAGCATGACAATGCTCGACCCCATGTTGCGAAAGTGGTCAAGACATACTTGGAAACGTTGAAATGAGAAGTCCTACCCTACCCGCCGTATTCTCCAGACGTTGCTCCTTCGGACTATCACTTGTTTCGATCAATGGCACACGGCCTGGCTGACCAGCACTTCCGGTCTTATGAAGAGGTAAAAAATTGGATCGATTCGTGGATCGCTTCAAAAGATGACCAGTTTTTCAACGCGGGGTTCGTACGCTGCCCAAAAGATGGGACAAAGCAGTGGCCAGCGATGGACAATACTTTGAATCATAAATGGATAACCAGTTTTTTTACAATAAAGCCTCTAATTTCGAAAAAAAAAACGGCGGAAGCAAAGTTGTACACCTAATATTATATTAGCTTCAAAATTAATTAAAATTAAGATTACTACCTACATATAATTAATATTAAGAAATTTTAATAGTATATTTATCTCGGAATAAAGAAAAAGATAATGGACGTATGAATAATCAAACATTAAGAACATCAATATGATGGTTTGTGGAGATTTCAAAATACTAACAATGTTGTTGGGTCAACAGTTACGTTATACAAAATTTCCTTGTTATCTATGTTTGTGGGATTATAGAGCCAGAGAGCTACACTGGACAAAAACTGACTGGCCACCACGACTTTGTTTAGCTCCTGGCGAGAAAAACGTTATCAATACCACTTTGATTCCGCCAGAAAAGGTTTTACCTGCCACCTCTTCATACTAAATTGGAGCTCATTGTGCAGTTTGTAAATTCACTGCAAAAAAGGGGATTGTTTTAGATATGGTATATATGTTCTAAATTCCCAAAAATGTCTGAAGCAATGTTAAAACAGGGAGTTTTCACTGATGATCAAAACTTTTGTCCGATCCCTTCTTTTCTGAATCGATAGGAGAAATCGAAAAAGAAGCATGTGATTCTTTCAAATGTGTAGGGCAGAAGTTTTTGGGCAATAGGATTTCGAATATAAAATTCTTGTACAGCGCATGCTGACAGCGTATAAAGCTCAAGGGTACAAGATGAACTTAAGAGTTTACTTATTATACTCCCATATTGAATATTTTCCTGAAAACTTGGGTGCCTACAGCGGGTAGGCACTTTGTGTTCTTCACTAAGAATAAGCTGAAAGTTTTCACCAGGATGTACGCGATATCGAAAGATGTTATCAAAGAAGATGGGATGACAGTATGTTAACGGACTATTGTTGGATGCTTAAGCGAGAAACCAAAAAAGAATTCGGAAAACATAAAAAAAAAAGAAAAGATTTCACAAGGAAAAAGAGTAACTATAAAATTGTGTATAAATTTAAATAAGAAAAATAATGGTTGAAAGGTTTTGATAAATATTATGATGTTTGTTTGTTGTTATAATTATAGTTGATTTTTTTCATAACTGCGTTCTTATTTTGAAAAAGAAAAACTGTACGTGATGGAGAGTAAATAGAAGTTATTTTTGAAATCAGCGTACATTAAAACACATAATTCAACAAAAATATCTCATGCAGCTGAAAAGATTTTGTGAATTAAAGTGTGACCTTATTTTAATTATTTCTTATCTTGCAAATGAATTGCAGAAAGGAACTATATGTACTTTCTCTAATAAGAGGAATCGATTGACGAGTGAATCATAAAAATCGGCCCAGGCGTTTGGTCTGTATAGTGCTTCAAAGGAACATACATACATGCATAGACTGTTAAACATAATACCACTCCTTTGCGTCGCACAGTCGGGTAAAAAAGATTATACTTAATGTAAAATATAACAGCAAAAACTTGTTCATTAGATATTTTTTAGATAATTAAAGGGATTTCGTTTTCGCGGCAAGTTTAATGCTGTAATGTGCCTTTCGACGCCATGCGAGTGGGCCACCGAAACCCAATCCTTGTATTCGGTGGTCCACCCGGCAAACCAAGCGACACAACAAATAGTCAATTAAAAAAATTACAAGCTTAATGGCAATCTTAATTTTGACGTCAGCACTTTACAAACGATCTATCTAGATGAGCAAAAATGATGACCCAAAAATGGCTGAATTGGAGTGAACTATACATAATCCTGAAATATATAATACGAAAATTAGAATCAAACATTAGATACACTTGGTTCAATTAGTGTTAAAAATTCCTTTGTTACTCATGCTTCTTTATTTTCGACGGGATTTAGAAGGTCTTGAACGGACCGCTATGTATTCAAGGATATATTCCTTATATATTGATTCATTACAATAGATCTCTATATGATATACTTTTATAAGAGTTAAATGATGTTAATATATTGAAATAATTACTTTTAGTTGTTATATTATTAATATTAATTATTCTAGATTTTCTAGTGTGATAGAATCGCTTACGTGTTTAAAATACTAAAGTTTACTTACCATCCATTCTCGCGCTGTCCCCATGCCAATCTTCTTCTGAAACAAATGTTTACTATTTTAGTTATTTATTTTTTGTAAAAAGTATTTTCTCATAAAGTTTCAATGGTATCAATTTAAAAAGAGCACTCAACATACGCAAAATTTATAACGATCGTAAATAAAAGTGAACTTTATACGATTATCCGTAAAATAGAGGTTTTAGAAAAGCACCCTATATACATATGTGTTTATCTTGTAATCAAGTTAGTGTCCAAGTCTTTGGAGTGATCGTATTATTATTGCTTATAGCTAATTGATAAACGAGCAATGTATATATTTCTATGTTTCACACTATTCATTTAGCTTAATCAAACATCCCTCATAATACTGCCTCGATTTTAATGTGTCATACATTAGTTTTAAGATTATATTCTCATCTAAAGATGATAAAAACAAAATGTTTTTAAATTAATTGTTACATTGGGTAAATCAGTGGATTTTCTATTCGCACAGGTATTATTAGTACCGGCATATTATTGAGGGGACGGCGTGTTTCCAGACCCATAGCCTACCAAAAAAAACTAAAAAAGAAGAATAAATAAAATATTCCCTAAAAATTAAAAAGCAAACTTTAGTTACAAACCCTCCATAGGACTGCAATTTGTGACCACATTTCACATTAGATGGAATAAGCAAGCCTTTGTGTAGGAGAAACTACTTTGCAGCCCACATTTTTATAAAACTAGTTTTTATTTTAAACAGTTAAAGTTCTTATTCTAATTATAGAGTCCACCCGCAAACTTATTAGGTTTTTTACTCTCCAGTGTCACATCGTCCGCACATTCTAGAGCGACGAAAGGGAAGATATATAGGCGCATATCTTACCGTATTGTATCTCATTATCGCCGTTTGGACTAATCATCGATACCGAGTTCTTGTCTTCGGAGGCCTACCCGACGTGTTACTATTTCAGGTACAATCACTCGTCAAAGCCGCGACAATAGCGTTTGTTGTCGGGAGGTAGGACGTCGTCCATGCATGAAGAGCCTCTCTACACATGCAGACTAGTCCAATCACACGCTACTGAGCGGAACTTTGCGGCGTGCTAAGGTATGGTCACACCCCGCTAATTCCGACCGGAACGGCAGATGATGCGGCGCTCGACCCCATAGACCCGCCCTGCACTGTATCTCTCCACGCCGTGCGAGTGGGCTACCGGAATCGGGTCTTTGTCTTCGGTAATAATAAAGTGCCTGTGTATGGCTTTTCTACATATTGTTACCTAAGTTATCCATTTAATAAATTTTACTAATTTCATAATACCCTTTTTATTAGATGATTGGAACCCTTACGAATCTAATCACTAAAAATAAATTCAATACAATGCTTATTGGAAAAAACAATCCTAGAATATTTTGTTCATTATTTCAGGTTTTGTTGTATATATTACTTGGTATAAGTATTGTATAGCATTATCTAAGATATAACAATAAGCAAAAAATATTCTTTAAGCTTTTGTTATGATTTCATTTCACTTTCAATACGTAGTGCTAGCACGTTAATCCAGCAAAAAAAAAAAGGCGACATAACAATTTATGTCGCATTTAATTAGCACGTAACACGTGTATTAGTTATACAACATATAATGTTGTCTGATATCACAATTTCTTCCATAAAATACTAATTCTAACTCCTTCTGTAATTCTATAATAAACTGAAAATCAATAATGTAAAACAAAGTGCTTTACAAGTACTAACATAATCGTTCTAAAGGCAAGTTATATCGAAGTTATAATTGTATTACGTGATAGACACAGAGAACCAGTCTTATCTATTATATATTGCCATTCTTAAGCCCACACGGGTGCGCCGTAGAACCACAGCTCTGGCGTGTGGAAGAACTTTATTTAAATGAAACTTAAGTATAACACTATTACCATGGCAATATTTCTTTATATTATGTACTAAAATTACTTATGATCAGATGGGTTACCCAATGCTCTGCCATGTAGCATCTATAAAATATTGGTCTGGTTCATAAAATACATTTTATTTGCGAGTTAATATCTACTATAAATGCCCTGGTTAAGTAGATATGTTTTATGTTCTTGTTCCACCATCTACTATTTATTGTTGAGTAAAACTATGAAAAAATTGTAGTAGGTACATATGAAAGAGAGTATTGGTGTAAAGATGCGAAAGGGAATGCTCCGATGGTTCGGACATGTGGAAAGAATGCCGAACGATCGTCTGGTTATTCTTAACCTGAAGATATACAATGCGAAAGTGGAAGGATGTAGGTACCGGGGGAGACCGAGACTAACCTACCTAGACCAGATTGGTCACCTACTAAAGGAAGGTGGAGTCAAGAGTCTCCGAAACCGGCGAGCGTATATGAAGAGAATTATGAATGTTGAGGAAGCGAGTGAGGTATGCAAGGATAGAGTTCTCTGGCACTCTGTTCTCTCTCAAGGTATATGGCGTGATGATATGTATATATGTATGTAGAAAATTGTTTGTATATTTTCATTGTAAATTTATACTCGTAACTAAATTAAGAACATCTAATTTGCCTTTTGTATCTCATATCAGGCATTGAAAAGACCTTATTGAAATAAAGATTAAAAAACAAATCTCATATCAGTCATCATACACATAAACAGGAGGCTAAGATTAATTATATTTATTTTGCATATATTTCATTCTGACGAGCGAAACCTCGTGTTAGACAGTTTGCAAGTCAAATCTGGAATATCATACTATATGGACCTTGTAACAACTTGAGAATATTTCTATGCGTTCAGGCGTTTTTGCCATTCCTATTCTAATAATCTATATAGCTTTCATATAAGCCCTGTTAAGTTCTCTCGTATCCACGGCGCCGTGCTGCTACGCTTCTCATAATTGTGCACCCCTTTACTTATTCGCTGACAAGTAAATTTTGGTTCCTGTCTCACGCTTTCCCTAGGAGGGAAGTGGCATTATTTTCCAACTTTTATCTGTTCTTATTAAATTTGTCGCTGATCCCAAGACAATTAAAAATATTTTAATATTGGTAAGACCACACTGTTGACAGTTCTCTGTCTACAACTGTGGGCCGGTCCGTCCGGGGAAGCACCGCACTCTCGCAGAAAATCAACGTCTGAGCAGTGGCAATTTGCTGCTGTGCTTCGTTCGGTGAGCGAGAGAGCCGAACGCCCTACTTTTTGGGTAGGTTTGGGAATTTTATTGTTAGGCAACGGCTTAGCTATACCCTTGGTATGGCAAAGGTCCATGGGCGGCAGTAACACTGACCATCAGGTGTGCTGCTTGCCCGTTTGCCACCAGGAGCAATAAAAAATCTCTTAGCAGTGCCTGATGATCAAACCTCGGTATCATTTATGGAGACCATCGAGGATCCAGACTATATAAAAGTGGGCATTTGTGGTGAGACTAGTTTCATAAAAATATTTCATAAAGATTAGAAAAGTTCTATATCAATCATAATAAAATGATTTCATGTCGGCTCCTCTAGAAGGATGACCAGATCGACTACACGGTAAGGACGTCTAGCGGAGGTCTCTTCAACTGGACACACTGACAGTGATAACACACCGAACACGATCTTGACAAGTGGAAGATCTCCAGCGAAAAAGCTGGTGCCGCATACCTAACAAGTAGTAGAAAAAGTAGATCGGTTAATATTTCTATCTCCGGAAAAGTAGATCGGTTAATATTTCTATCTCCAATTCTCTTGATATTTCAAACCCTTCAAAATAATTGGAAATGCAAATGTTCATGTCCAAGAGGGTATGCAATTGACCGCCGTGATTCTCTGTGGACATCCATATGCAGGCGGTTTGATAAGCATGACAGGGTTGAACTGACGCAAGATGCTGGCTGCGTTGATAACATGTAAATAATGATGATGAATGATTAAAACATCAGTTGGAGATATAGTTGCAAGGCTGTTTTTAACAGCCTACCCAGAAGGTCTTTCAACCATCCGTGGCGAAACAATGTCGACAGGAAAATCCACAATCTCACACAAAATGGGTCACCACAAATTAAACGGGCCTCTGAAAGCAATTCTTTGATTTCGATGTCCCGCTTAAAGGATTACTCTTTTTAATAGATAATAGTACCTCAGCGACAGCAAAGCAGCAGCAACCCAGAATCCATACAACATCCATATTTTATACACAGTTGCACGGTAGGAACAGTTAATGAATTATATTAACGATCAGCCACAAGGAAAGATCAAATTATTGACCAAGCGAGCGAGAGCGTTTCCGTTTCCACTTGGGCAAAAATGCTTTCGTGTCTGCCCGGATGTTCGGCAGTTCTCCTTTTCAGGTCGAATTCTCGGAAACCGATTCTTAATAAAATTTGTGAGCAGTTGCCATAATTAATATTTTTGTCGATACAGAACAGGACTTTTTTTTTCAGAATTGCGCAGTTGTGAGAGTTGAAATGTAAAACAAATCATATTTCATACAATACAAAATAAAAAATAGTGAAAAAAGTGTGTGTGTCAGCTCCGACGCACGACTGGAGTTTACTCCTTTAGTACGATTATCAAAACAGGCGCAAAAAAGCTCTGATTCTCTGACTAAAAATAATATATATATATATATATATATTTTTATTTACATTTATTAAAACTGTTCAGTGAAATATTATCTCACGTCAGAAAGTGAAAGGTGCTCAGAATAGGTTGCGCACCAAAAACGTAACGAGGTCATTCGATCACTAGATTTTACTCCTCAAATTTTGCGCCCGGTATGGCGCCTTATATGAAAATCGATTCTTAAGGAGTAAACGCCAATAAACTCCAAAAAGCTCAAAAATTACAAACACTTTCAGAAGGTTTGCGAGGTCAATAGCACAGTCGCTAGTCTAATCATATAATATGTTGATTTTATAAAACACCATCACATTTATTCAATAATACAATATAAAACTCTAACATATATTGGATAAGACCCTCACAAGACACTTTCATGTTTCTCCTAAAACGGCAACATCTGTAATAATGATTTTACTTGTGTATTTGAAATGTACAAATAACTATCTGAGCTTTTTTTTTTTTTTTAATGGCGTTTACAAGATTTCGCCAATAACCAGTTATAAATATCTTCACGTTTTTAGTCTTTCAGGTCAGTCATTGTCTGAGTCAAATTGTCGCCATCAACAGCGCTATGGCCACACTGTTAATGGTGGTCTTGTTGGAATTTTAATGGAAAATGAAAACGTTGTAAAACACTTTTATATGATATTCACGACATCCCAGTAGTACCGCGCATCACATTACCTAAAATGCCATCAAAATTATCTAATATAACATGTTAAAACACTAAAATATCGAATATAACACAAGAGCACCACATGACGTTTTCAAATTCCCGTCAAAAGTCCCCTGTTTGAGCTTCTTCGTCATTTTAAAGGTAGTAAACACAAGTTTGCCAACTCTGTCAATTTTAAATTCTCGTTAGGGTCGTCGTTTAGGGTCTAACTTGCCGGGTTTGTAAAGTAGAGAGAACAGATCACACTGTGTGTTATAGGAAATTAAATGTAGATTTTTCTGCAAAAGTACATAAAAAGTAAGTTTTCAATTATAACTTCGCTATATGACATAGATATATAATTCATCTCATAGACAAACTATAATAAATTCTTCTTCTTTCCGATCTTTGACTGGGTATACGACACCGTTGCCTAAAAAGGTTGGAATAGAGTATCAAATTCTTCTCCCTCAGTAATACTATCTACTTACGTTCCCTTCACTCTTATAAATAATACGGATGAAAAAGGACATTTTTCGGTACTAATTACACTACAATTTTCATTATTGTTATTAATGTTGTAATTGCAAAGTGTAGACTCCATATACATGTACATGTGTGTTAACCTATAATTAATTGTTGTTTTTAATAATTATTGTCACATTTGTTTAATTTAATCAGATTTAATATAATTTAATTCATTTCGTGGGACTTCATTACTTTTGTTTAGTATCACTTTAATATTATATTTCCAAAGTGAAGCCTCCGCATGTACATGTGGTGTTAACTTATAATTAATTGTTATACTCGTATTTGTCTATTTTTTTAAATTTGATTTCTGTTCTATTCCATCCATCCATCCATCCATCAGCCCGTAAACGTCCACTGTTGGACATAGGCCTCCCCACGAGAATGCCATCTATAACGGTCCTGTGCCACCTGCATCCAACGGTTACCTGCGACCTTGATGAGGTCATCAGTCCACCGAGTGGGGGGTCGTCCTACGCTGCGTCGTCCGATTCGTGGTCGCCACTCGAGAACCTTTTTTCCCCAACGGTTGTCGGTTCGTCGAGCGATGTGGCCTGCCCATTGCCACTTCAAGGTGCTAATTCTTCGGGCTATGTCGGTTACACCCGTTCTTCTACAGATTGCCGTATTTCGGATTTTATCACGTAGAGAAATACCGAGCATAGCCCTCTCCATAGCACACTGAGCGACTTTGAGCCTTTTTATGAGGCCGACATTTAGAGACCACGTTTCAGTGCCGTAAGTCATCGCTGGTAACACACACTGGTTATAAACCTTTGTTTTCAGACACTGCGGAATATTAGACGAGAAGATCCTCCTAAGTTTCCCGAACGCTGCCCAGCCGAGTCGGATTCGTCGGCTGACCTCTCTCTCGAAATTGGATCTACCTAATTGGACTGTTTGTCCAAGGTAAACATAGTGATCGACGACTTCGAGAATCGCATTCCCAACCAGGACCGGTACAGAAATGACATGGGCATTGGACATGATTTTCGTCTTGTCCATGTTCATTTTCAGCCCTACTAGTTGGGAGACCTTGCTGAGGTCATTGAGCATGGTGCCAAGGTCTTCCAGGGATTCTGCCATGACTACGATATCATCTGCGAATCGAAGGTGAGTGATGTATTCGCCATTGATGTTGATGCCGAGTCCGGTCCAGTCTAAGAGCTTGAAGACATCTTCCAGCGCAGTGGTGAACAGTTTCGGAGAGATAACGTCTCCCTGTCTCACGCCTTTCTGCAGCTGGATCGGTTTCGTACTCTTATCCTGGATGCGGACTGACATAGTAGCGTCTTTATACAAACACTTCAGCACTTCGATATATCGATAGTCAATTTGGCACCTCTGAAGGGACTGCAGCACTGCCCAAGTTTCGACAGAATCAAAGGCTTTCTCATAGTCCACAAACGCAAGACACAGAGGCCGATTATACTCCTCGGTCTTCTGTATAATCTGGCGTAGCGTGTGGATGTGGTCTATGGTACTATAACCTTTTCGGAAACCGGCTTGTTCGGGCGGCTGGAAGTCGTCTAGCGTGCGCGCGAGTCGGTTCGTAATGACTCTTGAAAACAATTTGTACACGTGGCTCAGGAGTGAGATGGGTCTGTAATTCTTTAAGAGCATTTTATCGCCCTTCTTGAACAACAGCACTACCACACTCCTGGTCCACGACTCTGGAACGTCGCCCCCGAGAATGACATAATTAAATAGCTTCTGTAGGGCTTTTAAAACTGGCTTGCCGCCTGCCCTCAGGAGCTCTGTGGTAATTCCGTCATCTCCCGGTGCCTTTCCGTTCTTTAATTGTTTTAGAGCCATTCTGATCTCGTACAAGCTGACGTCCGGGATTTCTTCGGTATAGTGCCGAGTTAGCTTGGATCTGGGGTCTTGGACCAAGCTGACAACAGAATTCAGGGATGATTTGTACAATTGTATTGTGTCTGTTCTATTGTATAAGTATAAACATATTTACATATTGTTGGTTAACCTAATAAATAAATAAATTATTACCTCCTATCAAATATTAATGGTTAAGAAGATATACAATGCGAAAGTGTAAGGATGTAGGTACCGGGGGAGACCGAGACTAACCTACCTAGACCAGATCGGTCATGTACTGAAGGAAGGTGGAGTCAAGAGTCTCCGAAACCGGCGAGCGTGTATGAAGACAATTATGAATGTTGAGGAAGCGAGTGAAGTATATGAGATAGAGTTCTCTGGCACTCTGTTCTCTCTGCCTACCCTGCAAGGCATATGGCGTGATGATATGTATGTATGTATGTATGTGTATCAATTATTCACTCATCTGTTTACCACTATGAATAAAAAAAAATATAAATAAATTCATCTTCTCAAATGACGTGGTGAATAAATGAATTTTCTACCTAGTTGTTATTACTGTACCTTAACAGTATATTTATAAATCGCCGTGGAACATAATGACTAAAGGCTTTTTATCTTTAGAAAAAAAAACAATTGCTTACCATTTTCACGTCCTTTCCTCTTCTTTTTTCCACTGGAACTGGAGGACTTTGATGTCTTCTCCGATTTGTCTTTACTTTTCCAACGACTCAACATTTTCACTTATAATATTCACATCTTACAGAATACATTTTTTCTAACTAACTTTTAGGCATTATTGTTCATGAATTAAATAGTTTTATTTGTTCAATCACTTCACATTCAATAATTTTATTAAAAATTCTCAAAAGTCATTAAATGTTTTATAACTAATATTTCAGCACTATTTTACTAGATATGTATATTATTTGGTAAGTTCAATTCCAGTGTGTTTTTATAAATTAATAGTTATTTTGTTTCACTGCAGTTTGTGGTAATTTTTAAAGCTAGGTCGATTTTCATAGGATATCATATTATCTAAAAGAAAAATAGGCAATAACCTTTAACAGGATTAAGAAGATAAAATTCCTTTATTAAAACTAAAATTTCAAATATCTAACGAATAGGTACAGAAAAAATTCGTTAAGGTATTTTTATATACCATCATCATCATCATCATCATTTCAGCCTATCGCCATCCACTGCTAGACGTAGGCCACCCTCATGGTACGCCACAGAGTGCGGTCCTGTGCCGCCTGCATCCATCGACGCCCAGCAACTTTCACCAGGTCGTCTGTCCACCTAGTGGAGGGCGTCCTACACTGCGTCATCCAGTAGGTATGTGGTCGCCACTCTAGAACCTTTTTTCTCCAGCGGTTGTCGGTTCTTCGAACGATGTGGCCTGCCCATTGCCATTATTATATATACGAGCGTTATATTGACTTGGACCTTTTTTTGGTGGTAGGTTATGGTCACTCCCCGACCGATCCGTCTGGTGCGACATTAACTTGGACCAAATGGGTCGTCGAACCTAAGGCCATCACTGGCCTGAATGGCAATTACTGAAGAATAAACGAGAGTGCTTTTACACTGAGAAATCATAAGCCTTGGATATCTCTTAGCCTCTCAAAAAAAAAAAAAAGCCTCTCAAAAGATCTAAGCGAAGTACGAATCATAAATATTTCAAGAAGGCGCCAAAATACGGAACGACTAACTTTAAAACTGGTTGTTAATAATAAATACAAGGCGAAGATGTGCTAAGAACATTGCTTAGTTTATTCATAATCCCTGATGACACAAGTAAGTGCAAAGTATACCAAGGAGTGTTAACATATTTTCAAGTCTTAAGTATTATTATAAATATTTTATACACTTTTGCACTTTTATAGAGAGAAACAAGCTATTAGCTATTTTATAATGCTAATAATTTCAAGCTGCTTAAAGTTAAGGACTACTGTTTTATGAAACATTTCCCTGACATACATTTTTTTTAAGAAAACCAGTTTGGCATGTTTAATTACTTAATATCGATCATTAAAATGAATAATTATTTTATATTACATTATATAGAAAATTAACGTAAATTATAGTAGTTGCATACACATTTGTGATTTTTTGTGTAATAAATAAATATTATAATAAGGATGTAGGTACCGGGGGAGACCGAGACTAACCTACCTAGACCAGATTGGTCACGTACTGAAGGAAGGTGGAGTCAAGATTCTCCCAAACCGGCGAGCGTGTATGAAGAGAATTATGAATGTTGAGGAAGCGAGTGAAGTATGCAAGGATAGAGTTCTCTGGCACTGTTCTCTCTGCCTACCCTGCAAGGGATATGGCGTGATGATATGTATGTATGTGTATGTAAATAAATATTCAAATAAACGCCATATCGTAGAATAAGTTGACTTTTTTTTTTGACGGCTATACGTACTATCCCTCCGCATTAGGCCTGAAAAAAGTTACAATCAAAAATAACAGGATGGTGCATTTATTTGAGCACCCTCTGGGGGAAATGTTATTGCACTAAATACGTTCCCTACTACAAATTGTTAACGTAGAACATTGGTTCTTTCTTTAGTCAGTGTTCTTCAATCTTATAATTTAAATAAGTAACTGCCAATTTACTTGCAAATACTTCTTTCAAATATTATTCCTATAATTAAAAGAAGCGTACATGGTAAGTTAAAACTTTATATGTAATTTGTGAATATATAAATAGGTGCAATAATATTTTATTTTGCCACCTAGCGGACTAAGTTTGCACTAAGAGCGCATCTGGAAGTGCAATTCATCTTCATTGCATATTAGTGTAGTGACACACCGATGGATGTCACTGTAAAGAAATTCAGCTAACAAAAAGAACTTCGATATTGACCAGAAGCAAGCTGTTGCAGTACAAAGGTACACCGGAATCGCTAATAGTGACAGATACATAAAATAGAGACAACATATTTTCCTCAAAATGTTTGACAATATTTGTGTATTTATCTTATTTTAAACAATTATCAGTGTGTACCTAGTTGGTTTTGTACAAAGTATAGTTGGTTTTGTACAAATGGACTGGTAATTACTGCGCAGGTGACTACAGCTTTCAACAGGTGAGAAGAAAAATAAGCATCCTAAAGAAACCTTTAAGGCGCGGTAGTTATTAAACGATAATGACTTGAAATTTGTTAACTAATCGACAATAAGTTACATTAACAATAACATATTGACAAGATAACCTACATATCTAAGTTCGTTACAAATTGAAAAAAAAAATTGTTTATTTGAAATTTATTTCCGATAATTAAAAATTTTAATACGTTATTTGTGTCTAAAATAGTTTAACTTGTAATAAAAATTTACTAGAAATTGCTTTCTTTATTACAAATATTTTTACTCGAACTAACTGTAGTTAATTGATATTAGAAAGAACAAAACAAAATTCGTAAACTAAGCTTAGATAAATTTTACTACCTTACTGAAAAACCCTTTCTGGACGCAATAAATTCTACGCGATAGGTATCTACGCGGTAATGGCTCCTACGGAGTAATATATTTTAGAGAAAATATATCTTACAGGTTAAGCTTTCAGAAAAACTTATAACAAATTTGATTAAAAGTTATTAAATTAGTGTGTTTCTATATTTACGTTAAACCATTCTATTGAGTAAAAGCCTATAATAAATGTGTGATCAGAGGAGAAATCTTATAAAAGACGCTTGTAATTTTAAACGTCTTACAATGAGTACAAAATTTGTAATATTAAATTATAATGGGCTACGAAACACGATATGCAAACAGAATAACATATAGGTAAATGTTCCGTAATAAGTATTCATTTTAAAAAGCCCTTGATGTGAAATTGCAGCATCCGCATACGATTTGTTTAAAGTATCGATTTTACGAGCATAATATGTAAGGTTAAGGTGACAAGGGTAAATCAATATAACGCGGGTTTAGTTTGAAAAGAATATGTACTATTGAATAAAAGTATTGCGACATACTAATTGCAATGTCGTTGAATTTAAAAAGTAATAATAAGAATGATATATTGTATTTATTTATATTATTTTCAATTGTACAATATTCGTGCAATGTTAGAGACATCTGCCGATTTAAGTATGTACTAAGATTTGCAAGATGCGCTTGGAGTTAGTACTATGAAAATAAAATAGATGTCGCTTTACAGGTTATATCTTAATGCAGCTGTATAATGAAGATACGTAATAGTTGCAAACCTAGAGAACTTCAACATTGTGATTAAATTTTCAATTTATGGATACTTTTAAATTAGATAATACTATTTATTAAATTTCTTTTGTGATTTTAAAAAACTGATCACAATTTTGTACCCCGCGTTAGTAGTAACCAATTGTTTTAAAGTATAATAGATGGCGCATCTAGTTCAGATTTCACCGCTACTAACACAGAACTCAACTAACTAGGTATTGAATTTAACTTCCACTATTATTATAACCGAGGATCAATAGACGTATAAAAATATACAACATTTTAATTTTAATGACGAATGATTATACATCATCCTGATATAAGCTACTACAAGCTAGTGTACCTAAATTAGACATATTTTCATTAAAAAAGATAACCTTCTAAACACTTTTAAAGAATGATTGTACCGTTTTATAAGGAAAATATAATTTTAGTCCGTTACAAAATAATAAATAAGCAAAAATTTCAACAGCAGACACTACGTTTATCTTGTAAACCATGAAAAAATAAATGCACGAATATTTAGATACTATATACTTTCATTACAAATAGCAATTATCGCAGAGAAAATTAATGTATCACCTTTCATTCATTTCACCTATCAACTATTAAAAACGAGACAGCCGAATAAGAAATACAATTTACGCTAAAATTTCATGAATGTGTCTAAAATCTAGATATTAGTGACGGATATTACACTAACCTCACCCGATGCGATCCGGTTATTGCCAATTACCGGTATCGTCGCTTACTATCACGTATATAAAAAAAAAATACATATATATTTATGTCTTCTAAAAATATGACAATATATTATAAGATATAAATATATATGTATATTTTATTTAATTGAATTAGTGCTCCTTCTGAATAAATATATTAGAACATTTCATAATTTAAATGAATTAAACCCTTTTAAATTTTATTTTGCCCTATATGTTGAAGGTATAATATATATTTTATATCGAATTAACAACATTTAAACATTGTTTTATTTATTAATTTGATTTATTACATTAGTGTCAAAGTGATATTCCTTTTTAATCCTTTTTCCTCCTTTTACTAGAGTAAATTGTATGACAATAATAAAAGTAATAAAATAATAACTAAGTATATTAATTTAAAAACTAAAAGTTTTATTTTTGCTGTTAATAATTTTAATTATTGCCCATTTTAATTATATGTATTTTATTTATATTTATTTATTTTATATTTTATTAAATATTCGAAAAATAAAATTTTCCTTTACATTTTCTATATTTACTTCTGCTACTAGCCTCTGCAATTTATTTTCGTTAATTTATTCTAACTTAAAATTTTTTTTTATATTTATTAAAAAAAACACATTCGACACAATTCACTATGAATTTTAAAAATCCAACATAAAAATCACTGAATCACATTTTAAATGCAACAATAGTCAAAGTAACGCGTCGAAGCAAGATTCCCTCACATTGCGGATGAAACAAGCAAGGGAGACTTCACTAATGTTATATTCTGGTCAATAAACCCCCAAACAAGTTACAGTACCGACCCGGCCGAGAGCAAATCCAAACTGATAGTACCGTAGAACGCGGTATAAGCTGCCGGGTGGATGGCACAGCGTAATAAAAAGACACCCTCCCCCTATCCTGCTGTTACCGCCCTCTTATGTTTGTGAATGTGGGGGTTAAGGACTGCTGCGTGTGGGGCGGTCAACCCCTCTAGTTTAACTATTACAATCATTAGTCCATACTTCTTAAAAATATTCTCACTGATTAAAAGAACAATAGTTAGCTGAGTTAGTATATTAGGTAGCTGAATAGTTTTGTTAGTTTTTCTATAATTGTAAATTGCCACAATAATAATAATCTTAAATTAAATGCTTTAATAATAACAGATCATAAACAATATAAAATTTTATACATAGAATCATTTTCTTTTTGTACTGGCAATGAATTTGTATAAATTTGTATTAAAAATGTGGGTCAAAATTTAACATCTTATAGGGTAGATATAAAATTTCTGTAATAACAATGACATATTGGACGTAAGACACCTTAGTCCTCCCATGACCATGATCACTGCGAAGTGTTAGAATCGTCGGGCAATTAAAAATCAAATACAAACGCGATAGAATCCGTAAAAGCAGTTTTACTTCAAACAATAGTTATGTTGTTCTTTATGTTTTTAATTGAAAAATAAAACAGAATTAAAATAATATGAGACATCTCCCTTATTTTTATTAATACGAAATTTTATTCTTGTAACTATCTCCAATTGTCTCGAAATTATTTAAAAGCCCCAAACATCATAGAGTAAACCTTTATGCTGTATTTTTCTACTGTAAGCAACTTTCTTATCTAATTTATTCTTTTACTTTTATTTCGCTAAGTATATGCTGTCGTAGATCGAATACAAGTCTTCTTCATGTTTAGAAGAGAAATTACCCTGCTATATATAGTGTAGTAATACCGTATCATAACTTAAATGTGCCTTAAATATGTCATGCTGATATTTTCTTCTTTTGCAGAGATATTATATCCTTATATCACTTAGCCTATTTTCACAACATCCACGAGAAAAGTAGGAGTGGGGTTTCACTGTATTTTAGCACGTCAGCACACGGAATACTTTTTTCCCGTTTTCATTATTTAAAAATCAACCTTAGATATTACCGTAGGTTAGGTTACACAAGTTATTAAGCTTGCGTAGCATATTTAAGAGGTCTCGTAGCGCTGCAATACGCATTCGTAGTACGGCTACAGAGTAATATCAATTATTTTGTGCTGAAGCTCATCGAAAAAGGAGTTTTGTGTGTTATAGTGCTGAAGCTTAAGAGAAGGATAGCTCGAAACAAAATACCAACAGCTTATCGAGGAACAGGACTTTTCAGTGAAATGTATAGCACAGCCATGTCACAGTTAGTTGTTACGAGGTAAACTTATTAGTGTTAATTGGACAAATGTAGTTCTTAACGTCAAGCTTCTCTTTCGAGAATTTATTTCTATTAATTTTAGAAAATCCTCGCTAATTGAGACGCCGGCAACTATTATAATTAATCTATCTTGGAGATCACAATTCAAACGATTATTAATATTATTACTGTAATTTTATATGAAAATTCAGCTAAATATAAAATTGAATATATAATTAAACTAAATGCGGCATTATTTTTGCTTCACCTCTTTAGCTTTCGGTTCTTGACATTTTGGCCCCATTCCAGGCCTGATATTTGGATGGCGGATTGCTTTTGGCATGCAGTGGTCTTACAGGTTTTATTAAACCAAGATCGGCTGCGACTTCCAATGGGTATTTTAGTTTAAGGGATGAATAATTCCATCCCGGTAGTAACAGTTTCGGTAACGCAGTCCGCACAAATGTCAGATTTCATTTCAGAGAAGCGAAGCAAAGCCGCTTTCATAGGTAGAATGCGTAAAATTCAATCTTTATTTTTATTGCTAATGGTGGCAAACGAGCAAGCAGCACACCTGATGATAAGTGTCACTGCCGCCCATGGACCTTTGCTATAACTAAGGTTAAGGGTAGCTATTCTAGGCCGCTGCCTACTATTACAAACCCCAAATCCACCCACTTGGGCTCCCGGCTCTCTCGCTTACCGAATGAAGCGCAATAGCACATTGCCATTACTCAGACGTCGATCTTTTGCGAGAGTGTGGTACTACTTCGGACGGACCGGTCCGCGGCTGTAGACAGAGAATTGTCAACAGCATGATCCTACCACTATCAATAATCTGCTGACTGATTTGAGACCTAGAAATGAAACGCTATCCTGATGCTTATCAGATATCAACGTAGGAGGTTAATTTTCTCTTCGAAGCAGACTCTTGAGTGTTGAGAGGGGGAAAACAAAAAAACAGAGCTGGACCATGCGGGTTTATATTCAAAAGCGCACAGATTTACTTTGAAAATAACAAGTATAACCTTGCCCATTACCGTTCAATATCACAATAGATTGTGTTAGCATAAACCTAGTGCATTTGTTTTCTGTTAATTAAATTAATCAACATATGGTATGGTTCGGACATGTGGAAAGAATGCCGAACGCTCGTCTGGTTAAGAAGATATACAATGCGAAAGTGGAAGGATGTAGGTACCGGGGGAGACCGAGACTAAACTACCTAGACCAGATTGGTATTATTGGTCAGTACGTGACTGAAGGAAGGTGGAGTCTAGAGTCTCCGAAACCAGCGAGCGTGTATGAAGAGAAGTATAAATGTTGAGGAAGCGAGTGAAGTATGCAAGGATAGGGTTCTCTGGCATTCTGTTCTTTCTCCCTATCCTGCAAAAGATATGGCGTGATGATATGTATGCATGTATGTAAATTAATTAATTTAATAATCGCTGTTTGATAGCGGCTTCAAATACTACCAACCCTTACTTTGTTTGTGGATGTCGTAAAAGACGACTAAGAGCCTTATAACCACCTGGGCCAACACTACCTGATGCCATTTGATCAGCAATTGCATTCCCAAGAAGGATTGATGTCAGGCAGGCGGCCGGTCATAAAACTATTTCCAATAACCTTTACAATATGTAAGAAGAGTGGTATATATTGCGTCGACCCCAAATAATTGGGACAAGAGCAGGAGAATGATGATAAATCAATCAATTTAAAATCGGGCTAATTTAGATAAAAATTTGCACAAAAAACTTATTTACACAATAATATTATATGGATTACGTAAAATCTAACATACATTATTACCATATATTACCCTTACTTTATTTATGGATAAAATATCTACAATAATGTTTAATTTTTAAAGCGAAGCAATTAAAGATGACATATATTTTTTTAATCCACTTGACTCATGTTAGCCGACTAAGGAATGGATCCTTGAACTTAAGTATGTCTATTTGTACAATAAACAGTAAAATGTTACAACTAACAATCTAATATGCCATGACCTCAATATCTCTAGTCGCATTCCAGTATAATACCATAAAGTTCGAAAATGCTTTAGTAGAAATTTGTCTATGAATATCACATGTTGAATATTATCTTGTTTCATATTTTTTCAATTTTTTTTTTCATATTAGATAGCTAATTATAAATACTCAAGACGCGCTCAGAAGCCTTGTATTCATTGATCCCTGAACGCTGATGTTGCTGATTAAACTTGGAGTGCTCGATCTGTAGATACGTATAAATTCTAATTGGATGTCTCCACGGGATGTGAAAAGATCCTTTTTAATCCTGACTGCAACGACACCACTCGTTATGAATAATTTTTATACGAGCGCTAAGGACGAACTCATATTTAAAACATGGAATTTTAAACATTTCGATTAATTTAGGTACTATTCAAAAATATTTTTTGTAATTGATTTCTATCTGACTAACGTGTAAGTCAAAGATAACGATGACTAGAAAATATTCCAGAATATTATACAGACACATTCCAGAATACTTACACATTTATTAAAAGGTAATGATAATACAATAAGCTCATTAATTTGTCCCACGTCTTCTAAACATGAGTATAAAAATTATTAATATTTTTAGTTTGATTGAGTAGCGTTATAAATTTGAATATTATAAGCTATTAATTTATAATATTGTTTCAATACTAATAGAGTACAATAATGGAGTAATCAAATTAAAATTAAAAAAAAACATTAAAGAGTCGTGTATTCGGCTTCACGATAGCAAAAGTGACAATTGCTATATGAGACAAAAGCCTCTATTTTATGACTGGTTTGAAAGCCAGGCACAGCCAATGAACGCATATGAGTACCGATTTTCTATTCACGTTAATGAATAGAATTAAAATAGAAATTCCTATGATAACTAAATCTATAAAAGAATAATTAATTTAGTAATCCGCGTGGCGTCGGCCTACTTTCGTTTCTTTCGTAACTAGGAATGTGTGTATATTACAAACGCAATAAAACCAGAAAAATTGCTTTATTTCATATATATAATGGCGTAAATTTCCTAATTTATTAGTGACGAAAGCGCGCTTACATATAATATGATCGTTTTAATTGCGATATTGTGGATATTCGTGTCAATAAGAGAATATAATAATTTGATGGAGTTGAAATTACTTTGAAAGTGTTCAAATTGACCAACATTGTTAATGGTAAAACACTATCTTAAGTCACACACACCTTTGCGTGGAGGAACACCAGCAAATAGACGTTTAGAGTTCGAACGTAATGTATTAAAGCCACTTCAAGAAACTTTGAATTATATAACATAAAATAATATTTACATAACATAAAAAGCCACGGACGAAAATCTGTGGCACAAAACTTTATTATAAAAAAAAACCGTAAAAGACAGCTGTGCACCACAGCTGTCTTTTATATTTGATTGATGTATTTAAACGTAAATTGTTTAGTGGTATTAATACCTACTATCTACCCACTACCTATATCTACAACGTTAAAGAAACCAGTAATTAGTACTTTGCTTTAGCAAAGCATTGTGAGGAAAGGCATAAGTTTTATAAAATAAAAAATCTAATTTATTTTATAAATCTGTGCGTCGGAAACGAACTTTATCTCTCGGTACCAGTCGTCAAAATCAACTAAAACAGTCTTGACAAGGAATTACTACAATTAATGTCCCCAAACAATATGCTTGGATTATAGATAAACTATTTTTAAATGTAACAATTCAGACCATATTCGTTCTGTATAAAAAAATATTTTATTCAACTAAATAGAAATCTAACCCAAATATGCTTGGCTAGAAATCAATGCAATCAATTCCATTAATTATAATATTTTTTTACAATTGAAGTTCGATAAATATAAGTATATCTAGATTTCCTTGGGTATTTTAAGAAAGTCCGATAAAACGAGTAAAGTTTCCTCGTTATTCTTAGCGATATGAATCGGTTCAGAAATTACGGTCGAGACAGACAGACGCTACAGTTACATACAGTCAATGAGTTTTGTTTGAGTTATCTGAATTATTAATAAATCAAATGGTGTTAAAAAATAAAATACAATTTATTTACCAATTTTGATAAAAGTCAACTAAAAATTTTGAAGATCAAAATATGATGTTTTTTGATGTTTACGCGAGTGTTACACATTTGAAATAAAACAGAACTGAATAAAACGGGAGGACTCCTGCCGTGACCATGATCACTGTAAAGTGTTCGAAACGTCGGCATATGAAAATCAAATACAAACTCGATAGAATCCGTAAAAGTAGTTTGATTTGAAATATCAAAATATGTTTTAAAAAAAGCAATTTTTCTATATGGCTTAGTGAACATACAAGCATATTTATTTTGTACCCTCGCTGGCATATGTCACCTCAAACTGTATAAAATAAATTCTCAAATGACTTTTATATTTTGCTATTGGTAAGATAGGGGGTGGTGAATTGTATTTTTACTCCGTCACCACACGGAAATTTTAATAAGGTATATCTAATAAGGTACATCGGTACGAATATATTTAATAAGGTACATCTTCCCGTCAAATTTAGACTAACTTCATTGTAATGTCTACGAAGCTTTATACATAGCAATAATTATAACAGCAATGTTCTCAAAGAATACGTATGAGTCTAAGGTTAACTTGTTATTATTTTCACGTAGGATATTCTCATCCCTGGAGATGTGACCAAATATTGAGGTAAATGATAGATTTTTCACGCTACAGCGGTTCATGTAAATGTTCATATAATTCTATTAGATTTATGAGCGAATATTGAAATTGTTCTATAGGAATATTATTTCCTTTTTATTTTATAAATGTGTCATTTATTCATTTTTATTTACTTTTAACTATATCTGCTCTGTGTCCCCGTTCCTATCCATGTATCAGTAGTATCGTGTTCAGCATAAGTCTCTTCCATAACGAGATGAAAATTTACCTATTATTACGTTATTACGCTGGCCGTAGAGATTAGTTAACGAGTTTAATTTCCAGTTTTCTTATTTATTTATACTGAGGAATTATATACTGAGGAACTTAATCATCTTTTACGATAGATAATCGCTTGAACAGAAGGGAGGGGGACACAATATGTTCTTAATCCATCAACCAGCGACTACTTTACTGTGTAAATAGCATGTCCATTTTACGAAACCATAAGATATCATGTGATTCATGAAAAAAGAAATAAAGTAATCTCATATTCAATATTTAACCGACTTCTTAAAATATTGAAATTGATAAATCATAAGGATTAAAACTTCATACTTTAATTTAATGGCTACTTGTATTATCATTATAATAAGCGTTAGCAATGTTACCTCTAAATGGATATTACGCTATAGACAATGGTTTATTTTCTTTCTTCTCCCGCAAAGAAATCTTAAATTACATTAAATAATAATATTATGGAAACAATTTCTTCCGTACAACTCTATAATCTTCAATTTAGCTTGTTCTTTGGTGTTTTTAATTTTCACATTGCGGAGCAAATATTAATTCTGGTGCAGATCATTAGGACCGGAAGGTTTACATAAACATTTGAAATCTAAATGAGATTTATTCTGTCTCAACTAGTGTTGCCCAAACGCAAGACTCTTGCGAGTCTCGCAAGTCTTGCAACTCTCACTGTTAGAATAACACAGAGTAACTTGTTTTGATAGAAATAAAAATGAAAAATTCAACTAAATTAATGAAATTTCATTCATCTAGTGGCACTAACTGTACAATTATCAATAATTAGGTACATACCATTTAACGGGAGTGGGGCTATAATCACACCTATCTATCATGAGACTTTAACGCGACGCGCGACCCCATGGACTCGCCCTGCAATGTACCTCTTGACGCCGTGCGAGTGAGCCACCGGAACCGGTCTTTGTCTTCGGTGGCCCACCCGGCGATTTACCCCTAAGTGGAAAAACCATTTTCCCTGACATTAACTCTGAAATAATACGTAATATCAATCAATCTGTGGCACTTTGACTGGCAAAGCTTTAAATATTCATGGTGTAAAAGGGTATTATTGCTTTTTAGACCTTAAGCTATATTAGGCTCTCGCTGCCTCCATATTCACCTAACAAACGATTGTATCTAAAATACGACGACAAAAATGAAAGATATAATATTTAAATTGAGAGCACGAACTGTCTGAATTGGAATTCGGTCATTGTTATGAAATTTGATTGGATTTCTACCATTGAAATAGCTTGTATATTTCTATATTCGTATATTTATTTCTATATATTCAAACACAAACCCATTCCATTATAATTATAATGTATAAACGTTTCTACAAATATTCATTATCAACTCAGTGATTATTAAGATGGAAATTGTAGAGAATTGTCTAAATATAGAAAATTTAATTGAAATATATGAGAAACAATCATAGACTTATTAATAGATAATGGCCTCGTAAATCGCATTAACAAACAAACCGGTATAATTAATTGTGAAACTCGTGAATTCTTGTTGTGATAAGGTGACTTAAAATTTTAGAATACCATTTAATTTAATTTTATCACTTTGACGTGAGGTTTTAAATAGCATTCAGAAATACTACTAGGGATATAAAATGCAGATAACATCTGTGCAAAAGAAGGAAAAGTCAACAAACGAACCTACCTACAGAACTATCCGATTCATATACGAGTACTTAGTCAATTTCCCTGGTACTTTAGAGGATGCTCGAACCTATCAGTGAAAATTATATAAGCTGAGTTAAAATGATAAGAATCCTCTAATTTTAACGTATACAATAATAACACTAACCAAGTAGCCAGGACCAAACACCCGTTACACCAGTAACTTAGTTTGCTGGAGAAATTTATGAGTGTTGAGGTGCCGTATCTACTATAAGTATATAACAGAGTCGGTTCTCGACAACGTGCCGCATTATATTGGGACCGATCTCCCATTACTAATAGGACTGTTGTAACCAAGAAACCTGACATTGTGATGATAGATCGGCTAAAGCGCCGTACAATAATTGTCAATGTTACTGTCTACCATGCCCGAAATCTCGTGAAGGCTCAGAAATAAGAACAGATAAAATGTCTAGACTTAGCTAACGAGATTGTCTACATGTGGGATGTAGACAAGGCATTCATTGCGTCGATAGTTATTTTGCGATTAACTTGTTGTCACTGTTTAATCAAGCGACACCTACATGTTTTACAGGACTTATTTTGCTTACTGTTATTTTATAACAGTTCAGATCAACATGCGTTGCGTAAAAAGGCTAATATCGTAATTTTATAAAAAACATAGTTAGGTATTCATTACAACTTACTCAGTGCTAAAATTATATTCATTAATTTGGCCTCGAAATTTAGTTACCAGTGGAATATTTAATGAAATCATATTCCGCAGGGTGGAATTTTCTTGGGCCACCGAAGACAAAGATCGGGTACCGGTGGCCCGCTCGCATGGCGAAGAAGAGGTGCTTGCAGGGTGGGCAATGGGGTTGCGCGCCGCCTCTTCCGTCACCCCGGACCGATTTGGCGGGGTGCGACGTCCATGGCCCACCACAAAAAAAAAAAAAAAAAAAAAAAAAAAGGGTGGAATTTTCTTGTACATTGGTTCAATTTAATTATAACATTTCAGCGTCTAATTAATTCCGGCAACAATAGCTAGTAATTTAAGTAGCTCATATTTTATACTTCATAAATTGAGTCAGATTTTATCTATATATATATATATATATATATATATATATATATATATATATAAAAGGTCCTGATTGACTGATTCATCATCGCACAGCCTAAACCGCTGCGGCTAATAACATCAAATTTAGACAGTTGCTGCCTTTTATATTGTAGGTGCTCACTAAGAAAGGACTTTTGGAAATTTTTCCTCTAAGGGTGAAAAATAGGGGTTGCAAGTTTGTATCCAACTTCGTCATTTTTGAAGTTAGATTCGTGAAAATTTGTATTCGCCTATTTTACATTAAATAAATAAAAACGTGATTCAACATTTTTGGAAATTTCTCCTCAAAGGGTGAAAAGTAAGGGGTTGAAAGTTTGTATGAAACTTCATCAATTTTGAAGTTAAATACCTGAAAATCTGTTATTAACTATATAATGTTAAATAAAAATTGACCTGTTTCAGCATTTTTGGAAATTCTCCCCTAAGGGAGTAAAATAGGGCTTGCGAGTTTTTTTATAAAACTTTGGCAGTTTTGAAGTTAGAACTGTTAAACGTTGGATTTTCGTATTTAATATTAAATAAACAAATACGTATTTCAGCATTTTTGGAAATTTCCCCCTTAAGAACGAAAAATATGTGTTGCAAGTTTATATGAAACTTGGTCAGTTTTGAAGTTAGATGCCTGAAAATTTGTATTCGCCTATTTTTAATATTAAATAAACAAATACGTGTTTCAGCATTTTTGGAAATTTCTCCTCAAAGGGTGAAAAGTAAGGGGTTGAAAGTTTGTATGAAACTTCGTCAATTTCTAAGTTAAATACCTGAAAATTTGTTATTAATTATATAATATTAAATAAAAATTGACCTGTTTCAACTTTTTTGGAAATTTTGCCCTAAGGGAGTAAAATAGGGCTTGCAAGTTTTTTATGAAACTTTGGCAGTTTTGAAGTTAGATTCCTGAAAATTTGTATTCGCTTATTTAATATTAAATAAATAAACACGTGTTTCAGCATTTTTGAAAATTTCTTCTCAAAGGGTGAAAGTAAGGTGTTGAAAGTTTGTATGAAACTTCGTCAATTTTAAAGTTAGATACCTGAAAATTTGTTATTAACTATATAATGTTAAATAAAAATTGACCTATTTCAGCATTTTTGGAAATTCTCCTCCAAGGGAGTAGAATAGGGCTTGCAAGTTTTTATAAAACTTTGGCAGTTTTGAAGTTAGGACTATTAAACTTTGGATTTGCGTATTTAATATTAAATATACAAATACGTATTTCAGCATTTTTGGAAATTTCCCCTAAGGGGATAGAATAGGGCTTACAAGTTTTTTTTTATGAAACATTGTCAATTTTGAAGCTAGAACCGTTAAACTTTGGATTTCCGTATTTAATATTAAATAAGCAAATAAGTGTTACAGCATTTTTGGAAATTTTCCCTTAAGGGTGAAAATAGGAGTTGCAAATTTGTATGAAACTTTGTCAGTTTTGAAGTTAGATTCTTGAAAATTTGTATCCGCCTATTTAATATTAAATAAATAAACACGTATTTTAGCATTTTTGGCAAATTCTCTCCAAAGGGTGAAAAATAAGGGGTCGCAAGTTTGTATGAAACTTCGTCAGTTTTGAAGTTAGATACCTGAATATTTGTTATTAACTATATAATGTTAAATGAAAGTTAACCTCTTTCAGCATTTTTTGAAATTCTCCCCTAAGGGAGTAGAATAGGGCTTACAAGTTTTTTTATGAAACTTTGTCAATTTTCAAGCTAGAACCGTTAAAATTTGGATTTGTTTATTTAATATTAAATAAACAAACACGTGTTTCAGCATTTTTGGCACTTTTTCCTTAAGGGTGAAAAATAAGAGTTACAAGTTTGTTTGCTTGGTTAGTTTTGAAGTTAGATTCGTGAAATTGTTTATTTGGCTCTTTAGTACTGAAACAAATAAGTGTTTCAGCATTTTTAGAAATTTCTCCGCTAAGGATGTAAAATGTGGATTGCAATTTTGTATTAAACTTCGTCGACTTTGAAGTTAGATCAGTGAAAATTTGTATTTAGCTATTTAATATTAAATAAAAATAATACGAGTTTTAACATTTTTGGAAATTTCTCCCCTATGGCTGTAAAGTAGGGATTACAAGTTTTTTATGAAACTGTATTTAGCTATTTAATATTAAATAAAAACAATACGAGTTTTAGCATTTTTTGAAATTCTCCCCTAAAGGAGTGAATAGGGCTTACAAGTTTTTTTTATGAAACTTTGTCAATTTTGAAGCTAGAACCGTTAAAATTTGAATTTGCGTATTAAATAAGAAAACACGTATTTCAGCATTTTTCCCTTAAAGGTGAAAAATAGAAGTTGCAAGTTTGTATGAAAGTTGGTCAGTTTTGAAGTTAGATTCCTGAAAATTTGTTTTCGCCTATTTAATATTAAATAAATAAACACGTGTTTCATCATTTTTGGCAATTTCTTCCCTAATGGTGAAAAATAAGGAGTTTCAAGTTTGTATGAACCTTCATCAGTTCTAAAGTTAGATCCCTGTAAATTAGTGTTTAGCCATTAAATGTTAAATTAGGAAATACCTTTTTCACAATTTTTGGGAATTTCTCCCTTAAGGGTGTAAAAAGGGGGTTACAAGTTCGTATGACATTTAAAAAACTTCGTCAGCTTTAAAATATTTCGTTTTTAGCTACTTAATTTTAATTTTTCTGTTTCAGCATTTTGTAATTTTTTCCCCTAGGAATGAAAAGTAGGGATTGCAAATTTGTATGGAACTACGTCAATTTTGAAGTAAGATCACTGAAAGTTTATTTTTAGCGATTTAATATTAGACAATAAATACGTGTTTTAGCATTTTTTTTTATTCCCTATGGGTCTAAAATAGGGTTTGCAATTTTTTATGAAACTTTATCAGTTTTGAAGTTACATTCGTGAAAATGTTTATTTGGCTCTTTAGTACTAAAAAAAATACGAATTTCAGCATTTTTAGGAATTTCTCCGCTAAGGATGTAGAATGGGGATTACTATTTTGTATTAAACTTCGTCGACTTTGAAGTTAGATCAGTGAAAATTTGTATTTAGCTATTTAATATTAAATAAAAATAATACGAGTTTTAACATTTTTGGAAATTTCTCCCCTATGGCTGTAAAGTAGGGATTACAAGTTTTTTATGAAACTTTGTCAGTATTAAAGTTATATTAGTGAAAATTTATATTTACGTATTTAGTACTAAATAAAAAAGTACGTGTTTCACCATTTTTTTAAATTTCTTCCCAAAAATAGGAATCGCAAGTTTATATGAAAGTTCGTCAGATTTGAAGTTCGATCCGTGATCATTTGTATTTAGCTATTTAGTATTAAATGTTAAAAATACGTGTTTTATAATTTTTGTAAATTTCTATGAGCAGGATGTAAAATACGGGTTGCAAGTTTTTTATGAAATTTTAACAGATTTTAAGTTACATTTCTGAGACTTTTTGTTTGGTTATTTTTGTTTCATTATATTTGGATTTTTTCTAATTTATTAGTGTCGTCATGTCGATGTCAAACAGGGCATGCAAGTTTATTAGAAACATCATCAGTTTATTAGAAACATCATCAGTTTTATAGTTCATCATCGTCATCATCATCTCAGCTCATATACAAGGTGGAGACGACCATACGACAATAATTTTAATCTAGTGTATCTGATGACTTGCCCAGCCTGTATACAAACTTTGAATACAATATGTCGTATAGTTTAGCCGCAGCACATTACTTTGTATTATTAACAATTTCCACACTCTGTATAAAAATTAAAATTATTCGCCTATCACTAAGAGATCAATGAGCTCCCGCGCCGCATCGGTATGAACTAATATGAAACTAGTACCTACATATCGCCATGTTTACCTGTTCAAGTCTTCCCCAAACGTAATACAAATCAATGCATATTATACCTTATTCCTAAGTCTTTATAAACCGTGTCATCAGACTTAGATGAGAAATTTAAAACTACCTAATGCGGCTTAATGAAAGAAGACCTCGATTAGACGCTTACTTTATATTAGAATAGTATTTCTTTCTCATTTACAATGCCTCGTTATAATTACACAGCTTCGGGTATACAGATATGATTTTAATTTATGGAGAATATCACGGAAATGCAGCTTTAACCATACGTACGTACCGAAAGAGATATGGAAACACACGTGTTTGTACTACCAATGGCCGGACTATTGTGCAAGCTGTCCAGAGGTTACGGGATAATTAATCCTTACTGCCTCATATGGATAGTGCTCCTTCGCGTGTAAGAGTCACCCTAGATGAACAAATTTTATATTATTTTTCTCGCAAAGACAGAGGTTGATAATGTGGAGAACTTAAAAAAAGGAAAAGTACGATCTTTCGACAAGTTAAAATACATCGCCGTCAATGGCGACCTGTTAACAAGAGTTCGAAATAATATTTTAAGACGATATAATTTGTGCGTTCGGGTTCATGGCGCACATATCGAAAATTTAAAAGTTTAACGACCGAGTGAATTATTAAAGTTATCGTGATTATTTTAATAAAATAATCGAGTGAGAATGAATAGCGCCCAAACATTAAGTGTATGTATTTACCTACGTTTCGAAGTTGTAACATATGATACCACAAGGTCACTCGCGTGCCGACCACAGGTTAGTGAACTAATATTTACAAACGGTGTTCTATTTTGTTTCAATATTTATGATAAAAAGTTTGTTTGAAAAAATTGTTTTTTAAATATGCATGCGAGGACTTTTTTAATAGTTTCAAAATACTCCTATACACTATTGACGGTGTTTTCATTTATTGTCGTATTGACGTCTCCACTCTGTATATCCCACTGTTGGGCGCGAACCTCCTTCGTAATGGGAGGGAAATTGATCTACTATACCACACTGGTCAGACGTGTTGGTCCCTATACCTATTTTGTTTCGAGTTTTCCTTCTCCGGCATAGACTTTATATGCGTTTTATATCCCTTAGTCGTCTATTACGATCACCCACGGGTAAGATGGGGTGGTGAATCGTATTCTTACTCCGTCACCACACGGAAAGTTTTAAAGTTAGTTCCTTGAAAATAGTTATTTGGCCATTTGATATTAAATGAATAAATACATAATTTCAGCATTCTTGAAAAAATACCCACTAAATATGTAAAATAGGGGTTGCACATTGGTATGAAAATATATATTTGGCTACTCAATATTAAATAACAAATACGTATTTCACCATTTTTTGAAATCATTCACTAAAGAGAAATGGATGTTGTAAATTTGTACGGCAATTAACTTATAAACAAGTACGGATTGGAATTACTTGTGGTCGTCGCAATACGTACCTACTTCTCTTCCTACATATTGCAAAAGTTATTGGCAATAGTTTTATGAACTGCCGCCTGCCTGACGTCATCCATCCTTGGGAATGTAATTATTAACTAGACGGCGTGAGGTGGTGTTGGCCCAGGCCGATACAAAGCTCTTAGTCGTCTTTTACGTCGTGGATGTCGTCGTCGTCGTCGCAAAGTAAGGGTTGGCAGTATTCATAACCACTACCACACAGCGACTGTAACTTAACCAAATACAAATATTTAATTAAAGATGAAAAACACGTACTCAAATTTTATTTTTAATCATCTCTAAAGAAAGCAAAATATGATATTAAAGTTTGTATGAAATGCGTCAATTTGAAAGAGAGATCTTTAACAAATCTAAAAAAAATGTTATGTTAAAAATAAGTAAAGGCATGTTTAAATGTTTTTAGAAAATATAACCCTATGGGGACTAAACTAGAGGTTATAGTTGTATGAAAATTGTCACTTTTGGAATTAAATCTATAGAACTTAGTACATCGATGCTTAAGTATAAATAAATTCATAAGGATGATTGACGTTAGGCAGGCGGCTGGTCATAAAGCTATTGCCAATAACTTTTGCAATATATAAGGAGTACATATTGCGTCCACTCCGAATAATTGGTAATAGTAGTAATATAAAAAAATAAAATAAACTTATATTTAGTTAAAAAAAACATAAAATTAAGAGCAATCTACTATCAAAATAAAAGTGTTACATTATTTTTTTTACTTATTAGTTCTTTATTAAGTTAAGATATTATATTAATTAATTTTGACCATTGAAAGAACTAGCCACATTTTAATATATCCACACGGGCGAAGCCGTGGGAAACAGCTAGTATAATATATTTTGTAATTTAACTTAGTAAGTTTTGCGTAGTTTATGATAATTATGAATAGTAAATTACAAACTAAAGTCTTTATACTAAATTATTCAAATCTTCATACATTCTTCAGTTTCTTTTCAAAGACTCAAAGATCTCCTATAAGCTAAACATAATCAATACATCCGCATAATCCAATTAAGAAAGGTTACATAAGGCGCTATTTCGTACAATTAGGTACAATCAGCCATATATGTGGATATGCATTTATTATAAACAATATTCAGGAAGCGAGCTAACTGCATCCCCGACATATCGCTTACGTACAATACCAACAGCAGCCTAAAATTAATTGCTCTTAAGCCTGACTATCTGTTTCTGTAGCCCTAGGGCTGTATTTACGGCTTGTCTCACTAACAAGTATAACTATATGGATTAATGTTTGTTTTCCTTTTTAGGAAATATACTAATAACACAGACTGCAAGTATTTTTAATACTAACTCATATACATACTAGATTACTATCTAAAATCAACTGTTACTATTATAATACAATGGAGTAGTCGACATGAAACTCTCGGTCTATTTAAATTTTTGAGATAAAAAGTACCTTCAAATCAGAAATTAATAATTTAACTATGTAAATGTGTGTGTGTGTGTTTGTGTGTGTGTGTGTGCGTGCGCGTGAGCCTGATCGCGTGCTTGTGTGTACGTGTACATGTACGTGTATGTGCTTGTGAGTGTGCGTTGTGTTAGTATTTTTTGTGTGTTGATACGAGGTACGATTTGTTGCAATAGAACTTCGAATTTTGCAAAAATAAACGACACAAGCAAAATTATATAGCATAGGTAATAGTTGTGTAATATATCAACGACCTAAATACTAGCGATGGGTGTAGAATCAACGGACTGATTAAATCAACCCTTTACGTCCAATCAACATTTCGACGGTTCAACATTCTATTGTAGACTTATTGAATTGGTAGACTGTTAAAAATGAAGACCTCGCGTCGAGGGATCATTTACATTTAAACTATAGCCATTCATTTGACTCTCAACTACAGTTAAATTTGTAGAACGCTGATGACTAAACGAAGTTGTATTGGACGTGACGTTAATGCCTTTAAAGATGAACATTGTCCAATACATTATAAACCGAAGTTACACGTAGATAACAACGAATCCGACAAGGAAAAACTGTTGTTGTTCGTCAAAACGAGAAGACGTATGAGGAAAATGAGAGGTTTGATAGTTCTTCTTTAAGAATAAGAACGGATTATATTACCGAGTATAGACTATTTTATAAAGGACTTTAGCTTACTACATCTGAACGAGTACATTTGGCTAGACTAGTTAATATAAGATTTAATTTCTTTTGCAATAATACATACATACATACATATCATCACGACATATCCCATGCAGGGTAGGCAGAGAGAACAGAGTGCCAGAGAACTCTATCCTTGCATACTTCACTCGCTTCCTCAACATTTATAATTCTCTTCATATACGCTCGCCGGTTTCGGAGACTCTTGACTCCACCTTCCTTCAGTACGTGACCAATGTGGTCTAGGTAAGTTAGTCTCGGTCTACCCCGGTACCTACATCCTTCCACTTTCGCATTGTATATTTTCTTAACCAGGCGTTCGTTTGGCATTCTTTCCACATGTCCAAACCATCGGAGCATTCCCTTTCGTATCTTTACACCAATACTCTCTTTCATACCTACTCGCTCTCTTGCGGCGTCGTTACGAATGCAGCCTAACTCCACAGATTTTCCGTAGAGATCGCATTTCAATAATCTTATCAATATTACCTAGCCTTAATAGACTGCTAGAATGTCCACAACAAATGAAAAGTAAATAAAATAAAATATGTAAATTATTTATCGCGAAAGTATCGGGTGCTCGTGTGAAGCGCACGAAGTTATGCGTAAGTTATTTACAAATTATTTTTTCCTAGATATTATTTTGACTGTAACTGACCCCCAGTATCCGTGTGTTGACAGAGTAAGAATACAATTCACCAGCCCCTATCTTATCCGTGGGTAATCGTAGAAGACGACTAAGAGATATTATTCGCACTAATCTGCAAAAATCAATTTTTTTACGAGAAAGTTATCAATCCGCCAAAATACTTTTTATGTATTTTAATGGATTATCAAAGTCAGCTAAAATGATTACGAAATATATTTAGGACTTGCATTTATAGCTAGACGGTTCGTCGTGTTTTATAGAACTAAAAGCCATTTCAACATTTTAGGAGATCCTACTTCTAGAAACTTTATGTTTCTAACTTGAAACTTTATGACTTTAAAAAATTGGATGGCACAAACATGTCATAAATGTTTTATGTATATTTATCACCGGAGAGCATATCACTATGTGAATACATGTACCGCGAAAAGTCGACTGGTATAAACTGTAAGTTACATCGTCTGTGAGCCTTTATAACTCCGACGGAACGATTTGTCCACCAACTTCAATTAATCTTTGAACATGTCCTTCGTTCCGTCGGAATCATAGTTTAGTTTTGAGTACGACCATACTTGTTTACTAAATACTATGGTTACCCACGGTCGTAGTATGCATGGCATTTATATAAATGTCGAACACTAAACGTTATTTTAGTTTTATTTTTATTATTATCTCAGCTCATATATACGTCCCACTGCTGGCTTCCTCCACAATAAGAGGAAAATTGACCTACTATACCACGCTGGACAGACATATTAATATACCAATACCTATAGTATAATAGGTAAATCCGATATTCTTTTATATCGAGATATTCTTCTCTTGCATAGATATTCACAATCATCATCATCACAGCCCATAAATGTCCCACTGTTGGGTTCGGGCCTCCCCTGTAATGGGAGGGAAATTAACCTACTATACCGCGCTGGTCAGATGTGTTGGTATAGGGTTTTGTTTTGATTATTCCTTCTCTCGCATAGATGTTATATGCGTTCCATATCCCTTACTCGTCTCGTACGATCACCCACAGGTAAGATATGGGTTGGCAATAGTATAGTAGTATTCTTACTCCGTTACCACACGCAAAGCATAGCATAGATATTATGTGCGTATAATATACCTTTGTCATCTTTTACACAAACTACAGCCAAGGCAGGAGGTGACAAATTGTAATTTTACTCTATCATCATGCGGCAAAGTATTTTGTTTTAGTCACTAGTAATTTAATAGATAGAAAATTATTCCGAGTCTTGGTCTAATGTGTGTCCGTTAATTCTATGCTTGTAAGTATTGTCTTAGAAAAATATACGTCTCTTTCCTAGGAGGAGCCTTCGTCGTGAAATATTTTTTGTTTTTATCTTTAGTATTAGATAATATATCTCTGCAATACAGATCACTACTTACCTAAGTTAAAGATTTGAGCCTCCGATAATTTTTCACACACACGAGTATATATGAAATTCGCAATGCGCTTCTCAGTTCGACTTAATGTGATGACTTCAAGACACATGAGTAAATAAACGTACAGAGACAAACATTCAAACAACCGTGCCACGGCCTACCGTGTGACAAAAAAATCCCATTTGAAATAGAACTAGTTTACGGATTCTATCGCGTTTGATTTGATTTTAAATTTCCGACGTTTCAAATTCAAATTCCAATTCTTTATTGTCATAAACAGGGTATATACATACAGGTGTTAAAATAAATTAATTAGTCCAAGCCTATTTAGCCATAATTATAGCATACAATGTTACATATTCTAAATAATAATAATACTAATTCTAATCTATTCTAAAAGAAATAACAAAAAAGTGTGTGTGTCAGCTCCGACGCACGACTGGAGTTTACTTCTTAAGTACGATTATTAAAACAGGCGCAAAAAAGCTCATTTCACTAAAAATAATATATATATTTTTATTTACATTTATTAAAACTGTTCAGTGAAGGATTATCTCACGTCAGAAAGTGAAAGGTGCGCGGAATAGGTTGCGCACCAAAACCTAACGAGGTCATTCGATCACTAGATTTTACTCCTCAAATTTTTCTCATACCGGGCGCCTTGTATGAAAATTGATTCTTAAGGAGTAAACTCCAAAAAAAATCACTACAAGTATGATGCGCGTGTCTGCGTGAGCACTGGCGGCTCGTCACGTACGGAACGAAACCTGTTTAGGCTGGTTCGGCCAGTGCTCAAACAAAGGGCTCACTCACCGCTCGCTGTGCATCGCGTCGTGCGTGTTTGTTTAAATTTGAAATTTGAATTAATTAGAAAGAGTGTAAATATGGTAAAGAGTGTAAATATCTAGAAATAAATATTGTTAATATTTGTAGTGATATACTAAAACGTATACAAGATTGTAAATTTGATACGCCATGCGAGTGCTTTCCCATTGATTATTTTAAAAAACTTTATATTAGATTTAGAATTTATCATTCGATTAAGAAATATAACAAATTATTAAAAATGAAAAATTACAAAAATAAAACTATTGAGAGTAAGCAATTTGTAAAAAAATATCCATACATAAAAAAGCTGACAAACGTTTTGTGTATTTATTTTCATCCTCATGTGCCAACCCTATCAAAATAGGTAACAATTTTGCTCGCTCCTTAGAAGCTTGGTCTCTGTACGTTTATTTACTCAGGTGTTCAAGATATTAGATATTGACATGATATTAGATAAAAAAATGATTAACAAGCTTTTTATTTAAGAACATGTTAATTGTTCCTCGACATATAGTGGCATTGCGTTATCTAATAACATAATTTATTATTTAAGGCTAAAGCGATTAAATTTTTAATTTTTCTGTATAAATATTTTTATGCAAATATTTACATAAAATATGATCATTCCAACAGAATGTGTTTTAGTGAAGTGAAGTTTCGTGCAATTGAAAATGAATGAAACATATTAAAAACGATATTGTATATCACAAATTCAATACGTTGGAAGTGGTTTATGAATGAAACGAATTCCTGTTATTCACCATTTCATATTAAATATTACTGTTGTTATTTTAAATATAAAAGCAGGCGTCTAGAATCCTTTTTCGATCTTTTTTCAAACCATATACCTAGCACTGTTAGGCATGGGCAAGTTCTCAAGTTTCCCTTATCTTGCAATAATATTAGATGCTAAAGTTGACTAGTTTTTAGTAGTAGTAGTTACCCACGAGACAAACGTAAAAAGGAGAGGTGATGGTGATATTCTTAACGCGTCGCCACGCTGACAATCTAAAATTAGAGCGATTGCATTGTTTGATAAGACAGGAGCTACACGCTCCTACTTCGGCATTTTATCTCTCGTTTCAAAATAAATCAACGATGTTTAAATCTACACCAGTAAATTATACGGTAAATTCAAATTAATTTATTATATATAAACACAGCGAGGATACTTACATATTATCAGTTTTAACATTTTAAATTAATTCAATAAATACCACCGGATCGTACCGATCGCTACTGAAAAGATGGATAGGCAGCGGGTTGGTCTATATTATTATTTATACAAATTTGAATACGAGCGAAATTGAGCATATTAGAAGAGGTGCTTGCAGGGTGGGTCAATGGGGTTGCGCGCCGCCTCTTCCGTCACCCCGGACTGATTTGGCGGGGTGCGACGTCCATAGCCCACCGAAAAAAAAAAAAAAAAGGTAGACCTATCTGAAGTATCTAATGTCGGACGCAGTCGCCCATCTCTAACTTCTAACGATTTAGTAATCAACTTCAGTCGAAAAACTATATATAGTTAGGTACTTACTTACTTATTAATAAATAAAATAACTATAGACACCTAAGTATTTATAACTAAAAAGTGTAAAATAAAAAAAAATAATTAAAAAATCAAAAAACCCGACTGCGTAAAAAGTGAACCATACTACGTACATAATTAAAAAACTGAAAAGAAAGAAACAAGCACGTAGATGTCTGGTGGTCTAGAATTTTATAATATATTATTGAATTAATACTATTGCAGAAAATAAAATATATTTTAATAATAGAACATGACAACTGAACAGTCGGGATCCATTATTCGAAAGCACATCTAATTTTTCGATAGCACATCTAATTTTCCAATGGATCCCGACTGTTCAGTTGTTATGTTCTATTATTAAAATATGTTATATTTTATTTTCTGCAATAGTATTAATTCAATAATATATTATAAAATTCTAGACCACCAGACATCTAAGTGCTTGTTTCTTTTTTTTCAGTTTTTTTATTATGTACGTAGTTTGGTTCACTTTTTACGCAGTCGGGTTTTTGATTTTTTAATTTTTTTTTTTCCCCGATACAGTCACCCACGGCCTCGGCTAGTGCGGCATCAGGCGCAGGTAATCGCGCTTGCGCCGCCCAAGTCGCCGGCGGTGGCTTGCGACTTCGAGGAGAAGCTTCTCGCGCACGCGCTCCGCCGCCTCCTTCCGCGAGACTACTGCCTTGCAGAAGGCTGCGACCGCGTCCCAGTTCCTGACGCTGTTGAGCATCGTCCTTTTTTTTTTTTATTGGTGGGCTATGGATGCGTCTCGCCCCGCCAAATCGGTCCGGGGTGACGGAAAAGGCGGCGCGTGACCCCATAGACCCACCGTAAAACCTTCGCTCTTCGCCGTGCGAGCGGACCATCGGTACTCGATTTTAACTTCGGTGGCCCTGTTGAGCATCGCCCTGGCGATGGTCGGCAGCGTCAGGTCGGCACCGATGATTGCGACGAGATCACGACGCTTTTCTGCCCAACCAGCACAAACCTCGAGCGTATGCTGCGCCGTATCTCGTCGCAATCGCAGTGGTGGCAGGACGGTGTACTCTCCCTCCTGACGACCGCGTGCAGGTATTTGGCGAAGCATCCATGCCCCGTCAAAACCTGCACCAGTCGGAAGGAGAGCATCCCGTGCCGCCGTTTTAGCCACTGCATCAGCACCGGCCGGAAGGCCTCCACGGTCCGCACACCGAACCAAGGCCTCTCCAGCCGGACTGCCCAACGGGCAATGACGTCTTGGCCGACGTCGACGCGCCAGGCGCTGAGCTCCCTCAATAAGACCACACCGCCCTCCGCTCGCACCCCGAACACCCGCCGATACAAACCGGTCAGCATTTCCGCCTCGAGGTTTAGTTATTAAGATACGTTTATAATTCCCTTCCCTTTTATTTAGGTAACGCAAGGGTGGCTTGCGGCACCATAGCCTACCGCATCGGCATTATATGGGTTATCGATAGCAATTGCATGATGTTGATATTCTCTAGATGTACAAATATATCTACTTGATATGAATCAATTTCAGATCCACACTTTCTTCATCACCTACTTCGTGTGCATTAACTGTTTAATGCATTTCAAGGTTTATAATTTTCATTTCTCAAATGGCCCGCCGCAAAAAAAAAAAAAAAAAAGTGTTGTTGTAAGGGTAACTTAAAGATGATGAGTGGAGTAGTGGAGTTGTTTTAATTATCATGTCAGTAGCCCGTTTAAAAGGAGGAGATAGGCCTTGGTTAAAAGACCCTATTTTGCCATGTTGTTACTTTAGACGGCTGGATGAAGTACCCTCATTGCCCGCTAACAAAAAAAAAAATAGTCTCATTATAATATATCACTTTATTTTCAGAAAAATGAAAGCCATATTCGTAAATTCGAATTTTTTGATGCGGAAGAAGTGATGCATTATATCTGTTTAATATATATTGGTAAGTACGTAAATAACACTTTTCATGGTCCATTGATTTGTCAAGTTTTGTCCGTAGTGATTTTCTGAGAAAAAATCTATTCGATAATGTTATTCAATAGAAATTTGTATTTTCTGTTTGAATTTTTATGATAATATAGTAAGAATTTAGTATATCATCAGTTCCTTTTTTTATTGTGGGAATCATAGAATACGTTTGCGGGAAGTAAGCAGTAACCACCACCAGAAGAGAAGAAAAACTCTAAACAAAGTTAAGTATACGCACTATCTTGTACCAAGTCTATAAACACACAGACGCACACACTTGCACACGCACACACATACGCACGCACACTCAGGCGCGCGCACACACACGTGCATACACGCATGAACACACACACGCACACCCGCGCACACGCCCATGCACACACACACACGCACACACGCACGCAATACAGTAGATTCACGGGGATGGCTGAAAATCAGCGCTGTACTTGTGACAGCAGAAGCTGAGGCAATTCCTTTTGCCTACTAGATTTAATTTTGTTTTATTATAATTGTTTGTTTTTAGTTTAAGTTCTGAAAAGGCAATAAATTATTATTATTAATGTATTTGCATACAAAATCGTCTGGTTAGCGTGTTTAAATGGTTATATACGGTGTCAGAAGAAGTCCCCGAGAGAAGGAAAACTCGAAACAAAACCCTATACCAACACGTTTGACCAGCGTGGTATAGTAGGTCAATTTCCCTCCTATTATGGAGAAGGCCCGAGCCCAGCAGTGGGACATATATGAGCTGAGATGATGATGATGATACGGTGTGAAAGGTGTACAGAGCCACAAAAGGTGTATGTGTACGTAAGTAGGCAGTGTATTGTGTTTTTATTCCGTCATTACACAACTAAAAAAACCCGAAAAAGGTTTTTTTTATTTCTCTTGATGACAAATGAGCAAGCAGCATACCTGATGGTAAGTGTTACTGTTGCCCATGAACCTTTGCAATACCAGGGGTTTAATTAGGACGCTGCCTCAGGCGTCGATTTTCTGCGAGAGTGTGGTACTACCTCGGACGAACCAGCCCGCGTCTGTAGATAAAAAACTGGCAACAGTGTGACTTTACTACCACTATAAAAAAAAGTGTGTGTCAGCTCCGACGCACGACTGGAGTTTACTCCTTAAGTACAATTATCAAAACAGGCGCAAAAAAAAGCTCATTTGACTAAAAATAATATTTATTTACATTTATTAAAACTGTTTCAGTGAAGTATTATCTCACGTCAGAAAGCGAAAGGTGCGCAGAATAGGTTGCGCACCAAAAACGTAACGAGGTCATTCGATGACTAGATTTTACTCCTCAAATTTTTCTCATACCTGGCGCCTTATATGAAAATTGATTCTTAAGGAGTAAACTCCAAAAAGTTAAAGACATTTTTAATCAAGTACTGCTGAATATATTTATTATATGTACACGGTAAGTGCGGTAACGGTATTGTTCAAAACACGAACAATTGCCTAGTTGAAAATAACCGCAATACAGCCGGCGTTATTGTAACAGTCAGCATATATTATTTTGACGCAATGTTTTACGAGAGTTTACGGATTTGGCAAATTAAAACTTTCACTACCTACGTCACAACTTTTATACGTCAGCAAATAAAACTATTTTAAATGCATTTTGCGTTTTAATTTAAATTTTGCTTTACTTTTTAACATGACGTTTCGAATACTATATATAAATCATGTACACGAGAGGACAGAAGTGATATTAAATATCATTTTGTATATTTTTTTGATATTGACCTGAGCCAAGCCCACCTGACGGCGTTTTGTCAATCAATAAATTCTCAAGAAGAGTCGATTTCAAGAAGGTGGCTGATCATAAAACTGTAACAACTTTTGGCAATAACTTCACCTTAGCAACCATATTTGCAATAAGTACGATGAAACTCCTCGTACATATAGCGTCGACGTAAGTAATTGGGATAAGAGCAGGCGAATAACGATTATGATGATGAGTTTATTTTTTATCATTGCATATATAGAAATGTGGGGGAAATTATTGTAACCGTTAACATTCCAACTTGTCGTGAGCGTAGTAAAGAAGTATTTGTACTTGATGCCACCCCAGTCGCAGCAGGGTAAGAGAAAGACGGTTCGCTGTTTTACCCCGGTGCTTTGCTGCCGAGACGTCGTGGGCGTGGGTCTTTCATCCCGTCTTATAGAAATACAACATAGAAATGTACCAGAATACTCAAAATGTTTGATAAAATGTAAGTTCGAATCACAGAAATATTACTAAACTTTTATCGCACGTTTATACGTTTCTAACATTTTTATCCATATAACAAGCATACAATAAGTAACATAAACTACTGAATGCATAATATATGAGTTGAAATAAAATACGCTGGCACATTGAAAACTAAAAGTACAACTCTACGTGAAACTTTAAATTTATTCCGAGAGTAAATTTATTCGACGTTTGTCAAGGCGGTTTTGCGTGAAGTTGAATTTTAAACTTATGTTGTTCTTTGCAAACCGCTTTCTCTGTCCATTAGTTTAGAGTAAAGTTGGTTATTTATGATACAGGTATCTACTAAAAAATACCTACGAGTGTCCCTCAGAGAGGTGTCTACGAGTGTCTCTCTATGGTAGCAAAGGCAATTCGCAGTAACATAGAATGGTAGGTCGCTTCATTGTAGTAAAATATTCAACCATGTGACCCACTAGAATGCAACTACGTAGTTCAGACCACTACTTTTATTCAGAACGTAACTGTAAAATTAAAACTAAATGGAATAAACAATCCAGAATAAATTGCCTACACTAAAATATTAAAAAAAAAAACGATTTCGAATATATCAACGTACATTTATTTTAAAAGCTCGAGAATTTTCGAACGTTTTTTTAATTTTAACATGCGAATCAGAATTATTTTAACCGTCTGGCCGTTTTTTAAATAATAAGACTATGAAAACATCATCCATAAATTTAATCTAACTTTAAAGTAGACGTAACCAAAAGGAATACATGATTGAATGGAAATAGATATTTCAAAATGGAGGCCAGAGACATTTTGTCAGGTCTAAATCTATACTTTTCTCTCTAATAAATAAAATATTCGTCCATCAGCTTATAGACATCCCGGGCCATCGACGAGAAAGACCAAGTTACGGTAGCCCGCCCGCACGGCATAACGAGGTATGTCCACGACAGATTATGGAGTCACTCGCTGCACCCTCCGTCGCTGCGGATGCATTAAGCGGGACTGTAACTACACCATAGCTGTCACCAAAAAATAATCCTATGGACATCCAGTTTTAGACGTAGATCTCCTCAAATGTAATAATGTTTAATATTTAGATTGGGGTTTGAAATACGTATTACCAGTTTTCCAAGTTTTTATTTAACACTTCACAACACGAGGACAAAATAAATTAAATTCAGGCCTGATGTTTATAGATATAGTCTTATTTTTTTCTAAATTTCACAGATGTGCATAAATTATTTAAACAACATTATTAATTAAAGAGTCGTCATTTAGTTGCCCTCTTTCTATGCTAAGTGCGGCACACGGCACATGTTCTAGACTTCCATAAGCTTCTATCAGCCGTCATAACTTTCAAACATATATCCTCTTTCACACAACCCATCCATCTCTTTTAAGGTGTCCCACACAATCTATGCATCTCTTTTGGGGTCTCTCCATTTATTAGAGAGAAGATTTTTTATTAAAGAGTACGAGATACTTATATAATTAATGTTATTATACCTCATTCACTGCCATATTATTTTGAGTATAAGTCTAAATATGTACATAAGTCCGTCAAGTATTTTATTTTAACCCACACATTTATGTAACAAAGGTGCCATGTAATATAATCGGGTCAGTTATTTTCCACTTATCAACCCAAATTATAGCATCCCTTCCGACTGTCGAGAAGAATTTTATTGTTAGAGTTAGCGTGAATATAGTAATGTTAAGTTAAAATAGTTTCATTATGATGTAAGCGCTGGGAATCGCTTGAATCGCTATGTTATGATTTAATTTAGATCAATACAAGTGTTTAGTATAAAATAAAACTATTCGCATGGTTTTTTTTTTGACACCATCCTGGACTAAGGAAATAATCCTTATATTTCGGGGACCTTTACAAACTTGCAATTAACGCAGACAAATTACAACCAGACTCAAAACAACACTTTGTGGATCGCACAAAGTATGGTCCTGCATGGGAGTCGAATCCCTAGCATTGACACGGAAGTTCAGTATCTTATTCACTACGCCACTTGTGCAGTTAAGTGTGGTTATCCAGATATCTGATAAACAGCCTGGCTGATAGAACGCACCCCTGCTTAACGCCGATATTGACGTTCAAAACCAGGCGACATTCCACCATCCAGCTGCACACAAGCTCTACAGCTCATGTAACTGGTGTCAAATGCTCTCTCCAGATCCATAAAACTGCAGAAAACCCTCTAACCTAGAGCCAGATGCTTCTCCACAATGTTGCGCAGAGAGAACACTTGATCCATGCATCCCCTTCCACTCCTGAAACCTCCTTAGTAAATATAAATACTACATAATATACGGATAATAACTGATAATTACTACTGTAATTAGTGTTGCCTAAATGCAAGACGTCGAATGTCAAGTCTTGCTACTCTCGCTGTTAGAATAACCCAGAGTAACTTGCTTTGATAGAAACGAAAAAGCCCCATAAAAAAGGAAAATTCAACTTATTTAATAAATTTCCATTTATCTAGTGGCACTAACTGTACAACTATCAGTAATTAGGTACATACCACATAACGGGAGTGGATTGTTTATAACATCAAATTATTTCCCCGTGTACTGGTATTAAGAATACAAAATGTTGACAATCCTTTCTTTGCCAAAGGAATCGTAAAATGCTGTCTAAATGAGCACTGCGAGACTCTTGCTGCGAGTCTTGGTCTTGCATTGTAATGGATAAATAAAAACATGTGTTAAAAGAACGACTTATTGAACATCAAATAACTTAGATCTCCTGTAAAAATAAATGTTGAATTGTATTCAAAAATTCGATATGGTAAATGCAAGATGCAAACGCGCCAGAATTCGTAAATTTTATTTCATATTTGTCTGCAACACTCGTGTAAATATCGGAAAATAGAGTGAGTAGTATTTGTAGCAAACAAAGTGAAATGTTTTCGTAAGTTCAAACACGTAAAGGTTGACCGAAGACCGACGAATACTCGCCTACTAATTGCTTACGGTCAAATGTTACCTCGTTGTAAATAAGTCTTAAAGTTAATTAAACTAATTCTATGGATTTTTTCGTGTTTGAATTTTGTTTATACAATTTCAGTGTTTCAAATATTTTTCATTATCTGTAGCCATTAAAGGACGTCTAAAATCCTATCTATCATTATTATTATTTTTTTTATAACCATTAGTACACATTTTTCTATTATTATATATTTACAAAAAGAATGAAAACTCGAAATAAAACCTAATAACAAACCCGTGTAATCAGCGGAGTATAGTAGTTTAATTTTCATAATTCCCTCCTATTGTGGAGGCGATTTAAAGCCAGTAGTGGGACATATATTAGGGAAAACGATGATGACCTCAAAAGTCATAATATATCAAGGACATGGTGAAAATAATGCTGTTTTATAGGCTGTCCTACCTGTTTTATCCTTTATAAACTGTTAATGGGTTTAAGTCTGATAGTAGCACGCCCATCTACCGCAAGTACAGGGCAGAGTGCGCCGGTTCTCCACTTTCGAACAGACCAATAACCCTGACATGCCTATAGTGTTGCAGCACCCCTGACAGTTTAATCTCACTGGCTACCCAGTTAGCGAAATCTTCAGACTCAAACACATGGAAGTGCTACACATCTAAATCTGCTGCACACAGTTTACAACGAACTATTACATATTTTCTTTTTGAGTTTACTCCTTAAGAATCGATTTTCATATAAGGCGCCCGGTATGAGAAAAATTTGAGGAGTAAAATCTAGTGATCATCCGACGTAACGAGGTCATTCGACCTCGTTACGTTTTTGGTGCGCAACCTATTCTGCGCACCTTTCACTTTCTGACGTCATATAATACTTCACTGAACAGTTTTAATAAATGTAAATAAAAATATATATATTATTTTTAGTCAAATGAGCTTTTTTTGCGCCTGTTTTAATAATCGTACTTAAGGAGTAAACTCCAGTCGTGCGTCGGAGCTGACACACACACTTTTTTTTCTTATAAAGCCAGAGCCATGGTAGGAAATTACAGACGTAGCATAATTAACGTAAATGCATTTGCCCTAATGCGATGTCGTTTAAAAAAAAGAAAGTGTGATAAATACAAAAGGGTACTCTGGAATAAGAGGTAAATTGACCCAGTCTCCCTCAAAATGCCTACCCGAACTCCAGTTAGTTGAAGCGCCACCCTCATTATATTTTACTTGTGTATATTCTTGTATCTTCAGTGAGCAAGTAAAATTTTGTAGATTGTCTGATTTTGTATATTTTACGTGTATTTGTAAATTTATAAATCAACCCGTTCAAACTACGTAGTCTTATCAGTTTATTTTGTTTATCTTATTATTTGCACTGAAAAGTATAAGAAACTTAAATAGAGACCAATAATAATAGATAAACTATAAGGTAAAGACGGCTTGACGGCTAAGTGTTACACCGTCAGCTTATAAGATTTATCGGAAACTGTGCCGGATAAAACTATATATTCATAATGCACAATACCTTTACGTGTTCCTTTAACATTTACACATAGAAACATGGCCCTAATACGCTAAAGCTTCGAGTAAATTACACAGAGCAGCGTCATGAACTCGCTATACTCTCCTCTAAAGACAGTCGTTAGAACTATGATTAACAACACTATGACTCAGCAATGCGATCAACGCCTTCTGGGAGGTTGTTATCACTTTAAAGGCTTTCCTGTTTCTACGGGCCAGACAGCGTCCACGTTGTACTGATTCTACGATGAACCACACAAAAAAAATACAGGTGCAAAACGGCTTAATACCCCCAGATAGAATTCTGGACAAAATCGCCATATTGGAATGTACCGAAAATACAAACCATCGGACAGGACTCTGAACGCCAAATGTCATGATGTTAATAGTCCGCTCAAAATGCCGAAAATTCCTACGTAGACTTATACAGCTAAAGAGCGACTTGCTGTTGTCCAGGACAGGCAAAAAGATTTGCCAGAGCGTATTTTCCAAGTAACAGTAGAGCGCCTCCCGGAAAAACGAGAAATGACAAATAAATGGTTACAGAGGAATGACTTATTATAGTGATTTTGTCATTGTTTTATCAAATATATACGAAAGAGAAACAGATTATTTGGTCCATCAATTAGTTTAATTGAAAAAAAATCCGGGTAGTTAATAAAGTATATGTGTATATATATATATATATATATTTATATATATATATATATATATATATATATATATATATATACACACACGTCTGAATAGCGTGATATAGCAGTTCAATTACCCATCCACTGTAGAAGAGGTTTATTCCAGCAGCAAGAGATGTATATGAGTTAAAATAATAGTAATGGATGTATGGAAATAAGCATTTTTACAAATTGTATATTCCTTTTTCTTTGATTAAGAACACTCGGCAGTAAGGAAATAATCTTTGTATTACGGAGAATTTTACAAATGTATAATTAACCGACACAAATTACATCCAAACCCTAAACAACAATTTGTGGGTCGCACAAAGCAGGCATGTTATAATGTTCCGTGACTGTAACCAAATCTAATCGAATATCCAAAACAATAACTTTTTTTTTTTTTTTTTTTCTTTTTTTTTTTTTTTGTTCACGCTGTGGAAATGCATTTGCGCACTAGCCCTCGCCGGTGACAGACGAGGGGGTGTGTGGGACTCGCCGGTCAGCTGGTTCGACCGAAATACCCACTAAAACCACAGCGGTCCCTTCCGCGCTTTTACGGGATGCCGGAGAGATCGTCTATTGACATTCTATCCCCGACACCCCAACGCTAGGCCATCTGGCCACGTCCAGTCGACAGTCAAGGCGGCGGGAGGAGATGCGCGTAACGGCGCCTCCGCCTTCCTGGCCGCCGCCTACGGAGCGAGTCTGCAGAAGCAAATGCCTCACGTATCCGCTCCGCGGCCTCCTTCGAAGAGATGACCTCCTCGCAGAAGGAGGCCATCGACGACCAGCACCTGTCGCTGTCAAGCATCTTAGATATGATGGTCAACAACGACAGGTCTATTCCTATCACCGCCGACAGGTCGTGGCGCTGAGGCCCCCAGGCGGGACATACCTCTAAGGTGTGACGCGCATCATCAGTTAGCGCGCCACACTCATGGCATCCAGGGGCCTCTTCCCGTCCGATTCTGTGCAGGTACTTACCGAAGACCCCGTGTCCGGTAAGTACCTGAACCAAAACAATAACTGAGTTAATCAAAAGTATCAAATAATTTTAGATATAGGCACGTTACGTTGTAATATCTACCCAATGTTAGTTTAGAAATAAGGTCAATTCGTTACTTTATATATATCCTTTTACAATTCCCTAAAATAATATCCGTAACCAAAACTATTAGATAGTCCGAAATAATTTGATATTTGTAACCATTTCTGAAACCGATATAATGTTATTCTAATATCCGTATTCAGATCGGTAAATTCATATCCGTAATATTTTTAGTACAAAGTATTGTACTGCGTGGGAATCACGCCCACGATACTGACTTAGGTCACTATCTTAACCATTAAGCCATATGTGCAGTCTTGAATACTTTATGAGCATAGTGGCAATGACGTATATTAAAAATTCAGTGTAACATACCAACACAATATTGCACGCTGTCTGCTCAATAACGACGGCAGGCATAAAACTATAAGTAGCTAGTACTATCGCCTATTACTACTATATATATACATATATATATGACAAACGCGGTGATTACAACCTTACATCCCTCAGAGAGGTCAATTTCCAAAAAAAGAAGTACCTACAGATACATAAAAGAGGACTGGTTAAATAAAACGAAGTGCCTATTGAAAAATAAACGGATTATTAGTTAAAGTTATTCGAATTTCGTTTCATCCTAAAGTTGTAAATTGTTCTTATTGTTGTGTGAATGAAGAAGTAGTGACAAAGATAAAAAAAGGGTATACTGAGGTGGTTTGGACACGTGGAAAGAATGTGTGAAGAAAGGTTGACTAAACAAGTATACAAAGCGAGTGTGAGTGGGACGATTACAAGGGGAAGACCACGTCGTACTTTCCTGGATCAAATTGGAGATGTGTTAGTGAAAGGTCAGATTAAGAGTACGCGTAATCGTAGAGCATGCATGAAGACTGTGATGAGCGTGAATGAAGCGATGGAGGTATGTCAGGATCGTGGTTTGTGGCAATCCGTAGTCTCTGCCTACACCTCTAGGAAACAGGCGTGAGGCTATGTATGTATGTTCTTATTGTGATTAATCCTTACTAATATTATAAATGCGAAAGTAATTCTGTCTGTCTGTCTGTCGCTCTTTCACGACAAAACTAATGGAGGTCCATAGATAGGTATCTAAATGAAATTTGGTACACAGACTATCTGTGTCTGATAAAGCCTGCTGAAGCTGAGCCTGATAAAGGACATAGGCTACTTTTTAATGCAAAAAAAGGGTTGTAAGGAGGGATGAAAAGTTGTAAGGAATTATCGTCATTTCATCATAATCATCATCATCACAGCCCATATATATCCCACTGTTGGGCTCGGGCCTCCTCCGTAATGGGAGGGAAATTAACCTACTATACCGCGCTGGTCAGATGTGTTAGTATAGGGTTTGTTTCGAGCTTTCCTTCTCTTGCATAGATGTTATATGCATTTTATATCCCTTAGTCGTCTCTTACGATCACTCGGTAAGATAGGGGGTGGTGAATTGTATTCCTACTCCGTCACCACACGGACAATTACTTTTAGGCTATTGATTAGATATAAATAAATATGACATTAAAATTTCGTAAAAAAATAACCCTTAAGGGGTGAAATAAAAATAGGTGATGAAAAACTTTAGGAAAAACCTTTTACGCGGGCGAAGCCGCGGGCAGAAACTAGTCATCTATATATAGAACAACATCACCATTACAACGATCTAAATATTTATTCGGTCACGTCCACAGAATGATCTCTTTAAGGTAATACAATATACTATCGAAACATGAATGTGTAAATGGAAACCAAGTTCAATGTTATAATATTTATTGTGTGGTTGTTGACTTCACCAACAAAAGATTTGAGATATAAATAGATGCCAAGTTCTGCAAAAAAATCCTAAAATGTATTTATCAGAAGAACGTACAACATTCTTGTAATTTTATTATTGTGATATCTTGTATATTTTTCTACTACAAAAAATGGTTTATTTATATCCGTGTGGTGACGGAATAAGAATATAATCCACCCTATCTTACCTTTCTTTTGGACTAATCCTACCACATATTCCCATCACTGTAACTCCTGTAAGCCAGGATCCACAATGGTCTCCGTATAAGACACCGAGGTTTGACCCTCGGGAAGTCCCGGGAAACGCTTTTAACTGTCTTGGAACCCGCAACAAATTTAATTAGAAAAGAAAAACAGGAGGAGTTGAAAAAATTCCACTGCCCTCCTATGCAAAGCGGGAAACATGAAGCAAAAATTGGCTAATAGGCCAATAGATAAGAGGATGTACTGATACGTGAAGCGCAGCAGTACAGCACCACGAGTATGGCAACGCTTATGGGGCCTATATGTGAGCCTTAACATTGATTGCAACAGTAGGTATGGCAGAAGTGCCTGAACGCACGGAAATTTTCTCGAGTTGATACAAGGTCTGTATAATATACTACCCCAGACGTGATTTTCAGACTGTCTAACATGAGATCGCGCTCGTTACGCCAGCGACTGCACTCCCAGAGGATGTGGTGAGCTGTTTGCTCAAACTCGCAATTAGATGTAGAACATTGACAAAATGGTGAAGCTACAAGTTTAAAATAAAATAATTTACCTCTAAAATTCCCATGACCAGTGAGGAATTGTGCTACAAAGTGGTCTATTTCCAACCATATTTTCTCTAAACGCTCTCGAATAGATGGGAAGAAAAGATATAAATGTCGTCATTTATTTCTTTTCTTCCCTTAGTTGATGAGTCCCACCTTTCCTGTCATTCGGTCAGGAGCTTTTCGTACACGACGGATTGCGGTGCGAAAAGTCTGGTAATTTTAATACGATCGCGTCGTAGAAGAAAATCAGTGCTCATGTTTTCCCTGGTAGAATAATACATTGACGCGCGCCTTTGTATCTCCAAGTCGACCGGAAGTAAACCTGCAAGCACTGGCAAGGTTTCGGTACTAACTGTTCTGTATGCCTTACATAAGAATATTAGTGCTAATCGTTGACTTTGGCTACTCCAAAGTCAACGATTAGCACGATTTACGACGATTACGAGCGATTTACGACGTGCTGCGCCTATCGTAGTTCTGTCGGCCCAGGCTGGCGCGCCATACTAGGGGTACTATCCCAGAAACCTCCACGCGGTGTACCCTGGGTGCGGGCGGCGGTCCCCAGTTCTTCTGTTGTACTGTCGTCCGTAGCGAATATCTGCGCGATTTCGCTCCTTACTCTACTACAGTCGTAGTAGAGGTTATAGGACGCGAAATATCGGGACGGGCTCAGTCACTCATTCATTTGAGGGCTGGGCAGGCACTTGCCACCGCCCACACATCGTAAACCTGATTCTTTGCTTGTCTTAGCTTCAGGAGCGAGGGTCTTGGCTTAACCGCCCGGGCCGCGAGGAAGACAACCTCTATAAAGAGCCCGAAGTAACATTCGGACTCGGAAATCACCCAGAATCTTAAGTTCTGGCGTGCGGCGAGAAGATGCATGGCAGATGGGTTGTTCTGTTCTTAGCACGCTCCAGCCAGGGTACCGGCTGCCCCCCTGGTTGGTAAATGTAGGCTTGCCCGGGTAAAGGGATCTCTGCCCGGGTCGACGTATTGTATCTCCCATAATCGTGGGATCAATAATGGATACGCAAAAATTAAAAATAAATAACGACGGGGATCGTAGCGATCTTCACCCCAAGGCCCGGTTAAGCCGATCAAAAACTGACCTAAACGACGCCTCGTCCTCAGGACTTGAGGCGTCCGCCGAGGGCCCGGCACAAATCGTGGAGGCCCAAAAAGTGAAGCGGAAGTCGCCCAGGAAGAGCCGGGGGCAGGCTTCCAGCTACAAGAGGAGGATGGAGGAGCGGCGTGCGCGGAGAGAGGCTGCCGCCGCTGAAAAGGAGGATGGTGGCAGAAATGCTGCAGAGCCGTCTACGGACGAGGGCGACAGTGACGTCGCAGAGCCGTCCGTGGATGAGGGCAGCAGATCTGCCGCTAAGATGGACGAGGGCGGTGTATCCGCAGGGCCGTCCAGAGGAGAAAGCGGGTCGGACGCTAAAGCCCCCGCTAAGTCGTCGCCGCGTCCTGTGGCGACGGCTGAGAAGACCAGGGAGGAGGCCCTCCCCTCGCAGGTGCGAAAGCGCCCCCTGAGCAAGGGAGGCAGCTCGGGCGCCGACTCCGAGGGGAGCGGGACCATCATGCCTCCACCGAAGGTGCCGGCTTCTCGCAGGGGGCGAGGGGCCGCAGTAGCAGGAAGAAGGTCGGCCACCCCTCGGCGTGAGGTGGCGCCTGCTGCGAGCGACGGCCCCCTGGACCTGCAGGCTGAAAATGCCCGCCTTAGTGGCGAGGTCTCAGGCCTGCGGGACCTGAACCGCCAGTTGGAGCCCGAGCTGGAGTCGGTGCGTCGGGTAAACCGCATGTTGGCCAAAGACATGGCCGACCTGCGGGCCCAGATGGCGCAGTTCCTACCGCCTGCGCCAAAGCCATCGGCCAAGGCGCGCAAAACAGCTGCCGCGGTGAAACCCGTCCCTGCGGCGAGGAGGACGCCCCCCGCTGCGGAGGGCACGCCGCCGGCTGAAGCCATCACGGCCACCGAGCCGACACCTGTCCCGGTAGCGAGGAGGACGACTCGCGCCACGGCGACGAAGTCGCCAAGCGTCTCGGAGCGGGCCCCGGTGGAGGCTCAACTGGAGGTGCCGACCCCGCTGCCGACCCCGATGCCAACCCCTGCGGTGGGAGGATTGCCGGATGAGTCCCTGCGCGCGATAATCGACGCAGTGGGCAAAATTGTCGATGCGCGCTTCGCCGTTCTGGAGGCAAGGCTGCCTCCAGAACCACGTGTCCGGCCGCCGCTTGCCGCAGATAAGCGGCCACATACGGCACCAGCCCCCGCCCCGCTGCCTTGTCAGGGTGGCCGCGTGGGGAGCTACGCCGCGGCCGCGGCCGGGCCTAAGCCCAAAGACCCCGGCCCCGCTCCGAAGGGACCTGCCCTGAGGAGGAAGACGGCGCCGGCTCCTGCCGGACCGCTGAAGCCGCCCGCAACGAAACCGCCGGCGACGACCAGCGAGGCTGCGACGAGGCCTTCCGCGTCTGGCACGACTGCCGTACCCGAAGAGGGTTGGCAGGTGGCCGAGCGCGATAGAAGGAGTCGCGGCCAAAGAAGGAGAGCGGAGGCCAAGCGCGCCGCTGAGGTCTCCGCTCCCAAGGCAGGAGCTGGCGACAAGAAGAAGAGGTCGCGCAAGGGGCTCAAGCCGCCAAAGACAGCCGCAGTGGTGATCACTGTGCTGCCTGAGGCGGCCGAGAAGGGCCTCAACTACGAGGCCGTCTTGAGGAAGGCCCGGCGGGAGCTAGACGTCTCCGATATTGGAGGCGTCGAAGCCAGGACCCGCAAGGCCCGGACGGGGGCTCGAATCCTCGAGTTCCCAGGGGCCGAGGGCGCCAAGACGGCTGACAGCGTAGCTGAGAAGCTGCGAGGTCTGTTCGCCGAGGAGGGTGGCATCAGGATCGCCAGGCCTGTCAAGTGCGCCGAAATGCGCATTTCGGGTCTGGACGACTCCGTGACGGTGGAAGACATCCGGGAGGCTATTGCCTCGAAAACCGGGTGTCCCATAGACACCGTCCGGGTCGGTGCCATTCGTCCCGGTCCGGGTGGCGTAGGTGCTGCCTGGGCGCAGTGCCCGGTGGAGTCGGTCAGGCAACTGGCCGGCTCAGGCAGGCTCCTCGTGGGCTGGAGCTCGGCGCGGGTAACCGTGCTTGAGCACCGGCCTGCGAGGTGCTATAAGTGCATGGCGGTCGGACACACTCGACCGACATGCACCAATTGCTTCGACTGCGGCGGATTGTGTTTCCGCTGCGGTCAGACCGGGCACGTGGCGGCATCTTGCGCCGCCCCGCCCCACTGCCCCGCGTGTGCGGCGGGCAATAAGCCCGCCAAGCACCGCATGGGTTCTGGGGCGTGCAGACCTCCTGCTTCGGCCCCAAAGGGTCGGGGCGGCCTTTCGACCACGGCCGCTCCCGCTCCTAGCGCGGCCCGATCGCCCACTGGCGAGGTGGAGGTGATGGATACGGCCCACTAATGGCTGCAGAATCCATTCACCTCCTGCAGGCCAACACCAACCACTCCGCCGGAGCGCAGGATCTCCTACTGCAATCCATGGCGGAGTGGTCGATTGGTGCAGCCGTAGTCGCGGAACCGTACGTCGTGCCTGATCGCCCCAATTGGGTGGTCAGCCGAAACGGAACTGCGGCAATCGTCGTCTCAACGCAGCGGCACTTCCCGTCCTTATCCCTTTTGGATAGGGGCGAGGAATTTGTCGCTGCGGAATGGGGAGGGGTCACACTCTACAGCGTTTACCTCTCCCCTAACAGGAGAATGGACGATTTCAGGGCCTCCCTCACCACCTTGGAGGCTTCGATACGGCGACTGGCACCGGGCCTCGTCCTGGTCCTGGGGGACTTCAACGCCAAATCCACGGCGTGGGGGTCCCCTATGACGGACGACCGCGGGCGGGCGGTCGTTGAGTGGGCGGCTTCACTGGGCCTCTGTGTTGTTAACAGGGGCTCAGTGAACACGTGTGTGCGGCAGCAGGGCGGGTCGATAGTGGACTTGTCGTTCGCTAGCCCCGCTGTCGCGCCACGGGTGAGGAACTGGAGTGTCCTGGAGGAGGCGGAGACCCTGTCGGACCACCGGTACATCCGGATGGAGGTCTCCCCCCGGGAACCCGGTAGGGGTCACAGGGCGGACGGAGCTCCCGCGTTTCCGCGGTGGGCTGTGGGTCGTCTTGATAGGGACCTACTGGCGGAGGCGGCCATCGTTCACACGTGGCTGTCCTCACCGCCCCCAGCGGACGGAGTGGACGCTGAGGCTGTCCGCATCCGCAGTGCGTTAACGCAGATCTGCGATGCGGCCATGCCCAGGGTGCGGCGTTTACCTCCGAGGCAGGGGGTCTACTGGTGGTCCCCAAGACTGGCGGACCTTCGCGCGGCGTGTATCAGTGCCCGAAGGTCCTACACCCGCAGCCGGCGGCGTCACCGCGACGCTGAGCGGGAGGGCCAGCTGTACGAGGCGTACCGCAGTGCGCGGACTGCCTTTCGGCTGGCCATCCGAGCCGCCAAGGATGCGAGTTGGCAGGAGATGTTGGACGGTCTCGACCGTGACCCCTGGGGTCGCCCGTATCGCGCGTCGCTGAACAAGCTTCGCGCGCAGGGCCCCCCCCTCACCGAGACCCTCCAGCCCGACTTCCTCTGTAGGGTGATCGAGGAGCTATTTCCACGGCAGTCGGGACACACGCCCCCGGTCATGGCTTCGCCAGATCAAGACCGGGAGGCCGACAACGAGAGTGTTCCACCCGTGACCGAGTCGGAAGTGGGGGCGGCAGTGGCGCGGATTCGCTCCGCCACCACGGCCCCCGGCCCGGACGGAATACCAGTCCGGGTCTTGACGTCGCTCCTCGAGCACTTCGAGCCTCGCCTCAGGCAACTGTTCAACGCCTGTCTGACGTCTGGACGGTTCCCTGAGTGCTGGAAGGAGGGGAGGTTGGTTCTCCTGCCAAAGCCGGTACGGCCCCCGGATTTGCCGTCGGCCTACAGGCCCATCGTGCTTCTCGACGATGTGGGTAAGCTGCTGGAGCGTGTCCTCGCTGCCCGCATCGTCCGACACTTGGAGGAGGTGGGGCCCGATCTGTCGGACGCTCAATATGGGTTTAGGAGGGGGCGTTCGACCATCGGGGCCCTGCTACGCCTGAGGCAAACGGCCGCGGAGGCTGTCGCCGGCAAGGGAGTGCTGTTGGCGGTGTCGTTGGACATCGCCAACGCATTCAATAGTCTGCCATTCAGCTGCATCAGGGAGGCGCTCCGGTTCCATGGAGTGCCCCTGTACCTCAGGCGGCTGGTGGCAGACTATTTGGAGGGGCGCAGTATCCTCTGCGCGGGTCCCGCAGGGGACATTGTGCGGACGCCCATGTCGTGCGGTGTTCCACAGGGGTCGGTTCTGGGGCCGACTCTGTGGGACATCGGGTATGACTGGGCGTTGAGAGGGAGTCTCCCCCCCGGGCTGAGCTTGGTGTGCTATGCTGACGACACGCTCGTCACAGCCCGGGGCAGGACACTCGAAGAGGCGGCGAGCCTGGCCACTCTCGGCACCGAGGAGATGGTCAGGCGAATCGAGGCGCTGGGGCTCAGGGTGGCCTTAAATAAGACGGAGGCCCTATTATTCCATGGGCCACGCGTAAGGCTGCCAACCGGCGCCTCGTTAGTCGTCAACTCCATCCAGATCAACATCCAGGCCCATATGAAGTACTTGGGTCTGGTGCTCGACGGGCGATGGTGGTTCCGGGAGCATTTCCGACAGATTGCTCCCCGGCTGGTCGGCGCGGCGTCCGCCCTTTCTCGGCTCATGCCGAATGTGGGCGGACCCAGTTTCGAGGGCCGACGGCTGTATGCGGGGGTCATCCGCTCGATGGCCATGTACGGCGCACCCGTGTGGGCGAGGGCTCTGAACGCCCAGCTCAGGGCGGTTCTGTGGAGGCCACAGAGAGCCATGGCGGTCAGAGCCATTCGCGGGTACCGCACGGTGTCGACAGAGGCGGCGTGCCTATTGACCGGGACACCCCCGTGGGACCTAGAGGCGGAGATGCTCTCCGACCTCTACCGGCGGGTTACCTCAGTGCGCGAGGAGGGTGGCTCCCCATCGTTGAGCGAGATAGCCACCTGGCGCGAGGACGCCCGCCGAGACGTCATCGCCCGTTGGGTTACGCGGCTGGAGAGGCCTAGACACGGTATCATGACCGTCGAGGCCTTTCGGCCCGTATTGATGAAATGGATGGAGCGGCGGCACGGGGTCCTCACCTTCCGACTGGTGCAGGTGTTGACGGGGCACGGGTGCTTCGGGAAATACCTGCACACGGTCGTGTACAGAGAGTGGACTCCGGGCTGCCATCATTGCAGTAGTGGCGAGGACACGGCGCAACATACGCTCGAGGAATGCTCGGGCTGGGACGGGCAGCGCCGTGACCTCGTCGCTATTATCGGTGCCGACCTGGCGCTGCCGGCTGTCGCGAGGGCGATGGTCGACAGCGTCAGGAATTGGGACGCGGTCGCCGCCTTCTGCGAGGCTGTCATCTCGCGGAAGGAGGCGGCGGAACGAGTCAGGGAGGACTCCCGCGACCCGGGCCGCCGCCAGCGGCCGGGGCGGCGCAGGCGCGAATACCTGCGCCTGATGCCGCCCTAACCCAGGCCTCGGGTGATCGGACCGGGGAATTGTCCGGTCACCCGACGCGAGGCCACCGCGTGAGGGCGACGCCCCGACGGCGAAATCTGTCGGGGCGCCGACGAGAGGAACCCGCGAGGGTAAACCGCCGAGCGGACCACCGAAGACAAAGATCGGGTACCGGTGGTCCGCTCGCACGGCGAAGAGAGAGGATTTTACGGTGGGTCTATGGGGTCACGCGCCGCCTTCTCCGTCACCCCGGACCGATTCGGCGGGGCGAGACGCACCCATAGCCTACCAATAAAAAAAAAAAAAAAAAAAAGGCTGGCGCGCCATCAACATACGCTTGAGGTATGTTCGGGCTGGGACGGGCAGCGCCGTGACCTCGTCGCTGTCATCGGTGCCGACCTGACGCTGCCGGCTGTCGTGAAACCGATGGTCGACAGCGTCAGGAATTGGGACGCGGTCGTCGCCTTCTGCGAGGCTGTCATCTCGCAGAAGGAGGCGGCGGAACGAGTCCGGGAGGATTCCCGTGTCCCAGGCCGCCGCCCGCGGCCGGGGCGGCGCATGCGCGAGTATCTGCGTCTGATGCCGCCCTAACCGAGGCTTCGGGTGATCGGACCGGGAATTGTCCGGTCACCCGACGTGAGGCCACCGCGGGAGGGCGACGCCTCGACGGCGAAAGCTGTCGGGGCGTCGACGAGAGAGGAACCCGAGAGGGTACATCGCCGGGCGGGCCACCGAAGACAAAGATCGGGTACCGGTGGTCCGCTCGCACGGCGAAAAGAGGTGTTTGCAGGGTGGGTCCATGGGGTTGCGCGCCGCCTCTTCCGTCGCCCCGGGCCGATTTGCTGGGGCGCGACCACATCCATGGTCCCACCTTGCGAAAAAAAAAAAGGCTGGCGCGCCATAACATATACCCTATCTTACCTGAGGGTGATCGTAAGAGACGACTAAAGGATATAAAATGCATATAACATCTATGCAAGAGAAGGAAAACTCGAAACAAAACTCTATACCAACACGTCTGACCAGCGTGCTATAGTAGGTCAATATCCGGAGGGAGCATATGGGAGCATTATGGAGGAGGCTCGAGCCCAACAGTGGGACGTGTATGAGCTGAAATGTTAATGATGATTTATTATGACATTTTATATTCTCATAATCGAATCACATACCTAAACCTAATAAGTTGATGATTTATGGAAGGTTCCATAGATCATCAACTTATTAGGTTTGCCTTACTAAATAATTATAATTCTAAATATAATATATTTTGGTGTGTTTATGTTGGATACTTTTTGAGTTATCAAGTTGTCAAAAGTGGCTCGGCATGATTCGTGTAGACTCGCGGCGCGACTTGCCAATTCTCTTAGCTTCAACTCGGCTTGACACGTATCTAGATAGTGCAGTATAACTGAACAAACCTGTCACTGTATTTATATTACGAATCTAAAACAGTACTTTCATACTTATGCGCTTGAGTACCCTAAATAAACAACTTGAAAATCATAACTTTTGTAATGACGTCACATGCTTGTAAAGTCCTTGTGTCACAAGATTCCGATATAATTTTTTTCACGTTTCGTCTTTAAATAATAGAAAACAAAGTTCCTTCCCGTTGTCTGCAGATCAAGTACGCAGATCTTTTAAACTACGCAATGGATTTTATTGCGGTTTCGGTCAATAAACAGAATAATTCATGTGGAAGGTCTATATTTATACCTACTACATACATGTTACTATGTATACCAAATTTACATACATGTTACTATGTATTCAAATGTACTATGTATACCAAATTTCAGTCAAATCGGTTAATAGGATTTGAAATTATCCATGAGTAAACAAGTCAAATGGCAAGCAATCAATAACTATGAAAAAAAAATTTACATCTGTCCATCACAAACAAGGGGAAAACCCAAACGATTTTTAAGCAATGTTGTATTATATAGTGCCACAAACTTATCTGACCCGGTGGCAAATTGATGAACTAATGGCGCCATTTTGGAATGTCATCAAACGTTAATTGTCCTCCCAATATGCTGATATTTCAGTTGTTGGTTGTTTACTCCGTGTTTATTTATTTTTTTATGGTTTTAAAATGCGAAAAGTGATGCAATAAATGTTTTATTACAAGTTTTAAGTTATATGAAGGAAGAAAAACATCTTTAGGCATCATTAATACCTTTTGAAAAATTGTATGAGTAGCCAAAGGTTAGAGTTGTTAGTTTTGGAAAGAAAACGAACACTATCAATAAACATTAAATATAGTTTGTTATGTGTTAAATATAATGAATTGAATTGTTCTTAAAGTGTAATTATATTTTAAATATAATTAGTATATATTTATACAAATAATACAATAATATTCCATTTATATAAATTTAATTGTAATGAATGTGCTTTATTGTTATTAACTGCAACATACTTTTCTTCTTAGTACATAGTGAGTATATATATATATATATGTATCTCTGTGTGTACATCTATTTGTTGATGATCAGAAAATAAATATTGTATTTAATGCAAAAAAAATATATTTTTATAGGGGTTGGAGAAGAATTTATAAGAAAACTTTTAATGGATAAAGAGCACCCGCATTAAAACTTTGTACACCAGGAAAAATACGGAAGAAAATACCTAAATTAATTGCAGAGGCTATTAATAGAATAACTATAGGCGAATGGAAAAATCACTGTAATCACGTGAAAAAAAATTAAAACTAATACAGAAAAAGGGATACATATTTAGATGAACCTTTCATTATCATTACCCTACACTTGTAGATCATAATTATTGTGTTAAAATATAAGTATTTATAAAAACTACATTTTTGCTTCTTCTCTATTAACCATAATAAAATGTGTTCATAAGCATTGATGCTTGTATCACACTTACCTACTTCCTATCCGTGAGCCCACGGGAGAAAATGCTATAATTCTATTTTTTATGACTTCCACAAGAAATTGTGTAAAGGAGTTTTGGCTAGTGTTTTCTAAACCCGTTACCACAAGGGGAAGTATTTACCGATTTTATTGTAAACAGAATCTACTGGCAACACTAAATGCGATAACAGCGACGCTGTCACCGGGTCAGATAAGTTTGTGGCACTATAGTTACTTATTGGGTCTTTGCTCGTGGCAAACTATGTTACTTAAATAGAATGGTTTCCTTAAGCAATGCAAGGAGTCAATTGAAGGCGATCCTCGGCCTGTATGGCGGATTCAAACAACACACCAGAAATGGGCGAAAAGGCGAGATACTTGTATTGGAAGATAGTCGTTTGAAAAAGAAACTTTCAGTGTTAGGTGGAGTATTTAAAACAACCACTTTAAACATCCTACATCAACATCTAAGTATAAGTAATGTCAGTTCAAGATGAGGCCCGAAAATGCTCGCACCACTTCAATAAAGAGAGCGCGTAGAAATGTTCTCGCAATTTTTTGGAACGTTGTAAAAATAAAAGGATGAAATTATGGCCCGAATTCTAACTGGTGATGTAACTTATATTTACCATTATGAACCTAAATAAAATCAACAGCCGATCTAGAGGCACAAAATGTATAACATTTAAAAAAAATGTATAGCTATAATTGGAGAGTACTAAGCTACTTTATTAGCTGAATTAAAAAAAAACCATCAAAGAAAAAAGAAGAAATCTCACAAAAGGTGTCCTTCTTTTAAACGCCAAGGCATTCGTGCAACAGTCAAGACCTGGCCCTCGCAATTAAAATTCGTTCTTAAAATGAAAAAAGAGCTACGTCGAAACAAAACTAATGACGATGACCAGCTACGTTGAAACAAAACTAATAATTATGTTTCGATGCTCAGACAATTTTTTTTCAAGGCATAAATAAGTTAATATATAATAAGATCTGAAAAATATATTAGAGCTACAGAGTAATATATTGAATAGGAAAAATATTTGAAAGCTTTATTTCGTCTCTTTTCCCTGACGTTTTGAATTTTTGATTTTTGATTGATTTGAAACGAATTTTTGACCTCGCCTTGTATTATTTATAAACATAATAGGTATACGTTTACCCGAATTTTATCCGTTTAAACAGAATAGGTATACGCTTATCCGATTTTTATCCATTTGTCTTGCTTTCGATTGTGTTTTATTTGGAATCGTATAATACGGTCGGCGAAAAAGTGTTTTCGTATATAGTCTGTATAAATTTTTAATAAAATCTCTTTGGCTGTACTCGTTGTAGGTATCTGGCTGGTTCTGACACCATTAAAAAGGTTACATTTCAAAAAAGAAACAATTGAGTAAAATGTTGTACCCGCCGTTTTTCATTTGTTTTTCCCTGCAAAATGAGTGAGTCTATTGAAGAAATTCGATACATTTTAAATTTTATTGCAAAAAAGGAATAAATGCAACGCAAGCTGCGAGAAGAATTCGTGACGTTTATGGATCTAATGCAGTATCAGTAAGAGTAACACAGAGTTGGTTTAAACGTTTTCAATCCAGGAATTCTGATGTCACAGATGCACGTCGCTCTGATCGTCCTATCACTAACAAAATGGATGCCATTTTTGAAAAAGTGGCCCAAGATAGGCGTATCAGTAGTTTTCACCCATTTGAAGGGTATACAATAAAAGAAAGAAAAAAATCTCAGTGTTTGGGTGCTACACTAGCTCACGAAATAAACCTAATGAACCATGTACTCATTTGCGATTCTTTATTGAGAGGTAATAAAACCGAACCGTTTTTGAAGAGTAGGTATATATATATACTATACCTGGTGATGAAAAGCGGATCACGTACGATAAGAACGTGCGAAAAAGATCGTGGTCAAAAGTCGGTCAAGCATCACAGACTGTGGCAAAACCAGGGCTAACTAGTAATAAGGTGTGTATGGTGTGATTGGAAGGGTATCGTTTATTATGAGCTTTACCGCTGGGCAGAACCATCGATTCGAATCTCTACTGCCGACAACTGATGTGATTACAGCAAGAAATTGAGAAAGAGCGACCGAAATTATTCAACAGAAAGGGTGTTGTTTCATCACGATAATACGCTAGACCACACATATATTTAATCCCTCAAAAATTAAGTTTGGCTTGGAGGTGTTAATGTATACACTATATAGCACTGACTTTGCACCTTCAAATTTCCACCTGTTTCGGTTTCTTCAGAATTCTTTAGACAGTATCAGGTTATCATCAAGAGAGGTCTATCAAAACTACTTGTCGTGTTTTTTAGTCATAAGTCCTAAAATATCTAGAGCAACGGGACCATGTCACTACCTACAAGATGTGCACACAGTCATCGAACAAAATGCCTGCAATGAATATATAATTAAATCTAAATAAATATTGAAAAATTTTCCGTGTGGTGACGGGGTAAGAATACTATTCACCACTCCATATCTTACCCATGGGTGATCGTACGAGACGACTAAGTGATATAAAACGCATATGACATCTATGCGAGAGAAGGAAAACTCGAAACAAAACCTTATACCAACACGTCTGACCAGCGCGGTATAGTAGGTTAGTTTCCCTCCCATTACGGAGGAGGCCCGAGCCCATCAGTGGGACATTTATGGGCTGTGATGATGAAATATTGAAAAAACATGGCATTGAATTTTCATATAGAATGCGAAGAAACTTTTCCCCGGCCTTATATTATTATGAATGTGTACGATCTAGCCTTTTGGATGCAAAAGCACGAAAATAGTAAATAATCGTAAGAAATAAAAAGAAATCCGCTTCCACAACATTATAATTTTATTTTAAACTGTGCCGTTGTTTCGTACACACTTACTATTCACGATCACGAGATAAATTACCATAAGTTTCAAATATCATACGACAAGCACTCCTAGATTCGTTCTATAATTATTAATCACAAAGACGCATTCTACCCATAGAACTACTACTATGAGTCTACAATATTTGTAGCAGCTTCATTTTTCTATCCAATTAAACAACTACCATTTGTATAGGATCACATCATGAATGGAATATTAAAGTATAGTTACCGAAGTAATTATAAAGTTACATTCAAGTATCCGCAGGGAGGAATATTGCGACTCGTCGCTCGCTTGTTATTATATAACAAGTTATATTAAGCTAAAGTTACTAAATAATATGAATGAGTTATGTAGGCGGTCCAAGAATATTTGACGTAGCTTTCTCGGGGGGTTACGAGAGAACCAAGTTCTTGCGGTGGACGCCTGTGGGCTGATGAATGGAAGAACTTTTGCTTTTATTAATGTATATGCGTAATACCTGAACACGTTCTTCTCTCAAAGCGTACTACAAAACTTACGGGGAGACAAGATTTTAAAACGTTCTCACGTCGACTAACATTCGTAAATTAATGAATAGAATTGAATAACTTCCTAAACAAAGGTACTATTCAATGATTCTCGTTGAGAGATCGAATCAAATTGATTTCACTCTCACACATATTTTACTATAACATTTCTACCAAACTTACAAAAATTAAGTCATATATAATAATTATAGGCTTTGCTCACGGATGCTGCTCGTGAACACCAAGCTTGGTAAACAGTAGATCTATCATCTCTCTTTATTTTCCCTTGAAACTAGTAAAAACCTACTGAAGTATTATCTGAAGAACAGGTAGCAGCACATTCTTGGTAAAACTTACCAAGAACGATCGCTTATTCGTTTTTTTTATTGACATATAGGTTGGCTTAACATAATTATAGGTAAACATACTATACATAAAACTTTTTCTCTTAATTTTTCTTGCTAGCCCTGCAGTTATACAGTAAGTTAATTTCCCATTGAGAAACAAAATTTTACCCAAAAAAATGGTAGTATTAAAGCTAAGAAGACCAATATAATCGAGAGCGTATAAAAATCGAAAATGTCGTTTGCAAAGATATAATCGTTGCCAAAATTATTTGTGAGTGTTGCATATGTATATGCTAATAAACTTTAAAAATCATGATCCTTTCTAAAAAATTCTTTGACTAATATGTAGCTACATAATCTTACTGAGCGTTGAGGGCAACCCTTTATCTCAGCAAAATATATTATTCTCTTGGGGAGAGGGATATACTACGTGAGTCCGGCGAGGGGCGCCTGCGATATTTAATGAATAATAAAACAACAAAACATATTTACACTATCCATGAATATTTAATAAAGCATTTTCATTTAAAATCGTTTGTTTATTTATTTACTAGCTACTGACTGAGACTTCGCTAGTGTAAAAAGTATCTTTCATAAAATTTAACTATGGGCTATACCAAAGGGATTACATTAACGAGTTAAAAAAATTATGTGTTAATCCAGGTAATAGTCTACCTCCGTGTCAATTTTCATAGAAATATGTTTAACCATTTACGCGTTATTATGTAACAAACATCGAAATATGTTCCCAAACTTTCACATTTATACTCCACACTTTCAAAAAAGAGTCACATACAAATTCCTTATGCAATTGAAAAACTGCTCATAAAGATAGGTTTGTTGATTAAGAAACTAAATAGTACTAACACTAAAATCTGTAGGACCAAAACAGTAACTATTATAAATTGTCATTTAATGTCTTGAATCCGGTAAAATTTAGATCAATTACAAGATCCTATATTTGCTGTACAGTGTAGTAGAAAAATATCAAGTAAATGGTATCACACATAAGGGGACGTCCATTAATCACATGATCTTTTTTTAGCATTTTTAACCCTCCCCCTCCCCCTTGATGAGATTTAAGTCTATGAAAACATCACGTGAATTTTTAGTACCACAAAAAGGTCTTTATACAGATCACTTACTTTAAACTTCGTTCGTTGCCTGGCAACGGCAAGTCAAAGTCACACTACACGCCTCTTTTCAGATTAGAAATTGCCACGTTTGACAAAAAAATAAATACACGTGATATCTTACTACAACCCCCCTCCTCTTGTGATATTTCGTGAAACACCTGCCACCCCTTCAAACTTCACGTGATTAATGGACGGCCCCTAACTAGTGTAATAATTTTATCAATGACTAAGATATCTTCCTTATCACCCATATAACTCCCACTGATGGCCATAAGTATCCTTCACCATGCGGTAATTTGGTCTATTATTACATCCTGACTAAAAAGAAATAGTACAAGTTTACATTTTGAATTTGCCTTCCAGTGCAATCATGTTCTCTATTTACTACTCTTATTTGATATTTTCAGTCGTATATAAAAAGATATCAGGTTTAGTATTGACAACGATACCTGCTAACTTATCTAAAACGTCCTATTTATCTTATACTACAGAAGCGAAACAGGAAAGGTTGATTGTATATTTTTCTGTCATGACATTATATCTTTTTTCGTCATGACATTGTATCTTTTCGCCACTATCACATAGCATATTATAACCGTTATTACACGGAACATATTATGTAAAATCTAAATGGACAAAATAAACATTTATGGAATGCGTTAATATTATTTCTACTGAACATCAATGATGAGAAGTGAACCAAATAATATTAGCGTATACAGCAACTATGGTGAATGGTAGTACATATATACCGTGTAATCTGTACAAAAATATTGGAGATTTCAATATAAAATATCGGAAACATAATAAAATAGTTAGAGTTTAATATTTATTAAGTTTCTAAGTCCTACTGACATTTTTTGTCCATGTTTATCAAAATGCGTAATCATAGTTTTTAAGCTACAACTAATAATGCAAAGTATTCGTACGAATCTTCTAGCCTTAATCTTGCACCATTTTTCTATCGTGGGTGAAAGAAAATTGATTCATTATGACCAATAACCAGTCTGACTGATTAAGAAAGTGCAACCACTGGTGATTTTTCCCTCTATGTGGGCTATGCCTCTTTCCAACAGTGGCTATTACGGCAAATCTTAAATAGATAGGGATCTATAACAGTATTTTTATAATGAACTACGTATATCATATCATACATACTACTTTTTTATGAAAACGGCATAAATCAAAATGGCTGTATTAATTCCGTTTTTATTTATTTATTTATCAAAAGTATCATATACTAACATTGCATAGATAATTAGCTTTTGCTCGATGCGGATAAACGTTGCAGAACTTTTAAGACAAGTAAAATACTCGACAGATTTCTATGAATGAAGCGCACATGGTCTACGTAAATAGAGTTGTAGTAAATCTGAGCTATCTTGTAAACTGTAATAATACCTGCTGGAAAGGGCGCAGACGTACAAGTGCAATGTCTTATTTATCAGAACGACGTATACGCAGCTATTCTAATACAAACCTTATACATGATGCATAAGGTCCAGTCTAGTTTGTACTTGCAGCTATTTTCTGCAATCGAAATTTCAACCTAATGCTTGTAAATGCAACGTGCAAAATCAGATGCACTATCTGAATGACTGAGCGTGGCCGTCAATGTACTGTAGTAATACATCACGTGGACACCCCACCTCAACTCACACCGGCTTTACGCTCGCGTAACATGCCGTTGAACCACACCCATGGCTAAATTCAAAACAAACTTTGATGAGCCGATTATGTGACCCTAGGAAGATATATAAGCGTTTCATGCATACATTATGATGCACCTAGCGATTGCTTTGGTGTTTGTTTTATCACAGGTCAGGTCAATTAAGGGCAAATGACGCGCGGTCGACGATCTTTCGCCGATAGAGGGTCTGCCCCCGACTGCGCTTTTGGACACCCTCTTTAAGACTGAACGAGTTTAACTTGAGTTTTTACTATACATAGTCAAGTTTAGGTTGGGCCTGTTGCGCGGCATGTGCTGTGCCGCACAGGCGCGAACCTTGTCCCCAGCGATCGATGCGGCCGACGACCTTGCGCAGCGTACACCCGACGCTCCTTGCAATCATATCTTCACGCCAAATTTTGGGACAAACACACGGGCAGAAACTTCCAAGTCGATCGAACACAGAAACCTAATCAGCAAGTAAATTCGCAGCACAGGCTATAGAACAGAACTCGCTTCACGATTACATAGGTTTTAGATCTTCCCAGTCTAATAGATTTCAACGAGTGTCGTGTTACAACAAACTTACAAAAGGAGTCAATCTATCAAAAATATATCTGATATTTATAAATTAATAATGGATTCATCATAAAAATATAGAAGTTTATATATAAAAATATAGAAATGTATATCGTCCCATTGCCGACGTAATACGAGTGGCATTACTATACCGCGTCAAACAAATGGGTTGGTAAAAATTATTAGAAATTTCTTTACAGTAATTTTATCGATTTACGTTCGCTAGTCGTTTCGTATAACAGTAAAGAAATTAATAATACTATAGGTATTATATTTCGAAAACATTACGAAAATACTAAATAATTTTACTCGAATTATTAAAATTCCTATATACTCATATATATTAAAAGATAAATTGGATATCATGCATAGCGTGCATTTCTAGTAACATACGCTGAATTACGTTCGCTGCAAGTGAGGAAATGGGAATTTATGATATGCAACTGATCATTGACGTATCCATACACACATAGCTATAGTGTATACTATATATATATATATATATATATATATATATATATATATATATATATATATATAATAATAATAATATAATCTCTATCTCGAGAAACCTAAAGCCTAACAAGCGTGGTGTAGTTGGTAATTTTTTCTCACATTGTGGAAAAGGTCCGTATCCAATATTAAGATGTTGAAAAAGAAAGAACGCGATAATCAAAAAATATTTTTGATAAGCGCCAAATTTAAATTTAATACCATATTTTAATGATTATCTGACAATGAAGATGCTGTAAAAACTATATAATATAATATATAATATAACTAAACTCAGTGAATAGAAAGAAACATATAAAATTGACAACATACGCTTAAAAGCCTATTTGTAATCTTGAAATTAATAGATAAGGAAAAAATAGTAAATCAAACTAATTAATTGTAATACTCTAATTTAAAAAAATCTTACAAAATGAGGTGCTGCTTGTTAAACTATATAGAGACTATAACTCGATGCATAGCTTAATGTGGACAATTAATAAATTTTGATTTATTAGGTTTCAATGTATTTATTAAATAATGTGTGTGCTACATAGACTCACATTCTACTCCTAGTAATATACTACCGACGGAGTTAATCACGTTAGCGGGCTGAACGCAACGTATGAAAACCACGAAACTAAAACCTATCTAGCGTAAAGCATACAACGAATCTCTCTGCAGTCATTAGGTCTACTCTTAAGGGTCGTTCAACGAGTTATTTCTATCCCAGACAACCAGCCGGTTTGCAATCAGACTAGCCTTGACTAAGATGAAATGGATTAGGAACAGTCCATCGCGTAATTTCTACTCTCCGAGCTGCACTGTGACATCGTACAGGCTTAAGTACCCAAATAGATCTTCTACGAAACGGGTCTTCTAAATGAAATACGCTTGTGGCAGTTCGCTTAAAATGCGGCCATGTTGCATATAGAACTATGACACTCAGGCTGCCCTACTAGCAACAAGAACGAACGGAAAAGATATCGATTAGACCTGTCAAAAAAGAGTAGGCGCTGACAAATAAAAAATATATTAATTTTCCTTATCTAGTTGTTGTTGAATGAATACTACATATAATTGCTATAGAGCGCCAGCTTCCTCCATAATTGGCGGCAAATTGATGCTATTACTACCATTCTGACGAGACTGACTGGCAAAGTTTCGCGTATAATGGTATGTCTATGCCAGTATATGTAACTAGACTTTACACCATTCAAATGTGGCCTTAATATCGAAATCCAAACAAAATTCAAAGTTGGACAGTGTGTAGGAGGCTACCAGTATTTTCTCTACTTTCCAGAATATAAAAATGCGCGGGTGAACGTTATAGCCTAACATTAAAGCTGTATAATGGAAATTCTCATCTATGAAAACCGGTGGGAGAAAATGCCCGATTTGCGACTATGAATCGTGTAGGATGGCCGCCTTTCAGATAGACTGGCCACACTGTGAGGCGCCGAAAACCAATGGTTGCTGGTGACACTGAACCTCAGTGGCATTCTCGTGAAGTTGTCAACAGTGGATTTCGAGAGGCTGATAAATGGATAAACAGATGAAAGATGTGTAATTTACCTGAATAGTAATTATAATAATTCACACAAGTAGAAATGGTATTTGCTGAAATCAACGAATAGTTTAATTGTACGTAGTACTCAATTTTTCAAAATATATTTCAGTAGATTGTGGATTAAGCGTTACCAAAGTAACCTTTCACACAACTTTGAAATATTTAATATTAAAATGTTGTACAAAGTGCTTTTGAATATATTTAATAACACTGGCAACTAATCAATTTAATAACATCAAAAACACAGATGTTAAATCTATGACTAGTTAAAGGTGAGTATAAGTGTCACCATAATACTTAATTTGAGAGCATTTTCATATTGATGCTAGCTTTTTAAATGTGTCTAATTTATTATCCATATATAAAAACGTATACTATATATAATAAATAATATAATAAGCGGTGTGGTAGTGGCTACGAACACTGCCAACCCTTACTTTGGTCGTGGATGTCGTAAAAGACGACTAAGAGCCTTATAACGACCTGGGCCAACTCAATCTAATGCCGTTTGGTCAACAATTACATTCCCAAGGAGGGTTGACGCCTGGCAGGCGGTCGGTCATAAAACTATTGCCAATAACTTTTACAACATATACTATGAAATAAGAGTACATATTGTATCCACCCCAAGTAGTTGGGATAAGAGTAGAAGGATGATGATGATATAATAAATAATAATTCTATTCATATAAAACCATGTTTTGTTAAAAATACATAAAATTTTATATATCCAATGATGACCTAAATTAAAAAATAAGATCTTAATATCTCACTCGTCCTAGATGTGCCTGAATAACTCACAACAAAGTACTTGTTTACGAGTAGAATACACCATTAAAAATAAACGCGCTGCATTATGACAGTCGTTAAGTACTTTCTGCCATGGCCGGCGTCACTAAGCAGCTGACGTAATAACACTTAGCAATGTTCATACAAAACTTTACTGATAAAATAATTCCAAGTAAGTAACTTTTACGGCCTTTCAACCATTACAAATTTATTTATATTTCAATTTATTCTTAAAAATATAAGCCTATTATCCGTCTTTTATTCAAAATTGTTCATCTTTTGTCGAGTACAATTTTCTGTTTGAAAAGCTCTGCCAGTTATTTCCTGCATTGATTCAAGAAAGTTATATCCGATACTTCAGTAGAGATATTTTTAGAATATCGATTTAGTGACAGTTCTATTTTATTTCACATACGTTTCTAAAGCTTATTATTACTTATTAGGCTCCAAAATTAATAGTTCTGTGGTCATCATCTTCAAGCTGTCTAAAGCCGGCTTTTGACTATGGGATGTAATATATATCACATATTGAGCTATATATTACATCCCGCAATTGCTGTTCACATTGTAACATATATATTTTGTAACAGTTCAGCTTCGGTCAGCATTCAAACTGAGGGCGAGGCAGGAGGAGGCGTAAGGTAAAATATACTTCTTCAAAATATCGCTTATTTGGTCGAAAAAATAATTATAGTTTGGGATATAATATATATTATAGCACAGTGTGAACGGTCTTGTACAAAATGTATGACGAGTGATAAAATATTATATCTCAAGATGAAATATATATTATATATACTAGCTGACCCGGCCACGCGTTGCTGTGATTAAGGTAGCCTCAGTAACACGTGGTGGTTATGCTAATAAATTGTAGCTTATATGAAACGTTTGTACGTTTAATATAGCGCCATCTATTAAATACTTACACAATCTAGTCAACAGATACCGCCATCTGTTAGAATCGTTTTGAGATACCAGATAATTGTGACTGTCAAATAATAGACAAATAATTTGCAATAAAATAATATTGCGACTATAAATTGAGATGGAAGCTATCCTATCTTTTAAGTTGAATCAAACTACACATGCTGTGCAAATTTGTTTAAAATCGGTTAAGTACTTTAAGAGTCAATCGCGGACAAACAACGTGACACGTAATTTATATATATCAAGATTATATCCAATAGTCAAAAGCCGGCTTAAATCATTAAATATACCTACCAGGATTCGACGTTGGACATCACAAAGCGATAATAAACTTGTTTCAGGGCCATTCTGGCAATTTTGTATTAAAATGTGTAGATTAAGTTACTTTACAGAGTTGGTTACACAGTGTTACGTTATTTAATGGCTATAAGACAAAACTTTGCTAACAAGTGCGAGTTGTTTTGGACTGCCTGCTCTGGCTTTACGACTGTTGTTTTACGACAACAACTGAGTGGCGTTTTATTTGCCCTCAGAAGCATGGAGCCCAACAGACCGGATGCATTATAGAGTGCATTAATAAGCGACGTTTGGTTTTAAGTAAACTCAGTTATTGGTTTATATATCATGATCTATAAAATTTATCTGTATCTGTGTAGAAAAAGAAATATTAAATTCTTGCTCTTTCTCCTAAGTTCTTAAAATTGTATGATAAGCTTGTGGCGAAATCAGGTGATCTGATTGATATATTACTTTAATCTACTAAGGAAAGAGTTTCTGTCCACATGATAAGATGATAATAATGGTTTAGTTTTAAATTAAAACTTTGAACTTTTTCAGCTAAGAAGGAAATGTATAAAATGTACAAAGATAGCCAAAATGTATCAAATGCTACCACCGGTCTTGAAAGTGCCATTACCGTAATATATAGTGAAGAATGATAGTATGCATATATAAGCATTTTTGTATGCGTTTCGAATACGTAACATTAATTTTAAATGCCATATATACCTTCAGTTTACCCTTCAGGTTTACGAATTCTACAAATAAAACGAGGATATCACTGTAAAAAATAAACTCAAAGCAGTCGCGAGGACTGCCGACAGAAGAGAAAACTTAAACCTATGAAAAAAAAAAAAACAACAGGCAGTCATGGGGACTGCCGATAGAAGTGAAAACTATTAACTTAAGACTAATTGAAATAATAATAATTTTCTAATTTTTATATAAAAATAAAAAATATTATCGAACATCTAGGAATCGGTTTATCACGCTAGTAAGATAACCTTTAAACCACAATGATACTCATTTCATGACATAAAGGTTAAATATTAAAAATACAATTAGAAATAAATAATGCCATACTTTTAAATGCAAATATTGATATGAATATTGAAAATATTTGAAAATAAATTTTCATTATTCATTTATCTATATAAAACCACTACTCATAGCTATAGATTATACTATTAGCATTAGCATGTCGGTGACGCGAACCTATAAGTTTTTCCCCTCCAAAAACGCTCAACGCGCCTAAAGTTTTCATATAGCTATAGATATACTATTAGCATTAGCATGTCGGTGACGCGAACCTATAAGTTTTTCCCCTCCAAAAACGCTCAACGCGCCTAAAGAAGTTTTCACTTCAAAAACACACATAAAAATAAAAAGCTTGACCCAGGGAGTATGTATGGGATCCCCCCCGGGCTGAGCGTTATATGCTATGCTGACGATACGCTCGTCACAGCCCGGGGCAGGACACTCGAAGAGGCGGCGAGCCTGGCCACTCTCGGCACCGAGGAGATGGTCAGGCGAATCGAGGCGCTGGGGCTCAGGGTGGCCCTAAACAAGACGGAGGCCCTTTTATTCCATGGGCCCCGTGTGAGGTTGCCCATCGGCGCCTCGTTAGTCGTCAACTCCATCCACATCAGTATCCAGGCCCATATGAGGTACTTGGGTCTGGTGCTCGACGGGCGATGGTGGTTCCGGGAGCATTTCCGTCAAATTGCTCCCCGGCTGGTCGGCGCGGCGTCCGCCCTTTCTCGGCTCATGCCGAACGTGGGCGGACCCAGTTTCGAGGGTCGACGGCTGTATGCGGGGGTGATCCGCTCAATGGCCATGTACGGCGCACCCGTGTGGGCGAGGGCTCTGAACGCCCAGCTCAGGGCTATACTGTGGAGGCCACAGCGAGCCATGGCGGTCAGAGCCATTCGAGGGTACCGCACGGTGTCTACCGAGGCGGCATGCCTATTGGCCGGGACACCCCCGTGGGACCTAGAGGCGGAGATGCTCTCCGACCTCTACCGGCGGGTTACCACAATGCGCGACGAGGGTGGCTCCCCATCGTTCAACGAGATAGCCACCTGGCGCGTGGCGCGAAGACGCCCGCCGAGAAGTCATCGCCCATTGGGCTACGCGGCTGGAGAGGCCTAGACACGGTATTGTTACCGTCGAGGCCCTCCGGCCCGTACTGATGGAGTGGATGGAGCGGCGGCACGGAGTGCTCTCCTTCCGGTTGGTGCAGATCTTGTCGGGGCAGGGTTGCTTCGGCAAGTACCTGCACACGGTCGTGCGGAGGGAGTGGACTCCGTCCTGCCAACATTGCAGTAGCGACGAGGACACGGCGCAACATACGCTTGAGGTATGTTCGGGCTGGGACAGGCAGCGCCGTGACCTCGTCGCTGTCATCGGTGCCGACCTGACGCTGCCGGCTGTCGTGAAAGCGATGGTCGACAGCGTCAGGAATTGGGACGCGGTCGCCGCCTTCTGCGAGGCTGTCATCTCGCAGAAGGAGGAGGCGGAACGAGTCCGGGAGGATTCCCGTGACCCGGGCCGCCGCCCGCGGCCAGGGCGGCACATGCGCGAGTATCTGCGCCTGATGCCGCCCTAACCGAGGCTTCGTGTGATCGGACCGGTGAATTGTCCGGTCACCCGACGTGAGGCCACCGCGTGAGGGCGACGCCTCGACGGCGAAAGCTGTCGGGGCGTCGACGAGAGAGGAACCCGAGAGGGTATATCGCCGGGCGGGCCACCGAAGACAAAGATCGGGTACCGGTGGTCCGCTCGCACGGCGAAGAGAGGTGTTTGCAGGGTGGGTCCATGGGGTTGCACGCCGCCTCTTCCGTCGCCCCGGGCCGATTTGCCGGGGCGCGACCACATCCATGGTCCCACCTTGGGAAAAAAAAAAAGGGGAGTATGTATGGGAATCGGGTACCGGTGGCCCGCTCGCACGGAGAAGAGAGGTGTTTGCAGGGTGGGTCCATGAGGTTGCGCGCCGCCTCTGCCGTCGCCCCGGGCCGATTTGCCGGGGCGCGACCACATCCATGCTCCCACCTTGCGAAGAAAAAAAATATAAAAGGGAGTATGTATGGGAGCCAGCCGTCAAAACTGTCCTTTTGTTTTTTTTTTGTGGCGGGCTATGTTGTAGTCACACCCCGCTAATCCGTCCGGGGCGACAGAAAAAGCGGCGCACAACCCCATAGACCCGCTCTATATGTACCTCTGTAAGCCGTGCAAGCGGGCCACCGGAACCCGGTCTTTGTCTTCGGTGGCCCACCCGGCGGTTTACCCTCGCGGGTATCCTCTCGAGACGGTCTACTCTCGCTTCGTCTTATGAATTTACTCTCCTACGGTCTACTCTTCCTCCGTCATACGAAGTTATCTACAATGCTGTTAACAAAATACTTTGTTAACAGCATTGTAGATAAATAGGCTATAGTTTCGTGTTTTAATAATTAGAACGCAAAATCATGTCTAATCATATCAACCCAGGGGGATACAAAGCTCTTAGTGGTCTCTTACGACATCGACGAGCAAATTACGGGTTGGTTACTGTTCGTAGCGGTTACCACACTCGATCGATCGATCGATGATATATAGATACAACACGACAGTGATTATTATTTTTATATTTAAAACAAGTTTATAGCCACAACTAATAAGAACAATTTTTACTATTTCTACTCGTTCTCATGCTTAACTTTAATATTTAATAAAAAGCAAGCGAACTTTGAAGATTAACCGAAACCAGGGCAATTGAGATTATCGAATAAACGTTGTATGTTCGTGAAACCGAATCGCATATTAAAATTTGAGCAAGATCTAGATATTGGAGCTACTGCAATGCAGTTTTGATAGACAAATGTCTATTCGTAAACGTATAAATATACTATACATATAAACACCACATCAACTCAACGATAAGCATAACATATATACATACATATCATCACGCCATATCCCTTGCAGGGTAGACAGAGAGAACAGAGTGCCAGAGAACTTTATCTTTGCATACCTCACTCGCTTCCTCAACATTCATAATTCTCTTCATAAGCATAAAATATATATTAGTAAAATAGTACAGAATCATAATTATAAATAATCAGTGCTGGTTTAACAGTGCTTTGAAAATAGAATGATCTCCTTCGTATTTCAACATGTATTTGATCTCCTGCATATCAGATTTTGGTTTTTATATCGAGTTTTACTATTCTTACAGTGCTTTATCTTATTATTTTGTCACTCCATCGATATGCTCAGTACAAATAGTAGATATGTAAAGTAACATGAGTATAGATAACAGTGTAATAATACTACAGATGATTAGAATCACAGTTCATAATAATAAAGTTAAAGTTTACATTTGGTGCAGTCATACTAGATGGCGTAAAAATTGAGTGTTAAAAACTAATCAAAGTAACGTGGACACCTGTACTTTTTTTTTGTTTTGGTACGGCTATGGCCTGGCGCATTTAATTAAACCGCTCGGGAACGCAGAACGGCGGCGTGGAAATCTATAACCTGCGATATTTACCTCCCTACGCCTATTGAGCGCTCCATTGAAACGAATTTATATCGCTGGTTTTTGAATACGCTGTTCCCGCATAGAATTAAGCTCACTACGATTTGCGTATCATAATTGGGTATAATATGTTAGAACACATTCTCGATGTTCAGGTGGCCTGGCGTGCCGCCTCTTTAAACGTCCCACCCTTTTTTTTAAAGGGCTATGGTCTGGCGACGGTATAGTGCCGTGTGGTCCCATAATGTAACATCTTACTTACCCCCCAGCAGTTGAGCTGATAAGCAGCACCGATTCTTTACCTACAAATAAAACATCCGACCCTGACAAGCATTTCATTGTCATAAATTATGCATAATCGAACTGAGAAGCCACCTCGAAGGATACGGTGAACTATAGGGAGAGCGAAGGCGCTTGGAAAGTAGTAATATAATATGTATATACAAATACAATCACATTTTCATATAATTTGCAAAAAATAACCCGAGAAGTAAATAAGAGCTGTCCATTAATCTCATTTAAAAGCAGCCCGAAGTAATTTTCCATATAAAATTCTGTGTAAAATTAACGAGTGATAATTTAGCGTATTGAATATATATTGCCGTTCGTTAGCCACTGATCAGAAGATTGAAAAATAATTGTCATATTGTTCGGTTAGATACATATGTGGTTTAAAGACGCAAAAAATATAAGGAAAGACTAAAAAAAATGTGTGTGTCAGCTCCGACGCACGACTGGAGTTTACTCCTTAAGTACGATTATCAAAACAGGCGCAATAAAAGCTCATTTGACTAAAAATAATATATATATATATATATATATTTATTTACATTTATTAAAACTGTTCAGTGAAGTATTATCTCACGTCAGAAAGTGAAAGGTGCGCAGAATAGGTTGCGCACCAAAAACGTAACGAGGTCATTCGATCACTAGATTTTACTGCCAAAATTTTTCTCATACCGGGCGCCTTATATGAAAATCGATTCTTAAGGAGTAAACTCCAAAAAAAAACATTTAAAAATCAAAACATAAATTTAAAATTATTATTTTTGTAGTTGCAACTTCGGTTTAGTCATCATCAGTCATTGTCGTTCACTGTTGGACATATACTCTATAAGTATCTTAGCATACTACTGCCTTGCGAAGTAAGACGTGTTGATACATTGACATTCGCTCGACACCACATGGATAAGGTCGAATTTCACCATCATCATCATCATCACAGCCCAAAAATGTCCCACTGTTGGGCTCGGGCCTCCTCCGTAATGGGAGGGAAATTAACCAACTAAACCGCGCTGGTCAGACGTGTTGGTATAGGGTTTTGTTTCGAGTTTTTCTTCTCTCGCATAGATGTTATATGCGTTTTATATCCCTTAGTCGTCTCGTACGATCACCCACGGGTAAGATATGGAGTGGTGAATAGTATTCTTACTTCGTCACCACACGGAATTTCGAAATGTCGAATTTAGTAGGTAGTATTATTGCTCTCAATACCTTAGTCTTAGTTTAACTAGTTCATACTTAGGGACTGTAATTTTAGATAACAGGCGAATGACGAACTAATTCAACCTTTTGTTAGTTCTTTTCTTTAAAACGATTCAGTACTTACGTAGACTAAATTAAGATTGACTGAGTTCACGTTAGTTTGCAGTCCAACGGTGCACTAGTTAATTTTAAGGTCTTAAGTTATGGAGTAGCTACTAAACAAACAAATTTCATAAAAACCAAGAATGAGATCATTGACGGACTAGTTCACGTAGTTCGTCCAGAAAAACTCTCTTTTAAATTAGATCGTTCGCAAATTACGCAAGACTACAATAAATTGTTATAACAATGTTAATTAGGTTTGATAATCGCTAATCAAAATCACATAAATTGTAGGTAATTAGATTTTCACCTGATTAATTAGTCATCATTCATCATTCTCCTACTCTTATCCCAATTACTTGGAGTCGATGCAATATGTACTCTTCTTTTGTAGTACATATTGTAAAAGTTATTGGCAATAGTTTGCCGCCTGCCAGACGTCAACCCTCCTTGGGAATGTAGTTGTTGACCAAACGGCATCAGATGGAGTTGGTTCAGGTCGTTATAAGGTTCTAAGTCGTGTTTTACGACATCCACGAGCAAAGTAAGGGTTGGTAGTATTCGTAGCCGCTACCACACATCTAACCTGATCAATTAGTATATAATAGTATGTCATATCAATTAGTAAATAATAGAAAATGAAAGTTAATAATAATATCTAAATAACTCACTTTAGTCAAAATATATACGAAAACGTTTACTTGATACCATTTATACGCATATCTCAATAAAGATCGTCATGTACGAAGTAACTCAAATCTTGAACTGAATTAGGCTCTTAATTGAAAGTACGTAGAGTAAATTTTCCATTCCCTTAGTAAATATTATGTATTTGGTATATAAAGATCAAATAAAAAGCTAGCGGTTAATTGGATAGGTACAAATTGTTGCGTAAAATGTTTTCAAAGTACTCGGATAATTGTGTGTAATTGTATAACGTACGTAATTATCAGCAGGTGGTTTGGGAATTATTTCTTTTGTTTCACAAAGAAATAAATCATTTCTACATACTGTTTACCTAAAGTGTGAAAATGAAATGGAACATAGCAAATTTCTCAGAACGGTAACAGAATACACAACTTTACAGACGTGCTACACCCAATACAGTCACCACCACTTCTTTTGCCTTAGATATACTAAAAATCGATAAAGGAATGACAGCAGAAAACATAACTAAAAGGATAACACGAAATAAACGGTACGACTGAAGAAAAAGACCGCGTACCAGTGACCCACCCGCACGGCGAAGAGAGGTATATTGTAGGGCGGGCCTACGGGGTCTTTCTCACGCCGCTTCTCCTGTCGCCCCGGATGGATTAGCGGGGTTTGACGTACCGTAGCCAGCCGCCAAAAAAAAAACGGTGATACGATTCATCATCATTATCTTTCAGCCTTTTGTCATCCACTGCTGGACCTAGGCCTCCCTCATATTTCGCCACAAAGTGCGGTTTTGTGCCACCCGCATCCATCGACTCCCAGTAACATTCACCAGGCGGTCGGTCCACCTGGTGGAGTGGGGAGGTGACCAACACTGTGCCGTCCGATAAGTGGTTGCCACTCGAGAACCTTTCTTCCCCAACGGTTATCGGTTCGTCGAGTGATGTGACCTACCCAATACCACTTCAGCGTGCTAATTGTTCGTGCTATGTCGGTTACACCCGTTCTTCTGCGGATTTCCGTATTACGGATTCTATTTCGCAGAGAAATCCCGAGTATATGCCGCTCCATAAGCACGCTTAGCGCCTTTGAGCATTGTTATGGGGCCTGCAGTTAGGAACCACGTTTTTATCGATTAATATTTTTCCTTTGCTTATTTACATAATTCACAATTAAGAGAATATAACAACTCAAAATAAGCTGTTAATCTCATTAATTAGAGTAATAAAAGGTATTTGTGAAACAATACAAGTTTAGAAGCTTTTGTTCAACAATTACCAAGTTATTGATGGTTGTGAACAACGATTCGTAAAAAGCAATAAAAAAGCCGGCTCATTAAATGAAAATTCGCATTATGAAAACTTTTTTCCATGCTGCTGTTGTTTATGAGTTTTGTCGTTGTTTATGGATTTAATCTTTTCTAAATGTCAATTTAGTTCTATTAAGCAAATAAGTATATTATTTTTTGCGGTGCACTATGGAGTTGACGAACTCCATAGTACTCCCCGCCAAATCAGTCCGGGGCGACGGAAGAAGCGGCGCGCGGCCCCATAGACCCACCCTGCAAAGCGGCTCTCTTCGTCGTGCGAACGGGCCACCGGTACCCGATCTTTGTCCTCGGTGGCCCAACTAGACATATTTAGATGAATAAGCTTAGCTCGGTTTTAGTTTTGGTAAATTGTGTTTTTGGGCAAAGTTATATTTAGATATTAAAGAGCTGTGAAGGAGTTTCGGCGAATATCGACATAAAAAGGGATATGAACTGGTTATTTAAATACAAAAAAAACAAAGATTATTAATAATTAATGAAAATAGGGAATAAAAAATTAAAAACAGAAAAAGGCCCATGATGGCAAACGAGTAAGCAACATACCTCATGGTAAATGTTTCTGTCTCTTATGGACCTTTGCAGTACCAGGAGTACTCCTAGGCCGTTGCCTATCAGAAAAATAAACTCACCCAGAAGGTTGGGCTTCAATCTCTCTCACTCACTGAACGAAGCGCAACAGAATATTGTCATTGCTTAGAAAACGATTTTCTGCGAGATTATAGTACTACCCGGACGGACTGGTCCGTGGTTGTAGACAGAAAACTGTTAAGGGTGTAGATCGTGAAAATCACCGAAAAGAGTGTTACGATTTTTCATATTTAACCTATTTACATATGATTGATATCAATGATAATTTGTATATATTACAATCAAAGACCAATAAGTATGTTCATGCTTATATTAAACTCTTAAACCTAATGGTTGTTATATAATAAACGTCAACAAACGCACAAAATTGAGTAAAAATGCAAAAACATGACTTCGTATTTTAAAGATTTAAGCCCATAAATCAACACAAATTGATAAAAAGAAACACTTTTTGAACACTGAAGAAACCAATAAGTATAGCTGTATACTTCTTTTTATACCTTTACAAACAAAGACTTCCTCTTTTAAAGCCCTAAAATCTAGATATATTTTAAGGTAAATTTTTCATACACAAATGTATGGGATAAAGCGTTCGTTTCATTCGTGCAATCTCGGTGGTCACTAACGGCAGTTCCTTTCTGTAAGTGAACGCGACACCACGCTTGTCGGCTGCAGACAGCAGAATTACGTATTGTGAATTTGTGTTTTTTGTAAAAAACTGTAAGTATAACATTTTTATAATTAATTTATTTTCAGTTAGTAGAAAGTATCGATATAATGAATGTCTGAAAGAAAACCATGATGGAACTAGATATAAATCGTAAAAAATACAATATCTACACTAATAGGTATTATAAAGAGGAAAGATTTGGATTTTTGTATGAAACGAATAAACTCAAAAAGTACTGGACCGATAATTCTTTTATCATTCGAAAGCTACATTATCACTGAGTAACATAGGCTATTTTTTTCGCAGGACTGATTGAATTTGAGTGTCATGCCAGGGAAAAGAAAGTTTTGTACGCATTATAAAAATATGAAAGCCAAAAGATCTCGGAATAAAATGTAAGTTCCTCCCTACTTATTTATTATCGCATTTGAACAGGGTACATTACAAAGCTAATACAATATGTCATATGATTTAGATCGCCCGATTCAGACATATACCTACAATAACATGTAAATATTGGTTTGTATTATCTATATCTATACTGATAAATAAAATTGAAGTATCTGTATGTAATATCAAAATAATAGGATTTTTTAAAAAAAAAGGCGATACGGAGTTCGCCGGGTCGGCTAGTATTGTCTAAATATCAAATTGTGGAAGTAGGTAGGCGACAGTGCAACTTTGTCGACATACCTATACCGCCAAACAGACGCGAGGCGCCTAGCGTCTGGCTTAGGGTTGTACAAAATAAATAAAAAGTGGATAATATTGATGAATAATATTTCCAGTATTGAAAATAAAGAAAACCTTGGGGCCGAGACTCTGAGCAACAATGCTACGCGCTGTATAGAGGTAAGTTGTTATATGTAATTCTTGTAGACTTGTTACATAAATAAACAAACTACTTAGTTAGTGATGGGCGAAGACAAAATCTCAATACCTACCTATAGATTTTTCTTGCAATATTTATTATTTTCATCGAGAGACAAACACCTTAGTACCGAAATACTTCTCAATTACTTTCTCAAAAGAAAATTTATTTTCAAATAGGTGACGTCATAAAAAAACAAAACCTAATGCGTAAAGAAATTATAATTTCTATTCATCAGGAACCTAATATTGTATTAATTCTTTTGCATTTTTTTAAATTTTTAATTATTTTTTATAAAAAAAATCAAGCCATTATCTTTCTTTACAGGAACTAGTTATTGAAAACGACCAAGAAGGAAAGGTGGATGAAATGGAAGTTGGGCGTAGAGTTGTAGACGTTTCTTTTTTTTTTAAAGCTCTTCAGGCCATAGGGGACCACGGTCCAATGGATTGTAAGTTAAGTTACCTCAGTATAATAGGTGAAGTAAAAGTTGGTCTGGACTCAAAACTCATCATGAAATGTAGTATGTGTAGTATGAAATTTACTGTGTGTTTGATTGAAAAGAAAGAAGATAGAATGGAAGTGAATCATCAAATTGTATCTGGTATCATATCATCTGGTGGGAGCTACTATCAGTTAAAAACATTAACTGCCGCAGTAGCCCTACCAATCATGTCACCTTCATTATACAATGAAATTAATAATACGGTTTGCGATTGGTGGGAAAAGACAGCAGCACATTCCATGGCAGAAGCTGTCAAGGAAGAAGCGGAGTACGCGGTGTCTATAGGTAGTGTTGATAAAAATGGTACACCATTAATATCTGTTGCTGTTGACGGTTGTTGGAGCAAGAGATCTTATGGTAAGAATTTTTCCGTCTTGTCCGGCGCAGCTGCGATAATTGGCATTAAAACTAATAAAATATTGTTTTTTGGAGTTAAAAATAAATACTGCGTAGTTTGTGCACGAGGCGCAAAGAACGACAGTCAGCCCTCGGAACACCGTTGTTTCAAGAATTATTCGGGATCATCTACCGGTATGGAATCGACCATAATAGTTGAGGGGTTTAAACGTTCCATTGTTGATCACGGTGTAATTTATAATAAATTTGTAGCAGACGGCGATTCCAGTACTTATAAAAAAATATTAGATTCGCGACCGTACGGTAATTTAACAGTAGAGAAAATTGAATGCAAAAATCATCTTTTACGAAACTACTGCAATAGCTTGGAGAAACTGTCGAAAGACACTAAGTATCCTTGCGAATTGCGTAAATTCCTAAAAGAAAGGTATTTGCGTTTAAGAACGAGTGTAAAATGCGCTATTAAATATTGGGGCGATCAAAATCAGTCACTCGAAGAAAAAATAAAAAATCTTAGTGAAGATATCCTAAATGGTCCACAACACGTATTTGGTAATCACCAATATTGCAAGGAGTATTTCTGTAGACCTGATACTCGTCGAATAGAACCTGTTGGGTTGCTTCCAGCAATTGTTGGATGCGGATTAATGGACGCGGTACACATTTTAAGTAAAAGACTGTCATATCATTCTAGAAGTTTAATTCATAATTGTACAAGTAATATAGTTGAAAGTTTTAACGCAGTGATTGCCAAATTAGTAGGGGGTAAGCGTGTAAATTATTCTTCCCGTGGTTCTTATGCGGGCCGATGCGCAGCTGCTGTTGTGTCTTTTAATACAGGATCGATTCATAGTAAAACTCATGAAGTAATATTTAAATCTAGTCCTAATCCTTTGATCGCGAAAGTGGAAAATTGTAATCGTAGAATCCGTTTAATTGCTAAACCTAAATTAAGATTGAAAAAGAGCCACAGCGCTGTATCGAAAGACGCTCACTATGGACCAAACTGCGAAAAACCTGATCTGAACCAGAATTAAATGAGAAAGCCAAGTCATCTTTTTTAGCCGATTTAAAGTTGTCTTGTGCTGAAAGAGAGGAGCTTGAAAGGTCGACCCATTTGCAAAGAAGTAGTTCTGAGTGGATGAGTACAAGGAGAAAATTACTAACCTCATCATCGTTCGGGGAAGTTTGTAAAAAACGAGAGAGCACAAGTTGTGCTGTTCTTGTTCGTAAAATCGTTTATGGTAGTAATATCTCCAGTTTGCCTGCTGTACGGTACGGTATCGAAAACGAAGAAACCGCAATTAAACAGTTAGAAATTCAAGAGAATATTAGTATACAAGGTTGCGGTTTGTTCGTCGACGATCAATATGAATTTCTTGGTACTACACCAGATGGCATTTATGCAAACGGTTTAATTGAAATTAAGTGCCCACATTCTTTAGCTGGCATGACTCTTGATGAAGCAATGGCCAAACATACCTTTTGGGTTAAGGACAAGGCTTCCAAGGGTTATGTCATAAATAAAAATCATAACTGGTATTTCCAAATTCAGGGACAGGTACATATTACTAAAAGAAACGTTTGCATGCTTGGCATCTGGTTTGGTGCTACTGTACCTATGAAAGTTTATATTATAGAAAAGGACGACAAATTTTGGGAGGAGAAAATGGAAATGAAATTAGTTAGGTTTTATTACGATTGCCTACTTCCAGAATTAGTTGATCCTCGGCAGTCACGAAGCATGCCCATTCGTGACGCGCCCAGTATCATAGAGGCTATGAAAGAGAGGAAAGAAAGAGCTTTACGTGTTTTGAAAGAGAAGAACGCCTAATGATTTTGAAAGATACAGGTAACTTAACTACCCAGCCAGTCGATTCACGTAAACACGCCAGTCCAAAAGTCGTTTTAACTTAGGAACTTAGAAATCGCCTTTTGGTTTTCTGTTTTAAACGCACTTACTTATCTAGTCTTGGATTGTCATAAATCTTCCAATAGCTCAATTACTATACAATTTCTGAGTTACCTGGTGTAAAGAATCATAAAAATTGGTTCAAAAATACAGCGAATTGAGAATTCTCCTTTTTTTTAAGTCGGTTAAAAGGGCTAAATTTGCAAAAAACGAAGTGACGTCACTGCGCTACGGTTTTTATTACTTACGTGAATCGGGCAGCTGGTAACGTTTTCATTCTGATAGGTTTTGTGATAGCCATTGATTTTATCATCAAATTAGCAGAAATCAGAACTTGATCCGTAATCGAATGAAAAAACATTAGAATTTTGAACTCATATTTCGTTATTGTTTAATTACATACTTTTAATTAGTATATTAATAATTTACAAACTTCTGTTAAAATTAGTAAATAAATGAATTATTTACTAATTTTTGTACAACCCTAGCACGCTTTTGAGATAGCGAGTAATGGCGACTCATATTTGTTATTGTGTAGTAAATAAATCATTTTTATACTTGTGTTTCATTTATTGACATTTTTTTTAAAACCCTAGGATTTTTTTTAGATATCGACGAGGTGATCGTAAACAAAAAGTAAGTATTTGAGTTTACGCAATAGGCACATTTCCTTGCGTAGAGATAAACACACTTCCTACTGAATTTGCAATTATTTTATTGAATGAATATTTTACGAATTAGAATAAATTTTGGTAGTGAAATTACAAATAAATACATAGTTGGAATTTTAGGTAAGTAGAATACAAAAATGTCAGTCCGGACCTGCTCTTGATTGTATATTATATTATAAACTAGTAACCCGCCCTCGCTATCTTCGCTATCTTCGGCAATATTCACTTAAATTACATACTATAAAAAGCATATTGATCTATAATAAATGCACAATTTATTTAAGGTACTTAATTGGATAAGGATTAATGCTGTATTGTATAAAATCACTTAGTAAATAATCATTTTTTAGTAGAGGATAAAAAATGGTTATGGTGGGTTATCCCTAAGAGATAGACATATGCCATCGTGGACTTTTTTGTTGAACTTTTTAAGATGGATAATACTGTAGTACATTATTTTGGTCTATCTCGTAGGGTTCAGCCAACGTTTGCAATATAAGCGCAAAAAAACGTGCTTATTTACGACATCACATTAGAAACCTCTAAATTAATCAGCGTTTCTCTACTATATTATGCATGTATTATACATATAAACCTTCCTTAAGAATCATTCTATTTATTAAAAAAAACTGCATCAAAATCCGTTGCGTAGTTTTAAAGACTAAGCATACATAGGGACAGACAGACGGCGGATAGCGACTTTGTTTTATACTATGTAATGTAATGATAGAAAAACATAAAAATTGTGTCTCAACTACTCTTATTAATCTATTAAAAAGAATCAACAGCTAGTTTCCAAAAATTCAACGTTATTGTTATGCTGTAAATATTCAAGTTCAATAACAATTTCTCAACGTGGAACGTTTGTTGCAAAACATTTTGAAAATCACGCTCTCTAGGTCATTCATCCGCCCCGTCGGATGTTACATTAAACTTTGGCGCTGCGGTCGCTCGAAATCGAGATCTCGGGCCAACAATCTACACCCTTAATAAGCCTTACTACTACTACGAGGATCAAATTAGGGCTGTCTGGATTAAGCGAATGAATTTCACAACTGAGCAATTTCTATTTTTGAAGACAGTAGCTAAATATTTGTATACCATCATATTCTAACTGCATTTTTTTCATTCGCTGAAAACACTGACAAAACTAAATCCTTACTAATATTATAAATGCGAAAGTAACTCTGTCTGTCTGTCGTTTTTTCACGCCAAAACTACTGAACCGATGTAAATGAAATTTGGTACACATATAGTCTAGAGCCTGATAAAGGACATAGGAAACTTTTTAATGCAAAAAAAGGGTTGCAAAGGGAGAAGAAAAGTTGTAAGGTCGATCGTTATTTTTAAAGCCAGAAGTTTGAAACTTATTTTTAGGCTATTGATATAAATAAATATGACATTGAAATTTTATACAAAATTGACTCTATAGGGTTAAAATAAAAATAGAGGATGAAAAACTTTAGGAAGTAACCTTTTACGCGGGCGAAGCCGCGGGCAGAAGTTAGTTTTCTATAAATTCAAAGACATTCCAAGATATATCATAGAAACAAATTAATTATTTTTTCAAAAGACTCACCACTCCTTACTAAAGAAATAATTCTTGTATTTCGGGGGCCTTTACAAAAATATAATTGACGCTGACATCCCGACTAGAAAAAAAGTATGGTTCAACCAGATCATGTATCTGGACCCGATCAGGATAGAATGAGGCATGCCGGATCCGGCAAACCCTATCAGGACCAGGTCTGGTCCTGATCAGGATAGCCTGATGTGAAATAACATCAAGTATGGTAAGGCATACCGGATCAGGACCAGATCAGGACCAAATAAGGATAGCCTGATGTGAAATATCATTAAGTATGTTAAGGCATACCGGATCAGGACCAGATCAGGACCAAATAAGGATAGCCTGATGTGAAATATCATCAAGTATCGTAAGGCATACCGGATCAGGACCAGGTCAGGACCAAATAAGGATAGTCTGATGTGAAATATCATCAAGTATGGTAAGGAATACTGGATCAGGACCAGGTCAGGACCAAATAAGGTTAGCCTGATGTGTAATATCATCAAGTATGGTAAGGCATACCGGATCAGGACCCGATCAGGATAGAATGAGGCATGCCGGATCCAGCAAACCCTATCAGGACCAGGTCTAGTCCTGATCAGGATAGCCTGATGTGAAATAACATCAAGTATGGTAAGGCATACCGGATCAGGACCAGATCAGGACTAAATAAGGATAGCCTGGTGTGAAATATCATCAAGTATATGGTAAGGCATGTAGTATCAGGACAAGAAACAGTTTTCGTAACACAAAAAGAAATATCAATCAAAATTCAAAAAAGTATCATATCATGATTGTCATATTTATGCCACGGTGTAAATTGTATTTGCATCAGAGGAGATTAATCTGAAATCTTTAATTAATCATATTTATTTAATAATAAAAATAATGTTTAATTAATAATAATAATATAAAAATAATATAAAATTAATTTATATTTAAAGTTAAAACAAAAATAAATAATAGGTACATTTGAAAACATAGATAGAAGTAAATATAATAATATTGTAACAACCATTCTAACATTTAATGTTTTCGGTCATAAAAAATTGATGGCGTTAGTAAAATGACGTCATTATCTGAATCGCGGTGTTAAGATTCACCGAAGCGTAATGACATCGCCTAATATTAAATTAGTTGTTATCGAATCAGATCGATCAGGTCATGAATGAGAAATTCAGGCGACAGTTGAAGTCGTTAGCATCTGGTGGTTGCGCCCTAATTGGAACGGCACACTGGGACTCTCTATGATAAGAATATAGCACTGCATTCGCTGCCTACGTCATATATTAATTTATATTTTTATCTATTAAACATGTTCTTTAAGATATTCATGTTATTTAAAAGGACCGGACTGGGCATACTCATTTTGGATCAGGCAAGATATATAACGCAGATGATTGATTTGGTTCCGATCAGTAAAATTTCATCCGGACCCGGTCAGGAATGCCTGATGTGGACCCGATCCAGAATGCCTGATCTGGACCCGATCAGGAATGCCTGATCTGGACCCGATAAGGTTTTCCTGATCGGGTCCAGATATATCTTCTGCGTTACATACATTATCTGGTCCAGATCGGGCATGCCCGGTCCGGTCCTGCTAAGGAAGACGAAAAACTTTCTAGTCGGGATCTTACACCCAGACTCTGAACAACACTTTGTGGATCACACGAAGTATTGTCCTGCGTAGGAATCGAACCCATGACACTGGCGCGGAAAGTCTGTATCTTAATCACTACGCCTACGTCATAAATATAACTTAGATCGATTTATAGCTCCCCGAACCTACAGCATGCCAAATTTAATCGTTAGAGCTGTTTCCGAGATTCTGAATACAAATTAATATATACAAAAATTTCATATTTAATATTAAATTAGCATAAAAAAATTCAACCCAAAATTGATGGAGTTAAAATTAATTATAGCAGCAGTTTTTATTCCTGATTTAAAATAGTAATAAAATAAATTCTAGTGTCGCAGCAATATATAATACCAGTACTTGTCTAAAGATATTTAACTATACACCGAAGCTGAAAGCTACATGATAGTGCAATATGGATTACGTAATACCTTGATGCTCGGTAAATACGGTACACTTAGAGTATATTATGTGACCTGTGGGCCTGTGTTCGTCATTGATTGTATGCAGTCAGCCGGATAGCGCACTTAACTAATACAAAGCATGATATGCCAGGCTTATACAACAAAAGGTGTTGTTATGGTCACTTTGATAAAGGGATATTAATTTCTCTATTCGACGATGATTTCGTGAGCAAAGTGAATGTACAAGATATGGTAGTATATTAACACAGCGAAGCGATTTTTATTTAGAAGATTCACGATTGTTATTGGTGAAAATGTACATGTAATTTATAAGTTTAAAAAAAATTCTGAGCGTTTAACGCAAATTGTATGAACCACTCCTAGGTTTTATTTTACTTTTTTGTTGTGATGATGATGTATGGCAATTGCGTAAGTTTTTATTGGAGTTTACTCCTTAAGAATCGATTTTCATATAAGGCGCCCGGTATGAGAAAAATTTCAGGAGTAAAATCTAGTGATCGAATGACCTCGTTACGTTTTTGGTGCGCAACCTATTCTGCGCACCTTTCACTTTCTGACGTGAGATAATACTTCACTGAACAGTTTTAATAAATGTAAATAAAAACATATATATTATTTTTAGTCAAATGAGCTTTTATTGCGCCTGTTTTGATAATCGTACTTAAGGCGTAAATTCCAGTCGTGCGGAGTTCGACACACACACTTTTTTGTTAGTAGAGGAGAACTATAGCACCTATGTTTATAAGGTGTATATATAATTTACAGATTTTACGCGCGCCAACTTCAGTCTAGCTATAAATTCTAGCATTTTATTGCTTCTGCTACTGTTGGACTGCGGTACATTACGAAACGTACAGCTCAGTATTTTATTCTCCTTTTATACTATCTTATCTTTGTATATACTTACGCATATTTAAAAAAAATTAAAGTAGTAGGTAGTAATTTAGAATTATGTTATAACAAGATTTTTATAAGTTCTTTCATAAATTTTAATTAATTTACCAGCCAAAAGATTCAGTTATTAAAATGTTATGTTAAACTTCTTAACATACTTATGCAATTTTGACGTCGTTATAAATAAAACACGAAACGCATGCATACACTCGCGTAAACAAAAAAACCTACACAATTCTTAAAGTATACAACTACAATAGTACAGACTTCATAAAATTGGTACATAGGTACATAAATTTGCAACGGCGTCATATATACAGAGTGGAAGTGGACCGCTCCCGAAAACAAAGACAGGTGACCCTACTAGTCCTATTTGTAATGATAGGCTAGGAAAAAAATCGATTCGGAAGAAAAAAAAATTTTTTCATAAAATATTTTAAGTTTTTTTCACATTCCATCATATTAGGACAGTGCCATGTAATGATAATAACATATAAATACGTAGCTTTACTCAGTTGAGAAAAGACGCAATCTATTCAAAATTCACGATCATAATTATGTTCAGGACTTCAACGACCTCGCGTGATGAAAAAAATATTTGTTTTCATCCGAATCGAATTTTTTTCTAGCCTATCATTACAAGTAGGACTAGTAGCATTACCTGTCTTTGTTTTCGGGAGCGGTCCCCTTCCACCCTGTATATCTTTTAATTAAATGCAATTTGAATTTGTAAGATGATGTGCAAGCGATCGTATACCAAAAACCAGACGATTTGATTTATCGACTTGATACCGCTAAGGCTTTTTGAAAATTAATGATTTTATTAAAATTTCCGTGTGGTGACGGAGTAAGAATACTATTCACCAACCCATATCTTACCCGTGGGTGATTTACGGGACGACCAAGGGATATAAAACGCATATAACATCTATGCGAGAGAAGGAAATCTCGAAATAAAACCCTATAGGGGACGTCTATTAATCACGTGATCTATCTTTATTTCCGCATTTTTAACCCCCTCACCCCCTTGGTGATACGTAGTGAAGTTTAAACAAGCCCCCCCCCCCCCCCCTTCCAAACCTCACGTGATTAATGACGACCCCATACCAACACGTCTGACCAGCGCGGTATAATAAGTTAATTTCCCTCCCATTAGGGAGGAGGCCCGAGCCCAACAGTGGGACATTTATGGTCTGTGATGATGATGATTAAAGTTTTATTTATGAGTTATCATCACTATGATCACAGCTCAAGTATGTCGCACTCTTGGGCTCGAGCCTGCCTACAATCTTAAGTAAATCAATCTGCGCGTGTCGGACGGTTGTAGGGTTTTTATGTCAAGTTATTCTTTTCTTGCATAGAAGTTATCTGCATATCTGCCTTTTACAACACCCACAAGCAACATCGAGGATAGTGAATAGTATTCTTAGTTAACACAAGCAAATCCTTTTAAAGAGCGAAGGAATAAAAAGCTGTTATGCACCATTTTAACAAATATATTTACTTATACTAGCTTTTGCCCGCGACTTCGTCCACGTAGAAGTCATCTCTGACAGAGTTAAATAGAAAAAGCAATGCAAGGTGTTGAAAGTTTGTCGCTAGGATGATAATCAACAGCGTCAGAAACTGGGATACGTTGAGGTGTTGATTCTGCGAGTTAGTTGTCTAACGGAATTAGGCAATAGGGTGGGTCCGAGAGAAAATACTCTACGTTGACACGCTCTACCGTCGGTGCTTTGGGCGGCGCAAGCGTGAGTACCTGTATTTAGGGCTTCGACTCCAGATGATACCCGGTTGCGGTGGCCCGCCCGCACAACGTAGATGTACGTGTACGGCCCGCGTGTGTCTATATACCATAGCCGGCGGTCACTAAAGAAAAAGGTGGTTCAAAGTTCTATTCATTCTACAAATTATATTGCCATTAATATACTATTTACGGTATGACCATGGAATAAAAATATAATTATCGCCACTCTTTATTTGACTGTCTTATTTCACCAGCAAAGTTGCGACCTCGTTAGATATGATTTATTATTTCAGTTATAGAGTGAACATTTTTGAAGCTAAACTTAACCTGTATCTTAAACTATTAGGGAAGAACCTATTGTCGTCTACTATGTGTATCGTGTGAGCTTTCACGCTGGAACTGGTCGCCACAACTGCACTGGTGCGAGGTTGATGGAGAGGGAGAGAGAAACACGTGTTTATTTATTTTTACCGAAGAATATTTGTACGTAATTTGAAAAGAATCGATAAAGAAATTTTCTTCCCATTCACACTTTGCCGCTTTGTTACACCCCCTTAGGGGCGGCATTCATAAAATCCTTTCATATTGAATCTCTATGTCATAAATAAAAACGTGCTTCAAAATTTAATGTTTCTAGCTATAATAGTTTCAGCTTGGCGGTAATGGGTCGTTCAACCCGCTTCACAGGCCTAATATACACAACCAGAGGGTGAAAATTGATATATGCCGGATATTACCCTAGAATATTTGATTTGACTCGTAATTTGAAAAGAATCAATAAAGATTTTTCTCTTCACACAAACTTTGCCACTCTGCTCCACCCCCTTAGGGGTATAATTTCGTAAAATCCTTTCTTAGTAAATCTCTACGTCATATAAGGAAACCACTGTCAACATTTCAAGTTGCCAGCTTCAATAATATCGGCTTGGCGCTAATGATTTAATGAGTCGTCCAACCCGCTTTGCAGGCCTAATTTACACCCCTAGAGGGTGAAAATCAACAAATGCTGAAATACGTGTTTATTTATTTTTACTGAAGAATATTTGTACGTAATTTGAAAAAAATCGATTAAGAGTTTTTTCTCCGAACATTTTTTAAATTGACATAACTTTTTTTTATAAACTAATTGACAAAAAATAAAGCCTAAATGTTAAGTGAAGCTTACCACAATATATTAGAGAAAACCGCGTCTAAATCGGATAAGCCGTTTCTGAGATTAGCGTGCACAAACACACAGACAAACAGATAAACAGACAAAAATTTTAAAAATTATTGTTTTGGGTTCTATTAGTGTTGATAAAGGTCCCAGTAATATTTTTTTTCATATATCTTCCATGTACAGACAGCGACCCGTTACATTTTTATTATATGTATAGATAAATGACTAACGAAGTAAAAGTACGATTTTGTGGCTAAGGCAAATTGAATGACATAATCTTCTCTTTGATATTGAGTATAATAGAGAGAAAATTGGATGAGAGGAAAACGCAATCAAAGTTACGAGCCCCGTTAAGTCACTCAACGGTCTCTGATTTGCCACCGAAGATAAAACACCAATAACGATAATAATACGCTTTCAACTAAAAAACGAAAACAAATCAGGCAAAATGTTGTCATACCATTCCAAACTATTATTTTTTATTACGAACGAGAAATAGACAACAGGTATAATAAAAATAGTAAATATAATAATTTTAACGTTCGCGAAAGTTGCCGGAGCGTCGACCCCAGACAGTGCCCCAAAGGGTAACCCGCCGGGAAGACCAACGATGACAAGGACCGGGTAATAGTGGCACCCACGTGGCGCCATTGAGCTACGTACACAGCAAGTAATATTTAATAATTGTCTAAAGAATAGACAATAAGCTCAAGTCCCCCCATCGGGAAGGACGTCGGTCTTTCCTCACGCGGTCGGCCTCTCTGCGGGTGACGGACTGATTCCCCGATCCAGTCACCCGCGGCCTCGACTAGGGTAGCATCAGGCCCAGGTAACCGAAGGCTGCGACCGCGTCCCAGTTCCTGTCGCTGTCGAGCATCGCCCTGGCGATGGTCGGCAGCGTCAGGTCGACACCGATGATTGCGACGAGTTCACGGCACTGTTCTGCCCAAGCGGCACAAACCTCGAGCGTATGCTGCGCCGTATCCTCGTCACAATTGCAGTGGTGGCAGGACGGTAGGTATACTTTCCCTCCCGACGAGCGTATGCAGGTATTTGGCGAAGCTTACATGCCCCGTCAAAACCTGCACCAGTCGGAAGGAGAGCACCCCGTGCCGCCGTTTTAATCACTGCATCAGCACCGGCCGGAGGCCTTTCCATCCGGACTGCCCTCCACTCGCACCCCGACACCCGCCGATACAAACCAGCGAACATTTCCGCATCCAGGTCCAACAAGGGGGTCCCTCCCGCCCAACAGGCATGCTGCCTCCGTCAACGTACGGTACCCGCGTATGGCTCTAACCGCCATGGCCCTCTGTGGTCGCCACAGAAGAGCCCTGAGTCAGATGGTCAGGGACCCCGCCCACATCGGTGCGCCGTACAGGGCTATCGACCGGATGACCCCCGCGCACAGCTGTCGACACGTAGCGTTCGATCCGCCCACATTCGGCATATGCCACGATAGGGCGGACGCCGCGCCAACGAGCCGTGGAGCGAGCCCGCAGAAATGCTCCCGAAACCACCAATTCCCGTCAATCACCAGGTAAAATACTTCATATGGGCCCGGATGCTGATATCAACTGAATTGACGGTGACCGAGACGCCGATGGGAGGGCCCATGGAACAAGAGGGCCTCCGTCTTGTCCAGAGCCACCCTCAACCCTAGCGCCTCGATCCGCCTGTCAATCTGCTCGGTGCCGAGAGTCGCCAGGCTTACCGCTTCCTTCAACGTGCCATCGCAGGCTGTGACAAGCGTGTCATCGGCGTAACAAATCACGCCCAGCCCGGGAGGGAGGCTCCCCCTCAACACCCAGTAGTAGCCGATGTTCCACAGGGTGGGTCCGAGGACTAACCCCTGTGGGACACCGCAAGTCATGGGCGTCCGCACAACGTCTCCTACTCGGTTGGTGTAGAGGACGCTGCGCTCCTCCAAATAGTCTGCCACCAGCCGCCTCAGGTAAGCTGTGGCACCCCGTGGTATCGGAGCGCCTCCCTGATGCAGCTAAATGGCAGACTATTGAATGCGTTGGCGATGTCGAGGGACACCACCAACAGCACTCCCCGCCGGTGACGGCCTCATTCACCACGACGCTCAGGCGCAACAGAGCCGCAATCGTCTAGCGACCCCTCCTAAATCCAAACTGGGCGTCCGATAGATCGGGCCCTGTGCCGACGAGGTGCCGCTCGATGCGTGCCCGCATCGTCGAGCGTCACGATATGCCTGTAGGCCGAGGCCGAATCTGGAGATCGTCCCGGCTTGTAGTCCTAAGATTGTTTTCATTTTGCTATTAATAATTAATATTTAAAGAAGGTGGTCAATTATTTTTCGTAAAAAAAAAATTATTAATAACCCGTCAGCCGAAACAATTCCAGCGAATTTAACCATAAAGTATCATTCAAAATGAAATAATATTTGGGAGTGATAGTAAAATGATAGCATATTTAGTGGGCTCAATATCCATCAATAAGAAATGATCGTTGGAACTAAAACAAAGTCAGCAAAGACAGCAACCATCCTGAAATCTGATCTATATACTATATACATAAATTTAAATAACTAACCTAATTAAATGCCATAAATATTTTTCGTTTAAGCGAAACTGTGCAATTAGTGATAAAAGCGTTAGAGAATATAAACACATTTTTTACTAATATAGCTAAAGAGCTTGCAAATGAGATAAAACCATGCAATCAAAAATGTGCACCATCAATTTCAACAGTAAATTCCATGGTCATATTAGAAACAACAGAGCAAGAAATTGAAAGTGCCATAATGAATCTGCGGACGGATGCCGCTATTGGTTGGGACGGAATTTCTACAAAACTAATAAAAATGGCAAAAAATGTCATCGTTCCACCCTTAACGCATATAGTAAATTTATGTATACAAACTGGTATTTTCCCTAGTTTGTTTAAAATAGCCGTTGTTCACCCTGTTTATAAGGGAGGGAACAGAGATTGTATAACTAATTATCGTCCTATATCAGTTCTGCCGGCCCTTTCTAAAGTCTTAGAAAAAATTATAAGTAATAGATTACTTTCGTTTCTGGAAAAGCATGAGATTCTAGCGAGTAATCAATATGGTTTTCGAGCTCATAGGTCGACAGCTCAGGCAGTTACTGAACTTGCTAATTTCGTAGGCACGCATATTGACAACAAAAATAAATGTGTTGGAGTTTTTTTAGATATAACAAAAGCTTTTGATGCAGTCTCTGTTCCCATTCTGTTGAAAGAAATGGAAAACATCGGTGTAAGAGGTAATGTACTGCAATTATTTTCTAACTACTTGACAAATAGAAAGCAGAGAACCACAATAGATGGTATTTTTAGTAGTGATGCTCCTGTTTCTTTTGGCGTGCCCCAGGGAAGTATTCTGGGCCCCACCCTCTTCCTTATATATATTAATAATTTGTGTAAATTAAACCTATCATACTGTAAAACCTTTACTTTTGCGGATGACACTGCGTTAGTTTTTTACGGTAAAACATGGGATGAAGTAAGAAACTACGCCAAATTAGGAGTTCTAAAAGTAGCAAAATGGCTCCAACAAAATTTACTAACTTTGAATGTATTAAAAACAAAATACATAACAATTGCAAATTCTGAAGCAGCCCTAAAAAAATCACATACTCTTAAGTTACAATTGCATTATTGTCAAAATCCCAGCGTCAATACATGCGATTGTAGATTTTTAGATAGAGTAAAAACAGTTAAATATCTTGGCATTTTACTAGACGAGAAATTGACATGGTGTCGATATATTGATCAGTTAGCTGGTAGGATAAGAAAATTAATTTATGTGTTTAAAAAATTACGGCATGTAGCGGATAGCAAACTATTAAAAATTGTCTACTTTGCACTGGGTCAGTCGATTTTAGAATATTGTATTACGTCATGGGGAGGAGCACGTAAAACACACCTTATAAAACTGGAGCGTGCACAGCGTGCGTTACTTAAGGTTATGTATTTTAAGCCATTTAGGTACCCTACAACTGATTTGTATTCTGAATGTGACGTTTTAACAACTAGAAAACTATTTATTAAAGCACTAATAATGGACCAGCATATAAAACTTAAATATGATAGTAAAATAATAACTAAGCGGCGTATAGATAGTGTTTGCCCTACTATTCCATACAAAACATTCTTTATTCATAAATTTCCATGTTATCTAGGACCAATGCTATATAATAAACTAAATAAAATGATTAAAATTTATCCTTTAAATAAATATGCATGTAAGAAAGTTCTCTTAAATTGGTTAAAATTGCAGGATTATGAGAAGATAGAAAACTTATTAATTCATATAAAATAGTATCCATAATACAAGTCATTGTAATATTACATTAAAATTGAACATATAAACATGTTTAGATTTAATGTCAATTTTTCTTATAAACTTAATATTAAAAATATTAATTACTACATGAGTAACTGTTTCTCATTTCTTAAAAATTACTAAATTTTATATAAAATAATAGCAGATACTTATAGCATAATATTTTATTGATTACTTACTACTTACTTACTTGATTACTTACTTACTTTTAATGTTTCACCACATTGTAAACAATTAACAAACTAGTCATGAACAGCCATAAATACACTAAACATATATTATACACTGAAATATACACATTCACTCAACAAACATACACACACATGCGCACACACATACGCACACACAATTATAATATATATGCGCGCATGCACATATCTTATATAGGGTGTATATATACACACACATTTACATATACGTACATACACATAATCACCTATACACGAACATACACACACACACACACAAACAAACACACGCAATGATCTTAGACACTTGAATGTCATATAAACATATATTTTGCAAAATATTTTTATAAGAAGTTAAAACTAAGTTCAAATAGTTCGTGGTTAAACTGCTGTACATGTGTTGGCTTGAGGGTAGTGTGCAATAAGTCGTTGCTCTTGCATTAAAATGATAAATAACTTTTGTACAAATGCCCACAAGTTATCATTTGTGAAACGGCTAATACTAATATTAATAGATAGCTAATATTAAGTTGTTATTTGTTTAAATTGCTAATTTCTATGACTTCTAAGTGTACATATCTGTGTTGTGTTACGTGGGCAGGTGTGGAGACTAACATCTAAGATACAGGCTCGGCCTAGTTTAGATGTTAAGGCTCAATTTGGATTATGTACTACTACTATGTATACTACTAGATTAAGGTCAGTTTATATGTTGTTTCTTAAATAAATAAATAAATTATTAAATTATTATTTATTATAAATCTATTTGTAAAGAAAATTGTTTTTATCAAATTCTATATTCTTATGTATCAAATGTCTTATTGTCTATATAAAATACAAACTACAAGTCATGAGCCTGGCTTACCACCATCACTCGCCACAATGATCATAGGCTGTATACATGATCTATATTCATGGTTACTATTAATTCCTGGCGAAAGGAACGTCAACGGCACGTCAACAAGTTGATGCAGAAACATTCCATGTGGTCTTCTCATTGCAATCGTTTCATCAACCTTTATATATTTACTTCGTTAATCTCTCTACAATCATTCTTTGCGAGTGTCCAAACCACCTCGTATATCTTTTTCGATCTTTGTCACTATTTGTTAATTCATACCCTGTGGTATCTCTTTTATAACACTCTCAGACACATATTGACGCACATACTTCAAAGAGTTTTAATATAGGCGAGAAAATCTGTAAAAACTAGCTCTGAAAGACCAGAGACTGTAAATATCCACAATAGGGAATATGCACGTGACTCCAAAATGAACAAAATATTTTTACTTGTAATCTTTATTGCTTAAAAAACATACCTATACAATTATTTTTGAAATTCATCATTATTTAATAGTGAAAATTAATTATCAAAAATCGGCTTTTTTTAAATTCGCCTGCAAATTTCTAAAACGCGACGCGATTGGTTGTTCAAAACATAACGTCATCGTACACTCGAGTCTTCTGGTATCAAGGTGCTTCTAGTGATTATTTTGTATCGTTACCCAGTTATTTCATGAGTTATTAGTTTTCTGTGTTCAAGTATTAATCCTTGTGAATGAGAGACTTAACAAACGTCACTTTTTGACCCTGTTCTAATGCCATTATTTTGTATTGCATATAATTCTCTGTATCTGAAACCCAATAGAAAGATAAATAATAAATAATTTCGAACTATTCTCTTACTCAGGTTTCCGAAAAGGTATGGGTTGTACGGATCAAGTCTTCTCCTTACGATGCATGACGCAGAAATTTTTGGCTAAAGGTCAGAAAATCTTTTGTGCATTCATTGATTTGGAGAAAGCTTATGACAAAGTGAGGAGGAATGAACTGTGGTCGGTACTGTCTATGTATGGGGTGGACAGCCATCTTATTCACGCGTTGAAATCCATCTATAAGGATTCCAGGGCGTGCGTAAGAATAAACGGAGCCTACACGGAGTGGTTTAATATCGATAAAGGTGTTAGACAGGGATGTGTAGCGTCCCCGTGGCTATTTAACCTATTCATGGATAGCTGTTTGAAAGATCTGAAAAATAATGATTGTGGTTTACGAATGAATGAGTTACTTATCAAATGTCTTCTTTATGCCGATGATCAGGTATTACTTGCATCATCGGCAGAAGATTTGCAGGCGATGGTAACTACTATGCATGAAGCTTTTGAAAGAAAAGGTATGAAAGTAAATGTAAGTAAGACGAAAATTATGGTTTTTGAAAAGGATAAATGTATGACGGAATGTAAAATTTTTATAAATGGTGAGGAACTGGAACAGGTGAAAGAATTTTTATATTTGGGTGTTTTGTTTACTAGAGATGGTAAAAATGATGATAATGTTGAAAGAAGAGTAAATGCTGGTAATAGAGTGAATGGGGCACTATACACCTTTATGAAAAGCAGAAACGTGTCCAAAAAGGCACGTTTAGCTGTACATAAGGGAGTATTAGTACCTACTCTCATGTATGGTAGTGAAAGTTGGATTTGGCAGGGAAGACATGAAAGTAGAATAAATGCTGTTGAGATGAGAGCTCTTCGTAGTATGTGTGATGTAAGTATGAAAGATAAAATTAGGAATAGTGTTATAAGAGAGCGCTGTGGTGTGAATGAAGAAGTAGTGACAAAGATCAAAAAGAGTATGCTGAGGTGGTTTGGACATTTAGAAAGAATGAGTAACGAGAGGTTGACGAAGCAAATATATAAAGCAAGCGTGAATGGGACGAATACAAGAGGAAGACCACGTCATACTTTTCTGCACCAAGTTGGGGATGTGTTGACGAGAGGTCTTATTAAGAGTATGCGTAATCGTAGAGCATGCATGAAGACTATTATGAGTGTGAATGAAGCGATGGAAGTATGCCAGGATCGTGGTTTGTGGCAATCCGTAGTCTCTGCCTACCCCTCTGGGAAACAGGCGTGAGGCTATGTATGTATGTATGTATTCTCTTACTCTAATAAGTTACATGTTTTCATTCATAGGTATCATAGATGATTAAACATATGTTACTTTTATGGATAAAGACCCATGTACCTATTAGATATTGAGAATATATCCTTGGGAACTTTACGTAAACTAGGTAGGTATGTGTACGTCGAAGTTTGTAAACAAAACAAGTATGTGCATGTAATTGAGGAAAAATGATTCTTTTATGTACTTCATCACTTCTCTAATGTGTTTACTTACGTTAAAATGATCTTAACAACAGTATAAACTGCTCAAACACGACACATTGTCTGTTCTCATCGCCTTGCATAATTTTTTTCTTACTTATTACATTTCTCGGCATAAGAAAATATACGTTGTTAGGTGCAATTTTGATAATATTTTGGCACATAGGAACGACACAATATTTATAATACGGTTTCCTGTTCTTTTCCATGGTAATAAGTAGACTTTGCACTCACTTTTTTAATTTTCAATAACTTCGTGAACCAAACATTTCGTCGTTGACATCCAACTTGTGTGTGTATTCTGACGTCACAGAAGCGTGTCATAATAGCCGCGTTTAAATCGCCCAAAAATTATAGTGATTTTAATAATTTTTTTTTTAGCTTAATGGTTTATATTTTGGATGTGTTATGTTTAGTTTTGGTAATGTAATAACTACTAGTTATTTGAAAAAAAAAGAAACGTTTAAAAAAATAAAAAAGTCATGCATATTTCCCCATTCCAACAAAACAAATTGATCATTAGCGGACGTCGACAGGTTGAAATGGATGGATAAATAAATTTTTCTAACATTTTATACATATTATGTGCTTATAAGCACTATATGCTATTCTTTATTGATAACAAAGTTACAGGTCATTACTTAGTTACTAAATCACATTGGTTTCATTTTATAATAATTTAAGTTAATCTAATTTACGATATTATACACTCTACGTATCAGAATTACACACTCTACGTATCATCATCATCATCATTTCAGCCTACCGCTGTCCACTGCTGGACGTAGGCCTCTCTCATGTTACGCCACAGAGTGCATCCCACGATGCCCAGCAACCTTCAACTGGTCGTCTGTCCACCTAGTGGAGGGGCGTCCTTCACTGCATTGTCCGGTACGTGGTCGCGCTCTAGAAACTTTCATCCCCAGGTTGTCGGTTCTTCGAGCGATGTGGCCTGCCCATTACCATCCATTAGCGTGCTAATTCTTTGTGCTATGTCGGTTACACCCGTTATTCTGCGGATTATCGTATTTCGGATTTTAATTATATACACTCATTTGCAAAAAAAACGGGCGGTTTTGATTTTCATTCATATTTAAAAAGATACAATACCAAAAAGGTTTCAATCGTTTGTACACATTTCTGGCCGGTTTTAAAAATGCTGTGGTATTTAAAAAAGTACGTTCTAAATTCAATTTTTCATTTGATGTTCATTTTTACAGAAAACCCCTTTTTATCCTACATTTTTGGCGCGAAGTTCCAGAAGTTAACATCGACTTTCATAACTTTTATTCAATTTTTATCGATTAATTTCATATCCTTGACTGTCAAAGCTTTATTTAATGCTGTTTGGCTGTATCAAAAATGGTAGATAAAGTGGTAAAGCTACCAAAATTATCGCGCTGCTTGAAGAGGGTTGCAGCCAATGTTTCGTGGCTAGGAGGCTAAATGTTAGTCGCTCGACAGTCCAAAGGACCTGGCAGCGATATCAGGAGACTGGTTCCGTCGAGAGAAGGCCTGGTTCTGGAAGAAAACCATGTACCCAACCACGGGATGATCGTTTTCTTGTGAGTCGCGCATTGAGAAATCGCAAATCTTCGTATGTGGATCTTAAGAACAACCTCCAAGAAGTAAGAAATGTGCATATTAGTCTATGGACGGTCAGGAGGAGGCTTCTCGCTGCCAATATACGCAGTCACCGCCCGGCCCGCGGCACCAAATTACTCCGTGAGCACAGAGTTCACAGGCTTAGGTTCGCTAGAAATTGTGAATCATGGACTCAAGACGATTGGAATAGGGTTTTGTTCTCTGATGAAGCCAGGATATCTCTGTTCGGTGAAGATCGACGTCGGCGAGTGCTAAGAAGACAAGGAGAACGCTTTGCAGAGGCATGTTTCGAAGAAATCACACCTTATGGTGGGGGCTCTGTTATGTTTTGGGCAGGAATAAATTCAATGGATCGTACAGAGTTAGTCTTCATTGAAAACGGCTCACTGACTGGGCATCGATACATAACGGAAGTTCTAATTTCTCATGCACAACCCGCATTGGCCGCTCTAGGTGAAGACTCGATTTTTATGGACGACAATGCTCGCGCCCACCGATCCCGCGATGTTAATGCGTATGTGCAAGAGGTCGGCATTCGTCGTTTGGATTGGCCAGCTCGAAGTCCCGACCTCAATCCCATAGAGCATGTCTGGGACGTTCTGAAACGGCGTGTGAGATCAGTACACCCGGCTCCGCAGACCATCAGAGAGCTGAAGAATGTGATTACTGCGGAGTGGGAACGTATTCCGCAAGCAAGTATCCGGGATATACTCGCTAGCATGCCCAGACGAATTCAAGCTGTGATTTTAGCTAGAGGGGGTCACACTCGATACTAAACATTTATCTGCTTTTACTTTATTAAAGAAAAACAAACAAAAAAACTTTTTTATTTTTACTTCATGAGCATATGCACTACTAGCGAATATACACTACTAGCGAGGTTTAGCATTATTTCCCATAAATTGTATCTAAATTTTATGAAATACTGATGAAAACGATTATTTTCTTATTAATTTACCAAATTGTGTGGATAAAACTACCTATAATTATCAAACAAAGAAATATTAACATTTGAAATGGTTCATTGCTTAGGTGCCCGTTTTTTTTGCAAATGAGTGTATTATAAAATTAGAAATTTTAATATAGTTTTGTATTTGAAACTATAAATCTAACACACTGATAAAATGAATAGAGAAAGCCTTGTATTGACAATCAATTTAACTAATACATATTTGATTAGTAATATGGTGTCTCAATTGCATACAATTTAAACAACTTTAAAAAAATCAGTCATTCATTTCAATTGTAATCATTGTTACTGTAAATAATTATCATTATATGCATGAAGGTAAAATTAATGAGATCGAAATACGATCTCTACGGAAAATCTGTGGAGTTATGCTGACTGATCGCATACGTAACGACGACGACGTAAGAGAGCGAGTAGGTATGAAAGAGAGTATTTATTTTATTTATTTATTTTATTTTATTTGGGAAAACAAACGATATTACATTATATTTTAGCTTAATATCTAGTCTTATAAGTAATACAAATAAATGTAATAACAACAACATCTTCCACTTATTAATTACTAGATAGAGGTTTGCTGAAAAACGAACAAGCTGCAAATATATAATCAATAATTTAGTTTTCTTATTGGTACATAGTTAATAAGCAATGAGTTAAGTGTATATTGTAATTAGTTACTACTGCTTCTGTTTCAGTTAATAGTTAGTGTATCAATAATCTGTTTTTTAAATTCATTCTTACTTAATGCAAAAATATCTATATCTCCAAAAAAATCATTATAAAATTGCATCAAGCGTCGAAGAGTTGCGCGCTTACCCGCGTTTGTCCGGCAAGAAGGCAAGGCAAACAGGGCATATTCACGCACCCTACGACGATGCAGAGATCTCGGCACAGCAAGATTTATTTCATTATTTAATTCTATGCAATTAAGTTTATTATTACATATATTATGCAATGTCACTACCTGTAGAAGTATTCTTCTTTTTTCTAGGGAAAGTATATTATAAAATGATAATAATTGTTCATAAGGCAAATGTGGAAGGTGGCATCTAAATTGGATGGTTCGCAAAAACTTTTTTTGTATCTTTTCTATGGCTGTTTTGTATTTACTATACAACGGATCCCATATCAGGCAAGCATATTCTAATTGAGATCGGATTAAAGACCGATATAAATAAAGATATGTCTGAGGACGTTTAAAATCGGTTGTGGTTCTAGTCACAAGGCCATACATCCTAAAGGCTCGACTAATTAAGTTTTCAATATGAAGATCTAAGTGTAATTTATTATCAAAGAGTATACCTAAGTCTTTTAGCCATGTAACTCTAGTCAATTTATTCTCACATATTGTGTAATCAAAATTAATGATATTTTTATTTTTGGTAAAACTAATAATGTTACACTTTGATATATTTATAGTTAATTTATTTGTTTTACAATATTCAGAAAATCTATTAAGATCACTTTGAATTAATAAACAATCGCTCATATTTTTAACACTTCTGAATAATTTCAAATCGTCGGCATACAAGAGAAACTTAGTATGATGGAAACATCTATTTATGTCGTTTATAAAGACATTAAAGAGCAAAGCTCCTAAAACCGAGCCTTGGGGTATACCAGATGACATCTTAATACCTTTCGATTTATAACCTTTCACCACAACCATCTGGCTTCTGTTAGATATATATGATTTAAACCACCGTAATAGGTTACCTCTAATGCCATTAAAGGCTATTTTATTAAGAAGAATTTCATGGTCCACTCGATCAAAAGCTTTCTTGAAGTCTGTGTATACGGCATCTATTTGAATTCGTTTGTCAATGTTATTAAATAAAAAGTTAGAAAAAAGGGCTAAATTTGTTGTGGTTGATTTCTGTTTCACAAAGCCGTGCTGTTCTGGAATAATATAGTTGTGAACAAATGGATAAATTGCGTTATGTACAAGCTTTTCAAAAATCTTGGCTATTGCAGAAAGAATAGATATTGGACGGTAATTTACTATATCACTTTTAGAACCACCCTTATGGATTGGAACAATATATGCTCGCTTCCAAATTTCAGGGAAAAAACCCTCTGTAATACATTTATTAAGTATAATGTATATTGGTTTGTTGATAGTTTCAGCTACTCGCTTCAGAAATATAGCGGGTACACCATCAGGGCCAGGACCTTTAGAGAGGTCTAGTTTTTTTAAAAGTTCTGTAATAGATTGTAGGCTAAAAGAAATATCATTTAAGATAATGCAGTCTTCAGAGAAATTATTTGGAGCTGTCCAAAGTGGTGTTAGAGTAGAGGGCTCATATACCGATTGAAAAAATGAGGAAAATAAGTTACATATTGTTTCAGGATCTTTCGAACTTATATTTTTGTATGACATATTTGACGGTATACCTGATTTATTCCTTTTATTTGATAGGTAAGACCAAAAATACTTACTATTTTTGGGTATTGAGTCCTCTACGGATTTTATGTAGTTATTGTAACTCTTTTTAGCTTCGGATTTAAATCTAGCTCGGTACAATGAGAATAATTCATAATCTCTTGAATTTTTATAGCTTTTCCATCTAATCCAAGCTTTTTGTTTGTTTTTGTATATGTGTATAAGAGGTAGGCCAAACCATGGTGGGTATTTGTTTGATTTCGGTATATTAGTTGGTACATATGCTGAAATTATGCTGTATAATTTCTCATAGAAACTATTAACTGCATTTTCGGCGGCAAATTTACTAAGAAGATCACACCAAGAAATATTTGACAAAACTTTATTTATGTGATCGTAATCTGCTTTAAAAAAATTTGGTTTTTTTATCCGCCGCTGTTTGATATTAATATTACTCAATTTAAAGGGCAATGTAATACAAAATGGTGGATGATGATTATCTATTGGTACTGATATCGTGTCTTGTGGTTGAAATATATGGCAGTTGTCTATATTAGTGATACACAAGTCCAAAATCCGTTTATTAATATTTATAAATTTATTATATTGTACTGCATCATTTACTGTCATAAAATTTCGTACTCTATCACAGACTGATGATGTACCACTGCAGCTCAATATGGGGATGCTTGCTTGGAGCTGCCAATTTGCGTCAGGAATATTGTAGTCGCCAAACATTATAAAAGGAGGGCTATTATTGCATCGTAAAATATCATCCAACATTGTAAAAAACATATTGTATACTGCTAATGGTGATTTATCAGGAATATAATTTGCGCCAATTATATAGTTTCCGATTAGTTCTGTACTAGGTATCTGAATTAACACCAATTCAACATGGCTAGACAAAATAGTTGATATAGGTATAGTTAATTGTTGCGCTTTGAGATATTTCATGGTTGCCACTAACACCCCTCCACCATCACATTTTTTTGATAATTGCAGATCCCTGTCGCATCTGTACACATCATATCGCTGGTCTACAAATTCATAATCATGTATATTATTATTTAGCCAAGTTTCAGTAAATATAATTATGTCGTAACAGTTGGAAAGTATATTAAAAAGTATCGTTTTTAATTTTGTACGAATACCGCGACAGTTTTGATAGTATACTGTTAAATTATTACCGTTATTAGCCATTTGTGGGATCCGATTTAAAGTGTATTGATACAAGAAATGAAGTTGCCACCCTCCATAAATACTGTTTAGGTATAATATCATAAGACCACCTCCGCAAATATTGACATCGCAAAAAACCATCAACAACTATAACAATTTTAATATAAAAGTAACAAAGAACAAGTTTTAAATTAATATTATTCTGTAAGTTAACATGAAAAAATATTTTAAGTACTCCTAGCATCTTTTTTAATATTTTCAATATCCTTAAATGATCGAATAGCCAGCACTGGTGAGTTTTCAGTTTTTCTGACAAGTATTGTTGAATGCTTAGTCCAAACAAATTTAAAGCCTTCCTTAGACGCTGCTTCTCGTGACATACGAAAAAGTTCCTTATTTCGAAGCGTGAGGTGCTCATTTATAAAAATCCTTTGCACGGTACCGGCTATATTTAATTTGTCTGTAGATAAACCTTTCTTCAATCGGTAGGCACTAATTACGTTGTCACGCAGGATTCTTGTTGTAAATTTTGCAATTATATTCTTCGGCTTATTATTTTGAGTAGCGTGAGGAACACGATGTACAGATACTATCTCATCTTTTCTTTTAATGCATCCAATCTCTTTACCAAGATTCTCAAGGATATTCATAAGATTTTCACTGCGTTTTTCCGGAATATTACAAATTTCAATGTTGCACTGCCGCGCATACTGTTCCAGTGAGTCAGTCTTTGCTTCCAAATCCATTATAATTTTCTCATATTTTTTATTTGATTGCAAAGACAGCACGTCTACTTGTTTTTTAAGGTCGTTATATTGGTTACTCATAAACTGGTTTGATTCTTCTAAGTTACAAACTTGTGCCGACATCTCCGTAAATTGCAATGCGATCTTCGATTGCTCATTCATCAACGATCCAATCCTTTCTCTAATTTCGTCTTTATATTGATCAAGATCACTTCTCATATTATTAATATTTTGATTGACATTATCAAAATGACCGTTCATGTCTTGTCGCCAGTTGTTCAGGGTCTGGGTTAACTCTGTTTTGAAGGAACCAAACATATCCATAAGATCATAGTTTGCGGCCTTGCGTTTCCTTGCCGTATTAGGAAACTCGGTTTCAGATGATATATCGGGGTTAGACGTGCTTTGTTTATTCGGCGAGCGAATCATTATGTTTTGTATAATGTGGCGATATATATGTATATAAAAATGATTGCAACTCTTAATAGTTATTTTTTAATTAACAAGCTGATAAATTGTTAATGATATGAGCAATGTCTTCACAAAGCCCGATATTGATCAGTAATTTGCAATAATAACATCCAACGGTTGTGGTGGAGCGGATAACGTGTCCGTCCCGCGGTCATGCGCAACGCAGACGCCGGAGGCTCGCGCCTCACCAAGCGTATTCACTTTTTGAGCGTTTTCAAAGAATGATTTAAATGTAAATTAATACTCACAACTTGTATTTAAACTTCGGGTATTTAAAAAAGTAAATTTTATAACAAACTTAACAATATAATAATTCACTCAGCAAACGTCCGTTCACAGCAAATGTCCAAGCGAGAAGGAAAGGAAGGATTGGAAGTATTGGTGTAAAGATGCGAAAGGGAATGCTCCGATGGTTCGTACATGTGGAAAGAATGCCGAACAAATGTCTGGCTAAGAAGATATATAATGCGAAAGTGGAAGGATGTAAGTACCGGAGGAGACCGAGACTAACCTATCTAGACCAGATTGGTCACGTACTGAAAGAAGGTGGAGTCAAGAGTCTCCGAAACCGGCGAGCGTGTATGAAGAGAATTATGAATGTTGAGGAAGCGAGTGAAGTATGCAAGGATGGAGTTCTCTGGCACTCTGTTCTCTCTGCCTACCCTGCAAGGGATATAAAGTGATGATATGTATGTATGTAATTATCATTAAACTATTATGATAGAAACAAAATAAAAACTATAAAACGAAAATTAACCGCATATTGTCGGTTTAATAATTTTATTTTAATAAATTTCACATTTCCTTTAACCTATTTATGTTAATAGGAAACTATCGATATACCTGTCTTGCGCATTAAGGTGTACATGAACGTTTTATCCTATTAGTTGTATATATTGAAATAACTATGCACATTTATGTACTTTACCACATTACACCCTTGGCTTGCAGTTTCTACTCTGAAAATTAGATTGCACTTTGAAAACATGCTGCTTGAATAACTTGGCACAAGACAAAGAGATATTTAATATAAGGACGTTAGACTCTAACAACGTAGAATAGATTATAATTATGAAAGAAAAAGCGGCAGTAGTCAGGAATAATAAATATTATCTAGTAGAGCAGGTACAAAGATTTTTTTTAATTTAGTTTAGCAATAGACAAGCTCCAGTAAGTAGCAACAGACAAGCTCAATCTATCAATTTATATTATCATTAGTCAAGCTTCAGTAATTTTCTTGGACATAATTTTATTTAAAGTAAAACTGTGATCGAGTATCAGTAAAATTTTAATAAGACAGCCTATAGTTTTATTTTCACACGCATATATCAGTGATATTATAGTCTAATTGGATTAGCAAGGACTTCTTTTACCGTAATGCTAATATATACAGCTTCTCCCATAGAATGTCGTATTACGCGGTCAAGCTTAGGTGGAGTTTCTTCCTAATTGCTACACTTGAAGAATGGGTTGACGACCCAAATAAGGTACTATACTCTCACTTTTGCAGGAAATCGACGTCTGAGCAGTGGCAAGGTGCTTTTGCGCTTGGTTCGGTGAACGAGAGAGCAGGGAGCCCAACATTCTGAATGGGTTAGGATTTTTCATTACTAGGCGACCTACCTGTATTGCAAAATTGCAAACGTCCATAAACGGCACTTACCATCAGGTGTGCTGCTTGCTATTTTGCCACCGTAAACAATAAAATAGATTGATCTAAATAAAATCTCAATCATATTAATTGAGATTATTATTTCAATCAGCATGAAAACTTTAAATCAATATTAGAAACAGTTCTGTTGCATATGTAGAATAATAAACATAGTCTTTATTTGCATAATGTAGATTGCACGTGGCGAATTATAAATGGGGGAGCGAACTTCACTCCAGCCACCGTTCACTTACCTCGTTAGGCATGAATACCGATTAAGAACATTTTTTTATAGAAAATACCATGATTTTTTTAACTTTTAAACGGGAATATTATGCGCATAAAGGAAAATTAAAACTTACTTTTCTATGTTATTTATTGACGTCGTGTTACAATAACAAAATTTTCTTTAAGAATGTTAGTTACTTAGCGAGCTTATCAGCTAAAAAGACTTCAAAGAATAAACGGAAAAATTAAAAACAAATAAATATAAACGTTTTAAAAATTAATGTAATGTGACGCACTTGATTTCTATTTATTATCGAGAACTAAAAATGTCCTATAGATAAATTCTTCATCGCTATATGACGATGAATGAGTTTTGCTTTTATTACATATATTGCCCAAAAAATTATTAACCAAAATTTTTTGTACACTTTATGGTGATCTAAAGTATTGATAACATTAATCCAACACAATCTTCATCATCCTGCAATAAACGCAGTATACCTACCTCTGACGTCGTACATATCACAATGCTTTTGGCTTTGTGATCGGCCGCCTGCTTGAAATCAATCCTCCTTTGAAATGTAATTATTGACCAGACGAACTCAGATGGAGCTGGCCCAGGCAGGTGATTCTCGTTTTCTTCCTAATTAATGTTTTCCGTTTGAACTCCTGTTTTTATTGTACATACATACATACATATTATCACGCCATATCCCTTGCAGGGTAGGCAGAGAGAACAGAGTGCCAGAGAACTCTATCCTTGCATACTTCACTCGCTTCCTCGACATTCATAATTCTCTTCATATTGGCTCGCCGGTTTCGGAGACTCTTGACTCCACCTTCCTTCAGTACATGACAGATCTGGTCTAGGTAGGTGAGTCTCGGTCTCCCCAGGTACCTACATCCTTCCACTTTCGCATTGTGTATCTTCTTAACCAGACGTTCATTCGGCATTCTTTCCACATGCCCGAACCATCGGAGCATTCCCTATCGCATCTTTTATTGTAAAAAATAAAAAAATAAAAAAAAAATATAAAAAATCTTTTGATTTTATTGTAAAACTCGAAAATACAGGGTGGAAGGGGACCGCTCCCGAAAACAAAGACAGGTAACCCTACTAGTCCCACTTGTAATGAAGGCTAGAAAAAATCGATTCGGAAGAAAAAAAATTTTTTTTTACTACGCGAGGTCGTTGAAGTCTTTAACATATGATCGTGAATTTTGAATAAATTGCGTCTTTTCTCATCTGAGTATAGTTACGTATTTTTTATGGAATTATCGTTACATGGCACTATCCTAATACGATGGAATGTGAAAAAAACTTAAAATTCGTTGTGAAAATAAAATTTTTATTTCATCCGAATCGATATTTTTCTAGCCTATCATTACAAGTAGGACTAGCAGGGTCACCTGTCTTTGTTTTCGGGCGCGGTCCACTTCCACCCTGTATAAATGAAGCATTCATTTCTATCTAGGCAGTAGTAGATACCTTTAAGCGGAAATTTTCACAATTGTAAATGAAATTATGCTATTCTAGAGATACGGTACCCTACACTCTTCGAACGCTTTTGAATCGAATTGCTGGACTTGGATCTCGACTGGTCGGGACCATGCGAAAAGTAATCGCTAATACAAATCGATAAAGTTACATGTTAAAAGTCTAGGTTACTTTATCTAAGTTAAAAAAATATCACTAACCATCCATTCATATTCATCCTATCCTTCCTCATTCATCCCATCCATCTTCATTCATCACATCCATCCTCACGCATCACCGCCCATGCCAATCATCGCAACCTTTGCCGTTCTTCTCATCTAAGCCCATTGACCTCCTTATCACATACACCCGCATTCGTCACCACTCGAGTATGACGAGACATATTCGGGTTTTTATCGCACCTAAGGTTTAAATTTGCTGTCAAACTGGAGGTCACAAGTACAATCCCCGAAAGGTTTACCTTAGCTTTAACTAATGGTAAGTAAGAACAACTATGCATAAACATTCTATAAAATAACTCTTTCAAGTGCTTAAAACTTCAAAAAATACTGCAGAATAATGCTCCTTCTAAAGCTTAAGTCTTAGTGATGCATAAAGCATACTAACTCAAAGACCCGTATGTATGATTGCATACCTTTGAGGTTGCAGTCTTTGTCCACAACAAGATATAGACTACGCATTTTATAAAATCGCTACAATAGTTCTTTATTTGTTATTTCATATTTTTAATTGCAGTTGTAGTTCTACTACAACTGCAATTAAAAATATGATAACCCGTGTTCAGAGTAGTCACAGATATAAGAACTTAATTAATCAATAAATATTATTTAAAAACTAAAGCTCCTAATTAATAATATACGGGAGTCACATTGTAAATTTTTAGAAAATAAAAAAGGGAAGGAGGTAGAAGCTTGTTAATATTTTTATTGTATACACCTACACATATATAGACCAAGCGACTCGCTCTCGCTTCGCTTCGGTTACGTCAGTTCAGTTGTGTAGTTTTCTTTCTTTGCGACATAAGGAATAGAAAAGGAATTCCCTTTTGGGGAAGGAATTTCTACTTCATCTGACCTTTAGAGAGCAGAAAGTCACACCAAACTCCAAGCATGTAGGGGCAGTATTGGAAAATGTGGATTTTTTGGGTTAACACCTACCAAATCCCCTTTAAGGGTGAAATTTTTAAAAAGCCGTTCTTAGTTTACCTCTGTATCGTAACATAAATATGCCTACCGAAATTCAAGTCTGTAGGAGCTATATTTAAAAATATGATTTTTACACCCAAGAACCCCTCTTGCGGGTGGAATTTCATAAAATCCGTTCTTAGCTTACCCTTACTCAATGAATGAGTAATATTCCTACCAAATTTAAAGTCAGTAGGCCTTATGGTTCCGGAGATATCGTGATGAGTCAATACATAGGTGGAAATCTCTTCTCTCTATATACATAGATAATCTGAATCTCAGCAACGGCTCCAACGATTTTTATGAAATTTAGCATACAGAGGTTCTGGGTGTAATTAATCGATCTAACAAGGTTTCATTTATAGAAAATATTGATTTGTCAGTATTTTCAAGCAACGAAAAAAACATATTTTTCGTTAGCTGAAAACTATTAAAATATGAAGACAATTTTTGACGCTGTCTTAAGAGCTAAGCTAAGCTGCTTTAAGAATAGACATAGCCCAGATGCAAAATCGAGTAGTCTAATCCAGATAGCGTCGGTTCGGGAGACGGTCCGGCCGGTTAGGGGATAGCTGATAATATTAAGTCCAGTGAACTTTATAGAAAATTATTTTTTCTCGCAATCCATTTTTAACCCAACATTTCCTTTCTTCGTTTACGTTTAAGTAATTCTTGTTTTAAAAGAGCAGATATAACTAAAACACCCTCTCACACTGCATTTATCGCAGTAATTGGCACAAAATCTCAAAATACGATTATTGGTTATAATTCTGTTTTGATAGACATTATGAATATTCTATTGCGAGGTAATTGTCGCCAAAGTAAAAGAGCGAGAGCTGTGAATGTTTAGATGAAGATTTTTTTTATATTCCTTTGATAATCGTATCTTCGAGACGAGGAACTCTCCCCTCTAAATGGAAGGTCCATTTAACGGAAACGAAAGTCGTAATAAATCATTGATTGAAAATTTTCTCTAATCAAATCCATTTCGACGCATGATAGATCAATTTTTATAAATTGCTGTCAATTTGTGAAAAAAAAATAAAATAAACGAATGTCACATGAATTAACTACACATATATAGATTACGAAAAGAGTTCCTAATTCGAAATTGAATTGAATTTGTCATCCGCGGCTTTTTCTTCTCTTTCTTGTATTGGCAATCAGCTACTTACTAATGCTAGCCCATTGATGCCAGTGTCAATTTACAATTTTCTTTACAAATTATCAGATTGTGACTGCATAGATATCATAGTGGTTAAGATACGGACCTTCCACGCCAGGCATGAGTTCGATTCCTGCCCAGAACAATACTTTGTGCGATCCACAAATTGTAGTTTCGGATCTGGGTGTAATTTGTCTGCGTTTGTTTTGTTTGTTTGTATGTTTTTAAAGTTCTCCGCAATATAAGGATTATTTTCTTAGTGCAGGGTTGTGTTTAAAACAAAAGAAAAAAGAAAAAAACAGATTCCTCACATTTTTAATTCTCTTTACCACCCTCTATCTTACCCATGGGTGATCGTAAAATACAACTAAGGGATATAAAATGCATATAACATCTATTCTTGCATAAGCAAGAGAAGGAAAACTTGAAACAAAACCCTATACCAACACATCTGACCAGCGTGGTATATATAGTAGGTCAATTTCACTCCCATTATGGAGCCCAACAGTGGGAGATATATGAGCTGAGATGATGATGACGTGGTCTGGTGCTGCTTGTCTTACTTGGATCTGATCTAGCCACAATCTTTTACATTACATTACAGGCAACACATTGGAGCTAATTTTTACTAACACATGTACTAATTTTTATAAAAAGGTCTGTAATAAAAAAAAAAATAATAGACAAACTCGCTGAGTTTCTTGAGGGTTCTTTGCAGTGCCGGTTACGTTTCGATCCTATGAAAGTTTATAGGATAATTTAAAATGTTAAAGCTAAATTTAAAATGTAAGTTTCCTCGCAAAATCAACAGTATTTTACTGTCAATATTTTTAAAGTTACCAACTGCTGACTCATTTACTGATACCTCAATCAGTCAATGTTTTGTTAATACATATATTGAAAATTTCTCACAGCCATCTACCTCAGTCACTCCCTTTGATATTTTTACAGATAGGTATTCTGCTAGATTTTCTTTTATACAAAACCTTATCCAGAAAATAACGAACACAAAAAAAAAGAATTATCCAATTTGAGGCACTCGTTCAGAAGTTATGCGAGTACATACATACATTTCAGCTATTCATTTTTATTTATATAGATATCTTTAAACAAAAAATTCTTGTGTATTTCTATATTTGGCGGGCCTCTGCATCGGCAACGGCGATTTCCATGAAATATGCAGGAGCTTTCGGGCGTGATAATTCGATCTAGGTATCATTTACAAACAAATTACTTTCATCACTGTTTTCACCATTAGAATATGAAAGCAAATTTGGCCGCTGTCATAACGTATAGACATGGCGTAGTAAGGAAATCGAGCAATCAGACAGTCACAGTCCAATACAGAAAGCTCCCGTTCAATCCTTAGTTTTCCCTTCTATGTTATTTTTCCTCTTTTTGTAATTTTTATAAGTCCATCGGCTGCTCTTTTTAGGCCAGTGCCTATTCTATGTTTTTTTTAATAATATTTATTAATGACTATGGATACAAAGTCCTTGATTTGAATACATTTTTAGATTAACAATCTAAATATAATCAAGTCTTGCACTATTATCTTTCATAACTTATAGTATTGTATTCCACTTCTTCATATTGAGTAGCCTACTAGTAATAACAGTCTGTCAGTAAGTCAAGTCGTTACCTTTACTGTTGGGCGCTGACAACCAAATAATTCCTCTACGACAAAACATGAAAATAAACGTAAACCACTATGACATATAATGCTAGCGACCCGCCCTCGCTTCGCTTCGGTTACGTCACTTCAGTTGTGTAGTCTACTTTCGCTACATAGAATTCCCTATGAAGAAGTAATTTCTTAAAATCCTATTTCATCTGACCTATAGAGGGCTGAAAGAAAGTCCACACCAAATTCCAAATCTGTAGGGGCAGTATTTGCAAATGTGGATTTTTTGGGTTAATACCGAAGCAATTTAGGGGTGGAAATTTGAAAAAACCATTCTTAGTTTACCTCTGCATCGTGACACCAATACAGCTACCAAAATTCAGGTCTGTAGAAGCTTTATTAAAAAATGAGGATGTTTTTAGGTTAACATCTCCGTATTTCCCTTTGGAAATGGAATTTTGTAAAATCTGTAATCATCTGACTTCTACAGGGCAGATAAAATGGTCATACCAAATTTCAATTCTGTATGAGCTATATTTAAAAATATAATTTTTACACCCCAGCAACCCCTCTTGCGGATGGAATTTCGTAAAATCTATTCTTAGCTGACCTCTACTCGACGAAAGGAATATTTCTAAAAATAAAGTCTGTAGGCCTTATGGTTCCAGAGATAACGTGCTGAGTGCAATACATAGGTGGAAATCTCTTATATAAGTATAATATAGATATTCGGTTTTTCTTTATACAGAATTGTTTTTCTAAGAGTACCCAATTTTTTTTAGGATATTCTACATATAAATAAGGTTATATTAAAAATATAAAATATTTAAAATCACTAGTAATTACCTAATTATTTACATTTGAAAATATCTAAAAATATTCATGATTTATGGACAAACTTTTTTTTTACGCACGGCCATTCATAAGTAAGCAATTATCGAACGCACACAAGTTCATGTTAGAAGTTATGGACACCTATCTACCAACATTGTAGTTAATACACACACTAATACAACAGACACAACAGTATCAGTTATTGTGTTGGTAATTAACCAATTACCAACACATGTAACATAGTAAATAAGTTTATGATTAAAATTTTCTTTCATACTATTTAAAGGGCTTAGAACTGCCATAATAAACAGATACATTAAAATACTAGTTTATTATTTAAAACCACATAATACTAATGTTTGTATTTATTAAGGTCTATTTAAAAAGTGGAATGTACTATTTACAACTAGGTATTAAACTTACCTTTTCATTTAGTTCCATAAAAAAACCCTATCGTGTAGTGTGTATAAAATTATAAATGTACAATTCTTTTAACACTTGCTTAAATTGTTTTTTAATGTTATTTGTGTTCGAGCACCTTTCACTTCACTTAAATGCAGTAATCATTTTGCTATGAAGGGCCTTACTATACCTACTCACTAATTTGCAATTTTTTTACTTTGCATACCACGTAACTTTCAGCACTAAGAAAGTAGCCAGCACCATACACACATTCTTTAATATTCGAATATCTTACATGATTTGTGCTACCATCGTTGGATATAAAAAATAAAAATTAGCACGCGCTCATAATTAGGTCACGGTCAAGACTAAGAGTTCACTGGGGTGAACATCGGCGTGTGCGCAGCGGGTACAAGGGGGGTTACGAATTTTGCCGAACGCTTACCGAAATACAGACAAAGAAATACTTGAGTACCTATAAACTTCGATTTATCGGGAGTGTTTCTTTGTGTGCGTGGCGTGTGTGTTTATAATTTTGAATAACTAACGTAGTGTCATCAAATTTAGTGTATCTCGGAATGTTTAAAATGTGGAATGTACTTTTTTTTGAAAATAAAAACATATGTTTTTATTTCACTAATCAATTATACTATCGAATCTGAACCTCCTATGTAAATTTGGGTGCCTCTTGAAAAACAACCTGTATAAGGTGGAAATCTCCACCTATATAAAGGTATAATATAGATATTCGCTTTTTTGTTTAGATAACGGAAGACCGAAGAAAAGATTGTGTGAAGCATGATATGAATAGAAAGGGAGTGAACGCAGAGATGACATCGGATAAGATGGAGTAGAAGAAAAGGACATATTGCGTCGACCCCAAGTAATTGGGATAAGAGCAGGGTAATGATGAATCACTATGTTTATGAAAAATAAAACTTGTATTGTATAAATACTTTCTTGCTAATGTTAAAGTATTTTGTAAGCTCTTTAAGGCTTCTAATTGAAATCTAGTTAAATGTATTATATATATATATATATATATATATATATATATATATATATATATATATATATATATACATCTATATATATATATATATAAACTAACATGTATATCCAGGAGCGGCTCTAGCACATGCAGCGCCCGGGTGCAATCAATTACCTGGCGCCCTCTTGTATCAAAATTCGTGAAAAAAAAATGGCATAGGTTGAAAGTTTTTGACACAAAATCAGGTAAACGCGATCGCATTATGAAGTCACAGTGAGCATGGCGACAAAGCAACCTACCCAAACCTGTCAAATAACGCACCCACTACGACTATAGATGGTTAGGCACCCGATATGGCGCCCCCTAACACCCGGCGCCCGGGTGCACCGCACCCTCTGCACTATAGGTAAAGCCGGCCCTGCGTATATCATAAGTTCATAACTAATCGTATTTATAAACTAAGTGGGGTGAAATTAATAATCTACACCTACACAAAAATACGACGTAGGTACATCTTATACACAAAAGAATATACCGTTCCTTTTATAAAAGAACCACAATAGCGATTATGGGCTGTCCATTAGCTCCACTCGTGACATCCTTTAATGCTTTCCACTTTCTAAATGACATGAGTAAATTTATCCCCCGCTCGGACGTTAATACGCTTTCCCTTTTGTTAATAAATATTAATAAGGATAGACTGTGTTGTTACCTGTTTTAACACCACTTCCTCCCAGTTGATTTTCTTAACAAATTATTTATATGTACTTATTTATATATTCTGGTACAATTAAGAGATTTAACCCTAGAATACTAATCTATCGTAAAAGTTACGACAGCGAAATGATAATTCCTGAAAAAAAAAATGTGTGCATTGTTGCCGCGCCCCCTGCTTCGCAGTACCTTCCTCTCTTGCTGCACCAGAGTGCCACATGCTGTCGTTACAGTTGGATTTAGCTTGTGTTTTAATATATAGCGAGAGTGTAAAATAAAAATAAAAAATAAAAAATCGTAAAATTTACGAAGGTTTAGTGTTTACGTGACTATTGAGTAATGGTAAGTGTACTTGTTTCTATCACTTATATATATAAAAAATCTATATTTATTACATTTTGTTTTGTGTTTTATGTATATCTTAATCACCATTTTTATATAACTATATTAGATTTTTTGTTTTCAAGTATTTTATATTTTTTTTTAGATGTCTCGAAGACTTCAAAACAGCATATCAGCTCGTCGTTGGATCGTTTGAAATTAGCCGATTGTTGGACTAGGTGATGGTGGTAATGACTATCATTATAAGTTATGAATTTATGTAATTGTTAGTTAGACAAGCGCTTCCTTGCTTTAAACGGGAGCGAAAAAGACCGTCGTGTGAAGATCAGTTTGTCTTAACTTTTGTGATGGTATGTGAATTATATTAACCCGTATTGGGTCAGTGTATCGGATTACGGTCTGAACCCTTCTCATTCTGAGAGGGGACCTGTACCGAACGTATATTCGTATTAAAACAAGAGACCGAGTAAAAATATTCAATAGACTTTTTATACGTAGGTATATATATGATAATCATATATATATATATATATATATATATATATATATATATAGGATAAACGTATAATAAATGCATATACATATATAATATTAATATCTAGTAGTTGAGGTTATACAGTCCGGATTTTCACCAACTGCAAGAGAAAGAAAACTCAGTATAAAACCCAACCTGTTTAACGTGGTTATAATAGAAGGTCAATTTCCCTCCCATTATGGATTAGGCTCGAGCACAGCAATGGCATATACACATTATATATCTAAGTAAGGCGCTCTCATATTTCGCCATAAAGTGCGGTACTGTACTGCCCGCATCCTCCCGACTCCCAGAAATTTTTTCTTCTCCTTGACTCGTTCCGCCGCCTCATCCGAGGCAGTCATCTTGCAGAAGGCGGCGACCGCGTCCCAGCTCCTGACGCTGTCGACCATCGCTTTCACGCTGGCCGGCAGCGCCAGGTCAGCACCGATGGCAGTCACGATAGGGCGGACGCCATGCCGACCAGCCGGGGAGCAAGTGTGCGGAAATGCTCCCGGAACCACCAACGCCCGTCGAATACCAGGCCCAAATACTTCATATGGGCCCGTATACTGATAGGGATGGAGTTAACGACTATAGAGGCGCCGACAGGGGCCCTTATGGAACAAAAGGGCCTCCGACTTATTTAGGACCACCCTGAGTCCCAGCGCCTCAATTCGCCTGGCCATCTCCTCGGTGCCGAGAGTGGCCAGGCTCGTCGCCTCTTCGAGTGTCCTACCCCGGGCTGTAACGAGCGTGTCGTCAGCATAGCATTTTAAGCCCAGCCCGGGGGGAGACTCCCTCTCAACGCCTAGTCGTAACCGATGTCCCACAGAGTCGGCCCCAGAGCCGACCCCTGTGGAACACTGCACATCATGGGCATCCGCATAATGTCCCTTGCGAGACTCGCGCAGAGGACACTGCGCCTCTCCAAATAGTCTGCCACCAGCCGCCTCAGGTACAAGGGCACCCCATGGAATCAGAGCGCCTCCCTGATGCAACTGAATGGCAGACTATTGAATGCGTTGGCGATGTCCAAAGACACCACCAACAGCACTCCTCCGCGGGCAACAGCCTCCTGGCCGTCTGCCTCAGGTGTAGCAGAGCCCCGATGGTCGAACACCCCCTTCGAAAACCGAATTGAGCGTCCGTCAGATCGGGCCCCACCTCGTCCAGGTGCCGGACGATGCGGGCAGCAAGGATACGCTCCAGCAGCTTGCCCACATCGTGCATGATGGGCCTGTAGGCCGATGGCGATTCTGGAGGCCGTCCCGGCTTTGGCAGGAGAACCAACCTCCCCTTCTTCCAGCACTCGAGGAACTGTCCAGACGCCAAAGAGGCGTTGTAAAGTCGCCTTAGGCGTTGTAAAGTCACCTGAAGGTGGTTCCAGGTGCTTGAGGAGCAACGTCAACACCCGAATGGGTATTCCGTCCGGGCTGGGGGCCGTGGTGGCGGAACGAATACAGCTAAGCCTCCTGCTCTCGAGCAATGTAGCCCGCCCATTGTTACTTTATTGTGCTAATTTTTCTATTTTAATTTTACTTCAATGTGCAGTGTGCTCTCCCAGAGAAATCTCGAGCATAACCGGCTCTATAATACGCTGAGCGATTTTGAGCTTAGTTGTGAAGCCTTCATCGTTCGGTATACAAATACAAAAAAAAAGGTTGTAAATACAAAAAAGATACGAATACGAAATCTGCTATTTATAAAACGGAAGTAGTTGAATTATTGTTACTCACTAATCCCAAGAATCACGACTTGGATTGTTAACAACCTTCCCATGTAAGACAGCCTCTTTATGTAAACAGATATAATGCATAACACTTCAACAAATAGAAGAGGAGTAGTGACTATAAATGTTAGTAAATCGGACACATTTGATAACAATAATCACCGTTATTACAGCAACTACTAAGATGACAAAAACGATTGATGTATTGCGTAAATCACTATTAATTTTATTATTAATGATACGGGTTTACAGAATCAACACAAACGAAGCTGCTGGTATAACTAATAAGTAAATAAATACAACCAACATAAAGTCAGACATTAATTGCTTCTCTCAATTTAACATTTTTCAATAGAACGTAGCGTGGAAACTCCACAAAATGGTATTGGTAACATTATCGCCACCTTGGCACGAGAATTTGTGATGTGCTGTTGACCATATTTTGTTAATCGCTCAGCCAATTTTACGACCCTCACAGAAAAAAAGGTCATACTTGAAACTTATATACCTATAGCAAGTCTGAAATATCGATTGTGAAAAATCGATCGCGATTTTAAAGACCCTAAATTTTTGTAAAGATGGGTCCTATGGCGTGTATTATTTTCACTGCTTAGCTAACAATGTTCAAAAAAAAAAACAGTCAGGTTGTTAAATAGTATGCTTAAACAGACGGATGACGGATTTTATATCTCATTCATTATTTCATTTCATTTACTTATTTCATTTCATTTACGTCCCACTGCTAGGCTCAAGCCTCCTCTACAGTGGTAGAGCAATTTACGTACTACCGTCACATCGGGTTGGTATAGTGTTTTATTTCAAATTTCAATACTATAGTAGTTTAATAAAAAAAAAGAAAATTAGGAAGGATCTAAAGAGCTAGGAAGCTATTTTCACAGGCAAGAAAATCATTTTTTTTTTTTAATTTTTAGGAGCCACTTCGGTAGAGTTAAAATAAAATAATGTTAGTAGCAAAGCTATATTTGACTATTACATCAAACAGCCCATGGACGTCCTCTAATAAATATAGGTCTCAGAGATATTTATTCTTTCCATCCGTTCGTGAGTGTTTAGGGAAAATATGGTTAACTATTGACCACTATTTAGCCTAATTTGCCCATGGCAATTTGAGAAGTGGTCTATGTTATTATAAACTTATAGCTTCACCATTTTGTCAATGTTCTACGTCTAACCGCAATTTTGAATAAACAACTCACCATATCCTCTGGATGCATTGAATGCAGTCTCTAATGTAACGAGCGCAACCTTATGTTAGGAAGTCTGCAAATCACATCTGGGGTAGTATACTACACAGACTTTGCAGCAACTCTGACACGATAATGGCCGTGCGTTTAGGCGTTTCTACCATACCAAATTATTATAATAAATCTTAAAACTCTATATATAGACCCCTTAAGCTCTTTCATATCCGTGGTGCTGTAATTCGCGCTTCGCGTACATCCTTTTGTTTATTTACTTATTAGTCAATAACCTTGCTTCATGTCGCCCGCTTTGCATAGGAGGGAATTGGAATTCATTCCGAGTCCTCCTGTTTTTCTTTTCTAATTAAATTTGTTTAAAAAAATAGTCTTCTTCATAAGAAGGATAACGCAATAACCGTTACCCTTGATAAGTGATTTAACAATCGCAGTTATAAGTTGCCCAGAAGAACGCAACGTAGTACGTTGCGTTCTTCTTACAACGTAAGATACCAAACAAAATGTATCTAAATACAAGATACAAAAAGATTTTTTTTAAAAGTATCTTAGATACAAGATGGAAATACGCATCTTGTATCTTGCATTTCAGATACTTGTATCTTAGATAAGTCACATCTCTGATTATAACTTATATCAAAAATAATATTCATTGGGTTTACAAGTAATAAATAAATTCATGATATAAATTGATGGCAGACTCTTTATATAACGCCCCGACGGCGAAAGCTGCTTGGCCGTCGACTCGAGAAGATACCCACGAGGGTAAACCGCCGGGCGGGCCACCGAAGACAAAGAACGAGTTCCGGTGACCCGCTATCTCGGCGTAGAGAGGTACATGTAGGGCGGGTCTATGGGGTCGTGCGCCGCTTCTTCTGTCGCCCCGGACGGAGTTAGCGGGGCGTGAACACACCATAGGCAGCCGCCAAAAAAAAAGACTTTATATAAAAGTACCAATGTTACTTCAATACGGCGAGCTATCGATCTGTTCGGTTCAGTATGCTAATACGATTCACGTGAATAATATGAATGAAAACTCTGCCACGTTGGTTCATTGACGGTCGTTATAAAAATAGAAAGACGATAATGGGGGCGGATGTTATTTGTATTTCAGCTAGATAGAGTTATATTAAAATTTACACGACTAAGATAAAGCGATCTTTCCGCGAGAGCTTTCCGTGTGGTGACGGAGTAAGAATACAATTTACTACTCCCTATCTTACCCGTGGGTGATCGTAAAAGACGACTAAGGGATATAAAACGCATATAACATCTATGCGAGAGAAGGAAAACTCGAAACAAAACCCTATACCAACAAGTATGACCAGCGTGGTATAGTAGGTCAATTTCCCTCCCATTATGGAGGAGGCTCGAGTCCAACAGTGGGACATATATGAGCTGAGATGAAGATAAAGCGAATAGGAAGATTTCTATATTTAATATTTTCTGAGTGATGGAGTAAGAATACAATTCACCGCCATCATTTGTATACGCAAGAAAATAAATGCTCGATGCAATGCAATAAATGAATATACCTATGTATAGGGGTTATCTCCTATACTACCCGTCTGAGCAGCATGGTTATAGTACATCAACTTTCCTCTTGTCGTGGAGAAGCTCAAGCTGAGCAGTGGGATGAATATTACCGGAGATGATGATAATGATGAGATATGTATGTTTTTATATATGTGTTCCAACACAGCGCCCAAAGTAATAATTACGATTTTAAAGAATGAGATGATCGATAACGCGAATAACAGTCTATATTTTGTGATAACAATCATTACAAGGAGTGATATAGTATTTAAAGGAAGATAATATTAAAGAAAAATAAGTTCATAGTTATATTACCTCGTGCGCACAACTGCCATGGAAAAACAATTTTAATTTATTTCGAATTTTCGCTTTGATAAACGTTTTTGTTTACAGATTAATTTCAAATTTGGTATATAAATTTAGTTCTGATGTCAATACAATTGAATATATTTAGTAGTAGATGTATCTACTGTGATTGAAAAAAAATGTGAAAAAATGTGATTCGTCATTTTGGTCAATGACGAATCACATTTTTTTAACCCCTGAAAGAGGCTTGAAAAGGGTTAAGGTTTTTGACAAAAATCACGAAATATCACAAGATTGTGTAGTAACATATCACGTGTATTTATTTTTTCGTCAACCGCGCGATTTCTAAACCGAAAATTTCTTGTTTTGCATTAAAACAATGATTAAAGTAGGTGATCTGTGTAAAGACCTTTTTGCAAAGTCCAAAAAAGGAAAGAAACTGAGAATATAAAGAGTTGTGGGCTAATTCTTTGTAGGTACTAAAGTTCACCTGATGTTGTTGGGGTTGGGGGGTCTTAGTCTTAAACCACACCACGTATCACCAAGGTTTATGGTTCAAAAAATTCTAAAAAAAGATCACGTGATTAATGGATGGCCCTATGTGTTACAATTTACTAGTTGACACTCCATATGGTTTCATGGTGTTAAAGTAATAATATTTACAAGGAGAATAAAGAAAGCCGAATTGTATTTTTTAAAGAGTGACGACAAGTATTTCGGTAATTTTCTAAACAATTAAATACAACCTTATCCACCTTAATATCCTTAGTACAGAATGTTTAATTAAAGAAAAGTAATAAATAAATATAGAGTAACATAAAAAAAACACAATTTGTGAATAAATGCAATAAATTTCTTATAATTGTTTCTTATAATTTTAGTGGTAGGACCACACCGTTAATAGTTTTCTGTCTACAGCCGCGAGCCGGTTCATCCGGAGTAGTACCACACTCTGACAAAAAAGCGACGTCTGAGTAATGGCAATGTACTGCTGTGCTTCATTCGATGTAGGAGAGAGCCGGCAGCCCAACTTTTTGGGTGAGTTTGGGGTTTATTGGTAGACAGCAGCCTAGCTGGACTGGTATTGCCAAGGTCCATGGGTGGCATCAACACTTACCATCAGGTGTGCTGCCTGCATTTTGCCACCACGAATAATAAAAAAAATTAAAAGCTGCGAAAGAGAAACGGATAAAATATCAAGTTTTAGCTCACGAAATTGTCAATATGTGAGATGTGGACGTGACTATCATTGTAACTATAATTATTTCGTCCAACGGTCTAATAGATGAGAAACCTGAGCAGCATTTTAATATGGCGCATTAATTTGTCTGCGTTAATTGCATGTTTGTAAAGTCCCCCGCAATACAAGGTTTATTTCCTTAGTGCAGGGTCTTTAATGTAATAAAATTTAAGAGTGGTGACTTTAAAAAAAAAAAAAATTAGTTCGATTCGAGAACTGATGCAGAAAACGTTAGTGTTGAATATAACGCGGAACTTGAAGAAGTGCCTTTATTTGGAGGCCTTACTACTGGTATCTTGGTATATTCGCTATTAGTAGGCCATCACAATTTTACATTATGAAATATTTTACGTTTTTATATTATACTAGCTGACCCAAGCAACTTTGTCTGCGTCATATGGGAAAAAGTGAGGATTAGAGAGAGTGGATCGTCGATACCTAAAACGTGTATCCGTTCTCAGTATGCGTTTACGTTGTTAAAGAACCTATTATTACTAATGTTTACGCGAGTATTATACATTTGAAATAAAACTATTTTTACGCATTCTATAACGTAAAGTATTCGAAACGTCGGGAAATTAAAAATCAAATAAAAACGCGATAGAATCCGTAAAAATAGTTTTATTTCAAAGAAGTATCTATAAAATTTGGAAGTAAATCGTACCTATGGTTTCGGAGATCTCATGATGAGTCAGTCAGTGGTATTTCGCATATTTAGTTATAGATTTGAAATGTATTATATGGTATATCTAAAATATAAGTAATTCTAAATTAAGAGAACAACGAGGCTTCGCTAGGTATTTATATAAAAAAAAGAAACAAATATTATTATTAAGCTAATATTAAAACAACACTTCAGGCAACGTTTATTCATTCGGAAAACATTCGCCATCGAGGCGTAAGGGATTGTATCAACAGCAATTTACCAATGATTGAAAATGATTTAACAGGTAAACATGTTTAAATATTTATATAGAGGTACGACCGCAAAACTACTTTATTAAATGAATTTAATTGCATTTCATAATTATTTCGCTGTAACTGGCTTTTGAGGATATTTGAATATAAAAAAATATAATCCTAATATTATAAATGCGAAAGTAACTCTGTCTGTCTGTCGCTCTTTCACGCCAAAACTACTGAACCGATCTAAATGAAATTTGGTACACAGATAGTCTAGGGCCTGATAAAGGACATAGGCTACTGTTTAATGCAAAAAAAGATTGCAAAGGGGGATGAAAATATGTAAGGAAGTATCGTCATTTTTAAAGCCAGATGCTTGAAACTTATTTTTTGGCTATTGATTAAATGTAACTAAAAATGATGTTAAAATTCTGTAAAAAAATATGCTTAGGTGTACAATAACAATAGGGAATGAAAAATTTTTTTTTTTTTGACTGAGTAAGTTTAATTCACCACCTTCTGTTTTCTCCGTGGGTGTCGCAAAAGATGACTAAGTTAGGTATATAATATCAATACAACAGCATGACAAGTAAAACTTATAATAAAACCTTATAAAAACACGTCTGACCAGCATGGCATAGTAGGTTAATTGCCCCCCTATTATGGGGGAAGGCAGCGATGGGATATATATATATATGAGCCGAGTCTGTGGAGTTAGGCTGACCGATCGCATTCGTAACGACGACGTAAGAGAGCTAGTAGGTATGAAAGAGAGTATTGGTGTAAAGATGCGAAAGGGAATGCTCCGATGGTTCAGACATGTGGAAAGAATGCCGAACCATCGTCTGGTTAAGAAGATATACAATGCGAAAGTGGAAGGATGTAGGTACCGGGAGAGACCGAGACTAACCTACCTAGACCCGATTGGTTACGTACTGAAGAAAGATGGAGTCAAGAGTCTCCGAAACCGGCGAACGCGTATGAAGAGAATTATGAATGTCGAGGAAGCGAGTGAAGTATGCAAGGATAGAGTTGTCTGGCACTCTGTTCTCTCTGCCTACCCTGCAAGGGATATGGCGTAATGATATGTATGTATGATATCATCATATAGCTTATTAGCAACGGCCTAGTGTAGTGATGGAATAAGTATGCAATAAATCACCACTCCTTAATTTTACGTGGGGATCGTAAAAACGGCTAATGGACCAACTGCTAAGTTTGGTAATTATAGGATTATCTTCTCTTGTAGGATGTCCAAAAGTGAAATTCGATTTTGATGATTATGATCACGATACGTGTATATATTATTATTATAAGGTATTTTTTGTTACTTGAAAATATATTCTGTCCGCGGCTTCGCCCGCGTAAAAGGTTACTTTCCTAAAGTTTTTCATCCCCTATTTTATTTTACCCCTTATGGGTATTTTTTTTTAAAATATTAATGTCATATTTATTTATATCTGATAAATAGCCTAAAAATAAGTTTCAAGCTTCTGGTTTTAAAAATGATGATACTTCCTTACAACTTTTCATCCCCCTTTACAACCTTTTTTTCTGCATTAAAAAGTAGCCTATGTCCTTTATCAGGCTTTAGATCGGTGTAATAGTTTTGGCGTGAAAGAGCGACAGACAGACAGTGTTACTTTCGCATTTATAATATTAGTAAAGAAGTAAAGATAATAAGAACTGCCTCAATATTAATGTTGGATACGCCATTATTTTCTCATTGCCATTATTTTTTCAAAAAAATAGTATTTAAATGTTTAAAATTAATGTTTTCTTTAAGAGATTATAATTTAAAACTTACTATACCTACTAACACGCCATCTGGTTAGAAATGATTCTCTCGTGTGTATGTTTTACAAATGTACAATAAACATAATATTGCTAGGTTCTAGTTGTTATTTCATAAATTCTCTTCTTATAACTATTTTCTTCCAAGTATTCACAAGGGTCTTCTAGTAATTGGATTTTCCCTTAACTGAACTTAATTTCTATGTCCTCATCGTTCTATGGTTATCGTATCATATGAGATAAAAATTAGCATGTTTTGTTGATCTAAGCTTTAACAAAACAGCAAAACACTAAAAGGATTTTAATTAAATTTTGCAATAGATAACTTTTAAGGACATCTATCAAAATTATGTGTTTGTTATATGATTATACCTCGGCATCAGTCGCAGGCACTCATGCCTGCGCCGCCTCGAATAGGGCCGACGCGACGCCGCCGTCGCAAGCAAGCCTTACCGACTTTTTTTTTGTGGTATGCCATGGAGTGATCACACCCCGCAAATCGATCCTGGGTGACGGAAGAGGCGACGCGCAACCCCATAGACCCACCCTGCAAAGCGCTTCTCTTCGCCTTGTGAGCGGGCCACCGGAAACCGATCTTTGTCCTCGCTGGCCAAATCTTTCTTACCTGCGGATTTGTATCGAACCTATCTATATGTCACCAAAAGTATGTATAGTGGGTTTGAAACTGTTAATCTACAAAAGTACAATGCTGAACAAGCTACAGGTTATGTTTTATTGGATCACAGAAAGTAAGTCCTTACACTTTATAACCTTTGCCTGGGAGAGAAGAAGTCTTAATAACTATTCATACATATTTGAAATTCAGCTTTCATTATATTCATGAGATCGCATTCATTAATATTTATTATAGGTACCAGCTATCAATATTCGTATGGATGGGGCGAGATTTAGGTATTACATTTTCAGCAAATCAATACACAATCTGACACATAATAACTCTTCTTACGTTTATAAATTACTAGCTTCTGCCCGCGGCTTCACCCGCGTAAAAGGTTGTGTTATATTTATTTATTTAAAAAATAACGATACTTCCTTACAAATTTTCATCCCTCTTTACAACCCTTTTTTGGATTAAAAAGTAGCCTATGTCCTTTATCATTCTCTAGATTATCTGTGTATCAAATTTCATTTAGATCGGTTCAGTAGTTTTGGCGTGAAAGAGCGACAGACAGACAGACAGCCAGACAGAGTTACTTTCGCATTTATAATATTAGTAAGGGTAATGTACCTTAGGCGACGAAGAAAATAATTATTATTTAAGATAATTATTTATATAAAAACCGTGTAGTAACGGAATGGAAATACAATGGTTACTGAATGGAACTTCCTTTCTCGTCAGTATTGTAAAAATCGATAAAGAGATCAGCACCTTCACTGAAAAGAAATAATAAAACTAAAACTAAACCCTATTCTAAACCGGCTGATCAGTGTATTGTAATAGGATAATTTCCCTTATCTGGACTAGACCCATAGCTAACAATAGGACGCATGTGGGCTTAAAGGCTTTTATGTTAAAGTTTCGAGTACTGCAATTATATACATAAATATATGATAATCATATGATAATACAAAATAAATATATGAATAATATATAAATAATATATATATATATATATATATATATATATGATGATACAAAATCTATGTCACAATAATACGAAATTTGATTTAAATCGTTCGGATCGTTTCTAAAATAGACGACATCATCATCATCATCACAGCCCATAATGTCCCACTGTAGGGCGCGGCCTCCTCCATAGTGGGAGGAAAATTAACCTACTATACCCCGCTGGTCAGACGTGTTGGTATAGGATTTTTTTTTCGAATTTTCCTTCTATCGCATAGATGTTATATGCGTTCTATATCCCTCAGTCGTATCGAACGATCACCCACGGGTAAGATATGGGGTAGTGAATAGTATTCTTACTCCGTCACCACACGGAAAAAATACACGACATATACTTACATGTATACAGTTAGATACATAAATATAGAATACAGCAAAAAAGTCAGTTTATTATTAACTGATTTCATTGAACAAATGTTCTGCTTTTCATCTCGTCCGCACACGTTAAAATACACGTATCTTCATATCACATATCTTCAATTAAATTATTAATATCTGGATGACCGAGCCTTGCCCGTATTTTCTTGTTAGTGTGTTTTGGAAGATATATTTACATACATACATATCATCACGCCATATCCCTTGCAGGGTAGGCAGAGAGAACAGAGTGCCAGAGAACTCTATTTCTGCATACTTCACTCGCTTCTTCAACATTCATAACTCTCTTCATACACGCTCGCCGGTTTCGGAGACTCTTGACTCCACCTTCCTCCAGTACATGACCGATCTGGTCTAGGTAGGTTAGTCTCGGTCTCCCTCGGTACCTACATCCTTCCACTTTCGCATTGTATATCTTCTTAACAAGACGTTCGTTCGGCAGTCTTTCCACATGTCCGAACCATCGGAGCATTCCCTTTCGCATCTTTACACCAATACTATCTTTCATACCTACTCGCTCTCTTACGTCGTCGTTACGAATGCGGTCGGTCAGCCTAACTTCACAGATTTTCCGCAGAGATCGCATTTCGACCGCATTAATTTTACTTTCATACTCTTTTCTGCATACCCAACTCTCGCTTCCATACAGTAATGTTGGGACAAGCACTGCGTTATGTATTGCTACACGTGCCTTCTGGCTGAGGTGGTGGCTGCCGAGGAGTTGCCCCAACGCTCCGTTCACTCTATTGCCCGCATTCACTCTTCGCTCTATATCAGTGGCGTACCTTCCATCTCGGCTAAATCCACATCCAAGATATACAAATTCATCCACTTGCTCTAGTACATCATTACCTATTGTTACTTTTACATCTGTTCTGGCTTCATCTCTTTCAAAGACCATTATTTTGATTTTGCTCACATTCACGCGTAGACCCCTTTTCTTACAATCTTCTGTCATTGTGTCGACTAGGGTCTGCAGGTCAGTCGCTGACTGTGCCAGCAGGACTGAATCATCTGCATAAAGCAGAGCAGTGACCACTGAGTCGCTCATCTGGACTCCCACATTCATATCGTTCAACCTTTGGAGACATTTATCCAGATATATGATAAACAGCCTGGCTGACAGAACGCACCCCTGCTTAACGCCGATATCGACGTCAAACCAAGGCGACATTCCATCATCCAGCCGCACACAGGCTCTACAGCCAATGTAACTGGACTGCACAGCCTGTAGCAGTTTACCGTTAATACCATACTCCGGTAAAATGTCCCAAAGTTCCTTTCGTACAACCGTGTCAAATGCTCTCTCCAGATCCACAAAACTGCAGAAAACCCTCTGACCTAGAGCCAGATGCTTCTCGACAATGTTGCGCAGAGAGAACACTTGATCCATGCATCCCCTTCCACTCCTGAAACCTCCTTGCGTCTCACACAGTAAACCATCGGACACCATCCTCATTCTCCTTTCAATAATTTTACCATACACTTTTGCTGCCAAACTGGTCAAGCTTATGGCTCTGTAATTTGCGCAGTCATAACGTGAACCCTTGTTTTTAAACAAAGGCACAATGACTGCGCTATTCCAGTCCCCGGGAACCATTCCCGAGCTCCAACATAAATTGAGGAGCAACAGGAACGCCTCCCAGATACAGGAGCCACCAAGTTTGATCATCTCGGCAGACACCATATCAATGCCCGCTGCCTTACCATTTTTTAAACTTCTTATCACCCATTCAACTTCATCCATACTGATGCCATCGGAGGACGCCGTCGCCGAATGTTGATCTACTAGACCACATGCGACATCGGCGCCAACCGTAGCATCCGCATACATATCGCCAAAATATTCACTCCATCGGCTTAACACGTCATGTGTTTGTGTAAGAATGTCTCCACCTTTAGACCTTATTTTATTCATTCTGAAGGCTGACCAACCACGCCGAGACTTCTTCACCTCCCTCCAAAAGAGTTTGGTGTTACCCTCGAAGTTTTTAGTCAGTCTTCTGCACTCATACTTGCTCTATCACGTTTCTCTTTCACTAAGGCCTTGGTGTCATTCTTACATTGCCGATATATTTCTTTCTTCTGTTCAGTCATACTGTCATTCAGATTCAAAGAAGAGACATAGTCCAGCCACGCTTTCTTCTTTTGCTCTACGGAAGCTTCAACTTCCGTATCCCACCATGCATCACCATTTGTTTTTCTATGCTTCTTTGTACTTCCACATACTTCTTTCGCTGTATCTACCATACTCTCTTTCAATACTCTCCAGCATTCTTCAATGTCCGATTGCGGCTGGCTTGCCATCGTCAGCCGTTCTCGGGCACTCTCTGCATACTTTTCTCCTACACACTCTTCTTGCAACCTTTCAACCTTTATTCTTTCAAGCCCTCCGAATTGGACACGCTCTCGCCAGTGCCTCCACTTTCTGAACAGACCACTAAATCTCGCAATAACGAGATAGTGGTCCGTATCGACTGTGGGGCCCCTATAGGCTCTTGCGTCCAATATTTTGCTTTGGAGACGACTGTCTACCAAAATTAAATCTATTATACTTTTCTGTTCATTCCTTCTCCATGTATACATATGGATGTCCTTATGTTGGAAAAATGTGTTTGACACAATAAGGTTTCTCTCCATGCATACATCCGCTATGAGCCTACCTGCGTCGTTCACTCTCTTATAACCAAATGGACCAAGTACGTCCTCATAGTCGGGACGCTTGGTCCCCACCCATCCGTTCAAATCACCGCATACAATCACGCGTTCACTGGTTTCTGCCATATCCAGAACTTCCCTAACATTGTCCCAAAACTTCTCTAGGTCTGATGCCACCGAGGATCCTACGGGAGCATATGCTACAACCATGAATACCTTGGTGACACCTAGTTTTATACGGACCCAAAAAAGTCTGGGATCATACATTCCGTAATCCTTCACACCTGAGGCCAAGCGAAAGGACAACAGCACTTCTATCCCCATGCTGGCTCGATCGCTCTGTGGTACACCAGACCACAGAGCCATTCCGCCACCAGGAAGACCGTAGGCGTCGCTGCCCTTTCGCTTGGTCTCTGTTACACAGAGCACGTCTAGCTGTTTGTCCGCCATGACGGATATCAGCTCGTGCAACTTACCTTCCACACAACCTCTTACATTCCACGTGCCCACCCGGCACTCTGCTCTCCTCGACTCGCCTGACTGGGCAAGGCGTGCTGGGTGGCGGCCCCCAGCGCCGCAACTGCCTAAGTTCGTACCGACGGGGGCGAGCCGGTACGCGTCGCCTCCGGGGGACGCCCTAACCAGCATTGCGGTACGCATATCGAGCCGGATTAGCAGTCTAATTAGACTGGCAGGGGACGCGAACGAGCACGCTCCGGACTATGCCCCCTACTAACTAACAAAATAATAAATAATAAAATATAAATAAATACTAACAAAATAAGTATTAAAAAAACTAAAATATTAAAGAATCAACTGTTAGGCGGTACGAAGTTCGCAGGGGCTGCTCATAGTCTACCAATAATTTAAATTACAGACCGAGTCTTCCCGTGAGTATAGCGGGTGTGCATGACCAGGGTGATATTGCTTACCTATTTTGTGAGCACTTTAGAGTTCAATCGCCATTAGAACATGTGACGTCGTTGCCTAGATTCGATTCTGTAACCGTATGCCGCGAGCAGTTTGTAACATTTAACGTGGAACACGTTATTGCTATGGACTAAATTGCGACGTGAGACACGTGTACCCGCTGAGGTGATAATGTTATATAATATTGTTACGATAATCAAATAAATCTAGTGAAGTGGGCAGACACATACTCTGCAAAGTATAGTTTGGAGTGTGGTGTGAAGCAGGGGGGCTTAACCTCTCCAGCACTCTTTAACGTATACATGAACAGTCTGATCGAGGAGCACAGCAGCACTGGTATAGGGTGTCACATTAATGGTATACACATACACATACATATCATCACGCCATATCCCTTGCAGGGTAGGCAGAGAGAACAGAGTGCCAGAGAACTCTATCTGTGCATACTTCACTCGCTTCCTCAACATTCATAATTCTCTTCATACACGCTCGCCGGTTTCGGAGACTCTTGACTCCACCTTCCTTCAGTACATGACCGATCTGGTCTAGGTAGGTTAGTCTCGGTCTCCCTCGGTACCTACATCCTTCCACTTTCGCATTGTATATCTTCTTAACCAGACGTTCGTTCGGCATTCTTTCCACATGTCCGAACCATCGGAGCATTCCCTTTCGCATCTTTACACCAATACTCTCTTTCATACCTACTCGCTCTCTTACGTCGTCGTTACGAATGCGGTCGGTCAGCCTAACTCCACAGATTTTCCGCAGAGATCGCATTTCGACCGCATTAATTTTACTTTCGTACTCTTTTCTGCATACCCAACTCTCGCTTCCATACAGTAATGTTGGGACAAGCACTGCGTTATGTATTGCTACACGTGCCTTCTGGCTGAGGTGGTGGCTGCCGAGAAGTTGCCCCAACGCTCCGTTCACTCTATTTCCCGCATTAACTTTTCGCTCTATATCAGTGGTGTACCTTCCATCTCGGCTAAATCCACATCCAAGATATACAAATTCATCCATTTAATGGTATATGTGTTAATAATATAAGCTATGCTGATGATATGGTGTTCCTGAGCCCATCAATGAGGGCTCTGAGGAAATTGATCAGAATATGTGAATCCTACGCCGATGCACACGGGCTCAAATATAATGCAGCCAAGAGTGAGATCATGTTATTTAAAGCAGGCAATAAATGTTATAGTACTATACCACCTGTCATGCTATGTAGTCAGTGGCGGCGTAAGACCTAAATTTGATGTGGGCAAGATTCATCTTACCCTCTGCTAGTGCAAGAAAACCGATTCTATAAAATGAAAAAAAAAAAGAAATAAAACACTTGACTTTAAGGAATTTTTATACGTGCAAAACCAACACCAAAATATAATGATCAACTAAGTACTACTATTAGTACTAACACCAAAGAACATGTCCAAAAATATTAAAGAAACAGAAAATTGAAATTTTTGCAAAAAAGTTTTGGCGCGTTCGCGGTTTTTAAGTAATGTATAAATTTTCGGGGCGCGAGGCCGTAGGCGCCACTGTATGTGTTACACCACTAAATATGATTAGTAAATTTAAGTACTCGGGTCTCAGCGGACCTCAAGGATAATACAGATATGGGATAGTCGCCATAAATTTTCGGCAATTTTCCTATGTATGTGCTATAAAACATCGCTTCATACCAAATTTCAAAATTCTAGGTCGACTGGAAGTACCCTTTAGGTTTTGATTCCCTTGCGAGTAGTTGCGAGTTTGAAAACATGCTTGAATTGCTATTTCATTTGATTGCGTTGACATAAAACTTTGATTGTTACAGCTTAAAGGTATTATAGACCTGAGTATTTGATATGAATTTCAATTAAATATCTCTACACGTCTACGAGGAAAAGGGTAGTAAGTTTAAAATTGTAGTAATTTGAATAACAGGATTGTGCCATCGTTTAAAACAATTCTAACTGCAACATTTGAGTATTAAGTCTGTATAATGTGTAAACAATGTCGGGTAGATGGCACACGTCTCCTTAAAGAGAAAAATATAATACGATGCGATAATTGGATGTCCTACAATAGTTCACGGTGGTGTAAGTGGCAGCACGATTGGAACGGATTTCCAATAGGTGTGGGTTCGAATCCCACTTGTGGCAACCATTTTTAGCTCATAATTGGGTTTTTATAAATATTTTTCGTTGTCTGAAAATAATGACAAAAGAATATTTTCTATGAGTAAAACCTAGCTAGATCGATTACATACCTGATCTGAATTTCGTAAACGGCTGAAAGGATTATCATGCAATTTAACATACAGGGAGTTTCGGGGGCGATTAATCGATCTGGCTAATGAAACCTATTTCATTCATAGAAAATACTGTTTTGTCAGTATTTTCAGGCAACGAAAAAATATTTTTTTGTTGGCTGAAAATTATTAAAATTTGAAGGCAAATTTTGACGCTGTCATTAAGAATAGACATATGTAGCTCAATTGGAATATTGAGCAGTCCAAGGTAATCGAGACAGCACCGGTTCAGATCCTTAGTTTCTTTTTTGTTATTTTTTGCCTTTTTAATTGTTTTTCATTATTTATTTTATTATATTATATGGAGAGATCATTTGACACGGTTGTACGAAAGGAACTTTGGGACATTTTACCGGAATATGGTATGAACGGTAAACTGCTACGGGCTGTGCAGTCCAGTTGCATGGGCTGTAGAGCCTGTGTGCGGCTGGATGATGGAATTTCGCCTTGGTTTGATGTCAATATCGGCGTTAAGCAGGGGTGCGTTCTGTCAGCCAGGCTGTTTATCATATATCTGGATAAATGTCTCCAAAGGTTGAACGATATGAATGTGGGAGTCCAGATGGGCGACTCATTGGTCACTGCTCTGCTATATGCAGATGATGCAGTCCTGCTGGCACAGTCAGTGACTGACCTGCAGACCCTAGTCGACACAATGACAGAAGATTGTAAGAAAAGGGGTCTACGCGTGAATGTGAGCAAAACCAAAATAATGGTCTTTGAAAGAGATGAAGCCAGAACAGATGTAAGAGTAACAATAGGTAATAATGTACTGGAGCAAGTTGATGAATTTGTATATCTTGGATGTGGATTTAGCCGAGATGGAAGGTACACTGATATAGAGCGAAGAGTGAATGCGGGCAATAGAGTGAACGGAGCGTTGGGGCAACTCCTCGGCAGCCACCACCTCAGCCAGAAGGCACGTGTAGCAATACATAATGCAGTGTTTGTCGCAACATTACTGTATGGAAGCGAGAGTTGGGTATGCAGAAAAGAGTATGAAAGTAAAATTAATGCGATCGAAATGCGATATCTACGGAAAATCTATAGAGTTAGAGAGAGAGAGCAAGTAGGTATGAAAGAGAGTATTGGTGTAAAGATGCGAAAAGGAATGCTCCGATGGTTCGGACATGTGGAAAGAATGCCAAACGAACGTCTGGTTAAGAATATATACAATGCGAAAGTGGAAGGATGTAGGTACCGGGGGAGACTGAGACTAACCTACCTAGACCACATCGGTCACGTACTGAAGGAAGGTGGAGACAAGAGTCGCCGAAACCGGCGAGCGTGTATGAAGAGAATTATGAATGTTGAGGAAGCGAGTGAAGTATGCAAGGATAGAGTTCTCTGGCACTCTGTTCTCTCTGCCTACCCTGCAAGGGATATGGCGTGATGATATGTATGTATGTATGTAAATATATCTTTCAAAACACACAAAAAGAAACTACCGAACGAAGCTTGGTCATCCTGATAATATGAATAAACAATACTCAATACGAGTTATTTGTTTTATAAATATTGTGAAAGTATCTTGCTAATACTGTAATTTTTACGAATAATAATAAATAATATTTCATATCTGCTGAGAGACCGAAGGGTTGAAATTAGAAGGCTCTAAAGGAACGTGGTATATTCTCCGACTAGATGGTTCGATGACCTGTGAATCGCGATGCGAATAGACAAATATACGAGTATATGTAATAATTGAAATACAGAGGTTGAAACATGCTTAGAATCGCACATTATGTGACAAAGGTGGAACCTATAATAAAAAAATTTATATGAACGTTAAACTAATCTATTTTTAAACATATTCATTTACTTACAAATTAATATCTATAATTTAATGGTGAGTTTCACATATGCGGAATGACGTCATAATGTAGAAATTTCATACAGCGAAATATATTTAACATTGTGTTAATCTATCAGAACTTGCTTCACACTATATAATGTTAATAGCAACGACGTTCAAATACTTAACACAGTAAACACGCCTACTCGAGGCCGTCTCTTTTAATCGCTAATTTATTGAATAGAACTTACTATTTTGTACGTGATCTGTACTAGAGGGAGAGCCTGTGATCGCCAGTTCTACCACATAGTATAAAGGCTAAAAAAAATTCTGTGCAAGTACCCTACAGCAGGTAAGAAGATTTGGATATTATGAATCTCGAACCGTGGTGGCTTTGGCAGGTAACAGGTAACAAAGGTGAGCATAATTGCTGCCCAAAAACATTGTAGTATAATGCGCAATTTTTTAGTATGTTCTACAGGATACTATTAGAATATCATACCATCCGTTGCAAGACACTTTTTAGGATGGTAACCCACTGCCAGACGTCTTTAAAGTTTAATAAATAATAATTCTACTTACGTCATAATATAAAATCTGAGTTTTATATATGTTACTTGGTCAACTATTCAGAGATGTTTCCCAAACGGCCAGACAGTTTCAAAGGTTCTAACACTCTCCCATACATAGTTGAAGGTCAGCTGTAGGGGCGAGCGCAGAGGCCGTTTATAAACTATATGCAATGTAAGTATAAGTAGTGAGTATGATTTATTGGTCAATACAATCGTACAAAAATATTATTTATATAAATTAAAAATATCTTTTAATTGATATCAATTTAATTATAATATAAAAAACATATATATTAATAATATGAAAAAGAACTTAATCATTATACAAGTAGTTGGCTATGTCAATTTCTTCATCGCTACTGCAATTTTTAACTTAATCATTTTCATTATAGTCTTCTTCTTCAGTTTCAGTAAAAATATAAACAAGGTAGTGAGAATTTGAACAGCTAAAAATTATTGTATAATAATTAAGATAACAAACAACTTAATACCTGATGGAGCTATTAGTGCATCAGTGACAAAGTTTGAGAGCTGATCTCCATCGATCCATTTGAAATAATATTTGTTATCTTTGCGTACCCAACCATTATTTTCTGGCTGGTATACGCTAGGATGTTTTAAGTGGGTATTATTCCAAATAGTGGATATCTAATTAGCTCATAGAAAGTGTTGTACCAGCTCGCTTTTAATAGTGGTAGACTACTGCATCGAAATTCCGTAACTTCTTGATGTTAAAAGCTTCGTTGACATCAGACTCTGTATTGTATTCCTTCCTTCCTTAAAACTTTTCATCCCCCTTTACAACCTTTTTTTTTGCATTAAAAAGTAGACTATATCCTTTATCAGGCTCTAGACTATCTGTGTACCAAATTTCATTTAGATCGGTTTAGTAGTTTTGACGTGAAAGAGCGACAGACAGGCAGAGTTACTTTCGCATTTATAATATTAGTAAGGATAGTAAGGATTCATCATTGAAACTCAACTCAGCATCTTAAAATGCCGTATACACTTTGTAAAAAAAGTATACAGAAAATATATAACTTTCATTTAGTTAAAAGTGTTATGGCCACCGAAGACAAAGATCGGGTAGCGATGGCCCGCTCGCACGGCGAAGAGAGATATTTGCATGGTGGGTCTATGGGGTTGCGCGCCGCCTCTTCCGTCATCCCGGACCGGTTTGGCGGGGCGCGACCATCTCCATAGCCCACTGCAAAAAAAAAGGTAAAAGTGTTGTACTAAAGGGATAGAAAAATTTATTGATGAAATCTAAATTAATGTTATGCTCGCAGTTGAAATGTCGAGCATAGCTAGATTATGGCGATCACTATGTTGGCATGCACAATCCACGCCTTTTTTTGGCTGCGTGCTGCGGCACGTCGCTCAAGGAGAGGGTACCCCTCAGGAGGTATTTCGTCGGGCCGGCCACTGACGACAAGTTCACGCTGCTCCAGAGGCCGGTCCAACGACGAAGGCGAGGTTCACGGGTGGGTTACGTGTGTGCGTGCTTACGCCCCTCTGTCGCTCGGACGGAGTGGTGCGAGGAGTGCGCCGACCGTAGACCACGACAAAAAAAAATCAGTACAGTTGATTAAACAATAATTTCGAATTCTTAATATATTAAAGGTTGTTAACGACAATATCCCTTTGATTACTTTATAAACCAAATCTGAATAATTAAAACAGAGGACGTCCTTGTACTGCAGTGGAGGTATTCCCTTATAAAAGAGCGCGCTCCTTATTTTACATTCAGTTTATTCTCGAACATAACTCGGTAAAAGCTGTTAAGATTATGACTATTATCAGTTAGTGTCTTTGATTACGTCTCGATCAAAAGCTTCCAAGTATATGTTGATTTATTCAGTGCAATCTGTTTCTGACATGACTCAGCGCAAAGCTTCTAGCTGTTTTAGTTTACCAAGTCAATCTACCTCAGTACACACAACTCATCCCAATACAGAATATTCAAGAGATTAAATATTAAAATAAATTTATGATTAAAAGTTATATAAAAAGAACATATTAAATTCAAAGTTATAATTTAAATTGTTTTGTTTTATACACTATTACAACATGTCCTGTTTATATTTTGATTTTTCACGTTTAAAGGCTTTTTATAGTTAATAATCATCATCATTTCAGCTCACATACGACCCACTGCTGAGCCTCTTCCGTAATGGTAGGGAAATTCACCGCATTTACCACGCTGGTCAGGCGTGTTGGTATACGGTTTTGTTTCCAGTTTTCCTTCTCTTGCATAGATGTTATATGCATTTTATAACCCTTAGTCATCTCTTACGATCACCCATTACCCATTACGGGTAAGACAGGGAGTGGTGAATTGTATTCTTACTCCGTCACCACACGGATAATTTTCATTTTTTATAGTTACGACGCCTTAATTCTCAAAAAACGTTACTTTTGTTTTAAGTATCTAATATCTTACATTATCTCCAAATAATAAGAATCAGCATTATGTACATCAAATATCTTAAAATATATATTTTAGTTGACAGGCAATATTGTCAAGTTCTAGAGTTTAATAAATGCAATGTTAGATCAAAAGAAAAAAAAATACCTGTATCATTGCCTATTTCTCGCATACATTAGCATGACAAATTTAGAATATTCAATTAAGCTGTTAAAAGTTATTTCATTTTTAAATGTTTAAATCAAAAGTTACATCTTATAATGATCTTTACTAGAGTTCTCTATAATCCGATTATGACAGTTTATTTGGTCCAGCTCTATTAAGGGAGGTTGGTTCTCCTGCCAAAGCCGGGACGGCCCCCGGATTTGCCGTCGGCCTACAGGCCCATTGTGCTCCTGGACGATGTGGGTAAGCTGCTGGAGCGTGTCCTCGCTGCCCGCATCGTCCAGCACCTCGAGGAGGTGGGGCCCGATCTGTCGGACGGTCAATTTCGGTATCGGAGGGGGCGTTCGACCATCGGGGCCCTGCTACGCCTGAGGCAGACGGCCGAGGAGGCTGTCGCCGGCAAAGGAGTGCTGTTGGCGGTGTCGTTGGACATCGCCAACGCCTTCAATAGTCTGCCATTCAACTGCATCAGGGAGGCGCTTCGGTTCCATGGAGTGCCCCTCTACCTCAGGCGGCTGGTGGCAGACTATTTGGAGGGGCGCAGTGTTCTCTACGCGAGCCCCGCAGGGGACATTGTGCGGACGCCCATGTCGTGCGGTGTTCCGCAGAGGTCGGTTCTGGGGCCGACTCTGTGGGACATCGGTTACGACTGGGCGTTGAGAGGGAGTCTCCCCCCCGGGCTGAGCGTTATTTGCTATGCTGACGACACGCTCGTCACAGCCCGGGGCAGGACACTCGAAGAGGCGGCGAGCCTGGCCACTCTCGGCACCGAGGAGATGGTCAGGCGAATTGAGGCGCTGGGGCTCAGGGTGGCCCTAAACAAGACGGAGGCCCTACTATTCCATGGGCCCCGTGTGAGGCTGCCCATCGGCGCCTCGTTAGTCGTCAACTCCATCCACATCAGTATCCAGGCCCATATGAGGTACTTGGGTCTGGTGCTCGACGGGCGATGGTGGTTCCGGGAGCATTGCCGTCAAATTGCTCCCCGGCTGGTCGGCGCGGCGTCCGCCCTTTCTTGGCTCATGCCGAACGTGGGCGGACCCAGTTTCGAGGGCCGACGGCTGTATGCGGGGGTGATCCGCTCAATGGCCATGTACGGCGCACCCGTGTGGACGAGGGCTCTGAACGCCCAGCTCAGGGCGGTGCTGTGGAGGCCACAGCGAGCCATGGCGGTCAGAGCCATTCGCGGGTACCACACGGTGTCTACCGAGGCGGCATGCCTATTGGCCGGGACACCCCCGTGGGACCTAGAGGCGGAGATGCTCTCCGACCTCTACCGGCGGGTTACCTCAATGCGCGAAGAGGGTGGCTCCCCATCGTTCAACAAGATAGCCACCTGGCGCGAGGACGCCCGCCGAGAAGTCATCGCCCGTTGGGCTACGCGGCTGGAGAGGCCTAGACACGGTGTTATTACCGTTGAGGCCCTCCGGCCCGTACTGATGGAGTGGATGGAGCGGCGGCACGGAGTCCTCTCTTTCCGGTTGGTGCAGGTCTTGTCGGGGCATGGTTGCTTCGGCAAGTACCTGCACACGGTCGTGCGGAGGGAGTGGACTCCGTCCTGCCACCATTGCAGTAGCGACGAGGACACGGCGCAACATACGCTCGAGGTATGTTCGGGCTGGGACGGGCAGCGCTGTGACCTCGTCGCTGTCATCGGTGCCGACCTGACGCTGCCGGCTGTTGCGTGAGCGATGGTCGACAGCGTCAGGAATTGGGACGCGGTCGCCGCCTTCTGTGAGGCTGTCATCTCGCAGAAGGAGGCGGCGGAACGGACCCGGGAGGATTCCCGTGACCCGGGCCGCCGCCCGCGGCCGGGACGGCGCAGGCGCGAGTACCTGCGCCTGATGCCGCCCTAACCGAGGCTTCGGGTGATCGGACCGGGGAATTGTCCGGTCACCCGACGTGAGGCCACCGCGTGAGGACGACGCCTTGATGGCGTAAGCTGTCGGGGCGTCGACAGGAGAGGAGCCCGAGAGGGCATACCGCCGAGCGAGCCACCGAAGACAAAGATCGGGTACCGGTGGCCCGCTCACACGGCGAAGAAGAGGTGCTTGCAGGGTGGGTCAATGGTGTTGCGCGCCGCCTCTTCCGTCACCCCGGACCGATTTGGCGGGGTGCAACGTCCATAGCCCACCGGAAAAAAAAAAAAATAATCTCTATTATATATCTTATATGATTGTATTGATTTTATTATATTATACTATTAATACTTTTACTGTAAGTTTACTGTAAGTCCAAATCTCTAGATATTTGCAATGCCGTTTCTTATTTAACAGTAACTTGTGTCACCATTCTTAATTAGATTCTATTTTGGCCAAATAAAACATCACCCGAATACTTCTAAACGAATTATCTGGAAATTTTGCAAGCATAATCTAAAGGCGCTAATTCATTCTATAATTTAATAAAAAATTATTGCCTTTTCAAAACTAAAATACAAACAAGAAATTAAAGATAAAAGAACTTGGCTTAGCTTTTTAATCTCTTTAAGTACATATTTATTGTATTGTGTACGCTGTTTGTGTACGCGCGTGCGTGTATGCGTGTGCGCGCACGTGCACTTGCATATGTGCGAGTGTGTATGTGCGAGCGTGCGTACGTACGTGCGTCTGTGTGTGCGTGCGTGCGTGCGCGTGCGCTTGTGCAAATGTGTGCGAGTGTGTATGGGCGTGTGTGTGCGTGTACGTATATGTATGGATGTGTATGCGCGTATGTGCGTGGGCGTGTTTACCAGGGCCACAGTTAGGTCCGTGACTATAAAATAGCCTGCCTCCCCCTCAAAAAGAGTTATTTGATTAGTTAAAGTGTCATTTCGATTTTTATTTTGTTGGCCTTGTAACTTGCACTTGTTAAATGACGCCTGCAGTAGGAAGAAAAGGAGGCTCAATAAAACATTAAAATTATACATGAAAAAACGTTTCATTGGTTAAAAAAAGAGCATAACCCAATAACTTTATTTTTTTTTTTGCAGTTGATATGTGTGTAGAGAACTGCAACTACGAATCTGACGACTAAGTGTAGAACGGATTTACATACACTAGATGGACTTGTGTGGGGTCCGCTAGCAACACTCAAGTAGACAGCATACATAGGAAGTCGTTGAATGCCGTCTGCATTAGTTTGGATCGCTTAACGCGGCTTTCTCTTATGCAGGATTCAGGTCGCTGTCCAGCGACGTACAATTAAAAGCTTATAATCAAAGCTAACAGATATCAGCGAAATAAAATATTTACATACACAATAAGAGGAACTAAAAGGAGAGTACTTTCAGTCTAATTAATATGTTCATACCTGTCTTAATATTCAGTCTGAGCATCCTATTTAGACTCATAGTGCCACCTTTATATAATCATACGAAGAAAAGAAGAGTAATGTCCATTACAAAGGATGCCAAATCAACGACATTAGCAGTGCCTCATTTATATTCAAATAGAACAGGTGAACAAGAGGTGAGATTTTCTCACGAAAATTACGGATCGCAAACAGGAATGAAACTCGTTGCGAGGTGCAACTTTATTTTATTGCATATTGAATCAAGCAGAAGAAACAAAATAACATAGGAAACCGACATAAATGTGTTTTAAAATGTAAATGTATATTTTTTTAACATATTTTCCAGAATACTACCGAGTAGCACATAACATGGTGGTCATTTAAAGTTACAATTGTTCATTGAAACGCATTAAAATGTAACAGATTTTATGATATTCATCATCATCATCATTTCAGCCCATATATGTCCCACTGTTGGGCTCAGGCCTCATCCATAATGGAAGGGTAATTGACCTACAATACCACGTTGGTCAGACGTGTTGGTATAGGGTTTTGTTTCGAGTTTTCCTTGCCTCGCATAGATGTTATATGCATTTTATATCCTTTAGTCGTCTCGTACGATCACCCACGGGTAAGATAGGGGGGTGGTGAATTGTAACACACGGAAATTATGTTATTAACCATATTAATTAATATTCTAATCGTTAAAAAATCTAATAGATTAAAGTATATGTTATCTTTCCTTGTGGTGAGGGTGTAAGATCACATTATCACACCTTCCATTCCCGTGGATGATCGTATAATATGATTAAGTGACATAAGTAGATATGTTACTACAACGAAAATATTTAATTGAAACCCTTTACTAACGTAGTATAATAGGTCATTTTTTCTGATTTTGGCGGAGGCTCGAGACCAACAGTACAAGACTGAAGACTTGAGCCTTATAGCCTCATGTTAATTATTATTAATGTAATTCGAAATATACCTAGGTAATGATATAAAGTCTAAGGATTATATTTCTTAACTAGCTTTTGCCCGCGACTTCGTCCACGCAGAAGTTATCTCTGACAGAGTTAAATAGAAAAAGCAATGCAAGGTGTTGAAGGTTTATCGCTACTTCGCTAGGACGATAATCAACAGCGTCAGAAACTGGGATGCGGTCGCCGCCTTCTACGAGTTAGTTGTCTAACGGAATTAGGCAATAGGTTGGGTCCGAGAGAAAATACTCTAGTTTGACACGCTCTACCTTCGGTGCTTTGGGCGGCGCAAGCGTAAGTACCGGTATCGAGGTTCACTGCATGAGGGCTTCGACTCGAGATGATACCCGGTTGCGGTGGCCCGCCGCACAACGTAGATGTACGTGTACGGCGCGCGTGTGTCTATATACCATAGCTGGTCACTAAAGAAAAAGATGGTTCAAAGTTCTATTCATTCTACAAATTATATTGCCATACTATTTATGTTATGACCATGGGAAAATTTAATTATCGCCACCCTTTATTTGACTGTTTTGTTTCACCAGCAGAGTTGCGACCTCGTTACATATGATTTATTATTTAAGTCAGCGGCGATGGGGGCCGCCACCCATCACGCCTTGCCCAGTCAGGCGAGTGGAGGAGAGCAGAGTGCCGGGTGGGCACGTGGAATGTAAGAGGTTGTGTGGAAGGGAATTTGCACGAGCTGATATCCGTCATGGCGGACAAACAGCTAGACGTGCTCTGTGTAACAGAGACCAAGCGAAGGGGCAGCGACGCCTGCGATCTTCCTGGTGGCGGGATGGCTCTGTGGTCTGGTGTACCACAGAGCGATCGAGCCAGCATGGGGGTAGGAGTGCTGTTGTCCTCTCGCTTGGCCTCAGGTGTGAAGGATTATGGAATGTATGATCCCAGACTTCTTTGGGTCCGTATAAAACTAGGTGTCACCAAGGTATTCATGGTTGTAGCATATGCTCCCGTAGGATCGTCGGTGGCATCAGACCTAGAGAAGTTTTGGGATAATGTTAGGGAAGTTCTGGATATGGCAGAAACCAGTGAACGCGTGATTGTATGCGGAGATTTGAACGGATGGGTGGGGACCAAGCGTCCCGACTATGAGGACGTACTTGGTCCATTTGGTGATAAGAGAGTGAACGACGCAGGTAGGCTCATAGCTGATGTATGCATGGAGAGAAACCTTATTGTGTCAAACACATTTTTCCAACATAAGGACATCCATATGTATACATGGAGAAGGAATGAACAGAAAAGTATAATAGATTTAATTTTGGTAGACAGTCGCCTCCGAAGCAAAATATTGGACGCAAGAGCCTACAAGGGCCCCACAGTCGATACGGACCACTATCTCGTTCTTGCGAGATTTAGTGGTCTGTTCAGAAGGTGGAGGCACTGGCGAGAGCGTGTCCACTTCGGAGGGCTTGAAATAATAAAGGTTGAAAGGTTGCAAGAAGAGTGTGTAAGAGAAAAGTATGCAGAGGGTGTCCGAGAACGGCTGACGATGGCAAGCCAGCCGCAATCGGACATTGAAGAATGTTGCAGAGTATTGAAAGAGAGTATGGTAGACACAGCGAAAGAAGTATGTGGAAGTTCAAAGAAGCATAGAAACACAAATGGTGATGCATGGTGGGATGCAGAAGTGGCAGCTTCCGTAGAGCAAAAGAAGAAAGCGTGGCTGGACTATGTCTCTTCTTTGAATCTGAATGACAGTATGACTGAACAGAAGAAAGAAATATATCGGCAATGTAAGAATGACACCAAGGCCTTAGTGAAAGAGAAACGTGATAGAGCAAGTATGAGTGCAGAAGATAGGCTGACTAAAAACTTCGAGGATAACACCAAACTCTTTTGGAGGGAGGTGAAGAAGTCTCGGGGTGGTTGGTCAGCCTTCAGAATGAATAAAATAAGGTCTAAAGGTGGAGACATTCTAACACAAACACAAGACGTGTTAAGCCGATGGAGTGAATATTTTGGCGATATGTATGCGGATGCTACGGTTGGCGCCGGTGTCGCATGTGGTCTAGTAGATCAACATTCGGCGACGGCGTCCTCCGATGGCATCAGTATGGATGAAGTTGAATGGGCGATAAGAAGTTTGAAAAATGGTAAGGCAGCAGGCATTGATATGGTGTCTGCCGAGATGATCAAGCTTGGTGGCTCCTGTGTCCGGGAGGCGTTCCTGTTGCTCCTCAATTTATGTTGGAGCTCGGGAATGGTTCCCGGGGACTGGAATAGCGCAGTCATCGTGCCTTTTTTTAAAAACAAGGGTTCACGTTATGACTGCGCAAATTACAGAGCCATAAGCTTGACCAGTTTGGCAGCAAAAGTGTATGGTAAAATTATTGAAAGGAGAATGAGGATGGTGTCCGATGGTTTACTGTGTGAGACACAAGGAGGTTTCAGGAGTGGAAGGGGATGCATGGATTAAGTGTTCTCTCTGCGCAATATTGTGGAGAAGCATCTGGCCCTAGGTCAGAGGGTTTTCTGCAGTTTTGTGGATCTGGAGAGAGCATTTGACACGGTTGTACGAAAGGAACTTTGGGACATTTTACCGAAGTATGGTATTAACGGTAAACTGCTGCAGGCTGTGCAATCCAGTTACATGGGCTGTAGAGCCTGTGTGCGGCTGGATGATGGAATGTCGCCTTGGTTTGACGTCAATATCGGCGTTAAGCAGGGCTGCGTTCTATCAGCCAGGCTGTTTATCATATATCTGGATAAATGTCTCCAAAGGTTGAATGATATGAATGTGGGAGTCCAGATGGGTGGCTCAGTGGTCTCTGCTCTGCTTTATGCAGATGATGCAGTCCTGCTGGCACAGTCAGCGACTGACCTGCAGACCCTAGTCGACACAATGACAGAAGATTGTAAGAAAAGGGGTCTACGCGTGAATGTGAGCAAAACCAAAATAATGGTCTTTGAAAGAGATGAAGCCAGAATAGATGTAAGAGTAACAATAGGTAATGATGTACTAGAGCAAGTGGATGAATTTGTATATCTTGGATGTGGATTTAGCCGAGATGGAAGGTACACCACTGATATAGAGCGAAGAGTGAATGCGGGAAATATAGTGAACGGAGCGTTGGGGCAACTTATTTATTTATTTATTTATTATAAATCAATTTTTACATATTAATGGTACATAGCCCCACAAAACCGTGTTATCGGTTTGACTGTGGGATCGAAGACTCTCTATATATATAATTATAATAAGATCTACGTAACAACTAAACAAATTTTAATTAATTTTAACGTACATACATACACACGCACACACACACACACACACACACACACACACACACACACACACACACACACACACACACACACACACATACCCAGCAAGATACATGTATCAATCATGACGATATGATATTGTCATGATTGGTTCATGTAATATTTTTTGAGTTTATTTTTAAAGATTACCTTATTTTTTTCATGGCGGATGTCTACTGGCATATTATTTAAAAGGTAAGGTAGACGCTTTTTTAATGTTCTGTCACCGAAGTAGTTGGTAACTCGGGGGACATTAAATCTGCCTGCAGTCATCGAGCGCGTATTATAATCGTTATGTATATATGTTAGATTAAGCCCTTGACTGCCGTGATTATTTACGGATAGTAAAAATTTATGTTTTAAACTAATTGGTAATATATTACATAATGAAAATAGTTTTTTGTAGTCACCTTACAACTGTTTTTAACTTTTTTGTTCACAAGAAGTTTAAGAAATCTAATTTGTAGCATCTCTAATTTATTTAAGTTTGTTTTACTTGTTAATCCGTATCAGTCAAGGGCGTAATTAAAGATAGAATCAACTAATGCCATGTATATACATCTAAGAGTATCTTTAGGAACTTTATAACTTATGTGGTAAAATTTACTTAAAATTATTCTTAACTTATTGCTTATGTAATCTACATGTTGTGACCATAAGAAATGTTCATCTATTTTCATACCGAGGTATGATACATAATCAACTTTTTTAATGGGATCACAATTGCAAGTCAAATATCTGTCATGGATGCATGAGAATTTATGAGTGAATAGATGTAAAGAAGAGTCTTGTATGCGTAGATATGGTGAATGAATGAGTAATAGTTGCGTTTTTTCTTCATTCAACATAATGCCATTGTCATGCGACCACTTCACTACAGCATCTATGTCTAGCTGAACGAGTTCGTAAACTTTATCTATATCAGTGCCAGCGCGCAGCATGCACAGGTCATCCGCGTACATATATGCCGAGCAGTACCGTATGACATCGCACAGGCTGTTCACGTGCATGAGGTAGCAGATAGGTCCACATCCTGATCCCTGTGCTACTCCACGGTGCACCGGTATACTGTCGCTAAATGAGTCTCCTAGTTTAACGCTATAGGACCGCGCCGTGAGATAGTCGCGGAACCATTGGTTCAGCGGCTGTCCCACCCCGCATTCCGCCATCGCATTAAGTAGTGTATCCGTTTGTAATGTATCGAACGCTTTTTTAAAATCAAAAAATATTGCAACCACAAACTGTTTATCGCCTAAATAGGTATTAATATCATTAGTAAATTTTGCTAGTAACGTATTAGTACTTTTACCTTTCTGAAAACCGTGTTGACATTCATTTATTACATTATTCTTTTGTAGATAGTTTCTTAGTTGATTAACAATACACTTTTCAATAATTTTATCTACGCTTGACAATATAGCAATAGGTCTATAATTCGATACGTTCTTTTTATCTCCTTTTTTGTGTATAGGCCGGATAATAGCCTCTTTTAACTTACTAGGGAATTTATGATTTGTAATAGATAAATTGATCAACTTTGAAAGGACTAAGCTTACCTTATCTATGAGGAACTTTAAATCGCACATACGTATACAATCCGAGCCTGGTGATTTGTTTACATTCATGTCTTTAATTATATATTTAATGTCTGACGAGGTAACATGGTTCCATCTCATACTAGTGTTAGATAAATTAACGTATGACTTCCTGTCGATAAAATTCTCATTACAAATGTGTTTTATATCGTCTATTTCCTTACGAAAGTTCACAGCGAATTTATTACATATATCTTTCTCACTACCCTGCATTTTATAATTTGAAAGTATCGACGCATCGAGTGACTGTCTAGTACTCCCCATTATAATGTTAATTTTCTCCCAAACTTTTTTCATATTCTTATTACATTCTGATATACTATTTTTTAAATATACATTTTTACTTTTATTAATAGCTTTCTGACACTTATTTCTATATTTAGTATAGTTTAGACGTTTTAACATATTCTTTGGTTCATTACTCCATATTTCAAATAACCTATCTTTCTCTTGTATCATACATTTTAGATTATTATTAATCCAGCCCTTATTATTCCTATTGGTATCAGAAATATTTTTATAAGTATAACATTCATTATAAATATTTATAAATAACTGTATAAAAGCGTTATGTAAAGCAATTGGGCATTCAATTGACAACAGGTTATCAAAATCAATTTTTAATAATTTTTGTCGCACCTTTTTATTGTCTAATACTCGCTTGGTAATTCCGGGAATTGCCGTAGCCGGCGCAATCGCGCTAGAGCGAGACAGCGTTTGCGGTGATGCGCGCTTCCATTCAATTACCGCGGCAATTAGATAATGATCAGATATTTTGCGTGTTATTACGGCTGAATCTATTGATACGTTAGTCGACGACTTCTCGGCAGCCACCACCTCAGCCAGAAGGCACGTGTAGCAATACATAACGCAGTGCTTGTCCCAACATTACTGTATGGAAGCGAGAGTTGGGTATGCAGAAAAGAGTATGAAAGTAAAATTAATGCGGTTGAAATGCGATCTCTTCGGATAATCTGTGGAGTTAGGCTGACCGACCGCATTCGTAACGACGACGTAAGAGAGTGAGCAGATATGAAAGAGAGTATTGGTGTAAATATGCGAAAGGGAATGCTCCGATGGTTCGGACATGTGGAAAGAATGCCGAACGAACGTCTGGTTAAGAAGATATACAATGCGAAAGTAGAAGGATGTAGTTACCGAAGGAGACCGAGACTAGATCTACCTACCAGACCAGATCGGTCAGGTACTGAAGGAAGGTGGAGTCAAGAGTCTCCGAAACCGGCGAGCGTGTATGAAGAGAATTATGAATGTTGAGGAAGCGAGTGAAGTATGCAGAGATAGAGTTCTCTGGCACTCTGTTCTCTCTGCCTACCCTGCAAGGGATATGGCGTGATGATATGTATGTATGTATTATTTAAGTTATAGAGTGAACATTTTTGAAGCTAAACTTAACCTGTATCTTAAAACATCAGGCAAGACCCTATTGCTGTCTACTATGTGTATCGTATCAGCTCTCACGCCGGCACTGGTCGCCACAACAGCACTGGTGCGGGATTGATGGAGAGGGAGAGAGAAACACGTGTTTATTTATTTTTACCGAAGAATATTTGTACGTAATTTGAAAAGAATCGACAATGAAATTTTCTCCCCATATACACTTTGCCGCTTTGTTAAAACCCCTTAGGGGTGGAATTACTAAAATCCTTTCATATTGAATCTCTATGTCATAAATAAAAACGTGCTTCAAAATTTAATATTTCTAGCTTTAATAGTTTCGGCTTGGCGGCAATGAGTCGATCAACCCGTTTCACAGTCCTAATTTACACAACCAGAGGGTGAAAGTTGACAAATGCCGGATATTACCCTAGAATATTTGATTCGACTCGTAATTTGAAAACAATCAATAAATATTTTTTCTCTCCATACAAACCTTGCCACTCTGCTCCACCCCCGTAGGGGGTTAATCTCGTAAAATCCTTTCTTAGTAAATCTATACGTCATATAAAGAAACCACTGTCAACATTTCAAGTTGCCAGCTTCAATGATATCGGCTTGGGACTAATGATTTAATGAGACGTCCAACCCGCTTTGCAGGCCTAATTTACACCCCCCCAGGGTGAAAATCAAGGGGTACGATGCCAGAAACCTCCGCGTGGTGTACCCTGGGTGCGGGCGACAGTCCCCCAGATCCCTCTGTTGAATTGTCGCCCGTAGCGAATCTCTGGCGCGAGGGGGGGTTCCCCAGCAATGGGTTGAGCCCCAATTCGCTCCTGACCCTCTAATTGTAGAGGGTACAGGACGCGAAATCTCGGACGGGCCCGGTCATTCATTAATTTGAGGGCTGGGCAGGCTTATGCCACCGCCGACATATCGTAAACCTGATATCTTGCTTCAAGACATATTGTCGTGAGGCGTAGTTTCAGGAGCGAGGGTCTTGGCTTAACCGCCCGGACCGCGAGGAAGACAACCTCTATAAAGAATTCGACATTCGAATTCGGAAATTACCCAGAATCCTAAGTTCTGGCGTGCGGCGAGAGGATGCATGGCAGATGGGGTATTCTGTTCCTAGCACGCTCCAGCCAGGGTACCGGCCGACCCCCTGGTTGGTAAATGTAGGCTTGCCCGGGTACAGGGATCTCTGCCCGGGTCGACCGTTAGTTCTCCCATACTCGTGGGAATCAAATGGATTTGCCTAAAAACTCTCTACCAGACGGGAATCCAGCGGATTCCCACATCACGGCCTTGTCAAGCCAACGTAAAACTGACAACGACGCCTCGTCCTCAGGACTTGAGGCGTCCGCCGAGGGCCCGGCACAGACCAAGGAGGCCCCAAAGACGAAGAGGCGTGGGAGGCCCCCGAATAGGGGGAAGGCTTCCGGCGCCAAAAAGCGACAGGCGGAGCGGGAGGAGCGGCTGGCTCTCAGGGAGGCTACCACCGCTGGACCCCAAGATGATGGCGGCGGATCTACTGCAGGGCCGTCAATGGACGAGGGCGACAGTAGTGTCGCAGAGCCGTCCAAAGATGAGGGCAGTGGATCTGCCGAAAAAATGGACGAGGGCGATTCCGCAGAGCCGTCCAAGAAAGTCAGCGGGTCGGTTGAGGAAACCGCCCCCGCCAGGTCATCACCGCATCTTGCAGCGGCGGTCCTGACTGTCAGGGTGGAGGCCCTCCCCTCGAAAATGCGGAAGCGCCCCCTGAGCAAGGAGGGCAGCTCGGGCGCCGATTCTGAGGGGAGCGTGGTGATCATGCCTCCCCCTAAAGTGCCGGCGTCTCGCAGAGGGCGAGGAGCCGCGACGACGGGCAGGACGACTCATTCCCCGGCCGGCGGAATGCATAGAGTGGCGGAGGCTGGTAGGCGGGCCGACAACGAGGCGGCTGCCGCGAGGGTGCTGGGGGTGTTGTCCGGCATCCCTCCCACCGAAGTGGCGGCCGCTGGTGCCCGCACGAGTGCCCCAGCCGCGAACGTGGAGGCCCTGCAGGCCGAAAACGCCCGCCTTGGTGGCGAGGTGTCAGGCCTGCGGGCCCAGAACCGCCGTTTGGAGTCAGAGTTGGCCGCGGTACGGAGGACCAACCGCCTCCTTACTAAGGACGTGGCCGACCTAAAGGCCCAAATGGCGCGGCTCGTGCCGCCTGCGCCATCTGCGCCGTCGGTCAATGCTGGCCGCCAAGGAACCGTCGCCGTCGTCGCCACCCCGAAGCCGCCTCGAGGTGCTGGCCGTCCATCGGTTGCCGCCGCGCCGAAGACGCCGCCGACCAGCACAAGCCCGCCAAATGTCGCCGTCGTAGAGCAGGCCCCGGCAGAGGTCCAGCCGGTAACGCTAATCCCGTTGCCCGCGGTGGGGGGCGTGTCGGACGAGGCCTTGCGCGCCATTATCGACACGATCGGTAATATGGTCAATGCGCGCTTGGCCGTTCTGGAGGCAAGGCTGCCTCCAGAACCACGTGTTCGACCGCCTCTCGCCGCGGACAAGCGGCCATATGCGGCACCAGCCCCCGCCCCGCTGCCTTGTCAGGGTGGCCGCGTGGGGGGCAGCTACGCCGCGGCCGCGGCTGGACCCAAACAAAAGGGGCCCAGCCCTAAAAAGAAGTCGGCACCGGCTCCTGCCGTGCCGCAGTCGTCGCCCGCATCAACACCGCCGACGACGACTAGCGCACCCACGACCGCGCCTCCCGCGCCTGGCATGCCCGCTGCGCCCGAACAGGGTTGGCAGGTGGCCGAGCGCGGCAAGAAGAGTCGCGGCCAGAGGAGGAGAGCGGTGGCCAAGCGCGCCGCTGAGGTCTCCGCTCCCCAGGCAGGAGCCGAAGGAGGCGGGAGGAAGAGGAAGAGGCCGCGCAAGGGGCTCCGGCCGCCGAAGACAGCCGCAGTGGTGATCACTGTGCTGCCTGAGGCGGCAGAAAGGGGCCTCAGCTATGAGGCCGTCCTGCGGAAAGCCCGGCGGGAGCTTGACGTCTCCGACATAGGAGGCGTCGAAGCCAGGACCCGCAAGGCCCGGACAGGGGCTCGGATTCTGGAGTTCCCTGGGGCCGAGGGCACCAGGACGGCCGATAGCGTGGCGTCGAAGCTGCGAGGTTTGTTCGCCGAGGAGGGTGGCGTGAAAATCGCCAGACCCGTGAAGTGCGCCGAAATGCGCATCGCGGGTCTGGACGACTCCGTGACGGTGGAAGACATCCGGGAGGCCATTGCCTCGAAAACCGGGTGTCCCCTGGACACCGTCCGAGTTGGTGCCATCCGACCCGGTCCGGGCGGCGTAGGTGCCGCCTGGGTGCAGTGCCCAGTGGAGTCGGTCAGGCAACTGGCCGGCTCAGGCAGGCTCCTTGTGGGCTGGAGCTCAGCGCGAGTCACCGTGCTGGAGCACCGGCCTGCGAGGTGTTTCAAGTGCATGGCGGTCGGGCATACCCGGCCAACATGCACTAATTGCTTTGACTGCGGCGGACTCTGTTTCCGCTGCGGTCAGACTGGGCACATGGCGGCATCTTGCGCCGCCCCGCCCCACTGCCCCGCGTGTGCGGCGGGCAATAAGCCTGCCAAGCACCGCATGGGCTCTGGGGCGTGCAGACCTCCGGCTTCGGCTCCAAAGGGGCGGAGCGGCCCTTCGACTCCGGCCGCTTCAGCTCCTAGCGCGGCCCGATCGCCCGCCGCAAGCCAGGAGGTGATAATGGACACGGCCCATTAATGGCTGCCCAGTCCACTCACCTCCTGCAGGCCAACACCAACCACTCCGCCGGTGCGCAGGATCTCCTCCTGCAATCCATGGCGGAGTGGTCGATCGGTGCAGCCGTAGTCGCGGAACCGTACGTCGTGCCTGATCGCCCCAATTGGGTGGTCAGCCGGAACGGAACCGCGGCAATCGTCACCTCCACGCAGCGGCACTTCCCGTCCTTATCCCTCTTGGATAGGGGCGAGGAATTTGTCGCGGCGGATTGGGGAGGGGTCACACTGTACAGCGTTTACCTCTCCCCTAACAGGAGAATGGACGATTTCGGGGCCTCCCTCACCACCTTGGAGGCTTCGATACGGCGACTGGCACCAGGCCTCGTCCTGGTCCTGGGGGACTTCAACGCCAAATCCACGGCGTGGGGGTCCCCGATGACGGACGATCGCGGGCGGGCGATCGTGGAGTGGGCGGCGTCACTGGGCCTCTGTGTCCTAAACAGAGGCTCAGTGAACACGTGTGTGCGACAGCAGGGTGGGTCGATAGTGGACTTGTCGTTCGCTAGCCCCGCTGTCGCACCACGAGTGAGGAACTGGCGTGTCCTGGAGGAGGCGGAGACCCTGTCGGATCACCGTTACATCCGGATGGAGGTCTCCCCTCTCCGGGACCCCAGCAGGGGTCACAGGGCGGACCGAGCTCCCGCATTTCCGCGGTGGGCTGTGGGGCGGCTGGATAGGGACCTACTAGCGGAGGCGGCCATCGTGAACACGTGGCTGTCCTCACCCCCCCCAGCGGACGGAGTGGACGTCGAGGCTGTCCGCATCCGCAGTGCGTTAACGCAGGTCTGCGATGCGGCCATGCCCAGGGTGCGGCGTCTACCTCCGAGGCAGGGGGTCTACTGGTGGTCCCCAAGACTGGCGGACCTTCGTGCGGCGTGCATTAGTGCCCGAAGGTCCTACACCCGCAGTCGGCGGCGTCGCCGCGATGTTGAGCGGGAGGGCCAGCTGTACGAGGCGTACCGCAGTGCGCGTACCGCCTTTCGGCTGGCCATCCGGTCCGCCAAGGACGCGAGTTGGCAGGAGATGCTGGACGGTCTCGACCGTGACCCCTGGGGTCGCCCGTATCGCGCGTCGCTGAATAAGCTTCGCGCGCAGGGCCCCCCCCTCACCGAGACCCTCCAGCCCGACCTCCTTCGTAGAGTGGTCGAGGAGCTGTTCCCGCAGCAGTCGGAGCACACGCCCCCGGTCATGGCTTCGCCAGATCACGACCGGGAGGCCATCGAGAGTGTGCCGCCCGTGACGGAGTCGGAAGTGGGGTCAGCCGTGGCGAAGATTCGTTCCGCCACCACGGCCCCCGGCCCGGACGGAGTCCCAGTCCGGGTGTTGACATTGCTCCTCGAGCATCTCGAACCTCGCCTCAGGCGACTGTTCAACGCCTGTCTGACGTCTGGACGGTTTCCTGAGTGCTGGAAGGAAGGGAGGTTGGTTCTCCTGCCAAAGCCGGGACGGCCCCCGGATTCGCCGTCGGCCTACAGGCCCATTGTGCTTCTGGACGATGTGGGTAAGCTGCTGGAGCGTGTCCTCGCTGCCCGCATCGTCCAGCACCTGGAGGAGGTGGGGCCCGATCTGTCGGACGCTCAGTTTGGGTTTCGGAGGGGGCGTTCGACCATCGGGGCCCTGCTACGCCTGAGGCAGACGGCCGCGGAGGCTGTCGCCGGCAAAGGAGTGCTGTTGGCGGTGTCGTTGGACATCGCCAACGCCTTCAATAGTCTGCCATTCAGCTGCATCAGGGAGGCACTCCGGTTCCATGGAGTGCCCCTGTACCTCAGGCGGCTGGTGGCAGACTATTTGGAGGGGCGCAGTGTCCTCTACGCGAGCCCCGCAGGGGACATTGTGCGGACGCCCATGTCGTGCGGTGTTCCGCAGGGGTCAGTTCTGGGGCCGACTCTGTGGGACATCGGTTACGACTGGGCGTTAAGAGGGAGTCTCCCCCCCGGGCTGAGCGTTATTTGCTATGCTGACGACACGCTCGTCACAGCCCGGGGCAGGACACTCGAAGAGGCGGCGAGCCTGGCCACTCTCGGCACCGAGGAGATGGTCAGGCGAATTGAGGCGCTGGGGCTCAGGGTGGCCCTAAACAAGACGGAGGCCCTACTATTCCATGGGCCCCGTGTGAGGCTGCCCATCGGCGCCTCGTTAGTCGTCAACTCCATCCACATCAGTATCCAGGCCCATATGAGGTACTTGGGCCTGGTGCTCGACGGGCGATGGTGGTTCCGGGAGCATTTCCGTCAAATTGCTCCCCGGCTGGTCGGCGCGGCGTCCGCCCTTTCTCGGCTCATGCCGAACGTGGGCGGACCCAGTTTCGAGGGCCGACGGCTGTATGCGGGGGTGATCCGCTCAATGGCCATGTACGGCGCACCCGTGTGGGCGAGGGCTCTGAACGCCCAGCTCAGGGCGGTGCTGTGGAGGCCACAGCGAGCCATGGCGGTCAGAGCCATTCGCGGGTACCGCACGGTGTCTACCGAGGCGGCATGCCTATTGGCCGGGACACCCCCGTGGGACCTAGAGGCGGAGATGCTCTCCGATCTCTACCGGCGGGTTACCTCAATGCGCGAAGAGGGTGGCTCCCCATCGTTCAACGAGATAGCCACCTGGCGCGAGGACGCCCGCCGAGAAGTCATCGCCCGTTGGGCTACGCGGCTGGAGAGGCCTAGACACGGTGTTTTTACCGTTGAGGCCCTCCGGCCCGTACTGATGGAGTGGATGGAGCGGCGGCACGGAGTCCTCTCTTTCCGGTTGGTGCAGGTCTTGTCGGGGCATGGTTGCTTCGGCAAGTACCTGCACACGGTCGTGCGGAGGGAGTGGACTCCGTCCTGCCACCATTGCAGTAGCGACGAGGACACGGCGCAACATACGCTCGAGGTATGTTCGGGCTGGGACGGGCAGCGCCGTGACCTCGTCGCTGTCATCGGTGCCGACCTGACGCTGCCGACTGTTGTGCGAGCAATGGTCAACAGCGTCAGTAATTGGGACGCGGTCGCCGCCTTCTGCGAGGCTGTCATCTCGCAGAAGGAGGCGGCGGAACGGGCCCGGGAGGATTCCCGTGACCCGAGCCGCCGCCCGCGGCCGGGGCGGCGCAGGCGCGAGTACCTGCGCCTGATGCCGCCCTAACCGAGGCTTCGGGTGATCGGACCGGGGAATTGTCCGATCACCCGACGTGAGGCCACCGCGTGAGGACGACGCCTCGACGGCGAAAGCTGTCGGGGCGTCGACAAGAGAGGAGCCCGAGAGGGCATACCGCCGAGCGGGCCACCGAAGACAAAGATCGGGTACCGGTGGCCCGCTCGCACGGCGAAGAAGAGGTGCTTGCAGGGTGGGTCAATGGGGTTGTGCGCCGCCTCTTCCGTCACCCCGGACCGATTTGGCGGGGTGCGACGTCCATAACCCACCGCAAAAAAAAAAAAAAAAAAAAAAAAAAAAAGCAAAAAAAAAAAAAAAAAAGGGTGAAAATCAACAAATGCTGAAACACGTGTTTATTTATTTTTACTGAAGATAATTTGTACGTAATTTGAAAAGAATCGATAAAGATTTTTTTCTCCGAACATTTTTTAAATTGACATAACTTTTTTATTTATAAACCAATTGACATAAAATAAAGCCGGAATGTTAAGTGAAGTTTACCACAATATATTAGTGAAAACCGCGTCTAAATCGGATAGGCCATTTCTGAGATTAACGTGCACAAACGCACAGACAAACACACACACACAGATAAACAGACAAAAATTTTAAAAATCATTGTTTTGGGTTCTATTAGTGTTGATAAAGGTCCCAGTAATATTTTTTCTCATATATCTTCAATGTACAGATAGCGATCCCTTACATTTTTATTATATGCATAGATATGTGATTAATGAACCCGAATAGTTGACAATAATACGTGACAACTAGAATGAAATTTTTGAAATACTCAATGTATAGCACTTGCGATAGCATATTTTTTTTATTGCTTGTTTTAGCAAACGAGCATGCAGTACACCTTTTCACACCCGTAACCCACCCGTGACGTCGCCTTCGTCGTTGGGCCGACCACCGGAGCAGAGTGACTTGACGTCAGTGGTCGGCCCGACGGAATACCCCTGAGGAGTACTCTCTCCTCGACCGACATCCCCCCCTCGGGTAGGATGTCGGTCTTTCCTCACGCGGTCGGCCTCTCGGCGGGTGACGGCCTAATTCCCCGATCCAGTCACCCGCGGCCTTGGCTAGTGCGGCATCAGGCGCAGGTAATCGCGCCTGCGCCGCCCTGTCGCCGGCGGCGGCTCGCGCCGTCGAGGAGATGCTCCTCGCGCACGCGCTCCGCCGCCTCCTTCCGCGAGACTACTGCCTCGCAGAAGGTTGCGACCGCGTCCCAGTTCCTGACGCTGTCGAGCATCGCCCTGGCGATGGTCGGCAGCGTCAGGTCGGCACCGAATGCAGTACACCTGATGGTAAGTGTTACTGCTTCCCATGGACCTATGCAAAACCACGGATACAGTTAAGCCGCTGGCTGCCAATGAAAACCCAAAAACCTTTGAACGAACCATTGCCACCAACCAATCATTGTAGTATTGTCCCGGACGAGCTGGCTCGCGGCTGTAGACAAAAAACTATCAAATATGGTCCTACCGCTATAAAATATATCATTTTCCCTAAAATGATCACCATCCTTAATATTTTCATGGGAATCGGAGAATTTGTAACAATAATCGCAACCGCCAACCCACCTGGCAAATGATAGCGATTATCTTACTTGGGAAATCTAAATATCGACAAAGAACACCTAAGTCATACGTCTGACTATCCATCCAGAGCTTGTTCACCCATAACCAGGCCGATACTGAACTTGGGCTATACTCAAAAGTCAATCCATTTTACGACAACCACGAGAAAGTAGGGGTTTTGATATGTTGTGCTTATCCGTCAGTCAACCAGACGGAGAACAACAAGCTTCTCCATCAAAGAACATCCGGCGCAAAATGATGGATATTATAGTTTCGACGGCTCTGTGTCTGTCTGTGAAATCGTAACTCCTAAACGAATGGACTGATACTGGATTATGATAGAGTATTTGATTTGCTTGAGAGCTAACGTGATCAAGATGGGTCTTAGCTAAAAATTTATAAATATTTGTTTAGTCGTTGCCTGGTCATCAGTTCTATTTGTTAGCTGCCGTAAGGATCTTTAACTTATCGTATTATCTTCATCGTAACGCAAGTTTTATTGTGAAATAATGAGCGATAGTCGACAATGCCAGTTTAGCACCGATGATTGCGATGAGTGCACGGCGCTGCTTTGCCCTGGCCACGCAAACTTTAAGCGTCTGCAGCGCCGTGTCCACTTCGCAATCGCAGTAGGGGTTAGACGGTGTGCTCTCCCTCCTTGCGACCGTGAGCAGGTACCCGCTGAAGCAACCATGCCCCATCACTACACCAGTCACTTTAGCAATAGCGCTGTTGCTGCATATTGTGCGAGGACCTACTTTTTTACATTTTTATACACTGTCGATAGCATAGAGTACGTTTCAAGCAGCTTGCAGAATACTTGAATGTGATCAGCGTTGAGATGACACCCTTGAGTAGGCCTGTAACAGTCATAGCCCCATTCGTTTGAGTCTTTTGCTTTTAATGATGTTATTGTTTTACAGTCTTTCAAATCTTTTGACATTATTATAAAATATAAAAGATATCCATCTGAAGATATTCTACGCTACTAAAACGCGACATGAATAAAGAAATTCATTTTTATTAATTCTTTCGTAATGAAAGCCATTTATTATATATTTATTCGTGTGGTTTCGCAGTTAGAATACAATTCACCAACCGCTTTCTTACCCGTGGGTCGATCACTCACGAGACGACTAAAGGACATCATACATATCATACATCTATGGGAGAAAAGGAAAACTAGAAACAAAACCGTATACCAACACATCTGACCAGCGTGATATAGTAGGTCAATTTCCCTCCCATCACGGACGAGGCTTGAGCCCAATAGTGGGGCGTATATAAGCTGAGATGATAGATGTCCATGTCCCCAGGTAGCCCTAAAAAGACTTATCTGAGCAGAGCAATCTTACCAAAATCAGGAGACAGCGTAAAATAACTTTGGAAGTAACTACGTCAGAAACTGCAGCTGCATTACTTCTTGGTGGTAAAAGAGCTTTGTTTAAAAAGCCGATAGATTTATGCTCATTGTTTATAAACCCGATAGATTTATAAAGCGATGAAACACCGAGATGTTCAATAACACGAAACTGCGACACATTCAAAGTGTTTTTTGGTTTAATATGTACGGTGGTAAACGAGCAAGCAGCATGCATTTATTTTTTTGGCAGGCCATGGTCTGGACACACGCCTTGCATTCCGTCTGCGTGGCCCCATAACCCACCTTTTTCACTCCTCATCACCATTGGGTATTTCGAGTACCATCACCGATGACGCCCCGGGCCATCAGGCTTCACCCTCACGTGGTCAGCCTCTCCGCGGGTGACGGACTATTCCCCGTTCCAGTTATCCGCGACTTCGACTAAGGCAAGTAGACACAGGTAATCGCGCCTGCCCCGTCCCGCCGCCTCTTACAAATGAAGCGGAAATAACACATTGCCACTGTTCAGACGTTGCTTTTCTGCAATAGTGGGGTACTAGGTCTATCCGACCGGCTCTAGGCCGGTCCGACTGGGGGTCGGACCGGCCTGTGGCTGTAGAAAGAATACTATCAACTGTGGCTTTACCACTATTAGTGTTTTTATTAAGGATTCCTGTCTAATCGTTTGCGTTGATTGGACAATGATAAATAAAAAAAAAAGTAGAGGTCGTAGATCGAGCACTACGAGATCGTAATGAAAAGTCAATGGTGCTTTCCTTTGGAGATTTTCGGCAAATCCTTCCTGTTAAAACTCGAGGAAATAGAACTGATGAGATTAATGGTTCACTGAAGCATTCTTATCTGTGGCCCCAAGTAGGAAAGCTGACCCTAACCAACAACATGCAAGCAAAGCCAAGGTTTCTTCACATTAGTGTTGCCCAAATGCAAGACCAAGACTTGCTGCAAGAGTTACGCAGTGCTCCCTTAGACATGATTTTACGATTTTCTTAGCAAAGAAAGGATTGTCAACATTTCGTATTCTTACGAGTAATACCTGTACACGGAAGAATAATAGCCGTACTTCCGTTTAGTGGTGTATGTACCTAATTATTGATAGTTGTACAGTTACTGCCACTAGATGAATAGAATTTAATTAATTTAGTTGGATTTTTAATGTCTATGGAGATTTTTTATATCTATCAAAACAAGTGACTTTGTGTTATTCTAAAAGCAAAAGTTGCACGATATGCGAGCCTCGCAAGAGTCTTGCATTTGGGCAACACTAATTCACATGCTTAAGAATTTGCCGGTGTTTTAAAGAAAATTGGAGAAAGCGTCCTTCTTGATGAAAATGGTCAAGTGGCTGCCGGCAATACTTGGTCGAGTTTGAATTTTTAAGTTTCAAATAGGGGTGCGTAGTTAAACTGAATGTCACGCGGACGAAGTTGCGGGCATCAGCTAGTATTAAATAAGTGTTATTATTAGGAAGTTTTATGGATAATAACTGTTAATATCTGGATGAGCTACCTGCTCGATTTCCCAACTGAGCTACAACGAGCCCACAAATATTATGTTGTTTTGTAGGCTGAAAGCAATGACAAAACAATGTTGTTTATGAATGAAACCTAACTAGATAGATTTATCACCTGTAAAGCCTACTTCATACTAAATGTTGCGGCATGTTTCGCAATCACCAGCTAGATGGCGCAATGTATAAAAAACTAATATTACATCATCTTTCAGAGACCAATCACAGCGTTCGAGTGACGCCGGCGCGAGACCTCCCTTCGCGCACGGTATTCGCGCCTTTTTTGGATTATTTCATTTTCTATTCCATTCCACACCTTTAACATTGTACTTTATATGTAAGCTGTGTATCTGTTTTTTTTTAATATTTTGTATCTGTTTTTTACTTATTTTATGATACGCTTTAATAAACGTCAATACGACTACTATATTTTCGTCTTCAACAGCACCTAATATGTTTTTGGTCCTTCAAGCCGGATATAAATTAGAATATTAAAGACATACGCAAACAGCTCGCTACAAAAACGCTGGTATCAGATCTTTGACGAGAGTGTCGTTGTTTGCATCGCATTTCAATGGTGAGTGCAGTTGTGAATGTTTTCGCATTCTTTACTTTCCAAAATGTCGAAAGACTACATGGGAAATGGTTAAAGATTTTATTAGATTTAAAAATCTAATTAAACGCAGAGGTTCTATTTAGTGTAGATTAATTCTCCTACTCTTATCCCAATTGCTTGGAGTTGATACAATATGTACTCTTTCCTCATAATACATATTATAAAAGTTATTGCCCCAAGAAAACTTTGACGTCTGTGAGTAACGCGTACCGCTCTGTAACGATCACGATTTCACTCACAACCTTCAACGGTAAATACAAATCATGGTTAGACTGTCGTGATACATTTTTTGGTCTTAGTTCACAATGCCAATAAAAATTCAGATATACAAAAATTTCATTAGTCTCCTTTGCAAGGTAACGCAGAATTAGTTAAAGATTTCGTGGAATTTTCATCCAGGAATTATTCAATCGCTTGGGAATTATTAACTAATCATTATAATAATAATAAACTTCTTGTAAATAATTATAACAAATCACGTTTTAGTATTACTAGTTGCAATAAGGAATCACCAGGTGTAATTCGAAAACTTATCGATACAATTCTAAAAAATATTGGCACTTTAAATTAATTGGCGAACACACTCAACAGTGGGATATAACTTGTTTCTATTGTTGATACTCAACAGATTTATATTTTGACTAAATTTTGCTCGCGACTTCACTCGCGTAGAAGTCGAAAATGGCTTGCCGAGTTAAGTGAGTCGTACTCACAAGCGCGTTACTTAGCGATAGAGAAACGTTTAAAACGCAATCGCACATATCGTATAATAATTAAAAAAAATATAAATGTATCAAATCGAGCCATGTGAGTCACATAACATCCTATACCAATCCACACTATTTTATGACACACCGCGTTGTGCTTCGTAAACACAGCGCCACTGATTAGTTGCAAATGGTGATCGCATCCACGGCAGTAACTTCAACCGGAGCTTAGTGAACCTGTAATGACAGGGAGATTTAAACGCAATTTAGTTTCGACTAACGCGACTTGCACTAATTTTATAGTGTGCTAGTCCGTCAAAGTAAATTCAAATTTATAATTTAAATACGGTCCATGTATGGCATCGCATCTATGCCATTTTTAAGCCGTCGGTGTTTAAAACAATTATTGGTATCCATAGAAATCAGAAAAACAGTAAGTACGGTATGATTTTCGTTACATAATGGGACTTTAATTTTTTTTAATCATGACAGCTCCAGAGTCTATTAAAAGAACTTAACCTTGGCGGAACACGTGCACAACAAAACGCTCGGACTGGGTTTTGGTATAATAAATTTAATCAGTTACATTTTCCCATACACATTGAAATAAGTAATCAAATTCCAACTATATAAACGCATAATTTTGTTCGCACGTATATGCCGTATAGATAGTAAGTAAGTCACGATTGTACCTACAAGAATACAGGATCGAATCCTGTCGATTTACCTGGTGGTTAAATCAAGCATTGACAACATATAAATGTTGTTGAAAATTGAAATTTGATGAATCATTGAAAATTGATGAATCATGTGGTTTATATAATAATTTCTGATTGCCATTTCATGGATTTTCCATGTTCATTCGCATGCAGCGAGCGCCAGCAGTATATGTTTCGTTTAAAGCATAATGCACGAAAAACACGGTGCAATCGAAATGGGAATGTGTGCTGTGGGCCGCCGAACTGAGTGAATCTGTGTCGATACTGGCGTGCATTTCACAACTGACAAGAAACAACGAATAACATACATACATATCATCACGCCATATCCCTTGCAGGGTAGGCAGAGAGAACAGAGTGCCAGAGAACTCTATCTTTGCATACTTCACTCAAGCGAGGAAGCCCTCAACATTCATAATTCTCTTCATACACGCTCACCGGTTTCGGAGACTCTTGACTCCACCTTCCTTCAGTACATGACCGATCTGGTCTAGGTAGGTTAGTCTCGGTCTCCCCCGGTACCTACACCCTTCCACTTTCGCATTGTATATCTTCTTAACCAGACGTTCGTTATAACATAATTTTACATTATTATATTTCAAATGTCAACATATGTAATTAATGTATCCAGCGTCACAACTACCTTCATATTTACTTAAGGAAACCTAGTAGCCGTTAAACAGAAGACACTTAGCTCGATCGGTCGTTCAGAATTGTATCATTTGTGCGTGTACTAAATCAATAACTCCTCTCTCTCATGGGCGACTTACCATCTGAACGACTTCAGCCAGGGTCTCCCTTTATGAATTGGAGTATGAACTACACCAGTCCCATTCTCGTATTAAATCGTAAAAGTAATAACAGCGAAAAATAATCAAACCATACATTATTTAATGTTTTCTAATGTTTACGCGAGTATTAGACATGTATTTGAAATAAAACTACTTTTACGGATTACATCGCGTTTGTATCTGATTCTTAAATTTCCAACGTTATTACATTACTTATTTATATGTTTGGCAACTCGTGCCGTTCATCTTTATCTGCTCGGTAACATGTCCACGGATGCTTACTTCATTATCATCATCTCAGCTAATATATGTTCCACTGTAACTACTGTAAGTACTGTCCGTAATAGGAGGGAAACTGACCTACTATACCACGCTGATCAGACGTGTTTGTAAAGAGTTTTGTTACGAGTTTTCCTTCTATTGCATAGCCATCTATATGATACATGCGTTTTATATCTCTTGAAGTTAGACGTCTTTTACGATTACCCATTGATGAAAAAGGTTTGGTAAATTGTATTCTTACTCCGTCACCACACGGCAAATAGAAGATGTTTAATTAATAATAATTCAATAATAATTTATTTAAACAAAAAGTGCTATTATACAAAGATATCTTAACATTAGTTCCCGAACTAGGCTAAAGCCTGTATCTCAGGAGCCAGAGCTGCGAGTTTACAATGTACCTACAAGCTACTAATTTACAAATACTAGGTTACATAAAACTTAAGATTAAAACGTTTGACAGCTGTCCATGTTCGTGAGGTTGTGTGGTTGGTGATGTGTGAGTGTGTATGTATGTATGTGTGTGTTCGTATGTGTGTGTTCGTGTGTGTCTGCTTGTGTATGTGTGGCCGTCTGTATCATTACTTTCCAGCATTGATTATCTTTTCAGACTCGTATGAAAGAGTATGTAGCCATTTTTCACAATATTTCTGCATGAAGAATAAGAAAGATCATTAAGATTACAGTGCTTGACAATTTCGTTGTAAATATGAGGATGAAAAAAAAATTATATTAATAAACTTACAACACAACTACAACTTATTTAATTTTAATAAACTTAGAAATGGAAGATGCTTATTTACTTGTAATCAAATGTCTTATGTTGTGAAATCTGTAGTCATGAAATAATGTATTCAAACTAGATGATTATTAAATACGGGATGTTTGGTTTTGTCTATAAAAAAAAACCGCTAAAGTTCACCCGTATGAACTGCACTTTTGGCCACATTAATAGCTTGTGAATTAGAGTTTCAAAACTCTCCCATAAGAAATTTCTCCGCCATAATAAAAACTGTCATCGCCGAGCAAATTACTACAATACAAAATTTAACATTTTCATTTTAGAGTTTAACACATTATCCGTGTGGTGACGGAGTAAGAAAACAATTCAGCATTCCCTATCTTAACAGTGAGTGATTGTAAGAGATGACTAAGGGATACGAAACGCATATAACATCTATGCAAAAAAGGAAAACTTGAAAACCCTATAACAACCCGTCTCACCAAAGTGGTATAGTATATCAATTTATCTCCCAATACGGAGAAGACTCGAGCCCAGCAGTGAACGTAATATGAGTTGGGATAATGAATCCGCACTAGAAATAAGTATATATTATTCTATACATATAACCACAACCTAATCTATCATGTGTTCGATTTATTAATCTGTGGTATACAAGATAGTGTAATAACACCTATAGATTTTAGTGTAGTTAATTAATACTGGACCCATGGCTTAATGAACGTATCCGTGGACACAGCACCGATGTAGCGTGAAGCGGATTAATGGGATTAATCAAGAAGCGCTTTGTGAGCTATCTATTGGTTAAAGCTGGTAATTCAGTTATATGCATGTTACAAAATTGGGTTTAAATTTCGTTCACGTTACTTTATACAGCTATGTAATCCAGGATCAATACATATATTAACAGTTTCCATATAAGAATTCACTTTCATTTGCAGAGATTTATGTGAATCTTATACGTTTTAGTTTTCAATATCGATATCTTTATGTTTTCAAGATGTATGTACCTTGAAAATTATAACAATACATTCATACATACATATCATCACGCTATATTCCTTGCAGGGTAGGCAGGGAGAACAGAGTGCCAGAGAACTCTATCCTTGCATACTTCACTCGCTTCCTCAACATTCATAATTCTCTTCATACACGCTCGCCGGTCTCGGAGACTCTTGACTCCACCTTCCTTCAGTACGTGGCCAATCTGGTGTAGGTAAGTTAGTCTTGGTCTCCCACGGTACCTACATTCCCCTTAAATTATAACTATATTTATATAGAAATGAATTAACGCCTCTTTCTTACAAAAATATCTGCCGTTAGTCTTAAATAATCACAATACGAAAGCAAATAGACCCTTCTGCCTATTACAATACTGGAGTAAACAAATATACTCTAACTCCAGTTTGGAATATTCATTGTATATTTATTGCCAATGATGAGCAAGGAGCACATCTGATTGGTAAGTGTAACTTAACCTTTGCAATACTACAGCCACAGCTAGACAGCTGCCTGCCAACGAAAACCCCAAACTCACTCAAAAATTTGGGGTACCAGCTTTTTCGTTCATAGAACGAAGCACATTGCCACTAATCAGACGTCCATATTCTGCGAGTGTGGTACTAACCTAGACGAACCGGCCCGTGGCTGCAATAAAGCTGCGTACAAACACTTTACTTAACAAAGTACCCATATAAACAAAGCATACGATTTAATATTCTAAATATATTTGTTTAAGATTGACTAAACTTCGCATGACATCAAGACTTTCGACCAGGCTCTTAAAAATACTTTGAGAAATATGATAATAATATAGACATAGCCATAAAAACCATATACATAAATGTCGTCTTACACAAATATTTTAAATGAAAGTATTGTATTGACCAATATGTGATGTGCGGATAACCCTTGAACTTAAGGGGAAAATCTGCAAAAGTGCCATTATATTGTTGTGTATGAATCTGAATGTTGAGAGCATTGAAAAACATGAATGAGAGTAGATTGCATGCTACTGAGTGAGATGTGTATGTCAAGATGGATGTGTGGGGGGTAACAAGATTAGATAAGATACATACATATGTACATATTATCACACCATATCTCTTGCAGGGTAGGCAGAGAGAACAGAGTGCCAGAGAACTCTATCCTGGCATATTTCACTCGCTTCCTCAACATTCATAATTCTCTTCATACACGCTCGCCGGTTTCGGAGACTCTTGACTCCACCTTCCTTCAGTACGTGACCAATCTGGTCTAGGTAGGTTAGTCTCGTTCTTCCCCGGTACCCACATCCTTCCACTTCCGCATTGTACATCTTCTTAACCAGACGTTCGTTCAGCATTCCACATGTTCGAACCATCGAAGAAAATAAGATAAGATAAAATAAACATTAGATAAGATACGAAATGAGAATATTAGGTGAAGTTTGAGAGTGACAGCAGTATTACAGAAGATTTGGAGCCCGAGGTTGTCTTAGTATGGACATGTAATGATGAAGGATTAAGGACCTGTGACAAGGAGGTTTATCAGAGGGTTATCAATACTGTTATGGATGGTAGTAAGAATCATGTAAGACCCAAAAAGAGATGGATGGATTGAGTAAACGAGGATATGTGTGAGTGCAGATATGACGGCTGATATCTATATAATTATATGTAACTTAGTATGTTTACATTACGTCCGCGATTCGACGTCTTCGACATCTACTGACTGACTCTGACGATTCGATAACGATTGCTCAAGAAAGAGCATACACGGCCCGCGTAGCCATAACACATAAATATCCGCGCTTCCACCCCCACCGCCGGGGAAGGAAGACGCGACGCGTAATAGTCAGTAATTCAAACGAGGGCACGCCTACTTTGTCATCAACGACGCCCCAAGCCGAGGTCCGTTCTTCGCAGGAAGAGCCCTTGGGCGATGTGGTTTAAAGCCTTTTTCTCCGGGTTGAGAGCCCTCATCGCTCACCCATAGTCCGGGTTAAGCTGTAACAGCCATCTGCGGCTAACAGCTAAAAGACAGACACAAAAAAGTTTACATTACGGCGCAGCTAAGAGGTTCTATCTAGTCTAATCTTTTTGAATAAATCACTTTGAATTAAGAAAATACATTAATAGTAATGACAAAACGTGTTAAATTAAAAATATACAGTGAACATTAAACATGTGTACAATCTGGATTCATACATTTATAATGATGTAATCTAAACTTAAATAACTAGTTCACATTAGGTAACTATTCATTAATGAACGCCTACGTCGCATGTGTTTTACGTTATTCTGATAATAGAAGGGCACTCATACATAGTATAAAAGTGTTTGAATTTAATAAACTGGTAATTAACACAGGTTTATTTGAAATTTTACTCAGTATCACCTTTTTTTACCTAGCATATAGTCATGGCTATACTACGTCCAATTACCACTATCGTTCGTCGGGTTACTCTTTCTGATATCTTCCCTCGTCTCCCGGCAATAAAGTGGATGGACTTCGCCTCTCTACGAATTACGGATGTTCCAACCACCCGAAACTTCGGCTCCGGTGAACCAATAATATTACAAGATACGCACCAATATAAATCATCATCATCCTACTCTTGTCTTATTGCCTTGGGTTTGACGCAATATGTACTCGTCATCCACCGTACATATTACATGTGTTAATTATTTTATGACCGGCCACCTATGTGATATCAACCCTATTTTCTCATTTTTTTTTGCGGTGGTCTAAGAACGTGGTCGCGCCTCGCCAAAACAGTCCGGGGCGACGGAAGAGGTGGCGCGCAACCCCATAGACCCACCCTGCAAACACCTCTCTTCGCTGTGCGAGCGGACCACCGGTACCCGATCTTCGGTGGCCATCTGAAGTCAACCCTCCAGGTAAATGTAATGGTTGACCAAACTGCATCAAATGGAGTTAGCCCAGAACGCTATGAAGCCCATAGTCGTTTTTACGACATGTGTATGAAATGTTGTTAGTATTCTTAGCTACTAATAAGTGTTCAGTGTTATTCAAAATCAGCACTTAATTGTTATTAAATGTTACTTAATCATTAATTATTAAAACAGTAATTAATATTAAAACAGATTCTTCTTCTCTCTACAATCTCCACAGTGTTTTATCATCATCGTTATGGTTAACAGACCGATTGGCGATTACAGTTGATTAACTAAATTTCCCTGGAGGGTGTTGCTACTCATTCTCCTGTTGAGCTTATTTTTAAGACAATTTTCGACTTTCACGGGTAAGTAAAAAAGGAGGTAGGTTGACATAATTATGTGTATGTATTCTTAATCCGTCCCTAGATAGAAAAGTACTTATTCTTGCAACAATTTCCATAGATTTGAAGTTGAGGTTTAAGATTACCTATCTATTATGTACAAAGACGAAGGCATACACTTATAAACTTATACTACCTAACTCGTAGAAAGTTGAAGTTATCTCCTAAAGCTCGCCAACTTTTGTTCTTTTGTTTGAGTACAGAGCTTTTCATAAACTTTGATATAATATAGATACTATTAATCATGATGTTTGACTACATCATTATGATATTTGACTATTTAATGTTTTTTTGTTTTATTACTTTTGGTGGCAAACGAGCAAGCAGCACACTTGATGATAAGTATTACTGCCACCCATGGAAATTAGCAACCGCGTGAGGACGACGCCTCGACGGCGAAAGCTGTCGGGGCGTCGACAGGAGAGGAGCCCGAGAGGGCATACCGCCGAGCGGGCCACCGAAGACAATGATCGGGTACCGGTGGCCCGCTCGCACGGCGAAGAAGAGGTGCAGGGTGGGTAAATGGGGTTGCGCGCCGCCTCTTCCGTCACCCCGGACTAATTTGGCGGGGTGCGACGTCCATAGCCCACCGCAAAAAAAAATGGAAATTAGCAATACCAGAGGTATAGTTAGGCTGCTACCTACCAATAGAAACCCCAAACCCACTGTATTATATATGTGGCACTTCTAGTACTAGTTGGGTGTCTCCAGGTTTGTAATGATACTAAATGATTAAGACTTATTATAATTTTTAATATTACCGGACTGACTTGATTATTAGACGTGACATGTGTATGATGATGTCTATGCTATATGTGACAGATGACAGCGATTTTGGAGGGACGCTTAAGGGTGCGTTTACTTAGTTCTAATTATAACAAGTATATATCATAACACCCACACAGTCGGGCTTCCGGCTTTCTCGCTCTCCGAACGAAGCACAACTGCACATTGCCATTGCTCAGACGTCAATCTTCTACGAGAGTGTAGTACAACCCCGCACGGACCGGCCCGCGGCTGTAGACAGAAAATTGTCAGCAGCATGGTCCTACCACTAAAAAAATTTGTTAATTTAACTAATATTAATTTAACTTCTATTCATCGTCATCTAAGCTCTTATCATAATAAAAAAAATTGCTCTCCCATGTCTTATCATCCTTTGTTTTAATCTCAATTACAGTGAAAACTCAATTATCCGGCACTCAATTATCCGGCCCTCAGTTATACGGATTCGCGATTATCCGGACTATCATTCGCGTTCATGCATATGGGGCATTCTTTTACAAATCGTACGGATTTGAACCAAAAGCAATTTCCACCTCTCAAAATATCCTCAATTTTTTTACAAAGTACTAATTATGTATTAACAGACACGATACGAGGTTTTGTTCAAAAAATTTTTGCTGCAGAAATACATCCATTGTACATTTTAACGCTTTATCCCTATCTGTTACATGTAAAAATCCATTATCTCTGGTTCTACTTATGATATCGTTACATTTTTTTTATTTTAAAATAATATCAGCGTTCATGGACGTTGTACCTTCAACTAAAGTACTGTTTAAATAATATTATCATAATGTTAAACACAATAATAATGGCCGGTCACATCTGAGTGTATCGTCTCATTGCACGAAGCTTCGTGACGATGCACGCAGATGCGGCATTAGAGCATGTCTGAACATTCAGTCTCGAACTGCTTACGCATACGTAATTCACTTTGGCAAGGCGTTGTATGAGCACACATCTTCCATTTCAGTTTATATAATTTCTTTTAAAAGTGAATAAGAAAAATCAAGTCAGGGAAATTTACACGTAACAAAATGTCACAAACATCACTATCATCGGAACTACCAAAAATTCGAAAGGTTGTTATAATCCTTATGGTATATATCCTCAATCGAAAATTCAAAACATAAAAAAAAAGTTTCAGGAAAGTACTAAGAGAATATTTTGGGATCAATCATAATTGTCAAGTTAAAAAAGGTGTGCGATTTGTAAAAGAAGGTCCCATATACAAGTTAAATCAATGCAAGAGAAGGTGTCAGAACTGGCATTACCCGCCCGCGTGATCCAGCCTCCATGCGTCTTACTATTGTTTTATTTAGTTAGCAACGTTACTCTACTGCATCCAAAAGGGATATCAGGCATATCAGGGTAGCTAACATTTTTTCAGCGAAATACAGTATTTTTCAAAAGAAGCTATAAAAAATATAATACATACATACATACATATCATCACGCCATATCCCTTGCAGGGTAGGCACAGAGAACAGAGTGCCAGAGAACTCTATCTCTGCAGTCTGCATACTTCACTCGCTTCCTCAACATTCATAATTCTCTTCATACACGCTCGCCGGTTTCGGAGACTCTTGACTCCACCTTCTTTCAGTACATGACCGATCTGGTCTAGGTAGGTTAGTCTCGGTCTCCCTCGGTACCTACATCCTTCCACTTTCGCATTGTATATCTTCTTAACAAGACGTTCGTTCGGCAGTCTTTCCACATGTCCGAACCATCGGAGCATTCCCTTTCGCATCTTTACACCAATACTCTCTTTCATACCTACTCGCTCTCTTACGTCGTTGTTACGAATGCGGTCGGTCAGCCTAACTCCACAGATTTTCCGCAGAGATCGCATTTCGACCGCATTAATTTTACTATCATACTCTTTTCTGCATACCCTACTCTCGCTTCCATACAGTAATGTTGGGACAAGCACTGCGTTATGTATTGCTACACGTGCCTTCTGGCTAAGGTGGTGGCTGCCGAGGAGTTGCCCCAACGCTCCGTTCACTCTATTGCCCGCATTCACTCTTCGCTCTATATCAGTGGCGTATCTTCCATCTCGGCTAAATCCACATCCAAGATATACAAATTCATCCACTTGCTCTAGTACATCATTACCTATTGTTACTCTTACATCTGTTCTGGCTTCATCTCTTTCAAAGACCATTATTTTGATTTTGCTCACATTCACGCGTAGACCCCTTTTCTTACAATCTTCTGTCATTGTGTCGACTAGGGTCTGCAGGTCAGTCGCTGACTGTGTCAGCAGGACTAAATCATCTGCATAAAGCAGAGCAGTGACCACTGAGTTGTCCATCTGGACTCCCACATTCATATCGTTCAACCTTTGGAGACATTTATCCAGATATATGATAAACAGCCTGGCTGACAGAACGCACCCCTGCTTAACGCCGATATCGACGTCAAACCAAGGCGACATTCCATCATCCAGCCGCACACAGGCTCTACAGCCCATGTAACTGGACTGCACAGCCTGTAGCAGTTTACCGTTAATACCATACTCTGGTAAAATGTCCCAAAGTTCCTTTCGTACAACCGTGTCAAATGCTCTCTCCAGATCCACAAAACTGCAGAAAACCCTCTGACCTAGAGCCAGATGCTTCTCGACAATGTTGCGCAGAGAGAACACTTGATCCATGCATCCCCTTCCACTCCTGAAACCTCCTTGCGTCTCACACAGTAAACCATCGGACACCATCCTCATTCTCCTTTCAATAATTTTACCATACACTTTTGCTGCCAAACTGGTCAAGCTTATGGCTCTGTAATTTGCGCAGTCATAACGTGAACCCTCGTTTTTAAACAAAGGCACAATGACGGCGCTATTCCAGTCCCCGGGAACCATTCCCGAGCTCCAACATAAATTGAGGAGCAACAGGAACGCCTCTCAGACACAGGAGCCACCAAGCTTGATCATCTCGGCAGACACCATATCAATGCCCGCTGCCTTACCATTTTTTAAACTTCTTATCGCCCATTCAACTTCATCCATACTGATGCCATCGGAGGACGCCGTCGCCGAATGTTGATCTACTAGACCACATGCGACATCGGCGCCAACCGTAGCATCCGCATACATATCGCCAAAATATTCACTCCATCGGCTTAACACGTCATGTGTTTGTGTAAGAATGTCTCCACCTTTAGACCTTATTTTATTCATTCTGAAGGCTGACCAACCACCCCGAGACTTCTTCACCTCCCTCCAAAAGAGTTTGGTGTTACCCTCGAAGTTTTTAGTCAGCCTATCTTCTGCACTCATACTTGCTCTATCACGTTTCTCTTTCACTAAGGCCTTGGTGTCATTCTTACATTGCCGATATATTTCTTTCTTCTGTTCAGTCATACTGTCATTCAGATTCAAAGAAGAGACATAGTCCAGCCACGGTTTCTTCTTTTGCTCTACGAAAGCTGCAACTTCCGCATCCCACCATGCATCACCATTTGATTTTCTATGCTTCTTTGTACTTCCACATACTTCTTTCGCTATATCTACCATACTCTCTTTCAATACTCTCCAACATTCTTCAATGTCCGATTGCGGCTGGCTTCCCATCGTCAGCCGTTCTCGGACACCCTCTGCATACTTTTCTCTTACACACTCTTCTTGCAACCTTTCAACCTTTATTCTTTCAAGCCCTCCGAAGTGGACACGCTCTCGCCAGTGCCTCCACTTTCTGAACAGACCACTAAATCTCGCAATAACGAGATCGTGATCCGTATCGACTGTGGGGCCCCTGTAGGCTCTTGCGTCCAATATTTTGCTTCGGAGGCGACTGTCTACCAAAATTAAATCTATTATGCTACCAAAACTAAATATAATACACTTCTAAAAATTATAGTATTTTATGGAAATTTTTGTACATACATATCATCACGCCATATCCCTTGCAGGATAGGCTGAGAGAACAGAGTGCCAGAGAACTCTATCCTTGCATACTTCACTTGGAAATAATTGGAAATTTTTGTAATAGACATATATATATATATATATATACCTATATATTTTGCTCATTAATTTTTATTAGAACTATATTTTTTTACACTTCTTGCATTTTAAAACAATGTTTTGTCTGAAATAAAAGCTTTATTACATTTAATTTTTAGATTAATGTAAAAAACTTTTGCTAGTGAAAATTCTTTGATAATTTAAAATTATTATTAAAATATTTTTTTTACAGATGAAACGCGACACGAGAATCACGGCACGAGAGAGAGAGAGAGAGAGAGAGAGAGAGAGAGAGAGAGAGAGAGAATACACGCATTGGTTAATGTATTTGAACGAGATTTTAAAATTAGTTTGCCAACGTTTCACTTCTGACATGTGTACCTACTTTGTATGCACGAATAATTTTTATTATTATTAAGATACTTCTGTTACTCTCTTCTCACCATTTCGATTTCATAACTGAAAAAAATATTAGATTTCGTTTGGTATGGAAAACTTAGTATATTTGCGTACTATATATTCCTCCAACAGTATATAGTACGCAGACCCGAAATATAGTACAATACTATATATTATAGTACGGTTGGCAACCCTATGAGATATTGTGATAAACTTACACTCTACACTTCAACAACTTAAATTCTTGATATAGCAGTAATGAAGAGACAAAGTGGATCAATGGCAATTACCAAATATTTTAAGTCAAATTAAATTATAATACATAAATATTATAAATATTAAACTATATTACATACACTTGTCCATGGATGATTCCGATGGTTCGGACATGTGGAAAGAATGCCGAACGAATGTCTGGTTAAGAAGATATACAATGCGAAAGTGGAAGGATGTAGGTACCGAGGGAGACCGAGACTAACCTACCTAGACCAGATCGGTCATGTATTGAAGGAAGGTGGAGTCAAGAGTCTCCGAAACCGGCGAGCGTGTATGAAGAGAATTATGAATGTTGAGGAAGCGAGTGAAGTATGCAAGGATAGAGTTCTCTGGCACTCTGTTCTCTCTGCCTACCCTGCAAGGGATATGGCGTGATGATATGTATATATGTATGTATGTCCATACTGGACTTTATAATTAATTTAAGGAGAAATTATTTATGTAAGTACATAATTAGGTGCATACTTTGTAGGTACGTTGGAAAATGTATCTCTTAATCCTTACTAATATTATAAATGCGAAAGTAACTCTGTCTGTGTGTAGCTCTTTCACGCCAAAACTACTGAACCGATCTAAATGAAATTGGGTACACAGATAGTCTAGAGCTTGCTAAAGGACATAGGCTACTTTATAATGCAAAAAAGGGTTGTAAAGGGGGATGAAAAGTTGTAAGGAATTATCGTCATTTCTAAAGCCTGAAACTTATTTGCTTGAAACTTATTTTAGGCTATTGATTAGATATAAATAAATATGACATTAAAAATTCGTAAAAAAAAATTTACCCTAAAATAAAAAAATAGGGGATGAAAAACTTTATGAAAGTAACCTTTTACGAGGGCGTAGCCACGGGCAGAAGCTAGTTTCTTCATAAAACATTTGATTTTAGATAAGTATATTTTGATATGCAAAAAATAATGCAGTATGTACAAAAACAATTTATTTCGTACATTCTATTATCCAGCTTTTCGATTATCCGAAGGCTTAACATCAGCAATTAGTCCACCTAATCGAGTTTCCAGTCTTGACGAGCATAGTTGCTTCGGCAAGTACCTTCACACGGTCGCCCGAAAGGAGAGGGCATCATCCTGCCACCACTGCGATTGCGTCGCGGATACAGCACACACTCGAGGTCTGTGTGGTCTGGGCTGATCAGCGCCGTGAACTCGTCGCAATCATCGATGCCAATCTAACGCAAGTACTTGCGCCTAATGCCGCCCTAGCCGACGCCGCGGGTGGCTGGACCTGGCAGTAGACCCTCACGCGATCAGTGGGGTCACCCACAGAGAGGCTGATTGCGCGAGGGCGACGCTCCGCCAACTGGCCGTCAAAGAAGTGGGTACCAGTGGCCAGCCCAATGGCGATGGGGAGAGAGTGCGGTGAGTTATGGACCCACCTGCCGAACTTCCGTCGCCCCGGTCTGAACCAACGCCTTGTATGCCCTGACCATAGCCTGCCATAAAAAAAAACACAAAAAAGGTGGAGTTGGCCCAAGTCGTCAATATATAAAGCTCTTAGTCATCTTTTACGATATCCATGACTGAAGTAAGGGTTGGTAGTATTCGTAGCCGCTCCGCAACCACGAGTAAGATAGGGGTGGAAACTTATATTTTTCTTTGTAACTAAATGAATAGTTATTATAATGGTTAACATAATATTAAAACTAAACTTAACTTATTTTTTAACATAATTATAACTACAACACACATACGATATGATACACATATGAATTCATTTAATATTTAACAAACATATTAGGAGGTTATTCTAAAAATTTAATACTTGGAACTTATACTTATTATTAGATACTACTACTACAAAGGATCATATGACATTCTATTACGGGGACCGTTGTTCAGCAGTGGAGATAACGCCTTTGAAAGACCACAATTGTTCGATAAATGGATATTCATATATACCAAACTGATGTGTATCTACATCATTTCTACGAACTAAAAGCTTTCCGTTATTGTAAAATAAAACGCTTAACAAACGATAGGAATAATTTAAATTTGTCGATATTTCATTGCCATTTCAATCATTGGTAATGCGATACTATTTATGAAATCAATTAAAGTAATTAATGTTTCACTACATTCAATTACACCATGTCGTAAAATATAGAAGTGTAGGTTTGAAAACGTACACCGAAAACAAAGATCGGATACCGGTGGCCCGGTCGCACGGCTAAAAGAGGCGCTTTGCAGGGTGGGTCTATGGGGTTGCGCGCCGCCTCTTCCTTCGCCACGGACCGATTTGGCGGGGAGTGACTACTTCATGGCCTATAGCAAAAAAAAACAAAAACTTGTTTGAAAACGGGAAAAGAAATTATCTATACATTTAAAATGCTTTGTCTTGAATGACTGACTGATGTATGCATGAGAGTGTATTTCTTGTATAACGAAGGCATCCGATAAGAAAGGATTGCCGAAATTCTTCTACCCATAAGGAGTTGCAAAAGTGGGACAAATTTTTTTATGGGACAACATGATTCCTTGATCTAATGTACTTAAAATTTAGTATAAACATTCTTTAACAGAATTGACCGAAAACGTGTTTCGTATTTTATAAAATTCATCCCTTAACGGAATTAAAAAAGGGTAGAACGTTATTTTCGGGGTGATTTGCTTCGAAGTTGATATCAATATTCATTAGTGCTTTTGATTTAAATCACATATTATTCACATGTTTGAGTATTCAATACGATTTTATTCAAAAGAGGAATTCACATAAAAGTTTGGAGCAAAGCAAATACTCTATCATTAAAATTGAAATGTCTCGAAAGTCACCGTACTTCATTAGTTCGGCATTTGAAGATTTTTAAGCTTTAGAGAGCTTCTAGAGAGGTCGTGCTCTTTTAGAACAATGGCTCATAGGGAAATTTGAAATGAACTGGACTAGAACAGTTTGGTTATAAAATATACAAATCATTTCATGTTAAAAAAAAAACGAATAAACGAATCGAATAATTAAAATTTAGAAGAACCATAAACAAAGCCAGGTTTAATTTTTAACGTAGCGGAAATAAACTTGAGGGAAAACTAATTGTCCCAGTTGTATGTCGCAAGCTCTATATTAAGCGCACAGAGTCGGCTGATACTTTTAAAAGCCGAAGGAAAAGCAAAAAATATTGTTTACAAAAAATACTGTGGTGAGTGTAGTATATCAATTTCATTGTAAAACGATAATACCCCCGTGTAACTTTCGCCAGATTAAAGGCCGAGCTTCGTGTTCATAAAATATAACAACATTTTATTATATTTTCCTGTTTATTATTTCATTTAAAGTTTGACCTTTAAATTCCTAAACCATATTAAAGATTGTTACATTTTATAAGTATTCAAAAATCATTCCATGTGATAACAGAGTAAGAATACCCGTCTTCTAATCTTACCCGTGGGTGATCGTAAGAGACGACTACGGGATAATAAAATGCACATAGCATTAATGCAAGAGAAGGACTCGTATATAAACCCTACGTATGACCAGCGTGGTATAGTAGGTTAATTAACCTCAAATTACGGAGGCCGCCCGACCCCATCACACATACATATATGAGCTTAGATGATGAGATAATTTAAACATCTAAGTATATTATTTTTTATGTTATAATAAAATTAATAACGTAAAAAACGAATTAAAATCCTATTAGAACCATTTTCTACTTATATGCAAACGAAGTCGCGGGCCAAAGCTAGTCATTTATAATCTGCATTAAATGGATTTTTTTATGGTGTAAGAAGTTATCAAGAATTAGCAGCACTAGCATATAGATAATAATTTGTAAAACGTAATAAAGGTTTAGGTTTTCTGCAGATTGTCACAAAGGGGTATGCCCATTTATGGTTTCGTTTAGTACATCAACCAAGTTATTATCAAAAATCAGGTTTTGAATTATCAGGGACATCAAGGATATAATATGCATGCACATGCATTTAAAAAGATTTTTACGTTTGTGCCATTTTTTAATGTATTGTTCTGCATAGTTGCCAGTATTTTAAAACTGTATTAATCGATTTTAGGGTCTGGGTTGGTTTTGCGTTTGTATTTATTGCAACAAATCTATTTTCCTAACCTTAGAATAATGATATACAGTTACCATATATAGATTCTAAATAAAATAGATTATAGTATATTTGTAATAAACATGTTTTTTAAACATGAATTTCTTTTGCCAAGCAATATTTTTGGATGCCAGATGCATTGCTATTGAAGATACCATTATATGGCTACAAGATTCTTAAATAATACTGATCAACCAAAAAAACGATCAAATCGGCAAACTGTAAATAATAACCTAATAAGAAATTTAATAAATAGTTCTTCTATTTATTAGATTTCTTGCCACGAAAGCTTTCGAGTTTGCAATCGAAACAGACGGGACTGGTTAAAAGCTTTTATTGTGAAAATGTTTTTCTACCTTATAATTTGCACCAAAATAACGTCAACTGAGAGTCCACTTTTAGGCCGTTGTTTATTTTATAATTAAAAATATATGTCAAGAGTACAACCGTTTCAGTTTTTTTGTGTCTGTCTTTTAGCTATTAGCCACAGATGGCTCACAGCTTAACCCGGACTATGGGTGAGCGATGAGGGCTCTCAACCCGGTGAAAAAGGCTTTAAACGACATCGCCCAAGGGCTCTCCCTGTGGAGAACGGACCTCGGCTGGGGGCGTCGTTGATAACAAAGTGGGCGTACCCACGTTTGAATTACTGACTTTTACGCGTCGCGTCTTTCGTCCCCGGCGACGAGGGCGAAAGCGCAAGATATTTATGTGCTATGGCCGCGCGAGCCGTGTAGGCTCTTTCTTGAGCGATTGTAATAGAATCGTCAGAGTCGGTCAGTAAATGTCGAGGACGTCGGATCGCGGATATTTTTGATGGGACGTAGTTAGCCGCCCTAGCCACTAAGGGGTTGGGGTGTGTCATAGCAGAGTTGTTCCAAGTGTGCGGCCAAACGATTTCATAGCAATATCAGGTAATATTTGGATTCCATTACTACGAATTCGATAGGCAATTAATAATTTCGATGCAAAATGTGTTTTACTTATATATGGCTAGCATACATAATTAATAACACAAATAATGAAAAATTGTAGTATGAAAGCATAACGTAAATGAAATTGACGTTAAAACCATAACCAGGTTGAATATAATTATTTTGACGGTTTCTATCGTGCTTGTATTTATATTTTTAATTTCCAGACGTTAACACTTTAGAGCGATGGTCACGAGAGGAGTAAAGGTAGGTAATTCGGATGTTAGCGACAGCGACGCGAGAACGCGACCCGCGACCACGGCCGGGTCGCGCGATCCACTGCTTAGAATGAATTTATATGGAGCACTAAACTAATCCTGCGACCCCGTCGCGCGACCGGTGAGCGTGGCCAGAGAGACGCGTGGCGACCGGGACTTTGTCGCGACAGATGTCGCGCCGTCACGCGACGCAGGCGAATAATTAAAAAAATGGCGGCAATTTATGAATATTTGAAAGCAAACCCTCGTCTTCATGCGATCTGAAAATCGAGTGGACCTTCCTCCTGTCTTCCAAAATAATAGATAGTAACATCATACTAGCATATCATCATTACATCATTCGCTCATCGATCCTATCGTTATGGTCTAGACATACCTTAACCGTTCCCTCCAGGGCGACGAAAGGGCTGTGTTCGACGACGCCATTTGCACTACCTCAACACGAAAGAGTCAAGAGTGGCTGGAAATAGTGCGTGTGAACTTACAAGCGTTACGGCTCGCCAGTTCTCTTTGCTTAAACTTGTCTTGAAACATTACCACGTACCTAGAAAATTCTTTAGTTTATTCCATTTTTTGTTATATATTTTTATTTTATTAATTACTAACTGGTCCTCGCGCTTTCACCCGTATCATTAATTACTAGCTGGTCCTCGCGCTTTCACCCGTATCAAATTTTATTAATTACTGGCTGGTCCTCACGCTTTCACCCGTATCAAATTTATTAATTACTAGCTGGTCCTCGCGCTTTCACCCGTATCAGATTTATTAATTACTAGCTGGTCCTGACGTTTTCACCCGTATCAAATGCTATTGCAAAATTTTGGGTTTACAAAACATTAGCTGCTGTTGTGACTTAACTAAAATAATTAAATATTCTTATACTTTTTTATAGATATTAATAAGATCTATAAACCCGTAATACAGTATTTTATTATATCATCATTAGTTTTTGAAGCGTACACCTATCAAAATTTCATACTTATCTTGATTTTTAGAAAATAATAGCTGCTATTGTGACTTAACTGTAATACACTTCTCACAAAAATTAAGGGAGCAAGAAAAAAATCCAAATTTTTGGGAGCTCTCAACAGGCTGTAACTTATACAAAAATGGTTGGCTGGATTAAATTTTTTTGCTGTACGACCATTTTTGTATAAGTTACAGCCTGTTGAAAATCCCCCAAAAAATTTGGATTTTTTTTCTTGCTCCCTCAATTTTTGTGGTATGTATAGTTGAATATATTCCGTGTCAATTTTTGTATAGAGATTAATAAGACCTATAAATGCGTAGCACATTATTTTGTTCTATCATGAATAATTTTTCAAGCGTACCTATAATTATTTTGTTTGTGTATTAAATAGTTAAGTATTAAACTTAAATTAAATTGTAATAGCCACTATTTATTTAAAGACAGTTACAATGATAAAATAGAAATAACAAGTTACATTACAGACAGCTATTTTTGAAGTTACTTCTTTGGGCGCGTTATGAAAAAATTAGGATAGTGAAATTTGAAGATGCACGCGCATCACTATAATATAACACAAAATTAAGAAGTTGAAGTTGGCCGCAAAACCGCTCATTAAGTCTCGAAAATAGAAGTAGAACCTCTTTTTAGTTTCTACATTCACACATGTGTTATGTTTTAGTTTCATGCAAGTGCAAATTATATCTATATGTGCTAAAAATTTCAACTGTCCAACTATCACGGTTCATGAGAACAACCTGGTGACAGACAGGCGAAGCAACGGATGGACAACAGATTCTTAGTAATAAGGTCCTGTTTTACCTTTTGGGTATGGAACTCTAAAAAGGTTGATGTCACATAAACGTTCTTCTTCTTCTCTTTGTGTATTGGCAATCAGCTACTTATACGAGCTATTGGTGCCAGTGTCAAGTTATAATTATTTTTACGTTTTTAGTATTTCAGGTTAGTCATTGTCTAAGTCAAAATGTCACCATCAACAGTGCTATGGCTACACTGTTAATGGTATCTTGTGGGAATTTTGATGGAAAACGAAAATGTTGTAAAGCACTTTTATATGTATTCACTACATCCCAGTAGTTCCGCCGCATCATCATCACAGCCCATATATCATCCATGCACTCTTAAAGTACTTAACCGATTTTAATCAAATTTGCATAATATGTATGTGTAGTTTGATCCAACTTAAAAGATAGGATAGCTTCCATCTCAATGTATAGTCACAATATTATTTTATTGCAAATTATTTGTCTATTATTTGACAGTCACAATTATCTGTTATCTCCAAACGATTCTAACAGATGGTGGTATCTTATGACTGGATTGAGTACGTATTTAATAGATGGCGCTATGTTAAACGTAGAAACGCTTCATATAAGCTACAATTTATTAGCATAACCACCACGGGTTACTGAGACTACCTTAGCCACAGCAACGCGTGGCCGGGTCTGCTAGTATATCTATATATATATAAGAGATTGCCACCTATGTATTGACTCATCACGATATCTCTGGAACCATAAGGCCTACAAACCTTAAATTTGGTAGAAATATTTATTTTGCCGAGTAGAGGTCAGCTAAGAACGAATTTTACGAAATTATATCCCTAAGGGGGTGAAAAAGCAGGTCAAAGTTTATATGGGACAACGTGATTCTTTGGTCCAATCTATTTCAAATTTTGCATAAACATTCCTTAACAGAATTGATGAAAGACGTGATTCATATTTTATTGAGATTTATCTCCTAACTGGGCTAAAAAGGGGTGGAAAGTTATTTTAGGGGTGATTTGCTTTAAAGTTGATATCAATACTTATTAGTGATTTTGATTTAAAAGACATTTTATTTTGACACATGTTTGAATACTCAATTCTATTATATTCAAAAAACCGACTAAGAGCGACTCGGAGTCACGCACGAAGGGTTCCGTACTATTATCTATAAATGGCAAAATAATCATGTTTGTTGTATGGGAGCTTATTGGGTGACAGATAGGCGAAGCAACGGATGGACAGCAGAGTCTTAGTAATAGGGTCCTGTTTTATCTTCTGGGTATGGAATTCTAAAAAGGTTGATGTCACATAAACGTTCTTCTTCTTCTCTTTGTGTATTGGCAATCAGCTACTTATACGAGTTATTGGTGACAGTGTCAAGTTATAATTATTTTTACGTTTTTAGTCTTTCAGGTTAGTCATTGTCTAAGTCAAATTGTCACCATCATCAACAGTGCTATGGCTACACTGTTAATGGTATCTTGTGGAAATTTTGATGGAAAACGAAAAAGTTGTAAAGCACTTTTATATGATATTCACTACATCCCAGTAGTTCCGCCGCATCATCATCACAGCATATATAATCCATGCACTCTTGAAGTACTTAACCGATTTTTATCAAATTTGCATAGTACACATATGTGTAGTTTGATCCAACTTAAAAGATAGGATAGCTTCCATCTCAATGTATAGTCACAATATTATTTTATTGCAAATTATTTGTCTATTATTTGACAGTCACAATTATCTGTTATCTCCAAACGATTCTAACAGATGGTGGTATCTTATGACTGGATTGAGTACGTATTTAATAGATGGCGCTATGTTAAACATAGAAACGCTTCATATAAGCTACAATTTATTAGCATAACCACCACGGGTTACTGAGACTACCTTAGCCACAGCAACGCGTGGCCGGGTCTGCTAGTATATATACACTACCGTCCAAAAGTTTGGAAGCACACCTGTTTTCAAACAAAACAAATAAATGCCGACTAATAGCGGTAAAAATTAGCAATAATCTTAAGTTTTACAACCTTTTACGACTGTCTACACAAACACAAAAGGATTATTATCCTACATTCATCAAGTTTTATGGAATTCCTTAATATTGACGAAACACGTGTTTTATGACTTAATCCGTCGGCTACTTTATCCTATGCAATGGTGTAGTTTTATTGATAATGTTTGCTGGTTTTAACTTTTTTAGACCTTATTCAGTCGCACTTGAGCATTGGCACGTGAAAGTTGTGATATTAACATTGTCTGTATTCGAAAGATATCGGCTACTACTTTGACCGTATTTTTTCTTCTGAAAATGGCAAAACGCAAGCAAATCACGCTTGAACAGCGAAGCGCTATTTGCACTCTACGCGAGGAAGGATACAGTGAACGTCAAATCGCAGAAAGGCTCGGAATTTCTTGTAAAGGTGTCCACTATACCCTTGCTAGAAAACAAGAAATGGGGAAAAATGAAGATAGAAAGAGATCTGGTAGGCCCAAATCCACAACAAATCAAGAGGACAACTTCATTAGAGTTCTTTCTAAACGGAATCGACGCTTAACTGCACCACAGATCACTGCAGCTCTGAATGATACGCGAGAAACACCCATTTCAACAACTACTGTTAAAAGACGCTTACTGTCTGCGGGATTAAGAGGATGTGTTGCTGCTAAAAAACCCAAACTAACAAATCGACATAAGAAAAATAGACTAGAATGGGCAAAAGCGCATAAAAACTGGACTATAGAACAATGGGAAAATGTCCTTTGGAGTGACGAATCAAAATTTCAGATTTTCGGATCCAATAGACGTGTCTTTGTACGCCGGTCAAAAGAAGAGAGGGCTTCAGAGGCATGTACAGTGCCTACCATCAAACATGGTGGTGGTAATGTCATGGTTTGGGTGTGTTTTGGCAACAGTAAACCCGGCAATCTTGTGAGGATAACCGGAAAATTAAACAAGGAAGGCTATTTAAAAATTCTCCAAGATTCTGCCATACCCAGTGGACTAAGTCTCATTGGTTCTGGATTCATTTTTCAACAGGATAATGATCCTAAGCATTCGTCTAAATTGTGCCAGAACTTTTTAAACAAGAAAAAAGCTGAAAACATTTTAAACATCATGCAATGGCCATCTCAATCCCCTGATCTTTCTCCCATTGAACTTGTTTGGGATGAACTTGACAGGAGGGTGAAAAGTCGTTGTCCTACGAGCTCAGAACATTTGTGGCAGCTATTAGAGAACGAATGGAACAAATTAGATAAAGATTATTTTAAAAAATTGATTAATAGAATGCCCAGAATATGTGAGAAGATTATAAAGGAGAAAGGTGGACACTTTGATGAAGCTAAAATTTAATCTAATTTACCATTGTATATTATTTTTTTATTTTGTTTAAGTTAGTTTCTGTTTGTTCTTTATTTTTTTATCAATACATTTAAATTTAAATGACTTAGTTTGGTTTTATTCGATTTTACCTTGCTGCTTCCAAACTTTTGGACGGTAGTGTATATATATCCAAGAATTGCTCGTTTAAAGATATTATTATTAAATAAATAGATAGATAGATCAATGTTATAAACGTGGATCATTTCAGCATTGAGCTGGCGTGTATGAGGCAACGTGGAATGTGACATTAATTCTTCATTGTAGGTTTGCTTACTAACTATAATTTTGTGGCTAAAATATGTTACGAACGAATATAGAAAAAAAACCGGAGGTGTCAAGGGACACCCGGATGGAACGAAGTTCTATTTTAATTATATAATTTTTTTCTGCCTTAAGCGATTTTTTATCGTTATATTTTAGCCAATTTGCAAAATATCTTTATAAATTATAGCCTATGTGTTATTCTGATGTGCAAGCTATATTACTATAAATTTCATCAAAATCCATTCAGTTCAGTAGTTTTTACGTGAAAGAGCAACAAACATGTTCACATCCATACATTATTACAAACTTTCACGTTTATAATATTAATAATAGGATATACAATTCCACTAGACTACCAAAACTTTTCGGCCCCGAGCTCGAACGCGAGCCGGCCACGCGGCCCGGTCACGGGCGAAAATAATTTCGTTGCGCATTATTTTGATTTTGCTATATCTCTTAAGGTATTGATTTACGGGGGTCGTCCGGTCGATGGCCCTGTACGGCGCACCGGTGTGGGCGGGGTCCCTGACCGTCCGACTCAGGGCTCTTCTGTGGCGACCACAGAGGGCCATGGCGGTCAGGGCTGTACGCGGGTACCGCACGGTGGCGACGGAGGCAGCGTGCCTGTTGGCCGGGAGTCCCCCGTGGGACCTGGAGGCGGAAATGCTCGCCGATTTGTATCGGCGGGTGTCGGGGGTGCGCGCGGAGGGCGGTGTGGCCTCTTTGAGGGAACTCACCGCCTGGCGCGTTGACGCCCGCCTAGATGTCATTGCCCGTTGGGCAGTCCAGCTGGAGAGGCCTCGGTTCGGTGTGCGGACCGTAGAGGCCTTCCGGCCGGTGCTGATGCAGTGGTTGGAACGGCGGCACGGGGTGCTCTCCTTCCGACTGGTGCAGGTTTTGACGGGGCATGGATGCTTCGCCAAATACCTGCACAAGGTCGTCAGGAGGGAGAGTACACCGTCCTGCCACCACTGCGATTGCGACGAAGACACGGCGCAGCATACGCTCGAGGTTTGTGCCGCTTGGGCAGAGCAGCGTCGTGAACTCGTCGCAATCATCGGTGCCGACCTGACGCTGCCGACCATCGCCAGGGCGATGCTCGACAGCGTCAGGAACTGGGACGCGGTCGCAACCTTCTGCGAGGCAGTAGTCTCGCGGAAGGAGGCGGCGGAGCGCGTGCGCGAGGAGCGTCTCCTCGACGGCGCGAGCCGCCGCCGGCGACTGGGGCGGCGCAGGCGCGATTACCTGCGCCTGATGCCGCCCTAGCCAAGGCCGCGGGTGACTGGATCGGGGAATTAGTCCGTCACCCGCCGAGAGGCCGACCGCGTGAGGAAAGACCGACATCCTACCCGAGGGGGGGATGTCGGTCGAGGAGAGGGTACTCCTCAGGGGTATTCCGTCGGGCCGACCACTGACGTCAAGTCACTCTGCTCCGGTGGTCGGCCCAACGACGAAGGCGACGTCACGGGTGGGTTACGGGTGTGCGCGCTTACGCCCCTCTGTCACCCCGGACGGAGTGGTGCGAGGAGTGTGCCGACCGTAGCCCACCCCCCAAAAAAAAAAAAAAAAAAAAAGGTATTGATTTAATTTGCATGGTCTGAAGGAAAAAAAATATCTTCATGAAATGCTCAAGCCAACTAATGTATTTAAAATGATAAGGATTAATACAGTATTTGTGTAAATAGCTTTTCAATTACCGTTTTATAATAGAACATTTTTTAAAGTATTAAAATGGATATAGTATGTTATCCTTAAGAGATAGATATATACCATCGCGGACTTTTTTGTAGGCCTTTTTAAGCTGTATAATACTGTAGTACTTTATTTTGATCTATTTCGTAGGGTTCAGCCAGCGTTTGCAATGTAAGCGCAAAATAATGTGTTTATTTACGACATCACATTAGAAACCTCTAAAATTATCAGTGTTTCTCTAGTAGATTATGCATATATTATACATATAAACCTTCCTCTTGAATCACTCTATCTATAAAAAAAATCGTCGCGACACCACACTGTTCAATGCGAAATAGAAATGAAAATATCTGGCTTGCTTTCTATAAGAGAGCCGACGAGCGACGCCGCACAGCTTACAATAGCTTACTATAGCAAAAAGTGTCGTGACAACTTTTCGTAAGAATTTTTTCCGTCTAGCCCCCTTTCACAACGCGCGATAAGGAACTTCGTTCCAATAATTTGGAACAATTAAATTAATAAAAATTATAAACTTATGAACTGTATAAATCTTATTTTATTAATAATACTTTTATTTTTGGAAAAAGAAAAGTATTTACAATAAAAATACCTATGTATAAAAGTTAAAATAGATTTAATCATTATTTTTAATCGCAGTAATATATGATTTATGGTAAAAAAAATATCACATATGAAATTCAAATTCAAATCAAATTTATAAGCAAGTGTCGGAAAATGGCTTGCATTACTATTTCCAGTCCCGCTCCCATCGGCTCAGAGCGTGTACCGCGCGTCAACAAATTTAGTTCCATGTCAATAACTGAATTCCACACGCGGCGCGGTTGACATCTTCCTGGGAATATTATATAAAATTTTAAGACGTATTTTTATAATAACTTACAATATATTCGAGCTGTGTATCAAATGTTTTCTAACCTCGGTCAGGAATTTGGACATGATCGAGATACAGCTAACTTATTTTGGCGGCGGGCTATGCTATGGTCGCACATCGTTCGATCCGACCGGAGCGACAGTAGGAACGGCGCGCGACTCCCTATTCCTACAAGTAGGTACCTCGCAATGCTGTGCGAACGAACCACCAGTACCCGGATCGATGTCATTGGCCCACATAACAACCTAAACAAATATTGATCAATAACTACTGATATCTGTTTCATATCTAATCAATTGTTATCCCATGCCTCATAAGTCGCCATCGAAGACCAGGGCTCGTTACTGATGGCTCACTAATGGAGTTGCACGCCGTCCCGAGCGATTAGGACAGTGTGTGACCGAACCGTTGTGTATATGTGTATGTGGGCGTGTGTGTGTGTTATCCCTGAAAAGAGCTGCAACACCGTCATCATCAGAATTGTTTGCTACGGTGAAATCATTAGTGACGAAATGTAAAAATCGCATCATCTATATAGCTGGCTCGGAGTTAGAGCCAATCTGCCCGTTCCGTTGCGTAGACGCAGCGCTGCCGCTGCGTCGTATTACATACTAGTGATCATAGTGTACACACGGTGCGCTGCGTCGACGCAACGCACACACGACGGAACAGCAGCCCCCGAGACGAAGCGGGCGGGAGTGTACACATTGTGACGACGAAACGGTAGCGCTCAGTTGCTTGTGCGTTGATAGGGAGGATACACGCAAGAATGCGCAATGAAATTAAGAGAGTACCGAGTACCGTGTCGAATCCCCGTGGAGGAAGTCCTCCCGGACTAATTCCACTGCCTCCTTCAGCGAGATGACTGCCTCGCAGACGGCTGCAGCCGCTTCCCAAAACAAAAGCAGCGTTCATTTGCATTTATTTACAAGATGTGTAGTCATGGGTCAAAAATACAGTGTATCATCAACCCTTTCTTGTCTTTAACAGCCAAGGCCAAGAAATCGCCAAGAAAATGAAATGGCACACGTCTCCTTAAAGACGAAAATATAATAATGAATTGAATGTCATACAACAGTTCACGTTAATGTAAGTGGTAGCAGATTTCCAATAGAAATGGGTTCGAATCCCATGTGTGACAATCATTTTTCACTGGTAATCAAGTTATTATAAAAAAGGTATCTATATCCTGTCAAGTCGTCTGCCAAGCGTAGCGAACATGGCAATATCTCTATCCTTGTGGGATGTCCAACAGTGAAAGTCGATCATAATCAAGATGAATAACGATTCTCTTTACTATACATATACTTACATAAAAAAAAGTTAAAGACTATCTTTAAATAATGCATCAACTGTTCAAAAATGATAAATATTGGAAAAAAGTGAAGGGTGGCTCTATAACGATTTCATACACAAATATCAGATAAAAGCATTTTAATCACTTATATTCCTGACATAATATTACCAGTATTAAAACTATATAGTTTTAATAAGAAATAAAACTGCAATTACAAAATTATGGCGCACTGCGTCAAATGTGGAGGGCACTTAATAACAGTGTACACTGTCTACGGACTAATTACTAACGTTTGTGGCATATTGATCACCAAACAATTATAATACAATTATAAGTGAGTCACGGACACAGAGATGTGTGCTGTGAAACATTACAGCATTAAGAATTCTCTCAACGTTACACGTATTAAAATTGAGAAACATGGCAATTTCAAAAGTATTCTTCGGTACTCGAGAAAATCGTCAAAACCTAGATTCCATAGATATGGACTTAGCACCGAACCTCAAGGGTCAGCTGTTTCGACACAATATTGTGCGCAAGTTTCAGTTTAGTCAAACCTTGTAAAAAGTACAACTGTATGATTTTTTATAAAAACCCGATTACGAGCGAAAAATGATTGTCACAATCGTAGATAAAGTAATCGGGTTTTTATAAATAATCAAGAATATTAAATGCTAAATTTCAGTAATTTGAATAACAGGGTTGTGTCATCGATTAATACAATTCTAACTGCAAAGTTTGAGTTTTGATTGTCTGTACAATGTATTAATATGCCGGGTAGATGGCACACGTCTCCTTAAAAAAGACGAAAATATAATACGATGCGAGAATTGAATGTCCTACAATAGTTCACGGTGGTTTAAGTGGCAGCACGATTGGAACGGATTTCCAGTAGACGTGCAAATAATTATTGTGCATTAAATGCTAAATTTCAGTAATGAGACGTTCTAAGATCTTGCCTAATAAAGGCAGTAATGTGATTGGTCGATATAACTTCGGGTCGTTTAGTGGCTTTTCACCGTCTTTAGGAATTACACGTATATAACCGCGACACCATAAGCGAGGAAAATGGCTTCTAAATATTATTTTCTATTCACATTGAGTCGCCTGACGCTCGACTAACTTCTTTGATCGTTTTATTTGATATTTTATCTTCACCAGCAGCTTCGTTAAGGGGAAGAGCTCTAACGGTATTTATAAATTCGGTAAGAGACGGAAGGTCAGACAAAGGCGAGAGAGGTGGCTCGACGGCTTGCGCGCGTATATGTTTATAATGTTTGCTGTCGATTGATATATTATGGTCTGTAATTAATGCATTTAATAAAACTTCTGTGGTTTCCTCAATACCCGTAGTATGTTTATCATTTACTTTAATATTTTGTAGGTATGTTACGTCGACTGATCGATGCGCTTTAAGCTCTTGATATAGCGGAGACCATAAGACCTTCACTTTCTAATTTTTCCACAATCAGTTTAATAGTGGCATGACCACGCTGTTGACAGTTCTCTGTCTACAGCCGCGGGCCGGTCCGTCCGGGGTAGTTTTTTTTTTTTTGGCGGCGGGCTACGGTACTTCAAACAATTTATTTTTAAGTAGTAACAAACTCTTGCAGAAGATCGACGTCTGAGTAATGGCAATGTGCTATTAGACTTCGTTCGGTGAGCGAGAGAACCGGCAGCCCAACTGGGTGGGTTTGGGGATTGTAATGGTAGCCAGCGGCCTAGCTATACCCTTGGTATAGCAAAGGCCTATGGGCAGCAGTGACACTTACCATCAGGTGTGCTGCTTGCTCGTTTGCCACCATGAGCAATAAAAAAAATCCCATTTAACATAGCGTCTTTCAATTTTCTACTGCAATTCGGTGGCGAGACCTGGCAGCTTTCAGTGTGGATAGAGATTCATCAAAGGCCGTTCCTATTTTCGGTAACTTTTTAAGTCATGCTCCCTACGCGCTCTTCGAAAGCAGTTGCGGAGTTCTACTAGGTGATTATTCCACTTATCATACCTCTTAGTATTAGGATGGGATGTTTGGCTTAAGGATTACATGAGCACATTATATTAGAGAATGTGACATTAATTAACCGCTATTTTCGGCGGTTAATTGTCTGCGATTGGAATCCCTGGCACACGAGTAAAAAGTGACCTGAAAAGTTCCAGTTTGCGCCTTTAGATTTGTATCTAAAATTGTAACTCTGTCTGGGAGGATCCTACAACAGTCTCGATCCAAATTCATAAAAGCTCAGGCAATGATCACTACATGACGAGTGTATAGAAATCAATAGAAGATTCATCCAAAGGGCTACAAAATGCTGGTGGTGCGTTGTGTATATTGTGGATGGACAAGTACATCTCAGCGATGAAATCTTCTATAGCACACCGTCGATCAGTATCGGTGTAACTAAATTTGACATACCAGAGAGTAAATGACGCATTCACGTTAGCTCCTATTATTGTTTTACGGCCCATAAGAAACCGCTAGATATGGAAAAGATGGAGTAAGTTTGGACTAACGGGGTCTGAATATTGAAAATAACAGCTCACAATACACTTTAACAATAGTTATATTATATATTAGCTGTGTGGTAGCGGCTACGAATACTACTAACCCTTACTTTGCTCGTGGATGTCGCAAAACACGACTAAGAGCCTTATAACGACCTGGGCCAACTCCTTCTGATGCCGTTTGGTCAACAATTGCATTCCCAAGGAGGGTTGACGTCTGGCAGGCGGCCGGTCATAAAACTATTGCCAATAACTTTTACAATATGTACGAAAGAAGAGTACATATTGTATCGACCCCATTTAATTGGAATAAGAGTAGGAGAATGATGATGATGAACAGTGTGAGCTGTTACATGTAAACCCTATAGGATGTGGATGAGACCTCTTGCTACAGCACAGTGGGACGTCATGAGATTTTGTAATCACGTCACCATAAATTTAGAACTTGCAAGTTGCAACATAGATACCAGCTCGTGCTTTGTTGTCCAATTGTACAACTCTATATCACATTCTATATAACTAACTATATGGTCTAAATCTGACGAGGCCACCCTATCATTGTAGTGATTTAAATGTCCTATATTTAAACTATACATTATTTATTTAATAACTAGCATTTGCTCGCGACTTCATCCGAGTAGAAGTCGAAAATGGTTCTAATAGGATTATCGTTTGGCTTTTTACGTTATTGATTTTGTTTTAAATTATTATGTTTAAATGTTTGAATACTTATAATATATAACAATATTTATTACAGTGTAGAGATTTAAATACATGAAAATGAAATAATATTTTGCTATATTTTATGAACACGAAGCTATTTTCTTAGCAGACTATGACTTGAACAAACCCCGCCCATCCCGACCGAGGCGACGGAAGGGCGGTGTGTGCCTCCATAATCCACCGTTTTCTCCATCGACATAAGGCCGTCCACTAATACCACTTCCTTGACATTCGAGGCCAGCCCGGTTACCCTTTCGGGTATTATCATCATCCACGCCCCGGCAACAAAGAACAGTGATGCCGAGGCATCACCATCGCGAGGTAGACCTCTTTGCGAATGACGGACTAATACCCGGGCCTACCGCTCGCAATACTATTTTAACTACAGTATTTCTTTGTTTACAATAAATGTTTTTGTTACTCCTTCGGATGCTCTCTTCGGACTATCAGACTACTCCGTGAGCTTACTCTGGATCATGGCACATACATCTGCCCGTGGGAGAAACAGCTTTCTCTCAAGTCTACTCCCGCTACCTTAGAAGTTCGACCTTGAGTTTTGTTTATGGTCATTACAAAGCAGACTTTGATGGCAAACTGCACTCTCTGGAATTCGTTGTAATTTAATATTATTAAGAGAGTCCTAGACTCTGCTCGAGAAGAACCGGTCAGTACAGTTGCCCTGATTATATTGCGGTGCAATGATTTTACTTGCAATCTGGTGGCATTGCATAAATATACATACATATCATCACGCCATATCCACTCTACTCTCTAACTCTACATCCTATCCTATGAGGCCGGGTTCCAAAACTGTATGACTTCTCTAAAAGCTTAGAAACACCGTACTGATATAGTGCGGTGACTTTCGAGACAATCTAATTTTAAAGAGTATTTGCATTGTACCAAGCTTTTATGTGAGTTCAACCATTTTAGAGTTCTGCACCCAAAACTTACAACGGGACCTTATTACTCAGACTACAATCCTTTCTTAATCCTTCTTTAAAAATCCTTCCTTATCGGATGCCTATGTCCCACAAAGAACACACCCTCGAAGTTTCAGGTCTCTACGATCAACGGTTTAGACTGTGCATTGAGTGCCGGTTGTTCCAACTTTGTCTTTGGTAAAGTCTGGTTTGTCTTTATTTGGGCAGGATTGCGTGATATGTCCTTCGGTGCAGTAACCACGCGTAGGTATTTTATTTTTCACATAAAATATTTTGCGACATGTCTGTGTACCGGACAACAAATAATTAAATCGTCGTAGAAGCGATAGCTAACCCTGTCTATAAATATGTTTTATTTGTGGTTAGCAAATGTTAGTTAGGGGGTATGTATATATGATTTGGACTTCGTGTCATTGAGGTCGTCCGGCCCGTACTGATGGAGTGGCTGTAGAGGCGGCACGGAGTCCTCTCTTTCCGGCTGGTGCAGGTCTTGTCGGGGCATGGTTGCTTCGGCAAGTACCTGTACACGGTCGCGAGGAGGGAGACGACTTCGTCCTGCCAACAGTGCTGCGGCGACGATGACACAGCGCAGCATACGCTCGAGGTCTGCGTGACTTGGGCTCAGCAGCGCTCTCTGCCCTCGTCGCTGCCATCGGTGCCGACCTCTCGATGCCGGCCATCGTGAGAGCGACGGTCGACAGCGACAGGAATTGGGACTCAGTCGCCGCCTTCTGTGAGACCGTCATCTCGTCAACGAACGTCAACGAACGTCGTCCGGGAGAATCTCCTCTACGAGGATTCGCACCGCCGCCACTGGGGCGGCGAAGGCCTGAATACCTCCGCCTCATGCCGCCCTAGCTGAGGCAGCGAGTGACCGGACCGGGGATTAGTCTGGTCGCCCTTGGAGCGAGGCCAGGGAGGACGACGTCCCGACGGTGAAAACTGTCGGAGCGTCGACTCGAGAAGATACCCGCGAGGGTAGAGCGCCGGACGGGTCACTGAAGAAAAGAAAGCGTTCCAGAGGCCCACCCGCACTGCGTCGAGTGGTATGTTTTAGGGCCGGTCTACGTGGTCTTACACCGCTTCTCCTGTCGCCCCGGACAGATTAGCAAGACGTGAATGCACCGTAGCCCGCTGCCAAAAAAAGGGGGGTATGGATATCTAACAAAGCAGACAGTACTTTCTTTTGTATTTTACAAGTCGGTGTTCACTTCAATAAACATTAAAAATGTTACAGAGATATCTCTAGTGTTTAATAAACATGAAACTAGTTGCTTGCCTGAACAAGTGCGCGTTGAATATTCATTTTATTCAAGATGACTGACTGAATTGAGTGTTATCCTCAGTTAAGAGCTAAACAAAATATACATATATATATATATATATATATATATATATATATATATATATATATATATATATATATATATATATATATATATATATTTAATATAATGTATTGTTGGAATGTTGGTTCTATTACAATTACACTAAAGAATAAAAAAAAAATTACGTTCTTGGTCTTGCCCATGGAAGTAATAAGTACTCTGTACAGTACTTATTACTTCCATGGGTCAATATAATAAGTGTTTTAAAAAAAGAACAGTTATCCAAAAAATTTGTCATATTGATATTGACGATGACATTTTGTTCATGGAATGGGGTGCATGACTTTGTTAAAAACCTATTTGCTTAAAAAAATGTTCTTAGTAATTACTATTTGGATCTCATTCGATAGTCAAATAAACGTATAATTTATTATGTTAGAAACTACTTTCCTGTTTTATCTTGATTAAGTAAATAATTGTAAAAAATAACGAATTTTTCTTCTCCGAATTGGTCCACCTTGATTCATATGGTAAGACTAAGCTACCTAATACAATCAATGTGGGCGTCATTTATGTAGATACCTAAGGCTTTTGTTAATAAAATAACTTCTATTTAATTTAACCCAAACCTTAAAATATTTGAATTATATATATACAGAATGTATCAGAGAATGGAGCAGCTGGTCAGAAGGGTAGTAGGTAATGATGATAGGAACCCATAACAAAAATTTCAAAGGAAAATGTCGATTCCTTAATGAATTAGAAGCATTTGAAGTTTTCAATTTTGTCATAAATTTTTCGTGTGAAACTGATTGAAATGTATCAAGTAAATTATATCTAATCCACAACATATTCATACTTTGTTAAATACTTATTAGAACTTCAGAAAATTAATGATAAATTTTCAATAAAAAACTCAATCTTCGCCTTTACGAATTACGAACATTTGACTGGTGAATGACCTTATTTCAATCGCGATGGTCTATTACAGATATGCCTACAAACAGGTTTAAAGAAATGCCGACATACAGAGATGTAGTAAGGAAAAAGAAATAACATTAAATAATTACCTACTGATGTAGGTAAATATTTTTAAACCTAAAAAAAAATATATTAAAACAGTAGGTTTGTATCGGAAATGTAATCCGTCTCTGTATACTTTAGGCTATTAAAATATGTCAAAGGTGCCGCAAACACTTGCCGACATATGTCCGTCCCATTCTGCCTACTTTGTCGCTCACTTTTACAAAATAAAGGTGCGCTTACACTGGTCATAGACCGAACAACAAGCTAATAGTCTGATTTTTGTATATAACGATAGGGCAATAGAAAAAACGTCTAATAGAAGTATCACTCAATAGATTATGACACAGTCACGGGTCCATACTTATGTCGTATTATCTCTGTAACTATTCGTCCAAATTATATATAGTACAGTAAAAGGGAACAGTCTTTTGTTTTAAACACTTAAACATCCATACATCTATACCACTTTCGCGATTAATATATTAGTTTTTTTTTGTTTAGATTGACATTTTTAAACTCGTAACATCTTTTGAATGCAATGGACGATTTTAATAATTCAAAAAGTAATCTTTAGCTACTGAAATAGTTTTAAATAATAATAAATTTGTTTGGATAAGGATTAATACAAAGACATGAATAACGTGCTCTTTTAGGCATGGCTTGGTTTTTGTTAACATTTCTTTCAAAAAAGTAGTTATACTGACATAACTATAATAGTTAGACATATGGTACCACAAAGTTTTTTATAGATATTTACATACATACATATCATCACGCCATATCCTTTGCAGGGTAGGCAGAGAGAACAGAGTGCCAGAGAACTCTATCTCTGCATACTTCACTCGCTTCCTCAACATTCATAATTCTCTTCATACACGCTCGCCGGTTTCGGAGACTCTTGACTCCACCTTCCTTCAGTACATGACCGATCTGGTCTAGGTAGGTTAGTCTCGGTCTCCCTCGGTACCTACATCCTTCCACTTTCGCATTGTATATCTTCTTAACCAGGCGTTCAATCGGCATTCTTTCCACATGTCCGAACCATCGGAGCATTCCCTTTCGCATCTTTACACCAATACTCTCTTTCATACCTACTCGCTCTCTTACGTCGTCGTTACGAATGCGGTCGGTCAGCCTAACTCCACAGATTTTCCGCAGAGATCGCATTTCGACCGCATTAATTTTACTATCATACTCTTTTCTGCATACCCAACTCTCGCTTCCATACAGTAATGTTGGGACAAGCACTGCGTTATGTATTGCTACACGTACCTTCTGGCTGAGGTGGTGGCTGCCGAAAAGTTGCCCCAACGCTCCGTTCACTCTATTTCCCACATTCACTCTTCGCTCTATATCAGTGGTGTACCTTCCATCTCGGCTAAATCCACATCCAAGATATACAAATTCATCCACTTGCTCTAGTACATCATTACCTATTGTTACTCTTACATCTGTTCTGGTTTTATCTCTTTCAAAGACCATTATTTTGGTTGTGCTCACATTCACGCGTAGACACCTATAGATATTTATATGTTCTTAAATATAGTAGAACATTTTTATATTCTAACATTCATAGTTTCCGCAGCGATTGCGATTAAAGATATTTTAAGGCAAGTTTTTTCATACCTTGGTTTACATTATTGACAAGCTTTCACAGACCAATCAATAAGTTACGAGAAATTCTATTATACAATTTCATGGTACATAACTTTATTGTGGACTGTTAATTACCTCGTGTAATTAATGAACAAGAATTGGGTAATACTGTTTATCTCGTTGCTTGTCAGATTAAGAATATAATATTGCCAACCTATACTACGGGTATAACTCTAGGAGTCATTAAAACTGTCTAATGAACAGAGCTACACGTTTCATTTTGTATCCAAATTCAATTAGTATTTAGAAGTAAAATATTACTCACAATATAAAAAAAATCATTTTCATGATGACACTAGTCATATGCAAATGAATCTTTTTATATTGTGTGCTTCACAAGCACTAGTTTTTAGACGATTTCTAATTTAATACTCATTTTAAATTGAAAAAAAGTGAAACTGTATATGTATATGTGCAATATTGCGATCTCGTACTCGTACGAATAAAAGTGTGTTAGATTGAATTTACAAGAGAATATAATATCCGCCGTGGAATAACACCTTCTAAGGCGTCGTAAGAAATTTATGAAGTTATACTAGAGCAGTATTTTGCAATCTGTGGGTCGCGACCCCCAGGGGCGTTGTGAAACCTTACTCGCGGGGGATCGCCGGCAAAGGAAAAGGTTCTACACTACAATAAAAACACAATTTCAATGAGAAGTAAAGGCTTGTTTATTTAAATAAAGAAGTGAATATCGTGGTACTTTTGAAATTTCAATAATCAAATCAATTTATTAGACCAGATCGGTCATGTACTGAAGGAAGGTGGAGTCAAGAGTCTCCGAAACCGGCCAGCGTGTCTGAAGAGAATTATGAATGTTGAGGAAGCGAGTGAAGTATGCAACGATAGAGTTCTCTGGCACTCTATTCTCTCTGCCTACCCTGCAAAGGACATGGCGTGATGGTAAGTATGTATGTATGTAAATCAATTAAAATCTATCTATCTTTTTAGTTTTAATATCCTCCACTAAAGAGAGCGTCGGTCCACATAGATATGAAGTGGCAAATGGCACTAATAATTTTAGAACCTCCTTTACCAGCTCTGGATATTCTTGATTTCTTTTCATCCAAAACATGTCACTATTTTGCGAATGAATCCATTTCAATTTAAGTATGCCCTCAGTAGCTAAATCTATAAGATTTTTTTCATATTGGTGATGCCAGTTCCATTACCTTATCTAAGAAAGAGTTTAGAATCCGTAACAGAAAGCGGTTTCCTTTTAAGGTGTTTTGCCTCCTGCTGGTTCATCATAATTTCAACCATATCTAGCTGCTGGCAAAATAAGATATTAGGCAATTGTGTGCGGCTTCCCTGCTTCACCCACTCGATATATGACTTTGTAGCTAGCTAAATTATGTTGACTCATGGACACTGGATACCTAAAAACATGATTGATCAGGAAAAAATAAGTACACGAAAGCTTTGTATGCCAAAACTAATTTCAACTAAGTTGTATTTAAACACCAAACAAGTTAACATTGTAAAACGTCAAACATTAAAAATAGCAACAATTCGAGTAGCCTTAGCTCGAGCTCGAACGCTTAAGCGGTGACTTGAGCCAGACATATTTGACTGTGTGTACTTGTGCGCGATAAATGGCTACCGGACCTTCTGCGACCCCAAGTCAATAGGGTTTGCAACAGCCAAATAACGCGCGCGCCCATCTGCTGCACACCATTCCTTTATTTAAACATTGAAGCGGCGTTTTATGTGCTATTCATGGGTGTAGATCTTAAAAGAAAATTTGAAAAGCATCGCCTGTGACGAGTCTTGCTCATGCCTCTCATATGAATACTTATTAAAACTTTGTCTGATTTAGTCATTTTTCTACATCTAATAACAGAGAATTACGTGAGGGCAAATATAATGTAAATCATTATTTATACATTAAACATATGTAACTTTTATTTTAGAAAATTATTTTATTACCTGAAACATAGTTTTGCTAAACATAGTACATAGTTTTGCTGCTGGCTAAGAACGGTGGAGCAAGAGAAGAAACATGATAAATATGTCCGTACTCGTCGGTGATCTTGCTCAATTATGAGTAAGACAAAATAACAGGCTATGATTGCGCGGTTGGGCAGCACGGGACATTGCCTATCACCTGCGATGTCGATGCGGTGTGGCAATGTGATGTGTGTTACCTCGTGCTAACTATTAAAGTCTCGAGGCTTCTTGTAAAGTTAATATTGAATTCGAGATACTCAAATTGAGAAAATCAATAACATAGGTAGCCTTTTAACATTATAACTTTTTGTCTATCTATTCCACAAGAGGGTCGCCAAAATTGTTCAACCTGTAAAGGGGTCGTGTATTCAAAAAGATTGAAAACTTGGTGTTAGAGTATAACTTCATAAATTTAATAATGCGGCTACAAACTAAATCAATGTTTCAACTTTACACTATTTTGAACAAAATTGTATTTATTTAAATTTATGAGAGCAAAACCACAGCCCAGTTAACAGTTGTAAATTGCTATCATTTTACAAGAATTTATTTTACTAAAAGATCCGTGCGAATAATTAGCACCAATAATAGAGGTTTTATTACGTATGACTGTAACCTACAACATGCACCGGCATGTTTATATAATACTAGCCGACCCGACAAACTTCGTTCCGCCTAACAGTCAATGAATGAGCAGATATAGATTAATTCAAAATTATCAAGGTTGGGCTGATTAAAATCAAGTGATTAAAATCACGATTAAAATCATGATTTAAATCGCTTGATTTTTAAAATTAAAATCATGATTTAAATCATTTTTTTTCCTTTTTATTCAGAACCAGATAACAACATAACATAAAAGTTTTCTCAAAAATCAAAAGAAGTATCTGCTTTTAGCAAAAACAACAAAAAAGAAGTACATAATTCGAAATTCTTAAACTAAACGTAACACCTAAATTTTATTACCGTATATTTTCAGTCTATTCATTTTCGTTATACAATTTAAACAAAAACACGAGTTTTCCTCCTTTTTCTATGCCTAATCTGTTTCTAATATCCGAGTGTACAAGACCAAAAGATCTAAATACGCGTTCTACTGAAGCTGAAGAAGCAGTTGCACACAGGAACTGTTTTATTATTGGCAACTGTTTCAAGATTTCCGGCTCATCATTTTGTGATAACCACCATTGTAGTCCGTTTATATTTTTATTACTTCGTCCGAAAACATAACTTGCTTAAATGGAGCACTGCGGGCATTTAACTTTATTACTAAAGGTTGAACAGTCCATTGTTTTCATGTAACTCTTTAATTGTTTCTAAAGCTATATTCTTTTCTTCTAGTGTTAACTGGTATTTTGTTTTTTGTGGATTCAACATATACGCTATAAAATGATATGGCGTTAGTGCTTGCTTATATCGATTAATAAATTGTGTTTTTTGTAATGGTATTTCCACAGATTCATCAAAGATATATTGTAAATGTTTCCACTGCTCTACAGTATCTGCGATAGTAGCATTTTTCCTGTGCACAGTATCAAGAGCAACTGATATAGGTTTAAAAATGTTTAAATAATCTTGCGCTGCATGTTTAATCGCAATATTTGAAACTTTTCGGTAAATAGTGGAATCAATCTCGTTTTTATTTTCTTCGCAGATTTTTAATATGATGTCCCACTGAGTGACATACATCTCTAAGCAGTTGCCAAGGCTATTCCATCTCACATCGCTTGGAAGGACTAATTCAGTCAAGCAGGAGGCAGCGCCTCCTGCTTGACTGAATTTAGCTCTAGCCAAATGGTTATTTCGAAAATATTTAACAATTTGGACCACATGTTCTATAACGTCTTTAACTTGAAAGTCTTTGCACAGTAAATTAAAAATATGTGCAGAGCAGCCATAAGTTATAACTTTTGCGTTCGTTTTTTCTTCTAATGTTTTTCTCATAAGTGTCATATTTGCGTTGTCTGTCACAAAAGATTTTACGGTACACTTGTATTTTAATTCACATGAAGAAATCAGGTCACAAACTATTTGAGTTAAATATTCTGAAGTATGTGGATTTCCTGATGTGTCTATAGTTTCGTATAGGAGGGCTTGTCCATCTTCAGTGGTTATCGTTGCGCATATCACTGGTTCGTTGTGCACGTTTGACCACCCATCAATTGACATATTTACGGACTGTCCTGAAAGGGAGGAGAAATATTTTTCTTTTTCCTCTTCATAGATTTCGTCCAAAAGACTTGTTGCTACCGTTTTTCTCGAGGGCGGTGTATAACCAGGCCTTAATAACTGAATGGCTTTTTTCACCTCTAAATTCTCAATACATCTGAAGCTCGAATTAGTAGCAAAAATAGCCTTTGCTATTTGTTTGTCAATTTTATGTTTTTCAGCAGTTGAAGTCCGCATTACAAAACTACTCATGGTACTCATGGTAGGCTGAGTTTCGATTGCTTTCTTTTTTTGGACTGGCTCAAAAGTTGTTGGACTTGTTGGTGTTGGTACTTTCGTCATGAGTGAACTACAACTTGAGGCAGATGATGTGCTAGCAAAACTGTCAAGCGACATTCGACTCTCTGGAAAGAGAAAAAACATAACTGAAAATTGATATTGATTAATTATAATTGATAATATATTGATATAGTATTGAATTATTGATTTTAAAATAAAGTTAAAATGTTCAATAGAGATGTAAAAGCAAATTTATTTTTTTTTTAAGTTAAAAAAAAATAAAAATTAAGTAAGTATAGAAGAGTAAAGATAATCTTTAATAATTAACCTGGGAAAGGTCGCGTTAAAAAAGTTACATTAAAGGCCACGTGTTAGATTTCACCTAACATTTAAAAACAAAAAGCAATCATATATGCCTAAAATATAAATAAAATAAAATTAATAATTTAATTACCTGTATTCCTCTCTTGATAATTACAAACATCGTGGTGTGCTTTAAGTCTTTGGACTAACCCTTGAATATCTTTCTTGCACTTTCTACAAATAGCCCTACACCCCAATTTATTTGGATTTGTTGTCTTAATATAGAACTGCCATATTGGGTCCTCTTTTCTTCCACTCATTTTACTTTATTTATATGTTTTCACTTCACTTAACTAACTTAACTAAACTAGCGAAATGCGCGAACGTCAATTTATAGGTTGAAAAGGAAAACAAGCCTCGACACGACACGACAGGAATATTCTTGCAAAAAGCACAACAAACGCGTTCGTGCCTCACTCGGCACTGTATAGTGAGTGAGTGTATAGGACAGAAGGAAAACAAATCGCGACAAGAATTTTCTTGCAAGAAGCAAGAAGCGCGACAAATGCGTTGTCACAAGTTTTTGAGGCGCAAATTGTATTATAATTTTTAGACTTATACATTAAAATAATTAACAATAATTTCAAAGAATCAAAATGTTCAAATTTTATGTTCAAATTTAAAAAATCAAATAAATCATGATTTTTTTAAAAAATCAATGGTTTTTGATTTTTTTAATAAAAATTAGATTTTGCCCAACCCTGAAAATTATTGAATTATTTTTTTTATTACAATAATAAATATAAATTTAGAAAGTCAAGACGACGAAGCACCTTGTGATATACGACATTTATCTTTTTGTCAACCTTCATTTCAACGTTTTGCGGTATTTTTAAAACAAACCATAGACAACACTACGTGAGCTGTCAGTTGCGTTGCGTTGCTCTGACTAACGTTTTGTTAATATTTTTTTTTGTTGATTAATGTCATATTTTAATATATATTAACCATGGAAGTAATAAGTACTCTGTACAACAGGAATGAGCTGTTGTCGCAAAATTGAAGCCGAGCGAGAGCTCAGAACTGTACCTTTTATCCCTCTCTGGCGATGGTGACCATATTGAAATATGATTTAAGGACAATAATTATAAAAAATATTTGTGATCTGACGTCAGCAGATCATTGCTTCAGATGGATTTTAATCGAGGATGCTAATTATAAACTTGCCCTTTGTGGCACTATACATTTCCTGTTTTTGCTTGCTTTTCACACTCGCGTCATATAGGTAGGTACTTATCTACTGGTCCTTGTGGGACACGACATGCAGCTGGACTGAGATAAAATTACGATAAGCTGGTGTGTGGTATATTTAATTAAGAAAAAACAGTTAAGTTTACATTTAAGTTTAATTCTAAATCAGACATTGCTAAATAAGACAGTCTTGTGAAGTTTCTGCCGCAAACCCAGCTTATTCCTTATATGTTTCATTGATTCTAATTTTGCATTGAGTTAAACGTAAATTGAGATATGAATTCGTTAACGCCTTCACCAATAGAATATCATGTGGATCTTCAAATATAGATTGAGGAGGATGTGCAGATTCTAACGATGTATGTAGTTTGCTATAAAATTCTCGGACGACATACCTACATGATAATTTTATTTTTGTTTACGTTTTTTAACGATTGATTTAATAATATAACAAACAGTGTTCTATGGTGTTGTGATCCAATAACACCACACAATTTGAACAAGAAATTTTGTGAATCATATCCCATTCACGATATATCCAGCAATATAAAAAATAATGTTCAGTTTAAAATCTGAAACACAAGCGTTATCTACGAGATCTAACAAATCATCTATTGATGTCGATCATGTCCACTGATCTTTATTACATTCTTCCAGAATAGCTTTCTTTTTGTTCCTAAATTTTCTAAAGAACTTATTGTTAGGGACATTAAGATCTTTAGGAAATTTGAAATCTAAACAAAGTTATTTTCATAAAAAAATAAAAAATACATAGGTATTTAAGTTATTTGTTCTTTAACTAGGATTGAATAGTCATGAATGGTCACCGTAATTCTTCACTAACAAATTATGTTATTATTATTATTTACGATTTCATGTGGGGTTGTCAGGTCAGGTGACCGTATTTCATACATATGTATAAAAGAAAACCCCCAATCGCAAAATGTTTGCGTTAATAAGGTTTTACACTTAGCAACAAATAATACTGCTTTAATGTGTCGGTAATAAATTATTACAGTCAAAACCTTTTACTGCGACATCGTTTAGAACAACATGCCGGTTATAATAACCGAGAACAAAGGTCCCGGCTGAATGCTATATGTCCGCCTTATGAAAAACATTGCTTTTAACGACATTGCTAATAACGACATACCGCATTAAACGACCACAATTAACTAATATTTCGGAGAATTTGATCTGTTAGAACGACCGGCTAAGCTGTATTGAAAACAATTTGAATAGGTATCCACATCTGTCTTCAATGGCTATTAAAATCAGGAAAGAAAACAATAGGATTTAGTTTAGTATAGGGTCTTTTCTAATTTATAGAAACAAAACACGTGCGTGTAGTAGAGTCAAAGCCCGCTTCTTCATATCTCTTCAGTTACTTTGTTACTTATCTTTGCACAGAAGTGTCCCAAGCAGACTAAAATTACCGATTTTATGCACACAGAAAAATAATATGCATTATACTTATGTGTAATAAACAAAATGTACATACATATTTGAATGAATATATTTTTCCAATAATTACCTATCGATTTGTTTGTACTTGCACGATACACATTAAACATCACCGGTTGTTACGACTATCGGTTTTTACGACTGAATATGAGCAGTCCCTTCGATGTCGTTATAACAGATTTTGACTGTATTTATATTTAAAAACATTTTAGAAGTAAATGTTTTTACATTACATCAATCGCATATTTTTCTACCAACAAGTAAAGGATTGAAATCAACTTAACTCTGGCAATTCTAAGTCCACTGTTAGAACGGGACACAGGGTTCACTGGTTGCCCTCTCACTCGGCTTCATTTTTATTTTGCGCGCAACAAGACTCTTACTACCTTAGCATAAGGTTTTATTTTCTTTATTTTTGCTGCAAGATGCACAGATAGAACTCATTCCTGTTGTACAGAGTACTTATTACTTCCATGATATTAACCTATTTCCGGGCCTTTTGACGGGAATTTGAAAACGTCATGTGGTGCTCTTGTATTATATTCGATATATTAGTGTTTTAACGTGTTATATTAGATAATTTTGATGGCATTTTATGTAATGTGATGCGCGGAACTACTGAGATGTCGTGAATATCATATAAAAGTGTTTTACAACGTTTTCATTTTCCATCAAAATTCCAACAAGATACTATTAACAGTGTGGCCATAGCACTGTTGATGGCGACAATTTGACTTAGACAATGACTAATCTGAAAGACTAAAAACGTGAAGATATTTATAATTAGTTATTGGCGAAATCTAGCGAACGCCATTTAAAAAAATACCTATTCCCGACAAAGACTAATCCAAAAAAGATTGAAAAGCTTAAAAATCATAAAAATTGGTCCAGCCGGTCTTGAGTTATAAGTGGTGATAGGAAGCTTCCCAATTAGTAGTAGAGTGCAACATGGGCTTTATCCAACTTCAGCCATCCTTTTGTGGAAAAGGTATCAAAACATCGGCACAAGTGTATCAAGATACCATTCTTGAGAAGGTAGTGAAACCCCTTAACAACACCATGTTCAATAACCAAGAATGTTCTTTCTAGCAAGTCTCGGCGCCGGGTCCTCAAGCTCAGTTTACGCAGTCTTATTTGAAATCATCGTTTCGGACTTCATCAGAGCTGAAGACTGGCCGTCGTCTAATCCCGATCTTAATCCGCTGGATTATGATTTATGGTCAGTTTTAGAGAATATGCTTGCACTAAACGCCATGATAATTGGCAGGTAAGAATTTTCCCATGGAAAGAGTGCGTGCTTTTATTGACAACTGGCCTCAACGTTTAAAGGACTGTATTGCAGCCAATGGAGACCACTTCGTATAAGCTTTATATATTTTAAATTGTTTTATATTTATGAACTAACACACTGTAAAAATAACAAATGCTATTTGCAATAGCATTTTTTTACTTTGTTACAGTATTTATGGCAAGACTAGGTATAGATATATAGGCGATTTATTGATCAACTAACGTCTTAAAACTAATTTCTTAAAATGATTTATTTTTAATATATGTATACGTAATTCACACTGAACGTTTTTAGATTAGGGAGAATTTAGAATAGAGAGGGAATTAGGTTTTTGTACAATTCTTTCTTTAATAGGACCTGAATAAACGTACCTCTTCATATTTTTTCTTTGCTTAGTTAGGAATTAATGCGGCTTCAAAGAATCATGTTTTTCGTAAAGTAAACCAGCAGTTAATACTAATAATCGTTTTTTTTTCAACTGCGCATATTATATATTTATTTTTACCTAAAAAACATACACAGCTTGTAGTAGAGTTGTATCTCAATTCATTTACAAGATACATGTACTAAAATATGCTACAAAATATAAAAAGGAAGTATAATTTACTACCATAATATATTTTCACTCAATTCCAAATTTATTACGACTTTCGTCGTTGTATTACTCACCAAAAATATTACGATAGATTTTGATTGACATTTCATGATAGAACTCCATCCTGTGATACTTTACAACTGATTTAATCGCTTTAAATGCTATCGTAGCAAGCTCAATAAACTCGCGAGAAATACGTCCTTATGGCGATTACTGAATATAATATGAGAGCTATGGGAATGATAGAAGGTGGTAGAAGGATAACATTTTAATAGATTCAGGTAACTTTAGGCATTAGTAACAGTCCAATATAAAAAGACTTGCATAAATATTTATGCGTCAGAAAACTTCATACTAGATGGACATAATAAAATGCCTTCGTTTGGATTGATCTAGCACAATGCTTGAAAAGTATGGTGTCTCGAATGCTATATATGACTTCGTCATAGGTGATGAAAGCTGTATACATATACTGTTATGAACTCACAACCGAAAGACAATCTACTCATTAGAACATTCCGTTCAAAGATTTGACTGCAAATGTAAAGGGTCAGAAGTCAAGAAAAGATGAATGCCTCATTTTTGAGCGCCCTGGTCATGTCTCAACAATTGTCCTAGAAAATAAAAAAGAAGAAAAGAACACCTTAGTGATAATACATATGTATAAATGTAGATTTTTTCAAGTAATTCAAGGACTATTATATATGTTTAAAAATACCAGCTTATATTCTTGTTGTTCCGTATACAGTTGGATATAATTTTGATGTAAGATAACAGGTCAAAATATACATTTTAAAGGTGTGGCGTCAATTCTAAATACAGGCATACAAATTATTTGACACCGAAGGTCAAACTTATCTTCTGTTCATCTTGTTTGACTTAGAAAGAATCCGTCATCTAAAGAACTGGAAGCGATTATAAGAAAATATTATTTTAACCGCGTCCTTTCTTTTCTTATTCACGAAATGTTTTTACCAAATATATGGATTTAGTACAAACCTTTCCAAGATTGAGGTAAATCTAATATTCGATGGAGCAAGCTTAGTCAATGTATTTGGTGAACTTTTAATATCTGTATTTTCGTAACTTATACGACATGAAAAGTATTTCAGTTTTTCATTTTAAGGTAAAATTAAAACCAAAAAGAAATTTCCATTCTTTTAAGCTATATTTTACAAAAAAACGCACACAAACACATTATCACACAATCACTTGCCAGACCAGATCAAAACCAGAGCTGTAAGGAGACTCTAGGTGGCAAGGAGTCGGCAAATAGAGCTCTATTTGTTGTGTCCCTGTTTTTCTTATTAAAATTATATGGTTTATTTATATCTGATTATACCTCACAAATTCTATACATACGATAAAAACCTCTTTTGTAGAGGGTCACAAAGTAAATAAATTTATTTGTCTACAAACAACATCTAGCACGAAGTTTAAATAATTTAGGAAAGGGCAGTTTTTAGGATTGTACTGTATTGGGTTTTGTATCTACAATTGTGAGAGGCGTCATACGCTCGAACTAGGTCCCAAATGGATTAACGTATACGCCTGAGGACTGTCTACATCTGTTCAGACCATGTTACTTGTTAATTTACATAGTTTAGCTATTTCAATATTTTTATTTATTTAGGATTAACCATAATTGTTTTTTATTACAACACTTGTAATTTACTGTGTGTTGTAACTACTTAAAAATGTGTACTGTAACGTTTGGAGTCATTATCTCTTACGCAATGGAATGAAAATTGACTTCAGGACCTACTACGACCTACTACGCTAGCTAGACGGATAGGCATGCCATTTTATTACTAGTTTTTTACTTCTCTTGTAGCGATATTTTACTTAATTGTAAATTTCACTTATACGCGGATGATCTTCAGTTATACATATCTTTACACCCATAGGATACACTCATAGGATATTATCCCAAATGTGTGAAAATAATAAGCGAGAAACTAAGCATGGTATCAAATTGGGCCAAAAAGAAATCTCTAGAGCTCAACCCTTCGAAATCAAACTTTCTAATCATCGGATCTGCTGATATGATACGAAAAATCCAAAGCAATAACCCTAGTATTAATATCGATGGGCAGATAGTCATCAGAAATTCGTAAACTCGGGGTAGTTTTGGATGGTTTATTAAGATTTGAAACTCACATAACTGAAGCCGTACGCAATTGCTTCTACCGTCATAGGCTTCTGTACTTAATTCGACCCTACATTAATCTGGACTTAGGAATATTGCTCTGCGAGTCTCTCGTACTGTCCAAGCTGAACTATAACTTCTCAATAGAACTGACAGACTCATTCAACGAGTGCAGAATGCTTGTACTCGGTTCTGTTTTACAATTCCTCCGCGTTCATACGTCACACCATTTTTAAACACGGGACATATGCTGAAAATGGATTCACAGAGAAAGCTCCATCTAGCGAATTTGTTATTCGGTGTCATTTTGTACAAAAGACCTGTATATGAGAAACTTTTTTGGTCAAGTGACTTTAATATAGAACTCGAGCCTCTTTACATCTTTTAAGTCCTTAAAAGATGTAAAGAGGCTTGGACATCGCACTGCTGCATTTCGCGGTAGTTTCAAATTTTCTGCCACACATTGCTGGAATGATCTGCCTCCACCATTGCGAGATATAAAGTTGACAGTTGTTATTAATAAAAAAATGAAACAACATCTGCTTAATGCTCAAATTAATTTTCATGTACAAGATAATTATATATATATATATATATACCATCATCATCATCATTACCCTGCTCTTATCCCAATTACTTGGGGTCGACGCTTCGCTTCGAATCCATCCATCTTTTCTTCGGTCTTCCCTTACCCCTAAAGCCTCCAACATTCATACTTAAAACTCTTCTCCCAACATTACATTCATCCCGTCTCATCACATGTCCATACCAAGTCAGGCGTTTACTTTTCAACTTTGCCGTCACTGGCACCACTTTCAAACTTCCTCTTATATACTCATTTCTTACCTTATCCATTCTCGTCGCCATTTATATCTATACTTATATTATAAAGAGGAAAGGTTTGTATGTATGTTTGTAACGAATTGGCTCAAAAAGTACTGGACCGATTTAAATAATTCTTTCACCTTTTGAATGCAACATTATCACTGATTATTATAGGCTATTTTAATTGTAAGAAAAATATAAGGATCCCTACTAAAATTACAATAATGTTACCCAAGGTGTAAAAAAACGCCCATAAAATATCTTTCATCGCATGTGCTGCGAAAACTATTGATACTAGAACCAAAAATGTTCCACAATATTAAAGAACATATATATCGGATGGAACCGATATCCGTTGTAAAATAGGCGATGGTGGCCGATAATTACTCTGTTCGCCCTCGCTTCTAAATTGTTCTTCAGACATACCTTCTTAATAAAAACTTCAGACGAACGTTAATGAATCGATTTATTAATAATACGGTTTAATCAATTTATTATAAATATTAGTGATTTAGCACTTAATTCTTTATATCAGGCGTGAAACGAGTCACATTTAAGAGGTGTTGATAGAGCGAACGTCTCGATCCAACTGTAGCCGAATACCGCACGCGTGCGCTTTATATCGTATTACCCCCACCTCGCCTGACATATCGAGTGTTGCCATTTTGTCACACATGCGCGCGCTCGAATAAACATCTTTGTTGCTTTGCGCCGACACGGCCATTCTGCATAGAGGTCGCCCCTGACCTGATCAAAAAGTTAAGCACGTAGTGTATTATAATTAACTTATTACCTAAACTTAGTTCTGCAAAGAGAGAGCCTCTGTCATCAATTTGCATGTCGCTTATTGTAACAGTAAGGAGGCCCCTGTCCTCAACTTACTTTACTTATTGCAATGGCAAGGAGGCCCCTTGTCCTCAACTTGTTTATTAACAAAGGTAAGGAGGCCCCTGTCCTCAACTTACGTAAATTATTGCAAGAGTAAGGAGGCCCCTGTCCTCCACTTACTGTACTATTATATTAATTTGGAAAGTAAGGAGGCCCCTGTCCTCAACTTACATTATTCACGCTCAGGAAGTAGTGGCATACTAGTTTTAAAGTAGTGACCATTACCTTTATTACGGAGTGATTACCTCCTTGTCTTGAACCAAATCATCGGTGGTAGTATAATCCTCCGACTCTGGCGTCACAGTAGTCTCATTCTGATCGTCTAGTAAATCATCTGATGCCAGATTAGTTTCATCTGCCGCCGACCTGGAATCCTGACCATTGACTTCACATGGATTCGGTGCAAGTCGAAGTTGATCGTGAGCTACTTTCTTTGGGCGTCCACGTCCCGTTAACTTCTTTACTTGATAACGATCGTTTGGAAGTATTTTCCAAATTACATAAACGTCCGGGTATTTCAGGTCAAGTCCGATTTGGGTCCTAGGGTTAGCCTTAAATAGGACAAAGTTTCCCTTTTGAAACCGTTTTACTTTGGCTTTACCCTGATCTAGTCTTGCCTTATCTTCTTTGCTTCTTGCCTGGATTTTTTTCTGTATGTAAGTGTCTAGTTGATTCCGATTTACTATTCCATTTTCTTCATCAATCAAAGATAATAATTCTGGGGGTACTGCACATTGCCTGCCGGTAAGAGCTTTAATTGGACTTACATTTGTAGTTTTACTCTTGGTACAATTAATAGCCAACTGAAGTGCTTCTAAACCCTTCTTCCAGTCTTGTGTTTCATAATTTCGAATGATAGTTAGTCCATTTTTTACAACGGCCATCATGCGCTCTACCTGCCCATTGGCTCTACTGGCTCCTGGAGCTATGAAATGTTGGTGTATATTATGACTTTTACAGAACTCTTCGAATTCGGCTTTAAAAGCAGTATCCTGGTCACTTATGATTTGTCTCGGAGATCCAAATAGGGAGACAACATATTTAAGTGCGCGTAGCATTGAGACGGCAGTTTTATTGGTCGCATAGGTCAATGTCACAAATTTGGTGTAAGCATCTATAATGACCACGACGTATTCATGGCTGTTGTTTCGTCTGGTAAGATGACCGGTAATATCTATATGAATGGTGTCGAAAGGAATAGGTTTCTTCTCTATGGGATACATTTCTATTTGCTTAGCTCCAGAGGGACCTTTACTAGTCTTGCAAATAACGCAGTTGTCTATGAATCGCCTTACTGTTGTAGACATTTCAGGAAACCAGTAAAATTCTCGAATTTTGCTAAGAGTCTTTTCCCATCCGAAATGTTTCAGTGCTGTATGGTAAGCGTTGATAATGCTCCATTGGTACGATTTTGGAACTACCTTTTTCCATCTTTTACACCCAGGTTCTTCTTCGTCATAACGATGTTCCAAAACAAAATCATTAATGCGATATTCATTTATCTCTTCGTTATTTTCCAACTTTTTTATGATTTGAGCCAATCCAGGATCACGTCTTTGTTCGATCTTCAACCATGTATCTACATTTTGAGCTAGATTAATACAAGTTATAGGATTACGGCTAAAGAAGTCAGCATGCTTCATTCGACATCCCTGGCGATATTCTATTTTGAAGTCGTAATTTTGAAGGAATGACCACCATCGGTGGATTCTAGGTAACAGTTCATGTTTGTTCGATGACGATTTTATCGCGTTGCAGTCAGTAACAATTGTAAAGAATCTGCCATATAAGTATTGTCGAAAGTGCTTTATTGCTCTTACTATAGCAAGAGTTTCCAACTCGTAAGAATGGTAATGACTCTCTGGTTCAGTTGTTCTCATACTCATATAGGCAATTACATGCTGTCGGCCGTCCTGTAATTGAATAAGGATAGCACCCAATCCAGTACTGCTAGCGTCCGTGTGAAGTTCTACAGGGAGCCCTTCACGAAAAATAGTTAAAATGGGTGCTGAAGTCAACCGACGAATGATATCTAGTCTGGCGCTTTCGCATTCTGCAGTCCATTGAAATTTAGCATCCTTTTTTGTCAAATTATAGAGGGGAATTAAACGTTCTGAAAAAGACGGTATGAAGCGTCTGAAGTAACCTGCCAAACCGCAGAATTGCCGTACTTGTTTGACACTTGTAGGTACTGCAGACTTTTCCAAGGCCTCTATCTTCCTTGGGCTTGGACGAACTGTATCGTTCATAATCACATTTCCAAGATATTCGATGGAAGTTTTGAAAAATGAACACTTCTTTGCATTTACAGTAAATCCAGATTCGGATAAGGCTGCTAAAACTTTATCCAGTATCTGCAATCCTTCAGCAAAGGTTTTACATTTTATCAGCACGTCATCCATATAGACTAGGATGTAGTCTAATAAAGGTCGCAATGCAATCATTATAGCACGCTGAAACACAGCTGGTGCATTCATCAATCCAAATGGCATTCTTACGTATTCATATAGTCCATCTGGTGTGACGAATGCTGTTTTCGGTGTTGATTCTTCTTTAATAGGTATCTGGTAAAAACCCTGGGCCATATCTAGGCTAATGAAATAAGTAGCACCTGACAACCTATCGATTTGATCGGCGATTATTGGAAGTGGAAATTTTATTGGTACGGTATTTTTATTTAATTCTCTATAGTCCGTGCACATTCGATCTTCTCCATTCTTTTTCTTAACCAAGATTACCGGGCTGGCAAAATCCGACGTACTTTCACGGACAATTCCGTTATCCATCAGCTCGCTAATAAGTTCCTTTAATTTTCGTCGCTCTGCCGGAGCCATTCTATAAGGTCTTCTGGAGACAATTTTGGTTGGATCTTTTAGCTGAATGTCCAGACTTCCTGTGGTAACTTGATTTTTTGGAATACCAACAGCGAACGTGTTGTTGTATTTTAATAACAGATTTCTTAACTCACGTATTTCATCATTGTTTGTCAAATCTGTATCCAAGTTGATGAAAGAGTCCTCAGCCAAGTCAATATTCGAAATAGTTGATAGTCTCATTACGGTTGCACCAATCTCAGTTATAAGTACGCTCAATCCAGTACCTTTGACTATTTCCGCTCCAATTAAAACACTACATGGTGTTTCATGATCTTCTACTATGTGAAAGGCAATTTCTAAGAAAACCCCATTTATCTCGCAAGTCGCATTAATTTTCTGGCAGGATAAGATCGGTATGGTTTTACTACCAATACCCTTCAGCATCAAAGCACAGTCCTCGCGTTTTCCCGATATAGATAGACTAACCGAACGTCTCATTAGGGAACGTGCTGCACCACTATCATAGAAGGCTGTGAATTTGCGATTATTGATATTTACAGTCATCGGTGTTAATATTTCCTCTTGTTCTCCAACCAAATTTACTTTCTCGGCTTCGTCTCCCATCTTCTTAAAGCATGTAGAATCGGTATGGCCAACTTTGTCACAATAATTGCATTTGGGCCTAGGACGTTCGTTCGAATTAATAGTATTCAGCAGAGGCTTAGGATCATTAATCCTATCGTTACCTTTGCTACAGTTCGCTTGAATATGTCCAGGTTTCCCACACTTAAAACAAAGTGTACTGTCTTCTCGATTATTTCTCAACCTTGGTCGTTTAGCAGGTGGTTCTCCTTGTCTAGGTTCCCTTTGTTTAATCGTAGCTGCTACAGAAATCAATTCAGGGACAGAGGAGCACTTGCTGGATAATAGACGCAACCGAATAAATTCGTTGTCTATACAGCCAATCACGGCTTCCACAGCATCCTTATCCTTATCACCATTGATAATTCGTTTCCAGATATTCCAAGCCTTGGTAATTGATTCAGCTGGATTAGCCATATCAAATTTAAAATTTCGCAACTTCACTATGTCGTTTGAATATCTTGCTTCCGGTTCAAATGTTTGTATCAATGCTTGTCTCATGTCAGACCATATTGGTGACTTTACTAGCCATGTATCTCCAAGAGTTTTGGCTCGACCATGCAATAAGCCTGCTATTTTTGTACATACTTCATAATCAGTCAGCTGCCAGTGGGTCTTAGCCCTGTCCACGTGTTCACACCAATCTCGTACTGGTACATCACCATCCGGATCAAATGATGCAATATAAATATCACTAAGTCTTGGTCGTCTTGTTGGGGCAACTGCTTGACTTAATAGTCCCGCAAGAAACTCGTGATTAGCTTGCATATTGGCTTGCTGCTGCCGTGTTAGATTCTTTATGATACCAGTTAATTCAAATAGTGCCTGGTTTGTGCCAAAAATATTATTATTATCCTCTGTGTGAGCGGATGGGGCTGATGGAGCCCCAATGTCTATCCCACTTCTGATATCGGATGGAACCGATATCCGTTGTAAAATAGGCGATGGTGGCCGATAATTACTCTGTTCGCCCTCGCTTCTAAATTGTTCTTCAGACATACCTTCTTAATAAAAACTTCAGACGAACGTTAATGAATCGATTTATTAATAATACGGTTTAATCAATTTATTATAAATATTAGTGATTTAGCACTTAATTCTTTATATCAGGCGTGAAACGAGTCACATTTAAGAGGTGTTGATAGAGCGAACGTCTCGATCCAACTGTAGCCGAATACCGCACGCGTGCGCTTTATATCGTATTACCCCCACCTCGCCTGACATATCGAGTGTTGCCATTTTGTCACACATGCGCGCGCTCGAATAAACATCTTTGTTGCTTTGCGCCGACATATATATCTACAAATAATATATATCTATAATAATATCTACAAAAAATGTCGCAATAGCATGTATCCAACTATTGTAGTTATGTCACTCTAACTACTTTTTAACATTTTAAAATTTAATAGAAATTTCGACCATAATCAGACCAAGTTATTTATATCTTTGCCTTAATCCTTACCTAAATAAATGATTTCTCAAGCAAGGCTGTTTAAATACCTGTAAATAACTCCTTATTTTATTCAAATCGGACGCTCCATTCGAAAGATATTACGAGTTTAATAAAATTGAAATAAAATTAATTCGCCGCCGTGACGCGCCGGTGCGGCGGAGGCGGAGTGCAGGAGAAGGGCACATCTATGAAATAGGTAGCCGCGCAGCTCGCTCTGAGAAATTTAAGCCCTCCCAATATGTGTAATGGAACAAGACTTTTGGTTATGGAATTGCGAGACAATGTGATTGTAGCTACTATCATCACCGGCCCCGCGGCCGGACAGCTTGCTCACTTTCCGCGGATCCCGATGATACCGACGGATTGTCCTATATCTTTTAAAAGATTACAGTTTCCTGTAAAGATATCGTTTGCCCTTACAATAAATAAATCCCAGGGACAAACTTTTTCTATGATTGGCATCGATCTAAGAAAAGAGTGCTTTTCTCATGGCTAACTATATGTTGCACTTTCTCGAGTAGGGTCTCCTGAAAATCAATATGTTTTATTGCCATCTAGAAAATACCACTGCTAACATAGCGTATAGTGAAGCATTAAGGTAAAAATGGCAAATTAAAATGAAAAATCTAATAAAATTTAAAAGTCTTTAAAATAAAAGATGTACTTGAATAAAGAAATGATACACAAATAAAAAAAACTACATTAAAATAAATGAAAAATATAAATCAAAAAGGAAAAATAAATGTAAAAAAAAACTTAGCACATAAGTCGGGGTGCTATATTTTTTATTCTATGAAATATGTGATAATCAGTACTTATACAGTAATAGTAGGTATATAATGTATCTAATTATTATTAGTATACCTATACTCTAAACCTCAGTGAAATGTTTTTAAAAATTACCAGTTGATGTCATTTATTCTGTTTACTCATTTTGTTTTCAAACATCAATTCAAGGGAAGCCAGCGATACACTATTGCGAAATACATTATTATTTAGGTATGTCCTGCATTTACTGTACGTTTATGCCAAAATGTTTAATAAATAAATGTTCACCCGTGCGAAGCCGGGTCGGGCCGCTAGTATATGTATATATATATATGTATATTATATGTATATATATATATATATATATATATATATATATATATATGTATATATATATATATACACACACACACACACACATATACATACAGGGTGGAAGTGGACCGTTAACGAAAATAAAGAAGACAGGTGACTCTACTAGACCTACTTGTAATGATAGGCTAGAAAAAAAAGCGATTCGGATGAAAAAAAAATTCTTTCTGTCCTGTAACTAATTAGCATTTTAAGAAATTCCTTCTCCGAAAGGAATTCTAAGCAGCAAAAGTTAACTACACAACTGAACTGACGTAACCGAAGCGAAGCGAGGGCGGGTCGCTAGTGTATTATAAAATAGCACATATTTATAACTAACATATCATTGATTTATTTAATGTGATCAAGGAAAACAAAGTAGTTAAATGAAAGTCGATGTATTAAATAGTCATTAAGCTATCGAATAAATAATGACTGTGTAGCCTCTATCGTCTATGTATAGCGTTATCCGTGTGGTGACGGAGTAAGAATACAATTCACCACCCCCTATCATACCTGTGGGTGATCGTAAGAGACGACTAAGGATAAAAAAGATATGCGAGAGAAGGAAAACTTGAAACAAAACCCTATACGTTTGACCAGCGTGGTATAGTGGTTCAATTTCCCTCCTATTACGGAGAAGGCCCGAGCCCAATAGTGGGACATATATAGGCTGTGATGATGATAATGATGTAGCTTCTGAGCAAACCGCATGAGTTTCATTCGACACGATCGCAGAGAATTACTCAACTCTTATATTCAATAAAATATAATCACGTATTCTAGCATTGACTATCTATCTATGACCGTTTTCAACAACGTTATCTAAATTATAATAACAATGGTTAACGTTGTGTCATTCAACATGTAAAGCTCAAATGTGTTTAATTGCCTTAGAACCCCACTTAACATACGTAAGTATTGTTGTTCAAACATGATTGCTGTGTGGTAGGCTGGTAGCGGCGACAAATACTACCAACCCTTACTTCGCTTATGGATGTCATAAAACAGAGCTTTATCGACCTGAGCCAATTCCATCAGATATCGTCAATTACATTCTCAAGAAGGATTGACTTCAAGCAGGCGACCCGTAATATAACTTTTAGTAGTGGTACGGCCACAATGTTGACAATTGCCTGCCTACAGCCGAGGGCCGATCCGTCCGTATTAGTAATACACTCTCGCAAAAAATCGACCTCTAGACAATGTGCCTTTGTGCTTCGTTCGGTGAGCAAGAGAGTCGAAAGCCCAACTTGGGTAGGTTTTGGTTGATAGCAGAGGCCTTGCTGTACCTCTGACATTACAAAGGTCCATGGGCGGCATTAACACTTACCATCAGGCGCGTTGCTTGCTCGTTTGTCACCATAAGTAATGAAAAAAAATATAAAAAATATGTAATATGTACGACGGAAGAGGAGAACACATTGCGTAGCGTCCGAGTAATTGAGATAAGGCCAGGATAATGATGTTGTTCAGATATGAAGTTCAGGTTTAAGATATCGCCAAGGTTGTGTTGAACTTTATACATATATACTTGCATATATTACAAATAAATTACAATTTAATTAAAATATGTATGTTTTAATATTTGCTTTTTTCGTGTAGTGACAGTAAGAATACAATTCACTATTAAGGCTATAATATACATAGGGTATCTGTGCAAGAAAAGGAAAACTCGAAACAAAACCATTTACCAACATGTTTGACCAGAGCAGTATAGTAGGTCAATTTTCCTCTTATTATGGAGGAGGCCCGAGCCCGACAATGGGACATATGTGGGCTGAGATAATAATAATAATCAATTTGTTTTTACCGGTACATGGCACTTTATTTTATAGAGAGTTCTTATTGTTGTCAACATTAATGAAACGCCTACACAATCACACATTTATACTGTACGTGAAAATGTTCTATAGTCTGTCTAATCTAAGAAGCGCACTTTGACAGCTGTCTGAGTAAGTTGTCTAGGTATGTGAACCAAATAATCGCTATCGAAAATATCCGATTTTACTGAGAAATCGATATTGATTCTTTATAATTAATTAGCTGCTTCCCACGGCTTCGCCCGCGTGGATATGTGTATATTAAAATATAGCTAGTTGTTTAGTGGTAAAAAATATCAGGTCGGTGTAATATATATGCCTTTTCCGTCGTATAAATTGAACAAAATATTGGCAATAGTTTTATGATCGGCCGCTTGCTTGATGTCAATGCTCCTTATGAATTTATTTACACTTGAGTGACGATTTGCATACAAAATATAATCTCTAGTTTTGTTCCTGTAGGGGTAGATTTAAAATACTGAGACATGCCTTTCTTTATTTTTATACAATATTTTACAAACAAAAATAAGTATCTTACAAATTTCAAAACCCACATCCTTGTTGATGTTGCAAATATACTGAAGCACGTATTTTGTCTTTAATACCAAAGAGCCCAATACAAATTTTCATGAATATTCATGAAACTTCAAAACTGACAAAATTTAATAAAAATGTTGCAACCCCTATTTTACACCTTTAGGTAAGAAATTGCCAAAAACGCTAACACACGCAACTCTTTATTCATTATTAAATTTGCAAATACATACAAAACTAACAAAGCTAGCTGCTGCAGAAAAATCAACAACGCTAGCAAAGGTAGCTGAATAGTTTTGTTAGATTTCTAAAATTGTAAATTGCCACAATAATAATTATCATAAATTAAATGCTTTGATAATAACAAATCATAAATAATATAAAAATTTTATATAGAGAATCATTTTCTTTTTGTACTGGCAATGAATTTGTATTAATAATGTGGGTCAAAATTTAATATCTTATAGGGTAGATAAAAAATTTTGTAACAACAATGACATATTGGACGTAAGACACCTTAGAGTCCTCCCGTGATCATGACTTTACAGTGTAGTGTTGAAACGTCGGGAAATTAAAAATCAAATACAAACGGGCCACGCATTGCTGTGGCTAAGATAGCCTCAGTAACACGTAGTGGTTATGCTAAATTGTAGCTGATGTGTAACGTTTGTACGTTTAACATAGCGCCATCTATTAAATACTTAATCCAGTCAACAGATACCGCCATCTGTTAGAATCGTTTGGAGATAACAGATAATTGTGACTGTCAAATAATAAACAAATAATTTGCAATAAAATAATATTGCGACTATAAATTGAGATGGAAGCTATCCTATCTTTTAAGTTGGATCAAACTACACATGCTGTGCAAATTTGAGTAAAATCGTTTAAGTACTTTAGGAGTCCATCGCGGACAAACAACGTGACGCGTAATTTATATATATTAAGATTAAATAGGCAAATACAAATTTTCGCGAATCTAACGTCAAAACTCACCAAGTTTCATAAAAAAGTTGCAACCCCATTTTTCTTCCTTAGGGGAGAATATTCAAAAAAGCTGGAATACGTGTTTATTTATTTAATATTAAATATGTAAAAACTAATTTTCAGGGATCTAACTTCAAAACTGACGAAGTTTCATACAAACTTGCATCTCCTATTTTTTTACCCTTAGGGGTGAAATTTCCAAAAATGCTTAAATAGAACATCTATTTTGTGTTTGTTTAATTTTTGTGTTTGTTTAATTTTAAATAGGCAAATACAAATTTTAACGGTTCTAACTTCAAAAATGACAAAGTTTCATGAAAAAACTTGCAGGCCCTATTCCACTCCCTCAGGGAAGAATTTCCAGAAATGCTGAAATAGGTCAATTTTTGATTAACATTTTATAGCTAATAACAAATTTTCAAGGTTTTAACTCCAAAAGTGACGAAGTTTCATACAAACTTGCAACCCCTTATTTTCCACCCTTAGGGGAAATATTTCAAAAAAAGCTGAAACACGTGTTTATTTATTTAATATCTAAAAACTAATTTTCAGGGACCTAACTTCAAAACTGACGAAGTTTCATACAAACTTGCATCTCCTATTTTTAACCCTTAGGGGTAAAATTTCCAAAAATGCTGAAATAGGTCTTTGTTTATTTAATATATAAATAAGCAAATACAAATTTTAATGATTCTAACTTCAAAAATAACAAAGTTTCATAAAAAATTTGCAAACCCTATTCCACGCCCTTAGGGAAGATTTTCCCAAAATGCTGAAACAGGTAAATTTTTATTTAACATTATATAGCTAATAAAAAAAATTCAGGGATCTAACTTCAAAACTGACGAAGTTTCATACAAACTTTCAACCCCTTAATTTCACCCTTTTAGGAAAAATTTTCAAAAATGTTGAATTACGTTTTTATTTATTTAATATTAAATAGACGAATACAAAGTTTCACGAATCTATCTTTAAACCTGACGAAGTTAGATACAAACTTACAACCCCTATTTGCCACCCTTAGAGGAGAAATTTCCAAAAATCCCTTCTTAGTGAGCGCCTACATTATAAAAGGCAGCAACTGTCAAAATTTCATGTAATTACCTCCAGCGGTTTAGGCTGTGCGATGATGAATCAGTCAATCAGGACAAGCTCTTTTATATACATATCATCATCATCATCAACCTGCTCTTATCCCAATTTATTTGGGGTCGACGCAATATGTCTTCTCCTTCCATACAACTCTATCAGACGTCATCTCTGTGGTCACTCCTTGTCTATCCATGTCATGTTTCACGCAGTTCATCCATCTTTTCTTCGGTCTTCCCTTACCCCTTAAGCCTTCAACATTCATGCTTAAAGCTTTCCTTACAACATTACTTTCATCCCTTCTCATCACATGTCCATACCATGTCAATCTTTCACTCCTTAATTTTTCCGTCACTGGCGCAACTTTCAAACTTCCTCTTATATGTTCATTCCTTATTTTATCCATTCTTGTCACACCACACATCCATCTCAACATTCGCATCTCCGCTACATGCAGTCGTATATATATAGATATATATAGATAATCGGTTTACTTTTTATTTTTCAAAAAGGTGATGAATAAATTAAGTGCTAAATTAGTAATGACTTCTAATGTTTACGCGAGTATTACACATTTGAAATAAAACTACTTTTACGGATTCTATCGCGTTTGTATTTGATTTATAATTTCCCGACGTTTCGAACACTTTACAGTGATCATGGTCACGGGAGGACTGAGGTGTCTTACGTCCAATATGTCATTGTTATTACAGAAATTTATTTATATCTACCCTATAAGATATTAAATTTTGACCCACATTTTTATACAAAATTAATACAATTCATTGCCAGTACAAAAAGAGAATGATTCTATATATAAAATTTATGTTGTTTGTTATTATTAAGGTATTTAATTTATGATAATTATTATTGTGGCAATTTTACAATTTTTACAAAACTAACAAAAACTATTCAGCTACTACCGGATCGGAACGCGGCCACTCTGAGAAAGATCCGGCGAGAAAACTCAGGAGGCATGATACTAATTTTATTATTGAATTTTTGAGTGGCGGCTTACTTTATCTTACTAAAATTAATTAAATTAAAATTTAACTATTATTGTGGGTCAAATCTATACAATAAGTGCTCACAGTGTCTTGCAGTCTTGTGGTGGTTTTCTTAGTTTTATTTTTAATTAAGTGAATGACAGGATCCCAGCTTGATGATAATACCCAGCCATCCTCCCTATTGAAATTTTTATGTTTTTTGATTTCAATAGCCTCGCGAACCATTCTAGGAAGGTATCGGTGTTCTTTTGCGAGGATTTGTGGTTTATCAAACCTGATGTAATGGCGGGCGCGGTCCTGACTATGCTCACAGACTGCAGACTTAGTGTGACGGCGGTGTTTCACATCAGCTATGTGTTCCTTGATCCGAGTTCTTACAGATCTCTTTGTTTGGCCTATATAAGAGAGACCACAGTCACAGTCTAATTTATAAACTCCTGCATCCTGTAGAGGGATCTGGCACTTGACAGGTGGTAAGAACTGACTAATCCTCTTCAGTGGCTTAAAATAGGTTTTTATAGAAGCATGTTTTAGGATATAGCCAATCTTGTCAGTGACTCCTTTTACATAAGGTAGGACTGCAGGGAGACGTTCAACTGTTGGTGGTTTCACACGGTCTCCGTGACGGGGGCGAGGAACTTGCAGCTTGTTTGCACGTAGAACCTGCTTGACATGCTGCAGCTCCCCAGCCAGGTGTTCATCGTCACAGATTCCTCGTGCTCTCTGTAACAAAGATTTTGAAACGGTAGCTAACTGTGAAGGGGGGTGGTGAGAATCACCATTCAAGTATTTGTCTGTATGGGTTGCTTTGCGATACACTGTATGACTCAAGGTGTTATTGGGTTTACGGATAACCAAAATATCTAAGAAAGCTAAAGAGTTATTTGACTCCAGTTCCATAGTGAATTGAATTTTTGGATTAATGGAGTTAAGATGGTTAAAGAATATGGTTACTTTGTCTGATGGTAATATTGTGAATGTGTCATCTATGTACCGCTTATAGAACCTGGGTGTGACTGGCGAGCTTCTTAGGGCAGTCTCCTCGAAGTCCTCCATGAATATATCGGCAACAACGGGAGAGACTGGCGAGCCCATGGCCACTCCATCTATTTGCTTGTAGAATTCATCATTCCACAATAAATAGCCAGTTGTTAGGCATTGACGTAACAGTTCAGCATATTCCAAGGGCATATTATTGTCAGATAGCTTCTTAGTTACAGTTTTGATGCAATCCTCAACAGGTAAGCAAGTGAAAAGTGATGTGACATCAAAACTGACCATAGATTCATTATCAGCGAGATGTAGATCTTTAATTTCGCTAACAAAATGGTAAGAGTCTTTAACAAATGCACCAGTGTGTCCTCGAAGTTGTGAGAGGACCTTTGCAACCATCTGAGCTAATTTGTAAGTCGGTGTGTCGATCTGACTTACTATAGGTCGCAGTGGAACATTTGGTTTGTGTATCTTCGGCAATCCATACAGTTTGGGCGGTTTTGCACACGATGGTATAAGGTTTTTGACGTCTAGATGTAATGCATCGGAGTGTTTTTTAATTAACTTATTTGTATTGTTTACAATAGTATTGGTCGGGTCTGTTTTGACCTTTTTATACGTAGTTTCATCCGACAAAAGTTGGTTAATTTTTACATTATAATCCGACGTGTCCATTACCACGGTAGCATTACCCTTATCTGCGCGCAGGATGACGATATCTGGTTTATTTCGCAAGTTTTTAAGCGCTAAATATTGTTTTTTAGGTAGGTTAGGTGTAGGCAGTTTACTTCGACGTAGTAACGACGAGACGTCTTGTCGAATAGCTTCCATATCCTCCTTTTGCACAGTATTTTTAACCAGTACATCTTCGACAGCGCAAATTATTTCCTCGTAGGGTATTCGGGTAGGTGTTACGGCAAAATTAAGGCCCTTTGATAATACTTGAATTTCGGTTTCATCTAATGTTTGTTGTGACAGATTTACGACAGCGCGATCTGCGTTTGAGTTTAAGGTTGACAGGCGCGTTCCGTTACCATATATATTCTGTTGCGTTCCGTGCTCAACGCGAGATTTTCGGTTACATAACTTTTCAAATTTTGTAACATGATTATTTTTGCATCTGTTATATTTAATTATTTCGCGCTTACCAAGATGTTGGATGCAACTTTCGAAATCGGCTTTCGTTAAAACTATCTCAACCACACTAGACTTTTTCTCAATTTCACGGTTAATATTGTATAGATCGGAACGGGTTTCGTGAATTACCGTCTGCAATAACTTTTTACTCGCCTGTTCTAAGATCTTAGCGCTTCCACGTATGTTTTTCTTACAAGGGATCCTCACACACGTAGGAATGAGACCATGATCACGACATCTCTTCAAGAAATTTAGCGATGTTATATATCTTGCGCGCTTTGTATAAAGATACTCTAACTGGCGTATTTTATTTGCAATTTCAAAAATAAAAATGTGGGTCAAAATTTAATATCTTATAGGGTAGATATAAATAAATTTCTGTAATAACAATGACATATTGGACGTAAGACACCTCAGTCCTCCCGTGACCATGATCACTGTAAAGTGTTCGAAACGTCGGGAAATTATAAATCAAATACAAACGCGATAGAATCCGTAAAAGTAGTTTTATTTCAAATGCTAAATTAGTACTAAACAAATTTAATTATTTCAGCATAAAATCTATTCATCATATTTAGTAGGATTAGGTTAATTAAAAATAAAAACTGGATTTGAAAATGGCTATTTATTAAGAACTAGCTGATGCCCGCGACTTCATCCGCGTGACATTCAATTTAACTACGCACCCCTGTTTGAAACTTAAAAAATTGAAATTCTACCAAGTACTTCTGGCAGCCACTTAACCATTTTCATTAAAACATAGGCAAATTCTTAAGCGTGAATTAGTGTTGCAACTTTCGCTGTTGAAATAACACAGTCGTTTTTTTTTTCATAGAAATAAAAAATCCTCATATAAATGAAAAATCCAATTAAATTAATGAAATTCTATTCATCTAGTGGCAGTAACTGTACAACTATCAATAATTAGGTACATACCACTTAACGGAAGTGGGGCTATTATTTCTCCGTGTACTGGTATTAAGAATACAAAATGTTGACAATCGTTTCTTTGCCAAGGAAATCGTGAAATGCTGTCTAAGGGAGCACTGCGAAACTCTTGCAGCAAGTCTTGGTCTTGCACTTATGCAACATGAATGTGAATGACCACCTTGGCTTTGCTTCCATGTTGATGGTTAGGCTCAGCTGTTCTACTTGGGTCACAGATAAGAATACTTCAGTGAAGCATTGATCTCATCGATTCTATTTGCTCGGGTTTAAACTGGAAGGATTTGGCAAAAATCTCAAAGAAAAGCACCATTGGCCACCATTTCATTACGATCAATATTTCGTAGTGCTCGATCGCCGTCTACGACTTTTTTTTATACAATTATCGCAAACGATTAGACAGCAATCCTAAATAAAAACACTAATAGTGTAAAAGCCACAGTTAATAGTATTCTGTCTACAGCCACAGGCCGGTCCGACCCCCCAGATGGACCTAGTACCCCACTCTTGCAGAAAAGCAATGTCAACAGTGGCAATTTGAAGGAGGCGGCGGGGCAGCGCAGGTGCGATTATCTGCCTCTAATGCTGCCTTAGCCAAAGCTGCGGGTAATTGGAACGCGGAATAGTCCGTTACTCGCAGAGAGGCTAACCATGTGAGAGCGACGCCCGGCCGATGGCGTCAACGGGGGATGGTATTCGAAAGGCCCAATGGCGATGGGGAGAGAAAACGGTCTGTTATGGGGCCACGCGTACGAAATGGACGGCGTGTGTCCAGACCATGGCCTGCCAAAAAAAGAAGTGGGTGCAGTTTGCTCGTTTACCACCAAAACAAAAAACACTTTAAATGTGACGCATGTTATTGATATTGCTCTATGAATCTATCGGGTTTTTAAACAATGTGTGAGCTGTTTTATCACCAAGAAGTAATGTAGCTGCAGTTTCTGACATAGCCACTGCCAAAGTTATTTTACGCTGTCTCCTCATTTTATACCTGGGGTATCTAGGAAAAATGGCTTTCTATCATCTATCATCTAAGCTTATATACGTCTCACTATTAGGCTCAAGCCTCGTCCGTAATGAGAGCGAAATTGACTAATATACCACGCTGGTCAAATGTGTTGGTATAGGGTTTGGTTTCAATTTTGCCTTTTCTTCCATATGTGTGATATATATTTAGATCCCTTAGTCGTCTTGTGGGTGATCGACCCACGGGTAAGAAAGGGGGTGGTGAAATATATTCTAATTGCGTAACCGCACGGATAAATATATAATAAATTGCTTTCATTACGGAAGAATTAATAAAAATGAATTTCTTGGTCCATGTCACGCTTTAGTAGCGTAGGATATCTTCAAATGGATATTTTTATTATAATGTCAAAGGATTTGAAAGACTGTAAAACAATAACATTATTAATAGCAAAAGACTCAAACGAATGGGGGTAAGGCTGTTACAGGCCTCCTCAAGGGTGTCATCTCAGCACTGATCACCTTCAACTGCTCTGCAAGCTGCTCGAAACGTAGTCTATGCTATCAACAGTGTATAAAAATCTAAAAAAGTAGGCCCTCGTTGTGCGAGGCACAATATGCAGCAACAGGCGCGCTGTGTGGTAGCGGCTACGAATACTACCAACCCTCCAACCCTTACTTTGCTCATGGATGTGGTAAAAGACGACTTAGACCCTTATAACGACCTGGGTCAACTACATCTGATGCCGATTGGTCAACTATTACATTCCCGAGCATGGTTGACGTCTGGCAGGCAGCCGGTCATAAAACTATTGCCAATAAATTTTACAATATGTACTATGAAAGAAGAGTACATATTGTATCTACCCCAAGTAATTCGCATAAGTGTAGGAGAATGATGAGGCGGCAGTAATAGTATTTACTATTGCTAAGGTGACTGGTGTAGTAATGGGTCATGGTTGCTTCGGCATGTATCTGCTAAAGGTTGCAAGGAGGGAGAGCATACCATCCAACTACTACTGCGGTTGAGAGGTGGACACGGCGCTGCATATGCTCAAAGTTTGTGTGGCCTGGGCAGATTAGCGCCTTGAACTCATCGCAATCATCGATGCCAAACTGTCACTGTCGACCAACCATCGCTAAGACGATGTTCGATAGGGTCAGGAACTGGTACTCGGTTGCCGCCGACAGTCGTCCCACAGAAGAAACAGCGGGGCGTGTCACAGAGGAGACTCTCCATGCTGACACACTTTACCTCTGCGCATCGGACGTTATAGGCGTGAGTACCTGCACCTGTTGCTATCCTAACTGAGGTCGCGGGTATATGGACCATGAGAATTAATCTACCACTCGCAAAGACACTGACGACGTGAGAGCGATACAACTCTGTTGTTTGCTGGGGAGTCGACGGCGGCGATACCTGAAAGGGTAAACTCCGGACCGGCCACGGATGTCAAGTAAACGGTACCAGAGGCCAGCCTGATGGTGATGGGGAGAGAACGCGATCAGTTATGGAGCCACACCACGCCCTTCTGTTGCCCCGGAAGGAATGGCCAAACAATAACAAAAAGGGTGCACTTTGCATACTCGCCCCAAAGTAGCATCTTAACTAAGAATGTACGTTTTGTACGCTCTATGATGTAGTAACTTTTGAAAATATAACGAAAGATTTAAACTTAATTTTCAGCGCCATCTATTGTTCATTTAATTAACTAAATAAATCATGCATTTTATTAATTTATAGCTAAATTATATACTATTAACTAATTAAGACATTATTTTTCATCACAAATAGTTTTAATATTTATTTTGACTACTTGACCAACGTTATATACTATGTCAACTTCCGTTCAACACTGCAGGAGGTTTGAGCCTAGCAGTGGGATGTATATGAGCTGAATTCATGAAACTACTACATATTAAGTAATACAAATATTTTCCTTACGTTATAGATACATTAAATAATTATTTTGAATTGAACCTTTTAGTGACGTAAAAGGCGAGCGGTGATTTTAAAAACTTAAATGACCATAACTTTTTTACAGACATCAGATTTCAATTAAACAAAGACTAAATGTTGCTCTGAATTGGGCTTAATCTTCTTATCAAAACTGCGAAACAATCCATTCAGTAACTTCGGAGATTAGCGATTACAGATATACAGACAGACAAAAAATTCGAAAAAAAGATTTTTGGTTTCTGTTAGTGTTTTCTTATTGCCTAGATTCATTTTTTAATAAATTTATCAAATGTACAGACACAGGTTTTCTACTCATTTATTATATGTATAGATATATTAGATTTGAAAGACTGTAAAACAATAACATTGTTAAAAGCAAAAGACTCAAACGAATGCGGCTATGACTGTTACAGGCCTACTCAAGGGTGTCATCTCAGCGCTGATCACCTTCAAGTGCTCTGCAAGCTGCTTGAAACGTACTCTATGCTATCAACAGTGTATAAAAATGGAAAAAAAGTAGGCCCACGCACAATATGCAGCAACAGGCGGCAGTAACAGCACTATTGCTAAAGTGACTGGTGTAGTGATGGGGCATGGTTGCTTAGTCGTGTACCTGCTCACGGTCGCAAGGAGGGAGAGCACACCGTCTAACCACTACTGCGATTGCGAGGTGGACACGGCGCTGCAGACGCTTAAAGTTTGGGTGGCTTGGGCAAAGCAGTGCCGTGCACTCATCGCAATCACCGGGGTCAAACTGGCACTGTCGACTATCGCAAAGACGATGCTCGATAGCTGGACCATGGGAATTAATCTACCACCCGCAGAGACACCGATCGCGTGAAGGCGATACAACACTGTTGTTTGTCGGGGTGTAGACGGAGACGATACCTGGAAGGGTAAACCCCCGGACCGGCTACGGATGTCAAGTAAGCGGTACCAGAGGCCAGCCTGATGGTTTGGGCAGAGAACACGATGTGTTATGGGGCCACGCGACGCCCTTCTGTTACCACGGAAGGAATGGCTGTGTCCAGACCATAGCCTACCAAACAAAAACAAAAAAGAATGCACTTTGCATACTCGCCCCTAAGCATCTTAACTAAGAATGTACGTTTTGTACGCTCTGTGATGTGGACTTTACTTTTCTTTTTCGTGTTTGACTTAGTTGTTAGTCGCAGATGGCAATGACTCCTTTACTCGGACTGTTAGGTGAGTGCTGAGAGCTTTCTACCCAAAGTACCCTTACTAAGTTCAAGAAGTTAATGTAGTAGTTTTTGAAAATATAACGAAAAAATGATTTAAAGTTTTAAACTAAATTATAGCGCCATCTATTGCTCATTTAACAAACTAAATAAATCATGCATTTTATTAATTTATAGCTAAATTATATATTATTAACTAATTAAAACATTATTTTTTATCACAAATAGTTTTAATAGTTATTTTGACTACCTGACTAATGTTATGTATTATGTCAACTTCCCTTCAACTTTGAAGAAGGTTTGAGCCCAGCAGTGGGAGGTATATGAGCTGAATTGATGAAACTATTATATATTAAGTAATACAAATACTTTCCTTACACTATAGATAAATTACATAGTTATTTTGAATTGACCCTTCTAGTGACATAAAAGGCGAGCGGTGATTTTAAAAACTTAAATGACCATAACTTTTTTTACAGACATCAGATTTCAATGAAACAAAGACTAAATGTTGCTCTGAATTGGGCTTAATCTTTTTATCAAAACTGCGAAACAATCCGTTCAGTAACTTCGGAGATTAGCGATTACAGACATACAGACATACAGACAGACAAGAAATTCCAAAAAATGTTTTTTGTTTTCTGTTAGTGTTTTCTTACTGCCTAGGTTCATTTTTTTATAAATTTATCAAATGTACAGACACGGGATTTCTACTCATTTATTATATGTATAGATATTACTACTATTACTTGAATTATCAGCGTCGCGAACATTAATAATTATTTCCTCATCAATCAAAGTGTCGAAATGTACATCTCTGTCAAAATCTCTATTCGATTAATTGTATTATTCTAATATTTTTACCGATTATTTGGATAATCGTGAATTGGAAGTTGTCAAGCACTACTGTATAGAACGTGATGACGTCAGATTATTAGGTCGTCACTAACAATTACTATTTACCATGTTATTTCTATTTTAAATTAGTTTTACGAGTTTCAACATTAGATTATTGTACAAGAAAGTCACCCGCAATGTTAATTACGTAAATACCTTAATAGTTGTTTAAAATTTCAGATTTAGTGTTTACAATGATGTGTATACGTTTAACCGAGGTTATTGTGTATTAAAAAATGCAAAACGTCAAAATGCACTTCTTAGATTAGATGAACTATCCATCCATCCATCAGCCCGTAAACGTCCACTGTTGGACATAGGCCTCCCCACGAGAATGCCATCTATAACGGTCCTGTGTCACCTGCATCCAACGGTTTCCTGCGACCTTGATGAGGTCATCAGTCCACCGAGTGGGGGGTCGTCCTACGCTGCGTCGTCCGATTCGTGGTCGCCACTCGAGAACCTTTTTTCCCCAACGGTTGTCGGTTCGTCGAGCGATGTGGCCTGCCCATTGCCACTTCAACGTGCTAATCCTTAGGGCTATGTCGGTTACATCTTCTACGGATTTCCGTATTTCGGATTTTATCACGTAGGGAAATACCGAGCATAGCCCTCTCCATAGCACGCTGAGCGACTTTGAGCCTTTTTATGAGGCCGACATTTAGAGACCACGTTTCAGTGCCGTAAGTCATCGCTGGTAACACACACTGGTTATAAACCTTTGTTTTCAGACACTGCGGAATATTAGACGAGAAGATCCTCCTAAGTTTCCCGAACGCTGCCCAGCCGAGTTGGATTCGTCGGCTGACCTCTTTCTCGAAATTGGATCTACCTAATTGGACTGTTTGTCCTAGGTAAACATAGTGATCGACAACTTCGAGAATCGCATTCCCAACCAGGACCGGTACAGAAATGACATGGGCATTAGACATGACTTTCGTCGCCACTTTCTTTTTGTTTTGCTGCAAATATTATAATACTGGGGAAAAAATTTGTGTATAAAATAAATACGGGCAAAGAATGAGCATCGACACAACGCATCACTCGGTGGCATGAGTAACAAGACGGAGCCTGATTGAACCACTATGCGATTATTCAACTGATGCGTAATAAAAGGCGGCAAAACAACGTGTAGTTTTTTTTTAAAGATAATCTGTTCATATCGCTTTAACCAATTAAGCTAATATGTATTTGACCTGTCCAAATCTGTGACAATACAACTGTAGTAAAATCTATTTATGGTGTACAGACGAGTCAAAAATGCTATGTAGTGGCGGCTACGAATAATACTACCAAATCTTATATTGCTCGTGGGTGTCCTTAAAAATGACAACGAATTTTACGTGAACTGAAGCTACCACCAGTGATGCCGTCTCAAACAGGGTTGACATTGGACAGGCGGCCGGTCACAAATTGTGGCCAAAACTTTTGAAATATTCACTATAGAAGAATACATATTGCGCAGACCCCAAGTATTTGGGACATGACCATTATGATGATGAGGTGGGTTGATTTTCCAGTGAGAGCTGTAAAGCTGATAAGACCAACTACAATCACCAAACGTTCCTGCCAAGCGGAGGGCATTTTCACCTTTGGGAAGGCCTACGGTAGTCAGTTCGGCAATCCAGCTGCGGACAGTTCGAGCGTGATGTCCTGGCATTTTTCTGAAAATCGAGGTAACAAATTTAAAGCTTCGGTAGAAGCGGTCCGCTCAAGAGGTGGGAGGAAGAAATACAGTGAGTTATGATGTTATAGGGGCCCACTTCAATCTCCAATCACCTCAGATAGTTAGGCGAAGTGAAGCCTGATCATAGCTACACCCAAAGCAATAAAAGGCTGATAGAATTGTGCTGTATAGATATCAAAAAGACGCGGGCCGCGTTTATTGACAGTGGTACGTGGATTTACAATCCAGCGGTGGAAGAATCCGAACTGCACCGTTTACACTTTTCGCAAAATCATAGGGACGCAGAAGGCAACAACTATATCACAGCTTAAAAACTGAATCACGGCACATCTATCTGTTTATCACTTTAACGACGTCCTGAAGGTATAAGTCGTTCCAATAAGTGAGTTCACGTTGATTGTTACACGTTAATTGTTAATTGTCATCGTTCCACCAAGGGACACACTCTTCAAATGAACTTATAATTCGTACCCTATTTACGATACCAACATACGTCTAAATAGACTGGCGTCCACGCGAAGCTATAATATTTCAAGGTTAATCTATAAAAACATCAATAATTGAATTTTCTATTCAGCAAACAAATGCTGCTCACTCCTCAAATGTCTGTCCAGCATCCCCCTTTACGCGAAGTTACTCTTTATGTTTTTTTGCCTTTCTGGCCACTCTACTATTCGGCCTCTAAAAGTAGACGACATTTTTGGAACAGGTAATTCGGATTTCATCTCAATGTCTACGCGGACACATCGCCGCCTCCGCTTGCCGCGACAGGGGTCCTAAATGCTCCAATTTTGTAGTTCAGGGTGCTGGAAAAGTTCAAATCGACGGACTCGACGTTCATAAGTTGATACGCTGCTTTCAGGCTGCAAGGAGCTAAAAAATTACAGAATTATAATAATTTTCCAGCACCGGCAAAGTACAATGGCATATATGCCATCTCTTATCGGATATGTTAATAATTATCAATTGAAATGATTTTTACATGAATTATGACTAACACGATAAAAGTGTTATTCAAGTATAATTTGTAATACATGAATACGATCTAAAATGCATTTATGAGTACTTAATTACATTCTCCAAAATCCATAAATACAAACGCAATAATCATGATAAAATATATAAATCACGAGTTATAAGAAATTCCATTGCTAGAGCTTTCTAGTTTTTTTATAAATTTGCCGTCTACACTCTTGCTCTGTCAATTCGTATGAAACTGGTGAAAATAAAATCAGACGATCGACTAAATATTATACAACGGCTTTCTTAAAGTTCATGTTTTAAATCTATTGGCCAACAACATACTTTAACAAGCTCTATCAAAACGATAGGTCTTGTTTAATGTTTACTTAAAGGACATTTTCAATAGTTGTCGTCGCAACAATAATGGCCTTAAACAATTGTTCTAAGAGGGTTGGGGTACTTTGTTTGAGTTCAAGCTTCCTCAACGACGCTTGCTTCTCCCTCAATTGAAATGAGAAAATGGAACGCTCTAAATTACACCTAACTCTAAAGTATGGGGTGAGGTAGACCGTGGAGGAATTTAAAAGTTTTGTTCGGGATGTCTATAACTTTGTTAATCATTGCCAGCACAATACCCGCAAAATTTACCGAGTTTGGAAAGTTTTAGCTTTTATGTTTTTATACCAGATGCAGTATAAGTATATGTTTTAAAATATGGTAATAAGTATACGATTTAAGAAAACTGTAGCCTCCATATATGCTCGGCGAGGAAAGTGACTGTATCCATGTACTGGATACCCACTTTGGCACAGCCAGCAAACGAGCGCACCGCCATGCCTCTAGAAGTATTTGTAACCTAGGCTTTAGTGACCCGACAAAGCGGCACATCTCACTGTCAGTGTGAGAGAGGAAAGTATTGAAAACTTCATTCTTAAATAGCACTTCTGTATTAAGCTAAAATTACCTGGTTAATTCTTCTGCGGTGTGGACTGATAATACGAACGCAGATAAGCTCACATTTGAAATGTTTCATCTGCCAAGTCCAGCTAAATAAAGTCCAGATAGAGATATGTGTTTAGAGCCATGCTCGATTATTTAGAATTACTTTTACAATTGTGCTCAGACTAGCTCTAATAATATGGTCACTTTTTTTCTAAAAGTGCACAATGATTAAAAATTAAGGTGATCTTATTGCATATATACATTTTGGGACAAAATGGCAATGACTAGTATGTTAAATATTGCTCCAACTGATCGTCATTTATATCTTACCTACTCCAAAAATTCTTTCATAGCCGACAGCCAGATTTAATCGAAGGAGTTTTATATAGCACAGCGTGATAGCGCAGACTCATTCAATACTACTGCGCCGTGAAATTTAGTGATTAGATCCAAGCTGCACTTTATGTAGTAGATAGCAAACTGACTTTGACTCTGGTACTTCCAATATCAATGACTGACAATTATCACTTACCATCAAGTAAACGAAGTTAGTATTCAAAATAGTTTGTTTAGCTTTTGAAACCATAGCCGCAACATTGCCCAACTAACGTTCTACCCTTTCGGCTTACAAAATAACTTTATTTTATTGAAATCTCTGGCTTTATAAAATCATTTTCTTGTTTAAAAACAAACTTATCTCGTTTTCATTGACAAATCACATTGCGATATAAGCGCACGGCTCCGCGAGTAAACGCGAATTGAGTTATCGTGCTATCCTTTGTAGAGATTTGCTGCGGATAGTATGATATGAATGTTGGTAGACATACAACTACATAAATAAATTGTTTGAGCAAATAAATATCGTTGTTGTACTAACGAAATTATAAATAAGCAACATTGGATTTTTCTATTACTTGCTTCAGAAGCTTTAATTAATTGAGTCTTTTAAAATATTTTATCCATGTTTTTATATGTAAATCTTGGGCCTAAGGAGGACCAAGGAATATCCATATAAAATACCATGACGCCATTTCATGGGTCAAACTCCGTGATGTTTAGATGACTATTTAAACTAGAAACATATTTTAAAACTAGACGTTAAATAGCTACTTCCCAGCAGCATGAATACCTGTTTCAAAGAGTATGTTACTCGTATCTTATGTTTCAGATCATCATCATCTTATATTGATTTTCATTCGTAAAGAGTGACTAATTGCGGTGGGCTATGATGTTGTCACGCTCGGTCAAATCGGTCCGGGGCGACCCCACAGACCCACCTTGCAATGCGCCTCTCTTCGCCGTGCGAGCGGGCCACTGGAACCCAATCTTTGTCTTCGGTGGCCTGCCCGGCAATGATACAAGACTAAAGCTTGCTTTGCTTTCAAAAAATAATAATAACAAGAGTCAGTAGGTATCATACTGACTCTCGTTATTTCAATTCTAAAGTGAAATTTTGTTACTTTATATTATAGTTACAAAATTTTACTTGTTATTATCGTAGTTCACATATTTTTGATGGCGATTTCCTGTATGATATATTTTAATCAGATGCAGCCAATCCAAAAAAAAATACTAATGCGATTCAGGCTACATTCAGTGTGCATACCAATAACCAGTAAAAGTATTATATTATTTTAGCAAATGACATGACATCAGATGCGCCGTAAAAGTACGTTTATTTATCATGTTAGATAAGATATGTTGTCAGTGGGAGCTCCCTTGATATAAGATTATAAAGGCTTCCATACAGTTCATAGCATAATTATCTACTCTTCGATTAAATATTCTATATCAAATTTATAAACATGCTACAATTCAGCATACTCTCACGAACAATCACAAATATTTAATATCTCTTCAATAATGTAGGTACGTTATCCGTGTGATGACGGAGTAAGAATACAAATCACCATCCCCTATCTTACCCGTGCGTGATCGTACGAGACGACTAAGGGATACAAAAACGCATATAACATCTATGCGAGATAAGGAAAACTCGAAACAAAATCCTATACCGACATGTCTGACTAGCGTGGTATAGTAGGTCAATTACCCATCCATTATGGAGGAGTCCCAAACCCAACAGTGGGCCATATTATGAGCTGTGATGATGATGATGAATGTAGGTACACGTCTACTATTGCATTATATTCTATAAGCAAACTGTTGTATTATTTTACTAGCTTTGAAATATGCAAGGAAATATCCATAAGTATCATTGCGTCTGCTGTTATGTTACATCACATTATTGCCAGTAAACATTGCAGTGTATATACGAAGACTCAAGTCAGCCGATTATTACGAATTTCGCGAACTAAATATAAATTCTCAATTTTTCAATCCATCCATACATCAGCCCGTAAACGTCGACTGTTAGACATAGGCCGCCCCACGAGAATCCAACGGTTTCTTGCGACCTTGATAATGTCGTCAATCCACCTAGTGGGGGGTCGTCCTACGCTGCGTGGTCGATTCGTGGTCGCCACACGAGAACCTTTCTTCTCTAACGGTTGTCGATTCGTCGAGCGATGTGGCCTGCCCATTGATGGTGATGATAACATATATTTTTACATGATTAATATGAGTTGCCAACATATATAAAATCTTTCTCATAGTCCACAAACGCTAGACACACACAGGCCGATTATACTCCTCGGTCTTCTGTATAATCTGGCGCAGCATGTGGATAACCTTTTCGGAAACGCGCAGGTCGGCTCGTAATGACTCTTGAAAACAATATGTAAACGTGGCTCAGGAGTGAGATGGGTCTGTAATTCTTTAAGAGCTTTTAATCGCCCTTCTTGAAAATCAGCACCACCGCACTCCTGAGCCACGGTTCTGGAACGTCGCCCTCGAGAATGACAAAATTTAATAGCTTTTGTAGGGCTTTTAAAACCGGCTTACCGCCTGTCCTCAGGGACTCTGTGGTAATTCCTTCATCTTCCGGTGCCTTTCGGTTCTTTAACTGTTTCAGAGCCATTCTGATCTCGTACAAGCTGACGTCCGAGATTTCTTCGGTGTAGTGCCGAGTTAGCTTGGATCTGGGATCTTGGATCAAGCCGACAACCAGATTCAGGGATGGATGGTTTGTACATTTGTCCATAGAACCTTTCGATCTCCCCCAAGATCTCACTCTGGGATGAAATGACAGTACTGTTATCGGTCTTTAGCTTAGTCAATTGGCCCTGCCCAATAGGCAAATCTCTTTCGAACACTTTGAAGTCCGCAATTTCTCTCTATCGCCTCTACAATACGCAGTGTATTGAATCGGCGAATGTTGTATCGAATAGATTTGGAGATTTGTCTATTAAGCTGCCTAAGTTTGGACGAATCGAATGAAGACTGTACCGTCATTTCCTTTTTCCTCTCCATGAGTTTGAGAGTCTGGTCAGAAAGCTTTTTGTTTTAGTTGCGCGACGGTCCTTGAAGAATTTTGATCCGACTGCGTGGACAGTTTCCACGAACCTGTTGTTCATATCGTTCAAAGATTCGCACTCTTACGAACGGTGTTTCTCGATTTCCGGCAAAACTAAAAGTCCTATCGAAAAAAGTCAAATGGCAAAGTTGTAGGTAATAAAAAGATCTAAAACTTCTGTATTTACACTTTTTTCACATAACCTCAAAATTTATGTGAAAAATTAAAAAAACTAAGTTTTTGGTTTTTTATTTTTATCTTTTACAAAAAAATGTTTTTAACGAAATTTGGTGAAAACTTACCTTTTTATGTCCCAAATACGCTGTAATTTATTTGATTAAAAATATTTATTTTTCACCTTATTTTGAATTAATATCGAAAAAGCACCCTAATTTTCAATCGAAAATTCACCCGTCAAAATACCAGCTTTTTTCAAAAAGTTGGTATGTTTTCTGTTCGTTGAAATTTCTACTTTCCGTTCGTTGAAATTTTTACTTACTTACTTTATAATTTGTGGCACTGATATTTTTCTTTGGACGTGTTTAATTATAACGCTGATTACAGAACGTTTTTGTTTCATAGTAAAATGTATGGACGATTTCGGCTAAAAAATCAACGGTTTTAGGATTATTTTATATTTTTTTGTTTTAGATTAATAAAAAACTTGAATGGTGAATGTATTATCCTTACTTTCGTCTCATTATTCAATTGAAAATATTTATAAATATATCAACGGTATGGCCTAGATAGTTAAAATAGCAAAGGTGGATTTCGATATTTTTGATCAATGTTGACGAATTTTTTTCTCGAAAGTTAAGAATTATCTTAAAGTTATGAGACGGTGTTTTCATAGAGTCATTTGTTAAGCATTTGAGATATTTTTTTAGTATCATTCAATGCAGTAAATTTTTAGATATATTTAAAACCGTAAGTGGCTATTCGCGTGTTTCTTAGGGACGCGCCTCTTAAATAAAGTTAGTAGATAAACGAATTTATAGATGTGAAATTAGAAACGGTTTACTTAAGAAACCTACGCCTTACTCTTTAATTAATCTAACTGCCCATAGTGGATAAAAAATAAATCATGTTTTAAAAACACCACATTAGTGCATATCTATACATATTAAGTAATAAATTCTTACCAATCCAGGCAATTTACAATTATTGAACATGAATTACACGCAAACAGAAAACAACTATTTGTTCATCGCATAAAGAACTATTTGGAAATCGAACCTGTGACATTCGGTATAGGAGATCGCTATATAAAGTTTTGCCAGTGTCTATGCGGATATTATTTTTTTATTAACATCATCATCAGCCTAAAGATATCCACTGTTGGAAGTAGACCTCCCTATAGTTGGTTAATACAATAATCGTCAACATTGGCGATCGCAATTAGTTTTTACTGACGATACTTAAGCCAATTTTTACGACTGTCACGGGAAAGTAAGGAATGTGGACACACTGTATTTTTAACTCCTCAACACACATGCATGCATTCATAATCTTAATATTTTGCAAATGGTGAATTTGATTATTTATATATTAATGATGTATAGAAAGCAAAAGGACGATAGTGCTGTTAATATATTTTAGCACCGTACCCGTAATATACCCAATTAGGATAGTTAAATGGAGCAAGATAATGACTCGTTTCCCGTGACTCAAATTGCAGTTTATTAGTAACGTTGTTTCCAAGAAAATCGTTATGCCTTTGAATATTACAAAGGCATAACAGTGTTTAAATGCTATTATGAAACGCCACTGTACAAAATGAAAATAAATTATGATTTATATTTTCTGGTAGATAGCTCTTCCTTATTAATGAATAAATGTATAATTCAATATCAATTTAGACTTTGCTAGATTACTTTTAATTCGCGGATCAAGTGCGGTTCATAGCAGTCTTTGAGTCTCCATCCACCTTTTGCCCCGGTTGCCACCGGCACCGCTGCTTTCATTTCGAAAGCCCACCCATTGAAATGGTTCACTTCCATAACAGGGCTACGATCTTGTGGCGTAAGTTATTTACTTATTTCTGAATTAACACCATTGGTTTCATCGGCATTGCCACATAAATTAAGAAAAGAGAAAATTCTTTTGAGGTTGTTTATTAGTTTAACTGTATATATGTATCTATATAACGTCGTATGTCAAGATTTGCGTTGGCATAATAGATAGTAGAAGCTTAATAAATAGAAGATTAAAAAAGAAATCGTTTTCAGTGTTGGCAATTACTTATTAAATCTAAAAGTAATCCTAAAAATTCAAAGCAATTTCCTTTTAGCACCTCGATGGTTAAAAAAAAAAAAGGAAATGACCACGCTAAAATGAGTCGGCTCCTGAACTAATGAGAATTTGCTTAACAACGTAACACCCATTTACGAGCTTTCTTTGCTAAAATGACTGCGAAATAATAAACTTAAATAGCATAACTTGTACATAGATCGCGATGCGTTCATGAAAAGAAAATGGTGATGAAAAGCCATCATTAAAGATATTTAGTATAAATCTATTTGTATAAGGCTAAAATCTAATAAGATGACGTTGTCATGAATTATAAAATCCCAACCTATGCATTAAAGCAATCAAATACTAAAATAAATAAAAGCGTTATATGCTTTAATTTGTCGTCGTTCGTACTAATTATAAGTTCCATTTGAAACAGTTCTTTTATAAAAACTTCAGTGAACGCAATAAATAATCAGAGCATTGACGAATCAGGTCACAAATCATTAAGTTTGCATAACAACAACATAAAAATCTTACCTTTATCTGCATTGCTTTGCAATATCCTTTGTATTTCACCAGCTTCCGAGCCGCTTTCTGATTCTGAGCACAACGAATGTCCAGCACTGGTTATATAAGTAATCCTCTTATTATTCCCAATCTTAATATTTTGTCCGACGCCACGAACACTAGTAGTACGGATAGGCGGCCTGGGAGGCATACGAAACTGTGATTCATAAACTTTAACCGCTTTACACTCTTCTTGCTGGTTTAGCAATTGATAATCACTAACTTTTACGTCACAATCACTTTTAATACCACCTGATTGTGAATATTGATCTTCAAAACTAACACGTTTCATTTGACCCACGTTTTGACATTCAAAAGAAGTTGATCGCTGCTGATAAATAGGCATATTTTGTTCTTGTACTGCAGACGCAATGAGCTTCTCTGGATGGCGGTATATAATTTCTGGCGCGTCGTAGGAAGTACGACTTTTAATAAACGTATCTGTTCGCCTTTCTGGGGCACCTCTCATAAAAGGCGTTGAGGTGTAAATTGGCTGATTCATGTTGTAACTTTTAATATCTTTTCCACGAGGTAAACTACAACTTTTTGGTTGCATTACATATGAAAAAGAATTAGGTGTGCTGCAGTTATTTCTTGATTTCGATGTCATTGAATTTTTTGTAGCAGAGTTTAAAGTATGCCTGATTAAATAATCATCTTCCTTTTGTTTTAATTCCCTTAGTTTCTGCCAATAGAAAGCTTCCACTTTTTGTCTGGCATTTTCCCTTTGAATAGAATCTTGTTTAGAGATTTCTACAACGGGAGAGACGGTATTTCGTTGACTGTATTCTGATCTCGGTGAAGGCGTTGATTTATTTCGAGTACTCAATCTACTCAACGAATTTCTTTTTTCTTCAGTCTCAATCATAGTTTTTCTAACGTGCTCATAAGGCGAAACAGTTTTGGGCATATTAGGAATTTTGTGATTTATGGGCATCGGTGAAGTTGGTGCCGAATAATTATACGGTTTTCTTATATTTTTATCTTTTAAATTGAGTTTTACATCATCCTTGTTATTTTTGTCATTTTCATTGTCAAAAGATAAACTGCGAGCTCGAGTGGGCTGTATTGTTCGTACCTCAGCTTCTTTTTTTGGAGATATAAGAAATTTTGTACTAACTCTTTTTATTTCTGCTCCAACAGATGCTGGATTAGCCTGAGCTTGTGATGCTTTATAAATTTCGATTTCATCTAGGAGTGATATTTTATCAGTCAATTTTTCTAGCGAATGATAATAGACATCTGGATACTGTGCAGGATCAATAATTTTTTTTCTATAACTTGGTGAGTGTGGTGAATGTCCAGAATCAGAAGGTTTCGGTGGTACTTGTGGCCTTGCTGAGTAGCTGGTAGTTACGTAAGATACACTTTTGTCATCAATAGTTTCATTCATCTCTACAGACATGTTTCTTTTACTTTCCGAAACGAGAGTGCTAGTAGAGGAATTGTGGCTTGATATCACGTTACTTCGACTTTCATAATCACTCTGAAGACCATGTGTTGATAAATTTTCATATATTCGTTCATTATCATCAAGTCCCTGATTATTTTTATCACATCTTATCGAGCGAGGATTTTGATATTGATTACATTTAGATGATTCTGTGACACTTTTAATATTTCCCTGTACATCTTTATTCTTTTCCTTAGATTTATTACTAAAGAAAAGATTTGGAAATAGTTTGCGAAAACTACCGGGTTTTTTCTTACTGTTATCAGCCATGTTTTTCCTTAATATTAGTTATCGGTATTATGTAGAATGTGTCGGTTTTTGTCTGGAAAGAAAATATATTATTAATTAAAAAGAAAAGAAAATAATATCCATAGTTTATGCCTACACTTACAGTAAAATATATCAGTCGACGCATTATAATTCTGTTGTCTACAAAAAGTTTCTTTAAAAATATTTAATCATAATTTCTGCATTAATTCAGTCATACCCCACAAAATAAAGGGATAGTACCGTAATCACCAAACTTGGCAGGTGAGTTGGCGATCGCAGTACGATTATGCGTTTTCCAAGAGAAAGCTGATGCTCACTCTCATAATAAGACCCTTAACCGATTTTAGGACTTCCATGAGCAAATAATTAGCCTATTTATAGAATTTTTTATCTTTTATGTTTGTGAAACAACGGCAAATGCACTTTTCTGCTTTAATAATATAGAGTTTATACATAATTTTTACGACTAAATTGAAAGCTTGTTAGTGCTGATAGACGCCGTGATGTTACAGCATAAAACGAGAACACTCATTACAATTTAAAATTTATACGCGTCCATAAAAAATACCGTATCATAATGTAGACAATGGTGATAAAATGATGATAGTTTTAATATTTTGATATTTTTATAACCCTAATTAGCAATAAATTATTGTTGCTTTTATTTGAATAAACATCCGCTCGGGGCATCCTGAGTATTGCCAAAAACGTAACGATTTTTTTTGCGAATAGTCCTAAAGATTGAGAATTATGTCGTGAAATTTTTAAAGGTGCACTTGCAATTTAGAATTTCGATTACTACAACCGATACCGATATAAATCTAATATCATTCTAATAAATTCTACGTTCCTACGGCATACTACTTAATTGAATTATGTCTAGCGTGAAACCAATCGGTATTTCAATATCCGTTCCTTCCAATACTTATCGGTAGAGGTACATAGGTATTATATTCTATCGTGACACATGCTGAATTTTTACTTAATGTGTGCAAATCCGAAGATAAATGGAACTAACGTGTTTATTTATATGTAAGTTCTTTATTTGTACTTAAGAAATAGAGACTGTAGGCAACCCTTCTAGAGCAACCTTTCTTTGATCATATATCGCCCGCAGCTAGGCTCGGGCCTCCTCAGGGTCGGACCGTGAGTTTAGGGGCCTTAGGCTAATACTACTTAGTGGCTTATTTAATTACTCAAAGTATAGGATTTTTTTTTTGATTTATATTATAATACTTTGCCTTAGTCTGTGTTAAATACAACAGTAAATAAATTGCCAAATTATAAAACAACTTTCTGTACTTTCCTTTGGCAAATTCTTTAAATTATTAACTTCTATTTTTTAATTTGACTTGACTTAGATGGGGCCCATTGAATGCACGGGGCCCTAGGCTGAAGCCTTAAAAGCCATATGGTAGATCCGACCTCCTCTTCTAGGAGCGGAATATGACCCACAAGCCATTTCACGCCAAGCAGCCAAGGAAAAATAAGTGAGGTATTTAAATTTGTTTATATTCAGGTCAATAATAGTACTAGTAAGCATAAATATGAACACGCATTTCTATTCCTGTCACGTTTTATTTAAAAATATTTTTTAAAACTTTGTTTAGCTTACACCCACGTTCATTTATAACGAAATGAGTGCTGTTTTCTTTTTATTTTTGATTACATATATCCTTTAAGACTGAAATACTATTAGATACTACTTACTCTTAAATACTATTAGAAATTGATCTTCGATATCTATATATATATAAAAGAAAGTTGTGTTACAACACTTAAAACTCGAGAACGGCTGCACCAATTTTAATGATTTTTACGTTTTTGAGTTTGTTGTCGTCGGGAATAGGATATAGAATATTAAAATGTGATATTAATAAACGAAAAAATTTTTTTAAAGAAACATCAGTTCTAAACGTTCATTTGTTGATGATGTAACCAATGGCAACTGACAGCTCACGTCATTTCGTGGTCTCATGGTTTGTTTAGAAAACACCGCGAAAAGTTGAAATTAAATTTGACCTCTCAACGTTCGTTTTGTGCGAGTGTTACGAATATTGTTATAATAAAACATATTATGTCTATATTGTCATCAACACTGCGACTGCAACTGACCAATAAAATCAAATCTTGCCCGACAATGCCGTAACGCATTTAGAATTCGAAACATAACGAATGTAACCACGGCAGAAGAACAATTTATTGCACGGGAAGACCGCCGCGTTAATATGGCCCAACTCCGTGCTTCTTAATCACAAGAGTAAAGCGAGGCAGGCCGTGCTGTTGACAATGCGAAATCGTCGAGCAAATCTCAGAGATCAACAATTAGTTAATTTTCAACGCATATGAAGGAAAATGTCGTATAACACAAGGTAATTCTTTGTCTTGCTGGCACGTTATTAAAATAGGTACTTGATTGTTTGAATTTATATATTACTAGCTCCGCCCGCGGCTTCGCCCATGTAAAAGGTTACTTTCCTAAAGTTTTTCATCCCTTAAGGGTACATACATACATACATATCATCACGCCATATCCCTTGCAGGGTAGGCAGAGAGAACAGAGTGCCAGAGAACTCTCTCTGCATACTTCACTCGCTTCCTCAACATTCATAATTCTCTTCATACACGCTCGCCGGTTTCGGAGACTCTTGACTCTACCTTCCTTTAATACATGACCGATCTGGTCTAGGTAGGTTAGTCTCGGTCTCCCTGGGTACCTACATCCTTCCACTTTCGCATTGTATATCTTCTTAACCAGACGTTCGTTCGGCATTCTTTCCACATGTCTGAACCATCGGAGCATGCCCTTTCGCATCTTTACACCAATACTCTCTTTCATACCTACTCGCTTTCTTACGTCGTCATCACGAATGCGGTCGGTCAGCCTAACTCCACAGATTTTCTGCAGAGATCGCATTTCGACCGCATTAATTTTACTTTCATACTCTTTTCTGCATACCCAACTCTCGCTTCCATACAGTAATGTTGGGACAAGCACTGCGTTATGTATTGCTACACGTGCCTTCTGGCTGAGGTGGTGGCTACCGAGAAGTTGCCCCAACGCTCCGTTCACTCTATTGCCCGCATTCACTCTTCGCTCTATATCAGTGGTGTACCTTCCATCTCGGCTAAATCCACATCCAAGATATACAAATTCATCCACTTGCTCTAGTATATCATTACCTATTGTTACTCTTACATCTGTTCTGGCTTCGTCTCTTTCAAAGACCATTATTTTGGTTTTGCTCACATTCACGCGTAGACCCCTTTTTTTACAATCTTCTGTCATTGTGTCGACTAGGGTCTGCAGGTCAGTCGCTGACTGTGCCAACAGGACTGCATCATCTGCATAAAGCAGAGCAGTGACCACTGAGTTGCCCATCTGGACTCCCACATTCATATCGTTCAACCTTTGGAGACATTTATCCAGATATATGATAAGCAGCCTGGCTGACAGAACGATAATTACAATTACTGACGTTAATTACCCTTAAGGGTAATTAACGTCATATTTATTTATATCTAACCAATAGCCTAAAAATAAGTTTCAAGCTTCTGGCTTTACAAATGACGATAATTCCTTAAGACTTTTCAACCTCCTGTACAACCCTTTTTTTGCATTAATAAGTTTTCCCTGTGGTGACGGAGTAAGAATACAGTTCACCACCCCCTATCTTACCCGTGGGTGATTGTACGAGACATAGGCAAATAACATCTATGCGAGAGAAGGAAAACTCGAAACAAAACCCTATACCAACACGTCTGACTAGCGTGGTATAGTAGGTCAATTAACCTACCATTAAGGTGGAGGCTCGAGCCCAACAGTGGGACATATATGAGCTGAAATGAGATGATGAGAAGTAGCCTGTATCCTGCATCAGGCTCTAGACTAGCTGTGTATCAAATTTCATTTAGATCGGTTCAGTAGTTTTGGCGTGAAAGAGCGTCAGACAGACAGAATTACGTTCGCATTTATAATATTAGTAAGGATTCATATTTATTCATCATTCTCCTACTCTCATCCCAATTACTTGGGGTCGATACAATATGTACTCTTCTTTCATAGTAGGTACATATTGTAAAAGTTATTGTCAATAGTTTTATGACCGGCCGCCTACCAGATGTCAACCCTCCTTGGGAATGTAATTATTGACCATAAGGCATCAGATGAAGTTGGCCGAGGTCGTTGTAAGGTTCTTAGTCGTCTTTTACGACATCCACAAGCAAAGTAAGGGTTGGTAGTATTTGTAGCCGCTTCCACACAGCTAAAAATAACTAAATTAATCGAAATCTGCTCATCTCATTCATTAACTGTTAGGCGAAGTGTGCTGGGTCAGCTAGTATTATATAAATACAAAATGTGGTCAATATACTTGAATATAGACAGCATCATTCTCTTACTCTTATCCCATTTACATGGGGTCGATACAATATGTACTCCTTCATAGTACATATTGTAAAAGTTATTGGCAATAGATTTACGACCGGACGCCTGCCAGACCTCAACCCTCCTTGGGAATGGAGGAATATACTCGAATATGGACATTATGAAAATTTCTTCTAGTTTCCATTATAGCTAATATTCTAAAAGGTATGTCCAAAACTCAGCTACGAAAAAATTGCGTAGATAGAGTACTAGAAATTCGGTGAATCGTGGATTCTTCATGAGGAAAAAGAATAAATAAAATCAAATACAAACGCGACAGAATTCGTAAAAGTAGATTTATTTCAAATGTATAATACTCATGTAAACATTAGAAATCATTATTCTTCATGAGGAGATAGGTATTCGCTAAGAAACTATTCTTGGTATTTCCACCTCTAAAAAGTTAAATAAAAATTTAACGATTGTATAAAAGATCGTCAATTCCAAATATAGAAACGTGAATAACTTTAATATAAAATAATAGTTTTAAATAAATATAAACGTGTTTCGATATTTATTAAAGAGTTAAGTCGAAAAATTAGGTTCTTCGATTAGATATATTATAGATATTCGATCCTAACAATTATTTATTTGGTTACAATAACGCAACAAGCGCACAATTTTGTAAAAGTAGGTACCTAAACTTATTAGGTGTACGTATCTACATATAAGCCATGGACTTGAGTTATATTTCACGATAAAACACTTAATTGCAACCGTGTGAAGCCGGGGCGGGTCGCTAGTACATACATATTCAAAATATGCTAATGAAGCCCAGCCCATTCATTTGGTATGCAAACCTTTATAGTAACACCTTACTTTTTTTTAATTTCGGTCTTTATATCTTACTAACTTTTGCCCGCGACTTCGTAAACGTAGAAGTCATCTTGACAAAGGTAAATAGAAAAAGCAATGCAAGGTGGTAAAGGCTAGAATAGTCGACAGCGTCAAAAATTGGGATGTGGTCGCCGCCTTGTACGAGATAGTCTCGCGGAATTAGGCGATAGGGCGGATTCGAGAGGAAATCCTCTGAACCCTCGGAAAGTCTAACCCGCCGAACGGGCCACCGCTGAGAAATATCCACGTTGCAGTAGCCCGCCTGCACGGCGTAGACTAAAAAGAGGTACGCGTACGGCAGGTTATGGGGTCGTGTGCCGCCCAGCCTTCGCCCGGATGGATTAGGCTATTAATGTGACTATATACCATTTCCGGTCACCAAAGAAAAGTTTGTTCAAGGTAGGTTGAACCATAAATACTCGGCGTAGTTTTGTATTTCTATTCATTCTACAAATTATACTGACTTTAATATTCTATTAACCTTAGGGCGATAGGATAAGAATATTATTATGGCTACCGCTTATTTGTTGTATATTTTTAACACCATCAGAAAGTAGAGATTTCAAGGAACAAGGCCCACCAACTTTTTTAAAAAAGGAGACATTTTGACATGTGACTTTTCGATTGAAAGTTAGGGTCCTTTTTCGACATTTAGTCAAAATAAATATTTTATATCAAAAGAAGTTGTGCCAGCAATAGGTACCGTATTTTACCTTTCAAAAACTCACCCCTCTCCACTTCCCGACCTCAGATTACCCGTAAATTATTTTTCCTTTCATTTTGTTATATTCTCTTTTGTTTCCAATGAGTTTCATTCTACTATTTTTCCTCCTTTTTTCCACTTTTAAAGGCGCCAGCCCTGGTCTATACGTCCAAAAGTGAATGAAATATGTTTCTGTTGTAAAAAAAAAAAAGATGTTAGTGTAGAGTCGCCGGTATTACCTCTCTGTGCCAGAATTACCTGACTACTGACGAAAATTAGGTTAAAAATAATATTATATATCCTGTTTTTATTGTATAAAGATGTATGTCATGTACATATCAGTACAGAACCTTTTTATACAGAACATTCACGGTATTACCTCTACTTCCCGGCACAAGAACTACCAGACTGCTGGTGGAATTGAATTTGAAACAAACCACGAAGAGTTTCCCATGTGAGAAACAGACCTCTGTTAACTGACTCAAACTATTGTGCGACCCGTCAGATATTATTCATTCGTTATTTGTGTCGTAGAGTGAAAATTGACAAAGCAAAATTTAACTGTTGATTTTTGGTGTGACGTCAATGGCGAGGATAATCTGTCGGGTCTGCCACGTTTCGTAAATCCTTTCTTAGTAGATCTCTACGTCATAAAAAGAAATGTAAAAATTTCATGTTTCTCGCATCAGTAGGAAGCTACTTCAACGCCGAGCTGAAGAGCTCGGCGTTGATAGGTCAGTCAACCAACGGCTTTATACTGGTATGTATAGAAATAGGAGATAGATAGAAGGTTACGGCAGAATTATACTGTAACCTAACATACTTTATAACTAGCAGACGATCAAGATTCTTCTAATAATACCTCATTTAAATGATAATTAGCTTAGAAGTTATTTTTGAACAGCTAAACATACAATGTCAGCTCATATACGTCCCACAAACATCCTCCACCATAAGAGGAAAAACAACCTACTATACCACGCTGGTTTTATTTCAAGTTGTTCTTCTCTTGTACAGATCGTCCTATACGAAGAACAAAGTTACATATGATTATGATACCAAATCGTTTTGTAGTTATAAACCTAAACTGATCTATATATAAGAGCAACTAATATTCGCTCTAAATATTATAATACTTACATTTTGTTTTATATGAAAAGAACTTAAGAATCCATATAATTTAAAATATAACATTTTTTACAGATTCTATCGCGTTTGTATTTGATTTGGTAGCGGTTACGAATACTATCAATCCTTACTTTGCTCGTGGATGTCGTAAAAGAGGACTAAGAGCCTTATAACGACCTGGGCCAACTCCATCTGATGCTGTTTGGTCAACAATTACATTCCCAAGGAGGGTTGATGTTTGGCAGGCCGCCGATCATATAACTATTGCCAATAACTTTAATATATACTATGAAAGAAAAGTACATATTGTATCGACCCCAAGTAATTGGGAGAATGATGCATAATACTCGTAAAAATATCAGAAATCATTAATTCCATATAATATTTCTCCGACTTTTGCTTTAGTCTTATGGTAGGATAATAACTGGCCTAAAGACTTTAACTATTATTATTGTATTTGTCCCTCATTCTTCCCTTTTTTTAAATGTAAATTGCCTATCATGCGGGGGTTACCCAAGCGCGATAGGCTACAGGGTCTAAGAGAATGAAATGTATGACGATGTTAAAAACATTTGAGCAATATGCCAGGTCTTAAAAATTGTAGCTTTTTGTAATAGATGAAATGTGGTATACACAACATTAAATTTAATCCTTTTGAAATAAAACTACTTTTACAGATTCTATCGCATTTGTATTTGATTTTTAATTTCCCGACGTTTCGAACACTTTACAGTGATCATAGTCACGGGAGGGCTAAGGTGTTTTTCGTCCAAAAGTCATCGTTATTATAGAAATTAATATCTACCCGCTACAATATCAGTTATTAAAAGTTTAGCCCACAATTTGATACAAATTCATTTCCAGTACAGTACAAAAAGAAAAAGAAGTTACATGCAGAATAATTTTCTAAAAAAAAGTGTAATAAAAGTGTAATTAATACTCGCAATAAAGTTCAATACTCGCGTAAATATCAGAAACTTTATTCTGATCAAATAAATCTTACACTTCAAGTTACATTCCTTATGTAGTGATTATTAACTAATAAAATATGTCACCACCTTCCGTTTTCACGTGAGAATCGTAAAAACTGGCTAAAAGATCACCAGGAAAAAGGACAGCAACAATCTCCCGGGCAATTATACCACCGAAGCATTCGAGAATCCGTCTATGTCAAGCATTCAAAGCAGCAGCAAATCCATTGATAGGCTGAAAATGATGGATCATAAGATGCATAACCAGTAACATATTTATATCATTAGACCAAGGCAATTATGTAGATACTAATAATTTAATTTATACATATATTTTGTAATAGCAATCTTCAATCATGGTTTGGCAACTTGCCAACTCAATTTCCTATACAAGATTTAGATAATGTGCTAATTCCGGATTGAATATAGCGCATAAATTATTGCCAGGAGAAAGCACTTTTATTTTGAGATAAGACAAACTAAACATCGTTTAACAGACCCGAATTCAGTGTTAGTAGTTTAGTAATAGGCTTCTTTTAAATATTCGATGTTAAACGTTCGTACGTAGGGTACTGAAGCCGCAGTGAGGTTTAATATTGTATCATTTTGGGATCAGACGTAGCTCGGGTCGTAACTTTTTCAGAGCTCTCTACAGAAATACGAATGTAATATTCTAATATTACTTAAAAATTGAATATTGCAGATCTACCCTAAAGATTAAGACGAAAAGTAGGGATTAAATGTCTAGTCTTGAGTTATAATATCTGAAACTGGTAGGTACTAATGTCAAATCATGTTTTCGTGAATATATATCTACCTAAAATTTGAATATTTTTTATATTAAGTATAGCTTTAAGTTTTCTACAACTTCGATTGCGATCATAGTTTAAGAATGTAGAATGAAATTCAAACAAAATTCATATGACATGACATTCTTGACTCCACCTTCCTTCAGTACATGACCGATGTGGTCTAGGTAGGTTAGTCTCGGTCTCCCTCGGTACCTACATCCTTTCACTTTCGCATTGTATATCTTCTTAACCAGGCGTTCGTTCGGCATTCTTTCCACATGTCCGAACCATCGGAGCATTCCCTTTCGCATCTTTACACCAATACTCTCTTTCATACCTACTCGCTCTCTTACGTCGTCGTTACGAATGCGGTCGGTCAGCCTAACTACACAGATTTTCCGCAGAGATCGCATTTCGACCGCATTAATTTTACTATCATACTCTTTTCTGCATACCCAACTCTCGCTTCCATACAGTAATGTTGGGACAAGCACTGCGTTATGTATTGCTACACGTGCCTTCTGGCTGAGGTGATGGCTGCCGAGAAGTTGCCCCAACGCTCCGTTCACTCTATTTCCCGCATTCACTCTTCGCTCTATATCAGTGGTGTACCTTCCATCTCGGCTAAATGTAATCTAAACTGACGATGGGCTGCCCCCAAGGTTCGGTGCTAAGTCCATATCTATAGAATTTAGGTTTTGACGATTTTCTCGAATTACCTCTGCCGAAACACTGTCAATTGATCGGCTATGCCGACGACGGTCTTCTACTCGTAGAATCCAACACTAGAGACGGTTTAGAGAAATTAGCAGAAATTTGTCTCAATAATATATTCGAATGGGGCACACGAAATCGGCTTACATTTGCCCCACAAAAAACATATCACCTTTTATTAAAAGGAAATTTACAATCGTTGCCGCGTATAAAATTCAATAATATGACAGTCAAAAAGAAATATTCAGTTTGCTATCTTGGTCTACTCTTAGAAAAAAAATTTTCATTTGTCGAGCATATTAAAACTGTAGGTGAAAAAGCGAAACGAAATTTCTATGCGCTTACTAGAATATCAACGTCTACCTGGGGCCTTCGTTTTAATACACTGAAAACTATATATATGGCCACATATTTGGGGTGTATTTGTTACGCTGCACCCGTTTGGGCTGATAGGGCTACCATAGGGGCAGCTCGCCTTAAATTATTACAAAGCCAACAATTGGCCTTAATATTCTTGTGTAAAGCCTTTTTTTTTTCTTTTATTTTCTTTTTTTTATTTTGCTATGGACGTCGCACCCCGCCAAATCAGTCCGGGGCGACGGAAGAGGCGGCGCGCAACCCCATTGACCCACCTTGCAAGCACCTCTTCTTCGCCGTGCGAGCGGGCCACCGGTACCCAATCTTTGTCTTCGGTGGCCCGCTCGGCGGTATGCCCTCTCGGGCTCCTCTCCTGTCGACGCCCCGACAGCTTTCGCCGTCGAGGCGTCGTCCTCACGCGGTGGCCTCACGTCGGGTGACCGGACAATTCCCCGGTCCGATCACCCGAAGCCTCGGTTAGGGCGGCATCAGGCGCAGGTACTCGCGCCTGTGCCGCCCCGGCCGCGGGCGGCGGCCCGGGTCACGGGAATCCTCCCGGGCCCGTTCCGCCGCCTCCTTCTGCGAGATGACAGCCTCGCAGAAGGCGGCGACCGCGTCCCAATTCCTGACGCTGTCGACCATCGCTCGCGCAACAGCCGGCAGCGTCAGGTCGGCACCGATGACAGCGACGAGGTCACGGCGCTGCCTGTCCCAGCCCGAACATACCTTCACCACTATGTCAATGTTCTACAAATAACCGCGAGTATGAACAATCAGCACATCACATTCTCTGGGAGTGCGATCTCTGGCGTAACGAGCGCGACCTTATGTTAGACAGTTTGCAAGTCAGTTGCAGTTTGCATCTGGAGTAGTATTCTATACGGATCTTGTAGCAACTCGAGAAAATTTCCGTGCGTTTAGGCGTTTCTGCCATACCTACTACTGCAACCAATCTTAAGGTGTGAGCCTATAGGCCCCGTTAATTATCCCGTATCCGTGGTGCCGTACTGCTGCGCTTATCGTAGCTGTACTACCCTTTACTTATTGGCTGACTAGTCAATATTGCTTTCTGTCTCCCGCTTTGCCTGGGAGGAAAGTGGAATCACTCTTTTCCAACTCCTCCTCTTTAACTTTTCTAATTAAATTTGTTGCGGGTTCCAAGACAATTAAAATCATTTCCCGGGACTGCCTGAGGGTCAAACCTCGGTGTCATCTATAGTGACCATTGTGGATCCTGGCTTACAGGAGTTACAATGGTGGGAATGTGTGGTGGGATTAGTCCCAAAAAAAAAAAAAAGGACACCATATCAATGCCCGCTGCCTTACCATTTTTCAAACTTCAACCACACCACCCATTCAACTTCATCCATACTGATGCCATCGGAGGACGCCGTTGTCGAATGTTGATCTACTAAACCACATCCAACACCGGCGCCAACCGTAGCATCCGCATACATATCGCCAAAATATTCACTGCACAGATGGCGTAGTGGTTAAGATACCGACCTTCCGTGCCAGTGCCGTGGGTTCGATTCCCACGCAGGACATTACTTTGTGTGATCCACAAAGTGTTGTTCTGAGTCTGGGTGTAATTTGTCTGCGTTAATTGCATGTTTGTAAAGTCCCCCGCAATACAAGGTTTATTTCCTTAGTGCAGGGTGGTGTCTTTTTAAAAAAATAAAAAAATAAAAAAAATTCACTCCATCGGCTTAACACGTCTTGTGTTTGTGTAAGAATGTCTCCACCTTTAGACCTTATTTTATTCATTCTGAAGGCTGATCAACCACCCCGAGACTTCTTCACCTCCCTCCAAAAGAGTTTGGTGTTACCCTCGAAGTTTTTAGTCAGCCTATCTTGTGCACTCATACTTGCTCTATCACGTTTCTCTTTCACTAAGGCCTTGGTGTCATTCTTACATTGCCAATATATTTCTTTCTTCTGTTCAGTCATACTGTCATTCAGATTCAAAGAAGAGACATAGTCCAGCCACGCTTTCTTCTTTTGCTCTACGGAAGCTGCCACTTCCGCATCCCACCATGCATCACCATTTGTTTTCTATGCTTCTTTGAACTTCCACATACGTCTTTCGTTGTATCTACCATACTCTCTTTCAATACTCTCCAGCATTCTTCAATGTCCGATTGCGGCTGGCTTGCCATCGTCAGCCGTTCTCGGACACCCTCTGCATACTTTTCTCTTACACACTCTTCTTGCAACCTTTCAACCTTTATTCTTTTAAGCCCTCCGAAGTGGACACGCTCTCGCCAGTGCCTCCACTTTCTGAACAGACCACTAAATCTCGCAATAACGAGATAGTGATCCGTATCGACTGTGGGGCCCCTGTAGGCTCTTGAGTGCAATATTTTGCTTCGGAGGCGACTGTCTACCAAAATTAAATCTATTATGCTTTTCTGTTCATTCCTTCTCCATGTATACATATGGATGTCCTTATGTTGGAAAAATGTGTTTGACACAATAAGGTTTCTCTCCATGCATACATCCGCTATGAGCCTGCCTGCGTCGTTCACTCTCTTATCACCAAATGGACCAAGTACATCCTCATAGTCGGGACGCTTGGTCCCCACCCATCCGTTCAAATCTCCGCATACAAAACTTGCGTTCACTGGTTTCTGCCATATCCAGAACTTCCCTAACATTGTCCCAAAACTTCTCTAGGTCTGATGCCACCGAGGATCCTACGGGAGCATATGCTACAACCATGAATACCTTGGTGACACCTAGTTTTATACGGACCCAGAGAAGTCTGGGATCATACATTCCGTAATCCTTCACACCTGAGGCCAAGCGAGAGGACAACAGCACTCCTACCCCCATGCTGGCTCGATCGCTCTGTGGTACACCAGACCACAGAGCCATCCCGCCACCAGGAAGATCGCAGGCGTCGCTGCCCCTTCGCTTGGTCTCTGTTACACAGAGCACGTCTAGCTGTTTGTCCGCCATGACGGATATCAGCTCGTGCAACTTACCTTCCACACAACCTCTTACATTCCACGTGCCCACCCGGCACTCTGTTCTCCTCGACTCGCCTAACTGGGCAAGGCGTGATGGGTGGCGGCCCCCATCGCCGCAACTGCCGATGTTCATACCGACGGGGGCGGGTCGGTGCGCGTCGCCTCCGGGGGACGCCCTAACCCGCATTGCGGTACGCATATCGAGCCGGATTAGCAGTCTAGTTAGACTGGCAGGGGACGCGAACGAGCACGCTCCGGACTACGCCCCCCATTTTACACCATTCTCATAATACATGTAACGATAATCAAATCACGCAAGTATTACACATTTGAAGTCAGATTGTATTTATAGATTTTATTGCGTTTGTATAATTATAATGTTTAACTTGTAGACGTTTAAAATACTTTGAACGTTCAATATTGTGTTCAAAAAGTCGGGTGATTACAAATCGAATGCGAATGCAATATTATCCGTAAAATTAGTTTTATTTCAGATACATAAGTTTCATTCAATTATTATATTATTTATGCATATTACTAACTACTTTTAAGTTAGTAGAGTAATTAATTTTCTTTTTTGTTGCAATTTGCCTTTCCCCTTTCCTTTATTTTAAGGGTAAGGGCTTACTTTCCATACATACATAGGGGAGACCGGGGCTACAATTAACAATAAATTTATTTTTAGTTATACCTTCGAAATTATTCAACATTTAGACCTGATTCTTATGTCACATGATGCTTAAACTATTAAAGTATCATGCTATTAACATAAATTAAACACACAGCATCTGTTGTCTAACATATATATGTTTTTCTCAAAAAAGTCGTAGTAATAGTTAATTCTAACCCCGTGTTTGGGGCTAGAATTAACAGCCATGGGGTAAGTATTAACTGTATATTAAAACAATTGGTCGAGGTAAAATAAAACAAATATACACATGGAATTATTTTTAATTATTAAAAGTGCATTCTATACAAATGTGTATTGAGCACATTTTTTATATCAATTGACATTTTACTTTAAAAATCTATTATGAACTGTTATAAATAATCAACGTCTTATAGTCTAATTTTCTTAAGATTAATCTCCCTCACATACGTTTTAAGTTATGACTTCTATGCTAAAATTTAAATTATTTGGCATACAGCTACATAAATTATCATAGATGAGGTAGAAAATGGCACAAATTTACCTTAACATCTAGTGAATCAGTCTTTGTAACAAGAGCATTTTAGCAAATACTCTGCTTAATTGATTCTTGTTCAGCAGTAAAGATTAAGCGGTTTTGTTTGTAACCCATTTCTGCTGGTTCACCAGCTTTCTGTTTTTTCACAAAGTTGAAGAGTGAAACGTGACACAGATCAAATTCTTTGGCCACATCTCAAAAAATAAATCAAAAAAAATCTTTTTTTCTCCATTACTTCTATCGCAGCCAATTCATATACCTCTAAGGATTTGGTTCCTCTAGTAGTTTTCCCTCGATACTCATGCTGTAATAAAATTGATCGAAAAAGAACATAATTAAAATAATTATACGTAGCCAGATAACTTATTAATACTAGCCCCCACATCTGGGATTAGTATTAACATGTTAATAGTAACCCCGCCGATTTGTTAATTTTAACCCCAAAGGTACATTTTTAGTTAAAAGTATCATATTAGAATATTTGTAAAAAAAATAATTAATTAAGCAACATAGTATTATTAAGTATGAAATATACTTCTAGAAAAACAAAAAACAAAATCATAATGACCTGTATATAAGGCATAAATCAAAAAAATGTAAAATGAAAAATGTTCGTTACCTGCGTAATAAAGTAGTCCGTTACAAAACTCAGTCGCATGACGCGCGATTCACAACTGATCAATCCCGAGTCATGTGGCGTCATTTATATGACGTTTTAAAACAAATACTATAAATTTAGTGTGTATAGTTACAAAGAAATTCGCTTGTTAATATTTACCCCCGTTAATGGTAGCCCCGGCCTCCCCTACATACCATCACGCCATATCCTTTGCAGGGTAGGCAGAGAGAACAGAGTGCCAGAGAACTCTATCCTTGCATACTTCACTCGCTTCCTCAACATTCATAATTCTCTTCATACACGCTCACCGGTTTCGGAGACTCTTGACTCCACCTTCTTTCAGTACATGACCGATCGTCTAGGTAGGTTAGTCTCGATCTGCCCCGGTACCTACATCCTTCCACTTTCGTTTTATTTATCTATCTATATCTATCTATACATCCTTCCATTTTACTTTCATACTCTTTTCTGCATACCCAAGTCTCGCTTCCATATAGTAATGTTGGGATAAGCACTGCGTTATGTATTGTTACATGTGCCTTCTGGCTGAGCTACGGAGCGTTGGGGCAACTTCTCGGTAGCCACCAGGCTACCGAGAAGTTGTCCCAACACTCCGTTCACTCTATTTCCCGCATTCACTGTTCGCTCTATATCGGTGGTGTACCTTCCATCTCGGCTAAATCCACATCCAAGATATACAAATTCATCCACTTGCTCTAGTACATCATTACCTATTGTTACTCTTACATCTGTTCTGGCTTCATCTCTTTCAAAGACCATTATTTTGGATTTTACAATATTCTGTCATTGTGTCGACTAGGGTCTGCAGGTCAGTCACTGACAGTGCCAGCAGGACTGCATCATCTGCATAGAGCAGAGCAGTGAACACTGAGTCGTCCATCTGGACTCCCACAATCACATCGTTCAACCTTTGGAGACATTTATCCAGATATATTATAAACAGTCTGGCTGACAGGACGCACCCCTGCTTAACGCCGTTATTGACGTCAAACCAAGGCGACATTCCATCCTCCAGCCGCACACAAGCTCTACAGACCATGTAACTGGACTGCACAGCCTGTAGCAATTTACCGTTAATACCATACTCCGGTAAAATATCCCAAAGTTCCTTTCGTACAACAACTGCAGAAAACCTTCTGACCTAGAGCCAGATGCTTCTCCACAATGTTGCGCAGAGAGAACACTTGATCCATGCATCCCCTTCCACTCCTGAAACCTCCTTGTGTCTCACACAGTAAACTTACTTTCCAAAGCTATTGAAATACGTGTTCTATTTATTTTGTTGCAAGAGTGTTTTCGCAACTTCACTTGTGCTTGCTAGTGCGAAATAGCAAGTTTTTACCCACAAACATTCTGAGTAGGTATAATATAGTGTATTATGTTATTGTCACAGACGATGTTGAAGTGTCTACTGAACCATTATAATTACAATGCAGTTAAGCGAAAACATTATTGCGGGTTGAGAGCCCTCAACACTTACCTAGTCCGGGTCAAGTTATCAAAGCCATCTGCGGCTATCACCTAAATACACTAAAATAAGGAACTTCGTTCCAAAAAATCGAGTACATTATTACAATCTTGTTTGTCGATATGCATATACTAATGTGAAAAATCTTATTTTCGTGGAGCTAGCATCGCCGTCATCGTTATCAACTGTCTTAAAAGGAGTGACAGTTGATAAAGTAATAACTTATGTGTATATGTAAAGCTCGTCAGTTTAAATAAGCGCAAATAAATAATAATAGTCTTAAACCTCACCATGTATCACCAAGAGGGTGGAGGTTTAAAAATGCTATAAAAAGATCACGTGATTAATGGACGGCTCCTAAGTACCGTTAGAAAAAGTTATTGTATAAAATAACTACTTTCCTTTTTGGTTAGATCCCGCAGATTTTTTTTGAGCTGGTAACCTGCCTTTGGATACTGCTATTTTTGGCATTGTAATATTTTTAATTAATGGGCTATATATTACCATGAATGTTTCTTTTGTTAAAGCATTACATAAATATACATAACATGAACCTCTCATCTAACCAACCACAACATCATCTACATATTATACAATCCACCTAAATTATTTGTAAGTGACTTGAAATATGGCATCAATTTAGTTCATCGGGCCCACACAAAAGAAAAAGTAAACATTCAAAATATTATTAACGTTTGATTTACCAAACAATTAAATATTTAGACGAGAAAAGATACCAGCAATATTTTTAGTAAATTGTGTTTTTTAAAAGAAAAAAAATTAAGAAGAATTGATAAAATAATGAAAAACGAAATATAGAACTGAAAAAGAGAAAAAACATAAAAGAACGAACCGCAGCTGTCTAGATTAGACTGTTGGACTGCATAATAAATCATATTGTGTCTATATTGTCATCAACAATGCCGCGACCAATAAGATCAAATACTCCCCTACAAAGCCGTAACGCAATTAGAATTCGAAACATTACGAATGTTACCACGGCAGAAGAACAAGATATGTATTGAACGGACAGATCGCTGCGTTAATTTGGCCCGACTTCGTGCTTCTCAATCACAAGAGCTATATAAGTGAGGCAGCCCGTGAAACGCAAATCTCAGAAATCAATAATTTGATAATTTTTAATGCGCATGAAGAAAAATCTCGTAAAGCACAAGGTTCTTCGTCTTGCTGGCATGTGATTATAATACTAGATTTTTGAATTTATATATTATTCATATTTATTATCATAATAAAAAAATTACTTAATAATTTTGAATTAATCGAAATCTGTTCATTTATTAACTGTTAGGCGGAACGAAGTGTGCCGTGTCGGCTAGTTATAAATAAATTGCGTTCAAAAATTTCACTTCTCCAATTAAAAATTATCCTGCAAAGTTAGAAGTTCGATGTAAAAAAGTAATAAATTAATTATTATTAAATTGATTCTCAGAGATGAGAAAGGTACATTTCTACGACATTGATTAAAGGTTATGGAACTTGGCCCTCGTTAAATCTCATTTTCCTTATCGACGACTACAAAGGTCAATTCTGTTGACCTTGGCACTTTTCACATTTATATTATTATTTGAATACCGTAAATGTATAAAGGGATTTATTTAATTAATATTTCAATATCAACATCACGCTGCTCTTAATGGATCGTATAAACAACGCCAGCGCGCTCTGAAAGGTGAGATGTTTCTATCTAATTCTAATTAATGTTTTTAAACAACAATTTTTTGTACATTTCTATATACCTATTCAGAATCTCAGAAACGGCACCAGTGATTTACATAAAATTTAGCATGTAAAAGGTGTTGGGGCAGTAAATCTAATCGGGTTTCGTATATATCGTTGTCAGTATTTTCAGGCAATGAAAATATATACCTAATTAGAATATGAGGGTAAATTCGACCGTTGTCATCAAGAATAGAAATAGCTCAACAGTCTAATCTAGACAGCTGCGGTTCGTTCTTTTATGTTTTTTCTCTTTTTCAGTTCTATATTTCGTTTTTCATTATTTTATCAATTCTTCTTAATTTTTTTTCTTTTAAAAAACACAATTTACTAAAAATATTGCTGGTATAAATAATTGAAACTAAATATCACATCTTGGCATCAAATAGTTGAAATGCAAAGACAGACCAAAATATTCCTCTGTGTTAAAATCAAAAGACTTAGCTCGAGTTTATACTTTAACAAACTTACCTGCACAGTAAAGTTATAATGTATTTTAATCCGGACATGAAATAGCACTCGGGCAACATAGAGATTCATGCCGAACATTCACAGAGCGTGGCAGGCATTGTTAAAAACTAAATTTATACTATTTTCGACATATTTTAGAATAAGAACATATTATAATATTATGCTATGCAACATACAAAAAAATTTTTACCGGGTCAAAAATGTTTATTACAGATAGAAAAATATAACTGTTGTGTCATATAGGCGCGATGCATTTTTTTTCTGTATATACTCATATGACCCAGCATTACACATAAACCACTTAATTATTTTTAATCGACTTTAAAAAGGAGGAGGTTCTATGTTCCATTGTCTGTATTTTTTTTTACGTATGTTCAGCGATATCTCTGTCAATTGTGGGCCGATTTTCTAAATTCTTTTTTTATTCTAAAGGGTATTCCCGATCCTCCCGAGGTGATTGCATCTCACAGTGATAATCTCACTTAGGTGAGCTGATGATGGAAGATACATCTCCTTAGCGGTTAGAAGTTGGAGTATAATCCTTTCAATACCATATGCACGCATAGAACTTTAGCTGTATTCTTTCAAGTAAATTCCCGAGGTGGTCCCATTGTCACCAAGTCATGATCTGATGATAGAAATTCATGGAAATAGAGGGCAATTCTCAAACTTTATAGGTACATATTACGTGTCTCATATATTTACCAAAGCTATTCAAATATTTGTATCTGGAAGTGATAATCTCATTTAGGTGAACTGGTGATGGAAGGTACATTTCCTTAGCGGTTAGGAGTTGGAGGATAATTCTTTCAATATCATACGTACGCATAGAGCTTTAACTGTATTCTTTCAAGGTATTCACGTAAGCCGATAATGTAATATCCATAACGATTAGGAGTTAGGTAATTCTTCATGTTGCCGATATGGTAATCTTTATTACGTAGGTAGCAAAAACATACCAAGCTGGGCAAGCAGGGGTGGACCTTTTTCAATTCAACTTTCTCAAAGTCGAACTGTTGTAAATATGTATCATCACCTGGACGTAAGATTCCCTCATATTTCGCCACAAAGAGCCAAAATTTTATTCCCCAGCAATTATTGGTTTGTCGAGCGATGTGGCCTGCCAATTGCCTCTTAGTGTGCTTCTTCGTGATATGTCGATTACACCCGTTACTCTACGGTTTAGCGTATTTCGGCTCCTATCTCGCACGGAAACGAGCGAGCATACCCCGCTCCATAGTACCATGAGCGACTTTGAGCTTTGTTACGAGACCTCCATTTAGGGACCACATTTTCATATCATAAATCATCACAGTCATAGACTTGTGTCTTCAGACACTGAGATATGTTGGGTGAGAAGATCTTCTTAAGTTTTCTAAACGCTGTCCAGCCGTGTTGGCTAATTGTATCAAAATTTTCTAATTTAAATACGTACCTATTTAGAACCATCTTATTCTTTCGCTTACGCTTTCTCATCGTATGGTCTTTCGAGTAGTTTATTAGACTCTAAGTCTCCAAAAGCTTTACCCCTAGTCTTTTCACAACTCAGTGCAACATAAAACTGATCATTGGCAATTTAATATTTGCCTAAATCAATGACAGCTTTGTTTAAGGCTTTGTAAATTACCCTGGAGTTTATTTATCGTAACCGCCCAACAGTGGATTAGCGGAAGCATTTTCCGTTCAATATCCCCGTAACCTTTCGTTGCCTGATATATGGTTGACACAGGCGCTATGGCAACTAACCCGTCACTATCTTTCACTTTTGAGCTAAAAGTGTCGTAATCAAATTTTATAAAAATCAAATCCGGTAACTCCCCCTTTTTCAATTTGGTTACAACGAAGAGGAAGCCATTTAAGTTTGGATATTATCCGAACTTCTGACTTCAAATCGTGTTAGTGGATTTCTAACATACATTATAATTATATTTTATAAAAATTAATAGATAATTCGAATTAGACAAGAATTGTCATATTATAAGTTTGTAAATAAATATTATATTTTGTTAATACATATATGTAGCTTTATTGAGAAGAACATTAATATTGTATAGTTTCATTTAAAATATTATCAAATGAATTAAATAGTTCATCTTATTTTTCAGTTTTTGGTGTTTTAAGTGAGTAGAGTTTTTGGCTGATGTTATTTTGAAGTCGGTTTATATATTTTTTTTAAAGTTTAAAAATCCATAATGATCTGAATAAAATATAAATTATATGACCAATATATTGTATTGTTATTGGCATAACTATTACATGCGTATCGTAGACATAGTGGAATAGTAACTGCAAGGTCAATATATGCCTTCTAGGTCATTCAACACAAACGAACCATAATCGAATCACGTAATCCACAGCACGTGTACACGTAGTTATAACTAATTGTTGAATAACGCAGAGCAAATGGCGTATAACATAGCAACGTTAGTGAACCTTAAGTGAAAAACTTCTATGAGAATTACAATATACGTTAGGTATGCGTCCGATATATCAAAACGAATCTGAAATCGGATTTCAGTCAGAAATCGTATCGTATCGATATTCAACACTATACAAACTGATTTTAGAAAACGTATTTCGGCAGAAACTAAATCAACACATATCAAAACAAAACGACGAAAACGCAAACTAATAATAAATCTAATCATCGCGCAATCGTTTTCTATTGCTATAGTTTTGCAAACCAAACCAATATTTGAAAACTTACTAACTATCTCTTTCACTCCGCTAAGCGATCGCTTAGTCAGAATGAGAGAAAGCGAATTTCATTAAAATTTGCCTCCTTTCATTCTAACTAAGCGATCGTTTAGTGCAGTGAAAAAGAGATGAAGCGAATTGTCATCTGTTTTGGATTTCGGCGGTTTCTAAGAAACTCAGAATGGCAGATGGAAACGAAACAGAATTACAAGAGTCAGGGAATAAGATCTATATTAGAATGCAACTACTTCCATGATAATATTACACAATACTTAATGATAGTAGTTTAAGTTTTGTGTTTGTTAAATAGATTTTTGAATTATGGGAGAGTCTTTGCACACTTGACCTTGGTGACACGTGCGGTGTGCGCGTAATGTTATTTTTGTGATCTCGTGAACTATATAATTAGATAGGTATTTTACGATTCAATACTATACTAACGTATGTTAGTATCATACATACGATTTGATGATAAATAAGAAATAACTATTTAATGTAAAAAGGTAAGATTTTCGCTTCGTAATCGGGATTAATAAAAAAAAAACCATACAAAAAAATGTACATTATAAAATATAATCATGAAATCATTGTAAATATGACGATTTTTAAATACGCAAGAAAGTTTTGTATCATATCCAAAACAAAACATTTTTGCTAGTCTAGTACTCTAGTTAAGCCTAGATAAAGCATGAAGGAAAATCGTACACCTAAATCCAATCAACAAAGAAATTATAGAAAAATATTTTGAATGCGTTCGTTCGATTGCGTTTTTCGTTTGCTACGCTAAAATAACTAAAAACATCGAATATCGATCGAAACTAAAGTAAACCCGCTCCGTCAACCGCTCTGGAAATCGATTTCTGAAATCGGTTTTTAAAATCGATTTCAATATCAGAAATCGAATTTGTATCGGTTTGCGTAAAAATCTGAAAACGCCCATCTCTAATATACGTATATCAATCCTTTAGATAACCACGGGGTTTGTAACAGGCGTCTAAGTGAAATGAACAGAAAAATTGGTGTGCTTTAAAATCATATAACAGGCGTGAAACATGATCAAGTCGGTGTTGATACGGCTTAAAATCATAATTATGACAGTAGTGAAACGTGATCAAGTCCGGGTCAATACATACACAATAATTCATAAATAACATTTTCAAAATATATAAAATGGTAAATTTTGATATAACTAATTGTCATTTGTACCTGTCGTATTTAAAAGGGTCTCTTAGTCGAGGATATCAGTCTACTTGAACGAGTGTTACACAGTCGAGCGTGACGGCTCAGCCTCATTCAATACTCACAAAATAAAGTGCACAGCGCGCCTATAGAAATTTTCACTTCATAATCGTCATTGCAAGAGAAAGTAAACTCAAGACTTGCTCTTCTTATCGAATATCCTGTCATACTGAACGAAATACTAAGGTATTATTATGATAGTGTCATCATAATCTCTAATTTCCAATGCACCGATAAGAATATTAGTGGACTACTGTATGTATCAACAAGACTTGATACATTACTTTGTATCAATATGATCATTCATCATTACCCAAGGTTACTAGATAATAATACAAGGTTTGCGTTTATTTTCTTAAAGTACTTGACTATGTTTTGTTAAGTAATAAATTAGGTAAGGATGTCAAATATTATAACTATAAATTTCGAGTCATGCTAAGAAATCACCATTAGAAATCATGGTAGATCGTTCAATTCACTGCGACGCCCAATGCATGTGTTAAGCGAACAGACGGAAAGTTGACAGATTCTTGGTGTAGGTATACACTACCGTCCAAAAGTTTGGAAGCACACCTGTTTTCAAACAAAACAAATAAATGCCGACTAATAGCGGTAAAAATTAGCAATAATCTTAAGTTTTACAACCTTTTACGACTGTCTACACAAACACAAAAGGATTATTATCCTACATTCATCAAGTTTTATGGAATTCCTTAATATTGACGAAACACGTGTTTTATGACTTAATCCGTCGGCTACTTTATCCTATGCAATGGTGTAGTTTTATTGATAATGTTTGCTGGTTTTAACTTTTTTAGACCTTATTCAGTCGCACTTGAGCATTGGCACGTGAAAGTTGTGATATTAACATTGTCTGTATTCGAAAGATATCGGCTACTACTTTGACCGTATTTTTTCTTCTGAAAATGGCAAAACGCAAGCAAATCACGCTTGAACAGCGAAGCGCTATTTGCACTCTACGCGAGGAAGGATACAGTGAACGTCAAATCGCAGAAAGGCTCGGAATTTCTTGTAAAGGTGTCCACTATACCCTTGCTAGAAAACAAGAAACGGGGAAAAATGAAGATAGAAAGAGATCTGGTAGGCCCAAATCCACAACAAATCAAGAGGACAACTTCATTAGAGTTCTTTCTAAACGGAATCGACGCTTAACTGCACCACAGATCACTGCAGCTCTGAATGATACGCGAGAAACACCCATTTCAACAACTACTGTTAAAAGACGCTTACTGTCTGCGGGATTAAGAGGATGTGTTGCTGCTAAAAAACCCAAACTAACAAATCGACATAAGAAAAATAGACTAGAATGGGCAAAAGCGCATAAAAACTGGACTATAGAACAATGGGAAAATGTCCTTTGGAGTGACGAATCAAAATTTCAGATTTTCGGATCCAATAGACGTGTCTTTGTACGCCGGTCAAAAGAAGAGAGGGCTTCAGAGGCATGTACAGTGCCTACCATCAAACATGGTGGTGGTAATGTCATGGTTTGGGGGTGTTTTGGCAACAGTAAACCCGGCAATCTTGTGAGGATAACCGAAAAATTAAACAAGGAAGGCTATTTAAAAATTCTCCAAGATTCTGCCATACCCAGTGGACTAAGTCTCATTGGTTCTGGATTCATTTTTCAACAGGATAATGATCCTAAGCATTCGTCTAAATTGTGCCAGAACTTTTTAAACAAGAAAAAAGCTGAAAACATTTTAAACATCATGCAATGGCCATCTCAATCCCCTGATCTTTCTCCCATTGAACTTGTTTGGGATGAACTTCACAGGAGGGTGAAAAGTCGTTGTCCTACGAGCTCAGAACATTTGTGGCAGCTATTAGAGAACGAATGGAACAAATTAGATAAAGATTATTTTAAAAAATTGATTAATAGAATGCCCAGAATATGTGAGAAGATTATAAAGGAGAAAGGTGGACACTTTGATGAAGCTAAAATTTAATCTAATTTACCATTGTATATTATTTTTTTATTTTGTTTAAGTTAGTTTTTGTTTGTTCTTTATTTTTTTATCAATACATTTAAATTTAAATGACTTAGTTTGGTTTTATTCGATTTTACCTTGCTGCTTCCAAACTTTTGGACGGTAGTGTATATAATAAGTAGGGATATATATATAACAAGCCCCCCTGGCTTTGCTTCGGTATTCGGTTGCTCTATAGTCTATCCTCGCATTTTAAGTCTGATAGCTTCTAGGATATCATTTTAATGATATCCCTGTAAAGGGCAATTTTAACGTAGGTACATTAAATGCACCATGTATCTAATTTATATAACCGGATAAGGAGTAATAGGGTATTGTTAAAAATAGCTTCCTCCATTATTTTTAATGAAGATGACATGGTTACTGTATGTTATTCTTAGGAGATAGATATATATGATCGCGGACTTCTTATGATATACAATTTCGTAGTATATAATTCTGATAAATCTCGTAAGGTTGCTTTTTTCTGCTATAATTATATGTATGTATTATACATATAAATCTACCTCTTCAACCACTGTTTATTGACGAAAACCTAATTAAAATTCGTTGCATAGTTTAATAGATCTGTACGGCAGACAACGAAAAGGTCTCACTTAGAGCAGATAACGCCGGTGATTTTATTTTATACTTTGTATAAACTAGAAAAACATGTGGTGATTTATTATACACATAATGTATCACCAATCATCCTTTATTTTCTCCCGAGTTTCGAAAGACCATACTAGAAGAAGACAAATCACACAACAGAAGGCAAGCTCAAAATATAAACCAACCATTCCGGCGACTGCGGCATCGAAAGCCTTATTCAAATTAGAGATTACACGGTTTATCTATAGACACTACTGAGAATCTCTTAATGGAAAAAGACTCTGTTAGTAGTTTTCATAGTTCACAGTTTTCTTGTGTACAGCCACGGGCCAGTCCATCTGGGGTAGTACCACACTCTCGCAGAAAATCGACGTCTGAGCAGTGGCAATGTGCTGCTGCGCCTCGTTCGGTGAGCGAGAGAGCCGGCACCCCAACTTTCTAGGTGAATTTCGGGTTTTTTCATTGGAAGACAGCAGCCTAGCTCTACCCTGGTATTGCAAAGGTCCATGGGCGACAGTAACACTTATCATTAGGAGTACTGCTTGCTTGTTTGCTACCAAGAGAAATAAAAAAAAGTTAGGTTTTTTGCCGATGAAAGATAAAAGAGTACGATAGGCAGACTATGGGGCTGCAGACCGTCATTACCACGGCCACAAACGACTATATAGCTAATAGACATGTGTAAGTAATGCGAGTGATGTATCACACGTAATATTACCCGACCGTGTACTGACCCATTACACATTACGCGGCTAAACATCACATTACATTAAACATGACGCGAACACCCGTGTACTGTTCTGCATTTCTGCACTGTTCGGTGTCTGGCAATTAAATATTTATTTTGAGCTTTATTTACAGAACGTTAAGGCTTATATTTCATGACGCTGCCCGCCGTATACATAGAGCGCCATTGCATTACGCATCACACATGACATTTCATGTCATGTGTGATGTTTGAAGTGATGGTAAAATGTAATATTACTCGGCACGAAATGTAATGCCATATCACATCACTTCGCGAAGTACTGTCTCGCGCATGTCTAATAGCTATCACAAAAAGATTTCACGCCCGACCTAGAGTTGATCTTGGCACTTTAGCTTTAGCAGTCACATGATTATGCCATTAGTTTAAGCGTACTGCTCGATATATTTGTACACAATTTATAAGAACATATTAATAATTTTATACTAACCTGATATTTCGGATACTTTTCAATGCCGTAATTTGGTCCTACTTTGCTCCAATATTTGCTCCAAATTTTAAAAATTGTGAATATTTTTAAAACAATGAACTATACAATTTACTTGATGAATTATTATAAAGAAATAAAGCTTATTTGACATGTATTTATAGGAAAATGGATATTATGAAGTATATTATTAATTTATTTTTGAAAAAAAAAATAAGGAGTAAAATTACCCGTGTTGTTATCTTTGCTCCTAGAAATAGTTTTTACGCAATCTCCATTGTTAAAGCTCTTGGAGTAAGTTAATACTTTCCTAACTCAAACTCTGCTCCAGTTATGATACGTTCTGTGAGTATTGATGATATAAATTGATGAGATATGTGTAAAAATAATAAAATAAAGTATTTTTCGTATTTCATTTAATTGCATATCTGATTACATAAATAATCACGTTAAAACATATTTACGATAATCCGCTGTGCTATTTTCGAGATGGAAGTGACTTTTACGGAACCAAAAAAATATAAAATTTTGACCTCTCACGAAAGTTGTTTCTGTCATTAAAAAGAAATGGCGTATAAAAAGTTTGACAATTGAGAGTTGTTACTTAAACGTTAAATGTTACGGATGCGTTTACAATTCAATGAATTTTTGAAAAATTTTCAACGTAGAATAGGCGAAAACATTTTACAGTATTGGAGCATAATTACCCATACAGGAGCAAAGTAGGACCAAATTACGGTATCTAGTAAGGTCAAGAAGAAACCAAACCTCAATCTAAACACGAAGCAAATTAACTACACCTCAGTGCAAAGTTGCAACAATTGATTGCGCGCCTGCTTCGTAATGGCGCTGTTTCGTAATACACCCCGGTGGCTACTAATCGCTAATATCCGAACCCTAGATGTGTGCAATCTGTGCCAGCATGAGAACGCGTAATGAGCAAACAGAAAATGTGCACATTCCATTTTGATTAACTGCGCCTTCACTGCTATGAGATTAGACGCACCATTTATTGTGGCCAATTAAAAAGATTCTGTTTGATGGGTTAAGAATATAAAGTATCAAACACCCTTATACTATCCCGTGGAAGTTTAAACCGGCTGATGAATCATCATCACAACGAATATTATTAGCTGATACGAAATATATAATACCTACGCTCACCAACCCGCTACCAACCGTAGAGATTATGGCATTATCCATCCACCTTTGGAATCGGCCAACAGTGCAAGTCGATATGCTGATGGTATATATATATATATATATATGTGTTGTATGTTTGATTCTAATAGGTAAAAAACAAATACCACAATAGTATTCTAAAATCTCTTCCAACCAATTAATGTTATTAGCGAGTTAAATAATATGCCTATATCTTATTTTCAAAAATTTATAAAGCCTGGAAAAGAATATAAAATATTTGGCAGATACATTTTTTTGCCAAAAATATTATTGGAAATCTATCCAATCACAATATAAAAGTTTGATATCGAGTGTGTCCCACTTCGCGGTGTGTCACACTTCGCATTGAGGGTAGCGAATTAGTGCTCCATCAATGCACCCTCCGAGTTTGGAATTGAAAAGAAAGTAAATAGAAGTATATAGTAAATAGAATACGAGGCAATATAAAAGTATAGTCTATGTAAATGACGTTTCATGCTATTGAAGAAAACTAATCTGAAAACTTATTGATTGCAATAAAACAAAGAAAGTTAGTAGTTGCAAGAGTTATTATTGTGTTTTCCAACCTACGGTCTTGTGACGTTCACGACATCATAATGTACATAAATCCTATGCTAATTTCATGCAGATATATACAGCTGCTTCGTTCATTAAGCACACGTTTAGTACTGAATTAAAATACACTCAAGGGAGTATAACAACACTAATGTGACCTGACAAGTATGAAGCTTTATTCGCAGCTTAGCACGACTATTTATTAAATACTATTTATTATACGGCCATTGACATCGATGAATTTGGACAGCCATCTCATTTTAGATGTGCTTATTATTAACACAGCAACAATTATATGGCTACATAGTTAAAAAAACTGCCAATCCAAATAATATTTTAAATGTCATCACATATAAACCGTTGAACAGATTTGAATGAAAATTCATCATCATCATCATCACAGCCCATAAATGTCTCACTATTGGGCTCGGGCCTCCTCCGTAATGAGAAGGAAATTAACCTACTATACCACTGAATGAAAATTGCCACACAGATAGACTATTACATGGGTTAACACATAGAATACTTCTTATCCCGCTAATGGGATGAGATAGTTTGGTGATAAAATGTTATATCTTGAAGGTTGCTTTTCACGCGGGCGAAACTACGGAGAGAAGCTAGTGATTTTATAATTACAGGTCAAGGGAACGGTATTGGTCGTCTTAATAGGCAGAGAAAAGCATGTCCTAATGTGTGTGTGTGTGTGATGTGTGTGATGTGTGTGATGCTTTATTCGCATTTATTCTCCCACTTTAATGTATCTGAAAATGGGATCCACTAAACAACGCCTGTTTTTGCGGTAGGCCTCAAATAGTTCAAATTATTAGAAATGATATTAAAGCTGTTGTTGAATTGGATGCAGGGAAGATTTGAACATGAAGACTGTGAGCACGTTTTTTTAAAGTTATACATCTATTCTAATTTTTGATAGCCAAAGAACCGACACACATTTATCGCAACATTAAAAAATACCTCGTAGCAATTCTGATAGCCTTATCGCCAACTCAGCGTTTGACAGCGCTATGGAATATTTTCTTGTCTTATAAATATGAGCTATTTATATATGTATGTATATCTTTTCTTTAACCGAATCCAGTAAGAAAATAAAATCAAAGGTCCCTTTGCTTTGAATTTCGTTTACAATTTTTTTTTGTGTAATGCACAAATTTTATTTAGGGATTTTCCTTAGTATTTCTTGTCACTTTATGAATCATATGGATATTACATTGATTGTTCGATGCTATTGCAGTGTATACAATCTTATTGATGCTATTGATTTGTCTATGTCAGGAAAATATATAAAATAAATGTCAGTTAGATTCCAACCGTAGTTTCATTTACTGCAGCTATTACAAAATTAAAGAAACTGTTTTAAAGGGTAGACAATGGGCAAATATACCTGTTTACATCGATCTAGGCCAACACCACCTGTTGTCGTGTAGTCCACAATTACATTCCTAAAGTAGCCTTGATGTCAGCAGACGCCCAGTCAAAAACCAAATAACTTTTTCAATGTGTATGTCAAAAGAGGATTACATAATGCATTGGGGTCACCCAAGGAGAGTGAAACTGATTAATTGAGACCTCAGGGGACCAAGTATTTTCTATCATTTAAAAGTTTTACATTTATCCAATTTTCTATATAGACGAGATAGACAATTTTCTATATAGAGAGGTTTAAAATTATAGTAGTCTCGTTTACAGAAGACCCCACTTAGAGAGGTCGAAATATACAGTTAAATCGAAATATACCTTTTCCATCAAATACACTGAGACCGAATTTTCTCGTTGTTTTGAATAATTTTACACAGGATTCACTTTAGTATTTTATTCCCCGTACGCGGTTGATCAGGCGACTTTCTACAATTCATATCATTCCTGCCAATTCCATAATCTGATCGAAGCTAGTAGAGCTAGCTAGCTTAGTCAGATGCTGTTAATGCGTTATATTTACGTTTGGGCATTTTATATACTTTTAATACCTTGTTTGTAGGTCAAAACATGAAATTTAAATGTTTATAAATAACTGTGTCGATACATGTTTCAACCTGATAAATTGTCTCGCTTATATGTATAGGTATTGAGCTTCAGAGTCCCAATTATAAATATAAACATCGGCAAAATCCCTTTCGGTTAATCAGATTCGAAAATTCCCATTAGCAGAGGTAATTCGATAAAAAAGTACCACGAACTCATTGTAATTTTCAATAATAGACGTTACCTACTTATCCAGGTCTAACTTAACCAGCTTTCACAAGAATTGGGGTAAAAGCAGGAGAATGATGATAATGATTCCATGAATGCTAAGTTGCGAAATGCTGAAGTCTCGCAAACCCTTTTCTGCCTCTTACACATAGTAATTTGACTCAACGCTGAGTTTCCTTCATAAATTATTTTAACAAAATAATAGGTATAATAAAACTCCATTTCTATTACAATATACATACATTAATATAACGCTTTGTGGTAGCGGCTGTCACTATATCAACCCTTATACTGCTCGTAAGTGTAATGTCCAACTACGTGCTTCACATGCACCTAGACAGACTCCATCAGGTGCCGTCTGGACAGCAATTGGATTTTTAACCCAAGAAGGTTTGACGTCAAGCAGGCGGCTATATATTTTCAAAAAATTTGCAATTTGTTTGATAGCAGAAAAGTAGATACATATTGCGTCGAACCCAAGTAACTGGGATAAGAATAGAATGATGTTGATGAGATTAACATTGCATCGCGAAAGATGCATGAAATGAGATAATCACACGATGATCTGCAGTTAGAAATTTCACTATAAGAATTTTAATATACGACTGGCATCCATACCACTTTTTGCTGGAGAGCGGTCATCTAAATACCTGAAGTGTTTTTTAGTAAATAATTACTGATATATATCATAATATCGAAGCATAATCTCGTCTTATTAATTATAAACTAATTAATAATTGTTTATATTATGCATATATATTCCATAAATAAGCAAATAAGATAAATATTTGCATAAAATCAACATAGTTACTAACTGCCATTGGTTCAGTCGATAAGATGTAGAAATACGCTGATAATAAGATCTGGATTTAAATTCAAGTCTTGAACTGGCCTATTGACGACAGGCCCAGAGTAAAAACTGCGCTTTCCGGGAGCATTTTCGCCGAATTGCTCCCCGGCTGGTCAGCGCGGCGTCCGCCCTTTCGCGGCTCATGCCGAACGTGGGCGGACCCAGCTTCGAGGGCCGACGGCTGTATGCGGGGGTGATCCGTTCTATGGCCATGTACGGCGCACCCGTGTGGGCGAGGGCTCTGAACGCCCAGCTCAGGGCTGTTCTGTGGAGACCCCAGAGAGTCATGGCGGTCAGAGCCATTCGCGGGTACCGCACGGTATCGACCGAGGCGGCATGCCTACTGGCCGGGACACCCCCGTGGGACCTAGAGGCGGAGATGCTCTCCGACCTCTACCGGCGGGTGACCTCACTGCGCGACGAAGGTGGCTCCCCATCGCTGAGCGAGATAGCCACCTGGCGCGAGGACGCCCGCCGAGACGTCATCGCCCGTTGGGCTACGCGGCTGGAGAGGCCTAGACACGGTGTCGTCACCGTCGAGGCTGTCCGGCCCGTATTGATGGAGTGGATGGAGCGGCGGCACGGAGTCCTCTCCTTTCGACTGGTGCAGGTGTTGTCGGGGCACGGATGCTTCGGCTTTTACCTGCACACGGTCGCGCAAAGGGAGTGGACTTCGTTCTGCCACCATTGCAGCAGTGACGAGGACACGGCGCAACACACGCTGGAGGCGTGTCCGGGCTTTGACCGGCAGCGCCGTGACCTCGTCGCTGTTATCGGTGCCGACCTGACGCTGCCGGCTGTCGCGAGAGCGATGGTCGACAGCGTCAGGAACTGGGACGCGGTCGCCGCCTTCTGCGAGGCTGTCATCTCGCAGAAGGAGGCGGCGGAACAAGTCCGGGAGGAGTCCCGCGACCCGGGCCGCCGTCAGCGGCCGGGGCGGCGCAGGCGCGAATACCTGCGCCTGATGCCGCCCTAACCGAGGCCTCGGGTGATCGGACCGGGGAATTGTCCGGTCACCCGACGTGAGGCCACCGCGTGAGGGCGACGCCCCGACGGCGAAATCTGTCGGGGCGTCGACGAGAGGAACCCGCGAGGGTAAACCGCCGGGCGGGCCACCGAAGTTAAAATCGAGTACCGGTGGTCCGCTCGCACGGCGAAGAGAGAAGGTTTTACGGTGGGTCTATGGGGTCACGCGCCGCCTTTCCGTCACCCCGGACCGATTCAGCGGGGCGAGACGCACCCATAGCCCACCAATAAAAAAAATAAAAAAAAATAAAAAAAAAGAGTAAAAACTGCGCTTGGTAAACGGTAATGAATTGACCACAACCATTGCGTGGGCAAAGGTACATGTCAAAATGAGGGGAAATTATGCCTGAAGGTGGCCATGGCTCATCTGGGAAAAGTACATATAAAAATCTTACAACGATCGCCAAGCCGTTAGCCACGTTTTGCGATTATAGGAACAACCCATCTAATGAATGACTATGCTTGAAAAATTAATGTAACTTTGAATAATGGAGGCGTATAACCAACAGTGTACAGGTAAAGAGAGAATGATGATAGTGATATAGAGGTATCCTTGAAATGGTTCCCTTTACTAGTTGAAAACAAAGACCAATTTAATATACTAATAATTGCGAAATATATAAAAATTTGAAGGTTTATATAAAAAGATAGTGGTAGGATCACGCTGTTGACAATTCTTTGTCTACAGCCGCGGGCCGGTCTGTCCGGAGTAGTACCACACTCTCGCAGAAGACCGACGCCTGAGTAATAGCAATATGGTATTGCGCTTGTCGGTGGTATAAAGATGCGAAACGGAATGCTACGATGGTTCGGTCATGTGGAAAGACTGCCGAACGAACGTCTGGTTAAGAAGATATACAATGCGAAAGTGAAAGGATGTAGGTACCGGGGAGACCGAAACTAACATACCTTGACCAGATTGGTCACGTACTAAAGGAAGGTGGAGTCAAGAGTCTCCGAAACCGGCGAGCGTATATGAAGAGAATTATGAATGTTGAGGAAGCGAGTGCAGTATGCAAGGATAGAGTTCTCTGGCACTCTGTTCTCTCTGCCTATCCTGCAAGGGATATGGCGTGATGATATGTATGTATGTATTGCACTTCGTTCGGTGAGCGAGAGAGCCGGACGACCAACTGGGTGGGTTTGGGTTTGTATTGGTAGGCAGCGGCCCTAAAGGTCCATGGGCGGCAGTAACATTTACCACTAGGTATGCTGCTTGCTCGTTTGCCACCAAAAGCAAATAAAAAAAAAGAAAATAAGTTACGGCGGTGACAAAATAGTTAAAGAGTGAATGCCTGACGTGTTATGAACACATGTGAGAAGACTGAATACACAGTTGTGAGTAAATTTTTAAGTAAATGGACCTAGGAAAAGACGTTTGAATTGTGTAAAGCTTGACATGGTTAGAAGAGATGACATCTGAGAGTTGTGTGGAAGAGGAGGAGGTATTGACTCCAAATAATGGGGATAAGAGCAGCGTGCTGATAGGGTAACTGCGATGTCGCAAGAGTGCTTTCGTGGGAGCGGAATCAGAGATTCATTTAAAATATCAGAAACCCTTAGAGTTGCAATTAGGTCAGATGATATTTGCCAATCTTGACGTTGTGAAAGCAATGGTCGACATCATCGGGAACTGGGACGCAGTCACCGCCTTCTGCGAGGGAGTCATCTCGCGAAAGGAGGCGTCGGAGCAAGTCCGACAGGATATCTTCTCTAGAGACTCGAGCCGCCGCCGACGAGTTGGGCGACGCAGGCGCGAGCACCTGCGCCTGATGACGCCCTAGCTGAGGCAGCGGGTGACCGAACCGAGGATTAGTCTAGCCGCCCGGAGAGAGGCCACCGCACCGTTTTTGTTGCAGTTGCACGACGGGCCTTGAAGAATTTTGATCCGACTGCGTGGACAGTTTCCACGAACCTGTTGTTCATATCGTTAGAAGATTCGCTCTCTTCCAAGCATTGGAAGCGATTATGTAATTCGGGTTGAAAGCTATCGGGGTTCTGGTCTTGGACAGGTGTAGGTCGGAGTATAGACTTCATCAAGCAAGACCGCTCGACTGTCGTACGAAGATTCAATGTACCTCGTACCATCTGGTGATCACTCCCAGTTTTAACCCTGCTGATCACAGAGACATCATTGAATATTTGTTATTTGTCCGTCAAAATGAAGTCTATCTCAATTTTAGTGGATCCATCAAGGCTAATCCAGGTCCACTTCTTTGGTGGCCGCTTCTTGAAGAAGGAATTCATCATAAAAAAGCCTTCCTTCTCCAAAAAGTCAGCCAGTTTTGGCCCCTTTGGTTTCTCTGTCCGAATCCATATTACTCCACTCTCAACTCATCGTCTATCCTTTTTAATAGCTTTGCGTTGAAATTTCCCATAACTACCGTGAAGTAGGTTTTGGACGTGAGGATGGATTTCGAGATGTTCTCGTATAGAGCCTCCACTACGTCATCGGAGTATGTCGAAGTCGGTTCGTAAACCTGTATGACCTTAACGAATACCGTTTGGTAATTCTGAGTATAAGGTAAGCTACCCTTGTCAACACACTCTCAATCCTCTCCACGTTGTCTAGGAGAGACTTACGGACGATAAATCGTTCATAAGTACCTACACCACCTTGGGACGGGTAATCTCGCTCCCGGTAGAAGAACAGGTTTCCAGACTGGAGGATTGTCGTGCCCTCCCCCTCTCTTCACACTTCTGATAATCCTACAATGTCAGCGGATTTTGCTCAATTCCTCGTCCAGCTCGATGACCCTCACGTCAGTCCTAAGCGTCCGAATGTTGTGTGTTACCAGGGCCAAGGATCAATTGTTTTGATAGCCGTATCAAGGCCGGAGATTCCTAGCACCCCCCGCCCCGCCACCAGCGGACCGTTACCAAAATGAGCCAGTGGAACAGCGGGACTGCCGTGACTAGGGGCCGAGACTTTATTTGCATCCATATTTTTTGGGGAAGAATAATGCTATAATCGCATGCCACGCTTGGCAGGCAGATTGGCGATCGCGGTAGATGTTATGAAGTTTCCCGGGAGATAGCCGCTGCTCACTCTCCCAGTGTGACCCTTAGCCGGTTTTTACGACTCCCACGGGCAAGTAAGGGGTGACGACAATTGTATTCTTTTCCCGTCGCCACACAGGAAACCATTAACGTTCTTTATTTATTCTATCTTATTATAACATAGAAAAATCTTATTATAACATTATTTATTTTTATTCCGCGTGTTGAAGGCATAATAGAATTGTCTATTTAAAAATATCTCCCATAAAGATGACAAATACGAGCCGCAAATTGATTGTCATACTACAAGTCACACTTGTATAACTGGTTGGACAATTAGAACAGATTTCTAATAGGTGTGACTTCGAGTCCCAAGGGTGACGATAATTTTTCGCTTTTAAGCATTTTTTGGTAAATGGTGTATATACCATCTTTCCTTCCAGTATAAGAAACGTCTAAGGGTCATAATAAGGTAAAATAACTTCATGAAAACGCAATCTCGAAACAAAATCTTATACCAACACGGCTTGCTAATGTGATAAAATAGTTTAAGTTCCTTCCTATTTGAGGAAGACTCGCGCCCTACGGATCTCATCTCATGTGAATTTTATACAGGATATTTTATGAAATTCACTTGAGAATTATGCTTAGATTTTGGGTACTTAAATGAACTTTAACAAACTCAGAGACTTACTAAAATTTAATAAATTCTGGGCGTTTTAAATGTGCAGTGAGGTTTATACAGTTACTTTAATAAGTTAAATAATATAATATTATTATACAAACTAGTTTCTTGATGATATGTGAAAAGTACCATCGTCCTAAAATTTAAAAGTCCTATGCTTGATAATTATAAGACTTAAAAGATACCTTTGCCACGGCAAGATAAAAGACAAAAATATCTTTATTAATAAAATACAGCAATTTTAATTCTCTGCGGTGCACATAAGTCATAACGCTCAAGTTAATGGAAAAACAAACTGAAATGACCTAGTTTATTCATGTTAATCTCGGAGATTGTCAGCTTCAGAACTGCAGCAACGAGTTTAATCAGAAATGTGTTGATTGCTTATAACTTTTTAATTCTCTTTTTAACTCTTCAATTTATATTTTAATATGTAATTTCTCGAATATATTTTTATTAATATGAAATATCTCACTATATATTTAAACGAGCAATTCTTGTATATATATATATATATATATATATATATATATATATATATATATGTAATCAGAATCTCGGAAACGCCTCCAACAATTCTCTTGAAATTTATCATACAGGGGGTTCCGGAGGCCATTAATCGATCTAGCTAGGTTTCATTTATAGAAAATATTGCTATGTCAGTATTTTTCGGCAACAAAAAATATTTTTTTTCGTTGAATTAAAACTATTAGAATATGAAGGTTTTAAAATTTTGACGCTGTCATTAAGAATAGACATTTAACTCAGTTGGAAAATCGAGTAGTCTAATCCTAACAAACCGGAGCTCGGTTCGGATACTTACTTTCTCTTATTTACTTTTGGGCTTTTTTTTTATTATTTTATTAATTATTATCATTTGCCCGCATCTTTGTCTGCGTAGAAGTTGAAAATGGTTCTAATAGGATTTTTGTTTGTTTTTTACGTTATTAATTGTATTTTTATTAATAAATTGCTATGTATAAATGTTTGTATACTTATATAGTATAACAGTCTTTATTATAGTGTAGGGAAGGTTTAATAAACATGAAAATAAAATTAAATTTTGTTATACATTATGGACACGAGGCTTTTTTCTTAGCGGGCTATGTTCTTAACACACCGCGCTCATTCCGACCGAGGCGACGAAAGAGTAGTGTGCGGCCCCATAACCCACCGTCTTTTCCATCGAAATTAGGCCGACCACTAGTACCGCTTCTTTGACATCCACCCGCAATACTACACCTATTACAATATTTCTTTATAAACAATATCTTTTGTTTTTCTTTAGGATGCTAGAATAACCAGACTACTCTGTGAGCTTACTCTGAAGCATATCACATACAACTGCCCATGGGAGAAGCAGCTTTCTCTCAAGTCTACTCCCGCTGCCTTAATAATTTGACCTCGAGTTTTGTTTATAGTTATTGCGAAGCAGACTTTAATGACAAACTACAGTCTCTGAAATTCGAAGGAGTAATTTGATGGTATTTAGATTCTATACATATACACTATATAATACCATCAAATTACTCTGAATTTATCCTAGGAATAAATATAAAAATTATCCTAGGAATAAATACAGGCTCTGCTCAAGAAGAATCGGTCAGTATAGTTATCCCGATTATATTTCAATTCAATGTTTTTTTTTTGCGAACTGGTGGCATTGTCTAATTTTGGCGCGCTAGCTCTCAATTTTAAGATGTGTGTTGGGAGACCAGGAGGTTCAGAATATTCAGAAACTCGACCGGTTGTCGAACTCGGGGTTTATCACTCAATCGAAGGATTTATTTTGATATTCGACCCCTTCGAATGATTTAAAATATTTGCAAGTAAATGGTATAAAGAAATCTAAACGACCGTAGTAGCGCACATAGGTAGATCATGGCGTCTTGCGACCAATCTGATCAGCATTAACATCCTGTCTCATATCGTATCTTACTGATTGTTCCTAATATACTCAGCCTTTCCGTCTCGATTTTTACAAATATGTTGATTAAACCATGCCTAAACAGCGAACAAAAATATAGCAAATGATTATCTCTCTTTCCTAATCATTATGCGGTAAAAATACCATCACCAGAGTAAAATAAAAACGGGTAATACATGTGATACATACATATAGTACATCTTATGAGCGATGGATTTCAGTTATACGATGCAATGTGTTATCATGGCTCTCAATTACAATATTCGGCTTAGAAAATTGTCCAACAATTTAAAATTTCAAACTCTACGTTCCTATGACGCCACGCCCTAAAAGTGTATGATCTCTTTATAGCCTAGCCTTAGAAACTTTCAAACGCGTATTAATACAATATTGTGACTTTCAAGACATTCCAATTTTAAAGAGTAGGTATTTCCATTGTACCAAGGTTTTATGTGAGTTCAACCTTTACAGGATTCCTTACCCAAAGCGTAAAACGGGCTCCTATAACTAAGATTTCGCTGTCCGTCCGTCCAATATATTTATATCACCAGGCTGTATCTCAATAACCATAATAGTTAGACAGCAGTCAGGCAGAAATTTTCACAGATGATGAATTTCTATTGCCGCTATAACGACAAATACTAAAAAACAATATAAAATAAATATTTAAAGGGTGTTCCCATACAAAAAACGTGATTTTCGCCCTTTTTAGCTTGATATTTTTTCTTCTATTTTTACTTTATTTATTTTTGCCATTTTTAATTTAATTTTTCATTATTATTATTATATTTAAATATATCTTTCAAAACACACTTACAAGAAAATACCGAGCAAGGCTCGGTCATCCAGATATTATACCCATAATACAACATCAATATTAATGTTTGAATATCATTCTGAGGTTTATTTCAAAAGAGTAAATCAAAAGAATTAAATATATTAAAATAAGCTGTGCCAGCGGATACGCTAGTTATTTAATGTAATTTTTATTTTTTTATTTTTTATAAGATACCGCCCTGCACTAAGTAAATAATCCTTGTAACGCGAGGGACTTTACAAACATGCAATTAACGCAGACAAATTACACCCAGACTCAGAACAATACTTTGTGGAGCGCACAAAGTATTGTCCCACGTGGGAATCGAACCCACGGCACTGGCACGGAAGGTCGGTATCTTAACCATTGCGCCATCTGTGCAGTCTATGTTATTATATTATTTGAATACCCACCTCGCCTTGTAGCATTAACAATAATATCAATACATTAATCACTGTTTTTGTCATCTTAGCAGATACCATGTAACAACTGCATAGAACGCTTGATGTGTTAGCATACTTTGTCACATTTACTAAAATTTTTGACTACTAGCAATCGACACTGCTGCGCTGCTATTTATCTCAGTGTTATGTATAGCCGCCGTATGTCGCAGTACATAACAATGTATAGCCTAGCCCATGGGTCGGCAACCTGCGGCACGCGAGCCACATGCGGCTCTTTGTATGTGAAGTTCCGGCTCTTTAGTTCTATACGCAAAAAAATATTTTCTAAAGAAAACATTTAAAAATGGTTCTGAATTGATTAATGAGAATTAGGCATAAATTATTGTTAGCAAAAAAAAAATTGTGGCTCTTTAAAAACTTTAAACCGTTATTAATTCTAATTTTTGGCTCTTCCGACTCAAAAGTTTCCCGACCCCTGGCCTAGCCTATAAACGCTTTCTCGATAACTATATTTCTTTTAGAATTCAATTTGTAGTAAGTACTTGAAATAAAACAAACTAAGAAATTCTACATCTATATAATAGAACATAAAATAATATTTTAATAAGTTGAATTTCAATACATACGAGTATGTTTTGAATATGAAATAAAATATAGGAACTTCTTCTGACTTGAAAATGAATTGAATTCAGATAACATAAAAAAATACCCATCGTTGAAAATAAATTATAAGATAGTTGAGCAATCTAAAGGAGGTGACGGCAGTTGTACGGAGATTGTTAGTAATTGGTTTATTAAGTCTAACTTGGCACGTGCAGTTAACTCGACGCTAACAGGGTTATTGGAGTTACAAGATAACAACTTTATTGATGGACTAAGCCAATTTGTGCACCTAAAATCTTGTTTACACAACAGGTGTTAGGATGTTAAAGGTAGGATCGACACATATTGCGCAAGGATTTTTTTTTTGGGGTGCGAGGCTAAACCACCTCCACGTGGTGCACCCTGGAAACGTCAGACCCTTTTTCCCCATCGGACGGCCAAGAGTTCAGCGATCGGGTCTCGGCGCGTTCTGCGCCGTCTGAGCGCGTACGATTTGACCCTGTAGGAAGGGATGGCATTCCCCGTCGTCCCCTCTCCAAAGGGCATGGGGTCTCTCTCGAGATGTCCCTCATGTCCGGCCCGTGTCCCTGAGTTTAGGATATCCTAAATTTAGGGCCGGGATTTAGGGTGCGGAGATAGATAACCCTCCAAAAAAAAAACAATCCCGAATCCTAAGTTTCACCGCTCGGCGAGAGGATGCATGGTTACTCCGGAGGAGTCAGCCGTTAGAGCGGTACCCAGTCTCCCGGGGGGACTTTAAACCCCCACAAATAATGACAGAAGACAAAACGGCGTACAATCCTCCTGAGGGTCCCGACGATGTCGGGGAGTCCCTTGCTGAGTTGGAACGCGCTCCGATGACAGCTCAGTCTGCTCCAATTCGTATAGGGGGGGGGCACCTTCTGTTTTAGCCACGGGGGGCCCGGCTGTCAACTCGGCCCCAAAATTACGACTTAAGGCACTGGAGGTGCGACTGGAAGACCTCTCTCTAAGGGCTCGGAAGCGTCCCCATGTAGAGGGGAGCTCGGAATCCGACCTCGGAGAGGGGTATTCAAAACTCCCCCCGCCGAAGGTGGCGACATCGCGCCGCGGTAGGGGGAAGGCGACGGCAACCGGGGCGGCGGCTCCGACGCCGGCTGGTTCGACTGGGGGCGCTGTGACTCGCAAGTCCAAAGCGGTCGCCGCGTCGGTGGTGAGGGCGTCGGAAAGACCCCTCCCTGCTGACGAGGCGACCGGGGACATGGCGGGCAGCGGCCCTCCCCAGTCCAAGATGGAGGCCCTGCAGGCCGAAAACGCCCGCCTTAGTGGCGAGGTGTCAGCCCTGCGGGGTCAGAATCTCCAGCTCGGGAAGGAGCTGGCGGCGGTGCAGCGGGCGCACCGTGAGTTGGCCAGACAAATGGCCGACTTGCGGGCCCAATATGCGCCGCCGGCTAGCGCCGGCCCGGGTGCCGTCGCTAAGGGAGGGAAGAGGGAGCCGCCTCGCGTTGCGGAGCGTGCCCCCAAGACGGTTCGGCCGTAGAGCCGATCCCGCTGCCCGCGGTGGAGGGTGTGCCGGATGAAACCGTGCGCGCCATAATTGAGTCGGTCGGGAAACTGGTCGACGCGCGCATGGCGGCTCTGGAGGTAAGGCTGCCTCCGGAGCCTCGACTCCGGCCACCACTCGCCGCGGACAAGCGGCCGTACGTGGCGACAGCCCCCGCCCCGCTACCCTGCCAGGGTGGTTACGTGGGGAGCTTCGCCGCGGCCGTGGCCGGGCCCAAGCCGAAAGGGCCCGCTCCGCAAGGCCAAAAGAGGACGGCACTGGCTTCTGCCAAGGCCGGGCCGCAGTCGTCGCCCGCAGCTGCGCCGCGGGTGGCGACCAGTGCGCCCGTGACTGCGCCTCCCGCGTCCGGCACATCTGCCCCGCCCGAACAGGGTTGGCAGGTGGCCGAGCGTGGCAGGAAGAGTCGCGGCCCACGGAGACGGACGGAGGCCAAGCGCGCCGCCGAGGCCTCCGTTCCCCAGGCAGGAGCCGGGGGGAGGGAGAGAGGGAGGCCGCACAGGAGGCTCCGGCCGCCGAAAACAGCCGCAGTAGTGATTACTGTGCTGCCTGAGGCCGCCGAAAAGGGCCTCAACTATGAGGCCGTTTTGAGAAAAGCCCGGCGGGAGCTAGACGTCACCGATATTGGTGGCGTCGAAGCCACGACCCGCAAGGCCCGGACAGGGGCTCGAGTACTCGAGTTCCCTGGGGCCGAGGGCGCCAAAACGGCCGATAGTATTGCGGCCAAGTTGAGGGGCCTGTTCGCCGAGGAGGGCGGCATTAAAATCGCCAGGCCTGTGAAGTGCGCAGAAATGCGCGTCACGGGCTTGGACGATTCCGTGACAGCAGAGGACATCCGGGAGGCCATTGCCTCGAGAACCGGGTGTACCCTTGATGTTGTCCGGGTTGGTGCCATCCGCCCTGGCCCAGGTGGCGTGGGTGCTGCATGGGTGCAGTGCCCGGTGGAGTCGGTCAGGAAACTGGCCGACTCGGGCAGGCTCCTCGTGGGCAGGAGTTCGGCGCGGGTGACCGTGCTGGATAACCGGCCCGCGGCCTCCAGCTTCGGCCCCAAAGGGGCGGAGCGGCCGTTCGACCACGGCTGCTTCCGCTCCTAGTGCGGCCCGATTGCCCGCTGGCATAGAGGAGGGCATGGACACGGCCAATTAATGGCGGCCGAGTCCATCCACCTCCTGCAGGCCAACATCAACCACTCCCCTGGTGCGCAGGATCTTCTCCTGCAATCCATGGCGGAGTGGACGATTGGTGCAGCCGTAGTCGCGGAGCCGTACTGCGTGCCTGATCGCCCCAATTGAGCACACCGAGTCTCACTCGCACAACGAGTAAGGAACTGGCGTGTCCTGGAGGATGCTGAGACTCTGTCTGACCATTTATATATTCGGATGGAGATCTCACCCCGGCACCGGGCCGGTAGTGGTCACAGGGCGAACGGAGCTCCCGCGTTTCCGCGGTGGGCTGTGGGGCGCCTGGATGGGGACCTGCTGGCGGAGGCGGCCATTGTGCATTCATGGCTGTCCTCACCGCCCCCAGCGGACGGAGGAGTGGACGCTGAGGCTGGCCGCATTCGCAGTGCGATGACGCAGATTTGCGATGCGGCCATGCCCCGTGCACGGCGTCTACCTCCGAGGTAGGGGGTTTACTGGTGGTCCCCGAGGCTGGCGGATCTGCGTGCGGCTTGCATATGTGCCCGAAGAGCCTACACCCGCAGTCGGCGGCGTCGCCGCGATGATGAGCGGGAGGGTCAGCTGTACGAGGCTTACCGCAGTGCGCGGTCTGCCTTCAGGCTGGCCATCCGTTTCGCCAAAGACGAGAGCTGGCGGGAGTTGTTGAACGGTCTCGACCGTGATCCCTGGGGTCGCCCGTATCATGCGGTGCTGAGTAAGCTCCGCGCGCAGGGCCCCCCCCTCACCGAGACCCTTCAACCCGACCTCTTCCGCAGGGTGGTCGAGGGACTGTTTCCGCAACAGCCGGAGCACACGCCCCCGGTCATGGCTTCATGGCCAGATGATGACCGGGAGGCCGATGAACATAGCGTTCCGCCTGTGACGGAATCAGAGGTGGGGGCGGTGGTGGCGAAGATTCGCTCCGCCAATACCGCCCCCGGCCCGGACGGAGTACCCGTCCGGGTGTTGATGATGTTCCTCAAACACCTGGAGCCACGCCTCAGGCAACTGTATAGCGCCTGCCTAGCGGCGGGACGGTTCCCTGAGTGCTGGAAAGAGGGGAGGCTGGTTCTCCTGCCAAAGCCGGGACGGTCTCCGGATTTGCCGTCGGCCTATAGGCCTATCGTGCTGCTGGACGATGTGGGCAAGCTGTTGGAGCGTATCCTCGCTGCCCGCATCGTCCAGCACCTTGACGAGGAGGGGCCCAACCTGTCGGACGTTTAATTCGGTTTTCGAAGGGGGCGTTCGACCGTTGCGGCTCTACTGCGCTTGAGGCAGACGGCGGCGGAGGCCGTCACTGGCGGAGGGGTGCTGTAGGCGGTGTCTTTGGACATCGCCAACGCATTTAATAGTCTGCCATTCAGCTGCATCAAGGAGGCGCTCCGGTATCACGGAGTGCCCTTATACCTGAGGCGGCTAGTGGCAGACCATTTGCACGGGCGCAGTGTCCTCTGCGCGAATCGCGCAGGGGACATTGTGCGCACGCCCATTTCGTGCGGTGTCCCACAGGGGTCGGTCTTGGGGCCGACTCTGTGGGACATCGGTTACGACTGGGCGTTGAGAGGAAGCCTCCCGCCCGGGCTGGGCTTAATTTGCTATGCTGACGACACGCTCGTCACAGCCCGGGGCAAGACACTGCAAGAGGCGATGAGCCTGGCCACTCTCGGCACCGAGGAGATGTTCAGGCGAATCGAGGCGCTGGGACTTAGGGTGGCTCTAGATAAGACGGAGGCCATCTTGTTTCACGGGCCCCTCGGATAGTCGTCAACTCCGTCCCCATCGGTATCCAGGCCCATATGAAGTATTTTGGCCTGGTGCTCGACGGGCGGTGGTTCTTCCGGGAGCATTTCCGAAGACTTGCTCCCCGGCTGGTCGGCGTGGCGTCCGCCCTTTCACGGTTTATGCCGAATCTGGGTGGACCCAGCTTTGAAAGTCGACGCCTATACGCGGGGGTGGTCCGGTCAATGGCATTGTACGGCGCACCCGTGTGGGCGAGGGCTCTGACCGTCCGCCTTAGGGCTATTCTGCAGCGACCGCAGAGAGCCATGGCGATCAGGGCTATCCGCGGATACCGCACGGTGGCGACCGAGTCAGCATGCGTATTGGCCGGAACGCCCCCTTGGGACTTGGAGGCGGAAATGCTCGCCGGAATATATCGGCGGGTGTCTTCCACTCGCGAGGAAGGTGGCGAGGTTTCGCTTGACGAATTGGCCACCTGGCGCGAAGACGCCCGCCGGGAAGTCCTTGCCTGTTGGGCGACGCGGCTGGAGAAGCCTCGATTCGGACTTCGTGTCATCGAGGCCGTCCGGCCCGTACTGATGGAGTGGCTGGAGAGGCGGCACGGAGTTCTCTCTTTCCGGCTGGTGCAGGTCTTGTCGGGGCATGGTTGTTTCGGCAAGTACCTGTACACGGTCGCAAGGAGGGAGACGACTCCGTCCTGCCAGCAGTTCGGCGACGACGAGGACACAGCGCAGCATACGCTCGAGGTCTGCGTGACCTGGGCTTCGCAGCGCTCTGCCCTCGTCGCCGCCATCGGTGCTGATCTCTCGCTGCCGGCCATCGTGAAAGCGATGGTCGACAGTGAGAGCAATTGGGACGCGGTCGCCGCCTTCTGCGAGAGCGTCATCTTGCAGAAGGAAGCGGCGGGGCGAATCCGGGAGGATCTCCTCTTCGAGAATTCGCGCCGCCGCCGGCGACTGGGGCGGCGAAGGCGAGAATACCTCCGCCTTATGCCGCCCTAGCCGAGGCAGCGGGTGACCGGACCGGGGATTAGTCTGGTCACCCTTGGAGAGAGGCCACCGCGTGAAGACGACGCCCTGACATCGAGACATAATATTAGTCGAGATGGCAGGGCGTCGACCCGAGAGGATACCCGTGAGGGTAGACCGGATGGGCCACTGAAGAAAAGAACGCGTCCCAGTGGCCCACCCGCAATGCGTAGAGAGGTACACTGTAGGGCGGGTCTACGGGGTCGTGCGCCGCTTCTCCCGTCGCCCCGGACGGATTAGCGGAGCGTGACCGATCCGTAGCCCGCCGCCAAAAAAAAAAAAAAAAGGATCGACACATATTAGTTCTGCAGGGATGCCCAATGGTGGCGGTCTAAATTGTGGAGCGATGTTGTCTAGTCTGAGACCCGGTCTACGACACCCCACAAATGGTGAGATGATTTCGAAACCTTTAAAATCCAAACATAATGATTTCTAATAGGCCAAGCGCTGGGTCTTTTTTTTTTGCAACGTACGGGACCTGGTATTTTTTTTTGCGAATATGTTCAAGGTCGTCCCCTGAATGTAAATCCAAGTTGGCGCGGCGGGGGAGGGTTCACTTCAGCCGCCATCTTGAAAAACACGTTTTATTGAATATCTCGCGAACTGCGCATCGTACGACAAAAATTGCAGAGACCATTATTGTAGATAATAATATTTGCCATCTTTTTTATTTGAAACTTTTTTTTGTATAACGCATAGGTTTTTAATTATAGCGAATCAAACTTTTTACAATATGGTTTTTACTAAATATATATTTAATGGTCAATGATAAATTAAAAATAATGGTGACTGAATTGTAGAGCATGAAATTACCTATAAATTTTATAAAAACTTTTTCTCGTAGCATTTATAGTCTAAGAGCTGCAGCTTAGTAAAACTTGCACCTCGTACATTATCAGTGGCAATATTGCTCGCTGTATACGAAAACCATTTCATAACGCATAAAATGGCATAAAGTGTTCAAAAAAATGTCAATACAGCTGTGCAGCAAATCAATTAAAATTATAAATAATGTGGAGAACAACTAATAATTTGTCGATCTTTATTGTTACTTAAAACGGTATCATCATAAAAGATTGTCTATGTAGCAAAAAACAATAGTACATCCCGCTACATCGTAAGAATTGTAATAGTTATTATTTTTATTATTATGTATCTCCAATTGTTATCGAAATCACAAAAATGAAAAGAATTTTACGAATGTTACTTCAAAAAAACGGAAAAAACATTTGTTTACACAAACAAAAAGTGGCGCATTATTTTACGGTGCGAGTCTTATTTTTTTCGATGTCGAGGGAAGACACTCATCGTCTTGTGGATCTATCTCTTCTGCCTCCGCCATATCCGAAGGAGACGAATCAAAGGTTAGGTCTTCGGTTGGGATGGCATCTAATATGTCTGGCCGCTGCAATTGGATCAAATAATCGAACATTTGAGAACAGCTTTTCGGCATCCGCAGGCAGCTCCGCAATTTTTGGTGCATTTGCACGATATTATTTGCAACAAACTCGACGGTGCAGGAGCCATAGCAGTTCGAATTGGTTCAAGCCCTTGTGCAGTTCGCTTCCAACCCCAATTTTTCAGCGTCGTGATAAAATCCAAGCCAAGTTTGAACCTGGTGGTACACTCTGAAAGAATGGTAGCGTGCCGTATCTTATGTTGGAGATAGAAGTGATAAATTCAACCTTGTCTTACTCGCCAATTTCCCGAAGCATTTGTAGCGAAGCGAGTTAATAGAGACTTCCGATTTTGTAAAACGGTTGGGATTTATACCTGAATACTGTTGGAATGTTAAGAGGGAGAAATTCCGAACTACCCGAAATATATACTACAACTTATAGGGACATAATTGAATATACAGCATTATAATCTCATTTACAGCGTTATAGCTCTTAAACTATAAACGCTACGAGAAAAAGTTTCTTATAGAATTTATAGGTAATTTCATGTTCTACAATTCAGTTACCATTATTTTTAATTTATCATTGACCATTAAATAAATATTTAGTAAAAACCATATTGTAAAAAGTTTGATTCGCTATAATTACAAACCTATGTGTTATACAAAAAAAAGTTTCAAATAAAAAAGATGGCAAATATTATTATCTACAATAATGGTCTCTGCAATTTTTGTCGTACGATGCGCAGTTCGCGAGATATTCAATAAAACGTGTTTTCCAAGATGGCGAAGTGAACCCTGCCCCGCCGCGCCAACTTGGATTTACATTCAGGGGACGACCTTGAACATATTCGCAAAAAAAAATAGCAGGTCCCGTACGTTGCATTACAAACCTACTTTTTTTGCTACGGCGCTTGGAGTATAATGTTTACGCGAGTGTTACACATTTGAAATAAAACTACTATTACGGATTCTATCTCGTTTGTATTTGATTTTTTATTTCTCGATATTTCTCGACTTATATATTGTCAATTTTACATATTTTTTTAAATTAATTTCTCACCGGATCGGAAAGCCACCATAAATTGAGAAGATCCGGCAAGAAACTCAGCGGGATTGTAATTTTTTTTAATTATATGTATTCATCAAAATTATTGAATACATGTTTAGTCCATATTAGTTCCAGTGAGATGCCCTTTGAGAAAAGGTTCATTTTTTAAAACTTAAATACAAGATTAACAAAAAACAAATAAATAAATCAATAAACTTTTTAAAAAAATATATACCGGCTTCAAAATAAGATCAGCCAAAAACCATACTTATTTAAAACACTAAAAACCGAAAAATAAGATGAACTATTTTGTCTAATTCTAATTATGTATTAATTTTTATAAAATATAATTACAATGGATGATAGAAATCCACTAACACGATTTGAAGTCGGTGCCAAGCTTAAATTAACAAAAAAACAATAAGCTTAATGATATACACACAGGGTGAAAAATTAATAAAATCAAATTATTAAAGGAAATGAGAATTAAAAGATGTATTCAGAACACTATAACGCCACAAATTTGTCGATCGGAACGCGGCGGAATTTTTTTGAGTGGCGGCCTACTTTATCTTACTAAAATTGATTAAATTATAATTTAAATTTAAAATTTAAATATTATTGTGGGTCAAATCTATACAGTAAGTGCTCATTAAGTCTTGCAGTCTTGTGGTGGTTTTCTTTGTTTTATTTTTAATTAAGTCGCATATATAAATTGAAATTTCTGCCCTATAAATTGCAGTGGTATTATAGCGTTGTAATGATTTCTGTAATCATAAGCTGATATATTTGTGAAGATATAAAACACCATATCATCATCATCATTTCCTTCAAAATCAATTCAGTCTGCTAAGCGTAGTGATTAGGGCGCAATTCCCTCGAATCTCTGAGCTACTTCGAAATGTGAACGTCAAATGCCGAAATAATGAGTATTTATTTATCTATGTTCTCATATCATAATATATTAGATTTTTTGAAGAGCTTGTCTTCCGTATGTTTCTCTTCTTCTGTCTACATAGCAGGGGCCAGCCCCCTTACCGTATATGCAAATGGGCTTCACAACTATCTGTCAAATAATCTATAAAAGTGATTTACTATGTGCAATGGCGCTCCGTGTGATGACGGAGTAAGAATACAAATCACCACCCCCTACTTACACTTGGGTGATTGTAAGAGACGACTAAGGGATATAAAACGCATATAATATCTATGCAAGAGAAGGAAAACTCGAAACAAAACCCTATACAAAGGATTGGCAACCTACGGCTCGCGAGTCACATGCGGCTCTTTGGATGTGAAATTGCGGTTCTTTAGTTCTATACTCAAAAAAATATTTTATAAAGAAAACATTTTAAAATGGTTTAGGCACAAATCATTGTTGATAAAAAAAATTGTAGCTCTTTAAAAACTTTAAACCTTTATAAATTCTAATTTTTGGCTCTTCCGACTCAAAGGTTGCCGCCGATCCCTGCCCTATACCAACAAACCTGACCAGCGTGGTATATTAGATCAATTTCCCTCCCATTATGGAGGAGGTTCGAGCCCAACACTTGGACATATATGAGCTGAGACGACGAGACGAGACGACGAATGGTGCTATTAATGATGCTGAACATGCTATCGAAAGTGATACTACTACCTCATACGATTATATAATATATATTATATGAAATTATTTCGCATTATCCGACAATATCGGCTAATAATAGTAAACGATATTGGATTTTATGGAATCGTAAAAGAGAAATACTAAACGTGGTGACTATCATATTATTCCCTTTTCGGCTTACACTTATGCTGTCACTTCGGCTAGTTAAAAGAAAACATGTCGTAATGTGTCCCATATAGACATCATACCTATTTATTTACCCAAGTTATTTGAAATTTATATATCGCTTTCGGTTATGGTTTCGGATATATTTTCTTTAGAGATAATTCAACAAATTTTGGTATAGGTTCGGAGCAATATCCCAATATCCCTTATACAATAATTAAAACAATAAAAAAGGTAAGCCCAGCTATAACGTTATTAATGATTACCCATATCAATTGTTGTATATATTAGCAAAATGTGGCGACGGGATAAGAATCTAGAATCGTAGTCACCTCTTATTTGACCGTGAGAGTTGTAAAAATCGTCCCACAAGAAGAGTGGGCAGCAGGCTGTCTTTTGGTAAACTTATAACACTTACTGCCATCGTCAACATGCCTTGCCTGGCGATTATCGCTTTATCTCCCCTTATATCTCGTCCAAAACTGCGTACTATCTTACAACAAAGGCTTACAACCAATAATGTATCTTACCAGCGATGGCTTATGACACTGAAATGTGGCCCCTAAATGTCAGTCTCATAATAAGTTTCAAAATAACTCAGCGTACTATGGAATCATAATTGATGTAGCCCAAAGAATTGACACGTTGAAGTGACAATAGGCAGGACAAAAGATTCGTTTAGCGACTAGGAATCGAATGACGTAACGTAGGATAACATCTATGATGGCGTATTAAAACCTATAACGAACGCTCTGACTGGGATAATTTTCTTTAAACTACCTCTTTTCGTTTTTTACTTCGTTACACAAATGCATATAAAGTTTAGTTCTAATATTCATACTTTTCTTTCACAGCCCGGTTACGCTGTAACAGCCCCTAGGCTAACAGCAATCGCAGTGGATGCGGTTTAGTCGGTAACCTAGCCCTAGGCTAGGAATCCCACACATCCCATCCGGGGAGTTAGTGCTTAACGCATTCCTGGACCACTGCGTTACCAAAAAAAAAATCATACTTTTCTTTATAAGCTTGAATAGGTATATTACTCATAATTTGTAAATATTTTACAAAATATTTTAAATTAAATCACACGACACCTTCTTAAATTATATAAATTTCATGACACCTTTTATGTCGTTTACAGAAGCATGTGTGCAAAACAAATCATCCTGTTTACCTAACAAATTCATTATGAAAATTTAGCGGACTTAAATGTTTAAGCCAAAATATTGTTCAAGTGATAACTTCTTATGGAAGGATAAACCACTTCGTTACGTAACGTGTTACGTCACAAGTCTGTCGGGCTACTTTATAGGATTAAAAACTCACCCTCTTCCACTACCCGACCTCCGATCGCCCGTAAATTATTTTATTTAATTTTCGTTATATTCTCTTCCTTTTCCAATAATTTTCATCACACTATTTTTTTCACTTTTTACTATTTTCAAAGGCTTTCATCCCTGGTCTATATATAATATAGGCCCCGTTAAGTTATCCCGTGTGCGTGGTGGCGTACCGCTACGCTTATCGTAGCTATTAACCTCTTTACTTATTGACTGACTATAGTTCATCTAATCTAAGAAGTGCATTTTGACGTTTTGAATTTTTTAATACACAATAACCTCGGTCAAACGTATACACATGATTATAAACAATAAATCTGAAATTTTAAACAATTATTAAGTTATTTACATAATTAACATTGCGGGTGACTTTCTTGTACAATAATCTAATGTTGAAACTCGTAAAACTAATTTAAAATAAAAATAACATGGTAAATAGTAATTGTTATTGACGACCTAACAATGTCACGTCATCACGTTCTATACAATAGTGCTTGACAACTTCCAATTCTCGAATATCCAAATAATCAGTAAAAATATTAGAATAATACAATTAATCGAATAGAGATTTTGACAGAGATGTACATTTCGACACTCTGATTGATGAGGAAATAATATCTCTGAGGACTACCTGAGGGTCAAACCTCAATGTCATTAATGGTGCCATTTGTTCTGGCTTACAGGAGTCATAATGGTGGGATTAGTGGCCATAAAAAAATTAAGCTATACAGCTGATTCTAGATGAAACTAGAATAGACAATCGTATATCCATACAAACTGCCACATCAATATTATAATATTAACAGTAATTTAGTTTCTCAAACAGAGACCTCAATTTAATTATTAGGTATATTATTATGCCATAGCTATAAATAGATAACTAGTTAAAATATATATTATTATACATATTTATAGCAATAAATATGTATAATTCAAGATAATTTATCTCGAATCAACTCCTGTTCACAATTTTTTTCATAACTTACCAAAGACTAACGCTGAGGGCAATAATGAAGTCCTTTGTATTCGGTAATAAAGCGCGCCTACTATTGTTCAAAGAAAATTATCAATATATTACTTTCTTGTTGTTTATTAAATTTGAAGTGAAGGATAAAATGTATAAGGTCCTACCTATCTGTAATTCCTAACAAGGGGGCTACTAACTATAGTAGACATAACAAAACTAGGAAAATAGACCTATTTAAGTGGAAAGACCTAGTTAATTTAGTGAAGCAATACTTCTTCTGTTTCTAGTCCCCCCTCCAGCAGAAAATGTTCAGGTATTTTGCCGTCTGTTTATATTTCTGTTCATTATCATCATCATTACATCTCATATACAATAAAGGTTCCACTGCTGGGCTCGAGACTCCTCCACAATGAGAGAGAAATTGAGCTACTATGTATATACCACGCTAGTCAGGTTGATATAGAGATTTATTTTAAATGTTCTTCTCTTACATATCTATACAAGAGACGCAACAGACGACTAAAGAATATGATATGCAATTAAAATTTGTTGCAATTGTATATCGTATACGCCTTAGCTATCTTTTATGACATCCACCACCAAGAAAGGGAGGGGTTAATTGCATGGGCCCCAGAAGACAAAGATCGGGTACCGGTGGCCCGCTCGCACGGCGAAGAGGAGTTTTGCATGGTGGGTCTATGGAGTCACGCGCCGCCTCTGCCGTCATTCCGGACCAATTTGGCGGGGAGAGACCGCGTCCATAGTCCACCACAAAAGAAAACAAATACATACATACATATCATCACGCCATATCCCTTGCAGGGTAGGCAGAGAGAACAGAGTGCCAGAGAACTCTATCTCTGCATACTTCACTCGCTTCCTCAACATTCATAATTCTCTTCATACACGCTCGCCGGTTTCGGAGACTCTTGACTCCACCTTCCTTCAGTACATGACCGATCTGGTCTAGGTAGGTTAGTCTCGGTCTCCCTCGGTACCTACATCCTTCCACTTTCGCATTGTATATCTTCTTAACCAGGCGTTCGTTCGGCATTCTTTCCACATGTCCGAACCATCGGAGCATTCCCTTTCGCATCTTTACACCAATACTCTTTTTCATACCTACTCGCTCTCTTACGTCGTCGTTACGAATGCGGTCGGTCAGCCTAACTCCACAGATTTTCCGCAGAGATCGCATTTCGACCGCATTAATTTTACTATCATACTCTTTTCTGCATACCCAACTCTCGCTTCCATACAGTAATGTTGGGACAAGCACTGCGTTATGTATTGCTACACGTGCCTTCTGGCTGAGGTGGTGGCTGCCGAAAAGTTGCCCCAACGCTCCGTTCACTCTATTTCCCGCATTCACTCTTCGCTCTATATCAGTGGTGTACCTTCCATCTCGGCTAAATCCACATCCAAGATATACAAATTCATCCACTTGCTCTAGTACATCATTACCTATTGTTACTCTTACATCTGTTCTGGTTTTATCTCTTTCAAAGACCATTATTTTGGTTTTGCTCACATTCACGCGTAGACCCCTTTTCTTACAATCTTCTGTCATTGTGTCGACTAGGGTCTGCAGGTCAGTCGCTGACTGTGCCAGCAGGACTGCATCATCTGCATAAAGCAGAGCAGTGACCACTGAGTCGCCCATCTGGACTCCCACATTCATATCGTTCAACCTTTGGAGACATTTATCCAGATATATGATGGAATGTCATATCATCATCAAAAAAAACAAAAATAAGTAAAAAGGGGTTAATTGCATTCTTAATCCATGACCACACGGAAAATAATATATTCCAATTGCCGTACCTTTTATAACGGGAATTTGAATCAAAATTTAAGACGTTTGAGGGATAATTTAGTCTGTCCTTCACTGACCACCACTATTTTAGTATTTACATCCTTTTTTTAAAAAGCACCGGGTTGTAATGTTGCCTACCTACCCACTTTATTTGTTTTTTATTCTACGACTTACATGTTTACCTACCTAGGTATTTAGGTTATTTAGGTCTTCGCCCGCTTCAGCAAGATACCGTAGGAGTACTTGTAAAATGCGACAACTGAAATCGGTATACTCAAGCCGCTCTGCACAAATGGCGTAGTGGTTAAGATACCGACCAATCGTGTTAATGCCCTGGTTTCGATTCCTTCTCAGAACAATACTTTGTACGATCCACAAACTGTTCCGGGTCTGAGTGTAATTTGTTAGCGTTAATTATATGTTTGGAAAGTCCCTCGCAATACAAGAATTATTTCCTCGGTGCAGGATAATATTTTATTTTTTAAAAAGAAAATCTCATGCAAGCAATGAATGGGTGTATTGTATTAAATTTTGTCTTAATCCGAAGCAAAATACCAGTTTGCGAAGTGAAACTATGTAAAATAATACTAACAGAAATGAGAAAGAAAATGGGATCACATACCATTAGCAAAGCATCATCATCCTCCTGCTCACATCCCAATGACTTGAAGTCGAAGCAATATATAGGGCAAAAGCGCCATATATGGACCAGGTCTATAATATGGACCACCGACATATCTCAGATAACGTTCGACGAATCAAGTCCACAGGCAGTGCGCACGATGCTCACCCTTCCCGCGTACCGCTGGTTGTTTGCAGTGAGGTAACGTGATGGCGTGCAATTTTGGGAACCATTTTTCATTTTCATACACTCACGATTTATTTTTTTAGACAACTTCGTAATCTCGAACTTAATCAAATATTAATTTATGTGAAAATGAATTATACCAGGAGAGAGGTAAGTTATTGTACAATTGTTCTTATAAAGTTGCATCTACTATAGTTTTTATAATTTTACTTACAATAATTTTAACCATAAAATGTTATGTGTGTTTAATATGGACCACAGGCATTTTTTGAATATGGACCAGTGGTCCTTATCGTAAATCGTTACATATGTTTCTTTTTTATGTTCGAGGATGGCATCTATAGCATAAGGGGAGACAATTCAATGTAATTAAAGCTGTAAAAGAAAATACAATGACCTTTTTAGAAGCGTCTAAAATATACGGAGTAGAAGAAATATTTCAAAAATGGAATATAAAGAATAGTTTTCTGAAAGTTTTAATTAGAGTAATTAATCTGTTGATGATGTCAAATGTCATTCCACTGTCAAAATGGAAACGCCGAATGGTAGTATTGTCATGGCTTTTTTCTGTAGATGTCCACCGAGAGAAACAGATCCAATTTACTTCTTGTGGGCAATGGGCATATAAAGTGTGTGCTGGCAAAGAAGAATCGCAAGTTTGTATATTTGTGAATGTTGTACTAATGATTAATCTAAGGTTTTGTTAATTATTTTTTCTACTAATTTCATCAAAATTCACTTTGTTTTATATTTGATCTACTTTTAATAAGATCGTAAAAACAACAGACTTAAAAAAGTGTTAATTTTTCTAAGATCTGGATGTTTTTTCATTATAATTTAAATTCTTATTAAAGCCAAATAATTATTGAGTTTAAAATCAATAAGGTTGATTATAGTTTAAAAACTGAAGTTTCATTGAAGGAAATCCTTATGGTGGTCCATACATGGCGCACTTACCCTACTCCGCTTCCATCGTAAATTTCGTTGCAAAATTTATTAGTAATAGCCGGCCGCCTGCCTTGGCGGTCCACGGTGTGGTCACACCCCGCTAATCCGTGCGGGGTGAGGACGGAAGAAGCGGCGCGCGACCCCGTAGACCCGCCCAACAACGTACCTATCGCCGCCGTGCGAGTGGGCCACCGAAACCTGGTCTTTGTCTTCAGTGGCCTGCCTGGCCGTCTATCCTCGCGGGTAACCGGCCGCATGCCTGACTAAGGTCAGGCATGCGGCCGGTTACCCGCGAGCGATTACATTCCCAACGAGAGTTAAGACTCTCCTTGGGAATGTAATCGTTGACCAAACGGCATCAGGTGATATTTAACATAAGCGGCTTAATGAAGCGACACTTGACTGGAATGCTGGGCTTTACTTGACGCAGAGGTTAAGCATTGCCATCCATCGTGGCAATGCTGCCAGCATTCTGGGCACGTTGCCTACTGGCAGCGGTTTATTTGTAAAAGTGTTTAGATTTTTTTCAAATCTTATGTCAAAACTAAACATGTGATATATTTGTCAAATAAATAATACTGTTGGCGGTACTAATAAGTTCCTTTTTTTCATACTCCATTTTGTTTTTTAGAAGGGGAGATAGATAAGTATAGCAACGTTATGGTATACAGTGCTACCTTTTTAAATTACCTACATATTACATTTTATAATCACTATTTCAGCTAATATCACGTCCCATTGATAGGATCGAGTCCCCGCCACAATGGGGGGGAAATTGACTTGATACACCACGCTGCTCAGACGGGTTGCTATACGATGTTTTTTCGATTATTCCTTCTCTCATACTATATTTTATAATATCAGTTCTTTATTATTTAATGTAATATTGTTCAAAAGTCCTAGTATATTAACAGACTACTGGATAGCGTATTGGACAGTTGTATTGGACAGTAATTTTAATAAAGTTTACTATGTGATTTATAGTTCATCTCTCTTTATTATATTTTTAATAGTTACATAATTATAACGATTAACTGTCGCGTCCATCAATACAAACAATCTTTTACTATTCATATAGTATTAGGGGGGCATAGTCCGGAGCGTGCTCGTTCGCGTCCCCTGCCAGTCTAATTAGACTGCTAATCCGGCTCGATATGCGTACCGCAATGCGGATTAGGGCGTCCCCCGGAGGCGACGCGTACCGACCCGCCCCCGTCGGTACGAACATCGGCAGTTGCGGCGATGGGGGCCGCCACCCATCACGCCTTGCCCAGTTAGGTGAGTCGAGGAGAGCAGAGTGCCGGGTGGGCACGTGGAATGTAAGAGGTTGTGTGGAAGGTAAGTTGCACGAGCTGATATCCGTCATGGCGGACAAACAGCTAGACGTGCTCTGTGTAACAGAGACCAAGCGAAGGGGCAGCGACGCCTGCGATCTTCCTGGTGGCGGGATGGCTCTGTGGTCTGGTGTACCACAGAGCGATCGAGCCAGCATGGGGGTAGGAGTGCTGTTGTCCTCTCGCTTGGCCTCAGGTGTGAAGGATTACGGAATGTATGATCCCAGACTTCTCTGGGTCCGTATAAAACTAGGTGTCACCAAGGTATTCATGGTTGTAGCATATGCTCCCGTAGGATCCTCGGTGGCATCAGACCTAGAAAAGTTTTGGGACAATGTTAGGGAAGCTCTGGATATGGTAGAAACCAGTGAACGCGTGATTGCATGCGGCGATTTGAACGGATGGGTGGGGACCAAGCGTCCCGACTATGAGGACGCACTTGGTCCATTTGGTGATAAGAGAGTGAACGACGCAGGTAGGCTCATAGCGGATGTATGCATGGAGAGAAACCTTATTGTGTCAAACACATTTTTCCAACATAAGGACATCCATATGTATACATGGAGAAGGAATGAACAGAAAAGCATAATAGATTTAATTTTGGTAGACAGTCGCCTCCGAAGCAAAATATTGGACGCAAGAGCCTACAGGGGCCCCACAGTCGATACGGACCACTATCTCGTTATTGCGAGATTTAATGGTCTGTTCAGAAAGTGGAGGCACTGGCGAGAGCGTGTCCACTTCGGAGGGCTTGAAAGAATAAAGGTTGAAAGGTTGCAAGAAGAGTGTGTAAGAGAAAAGTATGCAGAGGGTGTCCGAGAACGGCTGACGATGGCAAGCCAGCCGCAATCGGACATTGTAGAATGCTGGAGAGTATTGAAAGAGAGTATGGTAGATACAGTGAAAGAAGTATGTGGAAGTATAAAGAAGCATAGAAAAACAAATGGTGATGCATGGTGGGATGCGGAAGTGGCAGCTTCCGTAGAGCAAAAGAAGAAAGCGTGGCTGGACTATGTCTCTTCTTTGAATCTGAATGAAAGTATGACTGAACAGAAGAAAGAAATATATCGGCAATGTAAGAATGACACCAAGGCCTTAGTGAAAGAGAAACGTGATAGAGCAAGTATGAGTGCAGAAGATAGGCTGACTAAAAACTTCGAGGGTAACACCAAACTCTTTTGGAGGGAGGTGAAGAAGTCTCGGGGTGGTTGGTCAGCCTTCAGAATGAATAAAATAAGGTCTAAAGGTGGAGACATTCTTACACAAACACAAGACGTGTTAAGCCGATGGAGTGAATATTTTGGCGATATGTATGCGGATGCTACGGTTGGCGCCGGTGTTGGATGTGGTTTAGTAGATCAACATTCGACAACGGCGTCCTCCGATGGCATCAGTATGGATGAAGTTGAATGGGCGATAAGAAGTTTGAAAAATGGTAAGGCAGCGGGCATTGATATGGTGTCTGCCGAGATGATCAAGCTTGGTGGCTCTTGTGTCTGGGAGGCGTTCCTGTTGCTCCTCAATTTATGTTGGAGCTCGGGAATGGTTCCCAGGGACTGGAATAGCGCAGTCATCGTACCTTTGTTTAAAAACAAGGGTTCACGTTATGACTGCGCAAATTACAGAGCCATAAGCTTGACCAGTTTGGCAGCAAAAGTGTATGGTAAAATTATTGAAAGGAGAATGAGGATGGTGTCCTATGGTTTACTGTGTGAGACACAAGGAGGTTTCAGGAGTGGAAGGGGATGCATGGATCAAGTGTTCTCTCTGCGCAACATTGTGGAGAAGCATCTGGCTCTAGGTCAGAGGGTTTTCTGCAGTTTTGTGGATCTGGAGAGAGCATTTGACACGGTTGTACGAAAGGAACTTTGGGACATTTTACCGGAGTATGGTATTAGCGGTAAACTGCTACAGGCTGTGCAGTCCAGTTACATGGGCTGTAGAGCCTGTGTGCGGCTGCATGATGGAATGTCGCCTTGGTTTGACGTCAATATCGGCGTTAAGCAGGGGTGCGTTCTGTCAGCCAGGCTGTTTATCATATATCTGGATAAATGTCTCCAAAGGTTGAACGATATGAATGTGGGAGTCGAGATGGGCGACTCAGTGGTCACTGCTCTGCTTTATGCAGATGATGCAGTCCTGCTGGCACAGTCAGCGACTGACCTGCAGACCCTAGTCGACACAATGACAGAAGATTGTAAGAAAAGGGGTCTACGCCTGAATGTGAGCAAAACCAAAATAATGGTATTTGAAAGAGATAAAACCAGAACAGATGTAAGAGTAACAATAGGTAATGATGTACTAGAGCAAGTGAATGAATTTGTATATCTTGGATGTGGATTTAGCCGAGATGGAAGGTACACCACTGATATAGAGCGAAGAGTGAATGCGGGAATTAGAGTGAACGGAGCGTTGGGGCAACTTCTCGGCAGCCACCACCTCAGCCAGAAGGCACGTGTAGCAATACATAACGCAGTGCTTGTCCCAACATTACTGTATGGAAGCGAGAGTTGGGTATGCAGAAAAGAGAATGATAGTAAAATTAATGCGGTCGAAATGCGATCTCTGCGGAAAATCTGTGGAGTTAGGCTGACCGACCGCATTCGTAACGACGACGTAAGAGAGCGAGTAGGTATGAAAGAGAGTATTGGTGTAAAGATGCGAAAGGGAATGCTCCGATGGTTCGGACATGTGGAAAGAATGCCGAACGAACGCCTGGTTAAGAAGATATACAATGCGAAAGTGGAAGGATGTAGGTACCGAGGAAGACCGAGACTAACCTACCTAGACCAGATCGGTCATGTACTGAAGGAAGGTGGAGTCAAGAGTCTCCGAAACCGGCGAGCGTGTATGAAGAGAATTATGAATGTTGAGGAAGCGAGTGAAGTATGCAGAGATAGAGTTCTCTGGCACTCTGTTCTCTATGCCTACCCTGCAAGGGATATGGCGTGATGATATGTAGGTATGTATGTGTATAGTATCACCATCTTCCGTGTGGTGACGGAGTAAGAAAACGATTCAACACCCCCTATATTACCCGTGGATGATCGTAAGAAACGACTAAGGGTTATAAAACGCATATAACATCAATGCAAGAGATGGAAAACTCGAAACAAAACCCTATAACAACACGTCTGACCAGCGTGGTATAGTAAGTCATCTTCCCTCCCATTACGGAGGAGGCTAGAGCTCAACAGTGGGACATATATGAGCTGAGATGATGATGATAGTATCACCATATTATTATTTTTATTTGTAAACGTTATTATAAGACATGTCAATAAATAAACTATTCATAATGTTTCATGCACACTAGCCGTCCTTGCAAAATATCTTATACACACTAGAATATAAAATTGCCGCATTTGCAGAGCTAGTGCTCTTAGGTAGTGCGATATCTAGTCGGAGCGGGCGGTAACCTATCTTCTAAGTCTAGCTTATATAATAGATACCTTAATGCCCCATTTTCAAATATGTTATTCTCTTTTATATTTTCTCTTTTCGAATCACAGATAACTACATAGAGTTATTTGAATACAACAAGTAACAATTACGACAACTGCAACTTTTAACAATCAATACCTACTCGTACATACTTCGGTACTTTTACACACATTTACAGTTTCAAAAAGACGTTAATGAGAGATTCCTGAAGAGGAACTACTTAACATATTTGATTTCCTGTAATTTAAGACTCGAATTAAGGAGTAAATCGGTGTCATGATGCAATAGGCACCTATGACAACTTTAGTTATTCATATCACCTAAAGTAAAAATATATCTATAAAGATACCTAGTCACGAACTACACTGATGGCCATGTCAGACATTATATATGTATGTTTATAACTAGATTTCTACCTACCGAGCTAAATTATTTTTTGTTACAAAATATTATAAATAAATATTTTTTTCAAACATGCTTGGAAATTTGAGCATTATTTTGACAACCTTCTTCGAGATAAATCGATATTGCTGTACTGACCAAATACACACGAGCAGCGGCCGGCAAAAAATGTATGAAAATCCATATCTGTCAAGTTTTAGCGGCCAAATAAATATATATGTAAATTCATATCTGTCATGTATTTTAAAAAATGGAACTATTTGTTACTTCAAAAAATAGCCACTGAGGAGACGACTTATCAGAGTTTTATTTAAATTTCGAACTGGCTTGAAAATGAAAGCTGTTTGATAATGAAAAAAAAACAAATGAACCCTGTAGCACGTGAAAAATGTTGTTCGACTTTTGGCGGGAATCTAAAACGTCATGTTGTGCTCTTGTATTATATTCGATATCTTAGTGTTTTAACGTGTTATATTAGATAATTTTTATGGTGTTTTATGTAATATGATGTGACAGAACAGCTGGGATGTAGTGAATATCATATAAAAGTGCTTGTAAAGCACGTTTTCGTTTTCCATCAAAATTCCTACAACATACCATTAACAGTGTCACCATAGCAGTGTTGATGGCGACAATTCGACTGACTGACAGACAATGACTAACTTGAAGAGATTAAGAACGTGAAGATAATTATAACTCGACACTGGCAAAAATGGCTCGTAAAAGTAGCTGATTGCCAATACATAAAAAGAAGAAGAAGAAGAAGAAATGTTGTTCGTCATATATACAGTTCTACTTAGTACTACTTAGTTTTAGTTGCCGCGCATTATTTGAGAAAAGCACTATAAAAGCCTTAGCCGCAACTAGGAATTGATGGACTTACGACTTACTTTACACGTTCGTCCATCAATTCCTGTTTTGCTGGCCGCTGCAGTAATGTACTATATATATAATATTTATTTATGAGGCTGCTAGAACCAGAGTGGCCTAATTGCATTTTTGCAACCTTTAACCTAGTTGCAATTTCGTAATCTTAAAACGTTAATCTACAAAACCACAGCGGCCGTAAATTGTTTACAAGCTCTTAACAACAGATGGCAGTACATTTTCAGCTTAATATGTACAATACATATCGATTAAATTGAATTTAATTTAATTTTAATTCCCTTCATATTGTAAAACATGGTTCTTGTAGTTAGGTCGCTCTGGTTCTAGCAGCTTCTATTATCACTTAATTTTTGTTTGGGACTAATGCACCACATATTCACACCACTGTAACAGCGGAAAATCTCGACCCACTGCTGCATCCATAAATGATACCGAGGTTTGGCTTTTGGGAAGTTCTACGTAGCGGATAGACGAACCGGGATCAGGCCGCAATCAGCAGAGGTCGCCGTGTGAATGCAACGCCCCAGCAACACTGTTATTTGTTGCAGCGGCGTCGATGAGGACGTTACCCGAAAGGGTAACAGCCTGGATTGACCACCGAGGTCAAGTAATCGTTACGGTAGTGAAAAGTCTAATGACCATAGGCTAAAGCTGACTCGCTTTCAAAGCAGAGCATGCCTACACTGGATTTATCGGTACAAAAGAGATGGTGCTCTATTAAAGAACGAGACATAAGAATCACGTCACTGACGTCATCATAAAAAAAAAATTTAACAATTTACTGAATTATGTTACTCTATCTATGACTTGACCATAATATTTCTTACTCTATGTATTTGATAAGAGTGTTTGCATTTGCGTTCGGCGTTATTTCTATTTTAATATCTATTACTTGTTTTTAAACGTTAGTTTGGTAAGATAATTGTGATTTAACAGTGTTTTCAATCATCAGTGACGAAATTGACGCATTTAGTGTTGTTTTACAGCAACTTATGAGATAAAAACTCCATTGTGAAATTTGGAAGCTTTTGTGTTATCTATTAAGGTGTTAAGAGATAGAGACTCATTATATTTGTGAAATACTGACACATTTTGTTATTTCCTACAAAGGCTGGAAAGTAAACTATAAAGTGTGTAAAATTGTGGTATGACTTCAAGTAAATATCGTACAGAGAATGTCTGACATCTTGTTTTATTTAACTATTGTAAATCCCTTTACAAAGTATTTTCGTTTGTTGTTTTTGCACAATATTTATATATTCAAATATAGGTATATACCTCAATTGTATTGTGCAAAAACAGCAATCGGAATTTCGATAGCTGATATTCAGCTGTTTTGAAATGAGCGGGATATTTAAAAATATAATTACATTTTTAAATATCCCGCTCTACGAATGTTTTCAATGGATTAAACTGGAGCGCTAGTGTGCACCGTGTAAGCAATTCTAAAGTATGAAGTTGTCATTCTCTCTGAGTATATTGTTCTGTGCTAATGACGATGGGGAGAGCATACGGTAGGTTATGCGGACGAGTCGCCCTTCCGTCGTGCGTCGCCCCAAACGGATTGGTTGGGCGAAGTACGTCTAAACCATAGCCTGCCAAAGAAAAGAAATCCTGCGTAACGAATTTTCATATCTTGGGACCCGCACAATAATAATAAAATAAACAGGAATTGGCAAATTACACTTCCCAAATCAAAGGAGACATGAAGCAAAATTGCCTAAATTCCAATAAATAAGAGGTTGTATGACTAGGAGAAGCGCATGATCAGTACGGAACCATTAGTTAATATAGTATGACAAAGCTTAAGGGGGCTGTATAAGTCTTAAAATTGATTGTCGTAGTAAGTATGACAGAAACGCGGGAACGCACGGTTATTTTTTCCAATGCCGCAAGGTCTTCATCATATTAGTACCTACATAGTTTACTACTCCATAAGTGACTTGCAGACTCTAAAATAATGTCGCCTTCATTACGCCATAGACTGCATTATCGCGTCAATGTGGAAGTGCCTATCCTTACTGATAACGTTATCAAAACATAATTGATAACCATCATTGTATACATTGCATTGCACCATCGCACGAGATATGCATTTAAATTATTTTTAATGCCAAATACTGAAGGCTAACAAGTTACTAAGTGCGTACAAGTATTATCGTAACTAGGTAGGTATATAACTTAGTATTTTAAGAAAAACACTTATACTCTCATTTTATGTGAATGTACAAATAAAATTATAAATAAATAAAAACACAAGTAACTACAAGAAGGCCCATTCAATAGGTACTAAAAATATTATTACATTAAAAATAATACGTTCGTAATATAACTCACCTATTAGGTATATTCTTCCTTAGTGCAAGAGGATAGCAGGACTAAAAATTTTTAAACACACGTTTTAGGTATAATACAACAGAAACCATTGTTATGCATATCATGAGTCATTGTAGAGAATTATTTTTGTATCGAATAGGTATGTATGTACTCAAATTTGCCGCAAATTATGTCATCTAATATTTTACACAATTCCCATACCTTTTAAAGTTTTTACAAATATTATTTTATTATTAATTTTTAACAGTGAACTGTAATAAATATTCCTTAAATATAAATAAACTTTGTTATAACACCAAACACAAGTAAATCACAACTTAAACTAAACTTTATAACTTAGGTTTAACAGGACCACTGTTGTATTAACCTTGCAATTTATATTCATGACATGTGGGTTGAATCTTTGTTATATCTGTAGCCAAAATTGTCTACTTGAAACAGTTGGAAATTTGCTATTGCTATCTTTATAAAATAACCTTAAAACGATACTTTTCTTCTGTAAGATAATCTGTATTAAAACTTTAGTATTAGAAGTTTTAAAAGCAATATACAATACAATACACTGACGTAAACTAAGCCTTTGTGCCTTGGAATAAAGTCTAAAGTTATATTCACTGAACAATATTTTCTGAGGCTCGTTAAATACGTTCCGTTGTACACTGCATAACTGACACATACATATATTATATTAAATTATTTTTTATTTATTATAGCTTATAGAAGTAGGGAATCTGTAAATAATACACATTTCTTTCGTAATTTATACGTTGCTAATTTGCCTAGTTTAGATATCATAACCTAAAAGGAATACAGTTTATTAGACCGTAAGTATCTTGGTTGCTTTGATAATTCAATAGTTTGCTGAAAAAACCATTATTACAGTTGAATGTAGATGACGCCCTTAGGCCCTACGGGTTGAGAGCCCTCAGCGCTCACCCACAGTCCGGGTAAAGTTGTCATAGCCATCTGAGGCTAACAACTAAGACACACAAAAAAAAAAAAAAAATGACGCCCTTAGGCCCCTTAGTGATTGTAGTGATTGTGATAGGAAGCTGTTTGTTAAATATTCCGATTTGTATTGTTAAATCCATTCCAAAAGTACATAGGTATTTACCACTCCAACTCGACTTAAAAGTGATCTTCGTCAGTGGAATACCTACAATAATATGGAGAAAAGGGCTAATTTGTTTTATAGATAACTGAGCACATACTTTAAACGATTGAAGCTTGAATTCTTTTATAAAATTTCTTTAAGTTGCCATTGCTCTATCATTTATATTTATATACGTTAGATAGATAGATAGCATATCAGATGTCCACCTTCTTTGCCAATTGCAAGCACCTAATAACTGTGTAAGTACACCTGAAAATCATAGTCATGAATTCTGATACTGCAAATATGAATACACAAATATGAACACGCACATGTATATTTTAGTGAAATCATTATTAGTAAGAAAGAAAAATATCTTATTGAAACATTGATTATGTAATTTTTAGGATATATGAAAAAAAAAATGATGAAATTAACAGATGTACTTATATTATTAGTCTCTAAAGAGCAAACAACTCAGTAGTGTGTTACGAGTCGATTACTTAACCAAGCTCTAACGCTTGTCTTCGGCTTCGAACAACGAGTATCTACCATACAATGAAAAAACAATGGCCCTAACCCAACTTTGTAACGTAGTTTAGCAAAAGCTATGGAAAACATGATTTTGTATAAATAAGATATGACCCCTAACCGAGTAAGTAAATGAATAGCGTAGCGGTCTGTCTGTTGAAGGTACTATAAAATTGCTTTAATCTGTTAAATGCCTTCATTAATTAAATAAATCTGTGTATTTGTATTCATTAAGTTACCCTTATATTTGAATTATACATATGCAATGGTACAGTTTGACTTTTTACGTTTACACGGTAAGCGTCCAGGGGCTCAAGTCAACATTTGAGCTTAATCAATGAACGTCAGAATGAACTGTCAGTCACATGTGAAATCTGTTTTATTCAGTCTAATTATACCATTGTATAAGTAATATTTAAATTAAAGTGCAACATAATAAATCCCCAGCAGCACGCTGACCCACATTCCTTCAGTGATCCTCACCTATTACAGCAGGAAAGATTGGTAGACATTGTATTTTTAGCCCGACACCAAGCACGACCTCTTTGATTTTCTTTGACACAGGCTTGGTCGATAACATAATTCCCTTGCAAATCGATTACTATCTTATCCATTAAACATTTTACACACACTTTACAATTAACTTTAATCGATCAAGTGACCTTCTTTATTTAATAGCCTTAAAGAATAAAGGAATATTTTGTAATTGATATTTAGTTTGGATGAAGATAGACTTTATTCAAGATTAACAACTATTTAGAATACTTTAATATAAAATTAATTAAGATTAACAACTATTTAGAATACTTTAATAAATTTGTAAAGAAATAATAAAATCCTTAATTAAATTAAAAGTAACTTTATGAAAACCTAATATTATCGAAAGGTTTTATTTTCTAGAATTATTACTTTAAAGTCTAAAATACACCAATGTGAGTGCTGTAATATTAAATAAAATTCTCTAATGCTATATATCTATTACCTCATTTGTGTGGCATTTCTTTATGTAAGCTAAATATGTATTATTTATATACATATCTACTATTACTTAAAGGCATAAAAGCGGTTGTGTTCAAATAAGAAAAGCAATAAAAAAGACAACACTGTGATTTTTCGTCTGTCTGCGTGTGCGTTTGGAGTAGAAATTGTTTTAGCCTGATATTCAAGATTAAAAATATAGTGCTCGAAAAGTTTGCCTCTCTTGTTTAGAGGCGAAACACGTGTCGAATCTTTATTCGAAGTTCTGCGGCAAATTGCTTGTTGAAGTTCTGGAGGTGGTGCTCATCACAGGAGTAAGATTTCCTTATATTCTATTCCACCTTGATCCCATCCCGTATTCCTTCCTTTCCTGAGGTGTACGGTATATTGATTACCCGTGGGAAAGTAGTGAGTCTTCCTTCCTCTACTCCATTTTATAATAATGAAATGCCGCCATGTATCGCTTAATTCAATCAATTATAGAAATTATCTCTTAAGGAATATGCTAATGCCCCCATCAATTCCTTCCTCTGAGACTTCGTCTGTGTAGATCTCTAAGAGTTTTGGTGGACACATGAAAGCGCAACGGTGTGGTTTTGTATTACATTTAATATCTTGGTGTTTTAACTTGTCATGTTAAATAGTTTTGGTAATATTTTATCACATCGTCTTTGTATGCGACCACACCACTGTAAACACTTTTCTTTAATTTTATCTATAATAGGGGCAACTCAGAAACTTCCTCTTATACTCATTTCGGATTTTGTCCAGCAGCGTGACACTCACTGCTGACCAACGTCACATGCACATTTCTGTACAATGTAATTTGTACAGGTGTCGTATGTTAGGTTCGCCTAACATTCTGAACCGCATAAAACAGCAGGTCTAATGGCTGTCTTGTACAGTTGTTCTTTACACCTAAGAGAAATTTTCCTATCATATACTACGCCTATGAGTTGTCTTCACTTGAATTGGCCGTATAGACATTGTTCTCTTTGCCTTAACGAACGAAAAAAATAGAACCAAAGTATTATTTTTACTTTGGTTCTATTTTTTTCGTTCGTTATAATAAAAAGTGAAGAAGAGGTCACAAAATTACCAGCGGAAGTACACTGGAATAAAGAGTTGAGCTTAAAAGATCACAAGGAACTTACAGATACCAAAACCACGAGGTTGTGATTTCACTTCTATTAGCACTGCCATCATCGAATACTGAGGTGGAAGGATTATTAAGTATAATAAAAAATGTAAAACTTATTAAGGAAATGGGCTTCACAGTGAAACCCTCAACGGTTTGTTGCATACCAAACTACGAGTAGGTATGACAGGCTCGATTTTAGAACCCAACAGACAAATATTGAATGCAGCTCAAAAACTTAAGCCCAGTGCTTCAGCTTCAGCATCACATTGTTCACCATCTACTTCTCCCACAGATTAAAATGCATTCTTCTTATGATTAATTGTTTACTACCTCTCAATTAATAATTGACGAAAATTAAAATAAATATTCAAACCATCAAGTTTTGTTTTATTTTGAACTCATTTAAATTTTGCGCCCTAAATCAAGGATTTTCAGAGAATAATTAAGGTATTTAGAGCAATTAATAGAAAAATCTAGGGTAAAACTGAAGTCTGATAGTGGAAACACTGCACTTAGTTGACATAAAAAAATAGTTTTATACACGACACTGGCAAAAGTTGCTGATTGCTACTATATCGGCAGCATAGATCATCGGCAGATTGCCATAATAAAAAAAAACCGCTCGTCACCGTATTTCTCATGTAATCTTAGAGTCATATTCACCGGCCCTTTACATATTATTTCGTACCGTTCAATCTCCTTCGTTTGACGGCCTACGAACGAGTCTTACGGGACATTGGCGAAGTTGCGGTTAATCGCTAACAGAAGCCATTCATCAAGAAGACATAAAAAAATGCGATTTTATAAAGGTTTAGTAGTTTTAAAAAAATAATTCATTCCATATTATAGTTTTTAGGATATTCCAACTTAGCAACATGTTCGAAAATTCAAAAGCCAACAACAAAATTTAACTCGTTCATTTTCTTAGAATTTAGTTTCCTAACGCTGTAGGAGTAACCGTTAAGATTAACAGTTACTCCTATATATAATTGAGTTATTAGCGAAATCTTGTGCAGAAGCCTTTCATAAAGAAGAAGAAAAAGAAGAATTCTTCATTTGTGTACATTTTAGCAGAATAATAATAGAACTGAAAATAGTCATCAGCCAGATATTTCAGTTTCAGAGAAGCTAATAAAAGATAGTATTATGAATTATACTATTATATTAATCAAAATTCTATGCAGTGTGACTTTCACGATATTTATTTTTTATGGTCGTTCAAGTATTACGTAAGCAGATTATTATATTTATTAATCACCCTTCCCCCTTGTCAGTAAAAGTAAGCAAAGCTCTTAATTAAGTAAACATGCATTTTTCTTTTAATATATTGTTTTTTTAATGATCTATGAGCAGTAGTTATAATTCTATAAATAAGAAAATAGATTTAGTATAGCGGACTTTAACGCACATAATATTTATTTAAACAAACTTTATTGATATGGTATTCAACATAAAATAAAGTACAATAATAATAAAATAAATATAATCATAAGTAACATCACCAACAAAATAAACTTAGAGCAACTTAGACGAACAAAACAAACTTAAAGGGTAACACAAATGTTAACTTGATTTGCTTTACTTACAGCACACCAAATCGTCAATCGTACTAATATGAAACAATAGTTTGACGAAAGAAATTTAGACATGTGAATAGTGCTCGGTAATTTCTCTACTCTCGGTTCTAAGGTATTAATCAAGTAGCGAAATGTATTCAAATCCCTGAAAATGCATAGATAATGTCACCATCTAGATCCCGTCATCCCCCTATGTCATCAAAAATAAGCAAATTAGAGACCCCCTCCCCCATTCCCCTATAGTGCTTATGTAATACTTCACCGGCCCCCTTAAGGAAAGGAGAAAATTATTTTAAAATATCATAGGTTTAAAACCTATGATATTTAATTGTCCTATGATGATACGATATGAACCTATGATATTTAATAGTCAGTATTTAAATTGCTTTTAAATGCCCTCTCTGGTGTTCAAGGTTCACACATAAACAAACAAACAATTTTAATATTTTACTTAAATTAAATATTTATGTTGTTTCAGTTCTAATATATAGAGCATTTTTATGGATATGATTTGGGATTTAACTATTTAACTGAAAAAATTTATACCATGGCCTTCTAGAACTACAATTAAAAACAATTAGCCTCAAGCATGTAAATGTAATCTTTCAAATGCATGTTATTATAAATTGTATTGACATACATATAGAAGCATAAAAATGAAAATATAGATGTATTTCTATATTCTATTAACAAAAATAGTTATACTGTGAAATTACTAATTGGTTGTACTCTTTGTGGATTTATTAGCTATGATTCCAAACCTTGCGGTGGGCATACTAGAGTAGAGTAGTAGTAGAGGATTGTGGATTATTATCTTTGTTCGAACCTGAAAATGCAATTCTTGTTGAAGAGAACTTCGCAGCTATCAGAGGTTTAGTTCAAAATAAAAATATATCTGTACTTTTATCTTCTATCCCCAATAGTTTTGGAGTTTAGACTAAAAGCAAAACAGAGGAGGTTCCCTTAGGTGAAGACATAGAATTTTTAAAAAAAAATATAGATTTTATATTTTATAGAAATTACGTATATACCCATGATTGATAAAATACTTCATGTTGTGTGTGCACAAGTTAATGTAGAAAATCCAATAATTAAAACAAAAATGCAGTTATAAAATGTTTTAAATTTAAAACCTTTATTGTTATGGTGTTAAACATTCTTTTTGAACAGATAATAATTAAAACTTCTTAAATAATATTAATAATTGATCTCAAATTTAATATTAATAATATATCTTGCATTAATGTAGATTTATTTGTTTGCTTTAAACAAATGTGTAAAAATCTTTTTAAATACATTATTTTTCATCATTATCATTTAATGACCTAAAAGTATCATATACCTAATCATTTCATTACATAAAAGTAAATCTCATTCAAGACCAGTTAGCTATGTAAATGTAAAAAAAAACAGTAAGAATCATTGCAATACCTGTATAAATTAAGATTTCATTATAATTGAGATTTTCAATCAACTTGCTATATACAGGCTGGAAGTGGACCGCTCCCGAAAACAAAGACAGGTATACCTACTAGTCCTATTTGTAATGACAGGCTAGCTATAGCTTTTTCACTACGCTAGGTCGTTGAACTCTTGAACATATGATCGTGAGTTTTGAATCATCATAATCATCATCATTTCAGCCCATCACCATCCACTGCTGGACGTAGGCCTCCCTCATGATATGCCACAGAGTGCGGTCCCGTGCCGTCTGCATCCATCGACGCCCAGCAACTCTCACCAGGTCGTCTGTCTACCTAGTGGGGGGGGGGTCCCACACCGCGTCGTCCGATACGTGGTCGCCACTCTAGAACCTTTTTTACCCAGCGGTTGTTGGTTCTTCGAACGATGTGGCCTGCCCATTGCCACTTCAGCGTGCTAATTCTTCGTGCTATGTTGGTTACACCCGTTCTTCTGCAAATTTCCGTATTACGGATTCTATCACGCAGAGAAATCCCGAGCATAGCTCGCTCCATAGCACGCTGAGCGACTTTGAGCTTGGTTATGAGGCCTACATTTAGGGACCACGTTTCCGTGACGTAAGTCATCACTGGTAACACACACTGGTCGTAGACCTGTGCTTTCAGACACTGAGGTATGTTGGACGAGAAGATCCTCCTAAGTTTCCCGAATGCTGCCCAGCCGAGTTGGATTCGTCGGCTGACCTCTTTCTCGAAATTGGATCTACCTAACTGAACTGTTTGTCCAAGGTAAACATAATGATCGACAATTTCGAGAATCGCATTGCCAACTAGGACCGGTGCAGGAATGACATGGGCATTTGACATGACTTTCGTCTTGTCCATGTTCATTCGTAACCCCACCAGTTGGGATACTCTGCTGAGATCGTTGAGCATAGTGCCAAGGTCCTCCATGGATTCTGCCATAACGACGATATCGTCTGCAAATCGAAGGTGAGTGATGTATTCGCCGTTAATGTTAATACCGAGTCCGGTCCAGTCTAAGAGCTTGGCGACATCTTCCAGTGCAGTGGTGAACAGTTTCGGAGAGATGACATCTCCCTGTTTCACACCTTTCTGCAACTGGATCAGTTCGTACTCTTATCCCGGATACGGACTGACATTGTGGCGTTCCCGTACAAACACTCCAGCACATCGATATAACGATAGTCGATTTGGCACCGCTGAAGGGACTGCAGCACCGCCCAAGTTTCGACTGAATCAAAGGCTTTCTCATAGTCCACAAACGCTATACACAGAGGCCGATTGTACTCCTCGGTCTTCTGGATAATCTGCCGAAGCGTGAGGATATGGTTTATGGTGCTATAGCCTTTTCAGAAGCCAGCTTGTTAGGGCGAGTTTTGAATAGATTGCGTCTTTTCTCATCCGAGTAAAGTTACGTATTTTTTATGGAATTATCGTTACATGACACTGTCCTAATACGATGGAATGTGAAAAAAACTTAAAATTCGATGTGAAAAAAAAATTTTTTCATTCGTATCGATTTTTTTTCTAGCCTATCATTACAAGTAGGACTAGCAGGGTCACCTTTCTTTTTTTTCGGAAGCGGTCCACTTCCATCCTGTATACAGCCTGTAATGAAAAATTGCCGCTTAAAGTTTTCTCTCTGCAGTTATAAATTGGCCCGCTCGACTGGATTCACAGTCTCCTACCTCCCTTCCCTATCCTCATTCTATTCTATCCAGTTCTGTACCTTAACCTATTAGAATAGGCAGCAACGTATCTGTATTTCTGGTATTGCTAAGCATAATGCTTCAGCTGCAGTTACTGATTACCATTGGGTGGTATGACTTCTTGTCTGTCACTAAAAGTAATAAAAATTAATTTTGGATGCTAATTGGAGCTATAAAATAAATGAGCGAGTAAAAACTTGGAACCTATTGAAGAGTAGACAGTACTTTACGCCGAGACTACGACATGCTCTATTTTTGTTTTTAAATATATTCAGGTGCCCTTGCATTAAGGAAACAATTCTCGTTTTGCGCATTTTATGAACTTAGAACTTTACGAACATGCCGTTAACTGGACACCAATTAAATCCAGACTAGAAACAATAACTCATGCATCGCACAGAATATTTTCCTGCGTGGGAATCGAATCCTGTCATTGGTGCGGTAGATCGGCATTTTAACCACTACGTCATCTATGCAGACAAAGAAGGTTCTATCTAGGGCTCTGGTCCTTTCACACACAGTACCAGGCCTACGTCACTCCATGTACTTACGCGCTATAATTGCCTACCGCCCGGCCAAGCGGTTGCGGGCCGTCTGCGGACCAAATTCAGTGCGGTTTTCACAAACGAACTGGCACTGTGTTTGGATCTATATATTGCACCTGTATATATATTTTTTTTATGTTGTAACAAAACATACTCTTACTCATTCTCTCAAAGGTTTTACCTGAGAATCAGCGCTGTATCACGTTTGTGATGCAGCTTATGCTGAGGTGAGACCTTTTTCGGTATCCTATGTACCGTACCTATTTGAATTTGTCATTATCAATTTGTATTATTTTGAAAGCCGAAATAAATGATTTTCTTTCTTTCTTTCTTTTTTAGTGTACTATATACAGGGTGCAAGTGGACCGCTCCCGAAAACAAAGACAGGTGATCCTACTAGTCCTACTTGTAATGATAGGCTAGAAATAAATCGATTCGGAAGAAAAAAAAATTTTTTTCACAACGAATTTTAAGTTTTTTCACATTCCATCGTATTAGGACCGTACCATGTAACGATAATTCCATAAAAAATACGTAACTATACTCAGATAAGAAAATACGCAATCTATTCTAAACTCACGATCATAATTATGTTCCAGAGAACAACACCGTGGTGAAAAAAAAGTTTTTCATCCGAATCGATTTTTTTCTAGACTATTATTAGAAGTAGGGTTACCTGTCTTTGTTTTCGGGAGCAGTCCACTTCCATCCTGTATACTGTACAGCTGACGTGTATAGGTCATTTTGTATGACAGCTGCCATATGTAACGATTCATGGAGATGGATGGACGAGTGGGGACAAAAGCGATGGATAGACGTGGTATATGGCAATGGACACATGAAGATGGTGGCCACGAATGTAGATGGACTGAAATAGACGATAAAGGATGGCGATGGTAGATGAGGAAGAGAGTACAAGACTGGAAGGGGGAAGAAGTAGACGAGAATGGAAGGGAGAAGAGTTGACGAGAATGGAATACGGAGGAATTAGGTTGATGGGGATGGACGAAGATTGATTACAATAGTTGCACATAGAGGACGATGTAGGACTTGATGGGAATAGATTGAGATTGTAAATAGTAAATGTGTTGAGATTGTAAATGAAAATGTATAGTGATGGATGTATATGGGCAGGAAGGAAAATAAACGGGACGAATAGAGCTTGATGGGATAGTTCGGGAAGGATGAATGAAGCTGGATGGACATGAACAGAGATCGATGGGATGAATGTCTATGGACAGGAATGAATGAGAAAGGATGAATGGAGATTGATAGGGGTAGATGAGGTTGGATGGATGGAAGTATGTATGGATGAAGTGTGTAGGGTGATAATTTTTTACCGTAGACAAGATAATATATTTATTTTAAATTTAGTTGTTTTTTTTAGAGGTGGGTTAATGTCGGGGCGCTCTTCTCGCACCACTCCGTCCGGGGCGACAGAGGGGCGTCCGCACGCATACCCGTAACCCACCCATGAACCTCGTCTACGTCGTTGGACCGGCCACTGGAGCAGCGTGAACTTGTCAGTGGCCGGCCCGACGGAATACCCTCTAAGGGGTAACCTCTCCTTGAGCGACATCAATCCGGGACGGACGTCGGTCCCTCCTCGCGTGGTCAGCCTCTCGGCGGGTGACGGACTAATTCCCCGGTCCAGTCACCCGCGGCCTCGGCTAGGGCGGCATCAGGCGCAGGTAATCGCGCCTACGCCGCCCCAGTCGCCGGCGGCGGTTCGCGTCGTCGAGGAGACGCCCCTTGCGCACGCGCTCCGCCGCCTCCTTCCGCGAGACTACTGCCTCGCAGAAGGCTGCGACCGCGTGCCAGTTCCTGACGCTGTCGAGCATCGCCCTGGCGATGGACGGCAGCGTCAGGTCGGCACCGATGATTGCAACGAGTTCACGGCGCTGCTGTGACCAAGCGGCACAAGCCTCGAGCGTATGCTGCGCCGTATCCTCGTCGCAATCGCAGTGGTGGCAGGACGGTGTACTCTCCCTCCTGACGATCGTGTACAGGTATTTGGCGAAGCATCCATGCCCCGTCAAAACCTGCGCCAGTCGGAAGGAGAGCACTCCGTGCCGCCGTTCCAACCACTGCATCAGCACCGGCCGGAAGGCCTCCACGGTCCGCACACCGAACCGAGACCTCTCCAGCCAGACTGCCCAACGAGCAATGACGTCTCGGCGGGCGTCGACGCGCCAGGCGGTGAGCTCCCTCACTGAGACCACATGCCCTCCGTTTGCGCCCCCGACGCCCGCCGATACAAATCGGCGAGCATTTCCGCCTCCAGGTCCCACGGGGGAATCCCGGCCAACAGGCACGCTGCCTCCATCGCCACCGTGCGGTACCCGCGTACGGCCCTGACCGCCATGGCCCTCTGTGGTCGCCACAGAAGAGCCCTGAGTCGGACGGTCATGGACCCCGCCTACACCGGTGCACCGTATAGGGCCATCGATCGGACTAACCCCGAGTACAGCTTTCGGCACGTATTTTAAATTTAGTTTACGAACACCCGATCGTAAGAGACGACTAAAAGATATAGGTATAACATCAATAACATGATTTAAGACTGAAAAACTAATTACAGCTAATCTAGAAGAAAACGAGAAAGGAGTCTCCGTATATAAAAGACTCATCGACAACGGACCAACTCCCCTACAAAGTTGAAATTATTGTCTTGGTTTCGTGATCTATTTCTATTGAGTATTGTCCCCAAAATAAAATGCTTTCTTGTATGACATAGGTAAAATTTCTTCATGTTGTGTGTTACATGTAAGAATAAAGAGACTTCATAAAATCTTTGTTACTGCACTTGTAGTTTGATAAAGTTAAGTTTTTAAGTAAGTTTTGAAATTACACCTGTACTTGTTGTTTGGAAGAAAACCTGGACTTAACGCTATATACAGGTGGGAGTCGACCGCTCCCAAAAACAAAGACAGGTGACCCTACTAGTCCAACTTGTAATGATAGGCTAGGAAAAAATCGATTTGGATGGGAAAAAAAAATGTATAACTACACTCATTTGCAAAAAAAACGGGCGGTTTTGATTTTCATTCATATTTAAAAAGATACAATACCAAAAAGGTTTCAATCGTTTGTACACGTTACTGGCCGGTTTTAAAAATGCTGTGGTATTTAAAAAAGTACGTTCTAAATTCAATTTTTCATTTGATGTTCATTTTTACAGAAAACCCCTTTTTATCCTACATTTTTGGCGCGAAGTTCCAGAAGTTAACATCGACTTTCATAACTTTTATTCAATTTTTATCGATTAATTTCATATCCTTGACTGTCAAAGCTTTATTTAATGCTGTTTGGCTGTATCAAAAATGGTAGATAAAGTGGTAAAAGCTACCAAAATTATCGCGCTGCTTGAAGAGGGTTGCAGCCAATGTTTCGTGGCTAGGAGGCTAAATGTTAGTCGCTCGACAGTCCAAAGGACCTGGCAGCGATATCAGGAGACTGGTTCCGCCGAGAGAAGGCCTGGTTCTGGAAGAAAACCATGTACCCAACCACGGGATGATCGTTTTCTTGTGAGTCGCGCATTGAGAAATCGCAAATCTTCGTATGTGGATCTTAAGAACAACCTCCAAGAAGTAAGAAATGTGCATATTAGTCTATGGACGGTCAGGAGGAGGCTTCTCGCTGCCAATATACGCAGTCACCGCCCGGCCCGTGGCCCCAAATTACTCCGTGAGCACAGAGTTCACAGGCTTAGGTTCGCTAGAAATTGTGAATCATGGACTCAAGACGATTGGAATAGGGTTTTGTTCTCTGATGAAGCCAGGATATCTCTGTTCGGTGAAGATCGACGTCGGCGAGTGCTAAGAAGACAAGGAGAACGCTTTGCAGAGGCATGTTTCGAAGAAATCACACCTTATGGTGGGGGCTCTGTTATGTTTTGGGCAGGAATAAATTCAATGGATCGTACAGAGTTAGTCTTCAGTGAAAACGGCTCACTGACTGGGCATCGATACATAACGGAAGTTCTAATTTCTCATGCACAACCCGCATTGGCCGCTCTAGGTGAAGACTCGATTTTTATGGACGACAATGCTCGCGCCCACCGATCCCGCGATGTTAATGCGTATGTGCAAGAGGTCGGCATTCGTCGTTTGGATTGGCCAGCTCGAAGTCCCGATCTCAATCCCATAGAGCATGTCTGGGACGTTCTGAAACGGCGTGTGAGATCAGTACACCCGGCTCCGCAGACCATCAGAGAGCTGAAGAATGTGATTACTGCGGAGTGGGAACGTATTCCGCAAGCAAGTATCCGGGATATACTCGCTAGCATGCCCAGACGAATTCAAGCTGTGATTTTAGCTAGAGGGGGTCACACTCGATACTAAACATTTATCTGCTTTTACTTTATTAAAGAAAAACAAACAAAAAAACTTTTTTATTTTTACTTCATGAGCATATGCACTACTAGCGAATATACACTACTAGCGAGGTTTAGCATTATTTCCCATAAATTGTATTTAAATTTTATGAAATACTGATGAAAACGATTATTTTCTTATTAATTTACCAAATTGTGTGGATAAAACTACCTATAATTATCAAACAAAGAAATATTAACATTTGAAATGGTTCATTGCTTAGGTGCCCGTTTTTTTTTGCAAATGGGTGTATTTTTTAGTTTTTCGTCCGAATCGATTTTTTTAAATATTATAATGCATTTTAGTGATTTGTCAGTTGTGTTGTAGTTAACTGCTGAAACTGAAATAAAGTTAAATTATAGAAAAAATGATTTGAATTTTATTTCATTTTTAATAACTTTTACTCCGTGATACATTTAAACGACAAACCATAAGGAAACTTGGTTTTAATCAACTTTAAGAATTACAATTAGCTTGTTAGAAAATCTCCATAGTAATGACATATAAATTATATATAAAACTAAATAGTATTATTGTGCCAGTAGTATAGTAGTAAGGAGTATACATATCATTCACCCCCTCTACATTTTGTTAGCAGATAAGGATTTATGTGACGTAATCGTTTAGATGCCGAGGTGGTTTTCTTGATCTTTCTGACCTTCTTGGTACAGCAACTTCAATCTCAACTGAATTCTCTTGCTGAGACTCGCTGACTGGCTCTAAATTTGATTGTTCAGAAGTGCTTTTATCTGTCAGAACCGGTGAAGTAGAAGTTTCACTATCTATAATATTCTCCTCGTCAGGAAGCGGTGCCAGTTTTCTATTTGAGACTGTAGACTCTCGACCATCGCTATGTCGAATAAATGAGTAATATGGGTTACTCTGTAAAAGTTCTACCTCTTCCACGTACGGATCGTTTTTATTACGCACATTCTTTCTACATAAAATTGGTCCTGGAACTAACCAGGACGGCACAGAGTTTCCGTTCGCGGATCTCCTCGAATAATTGAAAAGCCTTTCATGAGGCGTTTCATTTATGGATGTACATAGAAGTGAACGGATCGAGTGTAGAGCTAAAGGTAAAACATGCTCCCATTTATCTATAGGCAAGTTTCTTGCACGAAGAGCAAGCTGAATAGTCTTCCATAAGGTGCCATTAAGACGTTCGATCTGGCCATTGCCACAAGGATTATATGGCGTAGTCCGACTAGTAGCAACTCCAAGAGGCTTTAGGAACTCACTTAGTTCTACTGACATAAACGCCGTCCCTCGATCACTATGAAGATATAATGGAGTACCAAATATACAGAATAGGTCTTGCAAGCATTTTATTACTGAAGCGGAACTCATGTCTTTGCAGGCATATGCAAAAGGGAATCGACTATATTCATCTATAATTGTTAGTAGATATTTATGAGAACCCGGTAGCGGACCTTTGAAATCAATGTTAAGTCTTTCAAAAGGTGCAATAGCTTTAATTAATTGTCCTTTAGATTGGCAAAATCGTGGTTTTATTTCAGCGCATACCCTGCAAGAAGCTGTCATTGCTTTTACCTCCTCCACAGAATATGGTAAATTCTTAGCACGTATCCAATGGATCATCCTAACAATCCCTGGATGGCATAGATCATTATGTAATTCCCGCAGTTTATCAATATTCATGTGAGCATAAACACGAGATAATGCGTCTGCAACTATATTTTCAGCGCCAGGTCGATATAAAATGTCAAATTTGAAACAGGATAATTCAAGACGCCAGCGCTCTATTTTCTCGTTCTTAATTTTACTACTATGATTGCTGTTGAACATAAATGCCACAGATCGTTGATCAGTGATTAAATTAAAATGTCTACCAATTAGAAAATGTCTCCACTTGCGAACACTTTCAACGATGGCTCCTGCTTCTTTTTCAATAGAAGATTGTCTACGTTCTGAATCTGTAAGTGTTCGCGAAAAAAATGCTACCGGTCGTCCTTTTTGTGATAAGGTAGCTGCTAAAGCGAATTCTGAAGCATCTGTTTCGACAGTAAATATTTCTTGTTAATTATAAAGTTATAGAGCATGTTATATAATATATATAACTTTTATATAATAATTTTATAGTTATCAATTTAATCAACTTTAAAATCAAAATGTCGAAGTCAAATATAGCCGAGGTCGAAAAAATTATCGAAGCGAAATATTCTAATTTATCCCGTTTTTTGCGACCGGAACGATTCGATGTACAACCAGATACAAGTACTGCTGATGCTGAATGGACACACTGGCGGTATACATTTCTTAATTTCTTATCTGAAGATGGCTTGTCTATGACACCAGATTCCACTAAATTAAAGTTGATTAAATTGATACATTTAAACGACAAACCATAAGGAAACTTGGTTTTAATCAACTTTAAGAATTACAATTAGCTTGTTAGAAAATCTCCATAGTAATGACATATAAATTATATATAAAACTATAATAGTATTATTGTGCCAGTAGTATAGTAGTAAGGAGTATACATATCACTCCGCAACTTCGTCGCAAAGATATCATTGATGACGTCGCTGTTGAATATGATTTTCATTATTTGTGTTGTAAGCTGAAAAAAAATAACACAGTTAAATTAACCCTCTGTTAAGGTTGTAACCCTTAGGGAAGATTATATCTTCTGAGAGGCTGATAATTAGAGTATTCCTTTTTATTAAGGCTGTTCATCGGTAAAGTAAGACGCTGTCTAGTACCTTCTTCTTCTTCTTCTCCCTTAATCGCCGGCGGCCCGACAAGAAACTACTCTGCCGGCCTCTCTGCGGTTAGCGGTTAAATCCCCGATCCGTCCACGTGCGGCCTCCGCTAGGGTGGTATCAGGCGCAGGTACCAGCGCATACGTCGCCCCACGCACTGGCGGCGGACTGTGTGAGTGTGGAGAATCTTCTCTCTGACACGCTCCGCCGCCTTCTGCGTGACGATTGCCTCACCAAAGGCGGTGACTGTGTTCCAGTTCCTGATGCTGTCAAATATAGCCTGTGTAATGATCGGCAGTGTCATATTGGCACCGACGATTACAACCAGTTCTTGGCGCTGCTCTACAAAGGCCACGCACACCTCGAGCGTGTGATAAATAAATATAAATTTAGTCTTTTTTAAAGTCAAAATAAAAAAAATCCTTTTTGATTTTAGTCTGTCTTTTTCATAATCTTCAAAACGCTTGCACTGATTTTAACGTGGCGGATAAATAACGTGACTTGTTTTATTTGATACCAGTAATCGCTGCTGGGTTTTAATTCCCACATGGTGAATTGAAAGAAAAACGTTTGTGTTTATGTAGGTATTTATAAGTGGTGACAGTTCTCTGTCTACAGCCGCGGGCCGTTCCGCCCGGGGTAGTACCACACTCTCGCAGAAGTTTGACGTCTGAGTAATGGCAATGTGCTATTGCGCTTTGTTCGGTGAGCGAGAGAGCCGGAAGCCCAATATCCATCCAGGTTTGGGGTTTGTATTGGTAGGCAGCGCCCTAAGCTATACCCTTGGTATTGCAAAGTCCATGGGCAGCAGTAAGACTTACCATCAGGGGTGTGCTGCTTCATCGTTTGCCACCATAAGCAATAAAAAAATTGTAGAAGTAGTTTATTAGTAGTATATAAAATTCAAATTAAAAATGCTGAAGGTACATGACATTTATACGTCAGTTGTCTAGTACCCTTATAGGTGCAAAGACCTGCTTAGCTTGGTTCTAGACAGCGGGGTTTGGTTGTCAATAAATATTTATTTATTTTATTTAAAATTGTTATATAATTATTCATAGATAGATAAACCAGTTTATTCAGATAGGCAGATAGGTACTCGTGTGAGCAATATCATGTCTTAGTTTATCTGTCTAATTTAAAATGATACCGCCGAGTTATCGTCCTCGCCTCTTCCTATCAGGCACCATTATCACCGCCAAGACAATTATCGTCAATAATACCAACTTTTTCCAAAGATGGCCCTGGACTCTGGCCAGAAGTTTTAAGTGCTACTTTGATGAGTATTTAATAGAAAATCCGATTAAGCAGTATAATTGCCAGCGTGACTCTTCGGGGCGAAAATTTTTCTAAAAGGCATTTAGGAAATGGTGAAAAGTAACACAGAGAGTGACTGCTGTATTCTGTATCCAAAAAATGTCGTTTAATGCTTCTGTTGCTACTGCTTCAAGCTATTTGAATCAAAACTTAAAAATTAATTCTGCGAGGGAGTTAGTGATTAACAACATCTGGCTTTGCATCGCAGCAGACATGATAAATGTTCTGCCCATTTGCAGAATTTGTATCACGCTCTTAAAAACAAAAACACTATTGATAGTATTCAACAAAAGCTTTTAGAGGTTGAAAATATACCTGACGGTATAAGTGTCACTGCCGCCCATGGATCCTTGCAAAACCAAAGGTAAAGCTAGGCCGCTGCCCACCAATACAAAAGCAAACCCACCCCACTTGGGCTTCCGGCTCTTTCGCCCACCGAACGAAGCGCAATAGCACATAGCCATTACTCAGACGTCGACCTTCTGCGAGGGTGTGGTACTACCACGGGCGGATCGGCCCGCGGTTGTAGACAGAATTGTCCACAGTGTGGTCCTGGGGGGGCACACTTAAAACATTACTTATTTTTACTGACCGTCGCGCCGCCTACAGATTGTTTGTACAAACTTAACTGCTGCCATTTTGTTCTGTATGTCAAACGTTTGACAACTGAGAATTATTATTTTTTGTTCCTAGCGTAGGTACTTATTGTCATCAATCTATTTACGGTTATTGATGTACTTTCTGAAAATTATCTCAATTTTCATTGTTAAGCTGATATTATTATTGCTTCGTTATCAGCTGATATGTTTTTTTTTATATTTCAGGGTAGCTTTCATAGTAAAAGAAAATTCTATATAATTACACATACTACATGTGTATGTGTACTGATATGTATATATATCACTTCAACTTTAGTTCACCGTGTAAACTCTGGGTAGCAGCACCTTCCATACATGCATATTTTATCATGGAGTTGCCACTCTTTTTCAGTTTAATAACTTTACTCTTTGGTGTGGTCCTACCACTATTAATTTATTTTCGTGGCTAAAGCCAAAAAATATACGACTATAACAATGGTAATTTTTAAAATGTATTGAAATGTTAGTAGCTTTAGATGATGCCGGGCGGGCCACCGAAGTCAAAGATCGGGTACCGGTGGCCCGCTCGCACGGCGAAGAGAGGAGTTTGCAGGGTGGGTTCATGGGGTTGCGTGCCGCCTCTTCTGTCGCCCCGGACGTTCTTGTCGGAGCGCGACCACATCCATGGTCCACCTTGCGGGAAAAAAAAGAATTAAAAAAAAAAAGTAGCTATAGATGCTTTACTGAATAAAAAAGATTTTGATAACAACTAGAATCATGAGGAAAATTAAAAATTTGATGAAATTGTAAATGATGCCATGAAAATTGCTGAAAAATTAGATGTCGAGGCTGAATTTTAAATTTCAACTTTGTTTTTGATTTTGCCTATTTAGAAAAATGTTATCTAGGTAGGTATATAAAACTGTAGAGCATTAACAAAACCTGAAAAATGATTGTCACAAGTGGGATTCGAACCCACATCTATTAGAAATCCGTTCCAATCCTGCTTACACACCGTGAACTATTGTAGGACATTCAATTCTCGCATCGTATTATATTTTCGCCTTTAAGGAGACGTGTGCCATCTACCCGATATTGTTTACACATTGCACAGACTTAATACTCAAATTTTACAGTTAGAATTGTATTAAACGATAACACAACCTTGTGGTGTAAGTGGCAGCACGATTGGAACGGATTTGCAATAGGGGGATTTGCAATAGGGTTCGAATCCCACTTGTGACAATCATTTTTCGCTCGTAATTCGGTTTTTATAAATAATCAAGCATATCAAATGCTAAATTTCAGTAATTTGTAGAACATTTCTTTCGGTCAAAATTAACAAAAAAAAATGTTGTAAAATGAAAATTCGTGAAAAAAAAAGAAGCGCTCCATAGGTTTCGCACACAGGCGCCATAGGGGGTCGGCGCGGCCCTGTACGCAGGTACTTGCTGAAGCAATAACGCCCGTCAAGATCTGCAGCAGTCTGAAAGAGAGGACCTCGTGCCACCGACACAAATACTTCATTAGCACCGGCCGGAGATCTTCACCGAGCTAGCAGTTCGACGTTTTTTTAAAGCTTATATTTTAGAAAATAAATAGTACCTAGGTATATCTTGACAATAATACTTTGAAATAATTATGCTATTATGTAAACGGCAACGGTAAATAAGTACCTAATAGACTTACTAGATGGCGATACGATTCCTTTTTTGTCCAAATTCGCTTAGTTTTCAGAAAAGCCAAATAAATAAATACAAATAATATAAAAGAATTTTCGTATGGTGACGGAGTAAGAATAGAATTTACGACTCCCTTAGTTGCCGATGGCTTTTGTAGAAGACGACTAAGGGATAAAGGTAATATCCATATTATATCTATGCAAAAGAAGGACAACTCTAAATAAAATCCTACACCTACCAACTTGTCTGACCAGCGAGGTATGATAGGTCGATTTCCCTCCCTGAGCTCAGTAGTGGAACGTATAAGAGCTGAGATAGAATATGAAGGAAATAAATACAAAATAGGATCTAAAGCCGTGATAGGTATAGGGCTATAGGGTACAAATATTACAAAAACCTAACTCATCTAAATTTAAAAGATAGTCTCACCTTTTGCAAAATAGCAGGTACCTATTTTAACAGAATATACACAAATTGAACTGTGATCAGTGCCGGATTAACCCAGCGCGGAGCCTGTAGCAAATTCTGTCAAGGGGCCCTTAACTTGTTTTTGGTTCTCAATTTAAGGTTATAAAACAAAACTGTTGCCTACAAATGAACTTTTCTAGATTTAATTTAGTCAAATTTAGAGATAACACTTTCAATGTTGATTTCTTTAAGCAAATCATGTTCTACTTATATATTCATCAAAGTGAGATTAAGACGTTGCTCTCCGATCTCTACTGGCGGGTTTCTTTAGTACGCGACAAGGGTGGCTTCCAATCGTTCAGCAAGTTAGCTACCTGTCACGAGGACGCCCGCTGAGACGTCAATGCCCGTTGGGTTACGCGGCTGGAGTGGCCTCGATACGGTGTTCGTACCGTTGAGGTCGTCCAAGGAGGAGGCTCCTTCTGTGAGGCAGTCATCTCGCAGAAGGTGGCGGCGGAACGCGTCCAGGAGGATTCCCTTCATGCGGACTCGGGCCGCCTCAGGCGGCACAGGCGCGAATATTTGCGCCTGATGCCGCCCTAGCCAAAACATCGGGTGATCGAACCGGGGACTAGTTCGGTCACCCGAAGTGAGGCCGTCGCGTGAGGACGACGAAAGAGAGAAACCCGTAAAGGTAAACGGCCGGGCGGGCCACCGAAGACAACACCAGACCGATTTGGCGGGGCGTGACCACTCAATAGCCCACCGCAAAAAAAAAGGCTCGTCGCCCCTTCGAGTATCCTGCCCCGGGCTGTGACGAGCGTGTCGTCAGTACAGCATATCAAGCCCAGTCCAGGGGGAAAACTCCCTCTTAACGCCCAGTCGTAACCGATGTCCTACGGAGTCGGCCCCAGAACCGACTTCTGTAGAACACCGCATGTCATGGGCGTCCGCACAATGTCCCCTGCGGGACTCGCGCAGAGTACGCTGCGCCCCTCTAAATAATCTGCCACCAGCCGCCTCAGGTACAAGGGCACCCCGTGACAGCGAAGTGCCTATCTGATACAGCTGAATGGCAGACTATTGAATGCGTTGGCGATGTCCAAAGACACCGCCAACAGCACTCCTCCGCGGGCAACAGCCACCGCAGCGGTCTGCCTCGGGCGCAGCATAGCCCCGATGGTCGAACGCCCCCTTCAAAAGTCGAGAGTCAGCAAGTCGTGAGCGTCCGACAGCTCGGGCTCCACCTCACCTAGGTGCCGGTCAATGCGGGCAGCGAGGATACGCTCCAGCAGCTTGCCCACATCGTCCAGCAGCACTATGAGCCTGTAGGCTGACGGCAAATCCGGAGGCCGTGCCGGCTTTGGCAGGATAACCAACCTCTCCTCCTTCCAGCACTCAAGGAATTATCCAGTCACCAAACAGGCATTGTACAGTCGTCTGAGGCATGGTTCTAGGTGCTCGAGGCGCAACGTCAACACCCGGACGGGTATTCCGTCCGGGCCGGGAGCCGTGGTGGCGAAATGAATCCTCGCCACAGCCGCCCCCATTTTCGACTCCGTCACGGACGGAACACTATCGTCTGACCTAGCGAAACCATGACCGGGACGTGTGTTCCGGCTGCCACGGAAAAAGTTCCTCGACCACTCTGCGGAGGAGGTCGGGCTGGAGGGTCTCAGTGAGGGAGAGGCCCTAGGCGCGAAGCTTGTTCAGCAATGTGCGATACGAGCGACCCCAGGAGTCATTGACCACACTTGAGGTTTTTTCAAAATCTCTTCAGTTGTAAGAGGTTTAAGCTGTCGTAATATGTTCTCTAAAAACAATAATAATTTTACGTTATGCTTTCATACATTTAGTTAATTGATAGGCTTACAAATGTATCAAATCTGTTAATTAATTAATCTCCTATCTAAAGATATAGGTACCGTAATTTGGTCCTACTTTGCTCCTGTATGGGTAATTATGCTCCAATTCTGTAAAATGTTTTCGCCTATTCTACGTTGAAAATTTTGCAAAAATTCATTGAATTGTGAACGCATCCGTAACATTTAACGTTTAAATAACAACTCTCAATTGTCAAACTTTTCATACGCCATTTCTTTTTAATGATAGAAACAACCAAAGAGTAAAGTTATTAAACTGAAAAAGAGTGGCAACTCCATGATAAAATATGCATGTATGGAAGGTGCTGCTACCCAGAGTTTACGTGGTGAACTAAAGTTGAAGTGATATATATATATACATATCTACATGTGTATGTGTAATTATATAGAATTTTCTTTTACTATGAAAGCTACCCTGAAATATAAAAAAAACATATCAGCTGATAACGAAGCAATAATAATATCAGCTTAACAATGAAAATTGAGATAATTTTCAGAAAGTACATCAATAATCGTAAATAGATTGATGACAATAAGTACCTACGCTAGGAAAAAAAATAACAATTCTCAGTTGTCAAACGTTTGACATACAGGACAAAATGGCAGCAGTTAAGTTTGTGCAAACAATCTGTAGGCGGCGCGACGGTCAGTAAAAATAAGTAATGTTTTAAGTGTGCCCCCCCAGGAAACAACTTTCGTGAGAGGTCAAAATTTTATATTTTTTTGGTGCCGAAAAAGTCACTTCCATCTCGAAAATAGCACAGCGGATTATCGTAAATATGTTTTAACGTGATTATTTATGTAATCAGATATGCGATTAAATGAAATGCGAAAAATACTTTTTTTTTATTTTTACCCATATCTCATCAATTTATATCATCAATACTCACAGAACATATCATAACTGGAGCAGAGTTTGAGTTAGGGAAGTATTAACTTGCTCCAATAGCTTTAACAATGGAGATTACGTAAAAACTATTTCTAGGAGCAAAGATATCCAACAACACGGGTAACTTTACTCCTTATTTTTTTTCAAAAATAAATTAATAATATACTTCATAATATCCATTTACCTATAAATACATGTCAAATAAGCTTTATTTCTTTATAATAATTCATCAAGTAAATTGTATAGTTCATTGTTTTAAAAATATTTACTATTTTCAAAATTTGGAGCAAAGTAGGACCAAATTACGGTACTTTTATACCATATTAATGTAAGATGATCCACATGATTAATTTGAGATAAAATTTAACGTGACGAAATCTAAATTTAGATTTTCAGTTGAAAGGGAAGCATATGGCGCTTAAGGAATGCAAATATTTATACACTTTTAAATTGGAAGATTTTTTTATGGTCAGACAGCCGCAGTTGGAGTGCGGGGCCTGTAGCATTTACTACTCTTGCTACGTAGCTAATCCGGCACTGACTGTGATCAGCACGTTTCAAACAAAATAACGCTTCAGCTTTGCGATTCTTACATCTTTCTGTCTGATGAGCCATCCGGCACCCCATAAAGGGGGAAGAAATGATACAAAATTCATTAGAATTCTCTTAACTGTTAGCGCTATCTATTAGCGTTCTGTTGAACTAAAATAGAATTTATTTTTAAACGAATAAATATAGATAGCGCTTAGCTTTTTGTATTGGCTATCAGCTACTAATACGAGGCCCTTGTTATTAATATAAAGTTACAATTTTCTTTGTAAATTATCAGATAGTTCACATGTTTAATTTCTTCCAATTTATTTATGACGAATAAACATAACTTTATAAGAAATTTTTTATTCCTCTTATATACGTCCTTTTTTTTGTATTGGCAATCAGCTACTATTATGTATGACGCCTTTGTTGCTAGAATAGTTGTTTATAGTATAAAGATAATTTATTTTTTCAAATTATCACATCATCTTTAATTTCGTTCAAATAGTAATTGACTGTTAGTCAAATCGTAACGACGAACGAAAGTACCAAAATATCCACACTGTTAATGAGCACACTATTAAAGATATTTAAGACTTTTGGTGGAAATAGAAAGTAGAAACATTTATAAAGCACTGTTATACTGTTTTATATATCATATTCACTACAGTCCAAAAGTTGCTTACGCACCACGTCACGTAAAATTCCACCCATATTATTTAATATAACATGTCAAAACACCGAGACATTGAATATAATACAAAACTACCGTTTTATGCTTTCACGTGTCCGCCAATAATCCTCCCATCCGTCTTCCGTTATTACTACTAGGTATGCGTCCGATATATCAAAACGAATCTGAAATCGGATTTCAGTCAGAAATCGTATCGTATCGATATTCAACACTATACAAACTGATTTTAGAAAACGTATTTCGGCAAAAACTAAATCAACGCGACATATCAAAACAAAACGACGAAAACGCAAACTAATAATAAATCTAATCATCGCGCAATCGTTTTCTATTGCTAGTTTTGCAAACCAAACCAATATTTGGAAACTTACTACCTAACTCTTTCACTCCGCTAAACAATCGCTTAGTTAGAATGAGAGAAAGCGAATTTCATTAAAATTCGCCTCCTTTCATTCTATCGTTTAGTCCAGTGAAAGAGATGAAGCGAATTGTCATCAGTTTTGGATTTTGGCGGTTTCTACGAAACTAAGAATGGCAGATTGAAACGAAACAGAATTACAAGAGACAGGGAATAAGATCTATATTAGAATGCAACTACTTCCATGATAATATTACACAATACTTAATGATAGTAGTTTAAGTTTTATGTTCGTTAAATAGAATTTTGAATTATTGGACAGTTTTTGCACACTTGACCTTGGTGACACGTGCTGTGTGCGCGTAATGTTATTTTTGTGATCTCGTGAACTATATAATTAGCAGAGATGCGATTTATTTGAAATACTTCTATTTAAAATGCAAATACAAAATGCAAAATACCTATTTTGTATTTTGCATTTAAATGCTTTTTAGTAAAAAGCATTTTGTATTTTATTTGAAATACCTTTCGAGATGTATTTAGCATTTTTAATGTTCATTTCAAAATGCAAAATACTTTGTGATTAAGTTTAGCCAACATTACCAGTCAAACAAAATGAAATGAACGAATGACGCTTGTATTGCCGAATTTGACAGATAGAGACATCTGCTAGCCATGCGCGTCCTTTTTTATTTCAAATCAAATCAAATCATTTATTATGCATAAGCCCTAAAAGGGCACTTACATATTGTCAATATTACATTTTTTTTTTTAAAATTAATCTACCACCGGATCGGAAAGCCGCCACAAACTGAGAAGATCCGGTAAGAAACTCAGTGGGCTCGTCATTTTTTTTTTAAATTATATGTTTTCTAATATTATTGGATACATGTTTAATCCCCATTAGCTCCAGTGAGATGCCCTTCGAGTAAAGATTTATTTTTTAAAATTTAAATACACCATTAACAAAAAACACAAAAAAGAACAGAAATGGTTGGACCAGATTCCACAAGCGGCACTCGATCACGAGTTAACTACTAAAGCAGCCATCACGCCCCTCAACCACATTCGAGGGAAGGGAGAGACCCGCTCACGTAGCTACCGCAGGCAGAGACCTTTTTAGTAAGCATGACCACACAATCACAATCAATCACACAAATTACAATCAAATCGCTCAATTAAATCAATAAATAACTCGTTAGGCAAAACACGCTACACTGTACAATTTGTGACAATGATAAATATACAGAGTTCAGACAACAGTGAGGATCAGCACTAAAACAACGTAAAAGTTAAAATTATATAAAGTAATTGCTGAGAGAGGAGCAACTCATAACCATTCCGTATTATCATTTAGATAATCCGAAATGTTGTAATATCCTTTTTTACAAAGTCTAGTTTTGATAGCCTTTTTAAACTTATTTATGGGCATATCTCGGATATCTTTAGGTAGTTTATTGTAAAAGCGTATACATTGCCCCATGAAAGACCTACTAATTTTTTGTAGGCGAGTATGATGTATAACTAGATTATCCTTATTCCTAGTATTCACGTGATGAATGTCACTATATTTATCAAATTTATCAATATTTTTTTTTACATATAATATGTTTTCAAATATAAATTGTGATACAACAGTTAGAATGTTTATTTCCCTAAATTTTTCGCGCAGTGATGCTCTTGGGCCTAAATTATAAATCGCGCGGACAGCCCGTTTTTGGAGAACAAAGATATTATTCAAATCTGCAGAGCATCCCCAAAGTAGTATGCCATAAGACATAAGACTGTGGAAGTAAGCGAAATAAACAATTCTAGCCGTTTCAATATCGGTTAACATTCGAATTTTTTTTACCGCATAAGCCGCTGAGCTTAGCCTACTTGATAATTTCTCAATATGAGGGCCCCAATGGAGTTTAGCATCAATAGTAATACCTAAGAATGTAGTGGACTCCACAATTTCTAGGGCCACACCATTCATTTGAACATTGGTTTCCACTAGTCTCACATTAGGTGTGGTAAATTTAATACATTTGGTTTTCTTTTCATTAAGAACCAAGTTATTTGTACTGAACCAATGAACAACATTTGACAGAGCATTGTTCACATCGTCATAATTAAGCATTTGTCTTTTAATTTTGAACAATAAAGTGGTATCATCTGCGAACAACACTATGTTTTGGTTATCCCCTATATAATAAGGTAAGTCATTAATATATACAAGGAACAGAAATGGCCCCAGAATAGATCCTTGTGGAACGCCCATTCTTGCAACAGAACCAGGTGATCGTACACCATTAACATCGACCTTCTGAATTCTGTTGCCTAAATACGATGTTAAAAGTTCGAGAGCCTTATTTCCGATCCCATAATGGTATAATTTCTTGATGAGAGTTTCGTGGTGTACGCAATCAAACACTTTGGATAAATCGCAAAATATACCCAAAGCATCATGCGATTCCTCCCAAGCTCCAAAGATATTTTTTAATAATTCCACACCCGCATCAGTAGTAGAGCAATTCTTAGTGAATCCAAATTGATTTTTGTGAAAGATATTATGTCTATTAAAATGATTTAACATTTGACTAAGCATCAGTTTTTCAAAAACTTTACTAAGTGTAGGCAGTATGGAAATCGGTCGATAATTATTAAGATCTGACATACTACCCGCTTTAAACAAAGGAATCACTCTACTAATTTTCATGAGATCAGGAAATACGCCCCGAGCAACACAACCATTAAATACAGATGCCAGATGGGGGGGGGCAATAATATCAATTATAGAACTAACTGCCTTTACAGACAAGCCCCACAGATCTGCCGTCTTCTTAACATTAAGATTTTTAAAAGAGTTTATGATATCATTCTTACTGACATCTAAAAATTTAAAGGATGTGTCGCATTTTAAAATACACTGTTTCATGAGTGATTCAGCTAGAATAGGAGACGACATCAACGATTTAGTTGTTAATAAAGGTATATTACTAAAATAATTTTCAAATTCGCTTGCTACTTCACTGTTTCCACATATATTTTTATCACCTATTATTAAATTGAAGTCCTTCTTCCGTACAGCATTCCTACCAGTTTCACTGTTTATCACATTCCAAGTCATTTTTATTATGTCACTGGATTGTTTAATTTTATTTTTCAGATAAATTGCTTTAGCAGAGGAACAGGCACGTTTGAATATTTTGGAATATTTTTTTACATATTCCAAAAACACTGGATTATGGTTATAAGATTTTTGGTCATAAAGATCATATAACCTTCGCGATGATTTGATTTGATTACCTACTTTTATGATATTGAAGTGTTGTTGTTATCCTTACAATACTGAAACGGCTATGTACTGTACTACAACAAGATAAGAGAAAAGAAAAGTGAACCGAAATAAATGGCCACACAATTCACAAAATGGAGCTATGGCTCTCGTTTCGTTAGTCTAGTTTTTTTACATTATTTTAAGTGAGTATTATTATTATTAATAATATAACAGAATTCATTGATATGCGTACTGATAAATATGACCAAAATGTTCATAAGGTGCCATGTTATTAGACGTTTTTGTTTGGCTCGGCATTGTGTCTCTATTTCTAATGCTAGGGTCGCACCTGCGTGTATCGTCCCGAAGTAATTTGTGGCGAAGCTTCGTACGTTTGGTACACTAGAAAATTATCGCGATAAAACTGTGGTCACATTAGCGACTTCGATATTTTACACGAAGTATCGTGCAATAATTAAAGATGGCCGAAATCATTTTCATGCGTTTAACTATGGATGACGAATTGCTTTACTATTACAGCTATATTATGCTAATAATTACATAATTATATTTTTGGATCCCTTCATGGGTTCCGCTTCATAATGGTGTATAAATTCTAACACCATTTTATCTCCCCACTCCATATTTATTGATTAACTGGAGATCCTCGAACGCGTCTAAACACAACGAAAATTTCCCCCGAAATGAAAAACGCTAGTCTAACCACAGAGCGCGATATATTAGCGCGCTAAAACCCTTTGACTTATCGCCACCCAAGCGATACTGCACACGAAGCCCGAATGTTCGCGACGATAGCCAATAATGACCGGTCACATCTGCGTCTATCGTCACATTGCACGAAGCATCGTGACGATACACGCAGGTGCGGCCCTAGCATAATGATAAATATCTAAAATAAATAAAAATTTCTGAGATTTGGTCAAAAGGTATTTTATTTTGAAAAAGTATTTTGAAAATACCTATTTTGCATTTAGCATTTGAAATACAAAACGCAAAACTATTTGGTATTTTGCATTTGAAATAGTAAATCTGAAAAGTATTTTGCATTTTGTATTTAAATGCTTTTTTAAAACCATTTTGTAAATCTCTGATAATTAGATAGGTATTTTATGATTCAATACTATACTAACGTATGTTAGTATCATACATACGATTTGATGATAAATAAGAAATAACTATTTAATGTAAAAAGGTAAGATTTTCGCTTCGTAATCGGGATTAATAAAAAAAAAACCATACAAAAAAATGTAAATTATATAATATAATCATGAAATCATTGTAAATATGACGATTTTTAAATACGCAAGAAAGTTTTGTATCATATCCAAAACAAAACATTTTTGCTGGTCTAGTACTCTAGTTAAGCCTAGATAAAGCATGAAGGAAAATCGTACACCTAAATCCAATCAACAAAGAAATTATAGAAAAATATTTTGAATGGGTTCGTTCGATTGCGTTTTTCGTTTGCTACGCTAAAATAACTAAAACCATCGAATATCGATCGAAACTAAGGTAAACCCGCTCCGTCAACGGCTCTGGAAATCCATTTCAGAAATCGGTTTTTAAAATCGATTTCAATATCAGAAATCGAATTTGTATCGGTTTGCGTAAAAATCTGAAAACGCCCATCTCTAATTACTACAGTTAGAATTAGGGATGCGCGGTATTAATAAAATATCGATATAGATACCTATCGATAGTTCAATATCGATATTTCGATATTGTCGGTTATAAAATATCGATATTTTATAATATCGGTCGGAAACCATGCTCGACTGTAAGTTTGTGCGAAAAATATTGTAAGAAATAATGGACATCAATTTTTTTATGCCAACTTAGGAATTGAGCAAACTTTAAGTTTCATGCAGCTAAATTAAGCTGTAGATTGAGTGATAACATGAATTCAGATCACATGTAACCTAAAAAATAATAAGATAGTCAAAATTTATTATTTGTATAATTGTTTTTGCATCAGCACAGACTTGTCATAAGGTGTGATTCTTATACTTAAGTTTAATAAGACAACGTTTATTCGAACTGAGAACTGAACTGACTTTTCATAAATTCATGAATTAGTGATCAAGTATGACTGACTGAGTATAACGTGATATCAAGGTCAAAATATCGCTATGTCGATATTTCAAAGTTATAATAATCGATATTTAAATATCGATATTTCTGACTGGCTGGCTGGCTGACCGACCGCATTCGTAACGACGACGTAAGAGAGCGAGTAGGTATGAAAGAGAGTGTTGGTGTAAAGATGCGAAAGGGAATGCTCCGATGGTTCGGACATGTGGAAAGAATGCCGAACGAACGTCTGGTTAAGAAGATATACAATGCGAAAGTGGAAGGATGTAGGTACCGAGGGAGACCGAGACTAACCTACCTAGACCAGATCGGTCATGTACTGAAGGAAGATGGAGTCAAGAGTCTCCAAAACCGGCGAGCGTGTATGAAGAGAATTATGAATGTTGAGGAAGCTAGTGAAGTATGCCAGGATGGAGTTCTCTGGCACTCTGTTCTCTCTGCCTACCCTGCAAGGGATATGGCGTGATGATATGTATGTATGATATTTCTGAGGCTGATATCGATATTTCAACGATATTGATAAATATCGCACATTCCTAGTTAGAATTGTTTATTTTATTCTTAAATTTCGTAACAGTGACCAATATCGGTAGTTGAACCAAAATCGACATTTTCTTTTCTTCTACAGTCTTTATAAATTTGCAATTGAGAATTTACGTGTGTAAAGTATAAACTACTTAGTAGTGATGACTTTTCGAGCTTTCTGAAGAAGCTACTTGCAATTTCAGCAAAATCAATTGATTTTAAGCTTTTCTTTAGCAACTTATTAACAGAATAAACCGGGTGCACATATTTATTAGACAGTATATTTTGCCTAATAAAATTAAAAAAGAGGAAAGAAGTCAATACGCTATTAATCATCATTACAACTTGTTGTAACTATTATTTATTATTTTCAAAAGACTGTATCTTATCAATGAAAATTTAAGATAGAACAAACAATTAGCTATCCAGTTATTTAGCGGCTATTTAGAGAGACGAAAGAACGCAAATAGTACGCAAAGCATGCAAGAGTGAAATTCGACTACAGATTAGTCCAGCCATATTATAATATTGAGTACAGTGGGTAATCTTGTGCAATCTTAAGTTATCGTGCTTATGTCATCATGCATTTCTGTTTGAAGTGCAAAGTAATGAGAGTATGTTGAGATATTTTACTTATTCGTAGCAAAAATAAAGCATTTTAATGAGGCAGTAGCCTAACCGCCTTTACTTTTTGCAAACAAAATTTTTATATTTATTACAGATTGAGTGCACTGACGAGACATAGTACTACTTCTATAGCTTTAGTAAACGTTTGGATTCTTTTAGTCCTTATAATCTTTGCCTGTTTGTCTTTAGGCGTTAAAATATTTGTCTATTATAATCTTTGTCATAAAATTTGTAGAAGCACAGTAAATTTTACATCGCACACAATGTGGCCAGATCGAATGAATCAATCAATATGATCTTTATTATATTTATGTCAGTGAACACATTTATCTGACGATGAATATTCATTAAGAGTTTTAGCACTTCAAGAACCTAAATAAAATACATACTAACAAAGTGCAAGTTCATTATCTTTATTACAGTTTCCGCAGTGAAGTCATTTGAAGTTCTATTTCTAAAAAATCTCTGAGACGTTCGGGTGTATTTCAAATATTAATCCTAATACTCGTAATTAATTTAATCATGATTAAACAGTTTTTACCATTTAGATAGTATTAGGTACATGTTGTCTCCTCCGTTTCAAAACGCTACATGTTTTTCTTTTTTATAGCTAGCTGTGCGCTGGACACACCCCACCCAAGTCATCCGTGACGATGGCAGGGCGGCGTGCGGCCTCATAGCCCACCATGTTTCCTCCCCATCATTATCTGACCGACGATTGGTACCACTTCCTTGACATCCGTGGCCAGGCCGGTGAGTTATCCTTTTGGGTATCACCCCCGTCGATTCCCTAGGAACAAACGACTATGTTGTGTTGCCGGGGCGTCATCTCTTACGTGGTTAGCCTCTTTGCGGGTGGCGGACTAATCCTTGCTCCATCCACTCACGACCTAGTGGTAGGACCACGCTGTTTTCTGTCTACAGCCGCGGGCCGGTCCGTCCGGGGTAGTAGCACGTTCTTGCAGAAAATCGACGTCTAAGTAATGGCAATGTGCTATTGCCCTTCGTTCGGTGAGCAGAGAGAGTTTGGGATTTATATTGGCAGGCAGCGGCCTAGCTATACCTTGAGTATTACAGAGGTCCATGGGCGGCAGTAACACTTACCATCAGGTGTGGTACTTGGTCGTTTGCCCATAAGCGATAAAGAAAAGATAAAAGAAGACCTCGGCTAGAGTGGCATCAGGCGCAGGTACTAGCGCTTGCGCTGCCCAATGCGCCGGTGGCAGTGTGTCTCCTCCTGCAACCAACTGTATTACAGAAGCCGGTGATCGCATCCCAGTTCCTGCCGCTGCAGAGCATGACTTAGCGATGGTCGTCAGCGTCAGGTTGCCATCGGTGATTGCGACAGGTTTGTGGCGCTGCTCTGCACAAGCCATACAAATTTCGAGCGTATGCTGTTTCTGTCCGTCCTTATGACAATGTGCAGGTACTTGCCGAAGCAAGCATGCACCGTTAAGATCTGCACCAGATGGACAGAGCCCCGTGCCGCCAACCCAACCACTCCTCAGCACCGGTGGCCTCCACGGTCCAAACATCGAACCGAAGCTTCTCCAGCCGGACTGTCCGACACTCAATGACGTCACCCAAGGTCCCCACGTCACACAACGGCGTCACCCTTCCAGGCAGCCAACTCGTGGGACGCGATATGGTAAAGTCCAGTGAGCATCTCCGCCTCCAAGACCCACGGGGAGTTCCGGCCAACAAGTATAGGTACTGCTTCCATCGCCACCGTGCTTTATCCGCGTACGACCTTGACCATCATGGCCTTCTGTGATCGGCACAATAGGGCTCTGATATAGACTGTCAGAGATTCCATCCACATGGGTGCGCCTTGCAAGGCCATATAATGAACCACCCCCGAATACAGCCCTCGGTACGTAGCACTGGGTCCGCCCACATTCGGCAAAAGTATCTCTATACCTGATACTACTATGCACACCGTGATAACTGAAGTGCCTCTATGGCATACTGTTAAATGCGGTGAAGGAGTGCTGTTGGCGATGTCTAAGTTCACTGCCAACGGTACTACTTCATCCTTGACAGCCTCCCGGACCATGGACTTCAGGCACAGCAAGGCGACGAACGTGGAACACCCCTTCCGAAAAATGAATTGGGCGTCCGTCAAATCGGGGCTGACTTTGTTCAGAAGTGGCCGATACGGGCAGCCAGGATCTTCTCCAACAGTTTGTCTACATCGTCCATCAGCATGATGGGCCACGGCCGAGGTCGGAGACCATCCCAGCTTCGACAAAAGCACCAGCCTCCCTTTCTTCCAACACCCTTACTGATCAGATGCTAAATACGCATTGTGCAGCTCCCTGAAGCGTGGTCCCAGGTGTCCGAGGACTAGGGCCAGCACCCGATCGGCTACACCTTCTGGCCCGGCAGCGGTGTTATTTGCATTCATTCGTGCCACCGCCGTCCTCGATAGGGTCTCAACCTACTTCTGGATGCACCAGCTCCTCACACGTACTGCGATATTAGGGCTAGCGATTTACAAGTCCACTATTGATTATTGTGAAGGTTTCTAAAGGCAATAATTTATTTATTTCTACATTGCCTCTGGTCTATTAGTGAATTGTATATGCCTTTGGTGGCAAACGATTAAGTAGCCGCACCGATGGTGTTAAAGAAATTTAATAGTTATTCAGTCATTATTAGTTATCATAATTATATGATATAAGCGACTTCCGCCTTGTAGGGGAATTGTTCTAATTTCAACAGCTACAACTAATATTTTTTTTTATAATTTATTCTTCATTTTAGAGATATTCAATTGTATTTTAATTTCTATTTCTTATTAGAAATAAAGGTGTTTTTGTAGTTATAAATTACTTTCAGAAAATTGCTTTAATGTTGATAGCTCATTTTCAAAATTATTATCCTCTGTATTGATGAAGAAAAAAGTGTGTATGTGTGTCAGCTCTGACGCACGACTGGAGTTCACTCCTTAAGTACGATTATCAAAACAGGCGCCAAAAATCAATGAAAATACTTAAATAATATATATATTTTTATTTACATTTATTAAAACTGTTCAGTGAAGTATTATCTCACGTCAGAAAGTGAAAAGTGCGCAGAATAGGTTGCGCACTAAAAACGTAACGAGGTCATTCGATCACTAGATTTTACTCCTCAATTTTTTCTTTATATGAAAATCGATTCTTAAGGAGTAGTAAACTCCAATAAATGAAAAAAATATTGTTAGCTGTAGCTGTTGAAATTACTAAAAATATTTTACACAGCAGAATCCAGTTATAAGATAACTGATAGCTGTTAAGTTTAGCGGCTATTTCGCAAATAACTACTATTCTACCCCCTCCATTAGCATGTTGTTAAATTGTCAAGTCGTGTCAATGAACACGTGGACAAATAACAAAAAAGATATTTATGTATTTTTCCTTTTCTAATTACTTGGGAGTAAATGAGACAAGCCTATATGCGAAATTATGCACTAAAGTAAATTTTAAGTGTTGAAGATAGTAGGTGTCTTATGTATATAAACTCTGACACTGAATTGTAATACAAAGTTTAAATCCTAGAATTGAATTACTGTCTTTTTAAGTACTCTTTTTAGTTTAAATATTAGTTATTGTATTTTAGCTATAGGTCAGTTTAAGAGTGTTTAGGTTTCTTTCATAAAATGTGGTTTAATCAATCACTTTTATTGTTTTTTGGTTGCTTATTATTTGTTAGTTACATATTTTATGATTTTTTAGTTTTCGTGGCAGTTTCATCAAGATGACGAAAACATCAACTGAAATTAAATTTATAGTATATGCCGGTGTAATATTTTTATGTTATTCTGTATTTGCTATGCTACAAGAAAAAATAACTCGTGGAAAGTATGGAGAAAATGATAAGTTTACCTGTAGTCTGTCTCTTGTATTAATACAGTGTGTCGTCAATTACAGTTTTGCTCAAATTTTAATGGTAAGATTATATGGTATATTTAATTTTAATATTTTATGCCAATTGCATGTGGTTACATTTGAAAGTTCTTCTTAAGTGATTATTAGGGAAAATAGCCATGAATTTGTTTTGATTTTTTTAGCTAAGAATGTTATACATATGTAAATATATTTTATGTAGCTTAATTAGCGTTATATACACTAATTATAAATCTAAAATTCAAGTAATGTTATACTTATGCAATAAGTATATTTGTAAGTATTATGTAACATTTTATTGATATCCTTTCAGTTATCTATGAAAAAAGAAGTAGACACAACAAGAAGAATGTATTACTTCTCATCGGCTATGACCTATTTACTTGCTATGATCTGCTCCAATATGGCGTTGCAATGGATCAATTATCCTACACAGGTACTTATGTTTTAATATTTATTAATTGTATAATTTTACCCTTATAATGATGGCTAAAAATACAATGTACTGTTGGGAAAGGATTTGTCCATGGGAGTTATAAAAACTGATCAAAAGTCATCAAGGAGGGGGTGAGTGCCAACCTGTGGATACATAGTATCCACTGCACTGATATGTTTTAATTAGGAGCGAAAAAAGTTTTAGTTGGAAAAATAAAGACATATTTTTATTGGCACTTCAAAACATCCCATTGGTTTTAATAAATTGTCTACAAAAGCAAATTTACAGTGCTTGTAATACACAAAAACACGGCTCTATTGTCACACTGAAAGGATGTTTAACGCAAATGGGCTATGGCCTAAAAGGTTTTAATGGCCATGTTTTATATTTCAGGTGGTTGGCAAAGCAGCAAAGCCTATTCCAGTAATGATTTTAGGTGTCCTTATTGGACACAAGTCTTATCCATTAAAGAAGTATATCTTTGTATTTTTAATAGTAATTGGTGTAGTTCTGTTTATGTACAAAGATCAAGTTAGTAAAAAAATTGATGACACTCAGGGCTTTGGCATTGGTGAATTACTGCTATTACTTTCACTCTTGATGGATGGTCTTACTGGAGCTGTTCAGGTAATGTTCATGCAATTACTTGATATGTTTATGCTGATGTGCTTGACTGTTGGTAGTCTGAATTTGACCTTTTATACTGAATATTCTGGGTGCTATTCCTATGCAGTACAATTCTTTATGTGATAAATGGTTGTTTTGTATTTTGGTGATATTTGTGTCTGTTAACTGTATATTTGTGAAGTCCCCCGTGATACAAGGATTCATTACTTAATGCAGGAGGTAAACCCACAATGTAAGCTGTTAAGATTACAATATATCACCAACCTCTATGTGGGAGTAAGGAAAACAATGAGGGATCATATTGGGCAGTTTAAAATACCTATTGCAATTGATAATCTTCCAAGTCTGGCAATTATGGTGGAAGCTTACGTATATGCGACTTGGTAGACTTACGAATGGATGAATCATAAGGATTAAATATCATGAAAAGATTGCTAGAAAAACTACTAAGGATATTTTTTTGAGAAGGTGTGGTCAGGCATATACAACTTGTTGAATTTTATTACAGGTAGGTTTATAGCACAGAAACAGCTTAGTCTAATGCACAGGAAACTGATAACAATTTTATTCATAAGTTGGTGTTTTATTAGAAAAACGTGTTTCTTTGATATATAAAATAAAGCATTAAAATTATGACGGCTAGATATATATGTAAGGCAGGCCTTAGTGGTGTAAGTAGCAATTTTCAATGCCGAGTATTATAGGTTCAATTCCCACACACTTGGTGTGATTCATAAATTATTGTACTGAGTCTGGATGTGACTAGTGTCTATTGTATGTTTGTAAAATACTTAACAGCACAAGGATTTATTTTTTAATGTGGAGTGTTTATGTTCTTTTAAGCATTTTTGAACTTTGATAATAATAGTTTACGTTTTTAAACTCTAAATCTGCAAAGGGATGTGTTTTATTACAAGCTTTATAACTGAATAACTTTAAGATCACATAGTAGATAGCAACTCCATCCCTCTAATGTGGTGGAGGGAATGATAGCTACTAGTACCAACTTATCATCGGGTGCCGTTTTGGGGGACTCATTCAGCTACAATTGTTTTTGCATTATATTTATATATATATATATATATATATATATATATATATATATATATATATATAGTATACTTTTCTTCTCTGGCTGATGTAATTTGTCTTTACCTAATCTACATTTTGTGTACAATTTTATACATACATACATACATACATACATATCATCACGCCATATCCCTTGCAGGGTAGGCAGAGAGAACAGAGTGCCAGAGAACTCTATCTCTGCATACTTCACTCGCTTCCTCAACATTCATAATTCTCTTCATACACGCTCGCCGGTTTCGGAGACTCTTGACTCCACCTTCCTTCAGTACATGACCGATCTGGTCTAGGTAGGTTAGTCTCGGTCTCCCTCGGTACCTACATCCTTCCACTTTCGCATTGTATATCTTCTTAACCAGGCGTTCGTTCGGCATTCTTTCCACATGTCCGAACCATCGGAGCATTCCCTTTCGCATCTTTACACCAATACTCTCTTTCATACCTACTCGCTCTCTTACGTCGTCGTTACGAATGCGGTCTATATAAAAAAAATTAAGAAAATCATGCTAATAAATCTTTAGATGCATTTTCTCTTTCCAATCTGATAGTAGACTATTAAGTTACATCGCATATGGACATAAGCCAATGTAAAGAGGTAGGCTTCCTCAAAGAGGACGCTGGTATAATCGTCACACTTGGAAGGCGGGTTGGTGATTGCAGTTGGTGTTATTTTCCTGGTGATCCTCTATCAGCACACATGACCTTGTGTGCGTATAATTATTAAGACTAGCTGTCTTCATGAATATTCTTTAGATTTTAGGTAATGTTTAAGGCATATGTGTTATTTATATTGTCTTAGGTGCTACCTAAATTTTATGTTTCATTGGTGAAAACGTTGAACTGTTTTATTTGGTACCACTGTCCTCTGTGATAGTGTTCATCAATTTCATCTGAAACGTTGGGCTGTAACTGTACGTTTTGAGCAGTTATATCACACCATGTACACGTAGGGCGGGAATGAATTACCTGCTGCGATATTCAGAGCGCTATGTAACCTTTTTTTATGATAGGCCCTAGTATTGCTAATATCCATGAGCAGCAGTATCACTTACCATTAGGTGTTCTTTTCTTCTTTGCTTGCCATAGGCAATATGAAAAAAAAAACAGCCACTTATCTTTAGGAGCCGTTCATAAATTATGTAAGGGATTCTGAAGAATAATTTGGCCCCGTCCCCTTCCCTATTGTTAGACATCATAAGATTGCAACTCTTCCTTACCCATAATTAGAATTTTTGTAAGAAAAGGCCCTACTGATCAAATAGAACTCCAATTATTCTGAAAATATCATCTATTACAATCTTCTTACTTCAACTAACGTTAACTCACTGCAATAACATTAATCTTATTAATCTATCACAGTTTTGACTAAAATTAGTAATTTTCAATTTAATATCCTACGTAATGTCATGTTCACTATGGCTATAGTAAAGAAGTTATAATATTTAATCAACACAGAAACGTCTTACATAATTTATGAATGGTCATTTTACAATATGCAATAATATTTGTCATTTTGATTTCCAGGAACGAATAAAGGGCGAATCATCACCATCCGCTTATGCCATGATGTTGAATACAAATTGGTGGTATGTTGCGAATTTTACAATTTATATAACACAAATTTGCCATTTGCGAATTATATATTATAGTTTGTGTTTGCCAAACAATTGCACTTCAGCTTCAACTTCAGCGAAAGACACAGAAAAGCGATTGAATATTTATTTAATACTAGCAGACGCGGCCACGCGTTGCTGTGGCTAAGGTAGCCTCAGTAACACTTGGTGGTTATACTAATAAATTGTAGCTTATATGAAACGTTTCTACGTTTAACATAGCGCCATCTATTAAATACTTACTCAATCCAGTCAACAGATACCGCCATCTGTTAGAATCGTTTGGAGATAACAGATAATTGTGACTGTCAAATAATAGACAACTAATTTGCAATAAAATAATATTGTGACTATAAATTAAGATGGAAGCTATCCTATCTTTTAAGTTGGATCAAACTACACATACTATGCAAATTTGATTAAAATCGGTTAAGTACTTTAAGAGTGCATGGCGGACAAACAACGTGACGCGTAATTTATATATATTAAGATTTAATATCAGTCCGGTAAATCATGTGATTAGAGTGTTCAAACGTATCCATCATCTTTAGAATATTAAATAGCTGAGGCCGTGGTTTCAATCAGTGTTAAATATCTATTCACGGGTATTATCATTCTTGACTATATTTTAGGCTTCTAATCATTGACTTTTGTGGTCAATTCTCTAATTTTGCAGTAGCGTTATTTGGTTACGACATTATTACGATTTTTATCGGTTTTTACGATACCCAAGGGCAAGTAAGAGATTATAACAATATGTCTCAAACCAATCACACGTCGATATTGTATATATATAACTTTGACAGAATTCATGTCTATTATTCAGATTTTGTCAGTTCGTTCGCATTCTATTGTTAATATCGGGTTGAGAGCCCTTAGCGCTCACTCACAGTCCGGGTAAAGTCGTCATAGCCATCTGCGACCAACAACTAAGTCATACAAAAAAAAAAGAAAAAGAAACCATGGTTTACACGAGCAGAAACTTGTTAAATTAGCAAATTGTTATAATTGAACAAAAAATACATTATTGGCACTCGTTAAAATACTTAAACATACACATACATTTAAGTTGTTAGGCTCTTCTTTAATTAAAATCCTTAAATTTGCTATATGATGACAGAGTAATCATACAAAGCAAAAAAGAGAGTGGATTGCCACATGTACTGGCACTGGTTAAAATACTTAAACATATACATACATTAAGTTGTTAGGCGCTTCTTTAATTAAAATCCTTAAATTTGCTATATGATGACAGAGTAATCATACAAAGCAAAAAAGAGAGTGGATTGCCACATGTGGTTCTAGTAAGAGATGATAAAGGGATGCAATATATTGACTTCACAGCGGTTAAGATACCAACTTACCATGTCAAGTATCATAGATTCTATGAATGCATGTATAACACATACACCTAATTCTTGTCCTCAATATAGGTGTAATTTGTGTTGTAAAGTCAATTATATTATATGTTTTGTAAAGTCCCTCATAATAAAAAGATTGTTTACTTATTGTTACTACAGGGTGATGGTAAAAAAAAAGTGTACAGGTAATATTGTTGCAAAAGAGATGAAGAACTCAAAACAAAAAAAATATATGGCAATCGTCTCACCAGAGTGGTATATTAGTACAATTTATTATTGTGAAGGAAGCTCGAATCCACCGGTGTGACATATGAAGGATAAGAAATTGTGGAAGTATTAAAATTCCATTTTTTCATTGTTCTAGGTCATCTGTGATAGTATCAGTAGGTGTGGTGTTGAGTGGTGAAATATTCAAATTTGTAAGCTTTGTGTCACTCTATCCCGAAGTCATTGTATACATCGTTTGCCTCGCTCTTGTTGGTGCTTTAGGACAGATGTTTATTTTCTTTATGGTAAGTATTATCTGTCTTTTGTATTCAGTAAGAACACAATGCGCATAGTCATAGCCATCTGAGGCAACAACTAAAATTGAGTTTTACTGTAGCATTAATGATATTTGCATATTATATATCCTTTTTACGACATCCACGGAGAAGCGTTGAATTGTAACCATACCCCATCACCATATGGCATGACAACATCACTGAGAAGGAAAACTCAAAATAAAATCCTATATCAAACTGTCTCACCATCATAGTTGGTCAATTGTTCTATCACTTAGAGGCGACTTTGGTCCAACAGTTGGATGTATACAGGCTGAAGAAGATGGTTACTTATTATGTCTGCCGTGAACAATATTGAATATTAATAACATAATTGAAATCCATTGAAATATAGTTCAGCATCATTATTATCAACATACTTGTCTAATCCCAATTAATTGGGGTCTATGCAATAAATACTTTTTCTCCATCGAACATCCCATTTGTGAAAATCATTTTTCGCTCGTAATCGGGTTTTTAGCAATAATTTACGACCAACTGCATGCCTTACCTCAACAAGAGGGTACATAGAAATGTAATTGTTGATCAGGCGGCAGCACATGGAGGTGGCCTAGATCATCACGCCATATCTCTTGCAGGGTAGGCAGAGAGACAGAGTGCCAGAGAACTCTATCCTTGCATACTTCACTCGCTTCCTCAATATTCATAATTCTCTTCATACACGCTCGCCGGTTTCGGAGACTCTTGACTCCACCTTCCTTCAGTACATGACCGATCTGGTCTAGGTAGGTGAGTCTCGGTCTCCCCCGGTACCTACATCCTTCCACTTTCGCATTGTATATCTTCTTAATCAGACGTTCGTTCGGCATTCTTGCCACATGTCCGAACCATCGGAGCATTCCCTTTCGCATCTTTACACCAATACTCTCTTTCATACCTACTCGCTCTCTTACGTCGTCGTTACGAATGCGGTCGGTCAGCCTAACTCTACAGATTTTTCGTAGAGATCGCATTTCGACCGCATTAATTTTACTTTCATACTCTTTTCTGCATACCCAACTCTCACTTCCATACAGTAATGTTGAGGCAAGCACTGCATTATGTATTGCTACACGTGCCTTCTGGCTGAGGTGCTGGCTACCGAGAAGTTGCCCCAAAGCTCCGTTCACTCTATTTCCCGCATTCACTCTTCGCTCTATATCAGTGGTGTACCTTCCATCTTGGCTAAATCCACATCCAAGATATACAAATTCATCCACTTGTTCTAGTACATCATTACCTATTGTTACTCTTACATCTGTTCTGGCTTCATCTCTTTCAAAGACCATTATTTTGGTTTTGCTCCCATTCACGCGTAGACCCCTTTTCTTACAATCTTCTGTCATTGTGTCGACTAGGGTCTACAGGTCAGTCGCTGACTGTGCCAGCAGGTCTGCATCATCTGCATAGAGCAGAACAGTGACCACTGAGTCGCCCATCTGGACTTCCACATTCATATCGTTCAACCTTTGGAGACATTTATCCAGATATATGATAAACAGCCTGGCTGACAGAACGCACCCGGCTGCTTAACGAAACGAATTATTAATTATTTTCAGTATTATTTATTTAATCTATAAAAGAGGATGTTTGTCTGTAAGATATTGCTAAACTCAGAAACTATTTGACTGATCATTATGAAAATTGGTATGTACATGTATAATATGTATTTTTTCATGGAGAAGGTTTATGTTCTATCCCCATTGATGTAACTCACCACCACTTGGTGCTGCGATATATCGATTTCTACAAACAAACTGGGTTTGCTAGTATTTAATTTAAAGATATTTAAACAATATCCTTTAAAGATATTTAAACAATATCTTTAAATAAATATTATAATATTTTGAAATATTCTAATGTTATTTTGTGTTTTAGGTATCGCATTTCGGCCCTCTTCCATGCTCAGTGGTGACTACGACTAGAAAGTTCTTCACTGTACTCACATCCGTCATTATATTTGGCAATGCCTTACTGCCAAGGCAGTGGATTGGTGTTGTTCTGGTCTTCTCAGGTATTACCCATTTTAATATTTAGACTAGTATGAGCAATTAGCGAATAGTTTTATTAAAAGGAGATTTTAAGCACGTTGATATATTAATTTGCCCCATAACTAAGTATATGTATATCAACTTTCAACGTTTTTTTGCATCTTTTATCAATATCATCATTCCACCTTTATTAGTAATCTTTTTACACGAAAGCTTTCATAGGTACCCGCAATGATTGGATAGAGTGATTATGTGGAACTCTAGGTGCAAGTGACTGTCTACCTGCTAAACTACCACGATATACTTCCGCCCATCTATGCCTTGGGAGAGGGTTACAATCATCACATTCTATTTTCTATCCATGATAGGAATTGACCGTCATTACCGACGATTCCATCCCTATTTCGAGGGTCTTGCTATCCCTCTAACAGGTAGTCTGCTGCTAGTTCCACCACCCACTCAGGTCAGCGGTCATGGAGGCTGGAGGATTTACAGCTCCATTCGACGTTTGGTTCGTTTCGCCTCTACCCTTCGCGTTCTGCCGCTTCCTTTATGTATTACCTTCTTCTGGATCATAGACTACTATGGCCAGAGACGAGAGGTTTATTTTTTATTGCTTTTGGTGGCAAACGAGCAGTCAGCACACTTGATGGTAAGTGTCACTGCTGTCCATGGACCTTTGCAATACCAAGAGTATAGCTACGCCGCTGCCTATCAATATAAACCCCAAACCCACCCAGTTGGGCTTCCGGCTCTCTCACTCCCGTTGCTCAGACGTCGATCTTCTGCGAGAGTGTGGTACTACCCCGGACGGTCCGGCCCGTGGCTGTAAACAGAAAACTGCTAACAACGTGGTCCTACCACTATTAAAGGCATTCTGACTGTTGCGTTAAACCCACGGCGTTGCTCTGTCTAAGCTAAGAACTTCATCAACGTGTTTGGGTCTTTGCAAATTGCTTGTGTGAAATTTGCATTTTGCTGGATAAGTTGATATTTATGGCCACTCTTTTCTACTTTAATCATTATCATGATTATCCAGACTTGCCGTCCACTGTCGGATGTAAGTCTTCCTGCCATAATATCCATAGCCTTATAACTATTCTCGATAAATAACCTACGTTTATTTTAGTTTTGTTTTTGTTAAAATCGTACTTAATTTAATAATAGCGTATCTACATGAGATTATAGAGGTCAATAGAATAAGTCTCAGCTTTATATATATATATATATATATATATATATATATATATATATATATATATATATATATATATATATATATATATATACATATACATATATATATATACATATACATATATATATATATATATATATAGTTAGGTATATATATCTCGTGGTAATTTTTTTAATTTTTATTTTTCAGGTATTTTCTTAGACACATTCTACAGCAAAGGCAAGAGCACCCCAAAGCGTGTGACTAGCAAATGATGTTTAAATGTATAATGTATATTATATATGTACATTGATTTATAATAATTAGGTTATGATAATTAATATTCCATATATAAACTGGATTGGTTAGTAGGCAAACAGTACATTATTCTATAAGTGCACAAGTAAATTTAAAGTTACTTATTTGATCATGACAAACGGTTATCTTTAGAAGGAATATATGTTCTGAAAGGTTGAATTTCTGAATAATTCCCTTTTATTGAGTTAGTACCACAAAAATAAATGCTGTGTGGTTCCTATTTTTGTTTATTTTTATATCGATAAGATATCAAGTGAATTTTCAATTGAACATTAATCATCATCACCTTCATCTCAGCTCATATATGTCCCACTGTTGGATTCGATCCTTCTCCATAATGACAGGGATATGACCTACTATAGCATGCTGGTCAGACGTGTTGGTATAGGGTTTTGTTTCGAGTTTTCCTTCTCTTGCATAGATTTTATATGCGTTTTATATCCCTTAGTCGTCTCTTACGATCACCCATGGGTAAGATAGGGGGTGGTGAATTGTTTTCTTACTCCGTCACCACACGGATTGACATTAAATTTTGTTTAAATTTGTTTAAGTTAAGTTGAATTTCATTATTTGAATTTTAGAAATGATGAAATTCATTAAATTTTTATTCAAAAGTATTTTTGCTTAATATAATTACTAATTATAGAATTTTTTTCTTCTCATACAATCTCTACCACTGTGTCTTAACTCGTTATAGGTTGTTTTTTTTTAAATCTTTTCTAATATTTTCTTGTCACTATGAATTTCATTGGATACTACGAAATTCTTTTAACTAATTTATTCATCTATCAATTATTACGAAGTTTTTTTTTTGCACTTACTTATATGATAACAATGTTTTGTTCTTTACTTTTTGCAATCAACAACGCGCATGCTAAGCTTGGTGATTCTAACATTATCTCTCTTATAAGGAGGCCTATGTCCAATAGCAGATGTTGAGAGGCTCAGATGACACACGTATGATTACTGGTTTGAACGCGTATCTTTTTTAAAAGCAAATTATTTTCTTTTATACTCTTACCCTCACCTTTATATCAATGTTCCACATCTGCCCACGAATGTGAACAATCACCATATCGTATTCTTTGGGAGGGTGATCTCTGCCAAAATGAGCGTGCCCTTATGTTAGACAGTTTGCATGTCACCTCTGGAATAGTATACTATACGGACCTTGTAGCAACTCGAGAAAATTGCCGTACGTTTAGGCGTTTTTGTCATACCTACTGTAGCATTCAATCTCAAGGATCCCATAGAGGCCCCGTTAAGCTCTGCCGTATCCATGGTATCGTACTGCTGCGCTTATCGTAACTGTACATCTTTTTACTTATTGTCTGACTAATCAATTTTGTTTCCTGTCTCCCGCTTTGCCTAGGATGAAAGTGGAATCATTCTTTCCCATTCCTTCTCTTTAACCGTTTCTAATCTTGTTGCGGGTCCCAAGTTAATTAATATCATCTCCTGTGACTGCCTGAGGATCAAACGTAGGTGTAATTTATGGAGACCGTTATGGATCCTGGCTTACAGGCGTTCCAATAGTAGGAATGTGTGGGGGATTAATCCCAAAAAGAAACACTTTTTGTTCTATATAGGCCCACCTGCCGTTCGTTTATTTTTAACTCGCCAAATGTGCACATTTACACAGTTAATTTGCCGAGTACGCTTTCTCGTCAGTCTCTCTGCGGCTTATGGACTAAACCCGTCGCATTTACATTAAGGTTCTTACTAAGTATGGCTACGTGTTAACTCGGTGGTAAGATAATATTCTACGGTAAATTTATGCTTACTTCTGGGGGTCAAACGCAGGTGCAAAGTTTATATTGGCAGAAAAAGTACCTACTTTATCTTTTGTTCTCAAATTAAAAAAATACTCTTAAATAAAAATAAATACATGTTGTATTTAAGTATTAGTTAAATTTTCATTCTTTGGGAATGTAAAATAGATTATTAAATTTGGCTGTGATACTTTTAATTGATTTATTATTGAATTAAAAATTAGAACAAATAAGTGAATATAAGCATATATGGCGTATACAGTACAGAGAGCGTTTTGCTTTTACGATGTAGACTTGCTAAAGAGGAATATTCTGAAAATCAGCCTCTCAAAGGATATCTTCATCAATAAGGGATTGAATTTTGCTTTCTTATTTTTTACCGTAGCACACATGTGTATAATGAATTTATATTTAACAAGAACGACGCACATGATTTACGAGAATGAAGACGCGGATAAAAGCTAATATAAATAAATTATAATATATCGCTTGCGCTTGAAGAGGAGTACATTGCGTCAACACCAAGTAATTGGGATAAGAGCAGGATAATGATGGTGGTGGTATTATTGGATATCAAAGAATCATTTATAATCATAATAAAATATTTATTGTATACCTTGTATATATTATAATGTGTTTTAATGGTGTCCAGATGCAAGACTCTTTCGAGTCTCGCAAGTCTTACAGCTCTCGCTGTTAGAATAACACAATCACTTGTTTTGATAGAAATGAAATATCCACATAGAATTAAAAAAAACAACTAAATTAAAGAAATTCCATTCATCTAACTGTACAACTATAAATAATTAGGTACCTACATACCACTCAACAGGAGTGGGGCTATAATCACACCTATCTATCATGAGACTGTTTAAAATAACATCAAATTACTTTCCCGTGTACTAGAATATAAAATGTTGACAATCCTTTCTTTGCCAAAGGAATCGTAAAGTACTGTAGTGTGTAAGGGAGCACACTGCGAGATACTCGCAGCGTAGAGCATAGAGTATTGACGGGTTGGATTGAGAGACAAGAAAGAAATGCATATTTATTTAGTAAATAAAATGTTTTGTGATATGCAATTAAATTCTTAACTAATGTTATTCCAGTATCTTCTAATAGTTATGCTTGTGGTGAAGGTTTTTCAATACTAAACGGTACTAAAGATTTTAATTGGCATGTTTATGGTAAATCCGTGTGGTGACGAAGTAACAATACACCACTCTGTATCTTGCACATGTGTATCTTAAAAGAACCATCTATGCCAGAGAAGAAAACTTCGAAAGAAAACCTGTACCCACACGTCTAATCAGTGTATAGTAAGGCCAATTTGCTTCCTATTGTAGAGGAGGCTCGTACACTGATACAAGCTGATATAGTGATGATGATGACGACGTATATGTTAAACCATATAAGTAAATAATTTAATTACCTATAATTTTACTAAAATTAAATGTACTGATGATACATGACTCTACTAAATATCAACATTCGTAATATTTTTTTTAGTATGTTTACCTCTAGCAATCCACATTTTTAATACCTGTATTATTTAAAAGCAAATTTAAAAACAACGGTAATACAGTAAATCGCATATGTAAAACTCACAATGCTGTTTGAATTTATTTTTTAATAACTATACAGGTGTACTAGGTTCTGGGACAACTGTTTCAGTAATCTATAGTTTAACAGCCGTAGATCATAATTACAATATACAAAAACAATAAAAGATAATAGTTATAGTGATATCAAAAATATTTAATTTTAAAACCCGTGCGTATGCGCAATTGACACAAGCTCTCCGTTTAATTACCAAAGCAGCACGTGGGTAAGGCGAAGGGTAATAGCTATAATTAGAGTGTCGATTATTATAGGTCATTGACTCATCACCTGAGCTTGACTTTTGTTTGAGAGCGACGGTTTTTTTTATGCGAACGTAATCATTATTTTAAGTTCTAATTAGTATTTAACCAAAAATAAGTATGTTGCGCATTAATTATCATTTACTTGATACATTACAAACCGTTTCAAACGAAAAGGTGATGACCAAGTTGAAAATTTTATATGATTCTAATTAATTAATGAATAGAAATTTTATTTAAATATTTTATGGGTCCATATCATCATTACCTAGTTGCCTTTGAGCAACTGTTCGACATTTTGTTACATCCTGTATATCTATAACAGCAAATCACAATAAATGCTAAAATTAAGTTAAGTTATTTGTATATACATGTGTGATACCACTAAAGACAAGGATTTGGTATCAGTGGTCGCTCACGTGGCGATAGAGAGAAATTTGTGCAGAAGGCTATTGAGGTTACACGCCACCATCCACCGTCCCGGGCGGTTTGAATGGGGCATGAAGAGACCTACCTTAGCCTGTCGCTACAAAAAAACTTTAATAAGTGATATAGTTTAAATTTCACTCTTATTCATTTCCATGTAGCTTGTTTTAAAACATATTTTTTGATAATTATACACCGAAAACATTCCATAATTAAGATTAAATGATAATTTTCTTATTTTATATCTTATTATACATTGAAATATGTCTGTTTTATATTGTATTGTTACTATGTATACCGCCGAGGGTTTAATATTACTTGAAAATATAAATAATATAGATAAGAGTATTTAGAATTCTTTTATTATTTATAGTCACGAAGTCATTTTGTGTGTTTTCTGTACATTAAAACAAACCTTTGCAAATATTAACGATCGTTATTTATGATATATATTTTTTTTACTATTTCATTAATGAATGATTTTTGTTATCGATTAGCATAATATAACATTATGTTTTAAAAACAAAAATGTACATATTATTATTTAATAATAAATTTGGTTTTGTGTATAAAACTTTTTTTTGTTACCCTGATGAAAATTTTAATTAAAATCCCACTGTCTTTTTCTGCGTGTAATAATGTATATGGTTCTATAGACAGACAACCTTCGCCTGTTTATAAGGATATAATAAATCGCAGCTTTTAAAATGATTAAATGTGTAATATTAAAAAAAAGTTTGTTTTTATCCATTGTCGATTTTTTTCTTGTAGGATACGGATATTGTATAACAGAACCACATTTTCTTCCTACTACTATTAAATTGTCATAATACCTAAGTCTCAAATCTACTCCCCAGCAGTTATTATTTAAAACGTCTTTAAAAATCGTAGCTTTGTCTATACTTTAAGAAGATTCAGTTAAATTTACTAAATACCATGAACAAGGGGCAGATATAGGTCACGAAGTATTTTTAAATGTTTTAATCATCTCTGTACTCTTAAACCGGTGTCTAGCGTTTCATACCTCACACTCTTCTTTGAGACGAAAGAATTAATGAATAAAAAGTATAACTATATTTCGTATTTTTTTTGTTATTAAAAAGAAAGAAGGAGTAAGAATATACTTTAAATAACAAAAAATCTAAATAAAAGTGTTTATTTTATAATTTAAAAGTCTTTGGCTGCACAAACTCATTTGGCCAGTGTGACGTATGTAAATTTCTCTGGTATTGGAGACTAGGGATGTGAGGTTACTGGAAAAAAATCGATTAAATAAAAATCGATTTTTGTTTATTTAATATTAATCGATTTTCCAAAAATCGATTATTATCAAAATAAATAATCGATTTTTACGATAAAATCGATTTTTTTCTATTATTTAAAAATGTATATACTTTTCATATTCCAATAATAAACCTAAGAGATTCATATTAACAATTAATCAGATTAAAATCAAAATTGGGGGGCATAGTCCGGAGCGTGCTCGTTCGCGTCCCCTGCCAGTCTAATTAGACTGCTAATCCGGCTCGAAATGCGTACCGCAATGCGGGTTAGGGCGTCCCCCGGAGGCGACGCGTACCGACCCACCCCCGTCGGTACGAACATCGGCAGTTGCGGCGATGGGGGCCGCCACCCATCACGCCTTGCCCAGTCAGGCGAGTCGAGGAGAGCAGAGTGCCGGGTGGGCACGTGGAATGTAAGAGGTTGTGTGGAAGGTAAGTTGCACGAGCTGATATCCGTCATGGCGGACAAACAGCTAGACGTGCTCTGTGTAACAGAGACCAAGCGAAGGGGCAGCGACGCCTGCGATCTTCCTGGTGGCGGGATGGCTCTGTGGTCTGGTGTACCACAGAGCGATCGAGCCAGCATGGGGGTAGGAGTACTGCTGTCCTCTCGCTTGGCCTCAGGTGTGAAGGATTACGGAATGTATGATCCCAGACTTCTTTGGGTCCGTATAAAACTTGGTGTCACCAAGGTATTCATGGTTGTAGCATATGCTCCCGTAGGATCCTCGGTGGCATCAGACCTAGAGAAGTTTTGGGATAATGTTAGGGAAGTTCTGGATATGGCAGAAACCAGTGAACGCGTGATTGTATGCGGAAATTTGAACGGATGGGAGGGGACCAAGCGTCCCGACTATGAGGACGTACTTGGTCCATTTGGTGATAAGAGAGTGAACGACGCAGGTAGGCTCATAGCGGATGTATGCATGGAGAGAAACCTTATTGTGTCTAACACATTTTTCCAACATAAGGACATCCATACGTATACATGGAGAAGGAATGAACAGAAAAGTATAATAGATTTAATTTTGGTAGACAGTCGCCTCCGAAGCAAAATATTGGACGCAAGAGCCTACAGGGGCCCCACAGTCGATACGGACCACTATCTCGTTATGGCGAGATTTAGTGGTCTGTTCAGAAAGTGGAGGCACTGGCGAGAGCGTGTCCACTTCGGAGGGCTTGAAAGAATAAAGGTTGAAAGGTTGCAAGAAGAGTGTGTAAGAGAAAAGTATGCAGAGGGTGTCCGAGTACGGCTGACGATGGCAAGCCAGCCGCAATCGGACATTGAAGAATGCTGGAGAGTATTGAAAGAGAGTATGGTAGACACAGCGAAAGAAGTATGTGGAAGTTCAAAGAAGCATAGAAACACAAATGGTGATGCGTGGTGGGATGCGGCAGTGGCAGCTTCCGTAGAGCAAAAGAAGAAAGCGTGGCTGGACTATGTCTCTTCTTTGAATCTGAATGACAGTATGACTGAACAGAAGAAAGAAATATATCGGCAATGTAAGAATGACACCAAGGCCTTAGTGAAAGAGAAACGTGATAGAGCAAGTATGAGTGCAGGAGATAGGCTGACTAAAAACTTCGAGGGTAACACCAAACTCTTTTGGAGGGAGGTGAAGAAGTCTCGGGGTGGTTGGTCAGCCTTCAGAATGAATAAAATAAGGTCTAAAGGTGGAGACATTCTTACACAAACACAAGACGTGTTAAGCCGATGGAGTGAATATTTTGGCGATATGTATGCGGATGCTACTGTTGGCGCCGGTGTCGCATGTGGTCTAGTAGATCAACATTCGGCGACGGCGTCCTCCGATGGCATCAGTATGGATGAAGTTGAATGGTCGATAAGAAGTTTGAAAAATGGTAAGGCAGCGGGCATTGATATGGTGTCTGCCGAGATGATCAAGCTTGGTGGCTCCTGTGTCCGGGAGGCGTTCCTGTTGCTCCTCAATTTATGTTGGAGCTCGGGAATTGTTCCCGGGGACTGGAATAGCGCAGTCATCGTGCCTTTGTTTAAAAACAAGGGTTCACGTTATGACTACGCAAATTACAGAGCCGTAAGCTTGACCAGTTTGGCAGCAAAAGTGTATGGTAAAATTATTGAAAGGAGAATGAGGATGGTGTCCTATGGTTTACTGTGTGAGACACAAGGAGGTTTCAGGAGTGGAAGGGGATGCATGGATCAAGTGTTCTCTCTGCGCAACATTGTGGAGAAGCATCTGGCCCTAGGTCAGAGGGTTTTCTGCAGTTTTGTGGATTTGGAGAGAGTATTTGACACGGTTGTACGAAAGGAACTTTGGGACATTTTACCGGAGTATGGTATTAACGGTAAACTGCTGCAGGCTGTGCAATCCAGTTACATGGGCTGTAGAGCCTGTGTGCGGCTGGATGATGGAATGTCGCCCTGGTTTGACGTCAATATCGGCGTTAAGCAGGGCTGCGTTCTATCAGCCAGGCTGTTTATCATATATCTGGATAAATGTCTCCCAAGGTTGAACGATATGAATGTGGGAGTCCAGATGGGTGACTCAGTGGTCTCTGCTCTGCTTTATGCAGATGATGCAGTTCTGCTGGCACAGTCAGCGACTGACCTGCAGACCCTAGTCTACACAATGACAGAAGATTGTAAGAAAAGGGGTCTACGCGTGAATGTGAGCAAAACCAAAATAATGGTCTTCGAAAGAGATGAAGCCAGAGCAGATGTAAGAGTAATAATAGGTAATGATGTACTAGAACAAGTGGATGAATTTGTATATCTTAGATGTGAATTTAGCCAGAATGGAAGCTACACCACTGATATAGAGCGAAGAGTAAATGCAGGAAATAGAGCGTTGGGACAACTTCTCGGTAGCCACCACCGAAGCCAGAAGACACGTGTAGGAGTACATAACTTGCTTGTTCCAACATTACTATATGGAAGCGAGAGTTGGGTATGCAGAAAAAAGTATTAAAGTAAAATTAATGCGCAATGCGATCTCTACGGAAAATCTGTGGCTGTGTTAGGCTGATCGATCGCATTCGTAACGACGACGTAAGAGAGCGAGTAGGTATGAAAGAGAGCATTGATGTAAAGATGCGAAAGGGAATGCTCCGATGGTTCGGGCAACTGGAAAGAATGTCGAACGAACGTCTGGTTAAGAAGATACCTATACAATACGAAAGTGGAAGGATGTAGGTACTCAGGGAGAGCGAGACTAACCTACTTAGACCAGATCGGTCATGTACTGAAGGAAGGTGGAGTCATGAGTCTCCGAAACCGGCGAGCGTGTATGAAGAGAATTATGAATGTTGAGGAAGCGAGTGAAGTATGCAAGGATAGAGTTCTCTGGCACTTTGTTCTCTCTGACTACCCTGCAAGGGACATGGCGTGATGGTATGTATGTATGCTGTTTTAAATTTGTAGTATTACTGCAAGTTTTTAGCTCTTTGGAACAGTACTTGCATATTGCTGTATGTTTCTTAATCGTAAAATATTTTCGCCAACCGCTTTTAGATGTTTTACTATTGCAAGATATTTTTATTGTTTACCAACAACTACATATATTATGGCACTCTTAACTTGTAAATAATAATGGATTTACTTCGAGTTTTATTCATCCGTTCCATAGATGGCGCTTTTCATAAAAATCGATTAAAACGCATAATTTATATAATCGATTTTTTAAAAATTGATTAATGTTACTATAAAAATCGATTATAAAAAATCGATTTTTTTGAAAAAAATAATCGATTAAAATAAAAATCGATTATTTTTTAACATCCCTATTGGAGACTCTTGCATCATCCATCCATCCACTGTTGGACATAGGCCACCCCACGGGAATGCCATACAGAACGCTTCTGCGCTTCTTGCATCCAACGGCTTCCTACGACTTTTAAGATGTCGTCAGTCCACCTAGTGGGGTATCGTCCTACACTTGGTCGTCCGTTTCGCCACGTGAGAACCATTTATCCCCAACGGTTGTCGTTTCTTCGAGCGATGTGGCTCTAAGAGTGCGTGTATGCCTTCAATTATAATTAAATCAATTTTAAATCAGCTGACATCTAGATATTATGTACATCAGTATGGCTATCAAAAAAGCGATGACGCTTTGCGAATTGAGTTTGATGATCAATAAATATAGGCCCATTCTCCGCCCATGAGTTCATGCGTGGTATTTTTGAAGTCCCTCTCCAATCTGAAAAAGTCAAGTAGTTTGAGTACATTCCTAAGCAGAAATGACGATTGTTTCTAATTAATATGATAATATAGATTAGTTCTTCAAAACTTGATATAAACATATTTTGATCTCTAATGTAATATCATCAGTCTGTTAATTATTCTTCATAATTTTGTTCTGATGATATTAATATTCATAATAATTAATTATCATAACTTTATTTGACTGCACAAATGGCGTAGTGATTAAGATATGGATCTAGCGTCCCGATGTCTATTTATTTATTTATTTATTTGGGATAACAACAGTCGTTACAAATACATATAACATAGAATGAAAATTACTAATTAATAGGACCAATTACAGTTATCCACAGTTATCTACAATGTTTATAAAGAACAGACTTTCTTTTTAGATACAATACATTATAAATAATTAGAGAAAAAAAATTAGGTAGATACATAATAAACAATTCTATAATCTAATAAATGAATGTGCAACTACCCACCACTACATCAAGATCTGCCTGCGCTTCTAGCGCTTGGTTAGAATATGTACTATTGAAGCATAATAGTAGAGAATTGGCATTATAATAAATTAATTATAATTACATATGCAGAATTATTTGTGCAGGTTATACTAATAGATTGTAAAAACAACTATATATTGACTATTGATTGATATTTATGATATAATAAGAGTCGGGTCGGCCACTGACGACAAGTTCACACTGCTCCGGTGGCCGGTCCAACGACGAAGGCGAGGTTCATGGATGGGTTATGGGTGAGCGTGCTTACGCCCCTCTGTCGCTCCGGACAGAGTGGTGCGAGGAGCGCGACGACCGTAACCCACCCCATAAAAAAAAAATCTATACATATAATAAATGAGTAGAAATCCCGTGTCTGTACATTTGATAAATTTATAAAAAAATGAACCTAGGCAGTAAGAAAACATTAACGGAAAACAAAAAACATTTTTTAGAATTTCTTGTCTGTCTGTATGTCTGTAATCGCTAATCTCCGAAGTTACTGAACGGATTGTTTCGCAGTTTTGATAAAAAGATTAAGCCCAATTCAGAGCAACATTTAGTCTTTGTTTCATTGAAATCTGATGTCTGTAAAAAAAGTTATGGTCATTTAAGTTTTTAAAATCACCGCTCGCCTTTTATGTCACTAGAAGGTTCAATTCAAAATAACTATTTAATTTATCTATAGTGTAAGGAAAGTATTTGTATTACTTAATATATAATAGTTTCATCAATTCAGCTCATATACCTCCCACTGCTGGGCTCAAACCTTCTTCAAAGTTGAAGGGAAGTTGACATAATACATAACATTAGTCAGGTAGTCAAAATAACTATTAAAACTATTTGTGATAAAAAAGAATGTTTTAATTAGTTAATAATATATAATTTAGCTATAAATTAATAAAATGCATGATTTATTTAGTTTGTTAAATGAGCAATAGATGGCGCTATAATTTAGTTTAAAACTTTAAATCATTTTTTCGTTATATTTTCAAAAGCTACTACATTAACTTCTTGAACTTAGTAAAGGTACTTTGGGTAGAAAGCTCTCAGCACTCACCTAACAGTCCGAGTAAAGTTGTCATAGCCATCTGCGACTAACAACTAACTCAAACACGAAAAAGAAAAGTAAAGTCCACATCATAGAGCGTACAAAACGTACATTCTTAGTTAAGATGCTACTTAGGGGCGAGTATGCAAAGTGCACTCTTTTTTGTTTTTGTTTGGTAGGCTATGGTCTGGACACAGCCATTCCTTCCGTGGTAACAGAAGGGCTTCGTGTGGCCCCATAACTCATCGTGTTCTCTGCCCTAACCATCAGGCTGGCCTCTGGTACCGCTTACTTGACATCCGTAGCCGGTCCGGGGGTTTACCCTTCCAGGTATCGTCTCCGTCTACACCCCGACAAAAAACAGTGTTGTATCGCCTTCACGCGATCGGTGTCTCTGCGGGTGGTAGATTAATTTCCGTGGTCCAGCTATCGAGCATCGTCTTTGCGATAGTCGACAGTGCCAGTTTGACCCCGATGATTGCGATGAGTGCACGGCACTGCTTTGCCCAAGCCACGCAAACTTTAAGCGTCTGCAGCGCCGTATCCACCTCGCAATCGCAGTAGTGGTTAGACGGTGTGCTCTCCCTCCTTGCGACCGTGAGCAGGTACACGCCGAAGCAACCATGCCCCATCACTACACCAGTCACTTTAGCAATAGTGCTGTTCCTGCCGCCTGTTGCTGCATATTGTGCGAGGGCTTCATTTTTTACATTTTTATACACTGTTGATAGCATAGAGTACGTTTCAAGCAGCTTGCAGAGCACTTGAATGTGATCAGCGCTGAGATGACACCCTTGAGTAGGCCTGTAACAGTCATAGCCCCATTCGTTTGAGTCTTTTGCTTTTAACGATGTTATTGTTTTACAGTCTTTCAAATCCTTTGACATTATTATAAAATATAAAAGATATCCATCTGAAGATATTCTACGCTATTAAAACGCGACATGAACCAAGAATTTCATTTTTATTAATTCTTTCGTAATGAAAGCCATTTATTATATATTAATCCGTGCGATTGCGCAGTTAGAATACAATTCACCAACCGCTTTCTTACCCGTGGGTCGATCACCACTAAAGACGACTAAAGGATATCATACATATCATACATCTATGGAAGAAAAGGAAAACTCCAAACAAAACCCTATACCAACAAATCTGACCAGCGTGATATAGTTGGTCAATTTCCCTTCCATTACGGACGAGGCTTAAGCCCAATAGTGGCACGTATATAAGCTAAGATAATAGATGTCCATGTCCCCACGTAGCCCTGAAAAGACTTATCTGAGCAGAGCAATCTAACTAAAATGAGGAGATAGCGTAAAATAACTTTGGAAGTAACTACGTCAGAAACTGCAGCTGCATTATTTCTTGGTGGTAAAAGAGCTTTGTTTATAAACCCGATAGATTTATAAAGCAATGAAACACCGAGATGTTCAATAACACAAAACTGCGACACATTCAAAGTGTTTTTTGTTTTATTGTGTAGGTACGGTGGTAAACGAGCAAGCAGCATTTGGACACACGCCTTGCATTCCGTCCGCGTGGCCCCATACCCACCGTTTTCCCTCCTCATCACCATTGGGCCGAGTACCATCCCAGATGACGCCCCGGGCCATCGGGCTTCACCCTCACGTGGTCAGTCTCTCCGCGGGTGACGGACTATTCTCCGTTCCAGTTACCCGCGACTTCGGCTAAGGCAAGTAGACGCAGGTAATCGCGCCCGCGCCACCCGCCGCCTCTTACAAATGAAGCGGAAATAACACATTGCCACTGTTCAGGAGTTGCTTTTCTGCAAGAGTGGGGTACTAGGTCCGACTGGGGGGTCGTACCGGCCCGTGGCTGTAGAAAGAATACTATCAACTGTGGCTTTACCACTATTAGTGTTTTTATTAAGGATTGCTGTCTAATCGTTTGCGTTGATTGGACAATGATAAATAAAAAGAAATCGAAGAGGCCGTAGATCAAGCACTACGAGATCGTAATGAAAAGTCAATGGTGCTTTTCTTTGGAGATATTTGGCAAATCCTTCCTGTTAAAACTCGGGGAAATAAAACTGATGAGATCAATGCTTCACTGAAGTGTTCTTATCTGGGGCCCCAAGTAGGAAAGCTGACCCTAACCATCAACATGCAAGCAAACCTAAGGTCACCATTTACATTAGTGTTGCCCAAATGCAAGACCAAGACTTGCTGCAAGAGTTTCGCAGTGCTCCCTTAGACATGATTTTACGATTTTCTTAGCACAGAAAGGATTGTTAACATTTCGTATTCTTACGAGTAATACCAGTACACGGAAGGATAATAGCCCTACTTCGGTTTAGTGCTATGTACCTAATTATTGATAGTTGTACAGTTACTGCCACTAGATGAATAGAATTTCATTAATTTAGTTGGATTTTTAATGTCTATGGGGATTTTTTATTTCTATCAAAACAAGTGACATTATGTTATTCTAAAAGCAAAAGTTGCAAGATTTGCGAGCCTCGCAAGAGTCTTGCATTTGGGCAACACTATATCACATGCTTAAGAACTTGCCGATGTTTTAAAGAAAATTGGAGAAAGCGTCCTAATTGATGAAAATGCTCAAGTGGCTGCCGCAAATACTTGGTCGAATTAGAATTTTTAACTTTCAAATAGGGGTGCGTAGTATAATTGAATGTCACGCGGACGAAGTCGCGGGCATCAGCTAGTTATATAATAAGATAGCAAATATACTCTTGATATTTAAGCGAGTCGATTCGTGAATTCGATTCTTATATATTTCGTGTAAACCACAAATTGTAATTTTTTGTCGTTAATTGTAGGTATATTTTGTAAAGTCCACCGAAATACAAGGATAAGTTTAATAATCCAAGATGTTGTCTTTAATAATATAATCAGTTTTTCTAGTCGCTTCATCTATACGATATATTTTGTACGAATAGAGGACCACGTTCCACATGGCCGTTTATAAATCAAAATCATTACGTCGTTTTAGCTACGGCATCGTATACAATAAAATACCAGTACGGTAGAGTGAGTACGGTTGAAACATTTTCACATTTACCGTCTATTGCACCGGGATTAGTTAAGCTAGCGATAACTGAAATATATTAATGAAAGACCGTATATACGTCTACTAATGGGCAATGTTATTTGAGATAACTGTATTATATTTTCTGGAAAAAATCCTATTAATAAGACAATGCAATTTGTTTCAACCGTCCCCATGCCAGGGTCGGTTGAAACAGTGCCTGGGGCTTCGGGTGATCGGACCGGGGAATGGTCCGGTCACCCGACGCGAGGCCACCGCGTGAGGGCGACGCCCCGACGGCGAGAGCTGTCGGGGCGTCGACACGAGAGGAACCCGTAAGGGTAAACCGCCGGGTGGGCCACCGAAGACAAAGATCGGGTACCGGTGGCCCGCTTGCACGGCGAAGAGAGGTGCTTGCAGGGTGGGTCCATGGGGTTGCGCGCCGCCTCTTCTTGTCGCCCCGGACCGAATTGTCAGGGCGCGACCACATCCATGGTCCACCTTGCAAGGGAAAAAAAGGGTCGATTGAACCACATGTAAATAATACTAATTATAATCAATTATCATGTTTTATTAATCTTCTAAATAACATTTTATCACTCGTAATGGCACGGTAGAATATCACAATGATTGCTTTATCAATATTCAAGGCTTAGGCGATATTTATAATTTAACATTATTTTTAATCAGCCTTCAATGGTTTATATTAAGTATAAATTAAATTAAATAACGATCTGATGACTGTAATTTATATCAAAAATATTAATCATGAAATAGATTTTGGAATAAACTAAAGACTTCATCATCAACTCAGCTCATATATGTCCCACTGTTGGGCTCGAGCCTCCTCCATAATGGGAGGGTAATTCGCTTACTATACCACGCTGATCAGACGTGTTGGTATAGGGTTTTGTTTCAAGTTTTCCTTCTCTCACATAGATATTATATGCATTTTATATACCATAGTCGCCTCGTACGATCATCCACGGGTAAGATAGGGGGTGGTGAATTGTATTCTTACTCCGTCACCACACGGAAAACTTACGATTTCATAAGACTTATTATTTCTATAAAAAATAATATTTCAAACAAAAATATTTAAGTGGTTAGGAGGGCATTCGGAGTCACATAACTAAGACTATTTATATACCGGACACTGTATCAATATTTCCCTTATTCTGCTTTCTGAGTATACCAACATACCAATAGGACTGTAGTAGGTACTCCTCTTCCGATGATGATTCATGTTGTGTGATAGATTTTTCCGGTTTGTAGCAATTCTTTTAGGCTTTCCTCCACCTAATCTTTTCTTAACTTGCTTAGCTTTTTACACTTCATCTGTTTTTATGTTCTCTTCTTATGTCTTCTTTTTAGGTGTATCTGCATAGACTGTAGATGTTGATTCCTAGTTTTTCTCCTCCTGCTTATTAATTGCCTTGCAAGTTATTGTCCTACTTGATATGGAAATGCTTTTGGTAGTTGTCTTATATATCTCAACAGGGAACAGTGATTCAATATTTTTTTTCTGCTGCTGTTCTTAACGAAAAGCCCGCTAGTAAAATCTTCATAAAATAGTTTATATGTTGATAAGGCAGTCTGATCTCTTGTAGTCATCCTTTGGCGTACCCTTAGCATCTAAGAAAGAAGAAAATTAAATGAATGTACTGTTTCAACCGTACCCATAAACTGTTTCAACCGTCCCCAACACCCTTCTAGGTATAAAATGGCTCACAGTAGGAATGATAATAAATTTAAATGAAAACTAATCATACTTTCATTTTCTATAAACTTCAATTAAAACGATACAAAACTCTCTATACTGTAACTCTAAACAAAACCATAATAATTACAAAAATATACAAATAAAAATACTTACTTTTCCGTCAAAAAACACAAGGGGGGGCCTCCTGCACTCCAGCACAGTGCCCCAAGAGCGATGCAATACTATAATTCGTGTTCGGACTTGTTACCCGCTTCATACTCCCCTTGTACACATCACGTTATCACGCACTGTTCACGAGATTTTCGCTTTGTTTCAACCGGCCTGTGTTTCAACCGTACTCACTCTACACTAATATGTCATCTAAAATTACTGTGTCGTAGTGGCTACGAATACTATCAACCCTTACTTCGCTCGTGGATATTGTAAATGATGACTAAGAGATTTATATCGAATTTGGCCAACACCACTTGATGCCGTTTGGTCGGCAATTGCTTACCCATTTTTTTTTTTTTTTTGTGGTGGGCCATGGACGTCGCACCCCGCCAAATCGGTCCGGGGTGACGGAAGAGGCGGCGCGCAACCCCATTGACCCACCCTGCAAGCACCTCTTCTTCGCCATGCGAGCGGGCCACCGGTACCCGATCTTTGTCTTCGGTGGCCCGCTCGGCGGTATGCCCTCTCGGGCTCCTCTCCTGTCGACGCCCCGACAGATTTCGCCGTCGAGGCGTCGTCCTCACGCGGTGGCCTCGCGTCGGGTGACCGGACAATTCCCCGGTCCGATCACCCGAAGCCTCGGTTAGGGCGGTATCAGGCGCAGGTATTCGCGCCTGCGCCGCCCCGGCCGCGGGCGGCGGCCCGGGTCACGGGAATCCTCCCGGGCCCGTTCCGCCGCCTCCTTCTGCGAGATGACAGCCTCGCAGAAGGCGGCGACCGCGTCCCAATTCCTGACGCTGTCGACCATCGCCCTCGCGACAGCTGGCAGCGTTAGGTCGGCACCGATAATAGCGACGAGGTCGCGGCGTTGCCCGTCCCAGCCCGAGCATTCCTCAAGCGTATGTTGCGCCGTGTCCTCGTCACTACTGCAATGATGGCAGCCCGGAGTCCATTCCCTGTACACGACCGTGTGCAGGTATTTCCCGAAACACCCATGCCCCGTTAACACCTGCACCAGTCGGAAGGTGAGGACCCCGTGCCGCCGCTCCATCCATTCCATCAGTACGGGCCGGAGGGCCTCAACGGTAATGACACCGTGTCTAGGCCTCTCCAGCCGCGTAGTCCAACGGGCGATGACTTCTCGGCGGGCGTCCTCGTGCCAGGTGGGTATCTCGTTAAACGATGGGGAGCCACCCTCTTCGCGCATTGAGGTAACCCGCCGGTAGAGGTCGGAGAGCATCTCCGCCTCTAGGTCCCACGGCGGCGTGCCTATTGGCCGGGACACCCCGTCCCGGCCAATAGGCACGCCGCCTCTGTCGACACCGTGCGGTACCCGCGAATGGCTCTGACCGCCATGGCTCGCTGTGGCCTCCACAGCACCGCCCTGAGCTGGGCGTTCAGAGCCCTCGCCCACACGGGTGCGCCGTACATGGCCATTGAGCGGATCACCCCCGCATACAGCCGTCGGCCCTCGAAACTGGGTCCGCCCACATTCGGCATGAGCCGAGAAAGGGCGGACGCCGCGCCGACCAGCCGGGGAGCAATTTGGCGAAAATGCTCCCGGAACCACCATCGCCCGTCGAGCACCAGACCCAAGTACCTCATATGGGCCTGGATACTGATGTGGATGGAGTTGACGACTAACGAGGCGCCGATAGGCAGCCTCACACGGGGCCCATGGAATAGTAGGGCCTCCGTCTTGTTTAGGGCCACCCTGAGCCCCAGCGCCTCGATTCGCCTGACCATCTCCTCGGTGCCGAGAGTGGCCAGGCTCGCCGCCTCTTCGAGTGTCCTGCCTCGGGCTGTGACGAGCGTATCGTCAGCATAGCAAATAACGCTCAGCCCGGGGGGAGACTCCCTCTCAACGCCCAGTCGTACCCGATGTCCCACAGAGTCGGCCCCAGAACCGACCCCTGCGGAACACCGCACGACATGGGCGTCCGCACAATGTCCCCTGCGGGGCTCGCGTAGAGAACACTGCGCCCCTCCAGATAGTCTGCCACCAGCCGCCTGAGGTATAGGGGCACTCCATGGAACCGGAGCGCCTCCCTGATGCAGCTGAATGGCAGACTATTGAAGGCGTTGGCGATGTCCAACGACACCGCCAACAGCACTCCTTTGCCGGCGACAGCCTCCGCGGCCGTCTGCCTCAGGCGTAGCAGGGCCCCGATGGTCGAACGCCCCTTCCGAAACCCAAATTGAGCGTCCGACAGATCGGGCCCCACCTCCTCCAGGTGCCGGACGATGCGGGCAGCGAGGACACGCTCCAGCAGCTTACCCACATCGTCCAGAAACACAATGGGCCTGTAGGCCGACGGCGAATCCGGGGGCCGTCCCGGCTTTGGCAGGAGAACCAACCTCCCTTCCTTCCAGCACTCAGGGAACTGTCCAGACGTCAGACAGGCGTTGAACAGTCGACTGAGGCTAGGTTCGAGATGCTCGAGGAGCAACGTCAACACCCGGACTGGGACTCCGTCCGGGCCGGGGGCCGTGGCGGCGGATCGAATCTTCGCCACGGCTGCCCCCACTTCCGACTCCGTCACGGGCGGAACACTCTCGACGGCCTCCCGGTCGTGATCTGGCGAAGCCATGACCGGGGGCGTGTGCTCCGACTGCTGCGGGAACAGCTCCTCGACCACTCTACGAAGGAGGTCGGGCTGGAGGGTCTCGGTGAGGGGGGGGGCCCTGCGCGCGAAGCTTATTCAGCGACGCGCGATACGGGCGACCCCAGAGGTCACGGTCGAGACCGTCCAGCATCTCCTGCCAACTTGCGTCCTTGGCAGACCGGATGGCCAGCCGAAAGGCGGTACGCGCACTGCGGTACGCCTCGTACAGCTGGCCCTCCCGCTCAACATCGCGGCGACGCCGCCGACTGCGGGTGTAGGACCTTCGGGCACTAATGCACGCCGCACGAAGGTCCGCCAGTCTTGGGGACCACCAGTAGACCCCCTGCCTCGGAGGTAGACGCCGCACCCTGGGCATGGCCGCATCGCAGACCTGCGTTAACGCACTGCGGATGCGGACAGCCTCAACGTCCACTCCGTCCGCTGGGGGTGGTGAGGACAGCCATGTGTTCACGATGGCCGCCTCCGCCAGTAGGTCCCTATCTAGACGCCCCACAGCCCACCACGGAAATGCGTGAGCCCGGTCCGCCCTGTGACCCCTGCTGGGGTACCGGAGAGGGGAGATCTCCATCCGGATGTATCGGTGATCCGACAGGGTCTCCGCCTCCTCCAGGACACGCCACTTCCTCACTCGTGGTGCGACAGCGGGGCTAGCGAACGACAAGTCCACTATCGACCCACCCTGCTGTCGCACACACGTGTTCACTGAGCCTCTGTTTAGGACTCGCAAGATGTCGCCATATGCCCAGTCTGACCGCAGCGGAAACAGAGTCCGCCGCAGTCAAAGCAATTAGTGCATGTTGGCCGGGTGTGCCCGACCGCCATGCACTTGAACCACCTCGCAGGCCGGTGCTCCTGCACGGTGACTCGCGCTGAGCTCCAGCCCACGAGGAGCCTGCCTGAGTCGGCCAGTTGCCTGACCCACTCCACTGGGCACTGCACCCAGGCAGCAACCTACGCCGCCCGGACCGGGCCGGATGGCGCCAAGCCGGCAAACACCCGGTTTTCGAGGCAATGGCCTCCCGGATGTCTTCCACCGTCACGGAGTCGTCCAGACCCGCAATGCGCATTTCGGCGCACTTCACGGGTCTGGCGATTTTAACGCCACCCTCCTCGGCGAACAGACCTCTCAACTTCGACGCCACGATATCGGCCGTCCTGGTGCCCTCGGCCCCAGGGAACTCTAGAATCCGAGCCCCTGTGCGGCCCTTGCGGGTCCTGGCTTCGACGCCTCCTATGTCGGAGACGTCGAGCTCCCGCCAGGCTTTCCTCAGAACGGCCTCATAGCTGAGGCCCCTTTCTGCCGCCTCAGGCAGCACAGTGATCACCACTGCGGCTGTCTTCGGCGGCCGGAGCCCCTTGCGCGGCCTCTTCTTCTTCGTCGTGCCGCCTCCTCCGGCTCCTGCCTGGGGGGCGACGACCTCAGCGGCGCGCTTGGCCGCCGCTCTCCTCCTCTGGCCGCGACTCTTTCTGCCGCGCTCGGCCACCTGCCAACCCTGTTCGGGCGTTTTCGGCCTGCAGGGCCTCCATATTTGCGGCTGGGGCACTCGCGCGGGCACCAGCGGCCACCACTTCGGTGGGAGGGATGCTGGACAACACCCCCAGCACCCTCGCGGCGGCCGCCTCGTTGTCGGTCTGCCTGCCAGCCTCAGCCCCTCCACGCACTCCGCCGGCCGGGGAGTGGGTCGCCCTTCGCGACACCGCGGCCCCTCGCCCTCTGCGAGAGGCCTCCTCCCTTGTCGTCGGAGCCGCAGTCGCAAGACGCGGCGATGACCTGGCGGCGGCGGTTTCCTGCGCCGACCCGCTAGCCTCTTTGGACGGCTCTGCGGAACTACCGCCCTCGTCCATTATATCCGCAGATTCAGTGCCCTCGTCTCTGGACGGCTCTGCGACACTACCATCGCCCTCCATTGACGGCTCTGCAGTGGATCTGCCGCCGTCTTCCTCCAGTTGGGCGGCAGCGGCGGCCTCCTTCTGCGCCCTCCGCTCCGCCATACGCTTCCTTTCTGTCGGAGAAGCCTTTCCCGTAGTCCAGTTGGCCCGTTTCCGGTACTTCCTCGGCTTCTTTTTTTGGGCCTCCGTAGTCTGTGCCGGGCCCTCGGCGGACGCTTCAAGTCCCGAGGACGAGGCGTCGTTTGTGCCAGTTTTATTTTGCCTTGGCAAGGCCGTCAGTTGGGAATCCGAAGCTTCCCCGTCTTTATTATTTTCTGTAGGCAATTCCATTTTGTTCCCACGATTATGGGAGAAATAAACGGTCGACCCGGGCAGAGATCCCTGTACCCGGGCAAGCCTACATTTACCAACCAGGGGGTCGGCTGGTACCTTGGCTGGAGCGTGCTAGGAACAGAACAGCCCATCTGCCATGCATCCTCTCGCCGCACGCCAGAACTTAGGATTCTGGGTAATTTCCGAATTCGAATGTTAATTCGAACTCTTTATAGAGGTTGTCTTCCTCGCGGTCCGGGCGGTTAAGCCAAGACCCTCGTTCCTGATACTACGCCTCACGACAACTTGTCTTGAAGCAAGATATCAGGTTTACGATATGTCGGCGGTGGCATAAGCCTGCCCAGCCCTCAAATGAATGAGTGACCGGGCCCGTCCGAAATTTCGCCTCCTGTATCCTCTACAAATAGAGGGTCAGGAGCGAATTGGGGCTCAACCCATCGCTGGGGAACCCCCCCTCGCGCCAGAGATTCGCTACGGGCGACAATTCGACAGAGGGATCTGGGGGACTGTCGCCCGCACCCAGGGTACACCACGCGGAGGTTTCTGGCGTCGTACCCCGCAATTGCTTACCCATGGGGTTGATGTCAGGCGGCCGGCCGGTCGTAGAACTATTGCCAATAACTTTTGCAATTTTTTTTTTTCGACGCTATATGTACTAGTACATATTGCGTCGACTCCAAGTGGTTGGGATAAGAGCAGAAGAATGATGTGTCACCTCAAATACCAGTGTGTCATATCGTATTATATGCCATTACTGTAAGGATATTTTCTTATAGTCTTGTTCTTATATTCTAGTTTTGATTAACTTCGTCGTCACGTTCGCTCGTGAACATAGGCCTACTCTATGAATGGTGATAATGCTATAATCGTAACGCTTGGAAAGCGCGGTGACAATTGCACCTTGTCTTCTAAATTCTAATTCTATATTCTTCTAAATTTCTCACAAGCGTGCTGCTGTCGATATTCTTAGTGATTCTTTGACCGGCTTTTGGGATTTCCATGGGAAAGCAAAGAATAGTCACACATTGTATTTCCAACGTTCCACACGGGTTACTTTATGTAGTCTATGAGAACTTAATTTAGAATAGTTTCAAAATAATGGTATTTATACCGACATCTAGTTAAAAGCTTAATAAATTAAGTTCTAAATAAACCTACTAGATGGAGATCATACGAGACTGAAGGGTGTGTTCACGCATGCGTTTTGGGTCCCTTACTGTTCATAAAATACCTTTATGGTTATTAGGAAGTTATCTCTATCAAAACATATAATCAAGTTGTAAAAAAATCATTAATTTTGACGAAATAATCAAAAATGGCTGAAGAAAATACAGAAACTACAAACACTGACGTATCCGATACCGAGAATACTTACAACAGTTCTGTAAACGATCCGAAGAATATGCAAGAGGTTACGTTATATGTTCAAACACTTTTACAGAGCATGCAAGATAATTTCCAAAGCATGACTGATCAGATTATTAACCGGATAGATGAAATGGCTTCACGTGTCGATGAGCTGGAAAAGAATATATCAGATATCATGGCGCAAGCATCTGTGGAGGAAAAGTAAAACGATTTATAGAAACAACACATATTTAATTGATTAATTTGTATGTGTAAGTGCATCTATTCATCTATTCATCCATCCAGCGAAGTCCACCGTTGAACTTAGAGAATGTCACATAAAGGAGTTCAATGTCACTTAGATGCGACGGTTCCTTGCAACTGTTAAGATGTCAATACACTCGTGGTCGTCGTTCTGCCTTCACATCGATCGAGTCATCTGAAAAGTGGTCGCCAGTTGAGAACTCTTCTTCCTCTACGGTTTGATGTGTCGAGCAAATTGGCTGTTGTCATTTCGGCGTGTTAATCCTTCTACATTGATGATTATATTGTTATTTATTTATTAATTTACTTATTTTATATTTTATAAAAGTTGTGAAAGAAACTCATCGGTAAAAATCTAGTTAGTGGTAGTTTTGCAGTTTTAGTGTAGATTTATTAAAAATTGTATAAGTAAACAACTACCTATAGTAGTTATCTTACGTTGGTTCTGTAGTGGAGTTGCAAAGGTGAGTTTGTCTAGGAGTGCCATTTAAAAATGAATATTTAAGAGTGTAAAGGGCATTTTCAAAAATGAAATTGAGAGTTTAGGTTAATATCAAAAATGATCTGTATGGCATTAAATGACGAGCTTAGCTCGGTATTTCTTTTATGGTAAATTGTGTATTTTATTTGGCAAATATATTTAGGTATTAAAGGGTTGTTATAGTGTTTCGGAAGCATATTTAGGTAGTATAAAATTTTCATACTGATAAATTGTCAATATTTTTATATCCTATCAAGATAATAAGGATATAAACTAGTTATTTAAATGAAAAAATAAATTAAAGAATTAAAAAAGGAACCACCAAGTATAAAAAAAAAGGAAATAATTGCTTCAAATTATGATGCTAAACTGACTGGTTTATTATTATAATGTCACATATTTCACCTAACTGACCCCAAAGAGCACCTGGCGCTTGTTATCTACTAGGCACACTTAAGTAACAAAAGTAAATGAGACTTTAGAACTTTACACTACCTTAAAATAACTTAGTCGTGGAACTTACGTATTTTTTTTATATTATTTAGTAGGCTGAGTTTTCACTTACACTTTAGTACCTGAATTGGAAAATTTTGGTCTATTAATTGCAATATTCATGGCCATCAGTGGCCGTATGAATTAAAGGACTACTCCATCACCTAATTGAACAATTTTTATTCTTGGTGGCAATGGATTATAATCATAATCTAATATAATTGGATGGCTTATATTTAGTTTGGGTGATTTATCTTCGTATTATAAACCTCCTGAAAATATTAATAAAACGTGGTTTCCTATAAATAAAACATAGTTAGGTCGAGTTATTGTCCCCGAAACCTCCTACATAGTTTTCATAGAAATCAGAGCTGTTATAGAAGACTATGAGTTTCATGTCGTATAAGATATATTTAAAGTAGATAAATGTTATGTAGACGTAGATGTAGAAAGTTCTATTTATGAATATTTTGTTTGTCGAATTCAAAATAATAAATATTATGCCAAAAAAAGTTTTTTTTTTAATTAAAGTTTTGGTCCACAGACTTTTGTTCGTGTCTTTTTTACGTTTTGTATTTTAATTATTATATTGATGTTATATATTAGATGATAATTCAAGTTTCCTTGAAGTTATTTAATGTATTAAACATTAAATAAATTTATTAAAGCCAAAACAAGTTTATAGCAGTATTATATTACCACTACTCGAAGACAAATAGGTACATATCCTTCACAGAGTAATAATACAATTCACCACTTTCCCCTATCTTATCCATGTAGTAAAAGCTAACTAAGGGATATATTATGCATATAACATCTATGCAAGAGAATGAAAACTTGCAATAAAACCCTACACGAACACATCTAAGCAGCGTGGTTATAACAACTTAATTTTTCTCTCTGTGTGGAGGAGATTATAAGGGAAAGTTTAAAAGTTGCGCCATTAGGATAAGCTAAGGAGTCAACGCTAGACGTGGTGGTGGTCATGTGATGAGACGGGATGAAAGTAATAGTATGAGGAAGGATTTCAACTTGAATGTTGAAGGCTTTAGTGTTAAGGGAAGACCAAAGAAAAGATCATCCGTGTGGTGACGGAGTATGACAACAAACAATACAATTCACCACCCCCTGTCTTACCCATGGGTGATCATAAGAAACGATTAAGGGATGTAAAACGCATATAAGAGGCCGTCCATTAATCACGTGAGATTTGAAATTGAGGAGGTGTTTGACAAAAATCACAAAATATCACAAGGATTTTGTAGTAAGATATCATGTGTATTTATTTTTTCGTCAAACGCTGAGATTTCTAAACTGAAAAGCCGTTGCCAGACAACGAACAAAGTCGTTTAAGGCATAATATCTGGAGGACCGAGCCTTGCTCGGTACTTTCTTATTAGTGTGTTTTGAAAGATATATTTAAATATAATAAAAATAATGAAAAATAAATTAAAAAGGCAAAAAGCACAAAAAATTAAAAAAATGTATCGAGCAAAAAGGAGCCAAAATCACGTTTGTTATGGAAGGGATGGGGAGCACCCGTTAAATATTTACACCCCTAATATATTTTATTAATATTTGCACCCCTAATATATTTTATTTTGTATTTTAGTATTTGTCGTTATAGCGGCAACAGAAATATATCATCTATGAAAATTTTTGTCTGACTACTGTCTAACTATCATGGTTCATGAGATACAGCCTGGTGATAGACAGATGAACGGACGAATGGACAGTGAAGTCTTAATTATAGGGTGCCGTTTACGCTTTGGGTACGGAACCCCGAAAAGGTTGAACTCACATAAAAGCAACAAGGGAATGGATGGATTGGTACAATGGAAATACTCTTTAAAATTGGAATGTCTCGAAAGTCACAATACTGTATTAACACGGCATTTGAAAGTTTCTAAGCTATAAAAAGGTCATACAATTTTAGGACACGGCGTCATAGGAACGTAGAGTATGAAATTTTAAATTGTTGGGCAGTAATTTTCTAAGCCAAATACTGTAATTGAGAGGCATGATAACATATTGTATTGTATAACTGAAATCCATCGCTCATAAGATGTATTACCCGTTTTAATTTTACTCCGGCGAGGGTACTTTTATCGCATAATGATTAGAAAGTCATTTACTATATTTTTGTTCGCTGTTTAGCTAGCGTTTAATCGACATATTTGTAAAAATCGAGACGGAAAGGCTGAGTTATATTAGGCACAATCAGTAAGATACGATAGGGAAACAGGATGTTAATGCTGATCAGATTGGTCGCAAGATATCATAACATACTTGTACTTATGTGCGATACTATGGTCGTTTCGATTTCTTTATACTATTTACTTGCAAATATTTTAAATCATTCGAAGGGGTCGAATATTAAAATAAATCCTTCGAATAAGTGACAAACTCCTAGTCAGACAACTGGTAGAGTTCCTGAATACTCTGAAGGCTCCCGGTCTGCCAACTCAGATCTTAAAGTTGAAAGCTGGGGCGCCAAAATTATACAATGACACCAGTTTGTAAGAAAAAACATTACATTGCATTGTAATCGGGTCAACTATACAGGTACTGACCGATTGTTTTCGAGCAAAGTCTGTATTTATTCCTAGGATTCACCAAATACCATCCAATTACTCCTTCGAATTTCAGAGAGTGCAGTTTGCCATTAAAGTCTGTTTCTCAATAACCACAAACAAAGCTCGAGGTCAAATTCTTAAGGTAGTGGGAGTAGACTTGAGAGAAAGCTGCTTCTCCCATGGGCAGTTGTATGTGATATGCTTCAGAGTAAGCTCACAGAGTAGCCTGGTTATTCTAGCATCCGAAAGAAAATCAAAACATATTGTTTACAAAGAAATACTGTAATAGATGTAGTATCGCGGGTGGATGTCAAAGAAGCGGTACCAGTGGTCGGCCTAATTTCGATGGAAAAGACGGTGGGTTATGGGGCCGCACACTACCCTTCCGTCGCCTCTGTCGGAATGAGCGCGGTGTGTTTAAAACATGGCCTGCTAAGAAAAAGCCTGGTGTTCATAATATATAACAAAATTTCATTTGATTTTTATGTCTATCGAACCTACCCGACACTATATGAAAGATTGTGATCATCATCATCATCACAGTCCATATACGTCCCACTGTTGGGCTCGGGCCTCCTCTATAATAGGAGGGAAGTTAACTTACTATACCGCGCTGGTCAGACGTGTTGTTATAGGGTTTTGTTTCGAGTTTTCCTTCTCTTGCATAGATGTTATATGCATTTTATATCCCTTAGTCGTCTCGTACGATCACCCACGGGTAAGATAGGGGGTAGTGAATTGTATTCTTACTCCGTCACCACATGGATAAGATTGTTATACCTACTATATAAGAATGTATACAAACATTTATACATAATTATTTATAAATAACAATAAAATTAATAACGTAAAAAACAAACAAAAATTCTATTAGAAATCAAATCTTATTAGAACCATTTTCGACTTCTACGCAGAAAAAAATGCGGGCAAATGATAATAATTAATAAAATAATAAAAAAAGGCCAAAAAGTAAATAAAAGAAAGTAAGGATCCGAACCGAGCTCCGGTTTGTTTGGATTAGACTACACGATTGAACCAACTGAGTTAAATGTCTATTCTTAATGACAGCGTCAAAATTTGAAACGAAAAATTATATTTTTGTTGCCGAAAAATACTGACAAAACAATATTTTCTGTAAATGCAACCTAGCTAGATCGATTAATCGACCCCGGAACCCCTTGTATGCTAAATTTCAAGAAAATCGTTGGAGCCGTTTCCGAGATTCAGATTACATATATATATATATATACAAGAATTGCTTGTTTAAAGATATAGTTAGATGTAAGATGATCTTACTTACTTATGATTCGGGGAGATAGACCTCGTTAGCATTGGTCTGCAATCTATCTAGGAGAAGGAAAACTCCAAAATATAACCCGAGGAGATCGGCCTTGTTAACACTGGACTGCAACCTATCTAGGAGAAGGAATACTCCGAAATATAACCCGGGGAGATGAGCCTCGTAAGCATTGTGCTGCAACTCATCTAGGAGAAGGAAAACACCGAAATATAACCCGGGGAGATAGGCCTCGTTAGCATTGATCTGCAATCTATCTAGGAGAAGGAAAACTCCGAAATATACCTCCCCCGATCCAAGGTGTAAACCGACCCGTGCTGAGGGATTCGCGGCCAGAGGGTAAGCTGGTTGAAAACGGAGGGTGCATGTGTTGGTGGTCACAGGGCACAGTAGTGATTCCATCTTGCCCTCACACAAGCTCTGTGGGGGTGGACCTTTGACTACCCTAATTCTCGTGGGAACGCTATGAATTCTTATAAAAATATTAAAATTCCAAATGACGGCGATGCGGCTCGCAACCCTTCACGTCTCGTTCCCAATGAGGGCGAAAAGCGGTCTACGGAGTGCCGTTTTGCCACGTTAAATGTAGGAGGAGGAATGAACGAGAAATTAAATGAGGTATGTCAAATGATGGATGATAAAAAGATTGATATTCTTTGTGTGAATGAGACGAAGCGAAAGGGGTGTGAAATAACTAATCATGGACCTTACACAGCATACTGGGCTGGGGTATCAAGGAACACTAGAGCCTGCCAGGGAGTTGGTCTCTTTCTTTCTGCGCGAATGGCTCAGTGTGTGAAAGAGTATAAATGTGTGAATGCTAGATTATTATGGACAAGAATGAAAGTGGGTCTAACCCGTATTTTTGTGGTAGGAGTATATGCTCCAGTAAACACGGGTTTATATACAAATAAGTATGAAGAGGATGCAAGGGAAAAATTCTGGGAGGAACTAAGAGATGTTTTGAGATTGTGTAAGTGCAATGAAAGGTTGATTTTACTAGGTGATTTTAATGGATGGGTTGGAGTGAGCCGAAAAGGATTTGGAATAGTTTTAGGAAGGTTTGGCGATGAAAATGTGAATGAAAATGGACAACGTTTACTAGAAGTGTGCTTGGAATGGAACCTTTGTGTTAGAAATACTATGTTTGAACACAAAAAGATCCATATGTATACACGAGAAGCAAAGAATGTGAGAAAGAGTATGATTGATTTTGTGATAGTAGATGAAAGGCTCAGAAAGAAAGTTCTAGACACTAGGGTATATCGCGGTATTGGTATTCATACAGACCACTTTCTAGTAATGACTAGAATAAGTGGTTTTATGAAAACGTGGCGAAACCGGATACATAACCCGACAAGCGTGCTAGAAAGAATAAAAGTAGAAAATTTGCAAGATGAGGTTGTTAGAGAGAAGTACAAAGTAAACTGACAGAAAAGTTGTATGATTCGGTTGATATTAATGATATGGAAGAATTATGGAAGACTTTTAAAGAAAATGTGGTAAATACTGCTACAGAAATATGTGGCGTGACCAGAAGAAGGAAAGTAAATAAGATGAAGAATGTATGGTGGGATAAAGATGTGCAGAGTGCAGTTTGTGAGAAAAAGAAAGCCTGGGTAGATTGGCTTGCTGTCAGAGCCAACGAGAGAATGGAGAAAGCAACAAATGATGATATAGATGTAGCTAAAGAAGAATATAAGAGAAAAAAAAGAGAAGTGAAAGAAATTGTTAGAAGAAAGAAAGAAGATCAAAACGACGAGTATGATAGAAGATTGTCGCAGGATTTCCAAGCTAACTCGAAAATTTTCTGGAAGTCCATTAGAGCGGCTCGAGGTAAAGCCCAAAATACAGAGCTAGTCTCAATCAGGGATAAATATGGAAGGACAGTGAATGGAGAAGAATGTATGAAAAAAGAGATCTCTACTATGGTGTTATAGATCTAAGCCAACTAACATAAATAAACAAAATTTAAAAAAATATAATTATATACATAAAAAAATTAGAAAATTAACACAGCTTGCTCAGAATTCTTATAAAATAAATACATCTTTGAATAAAACAAAAGCTACCTGGGATATTATAAACAATTCAAAATTTATAATACCCAGAGAAGGTATATCACGTATTATGATCGGTGATAAGATAGAAACTAATCCAGTTTTAATCGCTAAAACTTTTAATAATTATTATATTGAAAAAATTAAACCACTAGCGGTTAAAGGTAAAAATGTCACATCTAATATACCCATACAAAGCAACTCTTTATTCATGGCACCCAGCTCATATTATGATATACTAAAAATAATAAAATCACTGAAAAATACCAATAGTGTGGGACATGATGGTATTACTACAAAGGTTATTAAATATGTAGCTGATAGCATTAGTCATCATTTAAGTTATATATTAAATCTGTGTATTTCTGCTGGTATATACCCAAAACATTTAAAGAGAGCTATAATAAAACCACTAAAAAAAAATGTGAACAATCAATACTTAGAATCTTTCAGACCAATTGCACTTGTGCCTGTTCTTTCAAAAGTATATGAAAAATATATTTATGAACAGGTATATAAATATTTAATGTCCATAAAACAATCCATACGATTGGCAGTGCAGAATTTTTCCACGGAAAGGGCAGGGGCGGCTTTACCTATTGTGCAGAGGGTGAGGTGCACCCGGGCGCCAGGTGTTAGGGGGCGCCGAGAGCCGCTCGGGACACATAGACCCTCAACTGTAACGCTCCGCACGGAGCAGGATTACCTTACGCCGCTGCGTAAGGTAATCCTGCTCCGTGCGGAGCGCGAGTGGCTAACCATTTATAAACGTAGTGGGTGCATTATTTGACAAGTTTTGGTAGATTGCTTTGTCGCCATGTTCACTGTAACTTCATAATACGATCAAATCGCGTTTACTTGATTTCGTGTCAAAACAACAAGACTAACTAAGCACGCGACAACGCATTCCAACGAGGTTCGGAGTTTAGTCGAACGTCTTGTCAGTATCAACCTATCCGATTTGGTTCACGCATTCTGATGCAAGAGGGCGCCAGGTTATTGATTGCACCCAGGCGCTACATAAGCTAGAGTCGCTTCTGGGAAAGAGCGCGTGCTTTATTGACAACTGGCCTCAACGTTTAAAGTATTGCACTGTATTGCAGCCAAGGGAGACCACTTCGAATAATGGTTTAAGATATTTATTTCTCAAAGAACTTTACATGGTTCACTTAAATGAGAAACTCAAAACTAAAATTACAAAATTACATATGACATGTGGACGACATGGACAGCTAATATGATATCTATACTGTATAAATATGTTCATATCTTAGTTTATTTAAGTAACTTAAATGCATATAATACCTATTAAGTGCTAGAAAAATGGGAGCTTTGACTGTCTGATAATATACATCCTTTTAATTTCTTTTTAAATGTAATAATTGTGTCTGCTTCTAGGATATCTTTTGGCAATTTATTAAACATCTGTACCCCTTCAAACATATAAATTTCGTTTACCGTAAATATAATGTAATAATAAAAGGCTATTTTCTACTCATTTTCAAATATTTATATCTCAGCTTATATATTACTTGGAGACTCTAATCTAACGGAATTTTTTTCATTAAGACTTCTATTTTATGAAATCCAATGACACATACTTTACTTCTCTCCTAGTTGTTTCATTTATGTGACTTATTTCTACACATTGGGTTCTGTTACTAAGGTAAGGCTGACTAAGATCTAAGACATTACTTCGTACAACGCAAGAATAAAGTTTTTTTAGAAGTAGTTTATGATCTACCAAATCAAAGGCTTTTTCCATATCCATATATATACAGCAGAAGCTAAAATATGTTTGCAAAAGCAGAGATGCCTTACCAGAACCAATGCAGTATTGACAATTAAAAAAAAATATATCTCAAATACAAGCTCGATTCCCTGTTTCAAATCATCAGTCTTCTTGGGGACAGAATAAAGCAACTTTCCTAAAAATTTGAAATATATCGAAGTTTGGAGAAAAAGTTTTGGCTGTTTAAAAACACTGTTTTTGTTTTAAATTAGATTGATTTTTAAAAGCTGTAAGTTTACAAAATCGTAGCAATTCAGCAAAAATTGGCTAGATTCCATTAAAATACAGCCACACAAAATATATTAGCTACAGGTCGACTCTCAACTTCAAATATGGTACATATAATAGTGTTTTACACATAGGTAAAATTTAACCAAAACAGTTGTTTCGTTGGAAACTATTAGCAAAGCTAAAAATAAGTTTAGACCTAATATCTATTTTTTTTCATAAAAATAGAAGTCTTAATGAAAAAAGTGTTGTTAGATTAGTCTCTAAGTAATATAGAAGCCGAAATATAAATATTTGAAAATGAGTAGATAATAGCCATTTTTCAAAATTCAAAGAATTCTCTAGCGGTCAGATTTGCACATACCGGGCTGAAATTTTCAGGTTCGTCTCCTATGACGGTGTACTTTCGAGGAAAAATCAGAATCGCCGACCTTAGTGCGCTGACTTTCGTCAAAAATTAATGGATCTGCCCATATACAGGGTGTCCCAAAATTCAACGATAAGCTGGCACTAGCAGGTGGACCTACATATGACTACTCGAGAACAGAAAAGAAAAAAATTCTACCTTGATTTTTTTTTTCATTACGACAAAAAAACCAAAATCTTTAAAAATGGACATCCTTTATTATATTATTAAGTGCTATTGCTACAGTTTTACAAGTAATTCTGTGATTTTTTTTGTATTGGCAAGGTAAGTAGCACTACTATCGATCACAACCATTAAAAATTCCAGAATATCTATAGTTTTTACACAAAAATCAATCAAAACTATGTTTTTTTCATAAATTATGTAAGATTTTGACTTTCAGCTCACTTTCACTCATCATAGTGAAAAAAAAAAGTATGGACGCTACTGTGGCAAATAGTATTAAAAATTGGCGCATCTAACTACAATTCTAAAATGGTATAACATTCTAGACAAACTAGCCACAAAAATATACTTAGGTGTACTCTTTCAAAATAACAACCATATTTCGAAAATTGTTAGTGTTGATAGTAATCACTTTTACTATGTAGCCAAAATGTTTTTTTAGCAAGTTCTCAGAATTTTAATGAGACATGTGCGTAGTCCATAAGTCCATAAAATAAGTTAGACAGAGATAGAGAGATTATACGTTAGAGGGAGATAGATAGATGCTAATTGTTTAGTAACATTAATGCAGGTGGAGAAGTAATTAATGTCCTCAGCAGCACAGCAAGTCAGTATGCTCTACTTCTTTGTTTACTGCACACCGTTCTGTTTTAATTAAAGTGGCTCTGGTACTGACGACTTTTGGATTGAATTAAGTGACCTGGAAATTGACCTGACTTGGCATTATTTTAGACTGTGATTTTGTGTTTTTTTTAAAGAAGTTTTGCCTTATTTTCAAGTGTTTAGCATTCATCATGCCGCTACCATACACAGCGTTAGAATACGCTAATATGCACCTAATTTATGGAGAATGCCGATGCAATGCCAACGCTGCTAGCAGATTATATCGAGCAAGTTACCCTAATCTTCAAAGGTATCCGGATTATCGCGTATTTATTAACGTGTATCAAGCTTTTTCGGAGGGTCGTATACCATCTGACAGGCGAAACGCTGGAAAACCTAGATCGGAACACGATGAAGAAGTTCTCAATGAAATAGAAAACGATTCAACTACCTCTGTACGTGCTGTACAAACAGCAACGGGAATCCCAAAAAGTACTGCACATAGAATTTTAAAACGTCACGTCGTCGTGATGAAACAACCTGCAAGAAAGATGGATATTTAAATCTTCACAATCTTCATAGCTGGAACAATGAAAATCTGCACCTGGTGAGAGAAGACAATCCCAATACCAATTTAAGGTTAACCTATGGACTGGCATAATAAATGGCAAAGTGATAGGGCCCTTTGAGTTACAAGGAAACATAGATGGCAATAGTTATTTAAACTTCTTACAAAATGAGTTGCCAGGATTATTAGAAGATGTGCCCTTAAGTAATTTGCAAACCATGTGGTTTCAAAACGATGGTTGCCCAGCTCACTATGCCCGTCCTGTGCGAGAGTACTTAGACCAAGAGTACCCAGGGCGTTGGATCGGGCGACTTGGTCCTATCTTGTGGCCACCCCGTTCACCCGATCTAAATCCCCTGGACTTTTTCTATTGGGGTTGTCTAAAGGACAGAGTCTGCACAAAACCGATTGCAACCTTGGACGAGCTTCGCCATAAAATAATTCAGACTGTGGATCTACGGACTACGCACATGTCTCATTCAAATTCTGGGAACTTGCTACAAAAACATTTTGGCTACTTAGTAAAAGTGATTACTATCAACACTAACAATTTTCGAAATATGGTTGTTATTTTGAAATAGTACACTTAAGTATATTTTTGTGGCTAGTTTGCCTTGAATGTTATACCATTTTAGAATTGTAGTTAGGTACGCCAATTTTTAATACTATTTGCCACAGTAGTGTCCATACTTTTTTTTTTCACTATGATGAGTGAAAGTGAGCTGAAAGTCAAAATCTTACATAATTTATGAAAAAAACATAGTTTTGATTGATTTTTGTGTAAAAACTATAGATATTCTGGAATTTTTAATGGTTGTGATCGATAGTTGTGCTACTTACCTTGCCAATACAAAAAAAATCACAGAATTACTTGTAAAACTGTAGCAATAGCACTTAATAATATAATAAAGGATGTCCATTTTTAAAGATTTTGGTTTTTTTGTCGTAATGAAAAAAAAAATCAAGGTAGAATTTTTTTCTTTTCTGTTCTCGAGTAGTCATATGTAGGTCCACCTGCTGGTGCCAGCTTATCGTTGAATTTTGGGACACCCTGTATATATATATATATATATATATATATATATATATATATATATATATATATATATATATATATATATATGTGTATATATATATATATATATATATATATATATATATATATGTATATATATATATATATATACATGTATATATATATATATATATATATATATATATATATATGTATATATATATATATATATATATATATATATATATATATATATATATATATATATATATATCTATACATATAATAAAAATGTTATGCTGTTTATCATATATCTGGATAAATGTCTCCAAAGGTTGAACGATATGAATGTGGGAGTCCAGATGGGCGACTCAGTGGTCAGTGCTCTGCTCTATGCAGATGATGTATACCTGCATGCAGTCAGCGACTGACCTGCAGACCCTAGTCGACACAATGACAGAAGATTGTAAGAAAAGAGGTCTACGCGTGAATGTGAGCAAAACCAAAATAATGGTCTTCGAAAGAGATGAAGCCAGAACAGATGTAAGAGTAACAATAGGTAATGATGTACTAGAGGAAGTGGATGAATTTGTATATCTTGGATGTGGATTTAGCCGAGATGGAAGGTACACCACTGGTATAGAGCGAAGAGTGAATGCGGGAAATAGAGTGAATGGAGCGTTGGGTCAACTTCTCGGTAGCCACCACCTCAGCCAGAAGGCACGTGTAGCAATACATAACGCAGTGCTTGTCCCAACATTACTGTATGGAAGCGAGAGTTGGGTATGCAGAAAAGAGTAGGAAAATAAAATTAATGCAGTCAAAATGCGATCTCTACGGCAAATCTATGGAGTTAGGCTGACTGATCGCATTCGTAACGACGACGTAAGAGAGCGAGTAGGTATGAAAGAGAGTATTGGTGTAAAGATGCGAAAGGGAATGCTCCGATGGTTCGGACATGTGGAAAGAATGCCGAACGAACGTCTGGTTAAGAAGATAATATGCGAAAGTGGAAGGATGTAGGTACCGTGGGCGACCGAGACTAACCTACCTTTTTTTCGCAAGGTGGGACCATGGATGTGGTCGCGCCCCGGCAAATCGGCCCGGGGCGACGGAAGAGGCGGCGCGCAACCCCATGGACCCACCCTGCAAACACCTCTCTTCGCCGTGCGAGCGGACCACCGGTAACCGATCTTTGTCTTCGGTGGCCCGCCCGGCGATACACCCTCTCGGGTTCCTCTCTCGTCGACGCCCCGACAGCTTTCGCCGTCGAGGCGTCGCCCTCACGCGGTGGCCTCACGTCGGGTGACCGGACAATTCCCCGGTCCGATCACCCGAAGCCTCGGTTAGGGCGGCATCAGGCGCAGATACTCGCGCATGCGCCGCCCTGGCCGCGGGCGGCGGCCCGGGACACGGGAATCCTCCCGGACTCGTTCCGCCGCCTCCTTCTGCGAGATGACAGCCTCGCAGAAGGCGGCGACCGCGTCCCAATTCCTGACGCTGTCGACCATCGCTTTCACGACAGCCGGCAGCGTCAGGTCGGCACCGATGACAGCGACGAGGTCACGGCGCTGCCCGTCCCAGCCCGAACATACCTCAAGCGTATGTTGCGCCGTGTCCTCGTCGCTACTGCAATGGACGGAGTCCACTCCCTCCGCACGACCGTGTGCAGGTACTTGCCGAAGCAATCGTGCCCCGACAAGACCTGCACCAACCGGAAGGAGAGCACTCCGTGCCGCCGCTCCATCCACTCCATCAGTACGGGCCGGAGGGCCTCGACGGTAACAATACCGTGTCTAGGCCTCTCCAGCCGCGTAGCCCAATGGGCGATGACTTCTCGGCGGGCGTCCTCGCGCCAGGTGGCTATCTCGTTGAACGATGGGGAGCCACCCTCGTCGCGCATTGTGGTAACCCGCCGGTAGAGGTCGGAGAGCATCTCCGCCTCTAGGTCCCACGGGGGTGTCCCGGCCAATAGGCATGCCGCCTCGGTAGACACCGAGCGGTACCCTCGAATGGCTCTGACCGCCATGGCTCGCTGTGGCCTCCACAGTATAGCCCTGAGCTGGGCGTTCAGAGCCCTCGCCCACACGGGTGCGCCGTACATGGCCATTGAGCGGATCACCCCCGCATACAGCCGTCGGCCCTCGAAACTGGGTCCGCCCACGTTCGGCATGAGCCGAGAAAGGCCGGACGCCGCGCCGACCAGCCGGGGAGCAATTTGACGGAAATGCTCCCGGAACCACCATCGCCCGTCGAGCACCAGACCCAAGTACCTCATATGGGCTTGGATACTGATGTGGATGGAGTTGACGACTAACGAGGCGCCGATGGGCAGCCTCACACGGGGCCCATGGAATAAAAGGGCCTCCGTCTTGTTTAGGGCCACCCTGAGCCCCAGCGCCTCGATTCGCCTGACCATCTCCTCGGTGCCGAGAGTGGCCAGGCTCGCCGCCTCTTCGAGTGTCCTACCCCGGGCTGTGACGAGCGTGTCGTCAGCATAGCAAATAACGCTCAGCCCGGGGGGGAGACTCCCTCTCAACGCCCAGTCGTAACCGATGTCCCACAGAGTCGGCCCCAGAACCGACCCCTGCGGAACACCGCACGACATGGGCGTCCGCACAATGTCCCCTGCGGGGCTCGCGTAGAGAACACTGCGCCCCTCCAAATAGTCTGCCACCAGCCGCCTGAGGTACGGGGGCACTCCATGGAATCGGAGCGCCTCCCTGATGCAGCTGAATGGCAGACTATTGAATGCGTTGGCGATGTTCAACGACACCGCCAACAGCACTTCTTTGCCGGCGACAGCCTCCGCGGCCGTCTGCCTCAGGCGTAGCAGGGCCCCGATGGTCGAACGCCCCCTCCGAAACCCAAATTGAGCGTCCGACAGATCGGGCCCCACCTCCTCCAGGTGCCGGACGATGCGGGCAGCGAGGACATGCTCCAGCAGCTTACCCACATCGTCCAGAAGCACAATGGGCCTGTAGGCCGACGGCGAATCCAGGGGCCGTCCCGGCTTTGGCAGGGGAACTAACCTCCCTTCCAGCACTCAGGGAACTGTCCAGACGTCAGACAGGCGTTGAACAGTTGCCTGAGGTGAGGCTCGAAGTGCTCGAGGAGCGACGTCAACACCCGGACTGGTATTCCGTCCGGGCCGGGGGCCGTGGTGGCGGCACGAATCTTCGCCACAGCCGCCCCCACTTCCGACTCCGTCACAGGTGGAACACTCTCGTCGGCCTCCCGGTCGTGATCTGGCGAAGCCATGACCGGGGGCGTGTGTTCCGACTGCCGCGGGAACAGCTCCTCGACCACCCTACGAAGGAGGTCGGGCTGGAGGGTCTCGGTGAGGGGGGGGGGGCCTGCGCGCGAAGCTTATTCAGCGACGCGCGATACGGGCGACCCCAGGGGTCACGGTCGAGACCGTCCAGCATCTCCTGCCAACTCGCGTCCTTGGCGGACCGGATGGCCAGCCGAAAGGCGGTACGCGCACTGCAGTACGCCTCATACAGCTGGCCCTCCCGCTCAGCAACGCGGCGACGCCGCCGGCTGCGGGTGTAGGACCTTCGGGCACTAATGCACGCCGCACGAAGGTCCGCCAGTCTTGGGGACCACCAGTAGACCCCCTGCCTCGGAGGTAGACGCCGCACCCTGGGCATGGCATCCGCATCGCAGACCTGCGTTAGCGCACTGCGGATGCGGGCAGCCTCAGCGTCCACTCCGTCCGCTGGGTGTGGTGAGGACAGCCACGTATTCACGATGGCCGCCTCCGCCAGTAGGTCCCTATCTAGGCACTCCCACTTACCCACTGGGCACTGCACCCAGGCGGCACCTACGCCGCCCGGACCGGGGCGAATGGCGCCAACCCGGACGGTGTCCATGGGACACCCGGTTTTCGAGGCAATGGCCTCACGGATGTCTTCCACCGTCACGGAGTCGTCCAGACCCGCGATGCGCATTTCGGCGCACTTTACGGGTCTGGCGATTTTGACGCCACCCTCCTCGGCGAATAGACCTCGCAGCTTCGACGCCACGCTATCGGCCGTTCTGGTGCCCTCGGCCCCAGGGAACTCCAAAATCCGAGCCCCTGTCCGGGCCTTGCGGGTCCGGGCTTCGACGCCTCCTATGTCGGAGACGTCGAGCTCCTGCCGGGCTTTCCTTAGAACGGCCTCATAGCTGAGGCCCCTTTCTGCCGCCTCAGGCAGTACAGTGATCCGCACTGCGGTTGTCTTCGGCGGCCGGAGCCCCTTGCGCGGCCTCTTCCTCTTCGAGCTGCTGCCACCTCCGGCTCCTGCCTGGGGAGCGGCGACCTCAGCGGCGCGCTTGGTCGCCGCTCTCCTCCTCTGACCGCGACTTTTCCTGCCACGCTCAGCCACCTGCCAACCCTGTTCGGGCGCAGCGGGCGTGCCAGGCGCGGAAGGCGCAGTCGCGGGCGCGCTGGTCGTCGCTGGCGGTGTTGATGCTGGCGACGACTGCAGTCCGGCAGGAGCCGGTGCCACCTTCTTCTTCTTCGTCGCGGGAGCGGGCCCCTTGGACTTGGGCCCAGCCGCGGCCGCGGCGTAGCTACCCCCCACGCGGCCACCCTGACAAGGCAGCAAGGTTCCGGAGGCAGCCTTGCATCCAGAACGGCCAAGCGCGCATCGACCAGTTTGACCACCGAGTCGATGATGGCGCGCAAGGCCTCGTCCGGCACGCCTCCCACCGCGGGCAGCGGGGTCGGTGTTAACGGCTGGGCCGCTATCGGGGCCTGCTCCACGACGTTTGGTGGGCTGGCGACTGTCGGCGGCGCGCGCTTCGCAGTCGGAGCCGTCTTCGGCGCAGCGGCAACCGTTGGGCGGCTAGCTCCTCGGCGGCCAGCGCTGGCCGGTGACGCGGGTGGCGCAGTCGGCATAAGTCGCGCCATCTGCGCCTTTAACTCGGCCACGTCCTTAGTGAGGAGGCGGTTTTCCCTCCTCACCTCGGCCAGCTCCGACTCTAGGCGGCGGTTCTGAGCCCGCAGGCCTGACACCTTGCCACCAAGGCGGGCGTTTTCGGCCTGCAGGGCCTTCGCGTCCGGGGCGCTACCGCTCGCGCGGGCACCAGCGGCCGCCATTTCGGTGGGAGGGATGCCGGACAACACCTCCAGCACCCTCGCGGCGGCCGCCTCGTCGTCGGTCCGCTTGCGAGCCTCCGCCCCTCTGCGTACTCCGCCGGCTGGGGAGTGGGTCGTCCGACCTGACGCCGCGGCCCCTCGCCCTCTGCGAGAGGCCGGAACTTTGGGAGGAGGCATGATGATAGCACTCCCCTCGGAGTCAGCGCCAGAGCTGCCATCCCTGTTCAGGGGGCGCTTCCGCACCTCCGAGGGGAGGGCCTCCTCCCTTGTTGTCGGGGCCGCAGCCTCAAGACGCGGCGACGACCTGGCGGCAGCGGTTTTCTTCGCCGACCCGCTAGCCTCCTTGGACGGCTCTGCGGAACTACCGCCCTCGTCCATTATATCGGCAGATCCATTGCCCTCGTCTCTGGACGGCTCTGCGACACTACCGACAAGGCCGTGATGTGGGAATCCTCTGGATTCCCGTCTTGTGTTGGTGTAGGTGTAGGTATAAGAAAATCCATATTGATTCCCACGAGTATGGGAGAAAAACCGTCGACCCGGGCAGAGATCCCTGTACCCGGGCAAGCCTACATTTACCAACCAGGGGGTCAGCCGGTACCCTGGATGGAGCGTGCTAGGAACAGAACAGCCCATCTGCCATGCATCCTCTCGCCGCACGCCAGAACTTAGGATTCTGGGTAATATCCGAATTCGAAGGTCGAATTCTTTATAGAGGTTGTCTTCCTCGCGGTCCGGGCGGTTAAGCCAAGACCCTCGTTCCTGATACTACGCCTCACAGACTAACCTACCTAGACCAGATTGCTCAAGTACTGAAGGAAGGTGGAGTCAAGAGTATCCGAAACTGGCGAGTGTGTATGAAGAGAATTATGAATGTTGAGGAAGCGAGTGACGTATGCAAGAATAGAGTTCTCTGGCCCTCTGTTCTCTCTCCCTACCCTGCAAGGGATATATGGCGTGATGATCTGTATGTAAAAAATATTACTGGGACCTTTATCAACACAAATAGAACCCAAAACAATCATTTTTTGGGGTAGGATATGTACTGGCAAATGATAGTAATTTAGGTAAATATATCTGGATTTGCAGAAAAACTTTCATATAAGGTGTGCAAGCAAGCATCAGTCTTTCACTATTAAGTGGATTTACGCAGCTTCCTTTTTTGGCATTATCTTCCGTGTCTTCTAGATATGCTTCACAAAATTTGCAACTGAATAAAATGCGTCCGTCTGTCAGCTCAAGAGAATTTCTGCAAGGCAGAATATCTGCGACCGAAATTACGCGACACAAAACTCACAAAAAATACGTTTTTTTCACCCACAGGTGAGGCCAAACGATAAAATACCTTATAGTCTGTGGACTATAAGGTATTTTTGGCATTATTATTAATTTTTTCAAAATGCATGCATAATATCTCAAGAATATTGTGTCAAAATTTCGAGTGGATTGCAGCAAAATTGACGAAGTTGTGAATATTTTTATACCTGTCGGATTTTTATACCTACCCGACCCGAGCAGAGTAGAAAGCAGAAAAACAAATTAAAGAAGGCAGGATTCATCGTAGACCGGATCAAAAAGATGGTTTATACATCATGGATGATAGCAACATCCTTTATGGATCTGGCATTGATGATTCAGTGTGAGGTAGCTGATAAAATTTACTTATAGATGTTTCACTAATTCTCAGCGTTCAAAACTTTAAAGCGATTTTCCCACAACTCGTGTTGTCAAAGTCGGTGCTCCTCATAACTTCAAACCTACTCCACCGATCCTTTTGAAATTTTGAACACTATTTCTGTACATAATTTACGAGGTAAAGCTGGACAGTTTTTTTAAATTTTGTAATAATTTTTCAAACATCAGTGTGGTGACTGAGTAAGAATACAGTTCACTACCCCCTATCTTACACGTGGGTGATCATAAGAACCGATTAAAGGTGATAATATGCATATATCATCTATGCAAGAGAAGGAAAACTCGAAATAAAACCGATCCGAGCCCAACAGTGGAACATATGTGGGCTGAGACGATGATGAAAATTTTTAGTATTTATTATCAAAATAAGCTAATATTCTCACAAAAAAAGCGTGTTTTTCACCTGCAGTGTTCTAAAAAATGTAAAAATTTATATTGCAAAAATACCCTCCCAGCGTTACCTTTTTTTTTTTTTTTTTTGCGGTGGGCTATGGACGTCGCACCCCGCCAAATCGGTCCGGGGTGACGGAAGAGGCGGCGCGCAACCCCATTGACCCACCCTGCAAGCACCTCTTCTTCGCCGTACGAGCGGGCCACCGGTACCCGATCTTTGTCTTCGGTGGCCCGCTCGGCGGTATGCCCTCTTGGGCTCCTCTCTTGTCGACGCCCCGACAGCTTTCGCCGTCGAGGCGTCGTCCTCACGCGGTGGCCTCACGTCGGGTGACCGGACAATTCCCCGGTCCGATCACCCGAAGCCTCGGTTAGGGCGGCATCAGGCGCAGGTACTCGCGCCTGCGCCGCCCCGGCCGCGGGCGGCGGCCCGGGTCACGGGAATCCTCCCGGGCCCGTTCCGCCGCCTCCTTCTGTGAGATGACAGCCTCGCAGAAGGCGGCGACCGCGTCCCAATTCCTGACGCTGTCGACCATCGCTCGCGCAACAGCCGGCAGCGTCAGGTCGGCACCGATGACAGCGACGAGGTCACGGCGCTGCCCGTCCCAGCCCGAACATACCTCGAGCGTATGTTGCGCCGTGTCCTCGTCGCTACTGCAATGGTGGCAGGACGGAGTCCACTCCCTCCGCACGACCGTGTGCAGGTACTTGCCGAAGCAACCATGCCCCGACAAGACCTGCACCAACCGGAAAGAGAGAACTCCGTGCCGCCGCTCCATCCACTCCATCAGTACGGGCCGGAGGGCCTCAACGGTAATAACACCGTATCTAGGCCTCTCCAGCCGCGTAGCCCAACGGGCGATGACTTCTCGGCGGGCGTCCTCGCGCCAGGTGGCTATCTCGTTGAACGATGGGGAGCCACCCTCTTCGCGCATTGAGGTAACCCGCCGGTAGAGGTCGGAGAGCATCTCCGCCTCTAGGTCCCAAGGGGGTGTCCCGGCCAATAGGCACGCCGCCTCTGTCGACACCGTGCGGTACCCGCGAATGGCTCTGACCGCCATGACTCTCTGTGGCCTCCACAGAACCGCCCTGAGTTGGGCGTTCAGAGCCCTCGCCCACACGGGTGCGCCGTACATGGCCATTGAGCGGATCACCCCCGCATACAGCCGTCGGCCCTGAAAACTGGGTACGCCCACGTTCGGCATGAGCCGAGAAAGGGCGGACGCCGCGCCGACCAGCCGGGGAGCAATTTGACGAAAATGCTCCCGGAACTACCATCGCCCGTCGAGCACCAGACCCAAGTACCTCATATGGGCCTGGATACTGATGTGGATGGAGTTGACGACTAACGAGGCGCCGATGGGCAGCCTCACACGGGGCCCATGGAATAGTAGAGCCTCCGTCTTGTTTAGGGCCACCCTGAGCCCCAGCGCCTCGATCCGCCTGACCATCTCCTCGGTGCCGAGAGTGGCCAGGCTCGCCGCCTCTTCGAATGTCCTGCCCCGGGCTGTGACGAGCGTGTCGTCAGCATAGCAAATAACGCTCAGCCCGGGGGGGAGACTCCCTCTCAACGCCCAGTCGTAACCGATGTCCCACAGAGTCGGCCCCAGAACCGACCCCTGCGGAACACCGCACGACATGGGCGTCCGCACAATGTCCCCTGCGGGGCTCGCGTAGAGAACACTGCGCCCCTCCAAATAGTCTGCCACCAGCCGCCTGAGGTACAGGGGCACTCCGTGGAACCGGAGCGCCTCCCTGATGCAGCTGAATGGCAGACTATTGAAGGCGTTGGCGATGTCCAACGACACCGCCAACAGCACTCCTTTGCCGGCGACAGCCTCCGCGGCCGTCTGCCTCAGGCGTAGCAGGGCCCCGATGGTCGAACGCCCCCTTCGAAACCCAAATTGAGCGTCCGACAGATCGGGCCCCACCTCTTCCAGGTGCTGGACGATGCGGGCAGCGAGAACACGCTCCAGCAGCTTACCCACATCGTCCAGAAGCACAATGGGCCTGTAGGCCGACGGCGAATCCGGGGGCCGTCCCGGCTTTGGCAGGAGAACCAACCTCCCTTCCTTCCAGCACTCAGGGAACTGTCCAGACGTCAGACAGGCGTTGAACAGTCGCCTGAGGCGAGGTTCGAGATGCTCGAGGAGCAACGTCAACACCCGGACTGGGATTCCGTCCGGGCCGGGGGCCGTGGTGGCGGAACGAATCTTCGCCACGGCTGCCCCCACTTCCGACTCCGTCACGGGCGGAACACTCTCGACGGCCTCCCGGTCGTGATCTGGCGAAGCCATGACCGGGGGCGTGTGCTCCGACTGCCGCGGGAACAGCTCCTCGACCACTCTACGAAGGAGGTCGGGCTGGAGGGTCTCGGTGAGAGGGGGGCCCTGCGCGCGAAGCTTATTCAGCGACGCGCGATACGGGCGACCCCAGGGGTCACGGTCAAGACCGTCCAGCATCTCCTGCCAACTCGCGTCCTTGGCGGACCGGATGACCAGCCGAAAGGCGGTACGCGCACTGCGGTACGCCTCGTACAGCTGGCCCTCCCGCTCAACATCGCGGCGACGCCGCCGACTGCGGGTGTAGGACCTTCGGGCACTAATGCACGCCGCACGAAGGTCCGCCAGTCTTGGGGACCACCAGTAGACCCCCTGCCTCGGAGGTAGACGCCGCACCCTGGGCATGGCCGCATCGCAGACCTGCGTTAACGCACTGCGGATGCGGACAGCCTCAACGTCCACTCCGTCCGCTGGGGGTGGTGAGGACAGCCACGTGTTCACGATGGCCGCCTCCGCCAGTAGGTCCCTATCCAGCCGCCCCACAGCCCACCGCGGAAATGCAGGAGCTCGGTCCGCCCTGTGACCCCTGCTGGGGTCCCGGAGAGGGGAGACCTCCATCCGGATGTAACGGTGATCCGACAGGGTCTCCGCCTCCTCCAGGACACACCAGTTCCTCACTCGTGGTGCGACAGCGGGGCTAGCGAATGACAAGTCCACTATCGACCCACCCTGCTGTCGCACACACGTGTTCACTGAGCCTCTGTTTAGGACACAGAGGCCCAGTGACGCCGCCCACTCCACGATCGCCCGCCCGCGATCGTCCGTCATCGGGGACCCCCACGCCGTGGATTTGGCGTTGAAGTCCCCCAGGACCAGGACGCCTCCCAGCGTTACCTGGGGAATACTATTATCTAACGAAATTATTTTTGAATTGATTTTTTTGATTTCGAATGATCCAGTAAGTTATGAGGGGTACCGCAATTGTACTTTTTCCCGAGGCATGTCCGAAAATTGCTCCCATTACCGTATTTTATAATATTTCTTCGTGAAAAATTCATACAATATTCTTCGAATGTTGTACTTTAATATATTATTGGTTTTTAAAAAGAGATTTTAACCATGTCGTCACAAAAAAATAATAAAGATATGTGTTTTCTTTACGAATTAACCGTATAAAAAACGGATCTTATGATCTTAAAATACTGGGTCTTATAATCTTATATCATGTAGATTCTAAAATATAACTCAAAATATTTTATTTATCCGTGTAGTGATGAATTAAGAATACAATTCACCACCCCCTATTTATACCGTGGGTGATCGTACGAGACGACTAAGGGATATAAAACGCATATAACATCTATGCAAGAGAAGGAAAACTCTAAATAAAACCCTATACCAAGACGTATGACCAGCACGGTATAGTAGGTTAATTTCCCTTCCGTTACGGAAGAGGCCCGAGTCCAACAGTGGGACATATATGGGCTGTGATGGTGATGATGATGAATAGATATTATTTTGAAGTACTTATGCGCACACTACATTTTTGGTTTTTTTTTGTCATGATCGCCAGTTGGCCTTACACATCCTAACTCTATACTAATATTATAAAGCTGAAAAAGAAAACAAATAAACTCTTATTTGTTTGTTTTAACGTGCTGATCTCAGAAACCACCGGTTCGATTTGAAAAAAAAATTCAGTATTAGATAGCTCATTTATCGAGGAAGGCTATAGGTTATATATCATCACGCTAAGACTAATAGGAGCAGAACACTAATGAAGAATGTATCAAAATCGTTTTTTTTTTCTTTTAAGGGCTTCCGCTGCTTAAACGGTTAAAGGTTCGCAAAAGTGATGTACTACATAATTGTTCCCTTTTTAAATAAATAAAAATCCGCGCCAGCATATGTCTATCTTTTAACCCTTAATAGGGCGGAGATAAAAATTATTGAAAAAACAGGTTTTGGGTCATTATTTATAGGTTTATTAGGAGCCTTTTTAATATTATTTATGAAAATCTAAAAATATATAATCATAAGTACGCGAAATTTCGGTGGTAATTATTTTACCATCGCCCGTTTATGTTTAAGTGTTGGTGGTAATTATTTGACCTTAGCCTGTTAAGGTACTAGAAGTAGAGCTGTTACAGTCCAGAGCATCTTCTTCTTCTGGAGCAATATGAAAGCTTTTAAAGCATTGTGTTGCACAGAAAGCTACTTTGCAGATATCGCAAGTAATCCTTGATCGTTTTTGAGTATTTTTCGTGCTGCAAAATCGGCTTCTAGCAAATTTCACTTGATCTTCTGGATAGTGTGGCACAGATAAATGTTTAATTTCAGTGGGTACACCGAAATTTCCACTTTGTTTGTTTCTGAAAATAATATGTGCGCTTCTTTTTTTTCCTGTATCCATCTATAAGACTGCGAGCCAAACGACGTCTGAAATCTCGATGTATGTGAACTGTTTGCTTGTGAATTTGTATGTAGGCTATGTACGCGTTGATGATACATCAAACATGAAATAAAATAGGCGCAACCAGGTCCGTCTCGATTTTTGGTCGATTGGATACGAGGTACGGAAGTGATCAAAATTATCCACACCTTCCATATTTACAGTATATTCGATGATTTCAGTCAGTTTTTTGAATATCTTTTGAGTGAAAGTTTGAGCAGCATCAGAATTTTTATAAAAAGTATCAGTTGACCAATACAGATTGACTTCAGGTAAGGGATGAAGACTCATCATTATCAACATACCATGATATGCACGCATTTCAGCTACAAACGTTGAACTCCAGTGAAGCGTTTGCTTTTGTGCCGCATAAATGTTTGTTTGTTCTACAAGCAACTCTACGAGATCACGGGGAAGTAGTTGTCGAAAAATTCAATAAGCTGTGCTAAGTGAAGCGCAGGTTTACGTCGTTTATCAAACTTTGGTATGGTATGCTTTGGAACCTTATCTGACCAGTTTTGTGCACACGAATAGGCATTCTTACTATGTTTGTGCTCGCCGTAGCTTGGTTCAGAAAGAGCGCCAAAAAGACGTCTCGATTATATTCATTTCGCGTACTGATTTTTTTCATCGGTTCTTCAGTCACCGGTACATTATTTCTATATATTCTACCGAATCACGTGGCCCGGGAGGGTCTTGAAAATTCTCTAATTCTCTCGTCTCCAACTCAGGCTCTTCACCAAACATTCTTGAAAGACCTCGCGAAACCTCAAATGTCGTAATCTAGTACGCAATCGCCCAAAAGTGATTCTTCCAAGATACTTTCATCGTTACTTTCAATAGCGGAGAGATCATGTTCTAAAATACTGGCAATAATACTATCAGATAACTTCTTTTGCTTCGAAATTCTCTTGAAATAATAAGTACACTAATGGGTCACGGTAACTATATTACCACCAAATACTACTACGGTGATGTGACCGAGCAATGGTAAGAGTTTTACCACCGAGTTTACAATGATATACAAATTAGAACAATTTACATTTCTAAAATTATCCTACGAGTCATGTACAATAATATAATCAAGTATCCTACCAAATATCATAAAACCATTTACCGGAATATTGTTAGAACACAATTTCAAATTATATGCGCCAAACACCTGCTATTTGCAGAAATCTTCAATATTTTTTTAAGATTGTCGGTAGTTCGTAAACTTTCACAGTTAGCGTAGTTGCCAGTACTAATAAAAGATTTATGAATCGTCACGTATTATAAATATTAAATTTATGAAAGTGTACATAGAACAACTCTTGCTCCATGGTCAAAAATCTGAGGTGGTAAACAATTGTCCTTTGCCCTATTAAGGGTTAAGGTTGGCCCACTATAACCTTTTTTATGCTAATCAAATTTGTTTTAAAAGAATGGGATATTTTCGAAGGTTTTTTTATAAACATAATATTAATCCTTACCCAAATAAATGCGTGTGTGATGAATAATCACAAGTATTTAATTTAACACAAAATTGTTCTTTATATTATTTGATTTCAATCAATATATTAGGAAATATTGCAGTTTAAAAATAACATCGCAGCAAAATAATGATCAAGTCTGCGAGTGCAATTATGGTAAAAATACTGGGTCTTATAATCTTATATCATGTAGAATATGTAGATCAGTGCTCGGCAACACGCGGCCCTCGAACGTCTTCTTTGCGGCCGGCGAATATTTTGTAATTATAAAAAATTATTTTATAAAAAAAATAAAAACCGACTTCAAAACTATGCCTACGATAAACGACATACAATAAACTTACACTAAAAAGTAGAAAATAATTTATTTTAATTAGTTTAATCTCAAAAGAATAACAGAACAATTTACGAAATTATAGTATACCTACCTATTTACAGGTAGGTATGTAAAAACTTATACTATGTCAAGAAAAATGGATAATAATATTATATTTTGTATTTCAAAGTAAGGAGCTTTGAAATATAATAAACGAAATTATTAATATTTATTTACAAGTACTACTTTTTTGGAGTCGGTGCCAGCCAAGGACAGTTTTTCTACTTTGCAAAAATCACGCGGCTCACGCAGTACCTACCTGACCTACGCAAAGATGGACGATCACTGCGAATAGGGCGATAGCCGGAGCGAGGCAGATGCGAGAAAAGAGGGGCGATGTCACTGAGTGAACTACCCGAACGCGGGCAGATTTCGTTGATGATTTAATGCACTTAAAAGATTTATGCAAGGGAATTTAATTTTGATTTAGCTGGCACCGACTCCAAAAAAATAGTACTTGTAAATAAATATTAATAATTTCGTTTATTATATTTCAAAGCTCCTTACTTTGAAATACAAAATATAATATTATTATCCATTTTTCTTGACATAGTATAAGTTTTTACATACCTACCTGTAAATAGGTAGGTATACTATAATTTCGTAAATTGTTCTGTTATTCTTTTGAGATTAAACTAATTAAAATAAATTATTTTCTACTTTTTAGTGTAAGTTTATTGTATGTCGTTTATCGTAGGCATAGTTTTGAAGTCGGTTTTTATTTTTTTTATAAAATAATTTTTTATTTGCCGGTTTTTAGTGGAAAATAAGTGAATTCAGATTTTTTTAATAGGTAGACCTAGTAAACGGGCTGCTCGAATGAGACAGCACCGTTTGGAAGATACGAGTGACGAGAGAGACACTCGTTTAAAGAAAAATGGGGTTAGGAAATGGGATAAATATTACAAATGAGAGTGACGAGCAGCGGGTCAATAGGCTTTCTCAGATGAGGGCTTACACAAACTTATCTAGGCGTAATGAAACTACAGAAAGTAATTCTCAGCGACTCAGTTTGATTCGCGAACGTTATCAAACCAAATCGAGGAGCAACGATCTCAACGTATTAGCTTAATACACGAAAGTTTAACAAAATTGAAAAAAAAAATATAATATTTAAAAAAATAATTAATATTAATTAAAAAAATATATTAAATTTATTTTTCACTTGTTTTTACCTATTTTATACTACTTATACTATCCCCTTAGTAGTGAAATTTTGAAAAAACGCTAACACACATTCTTTTATTTCTAAAAAGATGTAGGTGTGCGAAATTTCGTACTTAACTACTTTGAAAATGATAAACTTCCATATAAATGTTCATCCCGTGACCCTTATTTTACTCCTTAGTAACATTGTTGTTTTACCAGCTAAAGCTCATAAAGATAATCTCCATACACAAATAATCAAACTATAGTCTGTCTAATCTAAGAACTGCACTTTGACAGCTTCTTCTTCTTCTTCTTCTTTTTATGTATTGGCAATCAGCTACTTATACGAGCCATTTTTGCCAGTGTCGAGTTATAATTATCTTCACGTTCTTAATCTCTTCAGGTTAGTCATTGTCTGTCAGTCAGTCGAATTGTCGCCATCAACAGTGCTATGGTGACACTGTTAATGGTATGTTGTAGGAATTTTGATGGAAAACGAAAACGTTGTAAAGCACTTTTATATGATATTCACTACATCCCAGCTGTTCTGTCACATCATATTACATAAAATACCATAAAAATTATCTAATATAACACGTTAAAACACTAAGATATAGAATATAATACAAGAGCACAACATGACGTTTTAGATTCCCGCCAAAAGTCCCACTTTGACAGCTGTCTGAGTAAGTTGTCTAGGTAGGTAACCAAATAATCGCTATCGAAAATATCCGATTTTACTGCGAAATCGATATTGATTCTTTATAACTAATAATCGGTTTATTTTTTATTTTTCAAAAAGGTGATGAATAAATTAAGTGCTAAATTAGTACTAAACAAATTTAATTATTTCAGCATAGAATCTATTCATCATATTTAGTAGGATTAGGTTAATTAAAAACAAAAACTGGATTTGAAAATGGCTATTTATTAAGAATTACTACTATTACTTGAATTATCAGCGTCGCGAACATTAATAATTATTTCCTCATCAATCAAAGTGTCGAAATGTACATCTCTGTCAAAATCTCTATTCGATTAATCGTATTATTCTAATATTTTTACCCATTATTTGGATATTCGTGAATTGGAAGTTGTCAAGCACTACTGTATAGAACGTGATAAAGTGACATTGTTAGGTCGTGAATAACAATTATATCATGTTATTTTTATTTTAAATTATTTTTACGAGTTTCAACATTAGATTAATGGTCTTTGAAAGAGATGAAGACAGAACAGATGTAAGAGTAACAATAGGTAATGATGTACTGGAGCAAGTGGAAGAATTTGTATATCTTGGATGTGGATTTAGCCGAGATGGAAGGTACACCACTGATATAAAGCGAAGAGTGAATGCGGGCAATAGAGTGAACAAAGCGTTGGGGCAACTTCTCGGTAGCCACTACCTCAGCCAGAAGGCACGTGTAGCAATACATAACGCAGTGCTTGTCCCAACATTACTGTATGGAAGCGAGAGTTGTGTATGCAGAAAAGAATATGAAAGTAAAATTAATGCGGTCGAAATGCGATCTCTACGGAAAATCTGTGGAGTTAGGCTGACCGATCGCATTCGTAACGACGACGTAAGAGAGCGGGTAAGTAAGAAAGAGAGTATTGGTGTAAAGATGCGTAAGGGAATACTCCGATGGTTCGGACATGTGGAAAGAATGACGAACGTCTAGTTAAGAAGATATACAATGCGAAAGTGAAAGGATGTAGGTACCGGGGGAGACCGAGACTAACTTACCAGATCGGTCATGTACTGAAGGAAAGTGGAGTCTAGAGTCTCCGAAACCGGCGAGCGTGTATGAAGAGAATTATGAATGTTGAGGAAGCGAGTGAAGTATGCAAAGATAGAGTTCTCTGGCACTCTGTTCTCTCTGCCTACCCTGCAAGGGACATGGCGTGATGGTATGTATGTAAGTATTATTGTACAAGAAAGTCACGCAATGTTAATTATGTAAATAACTTAATAGTTGTTTAAAATTTCAGATTTCGTGTTTACAATCATGTGTCATCAACGTTTGACCTAGGTTATTGTGTATTAAAAAATGCAAAAGGTCAAAATGCACTTCTTAGATTGGATGAACTATAAATTATGTACAGAGGCGTCAGAAACAGCATTTCTGCCCTACATTTTAAGGAATTACTCTCGATTTTCCCAGGATCCCAGCATCAGATCCTGATACCCTGCATATGGGACCACACTTAAAGTATCCTCTTTCTAACAAAGAAAGAATTATAAAATCCATCCATAATTGGCGTTGCTATCGCGTAACAAACATACAAAAAAAAAAAAAAAAAATAGCGTTCGAATTGAGAACCTCCTCCTTTTTGGAAGTCGGTTAATAAATAACAAAGTAAATGCATGAACGAACCGCGATCGACCATATACGGTATATTCTAGGGTTAATATAACGATCCGGGAGCATTGCCGCAGTCTTGCTTCCCGGTTCATCGGCACGGCTTTCGCTCTCTCACGGCTTATACCGAACGTGGGCGGACCCAGTGTGGCAGGTCGATGGGTGTACGCGGGGATGATCCGCTCAATGTGGCCGAAGTGGCGTATGCATTGGCCGGAAATCCCTTGTGGGACCTGGAGACAGAGATGCTCTTCAATCTTTATTGTGGATCCGCCCCCTCTGGCGTACATTGAAGCCTCCATATGCCGTCTAGCTCTCTCCGGCCATCAGCAAATAACTATCATATCCGCTTACTTGTCACCCGACAGAGATTCGAAACACTTAGTTGAAAGCGATCTCAAGACCTTGCTTGACTTGGTCGGCGCCGTCATTATTGGCGGCGACCTTAACGCCAAGAATACTTCGTGGAACTGTCTCAGTTCCAAAAGATGGGCAGGGCTTTAGAAACCGTCTACGGGGTCGTGCGCCGCTTCTGCCGTCGCCCCGGGCGGATTAGCGGGGCGTGACCATTCCGTAGCCCGCCACCAAAAAAAAAAAAGTGCTTTAGAGACCTCGCCGACGCCGAGACGATGACCGACTGGGATTTGACGTCATAGCGCCATTAGAGCCAACGCCCTTTCCATATAACGTTTCGCACAGATCGGATATACTCGATATTGTTCTTCTCAAGAATATACATACATTTACGTTTATGTTCAGGTCAGTCAGCGACTGACCTGCAGACCCTAGTCGTACAATGACAGAAGATTGTAAGAAAAGGGGTCTACGCGTGAATGTGAGCAAAACCAAAATAATGGTCTTTGAAAGAGACGAAGCCAGAACAGATGTAAGAGTAACAATAGGTAATGATATACTAGAGCAAGTAGATGAATTTGTATATCTTGGATGTGTATTTAGCCGAGACGGAAGGTACACTACTGATATAGAGCGAAGAGTGAATGCGGGAAATAGAGTGAACGGAGCGTTGGGGCAACTTCTCGGCAGCCACCATCTCAGCCAGAAGGCACGTGTAGCAATACATAACGCAGTGCTTGTCCCAACATTACTGTATGGAAGCGAGAGTTGGGTATGCAGAAAAGAGTATGAAAGTAAAATTCATGCGGTCGAAATGAGATCTCTGCGGAAAATCTGTGGAGTTAGGCTGACCGACCGCATTCGTAACGACGACGTAAGAGAGCGAGTAGGTATGAGAGAGAGTATTGGTGTAAAGATGCGAAAGGGAATACTCCGATGGTTCGGACATGTGGAAAGAATGCCGAACGAACGTCTGGTTAAGAAGATATACAATGCGAAAGTGGAAGGATGTAGGTACCGAGGGAGACCGAGACTAACCTACCTAGACCAGATCGGTCATGTACTGAAGGAAGGTGGAGTCAAGAGTCTCCGAAACCGGCGAGCGTGTATGAAGAGAATTATGAATGTTGAGGAAGCGAGTGAAGTATGCAAAGATAGAGTTCTCTGGCACTCTATTCTCTCAGCCTACCCTGCAAGGGATATGGCGTGGTGATATGTATGTATGTATGTACGTTTATGTTCAATTGAAGTTCAATACGAGTTACACTCAGATCACCGCCCGGTGACTCTAGAACTCGCCTCTCGCTCTCTCGACCCGTCAGGCCAAAACAATTCAGCGATAATTATGACCACCGATTGGGCTCGGCTGCAATAAGATCTGCAATCGATCTCTTCGGCCCACCTTGATCAAATTCTCAAGGACATTAGGTCCAAGGAAGATGAGGTATCTTTTGAAAATCTTCTCTATCTGGCAAACGATTCCTTTACAAGTCACGTGCAGTCAATAATCGACGACTACTCGCGGCGGGTACCAGATACGAGCGATCGTAGATGGCGTCTGCCGGACGATGTCTGTGACTTGTTAAGACGCAAGAATGCCGCCACCCGCGCTTATGAGCGTTATCCCACGGAGAACAACCGCTCTCGACTGCGGTCCTTATAAAGGGAGGTCAAAATAGCCATTCAGAATTTGAGATAAAGCGAATGGGACGCCATGGTAGAGGAGCTCTCTCACACAGCCTTCTGGCAGCTTTCCCACTCACTCAAAAAGGACATTGTGTACACTTTCCCTCCCCTCAACTGACCAAACCAGCCACAGGCTTTTATGGACGATGAAAAGTCCGAATGCCTGGCCAACTAACTGCCTGGAGCTTTAGTGTACGCCGAGTACACTATACCCCGACGACATAAACCATCGATTTATTAAAGACGAAGTGGAACGTCGTACCACCATTTTGCGATCCCTCGTTAACGACAACCCAGATGAACCTATTCCAGCAGTAACCACCGACGAGGTCGAATCGCTAGTCAAGGTTCTACATACTAGGAAAGCCCCTGGTTCGGATGGTATTTCCAATACAGTTATCAAATCATTCCCTGCCCACCTCATTACTATATTGTGCTGCATTTACAATGCAGCACTCAACAATAACATCTTTCCCTCGCAATGGAAAGATGCCGTGGTAATCGGAATCCAGAAACCCGGCAAGTGACGTTTCGAACCTTGTAGTTACCAACCGATAAGTCAACTAAGACGGTTAGGCAAACTCTACGAGCGCATAGTCCTCAGTAGATTTAGAACATTCGCCGAGGCTAATAACTTCATCCCAGATGCGCAATTTGGCTTCAGCGAGAGGCACAGCTGCGTACAGCAAGGCCACAGACTGGTAGAATACACAAGTGGTCAGTTCATGATGAACAGATTCACGGGTGTATTATTCCTATTAGCGAAAGCATTCGATAAAGTGTGGCACGAAGGCCTCATTTACAAACTTTATCGTCTAAAGATCCCCGATTACTTAATTCTAATAATACATGACTACTTAAGTCATCGCAGCTTTCACTACAGGGTGGAAGGGACGTTGTCCACCTCCCACTCTATCAAGGCCGCCGGCCTTGATAGTGTGGGAGGTAATAGGGACGCCGTCTCTCAGTGGTTGGTCCTCTCTCCATTCTTATTCACGCTATACGCTAGCGACATGCCCAAATTCAACAGAGTCCACAAAACGCTTTACGCTGATGACACCGCACTCTTTTGTGCAGGTAAGACCCCGACAACAGTAGTTAAGACTCTCCAAACAGCGGTTACCGCCTTAGCCAATTGTTTTAAGAAACGGAGAATCGAGATCAACCCAGATTAAGAGTCAGGCGGTAATGTTCACCCGCAGAACAGCCCGCACCTACTCTAAAGATAGTATTCCGTCACTCAAGCTATTCAACAAGCTTGTCACTTGAAGCAGGCAAGCCAAGTATCTAGGTGTAACTCTTGACGACCAACTCAGCTTCGCCCCTCACATAAGGCGTGTCCGCGCACGTACAGCCTTTATGATGGGACGCCTCCATAGTTTGTTAAACGCTAGGTCAAAATTAACCTTGAATAGCAAGGACCGCACTCTGTGACGTACCATGAGGGAGGCCTACGTCCAGTAGTGAACGGCGATGGGCTGAAATGATGATGATGATGAACCGATATAGCACGAAGAGTTAGCACGCTGAAGTGGCAATGGGCAGGCCACATCGCTCGAAGAACCGACAACCGCTGGGGAAAAAGGTTCTAGAGTGGCGACCACGTCCGGATGACGTAGTGTAGGACGCCCCCCCACTAGGTGGACAGACGACCTGGTGAAAGTTGCAGGGCGTCGATGGATGCAGGCGGCACAGGATCGCACTCTGTGGCCTACCATGAGGGAGGCCTACGTCCAGCAGTGGACGGCGATAGGCTGAAATGATGATGATGATGATGATGAGAGTCAGCTCACCCATACATCGCAACTACGAAAAATTTAGCATTCGGCAGCAACAATGATATAGAAATCGCCTTGGCATGTAGGTATTATTTATATAATAATAAACTTTAATCCGAAAGTAAGTATTAAATATAGACACAGCATTAAGGATTCATAACTATTCATCATAGAATTATGTAACCCGGACCATTTGAATCAGTTTTTTTTCTAATTCGTACAGTGCAATAAAATTTTTTTTCATACTTTATGGACTACGACGTTTCCGCTCTCCGCTGTTGATAAACATACTCGGTGTCAGTTCCCCCAAATTGCATTTCAGAGATATTTGTTACTTGACTTGTATCGGTGTTACTTGGTTGACGACGGTTTTGAGGTCTTTTTCTCCAAAATCGTAATGTTCTCAATGGGATATCAGCTCGCCTTATTTCACTGCAGAGAAAATAGAAAGTTTATTTTATAAAAGGTATGAAAGATGTAGCTAATAGTTATAATAATAAAAGAATACAAGTGACTAGGACAGGACTAGTAACATATGTTTAGTAATATTAAATAAAAAAAAGTGTTTAGTTAGCAGTTAGTAATCGCTCTAAAGATTTTGGGATGTATTACCAGGCCCTGTTCAATGCGTTGGATCAAGTCCAATATTATAGCAGTCATGCATGTAAAAACTATTCATGTCTTCTGACAATGTGCACCTCTACCAGAAAATTTACGGTTTATTTTTTACAAGTATATTTTTGTACGTCTACCTGTATTACGGGATATAAGACTGTTTTTGATGAAATTTCGGCATTTCTTTATTGCTGTATATTTCGTCATTTATTATACAGGAACTTAGAAAACAACTAACAAACTCTTCGAACTCAACGAGCTCATTCAGACAAGCTTGTATTAACTTGCAATGACTTTTATTGCATGTTGAGATATACTATTCTGCAATTTTGCCTGATTATTCAATCATGACCGAATACGGAAGTAATAAAATAAAAATCATGATGGCTGATTTTAAAATTACCAGCCCCCAAAATGTACATATGTTAAAATCATTTCGGCTAATGTTGGAAATGCATGATTATTTCTTAAGAAATACACGAGTATGAAGGAAAATGGCATATTAAAAGTAGCCGCTATATAGATGAGAAAAAAAAAACAGATTAGTTTGCGTGCTGATCATCATCATTATCATCGTCATCTCAATTCTATACATCCCATTGCCGGCCACGTGTGATACGTACTCCATAGTGGGATGGAATTGATTATGTGATCACGCTAAAGAGACGGGTTGGTATAGGGCTTCTACTTCGAATTTTCTTTCTCTCGTGTTCATATTATCTGAATATGATAACTCTTAGGCGTCTTTTACGATTACGGGGTGGTGAATTGTATTCTTTATGTGCAAATTTGAGCAAGAAATTAAATAAATTGCTATAAAAATTTAATCTACCTATATCACACCCTTAGAGGATGAAAATTGAGAAATTCTGAATCACGTGTCTAATTATATCTTTAATGAGGGGTGCTTAGTATGGAAATATATAAAGTATATTTTTTTGTTCATACAAACTGCTGAACTGCTATTGCTTTTCATTCTATTGGTATTGAATTTAGTAAAATTCTTTTCTAGTCAGTTTCTACATCATAAAAAACTACCATCACAATTTAATGATTCTAGTTTAAGCAGTTTCAGCTCGCTTTCATGACTTAGTCTACCAACTTCATCAATTCAATAACTGTAGTTTTCCATGTACATTTCTGTAACATTACTTACGAGGTACTAGGAGCGTCACCAAGGCCTTCAACTCCGCAAAAACCACGTCGATGATTACCCCCAGTACCAACGGCACCATTAGGTTCTCCAGATTTAACTTGGCTAGATTGAGTGAGAGAATTTGGTCGTCTCATGCCAATGCGTCTGGCTAGTCGAGGGTATCGATAGCGGAACACTGTGATTTGGTTATTAGTAAACTTCCTTACTACATCGTGAACCTGAAAAGAAAATGTACACTGAGATATTATATTTAGCTGCTTGGTCCACAGTACCGCATCACTATCCTGTAAGATCATGAATGCTAGCTTAAAAATATTATAAGTAATTAGTCAATAAATATTAAAAGAAAAGTAAATCAGGTAGGCCTGGAAGTCTTTAAATGGATACAGATCCAGCTCAATCACCAAAAAATGATTCAAAACTTACACTTTAGTCAGAAATACTTATCTTAAGCAAGGAGCTATATTTTGTAATTTTATGATATAATTTTATAACACACTTCGCCGTTAAACTGACCAATCTGCTCACTGATCTCTCAAACGTCATGTTTTTTGACGATGAACGAAAGATAGGAATTGCCTTGGCTAATTGATACTTCAAATCCATGCACATTAATGATGGCGTAATCCAAAACTCAATGCAAATGATGTTAAACCATTACATACTCACACAATATGTAGTTATTTAAGAGGGCTCCTTTAATTTAGTGTATACACGTATTTATTTACTGTGATTTAGTACTATATGCATGCAACTGGCGCTCTGAAATCCTGGGACTAATTATAGTCTAGCAATAGTGGTATGTGGTTTAACCGTTAGGTAATATTATTCTCACTAGTTCAGGTAGTGTACACAATCAATATGCTTGGCTTCATGTAATTAGCTTAGATTCAAAATAGTTAAATCTATCAAATAAAAGGTATGAAAAAATAGGTTTAATCCATAAAACGATTGATTTGAAGTCGGGGCCGAATCGAGACGACGGTCACCGACTCGAGGTGTTAATCTCAAGAAAAAAAGATTTGCAATGTGACGGGAGGGGAAGTAATCTACCTATTTAATTTAACTACAAATGACTGAACTGAAATTACAGAGATACGCGCCTTGCGATTTGATTCCAAAACCTAATGCTATGGCTCAACATATACAGACAACTTTTGTGTTGACTAAACTATTAAGAACGTATAATTTTAATATAAAAAGTCGGACAATTCTGGATTAAAAGGTTCTTTAATAATATCTTGGAAAGCAAAGAACAATCTAGAACTTTAATTAAGTCAATACCAAAAGTATGCGCTGAGCATAGGCTCGCAGTGATAGCACTGCTTGCAGAATTATTACGGATCAGCACCAACTAGTGTTTGATGTTATGAATTCTCTGTATAGGTACATACATGATATTGTAAAGCAAACAATAGCATTTATATATAATGTATATTTATATTTGGCATCTTTTTACTACAAAGCTCCATTGTTATAGTTTAATGATATCTTTATTGAACAGAAAGGTAGAGAATAAGTACAAGCACTTCACTCAGAAGGCAAGCTCGCTACTGGCCTTCAACATATACGTTTATGAAATTCAGTGGTTTTATTTTCTTTTATACATATTATTTTTACAGTAACGTTCATTTCGTTTATTACTGCTGATCTACCATCACTTCAAAGTGATACACTTAACGCTTTTTATATGAACTATATTTCGAGAGCAAGCCTCATCTTTAAGTTCTTTTTCAAATGTGATATTATTTTTACCAATTAAACAGTATGTAATTAAGACTAAAATAATCAATAGGTACCTACTATTTTTTTTTTGGGCATGCTTGGCTCGGACACACGTCGCGTCGCCCGTTTCGTCCGGGTCGACGAACCCACCGTATTCCCTCCTCATTGCCATTGGGTCGGCCACTGGTATCGCTTCCTTACCATCCGTGGCCAGCCCGGCGGGTTACCCTTTCGGATACCATCCCCCGTCGACGCCCCAGCTAAATGCCAAAAAGTGGCAGAGAGAATAGAGTGCCAGAGAACCCTATCCTTGCATATTTCACTCGCTTCCTCAACATTCGTAATTCTCCTTCCTTCAGTACGTGACTAATCTGGTCTAGATAGGTTAGTCTCGGTCTCCCCCGGTACCTACATCCTTCCACTTTCGCATTGTATATCTTCTTAACCAGAAGTTCGTTCGACATTCTTTCCACATGTCCGAATCAGCGGAGGAACCATTCCCTTTCGCATCTTTACCAATACTCTCTTTCATACCTACGCGTCTTTGGAAAGAGCTTCTCAAAAGCAATTTGCGATCTTTGTATTTCGATCTGGCTTTTTGACGTGTGTAGGTCGACATTATATAATTTGTTATAGTTTTTTTTTATATTTTAACACCTAATATATATATATATATATATATTGGAACGAAGTTCCTTATCGCGCGTTGTGAAAGGGGGCTAGACGGAAAAAATTCTTACGAAAAGTTGTCACGACACTTTTTGCTATAGTAAGCTATTGTAAGCTGTGCGGCGTCGCTCGTCGGTTCTCTTATAGAAAGCAAGCCAGATATTTTCATTTCTATTTCGCATTGAACAGTGTGGTGTCGTGACAATTTTTTTTATAGATAGAGTGATTCAAGAGGAAGGTTTATATGTATAATATATGCATAATGTACTAGAGAAACACTGATAATTTTAGAGGTTTCTAATGTGATGTCGTAAATAAACACATTATTTTGCGCTTACATTGCAAACGCTGGCTGAACCCTACGAAATAGATCAAAATAAAGTACTACAGTATTATACAGCTTAAAAAGGCCTACAAAAAAGTCCGCGATGGTATATATCTATCTCTTAAGGATAACATACTATATCCATTTTAATACTTTAAAAAATGTTCTATTATAAAACGGTAATTGAAAAGCTATTTACACAAATACTGTATTAATCCTTATCATTTTAAATACATTAGTTGGCTTGAGCATTTCATGAAGATATTTTTTTTCCTTCAGACCATGCAAATTAAATCAATACCTTAAGAGATATAGCAAAATCAAAATAATGCGCAACGAAATTATTTTCGCCCGTGACCGGGCCGCGTGGCCGGCTCGCGTTCGAGCTCGGGGCCGAAAAGTTTTGGTAGTCTAGTGGAATTGTATATCCTATTATTAATATTATAAACGTGAAAGTTTGTAATAATGTATGGATGTGAACATGTTTGTTGCTCTTTCACGTAAAAACTACTGAATGGATTTTGATGAAATTTATAGTAATATAGCTTGCACATCAGAATAACACATAGGCTATAATTTATAAAGATATTTTGCAAATTGGCTAAAATATAACGATAAAAATCGCTTAAGGCAGAAAAAAATTATATAATTAAAATAGAACTTCGTTCCATCCGGGTGTCCCTTGACACCTCCGGTTTTTTATATATATATATATATATATATATATATATATATATATATATATATATATATATATATATATATATATATATATATATATATATATATATATATATATATATATATATATATACCTATAGTTACACTCACAATAATATACTATAGTTTTATCAATAATTGTTAAATTTTGTGAAGAGCTAGCGATTGAAACTAGAACGAATGTCATAACTTCTACGAGTCAAAACTTATAGTAAATAGAAATCTCGATACGTAGCAGAATTACCTCAAAATGGCAGCGCTTCCCCCCTCACCCGGCGCGATGTACGACAGTCCTTCCACAGCGTAATAAATTCTATGATTCTTTAGCTATCCAGTGGTGTAATTAAATTTTTGATAGTAATGATAAATATGAAGCTGATATACCAAACTGTATCTCCCGATTTTGTTCTCATTCATTTTTTTTTAATTGCCTCCCCTCCATATTGAAGCAATTTTAAAGACGTATTCACGTCAAAAAAACTTATATTTATTTATATTACGAAGACACTTATTTTTTGTTTACTTGTATAGATTATGATAGAAGTACTAACCTCATTGTTAGTGAAGCAGTAGGGTATTGCAAGAAAACACCCTTGGAACGACCGCAAAGAGTGTGTACTATAAGACCAGGTAGCAAAACCCCACAAGGGGCCAGCTACCGGGCCCTCGAAGATATTGAGTATATTGGTGATGCCGAAAAGTGGTAGTAGTACCATTGCGGCTTTAACTGCTTTCCTGTTATCACAAAAACATTCATTATTATAAATATAAACGAAAATATTGTACTGTACAATCATCATTCTCCTACTCTTATCCCAATTACTTGGGGTCGATACAATATGTACTCTTCTTTCATAGTACATATTGTAAAAGTTATTGGCAATAGTTTTATGACCGGCCGCCTGCTAGACGTCAACCCTTCTTTGGAATGTAATTGTTGACCAATTGATCAAACGGCATCAGATGGTTGGCCCAGGTCGTTATAAGGCTCTTAGTTGTCTTTTACGACACCCACGAGCAAAGTAAAGGTTGGTAGTATTCGTAGCCGCTACCACACAGCATACTATGTAGCATACAGTACTGTACAATAAAATATTATTTTGTTGATATGCAAGGATGTAGTAACTAGTATAGATCGTACACTAACAGATAGAGAAATTGTAATAACAAGACGTTAGAAATCGCATTTGTCCATCACCTTGTCGTCTCACTGGTATTTACCTCTCACATTAGACCGTTTGACAATAGTCAATTTTGGATATAATATTTCTTGGTAAAATGTATACAACTTTACGTGTCAAAATAGTGCTTGTAATTCAACAGGTTAAAGGGACATTTCATTACAAACTAATTTGATATTTGGAAATATTTTTAATGATACTTACACAATATTAACAAAATATTATTATACTTATAAAAGTTAAGCAATTTTTAAGCGTGAAAGTCTACTATAATGTCTCTGAATTCTTACTAGAAAGAGAAATTTAATTATGTAATTCATAAAATGATAATATTACTTATTAACAACATGACCAATTCCACTGTATTTTAACTCTATTCCTTTCTATATTTGACATTATTCTAAAGTTTAATTTTAATTCAATTTATATATTTGACATTATTAAAGTGCTTAATTTTGATTTAATTTATATATTTGACTTTATTCAAATTATTAATTTTAATTCAATTTATATATTTGACATTATTCCAGTGATAAATTTTAATTCAATTTCCATATTTGACATTATTACAAGTATTGACACAATTTGAATTTAATGGAGTATGGGTTTTAATTGTATTTAAATTTTAATGTAATTTAGTACCTATTAATATAATGACTGTTAGCGCTTCCTCTCAAATTTGTACGCCTTAGCATGAGGATGAACATGACAGGACCATTGTGCGCTATTTGATATCTTGCATTTATATGTATACTATGTTCAAACAAATAAATGATTATTCTATTCTATTCTATAACTACTAGCTATATCTGCAATTTTACTTCGTGCTAGTGTATTAATAATAATATAAATAATAACAGCACCCATCAATCGTCATTTTTTTATCTCAGTAGCTGTCATGATAGCGACAATTGTGTTGAGTTTTTAAAGCGCGATGTCATATTATTATCGAATTTTATCCATTTTTTTAATATTTATAGGCTCATATTTATTACGTGCGTGCGTATGCGTCTAAAACGTTTCTTAATAAACAATATAACCAGTAGTTTCATACATTTTTAGTAACCAGGCTATTTTACATGACAATGATGTAACGTACATATGTTGATTTTTTTACATTTTAGAATTTAATTAGCTGTTTTTATATTCAACATTTGCAAAGGCGAAAGTTGCTTTAAAAAGAAAAGGCGTGAATTGTAGACAAGTTTAGACTTTTGAGACAAATATAAAACAGTAAGAGATAATAACTATATATATATATATATATATAGTACGTAGAGATTTACTAAGAAAGGATTTTACGAAATTACACCCCTAAAGGGGTGGAACAGAGTAGCAAACTTTGTATGGGGAGAAAAACATCTTTATTGATTCTTCTCAAATTACGAGTCGAATCAAATATTCTATAATATTCTATGATATCCGGCATTTGTCAATTTTCACCCTATGGTTGTGTAAATTAGGCCTGTGAAGCGGGTTGAATGACTCATTACATATATATATATATATATATATATATATATATATATATATATAGATATCTATATCATTATTCATCATTATTTTCGATTCATCTCTGAATTCAATTATATATATATATATATATATATATATATATGTATATATATATACATATATATATATATATATATATATATATATATATATATATATATATATATATATATATATATATATATATATAATTGAATTCAGAGATGAATCGAAAATAATTATTATTATCAGTATTACATCTTTACTTTTGTTAAAACGTAGACACTCATTGTAAATAGATGTTAACAATGTTTTGTTTTTCTTTGTAGTAATAAAACACTGACTTTATTTATAAATAGTTATCATTTATTTTGTCTTCGAGTTAATTAGTTTTGGAAAATGGAACGGAAAAATATTTAATTAAAGCAACAGTTATAAGTGTATTATGTGTGTATTATACAGTTACAAGTGTATTATATTAGAAGTTTAATTTTGTGGTAAATAATAACACTGCTTTTTAAATAGACAATTGTAGACTTTCTTTTTTAATTAGTATTTTAATATGCTAAATAATTTCAAATCTTACGCATTTGTAAATGACTTATAGGACTGGGATTTTCTTAATTTAATTCAAACACTGAATTTCTTTTTTCACAAAGGTTTTTTTAAAGAAAAGGCATTAATTATTTATTATTTTTTAGTGTTTTTATGATTTTGTTAATACATTTTATACTAACAAAAACAAAATATTTTATTATTATATTGACCTTTTCTTTAATAAAAACAAAGTATCAAATATTCACATCGTTTATTGTGAATAAGTACACTAATGTTAAAAAAAATATGCGAATATTTGCGAATGAAAATGCAAATATTCGATACGTCGCTATTATATAATAACAATTTTTAGAATACATGTAGTAATTTTTATGATTAGCGTGTTTACACAAAACAAAAATACTGATCACCTTTATATTATAATTAATTTAGATAATAAACATTTGATATCTTTGTGTTACCCGCTATTGTGAGTTATTACGATAGCCCGATACGAGACCCCAGCAGGTATCGCTTACCAGCTAGTAATCTAATCGTACCTTCTAATTGCATTCAATCCTCCTATCATTGTAGGTAGTGTTTTGTTGTTTGTTTATATCTATTATACTTTATAATACCGTTGCCTGTCATTTAAAATTAAAATAACAGTGTTTCACATGCCTAATAAAGGTTAAATGTACAGATTTTATATTTAAAATGACTATGATTTTTATTTATTGTACTATATTTAAAGTAAATAAATATTTTTGATTGATAAATGTAAACGTGTTTATTTTTTAATTTTTGTTGTTTTGAAAATTCCACTCGATAATAATCCTTACTAATATTATAAATGCGAAAGTAACTCTGTCTGTCTGTCGCTCTTACACGCCAAAGCTTATGAACTGATCTAAATGAAATTTGGTACACAGATAGTCTAGAGCCTGATAAAAGACATAGGCAGTGGCGTAGCTAAGGGGGGGCGGCGGGGCCGGTCCGCACCGGGTGTCACCCCTCGGTGGGTGAATATCAGGTCTATAACTACCACCTATAAAAAACCGTAAAACTGTGGCAGTTTGCATAACCGCCACTAATAAAATAATTTATATATAAATTATGTAGATGCCTACTTTCAGTGTACACACAATCGGTGATTCCCCCAATATATATATATATATCCACGCTTCACGCATAACTGGCGCTAGTCAGGAGTCAGGGGATTGCCTGGATTGCAGAGATATAGAGATTGCTCGTCACCTGTGGGCTTGGGGAATTTCTTTTGTTTCCGACCGCATTCATTTCCACATTTCTTTTTCTTTCGTGACCGTGTATTTAATGCAAAGTATTTATTACTAGCGGCCCGACCCGGCTTCGCACGGGTGAACATTTATTTATTAAACATTTTGGCATAAACGTACAGTAAATGCAGGACATACCTAAATAATAATGTATTTAGCAATAGTGTATCGCTGGCTTCTCTTGGGTTGATGTTTGAAAACAAAATAAGTAAGTAAACAGAATAAATGACATCAACTGGTAATTTTTAAAAACATTTCACTGAGGTTTAGAGTATAGGTATACTAATAATAATTAGATACATTATATACCACCTATTACTGTATAAGTACTGATTATCACATATTTCATATAATAAAAAATATAGCATCCCGACTTATATGCTAAGTTCTTTTTTACATTTATTTTTCCTTTTTGATTTATATTTTTTATTTATTTTAATATAGTTTTTTTTTTATTTGTGTATCATTTCTTTATTCAAGTACATCTTTTATTTTAAAGACTTTTAAATTTTATTAGATTTTTATTTTAATTTTCCATTTTTACCTTAATGTTTCACTATACACTATGTTAGCAGTGGTATTTGTAGATGGCAATAAAACATATTGATTTTCAGGAGACCCTACTCGAGAAAGTGCAACATATAGTTGGCCATGAGAAAAGCACTCTTTTCTTAGATCGATCCAACCATAGAAAAAGTTTGTCCCTGGGATTTATTTATTGTAAGGGCAAACGATATCTTTACAGGAAACTGTAATCTCTTAAAAGATATAGGACAATCCGTCGGTATCATCGGGATCCGCGGAAAGTGAGCAAGCTGTCCGGCCGCGGGGCCGGTGATGATAGTAGCTACAATCACATTGTCTCGCAATTCCATAACCAAAAGTCTTGTTCCATTACACATATTGGGAGGGCTTAAATTTCTCAGAGCGAGCCGCGCGGCTACCTATTTCATAGATGTGCCCCTCTCCTGGCGGCGAATTAATTTTATTTCAATTTTATTAAACTCGTAATATCTTTCGACTGGAGTGTGCGATTATAATAAAATAAAAAGTTATTTACAGGTATTTAAAAAGCCTTGCTTGAGAAATCATTTATTTGGGTAAGGATTATGGCAAAGGTATAAATAACTTGGTCTGATTATGGTCGAAATTTCTATTAAATTTTAAAATGTTAAAAAGTAGTTAGAGTGACATAACTACAATAGTTAGACACATGCTATGGCGACATTTTTTGTAGATATTGATAAGTTCTTTAATATTGTGGAACATTTTTGGTTCTATTATCAATAGTTTTCGCAGCACATGCGGTGAAAGATATTAGTAGGGATCCTTATGTTTTTCTTACAATTAAAATAGCCTATAATAATCAGTGATAATGTTGCATTCAAATGGTGAAAGAATTATTTAAATCGGTCCAGTACTTTTTGAGCCAATTCATTACAAACATACATACAAACCTTTCCTCTTTATAATATTAGTATAGATTAAGTTATTATAAACCATAATTTTGGTATAAAAAATGGTTTCAAAAGAGATAATATAGCCGATTCTTGAAAAAAAACGAGGAATTTGAGTGAAGTATTTTTTTACTCACTTCCCTCGCAACCTTGAGACCTCCGTGGAATCACCGTGGATTTGTTCCATTTGTACACGATGGAGCCGCATGTTACCACTACTTGTACTGTGGAAACACGGTGGCAAAATGGAACAATTTCTTCTATGTCTTTGTAAACAAATTTCTAAAAATTACGTTGTCTCAGAGAGCCAGGATTCGAAACCACGACCGTTCATTTTAACGAGTAATTAAAATCAGATTCGTCTACCCTAACGCCACAGGAAAATTATGTAAGAAAACGAAATTTTAGACTATTTGATGCAAATTAATTTTTAGTATAAAGTGAGTAAGATGTTATTGTTTTGACCGTTATGTATTAGAATTTGGTTGGCATCACTTTTTCACTTTATTATTTTGTTGTACAGAAATATTGATGCTTGCTTCTGCCCGCGGCTTCGCCCGCGTAAAAGGTTACTTTTCTAAAGTTTTTGATCCCCTATTTTTATTTTTGACCGTCGGTAATACAGTGCAACGGCATTACAATACTCAGGGTTGGAACTTCATTACTGGACTGCTAGATGGCGTTGAAGAAGCTAGATTTTGAGATTTTTTGACAAACAATTTTTTTTATTTTTCATACAAAAATTTTGATTTTTTTTAATAAAAAGTATCCTATGTTACTTTTAATACCTCCAAGAATATGTGTACAATGTTTCATGATGATCGGTTGAGCAGTTTTAGCGTGAAAGCGTAACAAACAAACTTACATTCACATTTATATATTAGTAGGGATTTCATTGTACACGTTAAGTTATATTGTTTATACGTAGTTTTTAATTGTCACGGGACATTCACTCAGATTTTCTTTTCAAACTAACTTGTTTCATTATCTATTATATATCTAACTTGTTTCATTATCTATTATATTGTATTATTATGTTTTGATGTAAACGCCGTGGGTGCAGCGAAAAACTACTGTGGACACACGGTGGAAAAATGGAACAAATCCACCGTGGAAATACTGTGGAAACTGCACAGATTACACGGTGTTTCCACAAACACAGTGTTTCCACGGTGGTCTCAAGGTTGCGAGGGTTAGTAGTTAAAAATACGTGTCGCACTCGGGGACTGCCGCGGTAAAGCTATTGCATAGCATTTTTTATCAACTTATGCAATTATAATTATTTATTTATTTTTTATTTATGCAGTATTATAGTTTAGTTTTGTATTAGTAGTTTTTTATATAAATCAAGTTTTTTTTCTTTGATATTAATTCAAGTTACACCTATTTATTAAAACTACTACTTTATTAAAACATTTAAAGTACACGTTTTTAAACTGTTTTATTTATAATATTATTAAATTATTATAAATAAATTTTGCAAAAATAAATTGCAAAAAGAGTTTGACGGTGGTGAGATTTGAACCCACGCCTACGGTGCCTAAAACGGGGTACGTCGCTCAAGGAGAGGGTACCCCTAAGGCGGTATTTCGTAGGGCCGGGCACTGACGACAAGTTCACGCTGCTCGATGGTCGATCCAACGACGAAAGTGATGTTCACGGGTGGGTTACGGGTGTGCGTGCTTACGCCCCTTTGTCGCCCCGGGCGGAGTGGTGCGAGGAGTGCGCCGACCGTAGCCCATCCCCAAAAAAAAGGGGGTGATATATAAAAAAATGGAGTGTCACCTAAAAAATAGGGGTGTCACCTAAAAATAGGAGTGCCACCTAAAAAAGGGAGTCACCTACAATATCCGCCCCGGGTGCCACCCATGCTAGCTACGCCACTGGACATAGGCTACTTATTAATAAAAAAAGGTTATAAAGAGGGGATGAAAAGTTGTAAGGAAGTATCGTCATTTTTAAAGCCAGAAGGTTGAAACTTATTTTTAGGCTATTGATTAGATATAAATAAAAACGATAACATTTTGTAAAAAAATTACCCTTAAGGGGTAAAATAAAAATAGGGGATGAAAGTCTTTAGGAAAGTAACCTTTTACGCGGGCGAAGCCGCGGGCAGAAGCTAGTTAATAATACAGCTTTTGTTTCTGTCAATGTATATCATTATCTATTTATTTTCATTTATCTATGTAGTAGTTCTTCTAGTGCTGCAGTCCCTTCAGCGGTGCCAAATCGACTGTCGTTACATCGAAGTGCTGAAGTGTTTGCATAGTGTCTACCACAGACTAGTAAGGTATCAGACGGATATGTGCCCTACAAAAATCTAATACGTACTTTCAGTGTTATATGAAGTTTCTTTTTTTTTAACGGTAACGTCACATTAGCAAAGGAAATTGCATCGCTACAGCCTGTCTATATATATATATAAACGTACACATATATATATATATATATATATATATGTATATATATATATATATATATATATATATATATATATATATATATATATATATATATATATATATATATATATATATATATGGTCGAATGCAATACCTGTCAATTTATATTTATTGCAATTTTCATAGGTGGTTATTTTTTCTAATAGCCTAAATAAAACAATATATTAATTAAATCTTTTCTTTATTTTGCTTTTCATATATTTGTTAAGCGCTTTCTACTGCATCGCTGGTAAGTTGGCATTACGCAACCGAAAGATGTCGGTGCCCTCTAAAATTTTATTAATTGTGCTGCACCAATTAATTATTGTAAACCTTACAGTTACTGATACAAAATGATTCAGGATAATTTCTCGGTGTTCGGGACAGTTGACGAAATCAAATGAATATTTGGATAATATATTATTGATTATTTTGATTGATATATTATTTTGATGTGCATTTATATCCAAATATTCATTTGTTTCGGTTACAATTGTCCCGAAGCACCTTACTGCACCTTCGGATGGGTAACTTAATTTTCGTACGGCCGTAAATTCTCTATAATTAATCCAGTCATGAATGTTAGACTCATAACTTGTTAAATTACTAGTACACTCACTACAATTAATTTGGCTTTTTTTGAAAATTTGCCGTACTACCCATCCTGCAGTATAAGCCCTAGAATGGACATTTAAGCGTTCACGACGAGCCTGTTCTACAATCATTTGTGTATCTTGATGACTTGGCGCAGTATCATTATCATTAAATAAACATTTAATATTAATGATTTCTTTGGCTGGGTCATCCTCACAGTTAAACGATTCATTATGAAATTTTATGGTTTTGGTTATCAATAATGATTTGAAAGTGCAGGAGAAGCTGTGGCAATTTGGATTATTATTACGGTAATTATAAGCTCTGACTTGACCAAAAAAATTTTCTATTGGGTCTGAATTGAAATATCTGGGTCTCATTATTTTAATACCATAAGTTTTCAAATTTTGCCACAGTCTCATGTAACTTTTTATTGTAATAATAAAATTTTGTATAGAGGGCACCGTCTTTTCTCTCCCTAATACATTTACAAACTTCATTTTCTCTAAACGATTTAACGCATCTTTCCAAAACGTATGATGAGGCGAATTCACTGTTACAGCTGTACGTAATCGTTTTCCTCTATTTTTTTTGCTAAGTAATGTAGCTCCATTGACACTATCAAAAAGTTGGTCGAGGAATAATACAGTTTCTGCTGTGTTCGCTAACGTATTACTGACAGGACATCCATCGGCATAGTGTGCTAAAAAAATAAAATATTTTAATTAATACATAGCTGTTGAACAGTTATAAAAACTATGATGTAGGTGACTTAAAGTGTTGCTTACAAAATTGTGAAGTATATGTCAAAGCAGCAGATACAGTCTGGCTAAAAACTCTTACACAGTTTTTTACCTGAAATTTAAAGAATATAAATTATTTATTTTATAAAATTAAAATAACCTAATATAAACATAACTTGGTTTATTTCTTATTTTATGCATAATTAATCTCAAAATATCAGACGAGCATGTTAAATCCCATGCATTCCGTGTGGTGACCGGGTAAGAATACAGATGACCTCTCCCTATCTTGCCCGTGGATATCGAAAAAGACGACTAAGGGATATAATACGAATATAAAATCTATGCAAGAGAAGGAAAACTCGAAATAAAACCCTATACCAACATATCTGACCAGCATGATATAGTAATGTCAATTTCCCTCCTATTTTGGAGGAAGCTCCAGCCCAATAGTGGGATGAATATGAGCTGAAATGATGTTAAATTTCAGCTGATACTTTCATGTCCTGATACTTAACTAATCTAAATTTCCTTCAGACTATTGCCATCAACTGTAACACCAAGGTCTCCTCACGATTGGGGGATTACACAATAGTTGCCACATTCGGAAAGCGAGTAGGCAATCACAGTTGTAGGTTTTCCCTGGAGAGTACTGTTGCTAACTGACTTGATACTTGTTTAGACAATTTTTACAATACTCAAAAGAAAGTAAAGGGTGGCGACATAATGTATTCTTATTGGAACTAATAAAAACTGTGTCCCTCTAAAATAAATTGTACGATTTTGTACGACTTAAGATAAGGTATTTAGGAAAGTATTCATACAAAACAGCAGCAGTCTGGTAGAGATAAAAAGATTGTCATGTTAGTGTTTATTTCCTAGGTATCTTTAGAATGTGAATATATAAGTTAATAAGAATAAAAAATATTTATTTGCGAAAATATGAATAACATGCGGGTTGAAATGTATATATGTATACATATTACGGTGGTCCCTAAAAGGGGTGACTACGAATTTCTTTGCTCCCAGGGGCTCAAATGCTTCCAAATTGATAAAAAAAATCCCTCAAAATTTGAACTCTTAATATTAACGTTAAGATTGTCCGCATTCCAACCTAAGTTTTTTATGGAAATAACATGGGAAAATTTTTTATTTGTTCTTTAGAATTTTATAACTTATCGACAAATGATTCAAAAGTAATGAAAAGTGACAAGTTCATTGTAAATTTAACGCTCTACAAAAAAGGTCTCTTGTAATTTTTCGCTAAATCTATTGGCTTAAAAGTTATTCGAACTCAAGAGTTTAATTTTTATATAAACATTAATATTGTTAAGTATGGTAAATAAACAATTATATATTAAAAATATATCAAAAATTGATGCAGCATCAATTTATAGTTAAATTTTTATCAGAATATAAGCAATATTATGCTGATATTCGAAAATCTGTAATAATCAAAAATATGAAAATGGATTAAGGCTGAGTATCCAAATGGTATCATATTAATTCATCCTTTTATTTTATTATCTTGAAAATTAAAAAACTATCTGTTTTATTAATTGAAAAATCTCCCAATCTACGCTCGATAGTAATACTGAGTAGACGTGTGTTCGGTTATTTAAAAGATATTATTAACGAAGTTGCGCAAAATTGAACAATATCTCTTAATTCTTAAAGTATTGTTTAGTAAACAGTGGTATTAACATAATCAACGACGTAAGACCAAGAACACGGCAGCAGAAGCTCTCTTCACCCCCTCGGGTAAAAGAGAAAAGCTCATATTTTTTGTCACGCTCATCGAGGATTTACGCGGTGAAAAGCGGGTAAACAGTTAGAAGAACTCGGGTAGCCATAGTTGTTGTGTGGTACAAGTCATGAGCGTAAAGCATTCGCCCCCCACACGAAGCGGCTCGTTGACTAATTTATCAACGATAACAAAAGAGGCAGCGGGACATCAAAGTACTAGCAGAAAACGAAAACAACCGGAACAATGTTGCAATTGCGCACAAGAAATGCAAGGATTTCGCAAAGATATTATCAACTTATTGGACAAATTTGGAATTACTCAAGATGAAACCCTGAAGTGTATGCGCGAAAATATGAGCGAAATGAAAGATCAATTAAATGAAATAAGAACAGCTGTTAATAATCTAACTAATGAACAGAATTCCATAAAGACTCAAATATCTGATTTATTGAATAGAAATAATGCAACTGAGAATAAAGTGGAAGTTCTTGAATCAGGATTGGCTGATCTAAAAAAGGACTTGTCCGTTAATAAAACCACATTTGATGATTACATGAATGAAAGTGTTATACAAGAAATACAGGAACGTACATTTAGAGCTCAAAATATTGTTATGGTAGGAATAAAGGAGTCTAAGGCAAAAACATCTAAGGAAAGTTATGATTCCGACTGGACCAACATAACTAACATCATTAATTCACTGATAGATGACTGTCCTAAGCCAAGCAAGATATTTAGACTAGGCAAATACAACTCCACAATGGATAGAAAAATTAAAATATGCTTTCAATCACCTCAGATAGCAAAATTGCTATTGCAAAACAAGAATAAGCTCCCAGCAGGCATTAGGATATACTCCGATATTACCCCAGCACAACAAAGTTATTTAAAAAATATAAAACAGGAATTAGAGAGAAGAATGAAAAATGGCGAGGATAACATAACGATAAAGTACATAAAAGGTAAACCATGTATTGTAGCAAAAATCCACCCAAAAAACTACTAAGCCGTTATGATATACCTTCTAATATAACCTATCAAGTAGTCAATGATTATCAAAATTTAAACCCTGGAAAATCAAGTTTAAACTTTTTCTATGCTAACATCAGAAGTGTTTGTAAACCTGGCAAACTTGATGAACTGAAATGTATACTGCAATCCTTCTCAAAATGTATACATATTGTGTTACTAACAGAAACGTGGATAAGATCGGACCAACAGGCACAATATTTACAACTGCCGAACTATACACATTACTACAATATTAGGCCTAAAATAATCGGAGGAGGTGTTTCTATTTATGTCCATAATAACTTGAAACATGAACTGTCCTCATCATCGTTTATTGGTGGAAATAATTATTTATCTATACATCTCAATAGGCTTGCATTGGATGTTGGAGTTTTATATAAGCCTGGGCACTCAAACTTCGGCGATTTCCTTGTAAACTACGAGTCAAATTTGCTGCAGAAGAAAAGATCCATAGTCTTTGGTGATACCAATATTGATCTACTGATATCTGATAGCAAAACCAAGCAGTATATTGCTATGCTAGCGGAGTCTGGATTCAAATTATTAAACAAAGTGGATGCAACATACTGTACTCGAGAGACATCAACGACTAAAACAATAATAGATCATGTTTCAACTAATTTAAAGGAAAATTTATTTCATTTCGGAATAATAGACTCTTGCTTATCAGATCATAAGAATATTTATATTGAACTAAAAAAAGTACCCCCACCTCCAAAACAAAAAATATATTACGAGGTCATAAATTTTAAAAAAATGTATGAAAAGATACAATCAACTGAAATTAAAAACAAGGATAATGACTTAAATGTATTAGATCAATTCATTAAAAAGAATATTACACAGCATAAAGTAAAAAAATATAAGATAATTAATGAACCGCAAAAGGAGTGGATAAATAGAGATATAATAACTGAAATAAAAGAAAGAAACAGTATATGGATTAAACTAAAACGTAAACCTGAAGATGATACGTTAGCAAAAACTTTTCAAGCTGTGAGGGCAAATCTAGTTAAAACAATACGAAATACGAAGAACAATTATTTTTACGGAGAGTTTATGAAATGTAAAAATAAACCTAAAAAAATGTGGAAGTTAATTAATATGCTCTCATCAAACAAGGTTGTTAATACTTGTGCTCCCTCTAACCTCAAAACCGAAAATGGTGTAGTTATTTCAGAGCCTACACAGGTATGTGAAGTATTTAATGAATTTTTTGCTAGCGTAGGGACGCAATTGGCTAATAAAATCCCTTTAAAATATCACAACAATGATACATATACACTACCTAAATCAATTACTAATACATTACACAATAGCCTCAGTGAATTTTGTCCTTGTGATACAAACGAAGTCTCTAAAATTATTGACAGCCTTGACTCAAACACTAGTACTGGTATTGACGACATTAGTATCAAAGCTCTAAAATGTATAAAGAACTTAATCATCAAAAATTTAACAGATTGCATAAATAATTTATTGACAAAGGGGTATTTTCCAGAAATATTAAAAATTGCGAAAGTCACTCCTATCTACAAAAATGGTGTAAAATCAGATCCGGGGAACTACCGTCCTATTTCAGTATTACCAGTACTATCCAAAGTACTAGAAAAAGTTATGTATAGTAGAATAGACGGGTACTTAAAAAGAATAAACTTTTTGTATAAATATCAGTATGGATTTCGTTCAAAATCCAACACAGTTGGCGCAACTATAGATCTAGTAACTACTATCAAAACTAAAATTGATCATAAACATGTGGCAATTGGAGTTTTTATTGACTTAAAAAAAGCTTTCGATACAGTTTCTCATAAATTACTTCTGAAGAAATTATGGAGTATTGGAATTACGGGCACACCATACAAAATGTTAATGTCATACTTAACTGATAGGTATCAGGTTGTTAAGATTCAAAACTATCAAAGCAGCCGCCAATCTCTAACATGTGGTGTTCCACAGGGCTCAATCCTGGGGCCTTTACTGTTTTTAATCTATGTGAATAACATCTGCCAATTAAACCTACATGGACAACTTTCCCTATATGCTGATGATACATGTCTCTTTTACTTCGGGTATAATCTTAATGAAATCATTAAACAAGCTCAAAACGATTTAGATGTCCTCAATCAGTGGTTCAAATACAATTTGCTAACTATTAATATTTCAAAGACTTCGTATATAATATTTAGTGCTAAAAACAAAAAACTACCTCATCATAACAATTTAAATATTCATGGCGATAACATTCAAAAGCTTAATCAGGAAAAATACCTAGGATTATTATTGGATAAACACTTAACGTTCAAATCACATATAGAGTATATAAGAAATAAACTATCATCTCTAGTAGGCGCACTCCACAATATGGCCAAATGCATCCCAGAAAATGCCCGAAAACTCATCTATAGTGCTTTAGTTAAACCTCACTTATTATACCTAATTGAGATATGGGGTAGCGCAGCTAAAACGAATATAAAACCCATACAAATATTACAAAATAAACTAATAAAAATTCTATATCGCTATAACTACTTAACATCTTCTAAAACTATTTATAAAGAAACCAAACTCATGAACATTCAACAGCTCTATACATACAACACATGCATACTTACACTACCGTCCAAAAGTTTGGAAGCACACCTGTTTTCAAACAAAACAAATAAATGCCGACTAATAGCGGTAAAAATTAGCAATAATCTTAAGTTTTACAACCTTTTACGACTGTCTACACAAACACAAAAGGATTATTATCCTACATTCATCAAGTTTTATGGAATTCCTTAATATTGACGAAACACGTGTTTTATGACTTAATCCGTCGGCTACTTTATCCTATGCAATGGTGTAGTTTTATTGATAATGTTTGCTGGTTTTAACTTTTTTAGACCTTATTCAGTCGCACTTGAGCATTGGCACGTGAAAGTTGTGATATTAACATTGTCTGTATTCGAAAGATATCGGCTACTACTTTGACCGTATTTTTTCTTCTGAAAATGGCAAAACGCAAGCAAATCACGCTTGAACAGCGAAGCGCTATTTGCACTCTACGCGAGGAAGGATACAGTGAACGTCAAATCGCAGAAAGGCTCGGAATTTCTTGTAAAGGTGTCCACTATACCCTTGCTAGAAAACAAGAAACGGGGAAAAATGAAGATAGAAAGAGATCTGGTAGGCCCAAATCCACAACAAATCAAGAGGACAACTTCATTAGAGTTCTTTCTAAACGGAATCGACGCTTAACTGCACCACAGATCACTGCAGCTCTGAATGATACGCGAGAAACACCCATTTCAACAACTACTGTTAAAAGACGCTTACTGTCTGCGGGATTAAGAGGATGTGTTGCTGCTAAAAAACCCAAACTAACAAATCGACATAAGAAAAATAGACTAGAATGGGCAAAAGCGCATAAAAACTGGACTATAGAACAATGGGAAAATGTCCTTTGGAGTGACGAATCAAAATTTCAGATTTTCGGATCCAATAGACGTGTCTTTGTACGCCGGTCAAAAGAAGAGAGGGCTTCAGAGGCATGTACAGTGCCTACCATCAAACATGGTGGTGGTAATGTCATGGTTTGGGGGTGTTTTGGCAACAGTAAACCCGGCAATCTTGTGAGGATAACCGGAAAATTAAACAAGGAAGGCTATTTAAAAATTCTCCAAGATTCTGCCATACCCAGTGGACTAAGTCTCATTGGTTCTGGATTCATTTTTCAACAGGATAATGATCCTAAGCATTCGTCTAAATTGTGCCAGAACTTTTTAAACAAGAAAAAAGCTGAAAACATTTTAAACATCATGCAATGGCCATCTCAATCCCCTGATCTTTCTCCCATTGAACTTGTTTGGGATGAACTTGACAGGAGGGTGAAAAGTCGTTGTCCTACGAGCTCAGAACATTTGTGGCAGCTATTAGAGAACGAATGGAACAAATTAGATAAAGATTATTTTAAAAAATTGATTAATAGAATGCCCAGAATATGTGAGAAGATTATAAAGGAGAAAGGTGGACACTTTGATGAAGCTAAAATTTAATCTAATTTACCATTGTATATTATTTTTTTATTTTGTTTAAGTTAGTTTCTGTTTGTTCTTTATTTTTTTATCAATACATTTAAATTTAAATGACTTAGTTTGGTTTTATTCGATTTTACCTTGCTGCTTCCAAACTTTTGGACGGTAGTGTATATATAAAATTATTAACAAACTTATTCATTCACATATTACTTTCACAACTAATGATAAAATAAAAAAGTACACAACTCGTCGCGCAGACCATCTAGTTTTGCCAGGAATACGTACAAACTATGGTAAAAATACTGTAACTTATGTGGGAGCACAAATATATAACACTCTTCCAAAAGAAATCAGAGAGGCTAATTCGCTGAGTTTATTTAAAAAAACACTTTCCGTATATATTTGTAATAATTTCTAAAAAAAAACAAAAACTTTTAACTTGGACCACCAGTTAAAATACCAATACAGCGAACTCGTCTTTGTTATTATTAATAAACTACCCACATCGAGCTATTGTTAATATATTAGTGTTAATATTCTCGTGTAAGTGACAATGTCTTAATGAGAATAAAGATCTTTTAAACCGAAAAATCACACATTAATCACAATTCTAAGGATAACATTGTATTTGTTTATTTTGAGCATAAATAAAAATTTCACAAGAAATATTTGATATATTTTTAATATATAATTGTTTACTTAATAACCATACTTAACAATATTAATGTTTATATAAAAATTAAACTTTGAGTTCAATTAACTTTTAAGCCAATGAATTTAGCGAAAAATTATAAGAGATCTTTTTTGTAGAGCGTTAAATTTACAATAAACTTGTCACTTTTCATTACTTTTGAATCATTTGTCGAAAAAAATTTCCCATGTTATTTCCATAAAAAACTTGGTTAGAATGCGGACAATCTTAACGTTAATATTAAGAGCTCAAATTTTGAGGTATTTTTTTTTATCAATTTGGAAGCATTTGAGCCCCTGGGAGCAAAGAAATTCGTAGCTTAAGGGCCACCCTAATACATATAAATGTCCAGTCATATTGAACCTTAAATAAGTGTGCAAAGGTTTGTTGATGAGGACCATAGATCCTAAATTGCTAATTACTATTTAATACAACATTAATCTACATTGTTAATAACTGTTTAATATGTAATTATATAATAATAAATATTCTAGTGCTAGTATTATTCTGTCAAATAATCGTTTATATTATGGTGGTGGTGCTATTTTATCTAACATGATTTTGTAAAGTACTTTGTGTAGGGTACTAACCCGATTCTTGGTTTAAGAGTATTTGTTCCCGTTTTGTATCTAACGCTAGGCTTCTTAATGCTGATTGAAAGGCAGCACCTTGGTCACAAACTATTGCTTTTGGGATCAATCCACAGTTAATCACTGCAGATATCACATTTTTCAATATAATTTTTAAATCCGCTCCAGATGTAGCTCCTTGGCAATATTAAAATGCTATGGGTTGTTGCCAGTTGTAAACTACCCCTCTGATCATAAAAACAAGAGCATGATCAGCGAACTCAGTTGTCTTTTGGTTAAGTTCCACGAAGCCATTTATGGTATCTCTATGCTTATCGTATGTTAAGCCCGTTTCTAAGGACATTTCATCAAATATAACAGAGCATATCCTTTTCTTTTCTGTCCAACTTCCAACCCGAAATTGAAAGCATTGTAAGATTCAATGACTGCGACATCAAAAAGTAGCTATACTGGATAGTTGAATGCGTTTTCCGCGTGGTGACGGTGCAAGAATACAATTTACCACTCTCCTTTTTGCCCGTCGGTGTCGTAAAAGACGTCAAATTAAATTATAATATGCAGATAACATCTAGGCAAGAAAGGAAAATTTGTACTAAAATTCTATATCAATATGTTTGACTAGAGTGGTATAGTAGATCAATTTCCTTCCTTTTGTGGAGGAGGCTCCAGCCCACCAGTGGGACATATATGAGATGTGATGATGATGATGATTGCGAAACATAGAATACATTGTTATGAAATTACACTCTGTCTCTTACATTTGTAAGATCGTACTTAGAATATATGTATGACATGTAAAGTGTTAAAAGGAAGAATAAATTACTAACCCTATTTTTGATCATTTCAAATACTTGAGAACAGATCCCTGTTTGAATATTTAATTTGGCCACCATTTTGTTCAAAGTTGTTTTTGATGGTAATATAAAAATTTTGCTCAAAAATCGGTAACATTTAGGGCTTTGCTTCATTATTGATAAAGCTAACATTTTTTCTTCAATAGAAAATCGACGACCCTTTTTGCTTCTAGTGCAAAGATTGATTTGCATTTTTATTATTTTACTTGCATATGGATTAATATTTTTATCAAGTGTGTCAAATAATTTATTTTTATTGAACTTCTGAGCCCTATTAGCTCTTTGGTAGAAGTTTTTCAGCTGTCTTGCTTTTTTATATTCTTTGTAAATCATTTGAGCTGTTGGGGTCAAATCTTTTACTGTCTTAATTATTCTTTTATTAGATTTACTCCTTTCAATAAAACCTGAAAACATTCAATATACTTATTATATATGTTTTTTATAAATATGTACTATGAAATTCAATATACTACATAGTATACATCTTACTGGTTTATAACAGTACTAGCTATATAAACTATGACCTATTCCTAAGCCTCTTATAGAAATAATATGCAACGATTTCTGTATTATTAAAAATTCTAAATTTAATTTGCTCCAAAGGATATTTTATTAAATGACTTAACTCTTTAAGAATACATTTCACCACTCCTTTTCTTGCTTGTGAGTATCGTAAAACTCTGCCTAAGAAATATAATATGTCTATAGCATATATGCAAGAGGAATTACACTCGAAATAAAACTCCATTTTTTTTTTTGGAGGTGGGTTACGGTCGGCGCACTCCTCGCACCACTCCGCTCCCCGGGGACGTCGGTCGAGGAGAGGGTAGTACCCTCTCCTCAACCGACGTGAGGAGTACCTCAGGATGTATTCCGTCGGGCCGACCACTGACGTCAAGTTCATCCTGCTCCGGTGGTCCGTCCAACGACGAAGGCGACGTGTCACGGGTGGGTTACGGGTGTGCGTGGCTTACGCCCCTATGTCGCCCCGAACGGAGTGGTGCGAGGAATGCGCCGACGGTAACCCACCCCCCAAAAAAAATAAAAAAGGCCAACTGCATGTGATGCCTTCTAGGCAACAATGTAGTCGGGCAGACAGCCAGTTATAAAACATTGCATTTAAAGAAGAACAAGATGATGATGATATATAGACCCGGTGGCTTCAGCTGTACAATTTTCACCTTATTGGGATTGAAATGCAAAAAAATCGAAGTTTTGTAATCGAAACCACACCACGATCATAAAACGAAATCCGTCTCATAGTGATGAATCATTCATTTATATAAATTTCATATGTATATATTATCAAGATAATATAACAATATTTCTTACTTGAGCACAGATTGGTTGATGTATTTTGAGACAAGTCTTGGAAATTATGTCTGGAACTAGAAGGTAACCCTTGTAAAACATCTCTCGAACCTGAAGCAATATTTCTGTATCCTGTAAAAATCCGTAGTTTTATTTATATTTATGTATGTATGTAAAAAATTACGGATTATGATAGACTATTTATTTTTTTCCACAAAAATATTGACCTTATAATTTACACAGGAGTTTCGGTTTCGGCCGAAAAAGCAAACTGAAGCCGAAATTCGGTTTCGGGCGTGAAAAGTAGTCTCGGTCGGACACTAATTATTAGTTTAGTAATACTAATAACTAATGTTCAGCAATCTAATCTTGTTCAGAAATAATATTCCAAAATAATTTTTAAAGCAATATTTTCTATTTAATGTTATACCAAAATCCTATGACAGGTCACTTACATATAGATAAGTTAGCTATAACTTGGATATTTCTGCTCAAAATAACTAATTACCTCTTTGTCGCATTTACCATCATTTCAATTACAAATTAAATTTGATTTTAATGGCAGTTAATTGAAACTTTCCCGACGATTTTATGGTGACAAAGTAATAATACTATTCACCACCCCCCCTATCCCTCACCCCCCTATATATAATATCTAAGCATGAGAAGAAAAACTCGAAATAAAACCCTATACCAACTAGTCTGACCAACGTGGTACAGTAGATTGATTTCAGTGCTATCCAAGAGTAGACTCGAGCCCAGTTTGGGACATATATGAGCTGAAATGAAGATGAAATTAATTGAAACTTAAGTTATTATCATATCTATAAAACTAATTTTGTATTAGTAACAAAAATTATCGGTTAATTAAAAAATAAAACTTGGAAGTAACTAACCTGTCTCTAACATTGATTTGACATATGTATGGTCAAAGTGTCTTTTCCGTGCGTAACTATGATCTGTACGTGGATCCAAATTTTCTGAAAACAAAACAGTAAAGCACATAAATGACTATTTAGAAATACATTATTATAATAATAATAATAACAAAATTGAAAACAGCAGAAGAAACAAGTACAGTCTAAGTGATACCACACTAGAACTCATAGAAAAAAGAAAAAACCTACTCTCAAAACGTCCTAGAAAAGATAACTTAAAAACCATAACGAAAATAAGCAAGGAAATCAGAGAGAACATAAGAAAAGATAGGAAAACGAAGAGGCTGGAAACGTTAGAAAAACATATAGTGAAAACAGGAGGAGTAAAAAAGGCGTTTAAGGAACTGAGAGAATCAGACAAAGAATGGATACCAAAACTAAACAAAAGAAACCTTACCTCATCTAATAGACAAAACATCAACGAAATAGCCACAAATTTTTACCAGGACCTATATTCAAATTCTGACAAACAAGCAAACAGCTCAGGGACACACACCAACAAAAAACAGGCAACAGTGATAACTGAACCAAAAAATACTTCCCAGAGAATACATTATTATTTCCCTTTAAAAAAAGACTATAGCTCACTAGACTAAATTCATCATCATCACCATCCCAGCTCATATACATCCACTGATGGATTCCAGGCTTCTCCACGATGGAAGGAACATTGACCTACTATACCATGCCGGTCAGAACTGTTGATATAGGATATTATTTCGAGTTTTCCTTGTCTTATATAGATGTTATGTGCATGTTGTATCCCTTAATTGTCATTTACGACACCCATAGGCAAAAAGGGAGTGGTGATTTGTATTCTTACTCCGTCACCACATGGAATATACATACAATTAATAAACACAAATAATATCTAGACTTATAACAATAATTTGTGAATGGCCTAAGGGTTGTCTTATGTGGAGACTGAACCTAAAACAATCGGAAGGAAGACAGATAGTTCAATCATTCCTCTATTTATGCAGTGAAATGTTTATTAATTGTTAATCAATTTTAATTGGTTTAATTATAAATATAAATTCTATCAATCTAGATATGGTGATTCAATTTACAAATGCATATTAGCTGTTGTAAATTTTAAAATATTGTGGATTGCATCCAATAAACTTTTATAGTTTATAGAACCATATACTTAATGAAATTGTATGTTTAGATGACCAATTGGAAACTTAATAGATAACCAATGACTTAAATAATTCTTATCATGAAACTGGAATCCATGATTCAGAGGAAGATTTTGATTCGAATGTATCATACGTTAAAATCAGTAATTATCTAAGATAAGATAAATATTGTTTATGCTAACTGACAGAGTTGTTCCATAATATAGTTACCTAATTATTTTACTTGTGGTTAATATATAATTAAATATCTTAACAACATGTTCAACTTTAAAAAATAAATTTATTCTATGTACATGGTATGTACATTATAGATGCCCAGCTCTGTTACCACTTACAGTTGACTGTCTGATATAACTGTTATTTATATGCAAAATATTAACTGTATTATGAATTCAAGTTTTAGTAAAAGCATTTTGATTTTACCATGATGATAACATGATATAATATTTAATAATATGTAACTGTAATACTATTACAGTTTGATTGACCGCAGTGTGTAACTATAATTCAACTATACAAGAATCATAGCAGTAAATTCATAGCATTTTTACACTGGGTCTTTATAGCAAAAAATACTTATGAAGCTAGAAGTTATAGATAATAATAGGCATGTTCACAGTAAGATTCTAAAGAAGTCCTTATTGATGCCAATTGCATTATAACTTTATAGCAATGCTGTTTTAACTTTTTTAAGGTTTTCTATTTTGTCTTGATTATTATAGTAATAAATACATACCGTTACACCATACTAGCCGAAGCTTAATTCTATATTTAGGGAATATTTAGAGCTAATTTATCAATCATAGCCACCTAAGATGTTTAATCTCTACTTATTATTATTAACAACTTATTTAGTTCCTTAAAAATATATTTTAATAAAAGTATTGAAATAAACAAAGTAATACATGTGTTTAAGTACTTTACAAGTTACTTACCGGCATTTTCATGGGCTGGTATTCCGTGTAAAATATCGTCCTCAGTGAATAAGGTAGGAACGGCTTTGCCAGTAAGACGTAATTTAGAGGTAATATATGCCTTTTCAAAGTGTTTGCTGCAAACAAACAAATTCGATAACTGTTCTAGAGACAAATTCTTTAAATCATCACGGTTAAGACACTTTAACCACAAAGAGAGTCTTTTCTCATTGCGTGGAAAACGATGTAAAATAGCGTCCTGTCGCGAACTTTTACACACACAGCACTCGTAATACATTTTGCAGAAAGCGAAATTAGGTATGCGTCCGATATATCAAAACGAATCTGAAATCGGATTTCAGTCAGAAATCGTATCGTATCGATATTCAACACTATACAAACTGATTTTAGAAAACGTATTTCAGCAGAAACTAAATCAACACATATCAAAACAAAACGACGAAAACGCAAACTAATAATAAATCTAATCATCGCGCAATCGTTTTCTATTGCTAGTTTTGCAAACCAAACCAATATTTGAAAACTTACTAACTATCTCTTTCACTCCGCTAAGCGATCGCTTAGTCAGAATGAGAGAAAGCGAATTTCATTAAAATTCGCCTCCTTTCATTCTAACTAAGCGATCGTTTAGTGCATTGAAAGAGATGAAGCGAATTGTCATCTGTTTTGGAATTTGGCGGTTTCTAAGAAACTCAGAATGGCAGATGGAAACGAAACAGAATTACAAGAGTCAGGGAATAAGATCTATATTAGAATGCAACTACTTCCATGATAATATTACACAATACTTAATGATAGTAGTTTAAGTTTTGTGTTTGTTAAATAGATTTTTGAATTATGGGAGAGTTTTTGCACACTTGACCTTGGTGACACGTGCTGTGTGCGCGTAATGTTATTTTTGTGATCTCGTGAACTATATAATTAGATAGGTATTTTACGATTCAATACTATACTAACGTATGTTAGTATCATGCATACGATTTGATGATAAATAAGAAATAACTATTTAATGTAAAAAGGTAAGATTTTCGCTTCGTAATCGGGGTTAATAAAAAAAAACGATACAAAAAAAATGTACATTATATAATATAATCATGAAATCATTCTAAATATGACGATTTTTAAATACGCAAGAAAGTTTTGTATCATATCCAAAACAAAACATTTTTGCTAGTCTAGTACTCTAGTTAAGCCTAGATAAAGCATGAAGGAAAATCGTACACCTAAATCCAATCAACAAAGAAATTATAGAAAAATTATTTGAATGCGTTCGTTCGATTGCGTTTTTTGTTTGCTACTCTAAAATAACTAAAAACATCGAATATCGATCGAAACTAAAGTAAACCCGCTCCGTCAACCGCTCTGGAAATCGATTTCTGAAATCGGTTTTTAAAATCGATTTAAATATCAGAAATCGAATTTGTATCGGTTTGCGTAAAAATCTGAAAACGCCCATCTCTAAGCGAAATGCTAAACGAAGTGATTCAGTGGACGTGATTACAGATATTATGGAGAGGAAACAAACGTATTCACTCAATCAACACAACAACTGTAATGGCGGAAGACCGAATGAATGTCATATTTGACGTATTTAAAACAAATATGGATGGCATTTACGTCAGCCAATCACGAAGCTACACAAGCTGTCGCGTGAGGGCAATAGAAATATGGCGGACGAATGAAGTTCATTGTTCGATCATTTACGGCCGTGGTGTCTACGCCAGTTCAGTAGTAATCTCAACTCACGGAGCAAATACAAAGAGGAGCTGTTGTAATGAATATTTTCTATGAAACAATGCGTGTCATTTACAGGGGGTAAGGGGGGACGCTGCTAATGGAGAAAGTGAGACAAGTAATAGTACTTGTCTCACTCCCTCCTTTATGTACATCTATTGGCTATTAGCACAACTACTAATTTTGTATATTGTATGCAGTTGAGCTATCTTGCATTAGATGTCAGTAAGTGTATGGTATAACAGGGACGTACTCAGAATTTACCTATATCAAGGAGTGCTAATTTTTTTTTTATTTCAAAGATACAAACAAATCTTATTAGCTGTTTGCTCTATTCAAATACAAATGTTTATAATCAAATAATTCTGCACAGCGAATAGGTGTATGACTACTGTTTTTAACCGAAAATTTCTTTATAAGGCTTGTCAGCATTATTCATAATGTTAATATTTTATGAAAAATCCATCTTTTCTTTACTGTCATTCTGATAAACTCAGAAATTTAGAAACCTTTTTTTTCTTCATATTTGTGTCCTTTTCATACGACCAAATAATACAATTATTTGTTTGGGTTTCTAACAAATTGTCGAATGAAAGTAGTTGGACTTTTAGTAAATATGTTAGTTACACGGTATTATTTCCTTCCTTTTTGTCTTTTCCATATAAAAAAAGAATCAAACCACTCTATTAAAATAAGGCTTTATACAATTGATAATGCAACAATGGTGTCAATGACCAAGACATGTAAAAGAGTATTTCAAGCGAGCAGACCAGCCCCCCCTAGTAGCAACCGTTTGATTGACGCACGGGCCATCTAAAACTTAGCCATGCCAAAGGTAACTTGAAGACCCGGTCTTCGACGCCACCACCATTTTGAATATTTTTGTGACGTGCTCAACCTCGTTAATCTTATCAAAAAATTGCATCGAGTGCAATTACATTATTAATAAATAAAGGAGAAAGTTGCCCTAAATACTGTAACAAAGAAAAACCTTTTTCTATTGCAAAAAATATTTATGACTTTTACAGTGTTAGTTTAATACATAAATATAAAACAATTTAAAATATAAAAAGCTTGTTCGAAGTGGTTTCTATTGGCTGCAATACAGTCCTTTAAATCTTCATTGTTAAAATGAGAAGAACAAATCTTTGTATATTTCGTAGGAGTCCAGTTTTTCTATTATTTTTTGAAATCCATTGCTTCTAACATCGTCATTGGACGGTATTCTAAAACATACAAAATTTACAGTTTAATTATAATAGGTTCATTTAAAGTAGTGTAAAAAATATTTTTCTTTGATGAAAAATCCGAATGTTATAATTATATTCTAATTACGACCCTGGATTTTTGACACTTTTATAGTTCTTCATAGTTAACGACAGCTGGTGTATTGCTTACAAAATAATTATTAACTATATATAAAACTCATATTTTTGTCGAGGTAAAAGGCTTTGGGTATAAATTTTAATACTCATGGTTATTAGTTATTACAATAATCTTAATAGTTTGAACTGTATGTGCTTTTATTGTTCTAGGTCCTATTACGAAAAGTGGTGCCATCTAACGTTGAGTAAAATTATTTCTGAACATGATACCGTCAAAAGAACTTTCTAGAAATTATTTTGATAAATTATGAATAAATATACTTACAAATGGAATGTGATTCTTTCCATAGCATCTGTACGTTTATTGGAGTAGTTTTTACATGATAAAACACAATACTTCATGGTTTTCTTCGTAATAACGTAAAAATACACCAAAAATATAATTTTATGCACCGTACGAACACCGTCAGCGACGACAGAAGACTAATAGGCCACGCCTACTATTGATGTTAACGTGATGACGTCAGGGCCTACTTGAGAACCACAGTGCACAGTTACTTAGGCCGTCTCCTCTTTGTATTTGCTCCGTGTCTCAACTCCATGCAAACTCTATGCTTCGATCGTTGGACATTACACTGTGACATTTTAGTTACTCTGTGTTTTTTATTCTAACTTTTTCTTCTTCGATGTACTTTACCGTCAAAAACAACTACAACAAAAATTATTGTAAAAACCACCAAATTAAATCATCTTTTCAAGAGCGAACTGCTTTTCATTATGTCAACAGACACATAGTAATACTTCAAACTCAGTTGGTATCTGAGAGAAGAGTACGAAAACAATCCAATTGCTCAAAGGTGTGAGACAGGGCGACACCATCTCGCCGAAACTGTTCACCACTGCATTAGAAGATGTCTTCAAACTCTTAAATTGGCCGAACTGGGCATCAGTATTAACGGCGAATACATCATACACCTTCAATTTGCAGACGACATTGTCGTTATAGCAGAATCCATGGAGGGCACTATGGTCAACGATCTCAGCAGGGTATCCCAACTACTGGCTTTACGAATGAAAATGGACAAGACGAAAGTCATGTCAGACATTCATGTCATTTTAATACCGGTCTAGTTGGCAATGCGATTCTCGAAGTTGCCGATCATTATGTTTGCTTTGGACAAACAGTCCAGTTAAGTAGATCCAATTTCGAGAAAGAGGTCAGCCGACGAATCCAACTCGGGTGGGTAGCGGGCAACTTGAGAAGATCTTCTCATCCAATGTCTGAAACTGTCTGAAAACACAGGTTCATGACCAGTATGTGTTACCAGTGATGACTTATAGCAAGAAAACGTGGTCCTTAAATGTAAGCCTCATGACCAAACTCAAAGTCACTCAGCGTGCTATAGAATCTGTAATAAGGAAATCTGCAGAAGAACGGGTGTAACCTTCATAGCACGAAGAATTAGCACGCTGAAGTGGCAATGGGCAGGCCACATTGCTCAACGAACGGCTAACACATGGGGCAGAATGGCTCTCGAGTGGCGGAGTTAGTCGAACCAGATGGACTGCCGGTGGCACAGGACCGCCCTAATGGCAATATAACATGGAAGAAGGCCTACCTCCAGCTTTGGATGATAAAAGGCTGATTGATGGTGACGCGCCAAGCCAAGTAGCCTTTTTCTTGCAAACTTTTCGACACATAAATAAATTGCAAAACACTATTTCAAAGCCCTCCCATAAAATCTTTCAATTCAAAAACATTTTCTTGCAACTGGATAGTGGTACATTGTAATATTGTTGTTCACCAGTATTCGAATTTCTGCGGGAAATTGCAAATTGAAGCTCTTGAGGCTGCTCATCACATAGGAGTAAGACATGCTTATAACCTATCTCATCCATTATTTCCTCCTTTCTTTAAATGCTGCGCTATATTTTGATTAACCTTGAGAAAGTGGTGGTTCACCCTTCCTTTACCGGTTTTTTAAAATAATGGATTGCCGACACGTGTTGCCTATATCAAATAATGTAATATACAAATAATGTAATATCATAATAAATTCATCTGATTTTATGTGTGTGTGTGTGTGTTTGTTTAAATATGTGGATCTCCATATACCTTGTTTTAACAAGATCCGAGCTGTGGTCACGTCGTAATTTCATTACCAATACACGCATAATATTCAGCAGGAAGCAGAAATTGACCTGTAACATTAATTTTATGATCGACAAGAATAAACATTTTTGTCTGCACAGATGACTTAGTAGGTAAGGATAATAAGGAGGATACAAGTAAGATAAATATATTGCTTGACTACATAATATGTTTATATTTTGTGTGTCTTTCCGTGTGGTGACGGAGTAATAATACTATTCACCACCCCATATTTTACCCGTGGGTGATCGTACGAGACGACTAAGGGATATAAAACGCATATTACATCTATGCAAGAGAAGGAAAACTCGAAACAAAACCCTATACCAACACGTCTGACCAGCGCGGTATAGTAGGTTAATTTCCCTCTCATTACGGAGGAAGCCTGAGGCTAACAGTGGGACATTTATGGGCTGTGATGATGATTATGATATTGTGTAGTCAATCAATATTAAAGTGAAGTGTTTTATTTTGTAAAATATGGATCTAAAATGCCATGATACCAATGTCTCACATTCGGTAAGTACCGAAAGGTAGTTCTCGGCAGTATTTGGAAGGAACACTTATTTCGCTTTCATCTGGCATAACATCTTCACCAGCCCGATCAAATATGTTATCTTAATTCCAGGAATTTTCCTACTTATGTATGAAATATTATGGTCCCCACCACTGAAGGTGGACTGATTATATCGTAAAACTTGGATATAAGTACAAGAGGATCGATGTAATACCTACTGGCGTGGAGAGAACAATGTCCAACCGTGGCCTGCAACAGGCTGATTAATAGATTAATGTTTATGAAATATTTTCAGGTTTTTTGAGATTTTAGCAAATCCATTTAGAATAGCCTGTAGGCCATAAGGCCATAATATCAGGATTGCCTTGTCTTTTATAGAAACTAGTAATAAAGAAATGTACAACTCACCACTATAACCGCAAGTCGCGGTCCTTGTAAAAGCCAATAAGAGGTTTGAAAATTATATCCGTACCAACATCTGAAATAAAAGCAAATACATTGTGGAAACAGAGAAAAACATGAATTATGCCAATATTTTTATAAGCTAAGAATCTAATGAGCTCAGATGTTTACGCGATTATTACACATTTAATTTAATAAAAATCCAAGTTTTTTTTTAAATGATGTTAGATATGAAACACTTCTTCAGGTACATGTGGGGTGGGTCTATGGGGTCGTGCGCTGCTTCTTCTGTTGCCCCGGATGGATTAGCGGGTAGCGGGGCGTGAACACACCATAGCCTGCCGCCAAAAAAAGGTGCAATACACTTTTGTCTTGTTGCGACGAAAGTTTTCGAAACGTTGAGATATTAAAAAGCAAATATAAACGCAATAAAATCCATAAAAATCGTTACAAACCGAGTCAACGATAACTTATCTTGCATTCCAAGATATGAATATATCTAAAAAAGATTATAATTAGGCATTATCATCTCGTCTAATGTATGTCTCGACTCAGTACTCAAAACTCCTCCTAAAACTGAGGGAAAGTAATTGATCTACTACGCTGATCAGACAAATTTGCAAAAATATTTTATTTTGAGATTTTCTTCTGTTGTTTTATTATATGCCTGCGTTCTCTAGTTATCTATTACGTTAGTCTGCAGGCAAGCAAGATTAGTGATACTTTGTACTCTTACTTCATTACCACACTTATGTATAATTGTACCTGTACATTTTTTCGCGTTTTTCGTAGATTTGAAGATTGAATACTCTACTTTATTATTGACAGTAAAAGAATATAGCTTATAGAACACTGCGTTGTTTAATATCGTCTAATTTTCATTTTTAGGGTTCCGTACCTCGAAAGGAAAAAACGGAACTCTTATAGGATCACTTTGTTGTCCGTCTGTCCATCTGTCTGTCTGTCTGTCAAGACCCTTTTTCTCAGGAACGCGTGGAGGTATCAAGTTAAAATTTATATCAAATACTTAGGTGTACTGTCCCTTAGAGCTGTGAAATAAAATCAAATTTCTAAGCCTTTATTCATTACCTATGCCTATGTTAAGTGTTACTGCTGCCCGCCCATGGACTTTTGCAATACCAGTGGAATCGCTAGGCCCTTGTCTACCATTGAAAACTCTAAACCCACCCAGTAAGTTATGATTTTTTTTGGCGGCGAGCTACGTCACGCACTTCATGTCACGTCCCGCTAATCCGTCCGGGGCAAAAGAGAAGCGGCGCATGACCCCGTAGACCTGCCCTACATATACGTCTCGATGCTAAGTTGGGCTGTCGGCTGTGTTAAAGTCCTCTATAGTCACAGCTTGGACGTCGATTTTCTACGAGAGTATGGAGTTACCCCGGACGGATCGGCTTGCAGCTGTACAGCAGAAACTGTCAACAGTATGGCCCTAACTTATTCTATTTTTGTATTAACAGTTCTTAATAAAATAATATAATTAAGTTTATAAAATAAACTAAAATTTTCTTCATAAAAATATAATAAAAAATTCCATCTTCAGACACGTTGCTAAGATTGAATCATAGATAATATACTATAAATTGATTGAATGAACAATAACAGAATAAAATAAAATACCGTTACCAGCCTAAAATTCTATTTGTTTTTTTTTATTTCTTCTCTTTGTGTTGACGGATTGTGTCAGATCTTCAGAGACAAAAGTGTAAGACGGAGACTTTCGTACCATTGTAAATAAAAGATACTCTTTAAATACTTTCTTCAAGATACTCTTTAAATACTTTTGAAGCAAAAAGCTCGAAGCCTTTATTAAAACCGAGCAAGCTCACTAATTTTATTTTATTTTAATTATATGTTGTTAGACTATGGCTATAGAAATAATATGCGATGAGTGCCGCGGGGTAACTTACTCAGCGCAGCACAATAGGGGCGATCCCAGTGGTCACACTCGAGACTGTCCAGCATCTCCTGCCGACTGACGTCCGTGGCCTGACGCATGGCCAGTCTGAAGGCAGGCCGCGCTCTGCGGTAAGCTTGGTACAGCTTGCCCTCCCACTAAGTGTCGCGATGACGCCGCTGACTGCGGGTGTAGGACCTCCGGGCACTTATGCATACAACCCGGCGATCCGCCAACTCCCGGGAGCATCAGAGAACTCATCTTTTCAGAGGGAGGCACTGTACACAGGACACGACCGCATTGTAGACCTGCCTTAATGCACAGCGAATGCGGCCAGCCTCGGCGTTCAATCTGTCCACCGAGAGCGGTGAGGACAGCCACTAGTATGTTATGGTCTCCGCTGGTAGTTTCTGATCAAATCCACCGTGTGACCTCTGCTGAGCTGCCGGAGGGTCCAGGAGACCTCTATCCAAGTATACTTATGGTCGGATAGAGTCTCAACCTCCTCTTACGCACCAACTCCTCACACGTGCTTCGACATTGGGGCTAGCGAACAACAAGTCCACTATCGACCCACCTCGCTGTGCCGCAAATAGAAGCCTAGTGACGCTGCCCACTTTTCGACCGCCCGCGATCGTTCATCCTGGGGGACCCCCACGCCATAGACTTGGCGTTGAAGTCCCCCAGCACACAAATATATACATATTCATTGCAAAACCCAAAGGGTCTAGCAGGATAAGGTAGGGTCAGTGGCCTCAGAAAGATAATTCGAAAATAACTTTTGTGGCAACATTGGCGAGGTACAAAGTTACTGTTGGCTCAATTTTAGTCTCTCATTTCGTTGAGTTCTGGAGATATTTGATCAAATAGACGCTAGGAAGGGTATTTTTAAAACTTTCTTTTTCAAAAACAATTGCAGCTGTACTAATGAAACAAAAACTATTCAATAGAAGAAATATTAGTCTATATTATATATTTATTGTTGAATTTTCATATCGTATAAACTAAAAAAAAAAAATTTTTCTTGACTTTAAATAATAACGTGCCCGCAAAGGTACAATCACACAAAACATATATAATGTAGCTTATTATGTCTAGTATTACTACCAAAAAGTGCAAACATATAAAATGGGTGCAACACTTTTTGCATTTACTCATTAACACACAATGCAACAGTATGTATTTAAAAACAAAATATATTCCAAAAGAATCCGCTACATTAATTTTATCTACGTCAAAAGTATCAGAACGATACATACTGTTCTCACGAGTATGGGAGAAGCAAAAATCTACCCGGGCAAGCGTACATGTAGTACCCAATACTGGGGAGCCAGCGATACCTTGGCTGGGGGCGTGCTAACGACTGAACAACCCATTAGCTCTCGTTGCATACCGGAAATTAGGATTCTGAGTGATTTTCTATAGAGGTTTTCTTCCTCACGATTCAGGCCAAGCCATGAAACTGGGCTTCAAAACATAATGCTTTGAAGCAAGAATCAGTTTTACGATCTGTCGCTCTTGGAATTTGCCTGCCCAGTGCTTAAATGAAAGTGGGCCAGTCAAAATTTACGTCCTATACCCTCTACAATTAGAGAGAATGTAGGGCACATTCCATAAAATACCCCATCTCGCCAGATATTGGCCACGAGCGACAATTCCTCAGAAGAATCTAAGGGACTATCGCTCGTGCCCAGGTTACACCGGCCCGATGGCTGAAAGCAGCGAAGATAAGATGGCTAGAAATATGAAAACACACGGGTGCTGCTCGACAACTCCCCTTTTTTACTTGAACTGTTACCGTTTGCTCGTGGATGTCGTAATAGACGATCGAGAGCTAAATATCGACCATAGCCGACTGATGCCCTGTGGTCAACAATTTCTTTTTAAACGCTGGAGAAACAGGGTTTTTTCTATTTTGAGCTTTCCTTCTCTTGCACAGATACCACATGCACATCACATCCCTCAGTCATCTATTACAAGTCGCCGGTCAAGATAGAAAGATAACGAATTGTACTCTTACTCTGTCACTATACTTTATTAAAACAAACAATTAACACGAAGAAAGCCAGTACAGTCATTATAAATCAGTTAATTATAATATTGGAACTCAAATTTTGTGGCATTAATTGAATTTAACTTTCCACTATTTTATAACTAAAACATTTAAAGCCACAGCGACTTAGAGAGTCATTTTATTAAATAATGTGATATATTCAATGAGATTCAGATTAAAGGATCATTTAGGATATATTGGATCGATAGGTAAGAAGCCCATAATGAATGTCAAAAAATAGAACACACTACGGACAAAAGGTAATAATATTAGGTATCATTTATCTCAAATAATTAAGAAACTTACCCTAAACTATTGTCGTCAGCATAATCATAGGCAGCAACAACGGCCCAAATGCCAGTGAGAAATATTGGAACAATCCAACCGATGATGCAAAAATATTTGTATGAAACTCTTTCTCTTAATGCATTGCTAGTTACAAGAGTATTGAGGTAATAACCCTCGTTCAACATCCACACGAACATGACTGTTATGAAATATTCTAAGGTCACGTACACAGTGATGCAAAGATAGGGCTGAAACAAATACATAGTTTTAATAAACACATTGGCAAGTTGAAAATTCTTATTACAATAAATTACACCTACTAACAGTTTGATTAGTCGGGTTGGTATAGGATTTTATTCGAGCTTTCTTTCTATTATAGTAACGTTTGCTGTTAAATTCTTTTAGTCATTTCTTACAATAATTACCTCATGCTTAGCTCCATATATGTAAGTTAAGTGTATTATTGGTTATCTTCTTATTGTTAGTATCCCAGTTCTCTACGCAAATTTGAGGCAACATATGTATATTTTAAAGTTTCAATACTATATCTATTTGAGACAATAATTTCAAATCTAAGTACAATGGTAAAATATGTAGTAGTAATAATAAAATAGTAGTGAATATGATATTAGCAGATTGCTATTCAGGTTCGATTCAGTCGTACACCTGGACCTTTTCATAGTTGCATGTACTAAATCGTAGATCATTAAATTCTCAATTGTTTTAAAGGAGAAAAAAACTGTCGCGAGTATATTCGCAGATTTAAGACCTCTGCCATGAGTGTGGTGCGCCAGTAGACAATGCGCGTCACACTCTGGAGGCATGCCCCGCGGGGAAGCCCCAGCGCCAGGTCCTGTCAGTGGAAATTGGCAGAGACCTGTCGCTGCTGACTATAATCTCGAAGTTGCTTGATAGCGACAGGTGCTGCTCGTCGATGGCCTCCTACTGTAGAAATGTCATCTCTACAAAATAGGCCGTTGAGCGGCAACGTGAGGCAATTGCGTCCACAGAGTCGCTTCGCCGGCGGCGGCTAGGTAGGGGGAGGTGCCTATATGCGCATCTCCTGCCATCGTTTTGAGGAACGACAGGACGTGACCAAAAGGCCAAGCGATGGGGTGTCGGGGATCGAATGTCAGTAGACGATCTCTTCGGCACCCCGTAAAAGTGCGGAAGAGGCCCGCTGTGGTTTTAGTGGGTATGCTGGTTGGACAGCTGGCCGAGGACTGACCCTTTCGTCTGTCACCGACGGAGGATAACACGTAATTGCGATTCCACAGCGTGAAAAAAAAAATTAAGACCTCAATAAAAATGTTATTTTGGTCTATAAAAAGCCGTTACAAATATGATTGTGAAAATTGAACTTTTTATATAATATAAGGGAGCCTCTTGAACTTTCCAATATTGTTTAATTTCTTTTCGTTGTCATAGAGGCATTAGAAATACAATTAATCAATATTCAAACAGCCCGGTGTTAGACAGTTTAAAACATTGAAGTCATAAGCCAAATCAGAGAGAAGTTTAGAAGAAGCGAGTTTCATACTTTTAGCTAGCTACAAAGATGTTTTCAAGTGGGAACACTTTGAAGGCAGCAACATTTTACTGAATCATAGAGGAGTCTTGAAACTTTTTTAATATTTTCCATATGACATAATGTGTACGCAATATGTATTTAATAGAGTTCTATAAAAATAATTTCAAATTTGTATTGAAGGATTAAGAATTCCAAGTGTCAGGAAATGTTTCCTTTGCTAGGTATATCGTAATAGTATTTAACTATTAAACAGTAAAACTCACTGCAAGTGAAGGCAAACCCTGATAAAAATGACACTAATCTATCTGCCGGTACGATGTTTTCTAATTTCTATTGTCACTGTGACTAATTAATCAACTTTTAATTCATTGTGACTCATTAATCAACTGTTAATCATTTTGTTATCAAAAATTAAATATAAGAATCTTCTCGTTTGTAGTATTGTAAAATTACAAATTAAGTAGTGCGATGTCAGCGACTGACCTGCAGACCCTAGTCGACACAATGACAGAAGATTGTAAGAAAAGGGGTCTACGCGTGAATGTGAGCAAAACCAAAATAATGGTCTTTGAAAGAGATGAAACCAGAACAGATGTAACAGTAACAATAGGTAATGATGTACTAGAGCAAGTGGATGAATTTGTATATCTTGGATGTGGATTTAGCCGAGATGGAAGGTACACCACTGATATAGAGCGAAGAGTGAATGCGGGAAATAGAGTGAACGGAGCGTTGGGTCAACTTCTCGGCAGCCACCACCTCAGCCAGAAGGTACGTGTAGCAATACATAACGCAGTGCTTGTCCCAACATTACTGTATGGAAGCGAGAGTTGGGTATGCAGAAAAGAGTATGAAAGTAAAATTAATGCGGTCGAAATGCGATCTCTGCGGAAAATCTGTGGAGTTAGGCTGAAAGTGGAAGAATGTAGGTACCGAGGGAGACCGAGACTAACCTACCTAGACCAGATCGGTCATGTACTGAAGGAAGGTGGAGTCAAGAGTCTCCGAAACCGGCGAGCGTGTATGAAGAGAATTATGAATGTTGAGGAAGCGAGTGAAGTATGCAAAGATAGAGTTCTCTCTGCCTACTCTGCAAGGGATATGGCGTGATGATATGTATGTATGTGTAAGTAGATGCTTACATCTTTTATTGCTCAGTCACAGCTAATGTACTGCGCTTGGAATTTTGGCTTGCAATATGATAAGTGAAGAACGAAAGAATGTACAAATTTGATTGGAATATGTTATTTTTATCCTTGTGGTAACGGTTACGATGTAATATTAATACATTTACACCATTGTAACTTCTGTAAGCCAGGATCCACAATGGTCTCCATAAATGACACCGAGGTTTGATCCTCAGGCAGTCGCGGGATAAAATTTTAATTGTAAATGGACAGCAGCACTTTCAGGACAGATGCGATTTTGTTTATATTTTTTTTTACTAAGGTACTAGGAGAAGTAACATACACGGAAGTGGGAGCAGCTGTGGCGCGGATTCGTTCCGCGACCACGGCCCTCGGCCCGGACGGCATACCAGTCCGGGTGCTGACGTCGCTCCTCGAGCACCTCGAGCCTCGCCTCAGGCAGCTGTACAACGCCTGTTTGGCGTCTGGACGGTTCCCTGAGTGCTGGAAGGAGGGGAGGTTGGTTCTCCTGCCAAAGCCGGGACGGCCCCCGGATTCGCCGTCGGCCTACAGGCCCATCGTGCTCCTCGACGATGTGGGTAAGCTGCTGGAGCGCATCCTCGCTGCCCGCATCGTCCAGCACCTGGAGGAGGTGGGGCCCGATCTGTCGGACGCTCAATTCGGTTTTAGAAGGGGGCGTTCGACCATCGGGGCCCTGCTACGACTGAGGCAGATGGCCGCGGAGGCTGTCACCGGCGGGGGAGTGCTGTTGGCGGTGTCGCTGGACATCGCCAATGCATTCAATAGTCTGCCATTCAGCTGCATCAGGGAGGCGCTCCGATTTCACGGGGTGCCCTTGTACCTGAGGCGGCTGGTGGCGGACTATTTGGAGGGGCGCAGTGTCCTCTGCGCGAGTCCCGCAGGGGACATTGTGCGGACGTCCATGTTGTGCGGCGTTCCACAGGGGTTGGTTCTGGGGCCGACTCTGTGGGACATCGGGTACGACTGGGCGTTGAGAGGGAGTCTCCCCCCCGGGCTGAGCGTGATATGCTACGCTGACGATACGCTCGTCACAGCCCGAAGCAGGACACTCGAAGAGGTGGCGAGCCTGGCCACTCTCGGCACCGAGGAGATGGTCGGGCGAATCGAGGCGCTGCGGCTCAGGGTGGCCCTAAATAAGACGGAGGCCCTATTGTTCTATGGGCCACGCGTAAGGCCGCCAATCGGCGCCTCGCTAGTCGTCAACTCCGTCCACATGAGCATCCAGGCCCATATGAAATACTTGGGTCTGGTGCTCGACGGGCGATGGTGGTTCCGGGAGCATTTTCGCCGAATTGCTCCCCGGCTGGTCGGCGCGGCGTCCGCCCTTTCGCGGCTCATGCCGAACGTGGGCGGACCCAGCTTCGAGGGCCGACAGCTGTATGCGGGGGTGATCCGTTCGATGGCCATGTACGGCGCACCCGTGTGGGCGAAGGCTCTGAACGCCCCGCTCAGGGCTGTTCTGTGGAGACCCCAGAGAGTCATGGAGGTCAGAGCCATTCGCGGGTACCGCACGGCATCGACCGAGGCGGCATGCCTGCTGGCCGGGACACCCCCGTGGGACCTAGAGGCGGAGATGCTCTCTGACCTCTACCGGCGGGTGACCTCACTGCGCGACGAAGGTGGCTCTCCATCGCTGAGCGAAATAGCCACCTGGCGCGAGGACGCCCGCCGAGACGTCATCGCCCGTTGGGCTACGCGGCTGGAGAGGCCTAGACATGGTGTCGTCACCTTCGAGGCTCTCCGGCCCGTACTGATGGAGTGGATGGAGCGGCACGGAGTCCTCTCCTTTCGGCTGGTGCAGGTGTTGACGGGGCACGGATGCTTCGGCTTGTACCTGCACACGGTCGCGTATAGGGAGTGGACTTCGTTCTGCCACCATTGCAGCAGTGACGAGGACACGGCGCAACACAGGCTCGAGGTGTGTCCGAGCTGGGACGGGCAGCGCCGTGACCTCGTCGCTGTTATCGGTGCCGACCTGACGCTGCCGGCTGTCGCGAGGGCGATGGTCGACAGCGTCAGGAACTGGGACGCGGTCGCCGCCTTCTGCGAGGCTGTCATCTCGCGGAAGGAGGCGGCGGAACGAGTCCGGGAGGATTCCCGCGACCCGGGCCGCCGTTAGCGGCCGGGGCGGCGCAGGCGCGAATACCTGCGCCTGATGCCGCCCTAACTGAGGCCTCGGGTGATCGGACCGGGGAATTGTCCGGTCACCCGACGTGAGGCCACCGCGTGAGGGCGACGCCCCGACGGCGAAATCTGTCGGGGCGTCGACGAGAGGAACTCGCGAGGGTAAACCGCCGGGCGGGCCACCGAAGTTAAAATCGAGTACCGGTGGTCCGCTCGCACGGCGAAGAGAGAAGGTTTAACGGTGGGTCTATGGGGTCACGCGCCGCCTTTTCCGTCACCCCGGACCGATTTGGCGGGGCGAGACGCATCCATAGCCCACCAATAAAAAAAAAAAAGGAGAAGTAACATACTTTTAAGATGAAATGCATTCATAGATTTGAATAAAATTTAGAAAACAAATAACCTAAATTACAATAATTTAAAAGATACTTTCTTATATATATATATATATATATATATATATATATATATATATATATATATAGGTACATACATACATATCATCACGCCATATCCCTTGCAGGGTAGGCAGAGAGAACAGAGTGCAAGAGAACTATATCCTTGCATACCTCACTCGCTTCTTTAACATTCATAATTCTCTTCATACACGCTCATCCTTCCACTTTCGCATTGTATATCTTCTTAACCAGGCGTTCCTTTGGCATTCTTTCCACATGTCCGAACCATCGGAGCATTATCTTTCGCATCTTTACACCAATACTCTCTTTCATACCTAATCGCTCTCTTACGTCGTCGTTGCGAATGCGATCGGTCAGCCTAACTCCACAGATTTTCCGTAGAGATCGCATTTCAACCGCATTAATTTTGCTTTCATGCTGTTTTCTGCATACCCAACTCTCGCTTCCATATATTAATGTTGAGACAAGCACAGCGTTATGTATTGCTACACGTGCCTTCTGGCTGAGGTGGTGGCTACCGAGAAGTTGTGCCAACGCTTCGTTCACTCTATTTCCCGCATTCACTCTTCGCTCTATATCAGTGGTGTACCTTCCATCTCGGCTAAAACCACATCCAAGATATACAAATTCATCCACTTGCTCTAGTACATCGTTACCTATTTTTACTCTTACATCTGTTCTGGCTTCATCTCTATATATAGGTAACTAAATGATATATTTGTTGGACGATAAAACGCAAAAGAATATCACATATATATTTACCAAATTTTCAATGGCACTGACACCAGTATAGCTGGGCGTTCCTTCATCTTTTCGCATGATGACCTGGTCAATATACACGATTAAGCGTAAAATAACTTGAGCATTCATAGCAGAAAACAAATTTTTGTGTATTCGAGTCCGTAAATTGTGTAATGCCCTGAAACAAATATTCAAGAATTATATGATTTAGCTTCAGATTCATTCCATTTCAATAATAGTCTTGGCACTCATAAACTGCTATAATAAGTTTCACAGAGATTGCTGCGAGCTCTTCACAGAGATTAAAACAAACAATTTATAATATTCATAATTTATTTTTATGATTTTCTCGTACTGAATGAAGTAAGGTGGAGTCAAGAGTATCCGAAACCGGCAAGCGTGAATGAAGAGAATTATGAATGTTGAGGAAGCGAGTGAAGTATGCAAGTATAGAGTTCTTTGGCACTATGTTCTCTCTGGCTACCCTGCAAGGGATATGGCGTGATGATATGTATGTATGTATGTGTAATGTACGTAATATCATAAAATCCTTTCACAAATCATAAAAATACACATACATATCATCACGCCATATCTCTTGCAGGGTAGGCAGAGAGAACAGAGTGCCAGAGAACTCTATCTCTCATACTTCACTCGCTTCCTCAACATTCATAATTCTCTTCATACACGCTCGCCGGTTTCGGAGACTCTTGACTCCACCTTCCTTCAGTACCTGACCGATCTGGTCTAGGTAGGTTAGTCTCGGTCTCCCTCGGTACCTACATCCTTCCACTTTCGCATTGTATATCTTCTTAACCAGACGTTCGTTCGGCATTCTTTCCACATGTCCGAACCATCGGAGCATTCCCTTTCGCATCTTTACACCAATACTCTCTTTCATACCTGCTCGCTCTCTTACGTCGTCGTTACGAATGCGGTCGGTCAGCCTAACTCCACAGATTTTCCGAAGAGAACGCATTTCGACCGCATTAATTTTACTTCTTTCATACTCTTTTCTGCATATCCAACTCTCGCTTCCATACAGTAATGTTGGGACAAGCACTGCGTTATGTATTGCTACACGTGCCTTCTGGCTGAGGTGGTGGCTGCCGAGAAGTTGCCCCAACGCACCGTTCACTCTATTTCCCGCATTCACTCTTCGCTCTATATCAGTGTACCTTCCATCTCGGCTAAATCCACATCCAAGATATACAAATTCATCCACTTGCTCTAGTACATCATTACCTATTGTTACTCTTACATCTGTTCTGGCTTCATCTCTTTCAAAGACCATTATTTTGGTTTTGCTCACATTCACGCGTAGACCCCTTTTCTTACAATCATCTGTCATTGTGTCGACTAGGGTCTGCAGGTCAGTCGCTGACTGTGCCAGCAGGACTGCATCATCTGCATAAAGCAGAGCAGAGACCACTGAGTCACCCATCTGGACTCCCACATTCATATCATTCAACCTTTGGAGACATTTATCCAGATATATGATAAACAGCCTGGCTGATAGAACGCAGCCCTGCTTAACGCCGATATTGACGTCAAACCAAGGCGACATTCCATCATCCAGCCGCACACAGGCTCCGCACATATCCTCTATATTACACCCGTAAAATAAGGGGAATTAAAAATATAAAAGGGATGTTACGACGAAGTCGTGGACAAAAGTTAGTAATTACATGTCTCTAAAGAGCTATTGTAATATAATTTGTTACTATTTATCTTGTAAGAATATATGTAAATTCCGATGGAATATTCCGGGCAATAGACAGTAAATCAGAAAACGTACACTGAATTTCAGCAAGTTCTTATTACAGCAAGTCATTGATGTATGCATACTTGTATAGGCATTCTCAGCAAGAGGTCGGCATGAAAATAAAAAATGTAAATGGTTTTACTTACTACACCGTTTCATACTATGTGGCAAAAAATTTTCGACATATTGAAACGAATGAGAATCTTGGCTGACTTTGCCGTCAGCAACTAACAGTATGAGATAGTGTAGTAGGCAGAGTTTTTAATATGTTACAAAAAGGTGAGATATTATATATGTACTAGCGGACGAATACTAACAGCCAGTGTACGAAAAGTAAAAAATCCTACAACTCGATTGCAGCGTCTCCTACCGGATCCAATTGCGAATCTAAACAATTCTCAAATCCACTTGAACACACACAAAAATTTTCAACAAAATCCGTCCAGCCGTTTAGTAGGAGTTCAGTGTCATACACACGTACAGTAGAATTATATGTATATACATAAAGATAAGATAAGAAAATTTTATGCACTTACTTAAATTTTTGCAAGATGATCAGCGAGATGGTTAGCAATATCAAGGAGGTAGTAAATCCCACAATTTCTATCATCCGAGTATTTTGCGCTATTTGAAACTTGTACTGGAAAGATACATGTTTATCAAATATTTTTTTCTTTTAAGACCCTATTAATAGATCTTTTTATTTATCACGTACGTACGTCTTATATTACGCTGGCTTGTTTTAATTTTTTTTAATTTTAGCATATGGTATGCTAGGCTAATTATAAAAATACTTATTTGCGAATTAATAAATAATTGTTACACGTGAGTCTTGAACCGCTAAGATCACGCTCGATAGCGTCAGGCACTGAGGCTCAATCGCCGCCTTTTGCGAGACACTTGTCTCACAAAAGGAGGCGGCGGGACGTGTCACAAAGGAGACCCTCCACGCTGACACGCTCTGCCGGCGGCGCATCGGACAGCACAGGCGTGAGTACCTGCGCCTGATGCCGCCTTAGCCGAGGTCACGGGTGGATGGACTGAGAATTAATCCACCATCCACAGAGAGGCCCATCGCGTGAGGGCGTTACAACACTGTTGTTTGCCAGGACGTCGACGGAGGTATTACCTATAACACATCTGGTTGGCCACAGATGTCAAGAAAGCGGTACCAGAGACCAGCCTGTTGGCGATGGGGAGGGAACACGGTAGGTATGAGGCCACACGACGCCTTTCTGCCTACCAAACAATAACAAAAAAGGGTGCACTGTACCTACTCACCCCAAAGTAGCATCTTACCTAAGAATGTAAGTTTTGTACGCTCTATGATGTGGACCTTTACTTTTTCTTTTTCGTGTGTGACTTAGTTGTTATTTGATATAATAAAATCTTTGATATAATAACTTTTCAAAAACTAACGAATAAATGATTTTAAAATATTATAGCGTCATCTATTGTTTATTTAACAAACTAAATGAATCATGCATTTTATTACTTTATAGCTAAACTATATATTATTAACCAATTACAACATTTTTTTTTACATCAGGAATAATTTTAATATTGACTTTGACTTCCTGACCAACGTTATATAGTATCACACATAAGCTACCACACGTAAGCTACCACCTGATCGGAACGCGGCTACACCGAGAAAAATGCAGCAAGGCAACTCAGAGGGCGTAATACTAATTATTAACTTATTATCGGCGACAGTTGAAAATCAAATACAAACGCGATAGAATCCATAAAAATAGTTTTATATCAAAGTTTAGTTTATAAAACCTATGGTACAATTATTAAAATTGCAGATTTGGGGTCAAAATTAATTTAAGACATAGTCCTCTCATGGTGGTTATGGATTCCCATGGTGATGGAATAAGAATATAATGATCACAAACCCTTCCTTTCCCTTCGCTAGGATTAAATTTTGGGATCTAAACATATAAATATCACTACAAGAGAAGAAAAACTCGAAAGAAATGTATTCACATCCGTGATTGGTGCATTGATGGAGTTAATTTCCTTTATACAGAACGTTTGTCCAACATTGGTATATATGTATGTATGCCTATCTGAGCTGAGAAAGAACGAGATATGGTAAAGTACGATTACTTTAATTTATTTACCTGTGCATCATTTTCGTCTTCCTCGTAAACCTTGTAAAAAAGAGACTGTACTAGTGGTGGAAAGCAAGGTGTATAGTTTGTCCAACCTTTTGGATTCGTATCATTGTCATGTTTACCGAGCCATCGTCCATCTTCGCCACATCGTCTGAATGCAAATTCTATATAATAAAAAAAAAATATATCGCATCTCGTCAACAAAATCAAAATAATACGTTATATATACATATTCCTTGTGGTGATGAAGTAAAAATACATTCCATCTTCTTCTATAGTATTGTCCAAATCCAAGACGAAGACTCGCGGCATGAGTTCCGCAGTGCTGCCTTAGACAGCATTTTACGATTCCTTTGGCAAAGTAAGGATTATCAACATTTTTTAGTCTTAATACCAGTACACAAGGAAACAATTTGATGTTATATTAAATAGTGTTATGATAGATAGGTGTGATTATAGCCCCACTCCCGTTGAATGGTATGTACCTCATTTTTTTTAATTTTTTTTTTATTGTTCTAAGTCATCATGAACTTAGTCTAAATTATCCCTGACTTGATCAGGGACCTAAATTAGGTGTGATAATTTATAAGCAGTTACAATAAGAGGTAGAAAAATTGAAAGGATACATAGTAACATTATAAGAATTAAAATAAATTTAACAAGGAAATATGAAAAATAATTATGCTAAGAGAGAAGTAATAAAGTAGTTAAAATGTAAAAGAGAAAATTAATAGCACTTAATAGTATAATGAAACTATTTAGATATAGAAAAAACAAGTACTACTTGTTGATACTTATTATCAGGAATCTTAGTTAGTTGAGGAAATTAATTAACAATATATGTACATCTGGTTTTAGAAAAGGATAGTGCTAGTGACATAAGAAAGGTAAGAGAAGTTAGAGAGTGAGAATACATAGTGACATTATAGGGATGGGGTAACAAAGTAAAAACTATAACTGTACCTACCTACCTAATTATTGATAGTTGTACAGTTAGTGGCATTAGATGAATGGATATTTATTAATTTAGTTGGATTTTTCATTTCTGTGGATTTTTCAATTCTATCAAAGCAAGTCATCATCATCTTGCTCTTATCCCAATTACTTGGGGTCGACGCAATATGTCATCTGCCTCCATACAGTCCTATCAGACGTCATCTCTGCAGTCACTCCTTGTCTATCCATGTCATACCTCACGCAGTCCATCCATCTTTTCTTTGGTCTTCCTTTACCCCTAAAGCCTTCAACATCCATATTTAAAACTTTCCTCACAACATTTCTTTCACCCCGTCTAATCACTTGTCCATACCATGTTAACCTTTCACTCCTTAACTTTTTCGTCACTGGCGCAACTTTCAAACTTCCTCTTATATGCTCATTTCTTATTTTATCCAACCTCGTCACACCAACATCTATCTCAACATTCGCATCTCCGCTACATGCAGTCATCTCTCATCCGTCGCTTTTGTCGCCCAACATGCTGATCCATACAGTACAGCAGGTCTTATTAGGGTTTTATATATTTTACCCTTTAATTTAGGGAGTACTTTGGGGTCGCATGTTGTACCCATGACCTGCCGCCATTTCATCCATCCCGCATCCATTCTGTGTTTCACCGCACGATCCAGGTCGCCATCGCTTTGGATAAGAGAACCGAGGTATCGAAAATCCGAGCATACTGGTATAGGTACTCCATCTAGAGATATGGGTGTAAAATTGGAGAGACCGCCGAAATCGCAGAATATGTACTCTATGTTAGGTCTGCTGATTTTCAAGCCAACATTCTCCAATTTACAGCGCCACTTCTCCAGCATGCTCTGTACCTCAAGTCCTTCTTCTCCGACGAGAACAATGTCATCAGCGAATAGCAAGCACCAGGGTGCCTCTTCCTGTATCTCCGATGTTAACGCATCCATTATCAACAGGAAGAGGTAAGGACTTAACGCCGACCCTTGGTGCAAACCCACCTGCACACTGAACTCGTCGGAGTCTCCAGCCGCTGATTTTACGTACGACCTAGATCGTTGGTACATAGCACAGATTAACCTAGTATACTTCACAGGCACACTTTTCTCTTTCAGTGCCCACCACAAAACTGTTCTCGGTATTCTGTCGTAGGCCTTCTCGAGGTCAACGTATACCATATGCAAGTTTTTATGTGCACCAATATATTTTTCGCACAGTTGGCGCAGTGCAAATATGGCATCCGTTGTCCCGCGGCCCGGCATAAAACCGAACTGGTTTTGGGTGATCTTGCTTTCTTCTCGCAATCGCTTAACCACTTTTTCCCACACTTTCATACTATGTGACATGAGCTTTATTCCCCGATAACTGCCGCAGTCCTGAACATCACCCTTGTTTTTAAAAATAGGCACTAGCGCACTACTGCACCATTCATTGGGAATTACTTCATCCTGCAACAACTTATTGAGGAACAAAGTCAGCCACATATATCCATCCTCACTCAAAACTTTCCATAATTCCACTGATATACCGTGGAAGTCTTCTATCAAAGCAAGTGACTCTGTGTTATTCTGACAGCGAGAGTTGCAAGACTTGCGAGATTTTCAAGAGTCTTGCATTTGGGCAACACTAATTTCCTATCTTACTCGTGACTATCGTAAAAGACGACCAAGGGATAATATAGCATGTAACATCTATAAAAGAAATGGAAAACTTGATATTAAACCCTAAACCAAAAAGTTTGATTTATACTACGAAGGTAGTAGGTTGGGCCACTGAAGAAAAAGACCGCGTACCAGTGACCCACCCGCACGGCGTCGAGACGTTTATGTAGGGCGGGTTTACGGGGTCTTGCGACGATTTAGCGGGGTTTGACGTACCGTAGCCCGCTGCCAAAAAAAAGGTAGGTAGTAGGTCAATTGTTTTTCTATTACGGAAGAGGCTCGATCTCAGTAATGGGATGTACATATAGTCCATTGAAATGTTTTGGTCTAACCTTACATTTTTCAAAGTACGCAATTTTATTGTTGGGATGTGTGAGCGGGGTCAGTAAAAGTTTAACCTTTTGAAGTTGTGGACTTGTAAACCTGGTCCCGCGGCCGCCATATTGGCTAAAGTGGTGCAAATGCATTTTTTGCCATACCAAACAAACGTGGTGCAAACGTTACTCTGATAAAAAATTTGTAAAGACATAATTTATAGCAAACTAGCCTCTGCCCGCGGCTTCGCCCACGTAAAAGGTAACTATCCTAAAGCTTTTCATCACCTATTTCTATTTTACCCCTTAAGGGCAATATTTTTATGAAATTTTAATGTCATATTTATTTATATCTAATCAATAGCCTAAAAATAAGTTTCAAGCTTCTGGCTTTAAAAATGACTATAATTTCTTACAACGTTTCATCCCCCTTTACAACCCTTTTTTGCAGTAAAAAGTATCTAAAAGGTTGTAAAGTCAGGTCTAGACTGTCTGTGTTCCAAATTTCATTTAGATCGGTGCAGTATTTGGCGTGAAAGAGCGACAGACAGACAGACAGAGTTACTATTGCATTTATTATATTAGTAAGGATTGCTTTGTCTAAATTTTTTATTTTATATAAGTTTTCAATAAAATTAAAATAAAAAACTTATAAACAAAAATATGGGAAAATTTCTCAATAAATTTTCTTTTTTGTTACATAACTTTCACCGGTTTCTTACTACTCGTAAGAATGCAATGACAACTAACTATACGCCGGCCTTACCTTTTACACTATTTCTTTATTTTTATACATAGTTTTCTATTTTATTATTTAGTTATCTATGCTACTACTTATTTATAACTGACTTAATAAATAATTTCTATTCAGAATGTACATTTACAAGAATTCTAAGCAGGTATAAAAGGTCTAAGTTACCGTTTGGGGACAAATAAACATCTGCTTGTTGTTACTATTAATAATATAATATGGCTTAATTTTAGATATGCTATTTATCTCACTACGAATAGACGTATTCATAATCATGAACACTATATTCAGTTTAACAGATATAATTAAGAGTTGTGTGGACAGAATTTTTAATTTAGTGATAAGCTTTCGACTTTCTCGAAGTCCACCTTTCTTGCGTCTACCAGTACAATTCAATGTATCGATAGATGACAATTAACAAGTTATATAAGGTAAGGAAAAAAGTTTCTTCAAATTCTATAGGAAAATTCGAGACATTTTTATTTAGATTTAATTATAATATATATGTGCCATTTTGTTCGATGATTGTCTGCCATCTAGTAGATAGTGACATGATCCCGTTGCTGTAGAAATTTTCGGACTTATGGTCAAAAAACCGCGACAAGTGGTTTTGGCAGTCCTCTCTTGATGTTAGCCTGATACTGTCCAAAGAATTCAGAAGAGACCGAAACAGGCGGCAATCTGAAGGTTAGAGCTATATGGTGGATGCATTAACATCTACCAGGCAAACTCTTTTGCTGAGTGACTAAAAGACGTGTGTGGTCTAGAGTTATCGTGGTGAAAGACCACTACCCCTTCAGTTAATTAATTCTGGCTCCATTCTCTAATTTTTTTGCTTCAATCTCATCAGTTGTTGGTAATAGAGAACCGAATAGCGCGTTAATGCGTTTCCTCAGCGTTATTAAAAAAAAAAGTATGTTTATAGAACTTTAAGTAATAATATGTTACTAGGAAACAGCACGTGGCAAAGCTTACTCACGTTTGGGGTCACTTAGTCGAACTCTAGGACAATGTTGCATAGAGACTTCGTTTCCCAAGGTTGGCGCCCAGCAGAGGTATCCATCATATGTGCTGTTGCAGTATATTTCGCCTATAACAAGAAGAAATAGTTGAATACTCTATCAAATAATTTCGTTAAGGATCATTAGTAGAGAGGTATAAGTACCTATATACAAAGTCTGAGAATCTTAATAAACATACATATCATCACGCCATATCCCTTGCAGGGTAGGCAAAGAGAACAGAGTGCCAGAGAACTCTATCCTTGCATACTTCACTCGCTTCCTCAACATTCATAATTCTCTTCATACACGCTCGCCGGTTTCGGAGACTCTTGACTCCACCTTCCTTCAGTACATGACCGATCTGGTCTAGGTAGGTTAGTCTCGGTCTTCCTCGGTACCTACATCCTTCCACTTTCGCATTGTATATCTTCTTAACCAGACGTTCGTTCGGCATTCTTTCCACATGTCCGAACCATCGGAGCATTCCCTTTCGCATCTTTACACCAATACTCTCTTTCATACCTACTCGCTCTCTTACGTCGTCGTTACGTCACGTTAGTCAGCTTAACTCCACAGATTTTCCGCAGAGATCGCATTTCGACCGCATTAATTTTACTTTCATACTCTTTTCTGCATACCCAACTCTCGCTTCCATACAGTAATGTTGGGACAAGCACTGCGTTATGTATTGATATAGACTCAGTCCAGTGCAATTACGGAAATAAATAAACATAAAATTATGTAGTTTGGAGATTATGAAGGATCGATAGGGGGGTGTATTCTGAGCATATATTCCAATTTGAGGGATTCTGTCGAGGTCAGCTCAAGGTCATTTCGATGAAAACGCGTTTAATTCGATATCTCGAGAACGGCTAGTGTTAAGCAAAAATTTGTAGAGACCTTTTCTCTTCTAAATTAAATTTACTAACTTTTTTATCTAAAACTTTTTGTTTTTCATCAATATTTTCAATTTATTGCTTCCGAAAGGCAAAAATTTTACTTTTTTTCCTCTTTTTTTATTTTTCGCCATTTCCTCCCCAACCGTTCAATTTTATTGAACTTTACCGATTATCTAAAGTGTAGATCTTTTATTTATGAACAACTTTTGTCTTAATCTTTTTTCTGTAATGCCAATACCTTCAGAGTTATATATTACTTTACCGAGCAAAATCCGCGCCACTGTCGCAATATCAGCGACATCAGTGGGTATTTAGTACTTGAAAGAAATATTAAAGTATTCCATGATCATTTATTAGCCAACTTACCTGTATCAAAAGGTGAATCGATTAAACTATTTAAAAATTGTACTTTATTTAAATATTGTAATCATTCAAATATCATTTAAATATTGTACTTCTTCAATTTGGGTATTTTTTATTCCATTCGATGGGATAATAATGTGAATAAGGATTAGAAAAAGAAGTAAATGAATAATTAAAACTGTTTCACACATTTATTGTTAAAAAAATTGGTCATAAAATTCGCAAAATTAAGCACCCGAGGTCGATGGACGTGATTCATCAATATTAAAAAAGGCCCTGACGGTATCGGGGCATACGTCGTCCTCGTCCATTGCGTCAAAAATATCATCGTTGATTATTTTGGCGGTATTAGAACAATAGTTGTCTTGGCAATTAGTGCAAATTACTGAGCAAAACAGGCCGGCCTTTCTACATTCGCACGCTTTGCCGCAGTTGGTTTTGCATTTGCACGCAATCGATCTGAGCAAATCTGCCGGAGCTGGTTTCAGTGACATCAGTATCGGCTCCAATCCACGGGGGGTGCGACGCCAGCCCCACTCCTCGGGTTCCAGATAATTTTCGAGCCAGTATTGTACTTGGTAGTAACACCTCAACGAGTGAAAAAATGGACAGTGGCGCGGATTTCGCTCGGTAAAGTAACATATGTATAACTCTGAAGGTATTGGCCTTACAGAAAAAAGTTTAAGATAAAAGTTGTTCATAAATAAAAGATCTACACTTTAAATAATATCAATTATATGAATCAACATATTTTTTAGTCAATAATTGACTTACAATTATTGTAATATAACCTATTATTATTGTACTCGCCGATGAGCGTAACGGGTCAATCAGCGTAAAGGGACACTTTTTCGTTCATGTAGCCAGCGTTCATCGATTTATTAGACGTTGTTACGTCAAAAAAAAACACAAAACACTAAAATTTTAAATATAATTTAAGATTGGATATTAATTTAACAACTTATTTGTATAAATATGTGATGTTACTAAGTTTATATTTGTATTTACATCGTTTTCATTTTTCATCAAAATGCCCATAAGATACCATTAACAATGTGGCCATAGCACTGTTGATGGTGACAATTTGACTTAGACAATGACTCAAATCAAATCAAATCATTTATTATGCATAAGCCCCATAGGGGCACTTACATATTGTCAATTTTACATATTTTTTTTTAAATTAATTTTAATTAATCTACCACCGGATCGGAAAGCAGCCACATACTGAGAAGATCCGGCAAGAAACTCAGTGGGCTCGTCATTTTTTTTTATTATCTATTTTCACGAAAGTGATTGGTTACATGTTAAATTTATGTTAGCTCCAGTGAGATGCCCTTCGAGTAAAGATTCATTTTGTAGAATTTTGAATATAATACAAAATTAAACTAAGAATATTTATAAAACAAAAAAGAAACAAAATGGCTGGACCAGATCCCACAAGCGGCACCCGATCACGAGTTAACTATTAGAGTAGCCATCACGCCCCTCGACCACATTGAAGGGAAGGGAGAGACCCGCTCCACGTAGCTACCGCAAGCAGAGACCTTTTCAGTAAGCATGACCACACCATAATCTATAAATTGGAAAGAGATAGCTTGGATAAATAAATACATAACTCGTTCGGCAAAACACGCTACACTGTACAATTAAGACAATACAAATAATAAAAGAGTATCAGACGACAGTGAGGATCAACGTCAGAACGCTGTAAGAGATAAACATTAAAAAGGCAATTGCTGAGAGAGGAGCTGCTCATAACCATTCCGTATGATCATCATGTATCATTTAGATAATTCGAAATGCTGTAATATCCTTTTCTGCACAGTCTATTTTTGATAGCCTTTTTGAACTTATTCATTGACATATCTCGGATATCTTTAGGCAGTTTATTGTAAAAGCGAGATAACTAGATTATGCTTATTCCTAGTGTTGACACGGTGAATGTCACTATATTTATCAAATTTATCAATTATTTTTTACATATAATATGTTTTCGAATATGAATTGTGATACAACGGTTAGAATGTTTATTTCCCTAAATTTTTCTCTCTGTGAAGCTCTTGGCCCTAGATTATAAATCGCGCGGACAGCCCGTTTTTGAAGAACAAAGATGTTATTCAAATCTGCAGTGCAACCCCAAAGCAGTATGCCATAAGACATAAGACTATGAAAGTAGGCGAAATAAACAATTCTAGCCGTTTCAATATCGGTTAACATTCGATTTTTTTTACCGCATAAGCCACTGAGCTTAGCCTACTTGATAATTTTTCAATCTGTGGATCCCAATGGAGTTTAGTATCGATGGTAATACCCAAAAATGTCGTGGACTTCACAAGCTCTAGACTAATCTGAAAGACTAAAACGTGAAGATATTCATAACTCGACACTGGCACCAATAGCTCGTATAAGTAGCTGATTGCCAATACATAAGAAGAAGAAGAATTGATCAAAAAATATATCAAAAGTTTAATGAGTACGTAAGTTTTGTTTACTTATATACGTTGAGTTTATTTTGTTCTCCTCCGCCTTGAAATTTACTTGAAAGAGCTTATAACTATATATAAACATGGTGGAGTTTATTTGCAAAAGATACATACATACATACATATCATCACGCCATATCCCTTGCAGGGTAGGCAGAGAGAACAGAGTGCCAGAGAACTCTATCTCTGCATACTTCACTCGCTTCCTCAACATTCATAATTCTCTTCATACACGTTCGCCGGTTTCGGAGACTCTTGACTCCACCTTCCTTCAGTACATGACCGATCTGGTCTAGGTAGGTTAGTCTCGGTCTCCCTCGGTACCTACATCCTTCCACTTTCGCATTGTATATCTTCTTAACCAGACGTTCGGCATTCTTTCCACATGTCCGAACCATCGGAGCATGCCCTTTCGCATCTTTACACCAATACTCTCTTTCATACCTACTCGCTCTCTTACGTCGTCGTTACGAATGCGGTCAGTCAGCCTAACTCCACAGATTTTCCGCAGAGATCGCATTTCGACTGCATTAATTTTACTTTCATACTCTTTTCTGCATACCCAACTCTCGCTTCCATACAGTAATGTTGGGACAAGCACTGCGTTATGTATTGCTACACGTGCCTTCTGGCTGAGGTGGTGGCTGCCGAGAAGTTGCCCCAACGCTCTGTTCACTCTATTTCCCGCATTCACTCTTCGCTCTATATCAGTGATGTACCTTCCATCTCGCCTAAATCCACATCCAAGATATACAAATTCATCCACTTGCTCTAGTATATCATTACCTATTGTTACTCTTACATCTGTTCTGGCTTCGTCTCTTTCAAAGACCATTATTTTGGTTTTGCTCACATTTACGCGTAGACCCCTTTTCTTACAATCTTCTGTCATTGTGTCGACTAGGGTCTGCAGGTCAGTCGCTGACTGTGCCAGCAGGACTGCATCATCTGCATAAAGCAGAGCAGTGACCACTGAGTCGCCCATCTGGACTCCCACATTCATATCGTTCAACCTTTGGAGACATTTATCCAGATATATGATAAACAGCCTGGCTGACAGAACGCACCCCTGCTTAACGCCGATATTGACGTCAAACCAAGGCGACATTCCATCATCCAGCCGCACACAGGCTCTACAGCCCATGTAACTGGACTGCACAGCCTGTAGCAGTTTACCGTTAATACCATACTCCGGTAAAATGTCCCAAAGTTCCTTTCGTACAACCGTGTCAAATGCTCTCTCCAGATCCACAAAACTGCAGAAAACCCTCTGACCTAGAGCCAGATGCTTCTCCACAATGTTGCGCAGAGAGAACACTTGATCCATGCATCCCCTTCCACTCCTGAAACCTCCTTGTGTCTCACACAGTAAACCATGATAATTTGTAAAAGATGCTTTAAAATATAATTAAAGGAACAAATAAATCATGCCTATGTCTCCTATAAGTACCTACATACCAAGTATTTTTTCAACAGAACAGATATTCTTAATATTAATTAAATTGTATTAAATACATTAATGGTTACAGAAAGTTATGGTTACAGAAATGAGTCCCATCGATCAATTTCTAAGAGTAAATCATGAAGAATGCTGAAATCAATAAATTACTATGAATCTATATAATTCATTTATTTTTGTAGTTAGTATCTATTCTCATATCTACTGCAAAATCTTTTAAAGACCACCTCAGAAATTTAATAATAAACAACAAATGTAAAATGTTTACACAGTATGAAACCCTGTAAAACTAAAATGCGCTTTATTTCCTTTTTGGTCACGATCAATTAGTATCATTTGCCGAATCACGAAAAATATCCAGGTGGAATGGATGCAAAAGTCATTGAAAGCTAAACAATGATACATTACATTTTGAAGACTTTGAGAAGAAATAATAGAGACATTTTCCAGACAAATTAAAAAAATCTAAATAATCGATTGAAGAAAGAAAAGAAAGCAAATAGTAATTTTCGATTTCATAAATATTATACCTCAAAATTCAAGGTTTCTTTGGCTCTCTATAAGAATTTTGTATTAGGATCCGAGGATATTTCTCCATATTCTTTAAATTGCTAAGTAATAAAAAACTCAGGACATTTTGGAGCGTACTTATAAATCTACAAATCGATGGGTTGTATGTATATGAGCCAATGTGTAAAGTAACTATTTTTCAATAGAGGTTCTCAAAGATATATCAAATTTAAGATTTGAGAGCCTCTATCGAAACGTTGTTACTTTGCACATTGGCCCATATGCAAGGACCCATCTGTAAAGGATAGTATACACACGTGTAAATGTGTGTGTGAGATGTATCTGTGTATGTGAGAAGTATCGTAATGTGTGCGTGTGAGAAATATCTGTGCGAGTGTGTCTCCGGATTGCGCATGCGTGGGTAGAAAATAATTATTGAGTCGCGTAATAGATGTCGCTTTCATTGACATTAGTAGTGACAAAAAAAAATCGAGAGTGGCCTCTCTATTTCCAATGTATTGTTTTACTCTATGGTTGCTATGCAGTAGCGCCTGTAAATCGTGTGGCACTGTATTGATGAATAAGAATCAAGTATATACATAATATACATATACCTTTACTTTGCCTAACTGCTACGCTATTGTGTTGTTTTATTGCTGAGTTTTTTTTGTATGGTGATTAGTTAAGAATACGATATAAATGGTTAAGAATACAACAAGAATGTCAACAACAATTATTTTCCTTTGTGAGTGGAGATAATTGTCTAAGGTTATTTGATAAGGTAATTCGTCAAGTGAATGTGTAGTAATATTATAAAGCAAAACACGGCCTATTTATTGGATAATAAATGTATGTATGTATAAATAATGTATGTGCATTCTATCAGCCAGGCTGTTTATCATATATCTGGATAAAAGTCTCCAAAGGTTGAACGATATGAATGTGGAAGTTCAGATGGGCGACTCAATGGTCAGTGCTCTGCTCTATGCAGATGATGCAGTCCTGCTGGCGCAGTCAGCGACAGACCTGCAGACCCTAGTCGACACAATGACAGAAGATTGTACGAAAAGGGGCCTACGTGTGAATGTGAGCAAAACCTAAATAATGGTCTTCGAAAGAGATGAAACCAGAACAGATGTAAGTGTAACAATAGGTAATGATGTACTAGAGCAAGTGGATGAATTTGTATATCTTGGATGTGGATTTAGCCGAGATGGAAGGTACACCACTAATATAGAGCGAAGAGTGAATGCGGGAAATAGAGTGAACGGAGCGTTGGGGCAACTTCTCGGCAGCCACCACCTTAGGGGCCGTTCAAGTATTACGTAACGCAATTTTTGATCTTGTTAAATGTTACAATGCGTTACATAGCCGGTAGGGGGGCTCAAACAATGCGTTACTTAGCATTGTTTTTTTTATTAAATAAGAAACTAGGGAATTAAAATTTCCAAACACGTTTAAAAACGCTCACTTGGGTGTTACGTAAAGTTCAGAGAGGGGGAAGGGAGGGGTACAGACATATGTTACGGCGCGTTACATGTGGGGGAGGGAGGATCAAAAATCTTCAAAAATTGCGTTACGTAATACTTGAACGCCCCCTTAGCCAGAAGGCACGTGTAGCAATACATAACGCCGTGCTTGTCCCAACATTACTATATGGAAGCGAGAGCTGGGTACGCAGAAAAGAGTATGAAAGTAAAATTAATACGCTCGAAATGCGATCTGTACGGAAAATCTGTGGAGTTAGGCTGACCGATCGCATTCGTGACGACGACGTAAGAGAGCGAGTAGGTATGAAAGAAAAAAGTAGGGCATGTGGAAATAATACCGAACGAACGTCTGGTTAAGAAGATATACAATGCGAAAGTGGAAGGATGTAGGTACCGGGGGAGACCGAGACTAACCTACCTAGACCAGATTGGTCACGTACTGAAGGAAGATGGACGCAAGAGTCTCCGAAACCGGCGAGCGTGTATGAAAAGAATTATGAATGTTGAGGAAGCGAGTGAAGTATGCAAGTATAGAATTCTCTGGCACTCTGTTCTCTCTGCCTAGTCTGCAAGGGATATGGCGTGAAGATATGTATGTATAATTATTTATTGGAATGTATAGATTTCTTTTAAGACAATAGAGTATGATAATATTATAAACCAAGGTAAACATTTCATTACACAATTTCACACAGAATTTAACACAGCCCGTTGCAAGAAAATTCGATTGAAGGGTAGCCGTGCTGAATTCGCATTTTTTTCTTAAAAAGTTTGAAGTGGTCCTTATATCTTCACTTCATAACGGTTAGAACGGGTTTGTTAGCCGTCAGATGTCGTTCGATTTAATTATAAAGGCTTTGAAATGACTTTGAAATAAGTAAATAATATGTTTGTCAGTTGCTTAGGTTATCTTTTTTATAAAAAAAATATTGGTATCCTTGCTTGATATTAATTGAAAGTATGAAGTCTATAAAATATGGAAACGCTCAGAGTATGTGTGTATAATACTATCATAGAAGATCAAGAGATCAAGATCGAGAGTCGATGGGGGATGGTACCTGAAATAATAACCCGCTGGGCCGGCCACGGCTGTCAAGGATAGGATTCCGTACCAGTGGCCGGGCCAATGGAGATAGGAAGGGAATACGCTTTTTTAAGGGACCACGCGCCGCCCTTCCTTTCCCCGGACGGAATGGACAGCGTGTGCCCATGGATCTAATCCTGCCAAAATAAAAACGTGCGTCTCAGGACGCGCGACAGAAAGTTTAACTTAAACTAATCTAAGTAGAACCATTTAATATTGAAATTGTTTAACTTGACAAAAGCTTAGGTTATTACATCATTTTTTGTATAATAATATGATGATTATTTATTAATAAAATCTTTTATTGTTTATAAAATATATTATATTTTTAGTTACAATTCTTGAATATCTCATCATCTCAGCTTATATATGTCCCATGGTTGGGCTCGAGCCTCCTCTATAATTGGAGGGTTATTGACCTACTATAACATGCTGGTCAGACGTGTTGGTATAGGGGTTTGTTTCGCATTTTCCTTCTCTCGCATAGATGTTATATGCATTTTATATCCCTTAGTCGTCTCGTACGATCACCTACGGGTAAGATGGTGGTGAATTGTATTCTTACTGCGTCACCACACGGAAGTAAGTATTCTTGAATATATACATTAGAATATTGTGTATGTACAAATGTATATTATTATTATTATCATAATTTAATCCTATAAAGCGGCTAGAGAGACGGTGGTAACGCGTTACGTAACGAAGCGGTTTACCTCCCATAAGAAGTTATCACTTCAAAAAGCTATTGAGTTGATACCATAAATGAAAGATAGCTTTTAAATAAAATAAATTGTTTTTTTTTTACAGATGAGAGCACATTTTGATTTACATATTTAATTAAGCATGTCTACCAAAGTATTGACATATATAAATAGGTAAATCGAAACTTGCTTTCTCGTCTGTTTCCTTCAATAAATGTAAAATAAAAATAATTTTATTGCAAACATGTTTATATAAGTTGCCTAATCTTTTACTCTTCATTTCAGTTACATTTAAATAATTTACTAATTTTTCTGAATAGGGTACGACTTATTTTTTCCTGAACCTATTTTTCCCTTAGCTTCTTCCTGAGGTTCTGAGCTTGTCTATTTTGATTTCGAAATATTTACATTATTAATTTTATTGTACTGAAGGAAGGTGGAGTCAAGAGTCTCCGAAACCGGCGAGCGTGTATGAAGAGAATTATGAATGTTGAGGAAGCGAGTGAAGTATGCAGAGATAGAGCTCTCTGGCACTCTGTTCTCTCTGCCTACCCTGCAAGGGATATGGCGTGATGATATGTATGTATGTATGTATTAATTTTATCAATATTCAAAGTCCGCTTCTTTAGTTTAATATAGAATTTATAAATGCAGATGATTTGCGTATTAAGTACTGTAAATAAATATTAAATTCAATGTTGGTAGATTGATTTTTTGATGAAGTCAAGTACACAACGTTATCTTGGAGCATAGGTTGTGTTTGATTGTATATAATTGAATAAAGGGCCTTCAATAATGACTAAAATTTAAGGTAGGTACACATCACATATCATGATCAGAAAATGATATAAACATTAAACACGCACTCACACATTATTATTACATTTGATCATTATTTAATCTTGGGAATTAGTTAAAGGAGGATTAATTTAAAGGCTTTGACGTCTGGCAGGAGGCCGGTCATAAAACTATTGCCAATAACTTTTACAACATGTACTATGAAAGAAGAGTACATATTGTATCGACCCCAAGTAATTGGGATAAGAGTAGGAGAATGATGATTTATTATTGTCCTTTTGTTAATTTCTAAGAACTTGAGTAGTTTAGAGCAAATAATTTAAATATGATAAATATATGTATTATATAGGTATGCCTATTAAAGTATTAACTAGAGACAAAGTTAGACGATCCGTCATAAACAATAGCGTAAAATTTCACTACTATTTTCGATGACATTTAATAAGAAAAAAGTGACAAAGATTTTAACGTAACTTACATATGTCATGTCAGAATAATAATTATATTGTAGAATTACATTACGGACTTTTGACGGGAATTTGAAAACGTCATGTGGTGCTCTTGTATTATATTCGATATCTTAGTGTTTTAACGTGTTATATTAGATAATGTTGATGGCATTTTATGTAATGTGATGTGCGGAAATACTGGGATGTAGTGAATATCATATAAAAGTGCTTTACAACGTTTTCGTTTTCCATCAAAATTCCCACAAGATACCATTAACAGTGTGGCCATTGCACTGTTAATGGTGACAATTTGACTTAGACAACGACTGACTTGAAAGACTAAAAACGTGAAAATATTTATTACTTGACACTGGCACCAATAGCTCGTATATGTAGCTGATTGCCAATACATAAGAAGAAGAAGAAGAATTACATTACAACTCTACGCCATAGAAGAATATACATACATCACAAGAAGTTGAAGAATTACATTCATCATCATCATCATCATCATCACAGCCCATAAATATCCCACTGTTGGGCTCGGGCCTCCTCCGTAATGGGAGGGAAATTAACCTACTATACCGCGCTGGTCAGACGTGTTGGTATAGGGTTTTGTTTCGAGTTTTCCTTCTCTCGCACAGATGTTATATGCGTTTTATATCCCTTAGTCGTCTCGTACGATCACCCACGGGTAAGATATGGGGTGATGAATTGTATTCTTACTCCGTCACCACACGGATTACATTAATAATAAGTAATCGAGTTTATAAATAATTAAGCATATTAAATGCTAAATTTCAGTAATTTAAAATACATTATTGTTATAAAAATACTATTTTAGTGATCAAAAACTAAATACACTCATACAGACACACGTTTTGAAACTGTTTCTCCAAGTCAAAAACGGATAAGGGTAATTCTAACTTTACCGTTTTATTCGACATCTAATGGGAAAATTCGTAGCAACACTACGCTAATTTAATTTAACAATACTTCACTAGAATAATATATAATGTGTCTCTGGTTTATATCACGATGTATTAAGAATATATTTCAGATGATTGACAACACATATTTTTATAACACTTTATGGTATTCAAAATTTCTTCTTCTTCTTCTGGATGAATGGCTTCTGTTAGCGATTAACCGCAACTTCGTCAATGTCCCGTAAGGCTCGTTCGTAATTCAAAATTTCATTATGAAGTTTAATACGTAAAACGTCGATTGTAAATGCATACAATTTTAGTGAAAATAAGAAAAAAAGCACATTAAGGGAGATTTTTATTCGTAAATTTTATGGTGATCTTTATTTCTGTGTGGTGACGGAGTTAGAATATAATTCAGCACTTTCCTATCTTACCCGTGCGTGATCGTAAGAGACGGCCAAGGGATATAAAATGCATACAACATATATGCAAGAGAAGGAAAACACGAAATAACACCCTATACCAACACGTCTGATTAATGTGGTATAGCAGGGCAGCTTCTCGGTAGCCACCACCTCAGCCAGAAGGCACGTGTAGCAATACATAACGCAGTGCTTGTCCCAACATTACTGTATGGAAGCGAGAGTTAGGTATGCAGAAAAGAGTATGAAAGTAAAATTAATGCGGTCGAAATGCGATCTGTACGGAAAATCTGTGTTAGGCTGATCGATCGCATTCGTAACGACGACGTAAGAAAGCGAGTAGGTATGAAAGAGAGTATTGGTGTAAAGATGCGAAAGGGAATGCTCCGATGGTTCGGACATGTGGAAAGAATGCCGAACGAACGTCTGGTTTAGAAGATATACAATGCGAAAGTGGAAGGATGTAGGTCCCGGGGGAGACCGAGACTAACCTACCTAGACCAGATCGGTCATGCACTGAAGGAAGGTGGAGTCAAGAGTCTCCGAAACCGGCGAGCGTGTATGAAGAGAATTGTGAATGTTGAGGAAGCGAGTGAAGTATGCAAGGATAGAGTTCTCTGGCACTCTGTTCTCTCTGCCTACCCTGCAAAGGACATGGCGTGGTGGTATGTATGTAGCAGGTCAATTTCACTTTCATTATAGAGGTGACTCGAGCTCAACAGTAGGATATATATGAGCTGAAATGATAATGGAGATCTTAGATCTAATTGACCTTGAACTTCATTAAGTTCAAGGTCAATTAGATCTAAGATCTAAGATATACTTTTATATATTTTTCAGGTATACCATTATGGATGAAGAGCAAGCGACTTTGGAAGGACAATTCGTTGAATATGCCCGTTTCATGGACAACAAGAGAGATGGGACTACGATAACTTTGTGGCGATCAGACTTCTGGTTCCGTCAGAGCAAGATATTAGAGGACAGAAAACTCACCATGACAGAAACAGGAGTTGCGTGGTTTAAATTTAAGTAAGTAGATATTTATCAAATAGGTGATTTGAAATTTAATCAAATCGACTACATTTAAAATCAGCTGTTGTTTTTCTTGTACTAACCACTAGAAATTTAGTTAATGAAGGGCGAGTTGAATCGAAGAAATAGGGGTATTTATGCAAAGCAGCGGGTATAACTAGTATATTTAATACTATTAGCAAAATATGTGTAAATGTTAATAAATTTAAAATTGCAGTAAGACGGAATTGACTTATGATGAATGGCATGAGTTCCTAAACGATGTTTGCGAGAAGAAAAGTTGGGATCAAGAACAAATTGAAATAACTCTCACGAATTGCGGACTTCCTGGTGTTACTCCGGTGATCGTCCCTCAGTATAGAGACTTTTTTGATACCTTCAAACCGAAATCTAAGATGATGTTTTAATTTTAGTTTTAGAGTCAGTATTGCTTATAATTTAATTCCAACTCATCACCAACTCAACCTTTCTAATAGATATCGTAAAAGACTATTAAGTGACTTAAGGAGATTACATCATCATCATCATCATCATCACAGCCCATAAATGTCCCACTGTTCGGCTCGGGCCTCCTCCATAATGAGAGGGAAATTAACCTACTATGCCGCGCTGGTCAGACGTGTTGGTATAGGGGTTTGTTTCGAGTTTTCCTTCTCTCGCATAGATGTTATATGCGTTTTATATACCTTAGTCGTCTCGGACGATCACCTACGGGTAAGATATGGGGTGGTGAATAGTATTCTTACTCTGTCGCCACACGGAAAAAATTTAGGAAATTTCATCAGTATAAGAGAAACATATAATTAGAAATAAAACCATATTCCATACCGTCTGACGAGCTTTGTATAATTATTCAGTTCATATAGGTACTATTGTGGAAGATAATTGTATTTATTGATGATTTAATTTTAAAACAGTATTGTATAGAATTGATTGTGGGAAATGATGAATTATTTTTATTATACTTATTATATAGTCTAAATACCTCGCATTTTCTTTGTGATCTTTTAACCGGTTTTTACGGCTCTCACAAGAAAAGAACAATATAATACATCACCAATCCGGTGATGTATTCTATACTTCATTCATATGTATATATATCATCATCATCTTAGATCATTTATGTCTCATTGTTGGGTTCAAACCTCCTCCGTAATGGGAGTGAAATTGACCTTGAGTTTTCCTTCGCTCGCGCATGTTATATGCCTTTTATATCCCTTTGTTGTCTCTTACTATCACCCACGGGTAAGATAGGGGGTGGCGAATTCTATTCTTCTATATATATATATATATATTATATATTTATATATATATATATATATATATATATATATATATATATATATATATATATATATATATATATATATATATATATATATATAATGAAATAAAACATTATATCTTGACTTTAGTGCATTTTATTTTTGTTGCTACCCGACTCCTAGCTTGACTAAGATATTTAACGCATAACGTACGTTCATATGTACTTGCAGATTCTTATTGCTTATACAAAGAGATTTTACAATAACTAAACTTTAAAAAAAAATGTAAACCGACTTCAAAATAAGATCAGCCAAAAACCATACTTACTTAAAACACTAAAAACCGAAAAATAAGATGAACTATTTCATTCTTGTCCAAATCTAATTATGTATTAATTTTTATAAAATATAATTACAATGTATGCTAGAAATCCACCAACACGATTTGAAGTCGGTACCAAGCCAAATAGGTATACTATATCGCATTCAAACCACGCCACGCTCTGTGACTGAAATGATCTGAATGCGCAAGCGGTCAAGCGATTTAATCTATACGGGCAGACGTCGTTCACGGTTGTGTCAAATGGTATTAAATTTGTGGCGTTATAGTGTTCTGAATACATCTTTTAATTCTTATTTCCTTTAATAATTTGATTTTATTAATTTTTCATCCTGTGTGTATTATATTAAACTTATTGTTTTTTGTTAATTTAAGCTTGGCACCGACTTCAAATCGTGTTAGTGGATTTCTAGCATACATTGTAATTATATTTTATAAAAATTAATACATAATTAGAATTAGACAAGAATGAAATAGTTCATCTTATTTTTCGGTTTTTAGTGTTTTAAGTAAGTATGGTTTTTGGCTGATCTTATTTTGAAGTCGGTTTACATTTTTTTAAAGTTTAATTATTTTTTAATTTTTAGTGTAATTAATCGTAGTTAAGTAATAATTTTAACTAGTTCATATAAATTAAATTATTTATTAAATATAGCACTATGAGTAGATAGACTAAAAATGCATACGGCACGAGGAAGAATAGAAGTAGGGAATCAAAATAAAAAAATAAAGAACGAATTTCGAAAAAATGGAAATGACATGCTGTATCTCATTGCCAATGGTTTAAATGTCACTGTTTCAATCAATTCGGGTATACACCATATATGTGTTATCGATGCGTCACGTGAGGCAGCAACTTAGGTATGAGATACTACCAACATCCAAGTGATGTAAATAATTGTGACGGTTTGATGCAATTGTTAAAACTAGACATAGGCTCCAGAGTCATGGTAAAATGCATTATCTCTGTCATTAATGGCTTGGTAAGCGGGCAATGGGGATAATATCCTTGCCAATGATCAGTTTTATATTGCACTGAGTTGTGTAAAGACTCTTAAGGGGACAGCTTTTAGCGACTTAAAGTCTAATAAACTACTCAAAAGACTATAGGCGAAAAGACTATATATACTACCAGGCGAAAGCGTAAGCCAAAGAATAAGACAGTTCTAAATAGGTACGTATTTAAATTAAAAAAATTTGAGACTACCAATAGACCAATACAGCTGGACAGCGTTTAGGAAACTTAAGAGAATCTTCTCACCCAACATATCTCAGTGTCTGAAGGCACAAGTCTATGACCAGTCATGGTTTATGACATGAAAATATGGGCCCTAAATATGGGTCTCGTAACAAAACTCAAAGCCGCTCAGCGCACTATGGAGCGGGGTATGCTCGCTCGTGTCTGTACGAGATAGGATTCGAAATATGCTAATCCATAGAATAACGGGTGTAATCGACATATCACGAAGAATTAGCACACTAAGCGGCAATGGGCAGGCCACATCGCTCAACGAACTGATAATTGCTGGAGAATAAAAGTTTGGCAATTTGTGGCGAAATATGAGAGAAGCTTAAGTTCAGATGATGATACATATGTATATATATTTACAACAGTTCGACTTTGAGAAAGGCGAATTGAAAAAGGTTCATCTTTCTATCTTGGTATGTTATTTTCTACCTACGTAACAAAGATCATATATCGGCAACATAAAGAATTACCTAACTCCTAATCGTTTTGGAGTAGTACCTTCAATTATGAGCTTACGTGATTAACTTGAAAGAGCACAGTTAAAGGTCTATGCATGCATATGATATTGAAAGAATTGTCCTCCAACTCCTAACCACTAAGGACATGTACCTTCCATTACCAGCTCATCTAAATGAGATTATCACTGCTAGATGCAAAAATTTGAATAGCTTTGGAAAATATATGAGACACATAAGATGTACCTATAAAATTTGAAGGTTGCCCTCGATTTCCATGAATTCCCATCATCAGATCATGATTTGGTGACAATGGGACCACCTCGGGAGTTAACTTGAAAGAATACAGTTAAAGGTCTATGCGTGCGTATGATATTAAAAGAATTATCCTCCAACTCCTAACCGCTAAGGAGATGTACCTTCCATCACTAGCTCATCTAAATGAAATGTTCACTGCCAGATGCAAATATTTGAATAGCTTTGAAAAATACATGAGGCACGTAATATATGCCTATAAAATTTAAGGGTTGCCCTCGATTTCCAAGAATTCCCATCATCACATCATGATTTGGTGACAATGGGACCACTTCGGCGGTTAACTTGAAAGAATACAGCTAAAGGTCTATGCGTGCGTATGATATTAAAAGAATTATCCTCCAACTCCTAACCGCTAAGGAGATGTACCTTCCATCACTAGCTCACCTAAATAAAATGTTCACTGCCAGATGCAAATATTTGAATAGCTTTGAAAAATACATGAGGCACGTAATATGTGCCTATAAAATTTAAGGGTTGCCCTCGATTTCCAAGAATTCCCATCATCACATCATGATTTGGTGACAATGGGACCACCTCGGGAGTTAACTTGAAAGAATACAGTTAAAGGTCTATGCGTGCGTATGATATTGAAAGAATTATCCTCCAACTCCTAACCGCTAAGGAGATGTACCTTCCATCACTAGCTCATCTAAATGAAATGTTCACTGCCAGATGCAAATATTTGAATAGCTTTGAAAAATACATGAGGCACGTAATATATGCCTATAAAATTTAAGGGTTGCACTCGATTTCCAAGAATTCCCATCATCACATCATGATTTGGTGACAATGGGACCACTTCGGCGGTTAACTTGAAAGAATACAGCTAAAGGTCTATGCGTGCGTATGATATTAAAAGAATTATCCTCCAACTCCTAACCGCTAAGGAGATGTACCTTCCATCACTAGCTCACCTAAATAAAATGTTCACTGCCAGATGCAAATATTTGAATAGCTTTGAAAAATACATGAGGCACGTAATATGTGCCTATAAAATTTAAGGGTTGCCCTCGATTTCCAAGAATTCCCATCATCACATCATGATTTGGTGACAATGGGACCACCTCGGCGGTTAACTTGAAAGAATACAGCTAAAGGTCTATGCGTGCGTATGATATTGAAAGAATTATCCTCCAACTCTTAACCGTTCAGGAGATGTACCTTCCATCACCAGCTCACCTAAATGAAATGTTCACTGCCAGATGCAAATATTTGATTAGCTTTGGAAAATATATGAGACACGTAATTTGTGCCTATAAAATTTGAAGGTTGCCCTCGATCTCCATGAATACCCATCATCAGATCATGATTTGGTGACAATGGGACCACTTCGGGAGTAAACTTGAAAGAATACAGCTAAACGTCTATGCGTGCGTATGATATTAAAAGAATTCTCCTCCAACTCCTAACCGCTAAGGAGATGTACCTTCCATCACCAGCTCACTTAAATGAAATGTTAACTGCCAGATGCAAATATTTGAATAGCTTTGAAAAATACATGAGACACGTAATATGTGCCTATAAAATTTAAGGGTTGCCCTCGATTTCCAAGAATTCCCATCATCAGATCATGATTTGGTGACAATGGGACCACCTCGGGAGTTAACTTGAAAGAATACAGCTAAAAGTCTATGCAAACGTATGATATTGAAAGAATTGTCCTCCGACTCCTAACTATTAAGGAGATGTACCTTCCATCATCAGCTCACTTAAATGAAATGTTAACTGCCAGATGCAAATATTTGAATAGCTTTGAAAAATACATGAGACACGTAATATGTGCCTATAAAATTTAAGGGTTGCCCTCGATTTGCAAGAATTCCCATCAATACATCATGATTTGGTGACAATAGGACCACCTCGACGGTTAACTTGAAAGAATACAGCTAAAGGTCTATGCGTGCGTATGATATTGAAAGAATTATCCTCCAACTCTTAACCGTTCAGGAGATGTACCTTCCATCACCAGCTCACCTAAATGAAATGTTCACTGCCAGATGCAAATATTTGATTAGCTTTGGAAAATATATGAGACACGTAATTTGTGCCTATAAAATTTGAAGGTTGCCCTCGATCTCCATGAATTCCCATCATCAGATCATGATTTGGTGACAATGGGACCACTTCGGGAGTAAACTTGAAAGAATACAGCTAAACGTCTATGCGTGCGTATGATATTAAAAGAATTCTCCTCCAACTCCTAACCGCTAAGGAGATGTACCTTCCATCACCAACTCACTTAAATGAAATGTTAACTGCCAGATGCAAATATTTGAATAGCTTTGAAAAATACATGAGACACGTAATATGTGCCTATAAAATTTTAGGATTGCCCTCGATTTCCAAGAATTCCCATCATCAGATCATGATTTGGTGACAATGGGACCACCTCGGGAGTTAACTTGAAAGAATACAGCTAAAAGTCTATGCAGACGTATGATATTGAAAGAATTGTCCTCCAACTCCTAACTATTAAGGAGATGTACCTTCCATCATCAGCTCACCTAAATGAGTTTATCACTGCCAGATGTAGATATTTAAAGGGATTATGAAAATATATGAGACATGTAATATGTGCCTATAAAATTTGAGGGTTGCCCTCGATTTCCACGACTTTCCATCATCAGATCATGACTTGGTGACAATGGGACCTCTGGAATATACCCTTTAGAAAGAAACGAGAGGTGTCAAGGGACACCCGGATGGAACGAAGTTCATTTCGATTAATTAGTGAAGGAATTGTAATAAAATTTTATTTTTTTTTAAGTTATAATAATATTTTTGAAGTACTTAAAACTTCTTTAGGCGCGACTAGGGAGTAACTCAGATTTTTTTTAAATAGGATCATAATCTATTACTAGATGGCGCTGTAACAAAGTTAATGGATTCTAAGAGAACATGTATTAGAGTCTAAATCGCGCTATAGAAATTTTTGCAAATTTTAACTATATATATTAAAATTTATAATAAACTACTGTACTTGCTTCGGCAGTACATATACTAAAATTGGAACGATACAGAGAAGATTAGCATGGCCCCTGCGCAAGGATGACACGCAAAATCGTGAAGCGCACATTTTTTAAGAGTTTAATTTTTGACAATATAAAACAAGAAACTTGCGAATTGCGATATATAGATATCAATACCACTTACTTTACCATAGGATTCATAAAATCACTTGTCTATAAATTGATGCACATTTCAATATTATACAGCACGTCCTATAGAAGTGCGTCTGATGGGACCTATATACTCTCCCAAATAGCCAGGTTAATATCAAGAATAACAAATGCGTTTTAAAAAAAATCTCTTATATTATTAGTTATTAAAGAACTATACTGTTAGTAAACAAATGCTCACAGCACGTTCACAGCGATCTATCTGCAGGGTATCCACCAGTGTTGCATAATACACAACCGGAGGTGTCAAGGGACACCCGGATGGATCGAAGTTCTATTTTAATTATATAATTTTTTTCTGCCTTAAGCGATTTTTATCGTTATATTTTAGCCAATTTGCAAAATATCTTTATAAATTATAGCCTATGTGTTATTCTGATGTGCAAGCTATATTACTATAAATTTCATCAAAATCCATTCAGTAGTTTTTACGTGAAAGAGCAACAAACATGTTCACATCCATACATTATTACAAACTTTCACGTTTATAATATTAATAATAGGATATACAATTCCACTAGACTACCAAAACTTTTCGGCCCCGAGCTCGAACGCGAGCCGGCCACGCGGCCCGGTCACGGGCGAAAATAATTTCGTTGCGCATTATTTTGATTTTGCTATATCTCTTAAGGTATTGATTTAATTTGCATGGTCTGAAGGAATAAAAATATCTTCATGAAATGCTCAAGCCAACTAATGTATTTAAAATGATAAGGATTAATACAGTATTTGTGTAAATAGCTTTTCAATTACCGTTTTATAATAGAACATTTTTTAAAGTATTAAAATGGATATAGTATGTTATCCTTAAGAGATAGATATATACCATCGCGGACTTTTTTGTAGGCCTTTTTAAGCTGTATAATACTGTAGTACTTTATTTTGATCTATTTCGTAGGGTTCAGCCAGCGTTTGCAATGTAAGCGCAAAATAATGTGTTTATTTACGACATCACATTAGAAACCTCTAAAATTATCAGTGTTTCTCTACTACATTATGCATATATTATACATATAAACCTTCCTCTTGAATCACTCTATCTATAAAAAAAATCGTCGCGACACCACACTGTTCAATGCGAAATAGAAATGAAAATATCTGGCTTGCTTTCTATAAGAGAGCCGACGAGCGACGCCGCACAGCTTACAATAGCTTACTATAGCAAAAAGTGTCGTGACAACTTTTCGTAAGAATTTTTTCCGTCTAGCCCCCTTTCACAATGCGCGATAAGGAACTTCGTTCCAAAAAGAATGTTGACAATCGGCCCACAATTGACAAAAATATCACTGAACATACATAAAAAAAAAATACATACAATGAAACATAAAATCTCCTCCTTTTTTGAAGTCGGTAAAAATACATTCACTGCTTCAACAAGATTTCTACATCGCTTTTTAACAACTATTGTTACTTGTACTTATAGTTTGATTCGTCTGCTCGAACAAGTAAGGGATACGAAACCAATATAGCTGATAACTGGGTATTTTTTTCGTTAATTACAAAACAGTATTTTCATGAACTCAGATCACATACATTCCACTACTGAGTTCTAGTTTCTTACAATATAGGAGCGCAGTGGACCTACTAGACAACGCCGATCGGATGCTTTGGTAAACGGTTTTATTTCGAGATGAACTATATATATTCTCAGTTGAACTACTTTATTAAATAGATTTGCTGACAATTTTAGCAGAATAATAAAGGACGTAAAGCATTGTGATATTAATTTTCCTACACTTAGCAATGTTTCTGCATCATATCATATAAAGTGCAACAAAACTGTTTAATATAGAACCCTGAAATTCATATAATAATACATCGTTCTGCCACCACTACGACTGCGACGAGGACACGGCGCAGCACATGCTTGAGGTTGTGTGGCCTGGCCAGAGCAACGCTGTGCTATTAACTCATCGCAGTCATCGGTGCCGATCTGGCACTGCCGACTGGGCCGAGGTCGCCGCTTCTGCGAGACAGTCATCTCGCAGAAGGAGGTGGCAGGGTGGCTCCGAGAGGAAATTCTCTTCAGTGAGACACACTTCGCCGGCGCAGGCGTGAGCACATGATGCTGCTCTAGCCGAGGCCGCGGATGATTTGACCGGCGAATAGTCCGTCACCCGCAGAGAGGCTGACTGCGTGAGGGCGATGGTGACGTTGACGGGGAATGGTACCCGTAAAGTTAACCCGCCGGGCTGGCTACGGATGTTAAGCAAGCGGTCCCAGTGGCCGGCTTTGCGGCCATGGCGATGGAAAGAGAATACGGTGGGTTATGGGATACGCACTGCCCTTCTGTCGCCCCGGATGGAACGAGCGGCGCGTGTCCTGACCACAGATTACCAAAAAATAAAATAGCATATAATATAACTAAATATTAATATATTAACCTGTAGTTATGTAACTTGTATCTATTTGCACATATACCTACCCAGAATAATACCTATCTAGATATGTATAATATATAGATACACAGATCATTATAAGGATAGATGACAATATGAAAATAAATACAATTAATTATAATCACGGTTCCGATTCACTTTGCATGCAATTTTGTATAATAAAAAGTAAATTAAAAAATAAGACGAGCCCTCTAAGTTACTTGCTGGAAATTCTCGGTAGCGGCCGCGTTCTGATTTCTTGGTAGATTATTGCATTGGATTAAAATAAAATGTAATATTTGCTATATAATTTGCTCCTGGGTACTCTATGGTAGCACTACTTACTCTAGACTTTGCTCGTGGATGTCATAAAAGTGGACTATGAGCTTTATATCAACCTGGGCCAACTACACCTGATGCCGTATTCTCAACAATTACATTCCCAAGGAGATTTGACGTTAGGCAGGCGGCCGGTTATCAAACTTTGGAATATGTACTAAAACATTTGAAATGTGTACGATTGAAGAGGAATATGTATTGCGTCGATCCCAACTAAATGAGACAAGAGAATGAGAATGATGGTGATGATGAATATAGCCCTCTTAGGAATTATTAATAATAAATGATTTGCCAAATAATTGTACTAAAAAAATACACTACTTTTATGTTTTATTTTTTTAGTTCAATTATTAAAATCTGTTTTTATTTTTATAAAAGTAATTTATCTTTACACACCATATAGTACATACCTACGTATGAAGTTGTAATACAAACTCGAGAGCTACATACGGCTACATTATGTACGCATTTAGATACATGACTGGTTGTGTTAAAGTCCCGAAACAGTTCATTCAATACGCGTCTAACATCTGGTCTAATATTTTATAAAGTGAACATGCTGACACGAATTGCTGTTATTGATGTGGTGAAAAATATTTTATTATTTCATTATTTCAGCTAAGTAGCTATACTCTCCTATTACTGTATATATAAAGCGTATAAACTAGCGTTAAAGTAATTATACATACATACATATATATATATATATATATATATATATATATATATATATATATATATATATATATATATATATATATATATATATATATATATATATATATATATATATATATATATATATATATATATATATATATATATATATATATATATATATATATATTATTGCACGCCTCAAATGCGAAGCGTTGAGGTCTTGCTCTACTGTCTATATAGGAAAATCAAGGACTTTTCAAACAAACAATGATGATGAACAAAAATAGATACATATCACGAAAAACATTCGTTTAAACGTATTTGATATTTTCAAAAAGCAATTATTTTGTTAAAAGTAAGAAAATAGTGGATTGAAAAATCAGATAAAATATTAAGGATCTGGTACGATCACGACCGTAAAAATTAACGTACCAAAATATTTCTTTTTTTAAAATTTTCATAATCGCTATTTCCTTCCGAAAATGGATTGGTAATTCTTTGTCGTTTAATTGCAAATAATAAAAAATAAACTGCTTAGTCATTAGTGTATGGGGTTCGTTTATTTATTTGTTAGTTTATAAATTTTATTTGTTCGTCCATTCGGACAGGCAAAAGAAACAAATCCTATACAGCCTATTGTAAACGAACAGCTATGTTTAGTACTACGTCGTGAATGGCCCCAATTTTCAAAAGTATTTTTTTCTTTCATTTTCATTTATGGCATTGACTAATAGTAAATGATAAATAATATAAAAAATATGAGGCACTTTTGGCTTTACCAAACTATTTTTTATTGTTAGGCGTCGATAATAATAAACATACTCACCAATTTTTTTCGGGAAAAACTGATGAAGCGCGTGGCAAGTAAGTGAATCCATGATCGCAAGGTCGGCATTCTGAGGTGTTGTTGAGTTATTGCGATGAATTTGCAGAGAAAAGCTTAGATTCTCCGACATCTGTAGAGAAAAATATATGTAAGTGAAGTTATTCTTGCATTATTATGACAGAAACAAAAATTAAATAACATTACAAAAACTTCTAAGAACGTGGGAAAGTAGTGCCACGCTGCTGACAATAGTTTGGTACATGCAGGCAGAAATGGATCAGCTTGTTCGTGGTAGTACCATACTCTCAAAGATAATCGATATCTGAGTAGTAGAAATATGCTATTGCGATTCATATATATATTTATTTAATACTGTAGGCAGTTATTCGTGTGGTGATGGAGTAAGAATACAATTCACCACTCCCTATCTTACCCGTGGGTGATCATAAGAGACGACTATGGGATATAAAACGCATATAACATCTATGCCAGAGAAGGAAAACTCGAAACAAAACCCTATAACAACACGTCTGACCAGCGTGGTTATAGTAGGTCTATTTTCTTCCCATTGTGGAGGAGGCTCGATCCCAATAGTGGGACATATATAGGCTGAGATGATGACTGTAGTCAGTATTTATTTAGTAAATTGATTTAGTAATAAATTTCAGATATTATTTTACCATTTCAAATGCAATACAGTACTTGCCTTTGTTAATATTCAATCTTGAAATATAATAAATTGTAATTAGGTAAAAATTCCTATGTCTAAACTAGTTCCAGGAAAGAAAAACAAGCTGTTTAAAATTTCATTAATATTTTAAAATGTAAAACAACTTATGAAGAGGTTTTATTTGACGATTGAGTCATATTGCTGAATATATAATGTTGTTTTAATCCTGGAGCTGATAACTTAAAAGTAGCAGGGAATCATTACATGCATGTGCTGTGCTACAGGATTATTCAGAGTGGCGCTCTCTCTATATCCAGCACTGTATGTCTACAGGTTGCTGTATGGATGGAGTCCTGGGTCACAACTTTAAGTTCATAAAATAGAAAAACCATCCAATCTTTGTTATACAAGTATATGTACAATAAATGCTGTGTGGTAGCGGCTACGAATAGTACCGGCCATTGCTTTGTTTGCAGATGTCGTATAAGAGGACTAAGAGCTTTATATCCATCTAAGCCAACTTCACCTAATGCCTTTTGGTCAATAATTACCAAAGAGAGTTGACCACAGGCCGGTCATAAACATAGGGCTCTCCAGTGGCGACCACAGAGGGCCATGACGGTAGAAACTATACGCAGTTACCGCACGGTGGCGACGGCGGCAACGTGCCTGTTGGCTGGACTTTCGACGACCTTCGACCTTCAGGTCCCACGACCCCAAGGCAGAGATGCTCGCCGAACTCTACCAGTAGGTGTCGTGGGCGGCACCATATCTGGCCGCCCGCCGTATCGTCATTGCCCGTTAAGCAATCCAGCTGGAGAGACCTCGGTTCGGCACTCGAACCGTCGAGACCTTCCGGTCGGGTCGGCTGAGGCGGCTGATGGCGGACTATTTGCACGGGCGCAGTGTCCTCTGCGTCAATCATGGGGCGTTGTAGGAACACCCGTGTCGGGACATTGGCTACGTTTGGACGCTGAGAACTCCCCTCTGGTACGCTCGACACAGCCTGAAGCTGGACACTAAAAGAGGTGATACGCCTGGTCATTCTCGGCTACGACGAGATGCTGGATCCAGGCGCTGGAGCTTAAGGTGGTTCTTAATAAAAGGAAGGCCCTGTTGTTTGACATGCTTCTCAACGGTCTATCTGCTGGTGTCGCGATCGTTATAACCTTCATCCCAATTGGCTTCCACGCTCAGATGAAATATTTGAATGAAATTAATGAAATATTTGAATCAAGTTCAAAGAATTACACTGCTCAATTAATTCACTGCACCGATGGTGGTGGTTAAGATACCAACCTTCCGTGCCAGTACTAACGTATGGGTTTACAATTGCAGTTAATGTTATAAATTATCCAGGTGAGTGAGTTGACTATTGCCTATTTCTGATGCCTTTGTGGCCATGTAAGTATGATCCACGGGAAAGAAAGTAAGGTGGTGACACATGGCAAAGTATATATTGATTGCACAGATAGCGTAGTGGTTAAGATACCGATCTGCCGTGCCAGTGCCTGGGATCGATTCCTATGCAGGACAATACTTTGTGCGATCCATAAACTGTTGTTCTGAGTCTGAGTGTAGTTTTTCTGCGTTAATTATATGTTTGTAAAGTCCTCCCCCAACATAAGGATTGTTTCCTTAGTGCAGGGTGGTGTCTTTTACAAAAAAATCCATTAACAGTGTGATCATAGCACTGTTGATGATGATTTGATTTACTGACGAATAAAAAATGAAAGTATGAAGAGTTAGACTGAGAACTGTGTTAGATCTGACTAAGATATAGAGACTAAAGATATGAATAAAATTGTAACACGATACTAACAATGGCTCGTATAAGTAGCTTATTTCCAATTCCAAAAATGAAATATATATCCTTTAATTTATATTTGTTTATAAGAAAATAACGAAATGAGAGAGCTGGAAGCCCAACTGGGGTGGGTTTGAGGTTTGTATTGGTAGGCAGCGGCCTAGCTATACCTTTGGTATTGCAAAGGTCCATGGGCGGCAGTGACACTTACCATCAAGTGTGCTGCCTACTCGTTTGCCGCCATAAGCTACAAAAAAAAAAAAAATACTTGGCTAGTTTTTTTGTTATTAATTTTGTTGTAACACATAAATTATTAAGTTTATATGTTTGAATACTTATAAAATACAAGAATGATATAGTTAAAATAAAATGAAATTTGGTTATGTTTTATGAACACGGAGCTCGACCTTTAATCTAGTGAAAGTTACACGGCGGTATTATCTTTTTACAACGAATTCGAAATACTACACTTACCGCAGTATTTCTTTGTAAACACTATTTATGTTTTTATTTATTAAAATTTGAAATAGATTGGACCATGCAATCATGTTGTCCTATACAAACTTTGACCCCCTTTTGCACCACCTTAAAGGTAGAATTCTTTCTTGCTACTAAAGACAAAGATCGGGTACCAGTAGTGCGCTCGCACGGCGAAGAGAGGTGGTTGGAGGGTGGGTCTATGGGTTTGCTGCCTCTTTCGTCGCCCCGGATCAATTTGGCGGGGCGCGACCACCTCCATAGTCCACCGTAAAAAAAAAATAGAATTCTTTCTTATTGGATGCCCATGTCAACAAGACACTTTCCTAGTTTTAGGTCGTTACGATCAGCTGTTTGGGCTGCGCATTGATACGTCAGTCAGTCAGTCATTCAGGACAAATAATTTTGTATATATATATTAAGAAATGCTTGTTTGTATATGCATGTGTCGCACAAAACTTTATGTCAATACGTCTAGTTATTATGAAGCTACGACTAGGAGGCCGATTTTCTTCTTATTATGTTTCCCAGTAATGAGAAGGAGTCGGCCCCCTATTGACTTATAGCAATTAAGGCGATATATTATGATATGCTCATAGTAATAGTTATTAATATAACTACTTAATATAGCCAAATAAGAATGCATTATCTACAATTATAATTACTCCATAACTAGCATAAATTGCTCGTTGGCGTTGGTTCCCTTGCGAGTGTCGAAAATTTGCAGAAATTTGCGACATAAACAGCTGTATCTTTTGATTGCGTTAGCTTAGAAGTTTGATTTCTTCACAGCTCTAAGGTACAGTAAACTTGAGTATTTGATATAAATTTCAGCTTGATACCTCCACGCGTTCCTGAGAAAAAAGGTCTTGACAGACAGACAGACGAACAGACGGACGGACAACAAACTGATCCTATAAGGGTTCCGTTTTTTTTCTTTCGAGGTACGGAACCCTAAAAAAGGTGCCAATTATAAAGAATTTAGTTCAATTTTATGACCGTTATCACGTTGATTAAAATTAAGAAAATATTTCAAATACCTATATTAAGGGTGTAGATCGTGAAAATCACCGAAAAGAGTGTTACGATTTTTCATATTTAACCTATTTACATATGATTGATATCAATGATAATTTGTATATATTACAATCAAAGACCAATAAGTATGTTCATGCTTATATTAAACTCTTAAACCTAATGGTTGTTATATAATAAACGTCAACAAACGCACAAAATTGAGTAAAAATGCAAAAACATGACTTCGTATTTTAAAGATTTAAGCCCATAAATCAACACAAATTGATAAAAAGAAACACTTTTTGAACACTGAAGAAACCAATAAGTATAGCTGTATACTTCTTTTTATACCTTTACAAACAAAGACTTCCTCTTTTAAAGCACTAAAATCTAGATATATTTTAAGGTAAATTTTTCATACACAAATGTATGGGATAAAGCGTTCGTTTCATTCGTGCAATCTCGGTGGTCACCATAGAGTATTTTAAATATATAGGTAGGTCACTAACGGCAGTTCCTTTCTGTAAGTGAACGCGACACCACGCTTGTCGGCTGCAGACAGCAGAATTACGTATTGTGAATTTGTGTTTTTTGTAAAAAACTGTAAGTATAACATTTTTATAATTAATTTATTTTCAGTTAGTAGAAAGTATCGATATAATGAATGTCTGAAAGAAAACCATGATGGAACTAGATATAAATCGTAAAAAATACAATATCTACACTAATAGGTATTATAAAGAGGAAAGATTTGGATTTTTGTATGAAACGAATAAACTCAAAAAGTACTGGACCGATAATTCTTTTATCATTCGAAAGCTACATTATCACTGAGTAACATAGGCTATTTTTTTCGCAGGACTGATTGAATTTGAGTGTCATGCCAGGGAAAAGAAAGTTTTGTACGCATTATAAAAATATGAAAGCCAAAAGATCTCGGAATAAAATGTAAGTTCCTCCCTACTTATTTATTATCGCATTTGAACAGGGTACATTACAAAGCTAATACAATATGTCATATGATTTAGATCGCCCGATTCAGACATATACCTACAATAACATGTAAATATTGGTTTGTATTATCTATATCTATACTGATAAATAAAATTGAAGTATCTGTATGTAATATCAAAATAATAGGATTTTTTAAAAAGAAAAAGGCGATACGGAGTTCGCCGGGTCGGCTAGTATTGTCTAAATATCAAATTGTGGAAGTAGGTAGGCGACAGTGCAACTTTGTCGACATACCTATACCGCCAAACAGACGCGAGGCGCCTAGCGTCTGGCTTAGGGTTGTACAAAATAAATAAAAAGTGGATAATATTGATGAATAATATTTCCAGTATTGAAAATAAAGAAAACCTTGGGGCCGAGACTCTGAGCAACAATGCTACGCGCTGTATAGAGGTAAGTTGTTATATGTAATTCTTGTAGACTTGTTACATAAATAAACAAACTACTTAGTTAGTGATGGGCGAAGACAAAATCTCAATACCTACCTATAGATTTTTCTTGCAATATTTATTATTTTCATCGAGAGACAAACACCTTAGTACCGAAATACTTCTCAATTACTTTCTCAAAAGAAAATTTATTTTCAAATAGGTGACGTCATAAAAAAACAATACCTAATGCGTAAAGAAATTATAATTTCTATTCATCAGGAACCTAATATTGTATTAATTCTTTTGCATTTTTTTAAATTTTTAATTATTTTTTATAAAAAAAATCAAGCCATTATCTTTCTTTACAGGAACTAGTTATTGAAAACGACCAAGAAGGAAAGGTGGATGAAATGGAAGTTGGGCGTAGAGTTGTAGACGTTTCTTTTTTTTTTAAAGCTCTTCAGGCCATAGGGGACCACGGTCCAATGGATTGTAAGTTAAGTTACCTCAGTATAATAGTTGAAGTAAAAGTTGGTCTGGACTCAAAACTCATCATGAAATGTAGTATGTGTAGTATGAAATTTACTGTGTGTTTGATTGAAAAGAAAGAAGATAGAATGGAAGTGAATCATCAAATTGTATCTGGTATCATATCATCTGGTGGGAGCTACTATCAGTTAAAAACATTAACTGCCGCAGTAGCCCTACCAATCATGTCACCTTCATTATACAATGAAATTAATAATACGGTTTGCGATTGGTGGGAAAAGACAGCAGCACATTCCATGGCAGAAGCTGTCAAGGAAGAAGCGGAGTACGCAGTGTCTATAGGTAGTGTTGATAAAAATGGTACACCATTAATATCTGTTGCTGTTGACGGTTGTTGGAGCAAGAGATCTTATGGTAAGAATTTTTCCGCCTTGTCCGGCGCAGCTGCGATAATTGGCATTAAAACTAATAAAGTATTGTTTTTTGGAGTTAAAAATAAATACTGCGTAGTTTGTGCACGAGCCGCAAAGAACGACAGTCAGCCCTCGGAACACCGTTGTTTCAAGAATTATTCGGGATCATCTACCGGTATGGAATCGACCATAATAGTTGAGGGGTTTAAACGTTCCATTGTTGATCACGGTGTAATTTATAATAAATTTGTAGCAGACGGCGATTCCAGTACTTATAAAAAAATATTAGATTCGCGACCGTACGGTAATTTAACAGTAGAGAAAATTGAATGCAAAAATCATCTTTTACGAAACTACTGCAATAGCTTGGAGAAACTGTCGAAAGACACTAAGTATCCTTGCGAATTGCGGAAATTCCTAAAAGAAAGGTATTTGCGTTTAAGAACGGGTGTAAAATGCGCTATTAAATATTGGGGCGATCAAAATCAGTCACTCGAAGAAAAAATAAAAAATCTTAGTGAAGATATCCTAAATGGTCCACAACACGTATTTGGTAATCACCAATATTGCAAGGAGTATTTCTGTAGACCTGATACTCGTCGAATAGAACCTGTTGGGTTGCTTCCAGCAATTGTTGGATGCGGATTAATGGACGCGGTACACATTTTAAGTAAAAGACTGTCATATCATTCTAGAAGTTTAATTCATAATTGTACAAGTAATATAGTTGAAAGTTTTAACGCAGTGATTGCCAAATTAGTAGGGGGTAAGCGTGTAAATTATTCTTCCCGTGGTTCTTATGCGGGCCGATGCGCAGCTGCTGTTGTGTCTTTTAATACAGGATCGATTCATAGTAAAACTCATGAAGTAATATTTAAATCTAGTCCTAATCCTTTGATCGCGAAAGTGGAAAATTGTAATCGTAGAATCCGTTTAATTGCTAAACCTAAATTAAGATTGAAAAAGAGCCACAGCGCTGTATCGAAAGATGCTCACTATGGACCAAACTGCGAAAAACCTGATCTGAGTCCAGAATTATATGAGAAAGCCAAGTCATCTTTTTTAGCCGATTTAAAGTTGTCTTGTGCTGAAAGAGAGGAGCTTGAAAGGTCGACCCATTTGCAAAGAAGTAGTTCTGAGTGGATGAGTACAAGGAGAAAATTGCTAACCTCATCATCGTTCGGGGAAGTTTGTAAAAAACGAGAGAGCACAAGTTGTGCTGTTCTTGTTCGTAAAATCGTTTATGGTAGTAATATCTCCAGTTTGCCTGCTGTACGGTACGGTATCGAAAACGAAGAAACCGCAATTAAACAGTTAGAAATTCAAGAGAATATTAGTATACAAGGTTGCGGTTTGTTCGTCGACGATCAATATGAATTTCTTGGTACTACACCAGATGGCATTTATGCAAACGGTTTAATTGAAATTAAGTGCCCACATTCTTTAGCTGGCATGACTCTTGATGAAGCAATGGCCAAACATACCTTTTGGGTTAAGGACAAGGCTTCCAAGGGTTATGTCATAAATAAAAATCATAACTGGTATTTCCAAATTCAGGGACAGGTACATATTACTAAAAGAAACGTTTGCATGCTTGGCATCTGGTTTGGTGCTACTGTACCTATGAAAGTTTATATTATAGAAAAGGACGACAAATTTTGGGAGGAGAAAATGGAAATGAAATTAGTTAGGTTTTATTACGATTGCCTACTTCCAGAATTAGTTGATCCTCGGCAGTCACGAAGCATGCCCATTCGTGACGCGCCCAGTATCATAGAGGCTATGAAAGAGAGGAAAGAAAGAGCTTTACGTGTTTTGAAAGAGAAGAACGCCTAATGATTTTGAAAGATACAGGTAACTTAACTACCCAGCCAGTCGATTCACGTAAACACGCCAGTCCAAAAGTCGTTTTAACTTAGGAACTTAGAAATCGCCTTTTGGTTTTCTGTTTTAAACGCACTTACTTATCTAGTCTTGGATTGTCATAAATCTTCCAATAGCTCAATTACTATACAATTTCTGAGTTACCTGGTGTAAAGAATCATAAAAATTGGTTCAAAAATACAGCGAATTGAGAATTCTCCTTTTTTTTAAGTCGGTTAAAAGGGCTAAATTTGCAAAAAACGAAGTGACGTCACTGCGCTACGGTTTTTATTACTTACGTGAATCGGGCAGCTGGTAACGTTTTCATTCTGATAGGTTTTGTGATAGCCATTGATTTTATCATCAAATTAGCAGAAATCAGAACTTGATCCGTAATCGAATGAAAAAACATTAGAATTTTGAACTCATATTTCGTTATTGTTTAATTACATACTTTTAATTAGTATATTAATAATTTACAAACTTCTGTTAAAATTAGTAAATAAATGAATTATTTACTAATATTTGTACAACCCTAGCACGCTTTTGAGATAGCGAGTAATGGCGACTCATATTTGTTATTGTGTAGTAAATAAATCATTTTTATACTTGTGTTTCATTTATTGACATTTTTTTTAAAACCCTAGGATTTTTTTTAGATATCGACGAGGTGATCGTAAACAAAAAGTAAGTATTTGAGTTTACGCAATAGGCACATTTCCTTGCGTAGAGATAAACACACTTCCTACTGAATTTGCAATTATTTTATTGAATGAATATTTTACGAATTAGAATAAATTTTGGTAGTGAAATTACAAATAAATACATAGTTGGAATTTTAGGTAAGTAGAATACAAAAATGTCAGTCCGGACCTGCTCTTGATTGTATATTATATTATAAACTAGTAACCCGCCCTCGCTATCTTCGCTATCTTCGGCAATATTCACTTAAATTACATACTATAAAAAGCATATTGATCTATAATAAATGCACAATTTATTTAAGGTACTTAATTGGATAAGGATTAATGCTGTATTGTATAAAATCACTTAGTAAATAATCATTTTTTAGTAGAGGATAAAAAATGGTTATGGTGGGTTATCCCTAAGAGATAGACATATGCTATCGTGGACTTTTTTGTTGAACTTTTTAAGATGGATAATACTGTAGTACATTATTTTGGTCTATCTCGTAGGGTTCAGCCAACGTTTGCAATATAAGCGCAAAAAAACGTGCTTATTTACGACAACACATTAGAAACCTCTAAATTAATCAGCGTTTCTCTACTATATTATGCATGTATTATACATATAAACCTTCCTTAAGAATCATTCTATTTATTAAAAAAAACTGCATCAAAATCCGTTTCGTAGTTTTAAAGACTAAGCATACATAGGGACAGACAGACGGCGGATAGCGACTTTGTTTTATACTATGTAATGTAATGATAGAAAAACATAAAAATTGTGTCTCAACTACTCTTATTAATCTATTAAAAAGAATCAACAGCTAGTTTCCAAAAATTCAACGTTATTGTTATGCTGTAAATATTCAAGTTCAATAACAATTTCTCAACGTGGAACGTTTGTTGCAAAACATTTTGAAAATCACGCTCTCTAGGTCATTCATCCGCCCCGTCGGATGTTACATTAAACTTTGGCGCTGCGGTCGCTCGAAATCGAGATCTCAGGCCAACAATCTACACCCTTAAGTTAAGCCAAAAGATTTGTAATACACATTTTTAGTAGGTATTACTGAAAAAAAAGCTTATGTAATATTCCAGATGTTCTACTTACTGTAATTAGATTGAAAATCTTTCTAGTAATTCGACATTAAATATGATTAATATTATAATGTACTTATCCAAAAGGTTATTTTTATATACCTACTAGCAGACCCGGCCACGCGTTGCTGTGACTAAGGTAGCCTCAGTAACACGTGGTGGTTATGCCAATAAATTGTAGCTTATATGAAACGAAAATAATTTGAAATAAATTAAAATTGCGACTATAAATTGAGATGGAAGCTATCCTATCTTTTAAGTTGGATCCAACTACACATGCTGTACAAATTTGATTAAAATCGGTTAAGTACTTTAGGAGTCCATCGCGGACAAACAACGTAACGCGTAATTTATATATATTAAGATAAGATAAGATAAGCTGTCAATATAAATATGTTTGCTTTATTTACTTTTGACAAAAATATGTACCTACTAGAATTTTGATAGGAATATTACACAGCGTCATGGTTATGGTACCAATGCACTGTGCACCGTGTTCAGCACCTAGTGTTGTGGGTTCGATGTCAATGCAGAAAAATACTTTGTTTTATTCATAAATTATTGTTCTGAATCTGGGTGTCTTAGTGCAGGATGTTTGCTTAAAAAAAAGGCACTTTTTTTTATAGTAATGGAAATATGTCTCAGTCCATTGTAGTTATAGTTTAAAAAAAAAATTAAGCAAAACGTTTATTTCAGATAGCTCACTATTCTTCTGAACACCCGATGGTAGAGGTGGTTTCAATAAATGCAACCATGCAATTACTATTCATAATGTCGCTGTTATTTAAAACTAAACACCTCAAAAAGTGCACCTGGAGTGCAGGGAGCAATATTTCGGTTTTAATAACACTTTTCACAATTAAAAAAATCAAAAAACCCGACTGCGTAAAAAGTCACCAAAACTACCTACCTACATAATAAAAAAACTGAAAAGAAAAAAACAAGCACTTAGATGTCCGGTGGTCTAGAATTCCATAATATATTATTGAATAAATACTATTGCAGAAAATGAAATATATTTTAGTAATAGAACATGACAACTGAACAGTCGGGATCCATTGAAAAATTAGATTTGCTGTCGAATAAAGGATCCCGACTGTTCAGTTGTCATGTTCTATTATTAAAATATATTTCATTATCTGCAATAGTATTTTTTTTTTTTTTTTTTTTTTTTATTTAATTACCAAACAAAACACATAAAAGAATTTGAATATACTTAGTGTCACTTAAACCTCTCGGATTTGTATGTGACACTTTACAATCCATTCCCGGTAACAAATATGATACATATTACATTATATTATAACACATATATGAACACGCATAAACCTATATACATACACACACACACACACACACACACACATACACACACACACACACACACACACACACACACATATATACACATATACACACATATATGCGCGTGCAATGCGTACATACACACACACATACACATGCATGTATGTGCGTGTGCATGCACACATACACACATACATATACATATACACACATATACACATATATATATATATACATATATATATACACACACACATACATGCCACATTTTCTGCTACATTAAACAATCATGAGTATTTGTGTAATAAAAAGAAAGTTATAATTAAAAACTAAGCAATACACATCAAGTATCTGCCCCACTATAAGGTCGATAAGAAATGTTCTTTTAAAACATATCTAATATTGTTTATAGTAATTTTATTGCGAACGGAGGTAGGTAGAGAATTTATCAATCTTGGTATTAGGTATGCGCTCGTCCGTTCGCCGTAATAATTACTGGCTGTAGTAGTAACTAACATCTGTTGTGCTACTCGTCGCGTATATATAGCATGATTTAATTTTTGTTGTACTTCGATATTAAAAAATTGTTCTTTCAAGAGGCTATACTTGACTTTTTCATGTACTGGTAGTGTTTTGCAAAATTTAAATAGTATATTGTCGTCTGTGCTTTTAGATCGGACTCTGTATGGAACTATTATGTTTAATAACCTGCGTTGGATTTTATAAATTTTATCTAAGTATGTTTTAAAAGTACGTCCGTAACTCGACAATCCATATGATACGATCGAGTCAAAGAGCGCGTTATACAACAATAATTTTGTTGAAAAAGAAATACGGTTTTTTATTATATAAAATTTAGCTACTATCGCCTGTAATTTGTCACAAATTTGATCAATATGAGGACCCCAGCTGAATTTTTCATCTATGTGTAATCCTAAGTATGTGTGAGTTGCAACTTGGTCTATCGTTGGGCAGTTGGATTCACAGACAGTCGACATATTGTGAAGACAGGTGTGCGTATGGGCTACTATTATAGGTTCATAGTCACACTTCAGATAGGGTGATTTTATGTGTAGTAATTTAGTTTTTTTAATATTTAATACTAAGCCAGCATCATGACACCATAGACAAAAATTATTAAAATCTTTTTGTAATAAATGTACGATGTTCTGTAAATCTTTTCCTGTAATGAGTATACAGGTGTCATCTGCAAATTGATAGGAATTACAATTTTCAAAAATATTGGGCATATCGTTTACATAAGCCAAGAAATGTAGGGGCCCACACACAGATCCCTGAGCCGTACCATGGCTAACAGTAAATGTGTCACTTAAGCTGTCGGCAATTCGAACCTGATATTTTCTGTTTTTTAGGTAATCAGAACACCAATTGTGCACAGAGCCTCGAACGCCTGAATCATCTAATTTATTTAAAAGTTTATTATGGTCTAAGGTGTCGAAAGCACGTGAGAAATCAATAAATAAAGCAAGTGCATGACTTTTAGCATTAAGAGCCGAGTTAATGGTATCTGTAAAATTGGAGAGAAGTAGGGTAGTGCTTTTATTTTGCTGAAATCCGTATTGAGTGTAGTTAATAATTGAGTATTTTTTATAAAAGTTATGAATTTGATTACATATAAATCTTTCAACTATTTTATCTATTGATGACAACAGCGTAATTGGGCGGTAATTGCTTTCATCGTCTGTTTTACCTTTCTTAAAAATTGGTCTTATGCATCCTAATTTGAGATCATTTGGATACTGCCCTGTGCTAATGCTGATATTTATTAAATGAGCAAAAGCAGATGAAATATTTGAACTAATGGCTTGAATATCTTTAACGGCAATGTTGTCCACGCCTGGAGCCTTGTTACTATTTAGGGATTGTATCAGTTTATGAATCTTATCTGATGTTGCTTTTTGGAACCTCATTGTGACATTAGCAGGTTTACTCTTGTTACTAGTAAGGAGGGGTAGATTACAGTTAGGTAAAATTGACTGCACAGCAGAGTTAAAACCACTGGCAAATTTGTTAGAAAGTTGATAAGTCGTCAAGTTTTTACTATCAAAAGCATCAAGAATGAAGTCATCAATGGATTTATTTAGTTTACCACATATCTTATTTATTATTATCCAAAGCTTTTTTGGATTGCTATAATTTAATTTTATTTGATTTTTATGATACTCATTTCTATAATATTCGATCGTTTTGTGAACCTTATTGCGTAATTTATTGTATTTTAAATTCAGTATTTTATTATTTGTATCTTTTCTCCATTTATTAAAACTTTCGTCTCTTAATTTACACAATTTAGCAACATTTTCGTTTAACCACGGCAAGGGTTTTCTTAGAGATTTTTTTATAGACTTTGTTTGTTTTGATTTGCTTAAGGCGTTACTAAACGCTACCTTGATATAATTATAAATGGAGTCCGCAGTAGTCAGGTTTAGTGTTTCGTTCCAGTTTACATTATTTAATTCGTTGTACAAGCATCTTTTATTATAATAAGTCTGTGTATTTGAAACCGCCTGTATATTACGTCGATCGGACGACGAACGAGTCAAGCAAACAATAATAGCTCGGTGATCCGCCAGAACAGTATCGACAGCGGCCGTGTACGGTGCTAACGTGTGGGATCGTGTAAATATATGGTCAATACATGATTTCGTGATTTGGTCACAACGTTTATCTATTCTAGTAAAGTCCGAAATACCACACGTTAACCCGCACCCGGACAGCATGTCTATGTACATTGCCCTAGTGGCTGTATGGGATCTAAGATCGATGTTCATGTCTCCTAGAACAACAACATTAGTGTTCGACAAAAAGCAGTTTAATGTTTGCTTCAATTCTCTGATGAACATTGTTTTGCTTGACGATGGGGGTCTGTAGATTGCACACACAGCTATAGTGTCACTTTGTGAAGTTTTTATTAAACCACCTAGGTATTCGAACGTATGAGTGTTTTTAATTTTTGGAGTGAATTTAAGGTAATTTTTAACGTAAATTACTATACCGCCTCCTTTACGTTGAGTGCGAAGCTGTGTGTACATTCTATAGCCCGCTATTAGGAAAAGGCTCGATACTTCGTCAGTGATTCCTACCTCCGACAAAATAACTAGGTCTATAGGTTGTGATGACGAGTCGATAATTTGAACTAATTTCGAGAAATTTTTGAGCATCGATCTTATGTTGATATGGATACATGATAATTGTATGTTATTGATAGGTATGTATTCAAAGAATGAGTTTATATCTATGCAGTCAAATATCTCTGAGTTATTACATAAATCATTATTATTGAGGGTATTGAATTTTGATAAATAAAGTTATGATACAATTTCAGATAAGCACAACGGGTTGTAAATACTATACATATTGGTATATATTATATTTTGTTGTAACAATTCAATAGAGAATCAATATCGTGCATGGAGCGGACAGTCGCAATATTCTTACTATCATCCGCTAATTTAGCATATAATTTACCTTCCTTGCACCATACGTATTTGAAAGGGCCATTCGGTGACTTCAGACGTTGTTTCGATTGGTATAATAGTGTTTTCATTCGCTGAGTTAAAGCCTCGCGCACGTAGATCTTTCCAGCTGCATTACCTGTAGATATTGGAAGCTTAACGTCACTAACCGTAAACCTTTTCAATTTGGCTGCTGCGATCCATTTATCACGAGCAAGTTTTGAGTTGAGTTCGACGGACATCATGTACGGTAGCAGCACCGTTGTCGATTTCTAGTTTATCGGCTATACAATTAGTTACTTTCATCGCATCCGTATTTGTGATTTTAGGCAGACCAGCTATCTCGATAAAGTTACATAGATTTTTTTGTTCTGATTCTTCTACGCGTTGTTCCATGGCAGCTACACGAAGCTCTAAGTTTTTTTTATCATTTACTAAGTCGGTGTTTTGATTTTCGAGGTGCTTAATTTTTTTATTTTGATTAGTTATAATTTCCTCGATATTTGCTACCTGATCCCCGATGAATTCTAACGATTGCTGGAAGCTCTCCAGTTCCTCTTTTATCACCTTTTTAATCTCGGTGGTCAGGTTTCTCATAAGTTTGCACATATCAAATGGTAATACGTTTAGGGTCTCTTCAGGATCTTCCGGAATGAAAAACGATGAACGTCTATTCATGGTAAGTACACATTCTTCACAACTCCACTCCAGACCACCAGTGCGAAGAACTGCTAACTGCTTAGACGATATTTTAGCACATTCATTTGTAGCATGTACTACTTTTTCGCATCTACTACACTCCAATCCAGGTAACTTTTTTGTAATATTATTGTTACATTTCAAACATTTTTTTAAAACCATTTTAGAGGACAGATTAATATGAGGGTATATAACGTGACTATTCGTTATGACGACCGCGAATGGAATAAAAAATTATTCAATAATATATTATGGAATTCTAGACCACCGGACATCTAAGTGCTTGTTTTTTTCTTTTCAGTTTTTTTATTATGTAGGTACGTAGTTTTGGTGATTTTTTACGCAGTCGGGTTTTTGATTTTTTTAATCATTTTTTTTATTTTATACTTTTTAGTTATAAATACCTAGGTAGATATAGTTATCTTATTTATTAATAATTAGGTAAGTACCTAACTATATATAGTTTTTCGCCTGAAATTAAGTACTAAATCGTTAGAAATTGGAGATGGGCGACCGCGTCAGACTTTAGATACTTTAGGTAGGACTACCTATGGTATATTGGACAATATACCTACTAGATAATTCAGTATATATCCATCCACATCCAGTTATATGAATTTTTCGTCTTTTCATCGTAAATTTCTACTGTCTAAAAAGCCTATATGTGAGAAAGGTTGTTACGAAACTTTAAATCGATATAGATCCTAAACAACTAGTCAAATCGAAAAATGTTGAGAAAATCAAAAATGATTTTTAAATACCTATTTAACGATACCCCACTCGATATAGTTTGTTGACTTGATTTTTTTTAATTTTCACAATATGGCGTCCAGTAGTCACCATATTGAATTTTTAATAACGTCATATCTTTAGTGACACTCGCCGAATTATGAGGAATCGATTGACGTGCGAATCATAAAAATCGGCCCAGGCGTTTGGTATATATAGTGCTTCAAAGGAACATACAAACATACATACATAGACTGTTAAACACAATACCACTCCTTTGCAGTCGGGTAAAAAAGGCAAATAATATTAACAACGAAGACAGATAGTATAGGTATAGTACCTATGAAGTGCTAACAAATGTAGAAACAGAATCTCATTTTGTATCTGTCACTATCAGATAGGCCTTTATAGTTTGTGTTCTGTCTATTCGTGTAGGTATTGTGTTTCTTTACATTCCATCAATTTAAAATTATCATCATCATCATCATTTTCCTACTCTTTTCCCATTTTCTTCGGGTCAATACAATCTATACTCTTCTTTCATTATACATATTGTAAAAGTTATTGGCAATAGTTTTATAACCGGCCGCCTGCCAGACGTCCACCGTCCTTGGGAATGTAATTGCACAATTACTGACCGTTTTGTCAACACCAAACGGCATCAGATGGAGTTGGCCCAGGTCGTTATAAGGCTCTTAGTCATCTTTTACGACATCCACGAGCAAAGTAAGAGTTGGTAGTATTCGTAGTAGCTACCACACAGCTCTATTGCTCATTTTTTGTGTTATATGTATTTGTGTAGATATTGTGTTTTTTTTAAATTCTTAAAATATATTCTGTTAAATAAATATATATATATATAACTATCAGATATATATATGTATATATATATACACTCATTTGCAAAAAAAACGGGCACCTAAGCAATGAACCATTTCAAATGTTAATATTTCTTTGTTTGATAATTATAGGTAGTTTTATCCACACAATTTGGTAAATTAATAAGAAAATAATCGTTTTCATCAGTATTTCATAAAATTTAGATACAATTTATGGGAAATAATGCTAAACCTCGCTAGTAGTGTATATTCGCTAGTAGTGCATATGCTCATGAAGTAAAAATAAAAAAGTTTTTTTGTTTGTTTTTCTTTAATAAAGTAAAAGCAGATAAATGTTTAGTATCGAGTGTGACCCCCTCTAGCTAAAATCACAGCTTGAATTCGTCTGGGCATGCTAGCGAGTATATCCCGGATACATGCTTGCGGAATACGTTCCCACTCCGCAGTAATCACATTCTTCAGCTCTCTGATGGTCTGCGGAGCCGGGTGTACTGATCTCACACGCCGTTTCAGAACGTCCCAGACATGCTCTATGGGATTGAGGTCGGGACTTCGAGCTGGCCAATCCAAACGACGAATGCCGACCTCTTGCACATACGCATTAACATCGCGGGATCGGTGGGCGCGAGCATTGTCGTCCATAAAAATCGAGTCTTCACCTAGAGCGGCCAATGCGGGTTGTGCATGAGAAATTAGAACTTCCGTTATGTATCGATGCCCAGTCAGTGAGCCGTTTTCAATGAAGACTAACTCTGTACGATCCATTGAATTTATTGCTGCCCAAAACATAACAGAGCCCCCACCATAAGGTGTGATTTCTTCGAAACATGCCTCTGCAAAGCGTTCTCCTTGTCTTCTTAGCACTCGCCGACGTCGATCTTCACCGAACAGAGATATCCTGGCTTCATCAGAGAACAAAACCCTATTCCAATCGTCTTGAGTCCATGATTCACAATTTCTAGCGAACCTAAGCCTGTGAACTCTGTGCTCACGGAGTAATTTGGGGCCGCGGGCCGGGCGGTGACTGCGTATATTGGCAGCGAGAAGCCTCCTCCTGACCGTCCATAGACTAATATGCACATTTCTTACTTCTTGGAGGTTGTTCTTAAGATCCACATACGAAGATTTGCGATTTCTCAATGCGCGACTCACAAGAAAACGATCATCCCGTGGTTGGGTACATGGTTTTCTTCCAGAACCAGGCCTTCTCTCGACGGAACCAGTCTCCTGATATCGCTGCCAGGTCCTTTGGACTGTCGAGCGACTAACATTTAGCCTCCTAGCCACGAAACATTGGCTGCAACCCTCTTCAAGCAGCGCGATAATTTTGGTAGCTTTTACCACTTTATCTACCATTTTTGATACAGCCAAACAGCATTAAATAAAGCTTTGACAGTCAAGGATATGAAATTAATCGATAAAAATTGAATAAAAGTTATGAAAGTCGATGTTAACTTCTGGAACTTCGCGCCAAAAATGTAGGATAAAAAGGGGTTTTCTGTAAAAATGAACATCAAATGAAAAATTGAATTTAGAACGTACTTTTTTAAATACCACAGCATTTTTAAAACCGGCCAGTAACGTGTACAAATGATTGAAACCTTTTTGGTATTGTATCTTTTTAAATATGAATGAAAATCAAAACCGCCCGTTTTTTTTGCAAATGAGTGTATATGTACACAATAAATACAACATAGAACCCAAAACAATGATTGTTAAAATTTTTGTCTGTTTATTTATTTGCCTGTTTAACTGTTTGTCTGTGCGTTTGTGAACGCTAATCTCCGAAACGGCTTATCCGATTTAGACGCAGTTTTCACTAATATATTGTGGTAAGCTTCACTTAACATTTAGGCTTTACTTCGTATCATCATCATCATCATCCTGCTCTTATCCCAATTATTTGGGGTCGACGCAATATGTCATCCTTTTCCATACGATCCTATCAGACGTCATCTCTGCTATTACTCCTAGACTATCCATGTCATGCCTCACGCAGTCCATCCATCTTTTCTTTGGTCTTCCTTTACCCCTTAAGCCTTCAACATTCATACCTAAAACTTTTCTCACAACATTACTTTCATCCCGCCTCTGCACATGTCCATACCATGTCAGCCGTTCACTCCTTAACTTTTCCGTCACTGGCGCAACTTTCAAACTTCCTTTAATGTATTCATTACTTACTTTATCCATTCTTGTCACACCACACATCCATCTCAACATTCGCATCTCCGCTACATGCAGTCGTCTCCGTTCCGTCGCTTTTGTCGTCCAACATGCTGATCCATACAGTACAGCAGGTCTTATTAGGGTTTTGTATATTTTGCCCTTTAATTTGACGGGTACTCTGGGGTCGCATGTTGTACCCGTGACCTGCCGCCACTTCATCCATCCCGCATCAATTCTGTGCTTCACCGCACGATCCAGGCCGCCATCGCTCTGAATAAGAGAACCTAGGTAACGGAAATCCGAGCATACTGGTATAGGTACTCCATCTAAGGACATGGGTGTAGAATTGGAGAGACCGCCGAAATCGCAGAACATGTATTCTGTTTTAGGTCTGCTGATTTTTAAGCCAACATTCTCCAATTTACAGCGCCACTTTTCCAGCATGCTCTGTACCTCAAGGCCCTCCTCCCCGACGAGAACAATGTCATCAGCGAATAGCATGCACCAAGGTGCCTCTTCCTGTATCTCCGATGTTAATGCACCCATTATCAACAGGAAGAGGTAAGGACTTAAAGCCGACCCTTGGTGCAGACCCACTTCCACACTGAACTCGTCGGAATCTCCAGCCGCTGATTTTACGTACGACCTAGATTGTCGGTACATGATTTTCTTTTCTTTTCTTTTTTGATTTTCTTTCAAAATCTTTTGCACATTTTCATTCCACCACCATGTATCCCTATCAATTATGCCTTTGCCTTTCGTTTCTCCTAGTATTATTTTAGCCGTACTCTTAATAATACCAGCTATTTCGTTCCAACAATCATTCACAGATTTATCCTTCATATCATTCATTTCAATCACTTTACCTATCATATTTTGTTGAAATCGACTTCCATACTCTTTTCTTTCAAGCATACTCCATCTTATCTTAGGAGGGGGTCGGTTTTTGCACTTAATGCAGCGTATCCTTACTTTGGTATCTAGTATCAGAAGCCTGTGTTGTGATGCTAGAGCCTCACCTGGCAGCACCTTACAATCCCTTGCGGAACCCAACTTCCTTTTTTTGACTACGAAGTAGTCAATTTGCGTAGAGTGGTGACTACTTTTGTAGGTAATAAGGTGCTCCTCGCTTTTCTGGAACAACATGTTAACGATGGCCAGGTGGAACGATGAGGCTGCTTGAAGCAGTGTCTCACGACCATCATTCCGCTTTCCATACCCCCACCCTCCATGCACTCTTTCATAACTATCATTTGCTGCTCCAACGTGTCCATTAAAATCACCTCCTATACATATCTCCTCACTTTCTGGAATGCCAATCATAACTTCATCAAAATCCTGCCAAAACCTTTCTTTCACTTCATCCTTACATCCGGCTTGGGGTGCACACGCGCTAATGATATTCATAATCACACTTTCCCAAACAATTTTCACCACTATTAACCTATCATTCATCCTTGTCACGTTCGTCACACATTCTTTCAAATGTCTATCTAATACTATTCCTACACCATTCCTTTTGCCATCACTACCACTATAATAAAACTTATATCCTTCACCTATTTCTCTAGCTCTAGTACCCTTCCATTTCGTTTCTTGCAGGAATGCAACATTTATTCTTCTCCTTTTCAACACATCTGCTAACTCCCTTCCCCTTCCAGTCATCGTACCGACATTCCAACTTGCATACCTCATTCTTACCTCTTTCACACTAAGGGCTCGCTTCTTACGTCGCACCCGCCCGTGATGTAACAACCCTTGTCCATTTTCCACAGAGACCGGATGCTGCCCCTGCGCGTCGCCTGCGGGGTACGCCCTAGCCCTGTTCTCATTCATTTCATTCTTTGACAAATTGAAATAGTTTCGGCACGAGTTTTACGACCGGCCGCCTGCCTGACGTCAACCCTCCTTGGGAATGCAATTGTTGACCAAACGGCACCAGATGGAGTTGGTCCAGGTCATTGTAGGGCTCTTAGTCGTCTTTTACGACACCCACGAGCAAAGAATGGGTTGGTAGTATTCTCAGCCGCTACCACACAGGAAGGCTTTACTTCATATCAATTGGTTTATAAATAAAAAAGATATGTCAATTTAAAAAATGCTCGGCGAAAACAATCTTTATCGATTCTTTTCAAATTACGTACAAATTATCTTCAGTAAAAATAAATAAACACGTGTTTAACCATTTGTTAATTTTCAGCCTCTGGGGGTGTAAATTAGGCCTGCGAAGCGGATTGGACGACTCATTAAGTCATTAGCGCCAAGCCGATATTATTGAAGCTGGCAACTTGAAATTTTGACAGTAGTTTCTTTCTATGACGTAGAGATTTACTGCGAAATGATTTTACGAAATTACACCCCTAAGGGGGTGGAACAGAGTGGCAAAGTTTGTATGGGGAGAAAAATATCTTTATTGATTCGTTTCAAATTACGAGTCGAATCAAATATTCTATGGTAAATCCGACATTTGTCAATTTTCACCCTCTGGTTGTGTAAATTAGGCCTGAGAAACGGGTTGAACGACTCATTACCGCCAAACCAAAACTATTAAAGCTAGAAACATTCAATTTTGACGCACGTTTCTTTTTATGACATAAAGATTCAATATGAATGGATTTTGTGAATTCCGCCCCTAAGGGTGTGTAACAAAGTGGCAAAGTGTGTGTGGGGAGAAAATTTCTTTATCGATTCTTTTCAAATTACGTACCAATATTTTTCGGCAAAATAAATAAACAAGTGTTTCTCTCTCTCTCCATCACCCCGCACCAGTGTCGTCGTGGCGATCAGTGCCGGCGTGAGAGCTCACACGATACGCATAGTAGATGGCAATAGGTTCTTGCCTAAGGGTTTATGATACAGGTTAAGTTTAGCTTCAAAAATGTTCACTCTATAACTCAAATAATAAATCTAACGAGGTCGCAACAATTATATTTTTAACCCATGGTCATACCGTAAATAGTAGATATATTAAAGGCAATATAATTTGTAGAATGAATAGATTTTTGATCAGCCTTTTCTTTAGTGACCGGCTATGGTATATAGACACACCGCACCCAATCCGTCCGAGGTGACGCGTGACCCCATAGCGCGCCGTACACGTACATCTACGTTTTGCGGGCGGGCCACCGCAACCGGGTATCATCTCGAGTCGAAGTCCTCATGCAGTGAACCTCAATACAGGTACTCACGCTTGCGCCGCTCAAAGCACCGACAAGAAAGAGCGTGTCAACATAGAGTATTTTCTCTCGGACCCACCCTAGTGCCTAATTCCGTTAGACAACTAACTCGCAGAAGGCGGCGACCGCATCCCAGTTTCTGACGCTGTTAATCATCGTCCTAGCGACAAACCTTCAATATCTTGCATTGCTTTTTCTATTTAACTCTGTCAGAGATGACTTTTGCGTGGACGAAGTCGCAGGCGAAAGCTAGTATATATATATATATATATATATATATATATATATATATATATATATATTATTAAATAATAATAAAAATTAACGTACATTTAGTTTTCAACTTATATATATATATATATATATATATAAGTTGAAAACTAAATGTACGTTAATTTTTGTTTAGTAGTATTTTATATAACTACATATCTGCCATGATACTTATATTCTTAGATAATTTGAGATGGATCCGCGGTATGGCGAGAATGGATAAAATAAGGTATAAAAAAGTTTAAAAGTTGCACCAGTGACAGATAAACTAAGGAGTCAGAGCAGGATGATGATGATGACTTATATTCTTAGATTCAATTAAGAAATATAAAGTGTGTTGTTATTTAAAATATATATTCTTACATAAACATTGGCAATATACGAAATTTGTATTCGATTTCACACCATAGAAATATTAAACCATACGCATAAAACATATGGTTTAATATGTCTCTTATTGCCGTGATATTATTGTTGTTATAAAAAAAGCCCAGGTTGAGGTGGATACGTGACAATGAATCACTATTTAATAACGCTTGACCGTTGCGATTGAACATGAATAAATAAAACACGCACAAATAATGTGTCAAATTCTGATATACGTAAATATTATGCCAGTCCGCCGCTATATGTTTATTATATGACAATATGCAAATACGGACTCCCTTATTATAGCGGTTATTCTGTTTATGATAACCAACTTTAGTTTGTAACGACGACGTAAGAGAGCGAGTACGTATGAAAGAGAGTATTGGTGTAAAGATGCGAAAGGGAATGCTCCGATGGTTCGGACATGTGGAAAGAATGCCGAACGAACGTCTGGTTAAGAAGATATACAATGCGAAAGTGGAAGGATGTAGGTACCGAGGGAGACCGATAATAACCTACCTAGACCAGATTGGTCACGTATTGAAGGAAGGTGGAGTCAAGAGTCTCCGTAACCGGCGAGCAAGTATGAAAAAAATTATGAATGTTGAGGAAGCGAGTGAAGTATGCAAGGATAGGTAGAGTTCTCTGGCACTCTATTCTCTCTGCCTATTACTGATATGGCGTGATGATATTTATGTGTAACTTTAGTCTGCAATTGCTACAACCACTACATCATTAGGCTCAAAACTATGTGTTTGCACTATTGGGATACCGAACAGCTCACACGATGCTAACACAAATATGCACATCGTTAACTAAACATCTGCTTTAGATGCGTAATGTTTTCATTTGTAATGAACACTTATAAGTACACGTAAAATAATATATCAATAGAATTTTCACTTCTACATACGAAGAATATAATATATTGTGTAAATATTGTAAGGTAGATCGTACAGTGCCGGGCGGGCCACCGATGACAAATATCGGGTACCGGTGGCCCGCTCGCACGGTGAAGAGAGGTGTTTACAGGGTGGGTATATGAGGTTGCGTGCCGCCTCTTCCATCGCCCCGGACCGATTTGGCGAGGCGCGACCACGTCCATAGTCCACCGCAAAAAAAAAAAGTTATCTCGTACAGTCCTTGGGTGTCAATGGGGGATGGTAGCCAAAAGGGTAACCCGCCGGCCTGACCAATATGGATGTCAAAGAAGCGTTACCAATGGCCACGCGCCGCCGTTCCGTCGCCTCGGAGGGAACGGACGTCGTGTGTCCAGACCATAACCTGCCAAAAAAAAGTAGATGACATAAAGACGACAAAATAATATGAGCTGCAAATTGTCCCTTGTCTAAGTGATAGGACGGTTGCAACGGATTTCTAACAGCTGTGTATTCGGGTCCCAAGTGTGGCATTCGTTTTCCGTTCGTAAAAAGTTTTTATTTCTGCTTAGGAAGTTCACCTCTTTTGTCTTCAACAATAAATTAAGAAATTCATTTTTTATATTATCTAGAGAACCTGTTTGGGCAATTATATAAATTTTATGTGCTTTTAACTTATTAATACATTATTGGACAGCTGCTGATCGAAACGCATCCATTGAAATACCCAGTAATAAAATCACAACGGGTTGATTAATTTTTTTTTATTATATTGTATTTATAAAAAACTATATGAAGGGGCCTTCATCATGATATTTTTTTTAAATATAATGGAAATGATTATGGCTGGAGCATATACCACAAACTTTACTCGAGCAGTAGTTAATTTCTAGAGAGGCCTTCACTAGCCTGTGCTGTATTGGAGAGTGGAGAGAGTCCTACTGCACTCAGTTACTGCACTCAGTTACTGCACTAATAAAACGTTTCTGTGTGTTCCAAACCAAAATAGGAAGAAGCAAGTCGCAGTCGAAATATTAGAAACTTGGATTTGTGAAGTAAAATACTCTATATTTTTATTCATTATCTTCATCATCATTTCAACCTATCGCCGTCTACTGCTGGACGTAGGCCTTCCTTATGTTGCGACACAGAGTGATGTCGTGTACTAATTGCATTCACCAACACCCAGCAACCTTCACCAGGTCGTCTGTTCACCTAGTGGGAGGGTCTTACACTGTGTCGTCCGGTACGTGGTCGCCACTCGAGAACCTTTCTTCTCCTGTGGTTGTCGGTTCGTCGAGCGATGTCGCAGCCTGCCCATTGCCACTTCAGTATGCTAATTCTTCGTACTACGTCGGTTACACCCGGCCTTCTGCGGATTACCGTATTTCGGATTTTATCTCGCAGAGAAATCGTGAGCATGGCTACGCTCCATATTATGCTGAGTGACTTTGAGCTTGATTATCAGGCCTTCAATTAGGGAGCACGTTTCCGAGCCGTATGTGATCACTGGTAACACACACTGGTCGTAGACCTCTGTTTTCAGACAATGAGGTATGTTGGACGAAAAGATCCTCTCAAGTTGCCCGAACGTTCCCCAACCAAGTTAGATTCTTCTTCTCGAAATTGTTATCTACCTAACTGGACTGTTTGTCCAAGGTAAATATAATGATCGACAATTTCGAGAATCGAATTGCCAACTAGGACCAGTACAGGAATGACATGGGAATTTGACATGATCATGATGTCTTGTCCATGTTCATTCGTAAACCTACTTAGGATACTAACTAGCATGGTGCTAAGGTCCTCCATGGATTCTGCCATAACGATGATATCGTCTGCAAATCGAAGGTGAGTGATGTATTCGCCGTTTATGTTGATGCCGAACCTGGTTCAGTTTAAGAGCTTGAAGGCATATTTCAGTGCAGGGTTGAACACTTTCGTAGAGATGACGTCTCTCTGTCTCACGCCTTTCTGCAACTGGATCGGTTTCATACCTCTTTATTATTGATTTTATATAATGCAATTATTTATATAATAGACTTTATAGAATGACTTAAGAAAATTTGAAAGTGGCAATTTTGCTACATGACCTTTTATTTCGTATATTATACCTTCCCTTACCTTACCTTAATATGATAATTCAGAATATTTTGCTGCATGGTAGCAGTTACAAATACTACTAACTCTTACTTTGGTTAAGGATGTCGTAAAAGACGACTTACTTTATATCGACTTGGGTCAACTTCAGTAATTGGAACAAGAGGAGGAGAATATGATGGTGATGATATACAACTTCCTGGATTATATTAATAGAAACATAAGACACATTTTAACCGAATAATGTATTCCCTTTGAATAATAGTTAAATTTAATCTTATTTTAACAATATTTTATTCCAGAATTATTAATTTTGATTTTAGGAGTTTTTTTATAATTTCAGTTCCATTTTTCTAATTGGACTTGACTTCGATTTAAATAGCACAATGGTTGTATTGTAGTGATTGTAGGGTAAAATTTCATCTTAGGAATATTACTTTCGATCGCCCAGCTCGAGGCACACACAGTCCGCAAGGCTCTGACACGTAAATATCCACGATTCTACCCCTGTCGTAGATAGTCCATTGAAATGTTACATTTTTTAGGCCTTACCTTGCGTTTTTTAGAGGACGCAAATTTATTTTTTTGATGTGTAGGGGGGTCAGTGTAAGGCTAAAAACAAGTTTGTGGGGTCGCCACCCTTGTCCCACGGCCGCTATCTTGAAAATAGGGGTTGAAATGGTTTTTACGATATATCTCTTAAAACTATTTATTTGACAAAAAAAATTGTTAACATTTTTTGTTGAAAATTAAATTATCTACAACTTTGGTTCAGTAACTTTTTGTAGTGAAACTATAAATAAAAAAGTTATAAGTGAAAATGTTCAGAAATTCGAGAAAAATTTATATTTTTCGTTATAACTTTTTTTTAAATTATTTTACGAAAAAATGATATCAGACCATTTTTTACCCGACTGCAAAGGAGTGGTATTGTGTTTAACAGTCTATGTATGTATGTTTGTATGTTCCTTTGAAGCACTATATATACCAAACGACTGGGCCGATTTTTATGATTCGCACGTCAATCGATTCCTCTTAATCCGGCGAGTGTCACTAAAGATATGACGTTATGGAAAATTCAATATGGCGACTACTGGACGCCATATTGTGAAAATAAAAAAAATTAAAGTCAACAAACTATATCGAGTGGGGTATCGTTAAATAGGTATTTAAAAATCATTATTAGTTTTCTTTCAACATTTTTCGATTTGACTGACCGTTTAGGATCTATATCGATTTAAAGTTTCGTAACAACCTTTCTCACATATAGGTTTTTTAGACAGTAGAAATTTACGATGAAAAGACGAAAAAATCATATAACTGGATGTGGATGGACACATATTGAAGTATCTAGTAGGTATATTGTCCAATATACTATAGGCAGTCCTACCTAAAGTATCTAATGTCTGACGCAGTCGCCCATCTCCAATTTCTAACGATATTGTACTTTACTTCAGTCGAAAAACTATATATAGTTAGGTACTTACCTACTTATTAATAAATAAGATAACTATAGCTACCTAGGTATCAGTCGGGATCCATTGTAAAATTAGATTTGCTGTCAAATAAAGGATCCCGACTGTTCAGTTGTCATGTTCTATTATTAAAATATATTTCATTTTCTGCAATAGTATTTATTCAATAATATATTATGGAATTCTAGACCACCGGACATCTAAGTACTTGCTTTTTTCTTTTCAGTTTTTTTTATTATGTACGTAGTTTTGGTGACTTTTTACGCAGTCGGGTTTTTTGATTTTTTTGGGTTTTTCATTTGTTGATAAGAGAGTGAACGACGCAGGTAGGCTCATAGCGGATGTATGCATGGAGAGAAACCTTATTGTGTCAAACACATTTTTCCAACATAAGGACATCCATATGTATACATGGAGAAGGAATGAACAGAAAAGTATAATGGATTTAATTTTGGTAGACAGTCGCCTCCGAAGCAAAATATTGGACGCAAGAGCCTACAGAGACCCCACAGTCGACACGGACCACTATCTCGTTATTGCGAGATTTAGTGGTCTGTTTAGAAAGTGGAGGCACTGGCGAGAGCGTGTCCACTTCGGAGGGCTTGAAAGAATAAAGGTTGAAAGGTTGCAAGAAGAGTGTGTAAGAGAAAAGTATGCAGAGGGTGTCCGAGAACGGCTGACGATGGCAAGCCAGCCGCAATCGGACATTGAAGAATGCTGGAGAGTATTGAAAGAGAGTATGGTAGACACAGCAAAAGAAGTATGTGGAAGTTCAAAGAAGCATAGAAACACAAATGGTGATGCATGGTGGGATGCGGAAGTGGCAGCTTCCGTAGAGCAAAAGAAGAAAGCGTGGCTGGACTATGTCTCTTCTTTGAATCTGAATGACAGTATGACTGAACAGAAGAAAGAAATATATCGGCAATGTAAGAATGACACCAAGGCCTTAGTGAAAGAGAAACGGGATAGAGCAAGTATGAGTGCAGAAGATAGGCTGACTAAAAACTTCGAGGGTAACACCCAACTCTTTTGGAGGGAGGTGAAGAAGTCTCGGGGTGGTTGGTCAGCCTTCAGAATGAATAAAATAAGGTCTAAAGGTGGAGACATTCTTACACAAACACAAGACGTGTTAAGCCGATGGAGTGAATATTTTGGCGATATGTATGCGGATGCTGCGGTTGGCGCCGATGTCGCATGTGGTCTAGTAGATCAACATTCGGCGACGGCGTCCGCCGATGGCATCAGTATGGATGAAGTTGAATGGGCGATAAGAAGTTTAAAAAATGGTAAGGCAGCGGGCATTGATATGGTGTCTGCCGAGATGATCAAGCTTGGTGGCTCCTGTGTCCGGGAGGCGTTCCTGTTGCTTCTCAATTTATGTTGGAGCTCGGGAATGGTTCCCGGGGACTGGAATAGCGCAGTCATCGTGCCTTTGTTTAAAAACAAGGGTTCACCTTATGACTGCGCAAATTACAGAGCCATAAGCTTGACCAGTTTGGCAGCAAATTATTGAAAGGAGAATGAGGATGGTGTCCGATGGTTTACTGTGTGAGACACAAGGAGGTTTCAGGAGTGGAAGGGGATGCATGGATCAAGTGTTTTCTCTGCGCAATATTATGGAGAAGCATCTGGCCCTAGGTCAGAGGGTTTTCTGCAGTTTTGTGGATCTGGAGAGAGCATTTGACACGGTTGTACGAAAGGAACTTTGGTACATTTTACCGGAGTATGGTATTAACGGTAAACTGCTGCAGGCTGTGCATTCTAGTTACATGGGCTGTAGAGCCTGTGTGCGGCTGGATGATGGAATGTCGCCTTGGTTTGACGTCAATATTGGAGTTAAGCAGGGCTGCGTTCTATCAGCCAGGCTGTTTATCATATATCTGGATAAATGTCTCCAAAGTTTGAACGATATTAATGTGGGAGTCCAGATGGGTGACTCAGTGGTCTCTGCTCTGCTTTATGCAGATGATGCAGTCCTGCTGGCACAGTCAGCGACTGACCTGCAGACCCTAGTCGACACAATGACAGAAGATTGTAAGAAAAGGGGTCTACGCGTGAATGTGAGCAAAACCAAAATAATGGTCTTTGAAAGAGATGAAGCCAGAACAGATGTAAGAGTAACAATAGGTAATGATGTACTAGAGCAAGTGGATGAATTTGTATATCTTGGATGTGGATTTAGCCGAGATGGAAGGTACACCACTGATATAGAGCGAAGAGTGAATGCGGGAAATAGAGTGAACGGAGCGTTGGGGCAACTTCTCGGCAGCCACCACCTCAGCCAGAAGGCACGTGTAGCAATACATAACGCAGTGCTTGTCCCAACATTACTATATGGAAGCGAGAGTTGGGTATGCAGAAAAGAGTATGAAAGTAAAATTAATGCGGTCGAAATGCGATATCTTCGGAAAATCTGTGGAGTTAGGCTGACCGACCGCATTCGTAACGACGACGTAAGAGAGCGAGTAGGTATGAAAGAGAGTATTGGTGTAAAGATGCGAAAGGGAATGCTGCGATGGTTCGGACATGTGGAAAGAATGCCGAACGAACGTCTGGTTAAGAAGATATACAATGCGAAAGTGGAAGGATGTAGGTACCGAGGGAGACCGAGACTAACCTACCTAGACCAGATCGGTCAGGTACCTACTGAAAGAAGGTGGAGTCAAGAGTCTCCGAAACCGGCGAGCGTGTATGAAGAGAATTATGAATGTTGAGGAAGCGAGTGAAGTATGCAGAGATAGAGTTCTCTGGCACTCTGTTCTCTCTGCCTATCCTGCAAGGGATATGGCGTGATGATATGTATGTATGTGTATGTATGTATTAATAATGTGTCATCAGTTATTGTTTTTTTTTATTTACTTTGTTCTTATAATTTTTTTAATTATAAATTCTGCAATATTATTAAAATTTAATTATTGACTCTTTTTCACTCCATTTTTTTTTTTTGGTAGGCTATGGCCTGGTCACACGTCTCCCGCACCGTCCGGGGCGACGGAAGGGGAGCGCGTGGCCCCATAACCCACCTTATTCCCTCCCCATCGCCATTGGGCCGGCCACTGGTACCGCTTCCTTGCCTTCCGTGGCCAGCCCGGCGGGTTACCCTTTCGGGTACCATCCCCCGTCGACGCCCCAGCTAACTGCCGGAGCGTCGCCCTCACGCGGTCAGCCTCTCTGCGGGTGAAGGACTATTCCCCGGTCCAGTCACCCGCGGCCTCGGCTAGGGCGGCATTAGGCGCAGATACTCGCGCCTACGCCGCCCCAGGCGCCGGCGGCGGAGCGTCTTTTTCACTCCATAACAGGATTTTACAATTATTGATTTTTAAAATAATTTTAAATCTGATGGCCGTTACCGAGAATGCTGTTCAGGTAGAAAATACCCAAGTGACCATGAGGGAACAAAAGAACAGCTGCCTGCTATAATGATCCTGAAGACTGGGGCTGGAAAAATGTGGAAAATTATTGTTGCCAGTGCAGAACTCTAAACCTCCAGCACCCCCTGAGCTTCTAAAATTGATCTTTTGGAAATGCAAAGGAAACTGTGGAGCGATGTGTGGATGTCGAAAAGCAGGGCTGAAATGTTCTGCAGTGTGCTTCCATTGTTCTGGAGAGACTTACAGCAACGTAATGGAACTCTCAGAATTAATAAATGAAAATTACTTTAATGATGAACCGCCGACATTAACACCCCTTCCTTCTCCAGTTCGCCCACTGATATTTAATTCAGAAAGCAGATCAGATACTGAGCCGCAACCTGGTCCCTCGAAAAGAATGAGGATGGAGTAGTTCTAATTTAGAAAATCACCGTGGATTATGCCTATTGGGGATACCACGTAAAAAAAACGCGCCTCCCGACTCTACCTCGTGGGTGGTGGGGAAAAGAGTCAATAATTAATTTTTAATAATATTGCAAAATTTATAATTAAAAAATTATAATAACAAAGTAAATAAAAAAAAAAACAATAACTGATGACACATTATTAATATACACGTATAATATAGGTATAGTTAAGAATACTGAAAAATAGTTATAATGTAGCTATTGACTTAATGAAAAAATGTTTATAAAAGTTGTGCCTCAAAAAACGATCTACAAAAATCGTCTGATATCATTTTTTCGTAAAATAATAAAAAAAAGTTATACCGAAAAATATAATTTTTTTCTCGAATTTCTGAACATTTTCACTTATAACTTTTTTATTTATAGCTCTACGATAAAAAATGACTGGACCAAAGTTGTAGAGAATTTAATTTTCAACAAAAAATGTTAACAAATTTTTTTTGTCAAACAAATAGTTTAAGAGATATATCGTAAAAACCATTTCAACCCCTATTTTCAAGATGGCGGCCGTGGGACAAGGGTGGTGACCCCACAAACTTGTTTTTAGCTTTACACTGACCCCCCCTACACATCAAAAAAAATAAAATTGCGTCCTCTAAAAAACGCAACCCCAAATGTAACTTTTCAATGGACTAAGAGGACGGAAATTGTATCGCGTTAAAATTATAAACTTGGAACAAACTTTGCCTTCGGGCGTGTGTGGGTGTCAGCGACCAATCGCTTAACTTATCGTCTTGAGAGCCCTCAGCGCTTATTCACAGATAGTGTAAAGTTGTCATAGTTATCTGCGGTTAATAACTAAGTCACACACGGACAAAAAATGAAAGTTATTTATAACGTATGCGAAACGGCAGTCTGTCTGTCGCTTTATCTGCAATTAGTATAAAATAAAAGGAAAATAGCGAGCATTCTCATTCATCTCTGTATAATTATCATCACTCATTTTGACACATACCTTTTTATATATGTATATTTATCATATACTTATAATCCTGTAGATATATTTATAGTCATTTATAGTTCAAGTAACACCCACAAACCTAATTATTTATAGATGAAATCATTACAAATTGAAGTTCTCGATAATGAGGTGCAAAAAAAGAATTGAAGTTGTAAATTTTATTGTAGCAATCGGCAAATTTATTCGAATTCGTCGAGGCCAAGCGAAAATACATTTCGATACGTAATACTAATATGTATTCTGTGTTTAAGATTCTAACAAAGTCTTAATTTATTGCATTACACTTGGTAAACGTTTTAACTTGTCAGGGCTGCCGTTATCTATTAGAGATACGACATTAACATATTTATAAGAGATGTTCCATTAAATAACGCCATTGTTACCGCTTAACATTTATAATGTGTCATCACCCCTTATCTTTTTGTGGCGTTAGTAAAATTCGTCTAAATAATCATTAGGAGAAAAGGCATTCTTTTGTGAAACTTATAACACCAACTTCGATTGTCAACTCTTTCTGTTTTATCTTTTTAACCCCCGACGCAAAAGAGAGGTGTTAAAGGATTTGTCTGTGTGTTTATATATTTGTCTGTAGTATTGTATCCTAAATCCTAAATGAATGGGCCGACCATAATGTTTATTTTATTTGACTAATATACTTGTAATAGTTACAAGTAGATACATAATACAAGACATGTACTCGTATATTCATATTAGGATAAGCGAATGATAGAGTAATAGGTTACCAGATATTCGTAAAATAAAAGCTATAAAACGGACGCGTAACGGCAAGAGATTCGACTCATTTGCTCATTGGCTGTTATGGATATTAGCTAATATGAATATTTGTTTATAATATTTGTAACAATCAAATCTCAAACGACTCTATATTGCATTCGAATGGCACGTGCACTCAGTAATCGATAACTAAAAAATAACTTTTCATTGAATATAGTCAATAAAATATAGCATGATGTCTGTGACAGTTCTCACTAGTCCCGCACGTTTACGATGCAGTCCATATTTTTGTCGATATAATTCCTTATTTTTTAAAGTTATTTGCTACTGCAATTGAAAAACAATGCATGAAAATCTTATTGAACTTCAATCAAATGGATGGATGAATCGATTTTAAATTTAAAACAATTTATGAAAATCTTATTGAATTTAAATTAATGGATTTTATTTAATTTAAACTAAAGCTGTTAATTAATTCTTTTTATTATTTGAAAGGAATATATCTAAGTTCATCATCACTATTATCATCATCGCTGGAGCATTCCTATAGGTTGATGATGAGTTCTTGGTCACAGATTATTTCATGAATAATCATGTTTATTTTATAAAATAAATTATCTTTTTAATATAATCGAAATGGTCTTATTAATATTATAACTGATGTCTGAATACTAAATTAACACAATTTACTTATTTTATAGAGTAACCATGTGGTTTATATAGGTAATGTATTGGTTTTACTTGTTTTATAAATAATTAATAAGAATGTTATCGATTCATGTTTATCGATTGTCCCATCTCTATCTTATTCTCAGTTCAGTATGATCTTGTACTTGCGTAAGCACCATACTTTTATCAAATGGTTACTAAGTATATTAAAACATATGAGATACTAATTTTGGTGTAAATATTCATATTTTTATATTCATAATTCAGTTGAGATATAACTGGCACCTAAAGAATGAAAATATAGGCGATATAATCAATTATGGTGGGATCACGCTGTTGACAGTTTTCTGTCTACAGCCTCGAGCCGGTCCGTCCGGGGTAGTACCACACTCACGCAGAAGATCGATGTCTGAGTAGTGGCAATGTGCTATTACGCGTCGTTCGGTGAGCGAGAGAGCCGGAAGCCCAACTGGATGGGCTTGGGGATTTTATTGGTAGGTAGCATCCCAAGCTATACCCTTGGTATTGCAAAGGTTCATGGGCGGCAGTGACACTTACCATCAGGTGTGCTGCTTGCTCGTTTGCCACCATAAACAATAAAAAAAAATACAAATTAAAATTGTAATAATGACGCGTATTCAAAATTACTTCATCGGTTTTGTCGCTATCTGTCACAGAGATCAAGCTATGTTTTAAGGATTATAGTGTTTAGTAACTGGGTTATTCCTTACGTAGTGAGTTCGAAGAAATATATATATTCACCGTTTCACTTCTGCACAAGGTGTATGTAAATAATAATTAATAAATGTGCATATTCACGAGAATGTTGTATTTCATTTTAATTAATGTGGTAAATATTCAATTGCGCACCCGTATGGGCGAGGTCTCTGACCGTCCAACTCAGGGCTTTCCTGTGGTATCCACAGATAGCCATGGTGGTTAGAGCCATTCGCAGGTACCGCACGTAATCGACCAAGGCAGCATGTATATTGGCCGGGACATCCCCGTGGGACCTGGAGGCGAAGATGCTCTCCGACCTCTACCGGCGGGTTACCCGCGGGTTATCAGTGCGCGACGAGGGTGGCTCTCTATCGCTTAGCAAGATAGCCACCTGGCGTGAGAGCCCGTCGGGACGTCATCGCCCGTTGGGTTACGCCACTGGAGAGGCCTAGGCACGGTGTTGTTACCGTTGAGGCCCTTCGGCCCGTACTGACGGAGTGGATGGAGCGGCGGCACGGAGTCTTCTCTTTCCGGCTGGTGCAGGTCTTGTTGGGGCACGGTTGCTTCGGCAAATATCTCCACACAGTCGCAAGGTGGGAGTTGACTCCGTCCTGCCAACAGTGCGGCAATGACGAGGACACGGCGCAGCATTCATTGTCATATGATATACGTCTGCGTGACCTGGGCTCAGCAGCGCCGTGACCTCGTCGCTATCATCGGTGCTGACCTGACGCAGCCGGCCGTCGCGAAAGCGATGATCGACAGCGTCAGCAACTGGGTCGCCGCCCGCCGCCAGCGGAACGAGTCTGGGACGATGCCCTCCATGCGTAACATCTCTCCAGTTCCTAATGTAATATCTCTACTATTTGTGAATTCAGGCGTTTCAAGGTCTTTTTATTAGCTGTCATAGCGATCTCAGTTGTGTAATGGGAATTTTGCTTTCAAATTTATATGTGATTTAATATCTGTATGAGCGCTTTAATCGGTATTTTCTTTTTAGTTTGTTTTTTAATATATATTTTTAAAATCCTACTTCATCTGACATTTACAGGGTAAAAATAAAGTCTACACGAAATTCCAAATCTGTAGGGTCTGTATTTGAATATATGGATTTTTGGGTTAATATTGCACCTATGCAACCCCCTTTTTTGTGGGTGAAATTTTTAAAAAGCCGTTGTTAATTCACCGCTGCATCGAAACCCAAGTATGCCTACGGAAATTTAAATGTGTAGGCGCTTTATTAAAAAAAATGAGGATTTGTTTAGTTTACACTTTTGTATTGCCCTTTAGGAAGGGAATTTTGTAAAATCTGTGAGCGTCTGACGTCTGCAGGGCGGAAAAAATGTTCATACCAAACTTCAAGTCTGTAGAAGCTATATTTAAAAAATGTGAATTTTAAACCCCAGCAAGTCCTGCTGCGGGCGGAATTTCGTAAAATTCGGTCTTAGCTGACCTCTATTCAGCGAAAGGAATATTCCTACCAAATTTAAAGTCTGTAGGCTTTATGGTTGCAAAGATATCGTAATGAGTCAATACATAGGTGGAAATCTCTTATATCTTATGTAGAAGATACAATACTTTATTCTGAATGACTGAGTGTTGACCTGAAACTTCGAGGGTGTGTTCAAAATTTGTATAAGAAACACTACATGATTCCTTGGTCAAATCTACTCCAAATTTTGCATAAACATTCTTTAACAGAATTGAAAGACGTGTCTCGTATTTTATTGAAATTATTCGAAAGTTAGTTGAGGGTGATTTGCTTCAAAGTTAACCCTTTCCTGCCCGGGTAGTGATTTTTAACGAATTTCCGCTGTTGAAGTTTATTATTATAATGAAGTAGGTAAAAGGAAATGCACAGATTTTTTTTAGATTTTTATTATACCTAGAAGTACTATTTCCAAGACCTAGACTTAAAAGTACCGTCAGGCACTTCGTGTTATCTCAATGTTAGGAACTTTGATAGAAACTACAAAAATAATGAGATCCAATATTGACTTAGTACGAATTAAATTAATCGGTTTGTAATTACAGATTAACCTCGTGGTATTCAACAAAACAATTTTTCTTTTCATTTACACACAAAAACAAGTTGCAATGCGAACATTTACTATGAGGTTTCGACTGAATCTTCTTCAAACTACAAACCTCACACCTTCTCCTGTTCTCTACAAACGTAGGCCAATGGATGCCTCTGTTACCCAAGCGTACGTCTTTTATCGTGGAATAGTCAGATTTGCACCTTTTCGAAGGGCCGCTTTTCGCACTATTATCAGTAGAAGTCTTTCTTTTCTGACTAGCATCTTTCATTATCATCAAGCCTTGAGTAACAGAGCGTCGAAAATCTTTTACGGTGGTCTGTTGCTTGTAAAAACGGCAAAAAAAATAAATCATGTCAGTTCTATGGGACTACCCCTTTTAAATATTTCTATATATGCTTTATTTTAATTACATCCAATTTTTATATTTTAATTTAATTATTATTTCTAAAATGAATATATAACTAAATATTCTGTGAATATTTTAAGCGTCTAACTGTTGCCATTATCAATATCGAGCAAAATGCAACAAAAATCATGTTTGTTGTATGGGAGCCCCCTTAATTATTTCTTTTTAAAGTTTCGTACCTCGAAAGGAAAAAACGGAACCCTTATAGGATCACTTTGTTGTCCGTCCGTCCGTCTGTCCGTCCGTCTGTCTGTCAAGACTCTTTTTCTCAGGAACGCGTGGAGGTATCAAGCTAAAATTTATATCAAATACTCAAGTCTACTGTCCCTTAGAGCTGTGAAAAAATCAAACTTTTAAGCTAACGCAATCAAAAGATACAGCTATTTATGTCGCAAATTTTTGCAAATTTTCGACACTCTCAAGGGAATCAAAACCTACAGGGTACTTCCCGTGAACTCAGAATCTTGAAATTTGGAACGAAGCAACGTCTTATAGCACAGATTAAGGAAAAATTATGAAAACTGTAAATTTTTGATTACATCATATAAAAAAAATATTTTTAATCATTTTAAACTCACTACCCCTTTTCACCTGAACATGTATGGTTAACAAGCAGCAGTTAATTTTGCACTGACAATGAACAGGCAGCGTGACCAAGTGGTCTAAGGCGCTGGTTTAAGACACCGTAGGCATGAGTTCGAATCTCACCGCCACCGAGCTCTTTTTGCTAATATTTTTGCAAAATTTATTTATAATAATTTAATAATATAATATTATAAATAAAATAGTTTAAAAACGTGTTCATTAAATGTTTTAAAAATTAGTAGTTTTAATATTTATTAAAACTACTAATTTTTATTTACTACTAATTTAGGTGTAACTTGAATTAATATCAAAGAAAAAAGAAACTTGAATTCATCATCATCATTCTCCTACTCTTATCCCAATTACTTCCGACGTCCGCCCCCTGACGTCGCTCAAGGGGAGGGTACCTCTCAGGGGGTATTCCGTCGGGCTGGCCACTGACGACAAGTTCACGCTGCTCCAGTGGCTGGTCCAACGACGTAGGCGAGGTTCGTGGGTTACGAGTATGCGTGCGTACGCCCCTCTGTCGCCCCGGATGGAGTGGTGCGAGAAGAGCGCCGACCATAACCCACCCCAAAAAAAAAAAAAAAAATTCCCAATTACTTGGGATCGATACAATATGTACTCTTCTTTCATAGTACATAATATAAAAGTTATTGGCAATAGTTTTATGACCGGCCCCCTGCCAGACGTCAACCCTCCTTGGGAATGTAATTGTTGACCAAACGAGATTTTTAGTTTTACGGAACCCTTCGTGCGCGAGTACAACTCGTACTTGGCAGATTTTTTTTTGTTTTTTAGTATTTGTCGCTATAGCGGCAACAGAAATACACCATCTGTGAAAATTTCAACCGTCTAACTATCATGGTTCATGAGATATAGCCTGGTGACAGACAGACGGACGGACAGAAAAGTTTTAGTTATAGAGCCCCGTTTTACGCTTTGGATACGGAACTCTAAAAGGTTGAACTTACATAAAAGCTGCTCACATAATGCAGGTACTCTTTAAAATTGGAATGTCTCGAAATATTAATACGGTATTTGAAAGACGGCACTTTTAGGTCACGGCGTTATAGGAACGTAGAGTTTGAAATTGTTGGACGCAATTTTCTAAGCCGTATATTGTCATTGAGAGCCATGATAGCGCATTTCATCGAATAATTGAAATCCATTGCTCATAAGATGCATTACTCGTTTTTATTTTACTCTGGCGAGGGTATTTTATCGTAAAATGATTAGGAAAGAAGATAGTCATTTGATATATTTTTGTTCGCTGTTTAGCCAGATTTTAATCTAAATATATATAACTCAAAGGTGACTGACTGACTGCATAGTGATCTATCAACGCACATCCCAAACCACTGGATGGATTGGGCTGAAATTTGGCATGCAAGTAGATGTTATGACGTAAGCATCCGCTAAGAAAGGATTTTGATTAATTCTACCCCCAAGGGGATAAAATAGGGGATGAAAGTTTGTATGAAACTTTGTCAATTTTAAACCGATCGGGCTGAGACTTTGTATGCATAAAGCTACTATGACGTAGGCATCCCCTAAGAAAGGATTTTGAGATGCAGGCTATAGGTATAAGATTATTAATTTTTCAGTTTAAAATATACGAATTTCTTTATGCTAGCACCTGTATACATTGAGTTATTTTGGAGAGAACTTTGAATAAACAATTTTTGTGCATAGTGCATAGATAATATATCTAGCCGATTATATTTGACGACTAGCTTTTGCCCGCGGCCTCGCTCGCGATAAGAAGTATTATTATTAGTTAGGTATTGTGGAAAGAATGCCGAACGAACGTCTGGTTACGAAGATATACAATGCGAAAGTGGAATGATGTAGGTACCGGGGGAAACCGAGACTCACTTACCTAGACCAGATTGGTCACGTACTGAAAGAATGTGGAGTCAAGAGTCTCCGAAACCGGCGAGCGTGTATGAAGAGAATTATGAATGTTGAAGAAGCGAGTGAAGTATGCAAGGATAGAGTTCTCTGCCACTCTGTTCTCTCTGCTTACCCTGCAAGGGATATGGCGTGATGATATGTATGTGGCTGATTCTCAAAAAAAATCGAAATTGATGTCCGTGATCATTTTTATAAACCAGAATCGTCAATTATGAAAGGTTTTTTTTTTAATAAAACAACTGTACTAGATCTACAAATCTATGAAACAAATTTATTTTTTATATGATAAACAACAAAGATATGTCCAAGAAAGTACTCTGAAAATCATTCCCTCACTATGTCCCAAGCGCTAAATTTGAAGATAATCATTAACTTAAAATGTAAAATTCCTAACAATTGTTTATTATCATATTTTTTACTTATATAGGATAGTATTGACTATACCTATATGAGCCCATAGTTTCATAAATGCGAATGGAAATATTCTGAAATATAATTCTAAATTTGTCCATAAAATAAGTATCATTCCCTCACCGTTTTGTAACAATGTGATTGGAGCAATACTTCAAGGCCTACCAAGTTCCACCTTATTTTTTTTTGTAGTTGGCAACATTGCCCTTGAGAACATACACTAGAGTAGACAATTGAAGAAAGGATATTTTCCTAAAATCAATTTGACAAAAAGTTTTTTGAGTATTACATTTTTTAATGTCATTCCCTCATGTAATATTATCAAAAGGTAACCATTTTTTTATTTAATAATCATAGCATATTTTTATATGTTTTCGGTAGTAATAAAGTAATGTTTACAATTCGTAAGAAAGTATGGTTATTTGCCCAAGTTTGTAGCAATTTTGTTTCATTTTGTCATTCCCTCATCGTCATTCCCTCACAATTTTTTTTTAATGAGGGAATGATCTCAGTGAAGGAATGATTTATTTTCTAATAAATATAGAATACTTATGTTTGTTTGATTGGTTTCAGTACCTTGAACGTCTATAATGTCGAGAAGTAAAAAATCAACCGCTGCAGAAGCAAAGCTAAAAAAAAGGAGTATGACAGAAAGCGAAGCGAAAAAAAAGTTTGTAATAATTAAATTGTTACAGTATGGATGTAATTATTATATTTTTGCAATAAAACAAATGATTGGTGCATTATAAAGTTTTTAATTATTGTAGAATCATATTAAGAATCATTCCCTCACGAATCTGTCTTTCCCTCATTTTCAAACCTTTATTTTTTTTTATATTCAATTCAAACTCAAAACAGTTGGGGACCACTATAATATTTTCCTCAAACAAGACATATATTACGTCTTGAGCAAAAAAAAAATCGATCACGAGTTAAAAAAAACTGATGAACTTGATAAAGCCATTTTCGACTTTTTTTGAGAATCAGCCATGTATGTATAGTTTTTGCGGCTTTTTTTTTGTTTAGCGTGTGTAAAAAATTACGATTATTTTTTTAATTTTTGGGCTGCGCGTTGATAGATCAGTATGTCAGTCATACTGTCACATGTCAGATAAATTTTCGTTTGGTTTAAGTATAGGTTTTGTCGGTTAGACTTTTTTTAAATGGCTAAAGAAAATCTGAACGAAGTTGAAGAATGTACTGTCGTCCCTATTGTTAGTGACGGTGCATGTTTGTTTCGTGCTCTGTTTTATTTAATGTGCGGAATACAAGATAGGGCGATGGAGGTGCGTTCAGAAAATGTCAGATATGTGGTTAATGACTGGAGCAAATTTTCAATTCAATTTCAACTACGTACCATCTGACGAATATTTTGCTGATATGATGAAAAATGCTACTTATGGCTGATTTTGTGAGTTAATAGCAGCAGGATTAATATTCCCATTTAAGTTTAAAGTTTATAGAAACGCAAAAAGTATACCTAATTAATAATAATACTTCTTACTGCGAGCAAAGCCGCGGGCAAAAGCTAGTATGTATATATCTTTTCTATAATATATATATATATATATATATATATATATATATATATATAGTATATATATATATATATATATATACACTACCGTCCAAAAGTTTGGAAGCAGCAAGGTAAAATCGAATAAAACCAAACTAAGTCATTTAAATTTAAATGTATTGATAAAAAAATAAAGAACAAACAGAAACTAACTTAAACAAAATAAAAAAATAATATACAATGGTAAATTAGATTAAATTTTAGCTTCATCAAAGTGTCCACCTTTCTCCTTTATAATCTTCTCACATATTCTGGGCATTCTATTAATCAATTTTTTAAAATAATCTTTATCTAATTTGTTCCATTCGTTCTCTAATAGCTGCCACAAATGTTCTGAGCTCGTAGGACAACGACTTTTCACCCTCCTGTCAAGTTCATCCCAAACAAGTTCAATGGGAGAAAGATCAGGGGATTGAGATGGCCATTGCATGATGTTTAAAATGTTTTCAGCTTTTTTCTTGTTTAAAAAGTTCTGGCACAATTTAGACGAATGCTTAGGATCATTATCCTGTTGAAAAATGAATCCAGAACCAATGAGACTTAGTCCACTGGGTATGGCAGAATCTTGGAGAATTTTTAAATAGCCTTCCTTGTTTAATTTTCCGGTTATCCTCACAAGATTGCCGGGTTTACTGTTGCCAAAACACCCCCAAACCATGACATTACCACCACCATGTTTGATGGTAGGCACTGTACATGCCTCTGAAGCCCTCTCTTCTTTTGACCGGCGTACAAAGACACGTCTATTGGATCCGAAAATCTGAAATTTTGATTCGTCACTCCAAAGGACATTTTCCCATTGTTCTATAGTCCAGTTTTTATGCGCTTTTGCCCATTCTAGTCTATTTTTCTTATGTCGATTTGTTAGTTTGGGTTTTTTAGCAGCAACACATCCTCTTAATCCCGCAGACAGTAAGCGTCTTTTAACAGTAGTTGTTGAAATGGGTGTTTCTCGCGTATCATTCAGAGCTGCAGTGATCTGTGGTGCAGTTAAGCGTCGATTCCGTTTAGAAAGAACTCTAATGAAGTTGTCCTCTTGATTTGTTGTGGATTTGGGCCTACCAGATCTCTTTCTATCTTCATTTTTCCCCGTTTCTTGTTTTCTAGCAAGGGTATAGTGGACACCTTTACAAGAAATTCCGAGCCTTTCTGCGATTTGACGTTCACTGTATCCTTCCTCGCGTAGAGTGCAAATAGCGCTTCGCTGTTCAAGCGTGATTTGCTTGCGTTTTGGCATTTTCAGAAGAAAAAATACGGTCAAAGTAGTAGCCGATATCTTTCGAATACAGACAATGTTAATATCACAACTTTCACGTGCCAATGCTCAAGTGCGACTGAATAAGGTCTAAAAAAGTTAAAACCAGCAAACATTATCAATAAAACTACACCATTGCATAGGATAAAGTAGCCGACGGATTAAGTCATAAAACACGTGTTTCGTCAATATTAAGGAATTCCATAAAACTTGATGAATGTAGGATAATAATCCTTTTGTGTTTGTGTAGACAGTCGTAAAAGGTTGTAAAACTTAAGATTATTGCTAATTTTTACCGCTATTAGTCGGCATTTATTTGTTTTGTTTGAAAACAGGTGTGCTTCCAAACTTTTGGACGGTAGTGTATATATATATATATATACATATATATATATATATATATATATATATATATATATATATATATATATATATATATATATATATATATATACATACTACTACATCATGCTAGCAGACCCGGCCACGCGTTGCTGTGGCTCAGGTAGCTTCAGTAACACGTGGTGGTTTTGCTAGTAAATTGCTAGCTTATATAAAACGTTTGTACGTTTAACATAGCACCATCTATTAAATACTTACTCAATCCAGTCAAGTCTGTTATAATCCCTTGGACATAACAGATAATTGCGACTATCAAATAATAGACAAACAATTTGCAATGCAATATATCGCGACTATAAATTGTTGAGATGGTAGCATATATATATATATAGAAATAATTATATATATATATATATATATATATATATATATATATATATATATATATATATATATATATATATATATATATATATATATATATATATATATAATATAATTATTATACATAATTTAACAATAATAATATAATTATAGAAAAGATATATACAAAAATTGCTTGATTAAAGCTATTAGATAGCTTGATAACATCCTTCTATATTGGTGCTATGGAGGTACTCTTATAATGCAGCTTTAAGCTAGGAAATAAAATCTTGGGTTGTTTATTAATAAAAAGCTTAAGTTCATTGGATTCGTCTTCATTCGTTCTATTCATTGGAAATATTTTTACTTCATTTTTAATTTTATATCTATTATTATAATTAACATTATTGCGAGTCTCAAGACAATAATTGAAAGCGCTTTCCAGGACATTCATGAGGGTCAAACCTCATTGATGTCCTGGAAAGCGCTTATTTATGGACACCATTGTGGATCCTGGTTGATTGTTGATTTGATGAAGATGGTGGAATGTGTGGAGTGATTAGTACCAAAAATTAGCATGCCTGCGTGTCTGTGTGTGTGTGCGTGCAAATGTGCGCGTGTGTGCATACGCGTGTGTATGCGTGTGATTATGTAAAATTATTCAAGTTACTGTCTGATACAACTATAGTACCGAGTCAAGAATATTATATAGTACAATTCCTTACTTTCCCGTAAGATATATCAACAGTTGAATGGAGTAGCAACGTTCTCCTGCAAACTTGTAAAACTAAATGCGATTCTCACCGTGATGATAATGACATTAAGCCCTCAGTTTTAAGTCTTTCAGTAATACTTAGGCTGTCGAGTGTGTTGCTTTATAAATTGGTAAATTACTGGCTTATAGTTCATCATCATCATCATCTCAGCTCTTATATGTCCCACTGTTGGGCTCGAGCCCCCTTCGTATTGGGATGGAAATTCACCTACTATACCACGCTGATGCTATACCGACGTGTTGGTATAGGGTTTTGTTTCGAGTTTTTCTTCTCTTGCATAGATGGTATATGCGTCTCTTACGATCACCCACGGGTAAGACAGGGGGTGGGGAAATGTATACTCCGTCACCACACGGAATTTTGGCTATCGTTATTATAAACGAAATAATTATTATGTTATCGTATTGCTTGCAACTGATTTTGTTTACTTGTCCTCTGTTTATTTGAGTGATATATTTCATTATCCACTCAGTGTGCAGCGGCATTACGGCTTGACCCATGAAGAGATCAAGAATAATAAGATAAGTGGGCCAAATTTCGGTAAATACCCTTAGCAGTATATATTTTAAATGGAAACTATTCTTCATAAAATATATAATAAAATGGTGTTTGTGGGGGTTACGTAAGGGGGTAAAAATGAATGGTAGTAATGTTACCACCGCTTACCCGACTAGAAAAAAAGTATGGTTCAACCAGATCATGTATCTGGACCCGATCAGGATAGAATGAGGCATGCCGGATCTGGCAAACCTGATCAGGACCAGGTCTGGTCCTGATCAGGATAGCCTGATGAGGAATAACATCAAGTATGGTAAGGCATACCGGATCAGGACCAGATCAGGACCAAATAAGGATAGCCTGATGTGAAATATCATTAAGTATGGTAAGGCATACCGGATCAGGACCAGATCAGGACCAAATAAGGATAGCCTGATGTGAAATATCATTAAGTATGGTAAGGCATACCGGATCAGGACCAGATCATGACCAAATAAGGATAGCCTGATGTGAAATATCATTAAGTATGGTAAGGCATACCGGATCAGGACCAGGTCAGGACCAAATAAGGATAGCCCGATGTGTAATATCATCAAGTATGGTAAGGCATACCGGATCAGGAACCGATCAGGACAGAATGAGGCATGCCGGATCCGGCAAACCCTATCAGGACCAGGTCTGGTCCTGATCAGGATAGCCTGATCAGGACCAGATCAGGACCAAATAAGGATAGCCTGATGTGTAATATCATTAAGTATGGTAAGGCATACCGGATCAGGACCAAATAAGGATAGCCTGATGTGAAATATCATCAAGTATATAGTAAGGCTTGTAGTATATCAGAACTTGAAACAGTTTTCGTAACACAAAAAAAATATCAATCAAAATTCAAAAAAGTGACATGATTGTCATATTTATGCCACGGCGAAATTGTATTTGCATTAAAGGAGATTAATCTGAAATCTTTAATTAATCATATGTATTTAATAATAATAATAATGTTTAATTAATAATATAAAAATAATTTATATTTAAAGTAAAAACAAAAATAAATAATATAAATATATATATGAATGTACCTAACATTTGAAAACATAGACAGATAGAAATATTATATTGTAACAACCATTCTAACATTTAATGTTTTGGGTCATAATAAATAGATGGCGTTAGTAAAATGACGTCATTATTTGAATCGCGGTGTTAAGATTCTCCGTAGCGTAATAACATGGCCTAATATTAAATGAGTTGTTATCGAATCAGATTAAAACAGATCGATCAGGTCATGAATGAGAAATTCAGGCGACAGTTGCAGTCGTTAGCATCTGGTGGTTGCGCCATAATCGGAACGGCTCACTGGGACTCTATATGATAAGAATATAGCACTGCATTCGGTGCCTACGTCATATATTAATTTATATTTTTACCTATTAAAGATGTTCTTTAAGATATTCATGTTTTTTAAAAGGACCGGACTGGGCATACTCGTTTTGGATCAGGCAAGATATATAACGCAGATGATTGATTTGGTTCCAATCAGTAAAATTTCATCCGGACCCGATCAGGAACGCCTGATCTGGACCCGATCAGGAAAGCCTTATCTGGACCCGATCAGGAATGCCTGATCTGGACCCGATAAGGTTTTCCTGATCGGGTCCAGATATATCTTCTGCGTTACATACCTTATCTGGTCCAGATCGGGCATGCCCGGTCCGGTCCTGCTAAGGAAGACGAAAAAATTTCTAGTCGGGTAAGCACGTAATACAATAGTGCGAACGGCGAAAAGCGTTTCTCCGACCCGAGATTATTCGTGATTAAAAAAGATTACTCTCTCATCATACGAAGCTCAAAAATATCTCAGCTGATATACTTCCCACTGCTGAGTTTGAGTATCTTCCACATTAGGAAGAAAATTGACCTATTATACCACGTTGGTCAGATGGGTAAGATATTATAATTCGAGCTTCCCTTTTTTTCTATTGTGTTTTATTTGTGTACTAACTTATTACGTCTACTACTTCATCCGCATAAATATTAACTTCCCACAGCATTATTCAACGAAATATTATTCCAAGGTACTCATTATTGGAATAAAAAAAAGTAATAAAAAAAGTAAGTATAAAAAAGTAAAGTATCCTATGTATTAATCCTGTAATATATGAGACAGATTTTTATCTAAATCTGTTCAACGATTTACGTGTGATTGGGTAACAAACATGTAAACATGTTTAAAAAGTTTCACATTTGTGATATTAGGATTATGTATCTCTGAGTGGTCTTTTACGATAGCCATGGCCAAGAAATGTGACGCTGAATGATATTCTTACTGTTTTACCACAAGCAATATGGACAGTGTATTAAAATAATTTTATTAATATTATTCAGCTCACTTAAAAATAAAAACTTGAATTTGGGTATAAAGCTTTGTCGGTTGATCACTTTTTAAGATCTGAGAGCCAACGCAACCTTCTTCACAAAATGATATTGTTTCAAGGACTTTTTATTTCATTGTCAAGATAACATTACTCATTTTCTACCTTGACTTCAAAGATTTTCGATTGTTCAAAGCCGCTAGCACACGTTGGATGCGGCTGGAAACCGCGGTAAGTGACGTTTTATAGGGGAGGCTATCAATCTAGTATTGAACGTCGAATAGCTTAATGATGATTATGTCATAGAATGAACTATACTGTTTTACTGCTATATGAGAAAACGAGATAATGCTATAACTTAATATTACATCTATACCTCTGTCTCGTTCTCCTAAGAACTATTTTAAATAACGGCACAGAACTTTAGTTTAGCTCTTTTGATGTTAAAGTACTTAATAATAGAACAAAACTGTATTGTACTACTACAATAAGGGTTTATTCATTAATTACATGGGGCTTGAAAGTTTTAGAGGGCTCGTCAAAATCAATAAATAGCACAAAGAAAAGTGGGATGTAGTGAGATGTCACATGTATTTAATTTGCCATTTAACGCGCGGTTCCTAAATAACTGAAAAACGACGTGCGAGCTTGACTCGCCGTTGCCAAGCAACGTTTCCCCCGCCCACCGAAACAACCGACCCGCTCGGCTTGTGAGTCGTCAGTTATAATTAAGTAGTGTTGCCCAAATACAAGACTAAGACGCGCTGCAAGAGTCTCGCAGTGCTCCCTTAGACAGCATTTTACAATTTCTTTCACGAAGAAAGCATTGCCAACATTTTGTGTTCTTAATACTAATACACGGGGTAATAATCTGATGTTATTTTAAACAGTCTCATGATAGATAGGTGTGATTATAGGCCCACTCCCGTTAAGTGGTATGTACCTAATTATTGATAATTATACAGTTAGTTAGTTTTAGCTTTCCGTGTGGTGACGGAGTAAGAATACTATTCACCACCCCCTATCTTACCCGTGGGTGATCGTACGAGACGACTAAGGGATACAAAACGCATATAACATCTATGCGAGAGAAGGAAAACTCGAAACAAAACCCTATACCAACACGTCTGACCAGCGCAGTATAGTAGGTTAATTTCCCTCCCATTCTAGAGGAGGCCCGAACCCAATAGTAGGACATTTATGGGCTGTGAAGAAGAAGATACAGTTAGTGCCACTAGATGAATGGAATTACATGAATTTAGTTGGATTTTATATTTTTATCAAAACAAGTGACTCTGTATTATTCTAATAGCGAGAGTTGCAAGTCTCGCAAGAATCTGCATCTTGCATTTGGGCAACACTATAATTAAACACAGTGCTAACAGCTGATTGGCAAGATACTTGTTAGTATTGAAGAAAGTCTTGCTAATCCGTGGTTCAAGGGCGATCTAGATTTTAACATGATTACTCCTTTGTTTTATTATTTTATGCTAGTAAAAAAACAACCTGCAACTTTAGTATCTGTTTGGGCATTTTTATCATGATTATTAATTTACCAGAATCTAAATTAGTTTATACTTCTATATATTATATTCTGTTTTTTAAGATAGGACATTCTGGGTGGGGGAGGGTGTCTTAGTTTTAAACTTCACCATTTATCACCACGGAGTAGGGGTTAAAAAACTAAAAAAACATCACGTGATTAATGGCTGGCCCCTAAGGCTACTGTAAGAGTTTGTGATTGCCCTCCTTCTTAACTCACAATCTCTTATTAACTAACTAGTAACTCGCAGGCTCGTAAAATGTAAGGCGTACGTACTTTAAAGTGTTTTATGTTATCAGTTAAAATAAATAACAGTACCAAAAAATAAATTACCTCCTGCTTTAATGCAATGATAAACGAGTTTGAAAATAACTGGGTATGTTCTATTGAGTATAAGCAATACGCTAACAAACGCTAAGCGATGTTAATACACAAGAGTATTATTAGTAATGCATATGAATACGCGAAGAAAACGTAATATATATTAGTATTGTATTTGAATATACTACGAAAATTTCAATATCCACATAATTCTCATAGCTTTTTTCATAGAGTCGATTTAATAATTTCTAAAAAAATATTCATATTAAAATAGAACGTATGATGTTTGAAACCAAAAGAATAAGGGTCTATAGTTGATATCAGTTTTATTTCAGCATTACAAGGCAATATCGTACCATAAAATGACTGAAGTAACTTTATTTTATCACCACAATAGCAGTTATCATGATTGTTCATTCTTAAGTGAACAGATAGAGCAATTGATGTGAAATTATAAGTTTTCAACGTTCTTTAATAATAATTTTACTAGAGATCAAAACAATATTAAGTTTTTAGAGTCATTGTATGAAACAGTAATAGATTGTAAAGGTTGAAAGAACACGGCAACATAAACGTATTGTGTTTTTTTTTTAATATATAAGTAACGGATATAAATTATTCAGACAATAATTTTTGGATCAGACAATGTATTGTCCTACGTTAAATTAATCTCCATCACTGGCACGATATGCCGGTATCTTCATAATTACGATATGTACTCATGTATGCATATGAGTTGCTGCTAGGACCATAGATATCACGATATTTAAGTGTAAAATGTTCCTAATAAATGTTATAAATATTTATGATAAGTATATCGATGGTTTTGTATGACGTAGTAACTAAGAAATTGTAATATAAAAATGCAATATAACTTCGAAAACTCAGATTCTGGTAATTGCACATTAAGTCGAACCTAAGTTCGGTAGTCTGATCTCTCAATTAGGCTCTCGTTGCTATCTTATTTTTTTTGTGTATAATGTATATCTTCTAACATCCATTTTTTATATCACATATAATTAAATATTATTTTTTGTATGTTTATTTTAACTGCTAAAATAATCGATAGATTTGGAAGTGAAATATATGTCAGCGGCTTGAGTACAGCAACAACGATACATTTAATAATACATTGTTTTAGGCAGTGCAATAGAGTGAACGATAAGTTGTGAGTTTTAATCCCAGCGCTTACCTTACGAAAATTTTATGGGACTATGCCAGGCTAGTTACGCGATGCAGAACATGATGCGATAGCACACATCTGATTTAATTGACTAAAGAATACGCGATCACTGTAGGCGTATAACCCTATGGTCAGCCTACAGTGATATGCACGCACCTACAGTAATTTATTAATTAAATAAATCATAGTCTTTATTGAACTTAGTTCTTAATACACCATAATTAGATATTGATAACAAAATATTATATTTATTAAGATATCATTAGATTAAAATTAATAAAAAAACAACTATCTCTGTACAAGCAAAATACACTATATTATAAACAGATCATTGATTGATCGCAATTTTCTAGGTGCGCGCACCGACAGCATAGCACTAAAACTTTACTTTGGTTGTCTATTATTCGGCTTTTCAACCAACTGAATTTTAATAAACATATATGTAAGCAGTTGAAACTTTGCAGAGTGCAATTCTAATACTGCTATATTGAAAAATAATAAAATTGAAATTCAATTCGTCTCCATATAAGAAAAAATCTTTGGTGTTTTACAGTGTTACTTGTTATTAAACAATATATATATATATATATATATATATATATACATACATATCATCACGCCATATCCCTTGCAGGGTAGGCAGAGAGAACAGAGTGCCAGAGAACTCTATCTCTGCATACTTCACTCGCTTCCTCAACATTCATAATTCTCTTCATACACGCTCGCCGGTTTCGGAGACTCTTGACTCCACCTTCCTTCAGTACATGACCGATCTGGTCTAGGTAGGTTAGTCTCGGTCTCCCTCGGTACCTACATCCTTCCACTTTCGCATACACCAACTTACTCTCGTTCATACCTACTCGCTATCTTACGTCGTCGTTACGAATGCGGTCGGTCAGCCTAACTCCACAGATTTTCCGTAGAGATCGCATTTCAACCGCATTAATTTTACTTTCATGCTCTTTTCTGCATACCCAACTCTCGCTTCCATATAGTAATATATAAAAAAACTTATACTATATAAAATAATATACCTACAATATATAAATTTATACTTATAACTTACTTTCCATATGTAAAAATATATTGCGGTTAATTTAATAAAACATTTTTACTAACATGATAAAGAACCAAATATCCATCTTTCGTTATCAACTTTCACTTTTATGATATTGATAAAATAATAACATATCAACATATTTCTGAATAATTATCTTGAACTTGATTGATTTATTGGGCAATATAACCTAACTAGCTTCCGCCCGCGACTTCGTCCGCGTGGAATAGGTACTTTGGGCTAACGTTAACTTCAACTCGCGAATTTGTTTACGTAAAAGATGGAAATATTTTAAATAATACATACGTTAAAGTTGTTTTAGGTACCTACATGACGCTTTTATTAGTAAGAGTGGAACATTAAACCTTAAGTAAAAGTATTGGGTCTTATCTATACTTTTTATAGATACATACATACATACACGCCTATTTTCGACTACACATACTTTTAATGTGTATGACCTCGCTGTGTGGTAGCGGCTACGAATACTACCAATCCTCACTTTGCTCGTGGATATCGTAAAAGACAACTAAGAGCCTTAGAACGACTTGGGCCAACTCCATCTGATGCCATTTGGTCAACAATTATATTTCCAAGGAGGGTTGACGTCTGGCAGGCGGCCGGTCATAAAACTATTGCCTATAACTTTTACAATATGTACTATGAATGAAGAGTACTTATTGTATGGACCCCAAGTAATTGGGATAAGAGGAGGAGAATGACGATGATGATGACCTCTCGTGAACAAATCTCCAAGTTGGTCCAGAAAAGTATGACGTGGTCTTCCCCTTGTATTCGTCGCATTCATGATTGCTTTATATGTTTGCTTCGTCAACCTCTGCCGACTCATTCTTTCTTCCGCTTCGTGTCCAACCTACCTCAGCATATCAGCGCTCTTTTATAACATTATACCTAATTTTATCTTTCGGACTTATATCACACACGTTACGAAGAGCTGTCAGCTCTACAGCATTTATTCTACTTTCATGGCTTCCCCGCTAAATCTAACTTTCACTGCCATACATGAGGTCAGGCACTAATACTTCCTATACTCATTATTATTATTTAGGATGAGTAAAGCCGACGGAAGGTCATGAGAAGAAAACAAAACTAAAAATGTAGTATGTGCAGAAGTACTATGAAATAACATTAATTTGAGTTTTTTTAATATAAGATTATAAGATTCAGTATTTTTACCGTAAATGCGCGCTCATTACTTGATCATTATTTTGCTGCGATGTTATTTTTAAACTGCGATATTTCCTAAGATATTCATTGAAATCAAATAATGTAAAGGGCAATTTTGTTTTAAATTAAATACTTGTGATGAATAACTCATTTATTTGGATAAGGATTAATATTATGTTTATAAAAACACCTTCGAAAATATCATATTATTTTAAAACAAATTTGATTAGTATAAAAAAGGTTATAGTGAGCCAATAATAAAAGATAGACATATGCTCTCGCGGACTTTTATTTAGAACTTTGAAAGGGGAACAATTATGTAGTACATAATTTTCACGCAACTTTAACCGTTTACGCAGCGGAAGCTCTCAAAAGGAAAAAAAACGATTTTAAAACATTCTTCATTGTTGCTCTGCTCCTATTAGTCTCAGCGTGATGATATATAGGCTATAGCCTTCCTCGATAAATGAGCTATTTAAAACTGAAAGAATTTTTCAAATCGAACTGGTAGTTCCTGAGATTAGCGCGTTCAAACAAACAAACAAACAAACTTTTCAGCTTTATAATATACTAGCGACCCGCCCTCGCTTCGATTCGGTTACGTTAATTCAGTTGTTTTGTTTACTTTTCCTACATAGAATTCCTTTCGAAGAAGGAATTTCTTAAAACCCTACTTCATCTGACCTTTATAGGCCAGAAAGGAAGTCCACACCAAATTCGAGGTCTGTAGAGCCAGTATATGGCAATGTAGATTTTTTGTTCCTCTCTTCGCCGTGCGAGCGGGCCACCGGTACCCGATCTTTGTCTTCGGTGGCCCGCCCATCCTAAGCATATAGACATTTATGCCATGGCGGACTTTTTTGTAGGCATATATAAGATATACTCGTACAATTCCACTACACTACCAAAACTTTTGGGCCCCGAGCTCGAACGCGAAGCGGCCGCGTGACCCGGTTGAATCACAACGCGCCGCCTGGCGCGGCGACACGAAAATAATTTCGTTGCGCATTATTTTGATTTTGCTATATCTCCTAAGGTATTGATTTAATTTGCATGGTCTGAAGGAAAAAAAATATCTTCGTGAAATGCTCAAGCCAACTAATGTATTTAAAATGATAAGGATTAATACAGTAATTGTGTAAATAGCTTTTCAATTATCGTTTTATAATTGACCATTTTTGAAAGTATTAAAATGGATATAGCATGTTATCCTTAAGAGATAAGCATATACCATCGCGGACTTTTTTATAGGCATTTTGAAGTTGTACAATACTGTAGTACATTATTTAGATCTATTTCGTAGGGTTCAGCGAGCGTTTGCAATGTAAGCGCAAAATAATGTGTTTGTTTACGACATCACGTTAGAAACCTCAAAAATAACAGTATTTTTCCACTATTTAATGGATGTTATTATACATATAAACCTTCCTCTTCAATTACTCTATCTATTAAAAAAAACCACATCAAAATCCGTTGCGTAGTTTTAAAGATTTAAGCGTACAAGGGGACACGAAGACAGAAAAAACGACTTTGTTTTATACTATGTAGTGAAGTATAGATAGTATAGACCAAGGCTGCTCAACCATAGGCCCGCGGGCCAAACATTGGCCCGCGGACGCATTTTGAATGGCCCGTGCAGGCTAGATTCTGAAATTCCAGTCAAGTTTAAAATATTGACACCCCGCCTCGCATTATTGTCCGAGCCACTCGCCACCCCCCGCTCGTCCGTTCCCGCGCTACCTGCTACCCCGCTCGTCCGTTCCCGGGTTACAGATGACTCAAATCATTGTACTACGATAAACAATAGAGAGTACACGTGCGTGCTTACAGTATCTTCTTATTTCATATAATATTCCATTGAAAGTTTTACTTGTGATTTTTATAAGGAACTAACTAAAGAAAATAATTATTTGATATAGGTACCTCATTGGTTTTTGTTAAAACAAGTGTAAAGTAACATTGGCGATCGAAGGTATGTTATTAATCAATTAAGTTGTCATAATACACTAGTACTTTTTCGGAAAGGAAGGTTAAAAATGTTGTTTGTTTCAGTATGGCTCACAGTAAACCAAGTACATCGAAATCCACAATGTCCACTCGTACTTTTAATGATGAATGGGAAAATAAATATTGTTTTATTGAAAGCAAGGCACAAAAACCCATATGTTTACTTTGCTTCACTACGGTAGCTGTTACAAAAAAATATAATTTAGAAAGGCATTATAGACAAAACCATACTAATTTTGATAAAGACTACCCTATTAGTAGTAGTATCAGAAATGATTATTTGTTGAAAACGAAACGTGAATTATTTAATCAACAGAACATATTTGTTAAAAGGCACAACGAGCTTGAATCTATGGCCAAGGTCTCTTACGAAATTTCTTTGCTTTTAGCAAAAAAGAAGAAACCTTTTTCTGATGGAGAAATTGTGAAAGAGGCTTTGACAATCTTTGCGCAAAATTGTGAGGATAAAAATATTAAAGCTCAAGCCGATAGTGTATCACTCTCGCGACATACTGTTACAAGACGGGTCGAGGAGATGGCCGTTGATATCAGCGGTCAAATTCAAGAAATCGTAACAAAATGCAAATATTTTTCATTGGCTTTAGATGAAACTTGCGATTTAACTAATAGTTCTCAGTTGGCTATTTTTGTGCAGTGTGTTGATGAACATTAGAATGTATTGCAAGATTTACTACAATTCTGTCAGCTAGAAACTACAACCCAGGGAAAAGACATATTTTTGAAAGTTAAGGAATGTATAGAAAAAAAGGGTTTATCTTGGGATAAATTGATATCTATTTGCACCGATGGTGCACCTTCAATGACAGGTAAAAACAATGATTGCGTAGCTTTGTTGCAGAGTTTTTTGGGTCGCACAATATTTTCGTACCATTGCATTATCCATCAGGAAGCCTTATGTGCAAGGGATATGAAGTTGAGTGATATTATGGACCCAGTAGTACGTTGCATTAACTACATACGTTCAAAAGCTCTTCACAGACGTCAATTCAGAATTTTATTTGAAGAAGAAATCAGTGAATATGGAGAGTTACAACTATACTGCGCTGTGCGATGGCTGTCAAGGGGCAACATGTTGAAACATTTCTTCAGCTTGAGAGAACAAGTGTTGGAATTTTTAGAAGACAAAGGGGCATTACCTTTAGAAATTGAACTACTAAAGAATACGTCCTGGTTAAGTGATCTCGCATTTCTTGTTGACGTATCGAATTACCTCAACATTTTGAACCTCAAATTACAAGGCAAAGACTGTTCACTTCCGACTATGTTTAATTTAATAAGCGCCTTCAAAGCTAAATTAACTCTTTAGACAGAGAAAATATAGACTTATTTCCAACACTCACAGACTTGAAAAAGAAGCTCAATATCGGCAATATTAATTATTCCAAGTACGCATCGAAAATAAGATGCCTATTACAATCATTTGAAAATAGATTTCAGGATTTTGAGAGTAAAAAACACAATATTAAAATTTTTATAAATCCCTTTTTAATCAGTTTAAATGAAATAATTAGTTATCCTGCCAATATTCAGTTGGAACTCACCGAACTGCAAAATCATTATGCGTTAAAAAACCTTTTTGTGGAAAAAATATCTTCGAAAGCAGAAAATTCGTCAAAAGAGTTTGCAGATTTCTGGAAATTAGTACCTAAAGAGAATTTTCCTGCAATAACGGACCTAGCCCTACAGTTCTTATGTAGTTTCGGATCAACATATGTGTGTGAAAAGGTTTTTTCGGATCTTAATTATATTAAAAATGAATACCGTACCTCACTAACGGAGCAACATATTTCTGACTTAGTGTTACTGTCAACATCTAATTTGAATCCTAATATAAGAAAATTAGTACAACAGAAACATTGTCAAAAATCTCATTAATTTAAGATAATAGTTTTATTTTTTATTTAGTTAGCAAAAGATGCTCTTTGTTTTATAATCGTAATAAATATCAAATTTTGAAATGCTGGTTGTTTTTATTAAAAGTATGAATTTTTAACGGAACATTGACGGCTTAATTTTATTATGAGTCGTTAGTGGCCCGCCAAAAATTTCTGAGTCATCATTTTGGCCCTACTGTTAAAAACCTTGAGCAGCCTTGGTATAGACAGTATAGATAAAGTTATAATAGAGACATTAGTCTCTATTATACCTTTATTAAGTTATATTGTTCCCAATTATATTTTATTGTATTCATATTCCTATAATTTTTCTATTAAGAAAATCATGTCTTAAAAGATAAGTGGATTCACTCCACTGGACAGACGTCAAGGTTCCGTACCAGACGGCCGGCCCAATGTTGATGGGGTGGGAATACGTTGGGTTAAGGGGCCACGTGCCGCTCCTCCGTGGTCCCAGATAATATCCAGACCATAGATGTCCAATAAATTATTGAGAGATCATGCGTTGCTCTGCTGAAGCAATACGCTACGCTATACTCTTCGCTACGCTTTTTCATAAACTCAAAGCTACAATATGGCGAGATTTCACTGTAATGAATTTCTAAGACTAATGACTACTAACTATACTACTACTATATTAATACTTACTATACTAATATATATATATATGTACATATATATATATATATATATATATATATATATATATATATATATATATATATATATATATATTGATTGAGATTGTTATTAGCTACACCTACAGCCATTTAATAAAGTTGGTGAAAACTTAGAAACTATTCTCAATCAATATATATATATATATATATTGATTGAGAATTGTTCCTCATGCAATCAATCAATATATATATATATATATATATATATATATATATATATTGATTGAGAATTGTTTCTAAGTTTTCACCAACTTTATTAAATGGCTGTAGGTGTAGCTAATAACAAGTCTTAGAGTACTGCCTGCCCTAATAAAGATATAATAGAACATATATTTTAATAATAAACCTTATTTATACTAAATTATTTACATTGCAAATTTAATATAACTTTAAAAATTACACAATTAGTCTCTTTTTTTTTTTTGGGGGGTGGGCTACGGTCGGCGCACTCCTCGCACCACTCCATCCGGAGTGATAGAGGGGCGTAAGCACGCACACCCGTAACCCACCCGTGACGTTGCCTTCGTCGTTGGGCCGACCACCGGAGCAGAGTGACTTGACGTCAGTGGTCGGCCCGACGGAATACACCTGAGGAGTACCCTCTCCTCGACCGACGTCCCCCCCTCGGATAGGATGTCGGTCTTTCCTCACGGTAGGCCTCTCGGCGGGTGACGAACTAATTCCCCGATCCAGTCACCCGCGGCCTCGACTAGGGCGGCATCAGGCGCAGGTAATCGCGCCTGCGCCGCGCCAGTCGCCGGCGGCGGCTCGCGTCGTCGAGGAGACGCTCCTCGCGCACGCGCTCCGCCGCCTCCTTCCGCGAGACTACTGCCTCGCAGAAGGTTGCGACCGCGTCCCACTTCCTGACGCTGTCGAGCATCGCCCTGGCGATGGCCGGCAGCGTCAGGTCAGCACCGCTGATTGCGACGAGTTCATGACGCTGCTCTGCCCAAGCGGCACAAACCTCGAGCGTATGCTGCGCCGTGTCTTCGTCGCAATCGCAGTGGTGGCAGCACGGTGTACTCTCCCTCCTGGCGACCGTGTGCAGGTATTTGGCGAAGCATCCATGCCCCGTCAAAACCTGCACCAGTCGGAAGAAGGGCACCCCGTGCCGTCGTTCCAACCACTGCATCAGCAACGGCCGGAAGGCCTCCACGGTCCGCACACCGAACCGAGGCCTCTCCAGCCGGACTGCCCAACGGGCAATGACGTCTAGGCGGGCGTCGATGCGCCAGGCGGTGAGTTCCCTCAATGAGACCACACCGCCCTCCGCACGTACTCCCGACACCCGCCGATACAAATCGGCAAGCATTTCCACTTCCAGGTTCCACGGGGGACTCCCGGCCAACAGGCACGCTGTCTCCGTCGCCACCGTGCGGTACCCGCGTGCAGCGCCCTGACCGCCATGGCCCTCTGTGGTCGCCACAGAAGAGCCCTGAGTCGGACGGTCAAGGACCCCGCCCACACCGGTGCGCCGTACAGGGCCATCGACCGGACGACCCCCGTGTACAGCTGTCGGCACGTAGCGCTCGGTCCGCCCACATTCGGCATAAGCCATGAAAGGGCGGACGCTGCGCCGACGAGCCGCGGAGCGAGCCTACGGAAATGCTCCCGAAACTACCAATACCCGTCGAGCACCAGGCCCAAATACCTCATATGGGCCCGGATGCTGATGTCAACCGAATTGACGGTGATCGAAACGCCGATGGGAGGGCCCATGCGGGGCCCATGGAACAAGAGGGCCTCCGTCTTGTCTAGGGCCACCCTCAACCCCAGCGCCTCGATCCGCCTGACGATCTCTTCGGTGCCGAGAGTCGCCAGGCCTGCCGCCTGCTCCAGCGGCCCACCGCGGGCTGTGACGAGCGTGTCGTCGGCGTAACATATCACGCCCAGCCCGGGTGGGAGGCTCCCTCTCAACGCCCAGTCGTAGCCGATGTTCCACAGGGTGGGTCCGAGGACCGACCCCTGTGGGACACCGCACGTCATGGGCGTTCGCACAACGTCCCCTACTCGGTTGGTATAGAGGACGCTGCGCCCCTCCAGATAGTCTGCCACTAGCCGCTTCAGGTAAACTGGCACTCCGTGGTATCGGAGCGCCTCCCTGATGCAGCTAAATGGCAGACTATTGAATGCGTTGGCGATGTCCAGGGACACCACCAACAGCACTCCTGCGCTGGCGACGGCCTCAGTCGCCACGGCCCGCAGGCGCAGCAGAGCCGCGATCGTCGAACGGCCCCTCTTCAACCCAAACTGGGCGTCCGACAGATCGGGCCCCGTGCCGATGAGGTGCCGCTCGATGCGGGCAGCCAGCACCCTCTCCAATAGCTTGCCCGCATCGTCGAGCAGCACGATAGGCCTGTAGGCCGAGGCCGACTCTGGAGACCGTCCCGGTTTCGACAGGAGCACCAGCCTTCCCTCCTTCCAGCACCCAGGGAACCGCCTGGACGCTAAACACGCGTCGAACAGCCCCCTGAGGCGGGGACACAGGTGATCGAGGACCAGGGCCAGCACGCGGTTGGGAACACCGTCGGGCCCGGGGGCGGTGGATTTGCCGCGCATGCGCGCCTCCGCCACCCCCGTCTCGGTTTCCATGGTGGGCGGAATACTGTCATCGTCGGCCTCAAGGTGATGTGGCGTGCGGAGCTTACTTAGCGCCGCGAGATAGGGGTGACCACAGGGGTCTCAATCGCAGATCTGCGTCAACACATTGCGGATGCGGCCAGCCTCGGCGTCCACCCCGTCCAGTCCAACTGGTGGGCAGAGGACAGCCACGAGTGAACGATGGCTGCCTCCGCCAGCAGGTCCCGGTCTAAACGACCCACAGCCCATCGCGGGAACGCGGGACGTCCGTCCGCCTCATGACCCCTGCCGGGCGTCGGGAGGGTCCGGGAGACCTCCATCCGGATACACCGGTGGTCCGATAGGATCTCAACCTCCTCCGCGACGCACCAGCTCCTCACGCGTGCGGCGACATTGGGGCTAGCGAACGATAAGTCCACTATCGACCCGCCCCGCTGCCGCACGCACGTATGCACCGAGCCCCTGTTCAGCAAACAGAGGCTCAGTGCCGCCGCCCACTCTTCGACCACCCGTCCTCGGTCGTCCGTCCTACGGGACCCCCACCCCATGGACTTGGCGTTGAAGTCCCCCAGAACGAAGACTTGGCGCGGTGCCAGTCGCCGTAACGAGGCCCCCAAGATGGTGAGGGAGGCCCCAAAATCAGTCACGCTCCTGTTAGGGTAGACATAGACTCCGAAAAGCGTAATCTCTCCCCAGTCCGCCGCGACGTATCCGACACCCCTATCCCTAAGGGTCAGGGATGACAAAGGCCACGACGGTGATGATGACCGCAATAAAATAACAAAATCAATTAAACAACTTTAGCTAATATAGAAAAAAACCCGCTTCGATATTAGTTCCGATCTTAAGCATCCGTACAAAATTTAGCAAACAATATATCATTAATCAAGAGTCTCCGAAACCGGCGAGCGTGTATGAAGAGAATTATGAATGTTGAAGAAGCGAGTGAAGTATGCAAGGATATAGTTCTCTGGCACTCTGTTCTCTCTGCCTACCCTGCAAGGGATATGGCGTGATGATATGTATGTATATATCATTAATTTATTTTCATCATCATCGATTATATTTAAATTTCCTAAGCACATATTTTCAATATGATTGGTATTTATGTATTATATGTATTGTTTATTTTACTATATTATAGGTTTAATTCATTATTATTTATATATTTTATCGGATTGAACAGTTGTCACTGATAATAAATAAATATAATAGTATACATTATAATAGTATAGCCTTTTGCTGAAATTCTAAAAAAAAATGTTTAAAGATGTGGTTTTCTTAACTCTCATAAAGTATTATTCAATAAGTGCAATAGATTAATTTTTATCAAGTCATTACTTGATTCTGGTAAAGTGAGAGTTGATCACTACTTTAATAATTCTTATTAATGTATGCGATTAACTTATTGTAAAGACCCAAATAATAAATATAACGATTATTTAAAGATATGAATTGAAAATTATAATTTCTTTTTTGTTTAGCTTGTGCTACCACTTAATTTTTAGATTTTATTCAAAAGATATGTTAAGGTAAATCCATATTCATTTTATGCGAAAATATTGTGTAATTGTGTATGTTACTCGTATGTCAAATTTCTTATATTACTCATCGCTTAAACAGGTCATTTAGTTAGGAAAATACGTTCTAAAAATTTATTCATAGATATATAAAAAAATATCTATCTAACATTGTTATAGGAATATCTTAAAAAGAAAAAAATAAATCTTATTGGAATTAATATTTTCTTTTATGACTATTTGATCAAAAATTAATGACGGTTTTCATCGAAATTTTATATTAAGTTATAGAGCCAATATATATATGTCTATTACGTGTTTTTGTACAAAAAAAAAAAAATTAGAATTGTACTATTCATGGGTGGAATAAAAAAAGTGAGAATCATGTAGTTAGTAATTTTCATTTAAATCGTATTTTCAATGAGTTTCCCCACCAGTATCGATGCATTAATCATGCCATTTTATACAAACTGTAAATAAAATATATTTAATACCTAGTCAAAAAAAGAAAGTTTTTTTTTAATATTTCAATGAAATCATATGTGTAATTTTTTAACTTATTTGACGTCTAATTAAAATAATACAAAATTCTATTAATCGTTGCTTGACATAAATATTGAAAACTAAATGCCAGTAGTTATTTATTGTTAACTTTCAATAAAAAATATTAAAGAGAAAATACGATTTTTTAATAGAAGTTGTGTTTTAATCTTTAAAAATATATCCAAATGTACCGGAGAGATTTCAGTTTATTTTTATTAGTATGAAATGAAACTAGAAATAATAATAATGAAATTAATAAAATAAATATTTAATTAAATTAATAAAAAATGTTACCTAGTCGGAGTTTCCTGAAGAGTTCGGCAAACCAATGATAGTGACGAAATCACTCAACTAACGCGATACCCAATGGACGTTGGAATCCTAACGAAAAATAATTGTAGAATTTACTTCAGAGTTAAGTTTCGACCCGCGTCCGCTTAACTCGAGGAAGCTGCTGCGAATGACTTCAGCTTACATGTATTTATCAACTCTGTTTCGACATGAAGCTTGATCATAAAACAGATACGGCATATAAATTTTGCGTGGGCGTATCAACGTAAATATACGTCCAACTTCTACTGAATATCTTTATATTTTCGTATAAAATTGGCCAATGATTTCAATTACAGTTTTGAAGACGCTCTCCTATAATTTTTGCGCCACTCTAGAGTCTAGACTATTGATCAGTTGTAAGATATTTAGATATGTAATATAAATTAGGTAAAAATAAAAGATTAAATTATATGTGTAATTAATATATATGTGTATGTGATTATTTTTTTAATTAATATATATGTGTGACCTACCCTGCAAGGGATATGGCGTGATGATATGTATGTATATATGTGATGTGTATTTGTGTATTGTGTGTGTGTGTTGTATGCCGCATCCAAATTGCCATCGTGAATCTTTTGTCCTCACTTCTCCAGTGTGAACACTGCGCGGATAGAGTTTCAGCGCAACTCTATAAGAATTCACATTTAAAATTTAATTACACTTGGAAAATATATATAATATAAGTTATAGGTATTAATTGTTTAATATTCAAAGTCGCTCAGTGTGCTATACTTGGTATGTCTCTACGTGATAAAATCTGGCATACGGTAATTCGTGCACCGGTGTCCTCCGATGACATCAGTATGGATGAAGTTGAATGGGCGATAAGAAGTTTGAAAAATGGTAAGGCAGCGGGCATTTATATGGTGTCTGCCGAGATGATCAAGCTTGGTGGATCCTGTGTCTAGTAGGCATTCTTGTTGCTCCTCAATTTATGTTGGAGCTCGGGAATGGTTCCCAGGGACTGAAATAGCGCAGTCATCGTACCTTTGTTTAAAAACAAGGGTTCACGTTATGACTGCGCAAATTATAGGGCCATAAGTTTAACCAGTTTGGCAGCAAAAGTGTACGGTAAAATTATTGAAAGGAGAATGAGGATGGTGTCCGATGGTTTTACTGTGTGAGGCACAAGGAGGTTTCAGGAGTGGAAAGGGATACATAGATTAAATGTTCTCTCTGCGCAACATTGTGGAGAAGCATCTGGTCCTAGGTCAGAGAGTTTTCTGCAGTTTTGCGGATCTGGAGAGAACATTTGACACGGTTGTACAAAAGGAACTTTGGGACATTTTACCGGAGTATGGTACATACATACATACATATCATCACGCCATATTCCTTGCCGGAGTATGGTATTAACAGTAAACTGATGCAGGCTGTGCAGTCCAGTTACATGGGCTGTAGAGCTTGTGTGCGGCTGGATGATGGAATGTCGCCTTACTTTGACGTCAATATCGGCGTTAAGCAGGGGTGTCTTCTATCAGCCAGACTGTTTATCATATATCTGGACACATGTCTACAAAGGTTGAACGATATGAATGTGGAAGTCCAGATGGGCGACTCAGTGGTCACTGCTCTGCTCTATGCAGATGATGCAGTCTTGCTGGCACAGTCAGCGACTGACCTGCAGACCCTAGTCGACACAATAACAGAAGATTGTAAGAAAATGGGTCTATGCGTGAATATGAGCAAAACCAAAATAATGGTCTTTGAAAGAGATGAAGCCAGAACAAGATGTAAGAGTAACAATAGGTAATGATGTACTAGAGCAAGTGGATGAATTTGTATATCTTGGATGTGGATTTAGCCGAGATGGTAGGTACACCACTCATATAGAGCGAAGAGTGAATGCGGGAAATATAGTGAACGGAGCGTTGGGGCAACTTCTCGGTAGCCACCACCTCAGTCAGAAGGCACGTGCAGCAATACTTAACGCAGTGCTTGTCCTAACATTACAATATGGAAGCGAGAGTTGGGTATACAGAAAAGAGCATGAAAGTAAAATTAATGCGATCGAAATGTGATATCTATGGAATATCTGTGGAGTTAGACTGACCGATCGCATTCGTAACGACGACGTAAGAGAGCGAGTAGGTATGAAAGAGAGTATTGGTGTAAAGATGCGAAAGGGAATGCTCCGATGGTTCGGACATGTGGAAAGAATGTCGAACGAACGTCTGGTTAAGAAGATATACAATGCTAAAGTGGAAGGATATAGGTACCTCGGGAGACCGAGACGAACCTACCTAGACAGATTGGTCAAGTACTGAAGGAAGGTGGAGTCAAGAGTATCCGAAACCGGCGAGCGTGTATGAAGAGAATTATGAATGTTGAGGAAGCGAGTGAAGTATGCAAGGATAGAGTTCTCTGGCACTCTGTTCTCTCTGCCTACCCTGCAAGGGATATGGCGTGATGATATGTATGTGTATGTAAATTAGAATCCAATTTTAGATGAGAAGAGAAAAAGTAGAAGGAAAAAGTGTAAATAATGATATGCTAGTATATAGTTTCAGCGAGAATCTATTTAATAACAACGAAAGTTTCTTGCATGTTATTTGTTTAAGAAACTTGCCTGCAAAAGTGTGTGTTAATACACTCATTTGCAAAAAAAACGGGCGGTTTTGATTTTCATTCATATTTAAAAAGATACAATACCAAAAAGGTTTCAATCGTTTGTACACGTTACTGGCCGGTTTTAAAAATGCTGTGGTATTTAAAAAAGTACGTTCTAAATTCAATTTTTCATTTGATGTTCATTTTTACAGAAAACCCCTTTTTATCCTACATTTTTGGCGCGAAGTTCCAGAAGTTAACATCGACTTTCATAACTTTTATTCAATTTTTATCGATTAATTTCATATCCTTGACTGTCAAAGCTTTATTTAATGCTGTTTGGCTGTATCAAAAATGGTAGATAAAGTGGTAAAAGCTACCAAAATTATCGCGCTGCTTGAAGAGGGTTGCAGCCAATGTTTCGTGGCTAGGAGGCTAAATGTTAGTCGCTCGACAGTCCAAAGGACCTGGCAGCGATATCAGGAGACTGGTTCCGTCGAGAGAAGGCCTGGTTCTGGAAGAAAACCATGTACCCAACCACGGGATGATCGTTTTCTTGTGAGTCGCGCATTGAGAAATCGCAAATCTTCGTATGTGGATCTTAAGAACAACCTCCAAGAAGTAAGAAATGTGCATATTAGTCTATGGACGGTCAGGAGGAGGCTTCTCGCTGCCAATATACGCAGTCACCGCCCGGCCCGCGGCCCCAAATTACTCCGTGAGCACAGAGTTCACAGGCTTAGGTTCGCTAGAAATTGTGAATCATGGACTCAAGACGATTGGAATAGGGTTTTGTTCTCTGATGAAGCCAGGATATCTCTGTTCGGTGAAGATCGACGTCGGCGAGTGCTAAGAAGACAAGGAGAACGCTTTGCAGAGGCATGTTTCGAAGAAATCACACCTTATGGTGGGGGCTCTGTTATGTTTTGGGCAGGAATAAATTCAATGGATCGTACAGAGTTAGTCTTCATTGAAAACGGCTCACTGACTGGGCATCGATACATAACGGAAGTTCTAATTTCTCATGCACAACCCGCATTGGCCGCTCTAGGTGAAGACTCGATTTTTATGGACGACAATGCTCGCGCCCACCGATCCCGCGATGTTAATGCGTATGTGCAAGAGGTCGGCATTCGTCGTTTGGATTGGCCAGCTCGAAGTCCCGACCTCAATCCCATAGAGCATGTCTGGGACGTTCTGAAACGGCGTGTGAGATCAGTACACCCGGCTCCGCAGACCATCAGAGAGCTGAAGAATGTGATTACTGCGGTGTGGGAACGTATTCCGCAAGCAAGTATCCGGGATATACTCGCTAGCATGCCCAGACGAATTCAAGCTGTGATTTTAGCTAGAGGGGGTCACACTCGATACTAAACATTTATCTGCTTTTACTTTATTAAAGAAAAACAAACAAAAAAGCTTTTTTATTTTTACTTCATGAGCATATGCACTACTAGCGAATATACACTACTAGCGAGGTTTAGCATTATTTCCCATAAATTGTATCTAAATTTTATGAAATACTGATGAAAACGATTATTTTCTTATTAATTTACCAAATTGTGTGGATAAAACTACCTATAATTATCAAACAAAGAAATATTAACATTTGAAATGGTTCATTGCTTAGGTGCCCGTTTTTTTTGCAAATGAGTGTATCTTAGAAATGGTATCAAATACACAAATTTTCAACAGATCCCTTCTATAATTAGCTATAAGAACCCAAGTGATTATGAATCATTCTCATTGTCATCATCATCGTCATCTCAGCTCATATATGTCCCACTGTTGGGCTCGAGCCTCCTCCACATGGGAGGGTAATTGACCCACTATACCACGCTGGTCAGACGTGTAGGTATAGGGTTTTGCTTCGAGTTTTTTCTTTTCAGACATAGATATTACACGCGTTTTATATCCTTAGTCGTCTCGTACGATCACCCACGGGTAAGATAGGGGGTAGTGAATTGTATTCTTACTGCAGCACCACACAGAAAGACACACACACACATACATTTTCATTGTACCGAGCTAGATTTAAATACGAGGCTAAAAAGAGTTATAATAACTACTTAAAATCCGTAGAGAACTCAATCTCCAAAAATACTAAATAATTTTGGTATTACCTATCAAATAAAAGGAATAAATCAGGTATACCGTATACGACGGTATACGGTATACCTGACATACATATTTGACGAAATATGTTATATAAAAATACAAGTTCAAAAGATCTTGAAACAATATGTAACTTATTTTTCTCATTTTTTCAATCGGTATACGAGCCCTGTACTCTAACACTACATTGGACAGACCCAAATGATTTCTCTGAAGACTGCATGACCTTAACACATTCAATGCCGACCACTCGGATCCGAGTGGGGCTGAGCTATAGTAGCGGCGCCTCGCACACGGATCCGAGCGAGCATCCCGTTGATTTTGTAGTAGTAGGATCCCAGTGGTCGGCACCCAGCGTGCTGTGTGCCGACCACTCAGATCCGAAAAATGTGTTATTTATTGAAATAATAACAATATAAATTTATCCATATTTTCAAACAATGAATGTTTGACTCTACTTAATCAAAATTCGCCTTAAAAAGTTATGACACCCGGCTATTATTTTTATTTATTTTGTAGGCAGTGAATGGGATTAAAGATATTTTTTTTTGCCTACAATCTATTACAGAAATTTTAAAGAAACTAGACCTCTCAAAAAGTCCTGGCCCAAATGGTGTACAAGCTATATTTCTAAGACGAGCAGCTGAAACTATCAACAATATACCAAAATATATTATATTTAATAAATGTATTACAGAGGGTTTTTCCCTGAAATTTGGAAGAGGGCATACATTGTTCCAATCCACAATGTGCTTCTAAATTTGATATAGTAAAATACAGTGTGATTTTTATTTCTTCTACAATAGCCAAGATTTTGAAAAACTTGTCCATAACGGAAATTATTGAGACATTGTTCACAATTATATTATTTCAGAAGAGCACGGCTTTGTAAAGCAAAAATTCACTACAACGAATTTAGCCCATTTTTCCTAATCTTTTATTTAATAACATTAGGAAACGAATTCAAATAGATGCAGTATACACAGACAGCTTTTAAGTAAGCTTTTGATCGAGTGGACCATGAAATTCTTCTTTATAAAATAGCTTTTAACAGCATTAGAAGCAACCTATTACGGTGGTTTAGATCATATATATCCAACAGAAGCCAGATAGTTGTGGTGCAAGGTTATGTCGAAAGGTATGAAGATGTCATCTGTTATACCCCAAGTCACGGTTTTAGGAGCTTTGTTCTTTAATGTCTTTATAAACGACATAAATATATGTTTCCATCATACTAAATTTCTCTTGCATGTCGATGATTTGAAATTATTAAGAAGTATTAAAATATGAACGATTGCTTATTACTTCAAAGAGAGCAATAGATTATCTGAACATTGTGGACAAAATTAATTAAATATAGACAGTGTTGGGCAAATTGCAATCAGATTAATGATTATGATTATATTGTGTAATCTTCAATCATGATTACAGATTAGCTAAAGTAATCAAAAAGTAATCATATAAGAGATTAATGATTATTAATCTGGAGAACATTTTTTGATTTATATAGTCGCATAGTGATTGGGTCGCCTCTCCAGCGATATCCCGATCACCGCTGCCCTCATCTATCGAGCGGCGTGCGACGCTCGTACAAAATAATAGTCGTACTTATAAAATAACGTTTGGGTAAAACTATAATTACTTTCAAAAGATTTTATTATATCAATCTACTACCTTTAGAGTTTTGCAGTGACAAATATACAGATAACCTAAAGTTCGTTTCGCTTCATGTAATAAACATATTCTAATGTTTTAATACCTACAGATATATATTCGATAGTGGCATAAACTACTACTATAATATGGAATACAAAAAATATGGAATACAAATAATCTTGATTACTGATTAATTTAATAACAGTTAATGATTACAAGTAATCATGATTAAATGTAATCTTGATTAAATGTAATCCAGATTGATATAATCATGATTACTTTCAATAATCGCACAATAAAGTCCAAATGACGGCGATGCGGTTCGCAACCCTTCACGTCTCGATCCCAATGAGGGCGAAAAGTGGTCTACGGAGTGCCGTTTTGCCACGTTGAATGTAGGAGTAGGAATGAAAGAGAAATTAAACGAGGTATGTCAAATGATGGATGATAAAAAGATTGATATTCTTTGTGTGAATGAAACGAAGCGAAAGGGATGTGAGATAACTAGTCATGGACCTTATACGGCATACTGGTTCGGGGTACCAATGACTACTAGAGCCTGCCAGGGAGTTGGTCTCCTTCTTTCTGCTCGAATGGCTCAATGTGTGAAAGAGTATGATTGTGTGAATGCTAAATTAGTATGGTTAAGAATGAAAGTGGGTCTGACCCGTATTTTTGTTGTATGAGTATATGCTCCTGTAATCACGGGTTTGACTAAAAATAAATGTGAGCAGGATGGAAGAGAAAAGTTTTGGGAGGAACTAAGAGATGTTTTAAGATTATGCCAATTAAATGAAAGGTTGATTTTGCTAGGTGATTTTAATGGATGGGTGGGAGTAGACCGAAAAGGATTCGAAAACGTTTTAGGAAGGTTTGGTGATGAAAGTGTGAATGAAAATGGTCAAAGTGTGCTAGAGGTGTGCTTGGAATGAAACCTTTGTGTTACAAACACTATGTTTGAACACAAAAAGATCCATATGTATACACGCGAAGCAAAGAATGTAAGAAAGAGTATGATTGATTTTATAATAGTAGACGAAAGACTCAGAAACAAAGTTCTAGACACCAGGGTGTATCGTGGTGTTGGTATCTATACAGACCACTTTCTAGTAATGACTAGAATAAGTGGTCTCATAAAAACGTGGCGAAACCGGATACATAACCCGACAAGTGTACTAGAAAGGATAAAAGTAGAGAATTTGCAAGATGAGATTGTTAGAGAGAAGTATAAAAGTAAACTGACAGAAAAGTTGTATGATTCGGTTGATATTAGTGATATGGAAGAATTATGGAAGACTTTTAAAGAAAATGTGGTAAATGTTACTACAGAAACATGTGGCGTGACCAGAAGAAGGAAAGTGAATAAGATGAAGAATATATGGTGGGATAAAGATGTGCAGAGTGCAGTTTGTGAGAAGAAGAAAGCCTGGATAGATTGGCTTGCTATCAGAGCCAGTGAGAGAATAGAGAAAGCAACGATTCATGATATAGACATAGCCAAAGAAGAGTACAAGAGAAGAAAAAGAGAAGTGAAAGAAATTGTCAGAAAAAAGAAAGAGGATCAGAAAGACGAGTATGATAGAAGATTATCGCAGGATTACCAATCTAACTTAAAGGTTTTCTGGAAATCCATAAGATCAGCTCGAGGTAAAGTTCAAAGTACAGAGCTTGCCTCGATCAGGGATAAGTATGGACGGATAATGAATAGAGAAGAATGTGTACTAGAGAGATGGAAGGGGTATTTTGAAAGCTTATTTGAAAGAGAAGAGCCACAAGATCTATCATTTGAGAGTGAAATAGATCTTGCGGATGGAGAATGTATTACTATGGTGGAAATTATGAACGCACTGAAAGGTATGAAAGCGGGTAAATCTGCAGGATACGACAGGATTACAGTTGAGAGGCTGACAGCTGGACGGGATATCATAGCTAACATGCTATACCAGCTCTTGAATCTCTGCTGGACTAATGGCCAAGTACCTGACGACTGGTGTAAGGCTGTAATTGTACCTTTGTACAAAGGGAAAGGTTCGCAGCAAGATTGTAGGAACTACAGGGGCATAAGCCTCCTTAGCATAGTCGGCAAACTGTATGCGAAAGTTTTGATTGAAAGAGTAGTGAAAATGACCGACAAGAAAATATGGGATGCACAAGCAGGTTTCCGAAAAGGTATGGGTTGTACGGATCAAGTCTTCTCCTTACAATGCATGACGCAGAAATTTTTGGCGAAAGGTCAGAAAATCTTTTGTGCATTCATTGATTTGGAGAAAGCTTATGACAAAGTGAGGAGGAATGAACTGTGGTCGGTACTGTCTGTGTATAGCGTGGACAGCCATCTTATTCACGCACTGAAATCCATCTATAAGGATTCCAGGGCGTGCGTAAGAATAAACGGAGCCTACACGGAGTGGTTTAATATCAATAAAGGTGTTAGACAGGGATGTGTAGCGTCCCCGTGGCTGTTTAACCTATTCATGGATAGCTGTTTGAAAGATCTGAAAAATAATGATTGTGGTTTACGAATGAATGAGTTACTTATCAAATGTCTTCTTTATGCCGATGATCAGGCATTACTTGCATCATCGGCAGAAGATTTGCAGGCGATGGTAGCTAATATGCATTAAACTTTTGAAACAAAAGGTATGAAAGTAAATGTAAGTAAGACGAAAATTATGGTTTTTGAAAAGGATAAATGTATGACGGAATGTATCATTTTTATAAATGGTGAGGAACTGGAACAGGTGAAAGTATTTTTATATTTAGGTGTTTTGTTTACTAGAAATGGTAAAAATGATAATGTTGAAAGAAGAGTAAATGCTGGTAATAGAGTGAATGGGGCACTATACACCTTTGTGAAAAGCAGAAACGTGTCCAAAAAGGCACGTTTAGCTGTACATAAGGGAGTACTAGTACCTACTCTCATGTATGGTAGTGAGAGTTGGATTTGGCAAGAAAGACATGAAATTAGAATAAATGCTGTAGAGATGAGAGCTCTTCGTAGTATGTGTGATGTAAGTATGAAAGATAAAATTAGGAATATTGTTATAAGAGATCGATGTGGTGTGAATGAAGAAGTAGTGACAAAGATCAAAAAGAGTATGCTGAGGTGGTTTGTACATTTAGAAAGAATGAATGACGAGAGGTTGAACATGAAATGAAATGTAATGTGATGAAGTAAAATAAAATTTATATTATAATTGTACTATTTGAAATTATTCAAATATAATCTCAGAGCGTCTAAATTATCCATCTCATTCTGCACAGTAACAGTTGTAACTAGTCACAGAAATAACAAATACCTTTTGAAATCACTTATAATCATCCGAAATTTAATTACGATTCTTCAATTTGAATTTAATAATATTGTGTTCAATATGTTTTTTTTTCGCAATAAAAACAAATTCAATTTCATAGTCAGTGCATTTTATACGGATGTCAATCTAGTATATATAAATCTACAATAATAAGTGACGGTCTGGATCTATACGACAATTATGCACTTAACCGTAATATTTTTATTTACATTAATATGTTTATCATTATTATAAATAGTAAAAATGTATATATATATATATATATATATATATATATATATATGTGTGTGTGTATATATATATATATATATATATGTATATATATATTTATATATACATACATACATATCATCACGCCATATCAATACACTCTTCCATACCTACTCGCTCTCTTACATCGTCGTTACGAATGCAATCTGTCAGCCTAACTCCACAGATTTTCCGTAGAGATCGCATTTCGACCGCATTAATTTTACTTTTATGCTCTTTTCTGCATACTCAACTCTCGCTTTTATATATCAAAATTCACAAAAAAAAAATATATAAAAATATTAGTTTGTACATTTCGTAAATGTAAATAAATTTTGCTACCAACATCAATTTTATAAAGAAGCTATACTGAAAAATCGTCTATATAATTGAAATATTTTTTTAGTAACCTCCAAATATTCATTACTTGCAACTAATACATATCACGCGAATGTTGGTGAATCTGTATCTCTCTACAGAATTGTTACATTGTCTAATTATCTTTTTTCAAGTGCTGTTATTTTTAACCTAAATTTACCTTTATTCAAAAAAGAAATTATGAAAGTTCTCAATTTTATATTAACTATCATCATCGTTATCATCATCACAGCTCATATACGTCCCACTGCTGGGCTCGAGCCTCCTTCAAAATGGGAGGGAAATTGACCTACCATACCACGCTGGTCAGACGTGTTGGTATAGGGTTTTATTTTGAGTTCTCCTTCTCTTGCATAGATGTTATATGCATTTTATATCCCTTATTTGTCACTTACGATCACCCACGGGTAAGATAGGGGGTGGTGAGTTGTATTCTTACTCCGTCACCACGCGGAAAGACTATATTAACTATAATGTTACACAAAAAATGTGAATAAGGGGCACTGTACTCTTTTATGTAGAGTAGGAATGTAAAAAGGTCAGAAAAGGCACGCTTAGTAGTATCAATGCCCACTCTCATGTATGGCAGTGAAAGTTGGATTTGGCAGGAGGGACATGAAACTAGAATAAATGCTGTAAAGGTGAGAGATCGTCGTAGTACGTGTGGTGTAATTCTGAAAGATAAAATTAGGAATAATGTTATAATTAATATAATAGTGTTAACATTTAATTATGAGAGAGCGTTGTGGTGTGATTGAAGAAATAGTGACAAAGATAAAAAAGGGTATGCGTGTGGTTTAGACACGTGGAAAAGAATGAGCGAAGAAAGGTTGACGAAGCAAGTGCGAGTGGGACGATTACAAGGGGAAGACCACGTCTTACTTTTCTGTATAAATTGAAGATGTGTTGGCAAAAGGTCAGATTAAGAGTACGCGTAACCGTAAACCATGCATAAAGACTGTGATGAGTATGAATGAAGCGATGGAGTTATGTTAGGATCGTGGTTTGTGGCAATCCGTAGGCACTGCCTACTCCTCTGGGAAACAGGCGTGAGGCTATATGTATACAGGGTGTAAGGGGACCGCCCCCGAAAATAAAGACAGGTAACCCTACTAGTCCTACTTGTAATGATAGGCTAGAAAAAAAATCGATTCGGATGAAAAAAAATTTTTTTTTCACCACTCGAGGTCGTTGAACTCTTGAACATATGATCGTGAGTTTTGAATAGATTGCGTCTTTTCTCATCTGAGTATAGTTACGTATTTTTATCGAGTTATCGTTACATGGCACTGTCCTAATACGATGGAAAGTGAAAAAAAACTTAAAAATATTTGTGAAAAAAAAAATATTTTTTCATTCTGATCGATTTTTTTTCTAGCCTATCATTACAAGTAGGACAAGTAGAGTCACCTGTCTTTGTTTTCGGGAGCGGTTCCCTTACACCCTGTATGTATAATGTTACACTAATTTTATATTAAAAAACTATTCTGCCTACCGTTATTGACACATAAATATTTTTTTTGGTTGTATCTACGGTTCCACTGATGGAACGAAAGATACATCTAGCATTTTCAATTGCAATAGTTTTTGTAAAATACAGAACTCTATATTTTAGACATTAATTATTTAGCTAGTAAGAGTAGTAGCAGCTGTGCAAATATAGTAGGATTTTATCTATATCCATTTAATTTCAATAATTTTACTTAAGATATTTTTTATAATTACAGATAAAATTCATAATAGCAAGTTTTTTCCTAATCTCATTATTATCATGTGTTATGACTATTAAAGATACAAATAACGGCATATTACTCCATAAATTAGTTCAAATGATACTGAATAATTACAAAAAAATAAGTACTGAAGCAAAGAAAACAAGACGCCAAGGAACAGATAATGGTGAAGGATTAGACATTATCGAAAACGAGTTGAAGACTGCCTTAGCCCATAAAAAGTCAGTGTTATTCGATAAAACATACATAGAAAAGCAAGGGAAGAACGAATTTCTTGTTGTTCAATCAGATATGAGGGATCCGTTTGTAACAATAATTCCAAACGCATTATATTATAACATAGAAAAAAAATGTGTAAATTGGTTAGACGATTGTAATTTGGAGGGTATAAGACACAAATTTTTCAAAAAATTCCCTTCTTCATTCAAAAAGTAATAGTGCATATTACAAAACAAGTATTAAAATCATATTTTAGTTACGTCTTTCTCTTACATGGATTGTGTTTAGATTATTATAATTATTAGTCAAGTTAATCGAATTGTATTCCTTTTTTTTTGGTGTGGCCTACGGTCGGCGCACTCCTCGCACCACTCCGTCCGGGGCGACAGAGGGGCGTAAGCACCCACACCCATAACCCACCCGTGAACCCTTCGTCGTTGGACCGGCCACCGGAGCAGCGTGAACTTGTCGTCAGTGGCCGGCCCGACGGAATACCCCCTGAGGGGTACCCTCTCCTTGAGCAACGTCGACCCTCCCCGGGGAGGACGTCGGTCCTTCCTCGCACGGTCAGCCTCTCGGCGGGTGACGGACTAATTCCCCGGTCCAGTCACCCGCGGCCTTGGCTAGGGCGGCATATCGAATTTAATTTAATTTAATTTATTGTATGTATTCCTAAAGTATCATTGATTTGATCTTGGTTATAATATAATTGATTGAATTAGGCGATACATGGCGGCAATCCATTATTATTTTAAAATGTAGGAGAGGAAGGAAGACTTACCACTTTCCCACGGTTAATTAATATACCGTACACCTCAAGAAAGAAAGGAATACGGGATGGGATCAAGGTGGAATATGGTATAAGGAATTTTTACTCCAGTGATCAACACCACCTCCAGAACTTCAACTTGCAATTTTTTGAATAATTTCGAATAAAAATTCGACACATGTTTGGCCTCTAAACGAGGCAATCTCAGGATGGTTCGGCTTCCAATGCTCTCCGATTGACTGTACGCACGCCTTTTATATTTCCTCCACTATCAAACTTGGTTATAAGCTACCACACACTGTGGTGGCTTGTAATGAAATAAATTTAACCATGCCCTCATCGACTACCTGCTGCATCTGCTCCCTAAGCTGGTTTATAACCACCACGATAAGTAAGGAATATTAATCTAGTACCGTACTTATTTATATATGTCTATTATTACTAAACTGAAAACCAATCTGGTCAACGAAGAATTTGATCATTAAATAATCACATTATCATAATAAATGGTGACGGAGTTTCATCACCCCTTATCATACCCGTGGGTGATCGTCAGAGACGACTAAGGGATATGTAAAATGCATATAACATCTATGCAAGAGAAGGAAAACTCGAAACAAAATTATATACCAACACAGCCTACCAGCGTGGTATAATAGGTCCCTTCCATTATGGAGGAGGCTCGAGCCCAATAGTTGGACATATATGAGCTGAGATGATGATGATCATCATCATGATTATCATAATATATTAATATTATCACAATATATTTTCATAATTTATTAATATTAACATAATTATCTAATTAATATTAACATAATTAATAATTATTAAAAAAAATTCTATCTATCTATCTATCTATCAACTTATTATGTCTACTGTAACTGAAATGCAAATCATTTAATTATGCTTAAACGCTACGGGGACACTTTCATATTGTCAGCAACAGACCTCACATCACAGCGGGTGGGTATATTTTACATTCAATATGTTGATATGTCAGAATTAGCCAAAATAAAAAAGAAACTATTTAATACATATTCATATTCATTCTTTGAATGCTGAAAAGTATTCAAAATGTCAGGCAAGTAAAAATATCACATAATTTGGAAAATCCAAAAGTGCACGCCTCATAATTTTTATATTATTTATCATTTACTATTAGTCAATGCCATAAATGAAAATGAAAGAAAAAAAAACTTTGAAATTTCGTGGCATTCTCGGCGTAGTGCTAAATATAGCTGTATATGCTGTATATGATTTCTTTCCATAGTCTGTCCGAATGGACGTACAAAAAAATGTAAACGAACTCAATTTTCATAAGGTATACATACACTAAAGACTAAGCAGTTTAGTTTATTGTTGATTGCAATTAAACGACAAAGAATTATGAAGCCATTTTCGAAAGGAAATAGTGCGTTGCGATTATGTAGCTTTTAATAAAAGAAAAACTTCGATACATTCATTTTTACGGTCGTGATCCTGCCAGATCGAAAATATTTTATCCGACGTCCTCGAATATTTTTTTCAATCAACTATTTTCATACTTTAAACAAAATAATAGCTTTTTAAAAATATCAAATACGTTTAAACGAATGTTATTTCTTGACATATGTATGATAATATTATTCTATAAGTGCAATGTGAGAAAAATACAATCATTTTTAGGTTTGAATAGTGCTTGATTTTCATATATCGAGAGTAGAGCAAGACCTCAACGCTTCACTTATGGGCGTGCAGCCCATAAGTGAAGCGTTGAGGTCTTGCTCTACTACGGGGTTTAGGGTTCCCTAATGATTCACCAAAAAACTATTGACAAATAGTCATTCGACTAACAACGTTTCACCAAATGCTCATTTGGCAAATGATACATTTGACAAAGGTATCATCTTACAAAAATTTACTTAGCAAATGATCCATTAGCAAACACTACACTTGTTAAATGTGTTAAGTATTAAAATGTAATTTAACAAAAAGTTATTTCTACCCTCATATCGCCGTGTCAGTTGTTAGTTATTTTTATTGCAAAATGGGTGATAAGATTGTGTGCGAAGTGTTTAAATCTAAGAGGGAGAAATGCCCTAAAGTCGCTTCTGGCACTCGCCGGCCGCTGCCGCGGCATGCTCGCTTTGCTTGCTCGGCTCGTGCGTTTGGGGTTAAAGTTCTAACCTAACCTAACCCAATCTAATAAAATAAATATATCTCCAAAGATGAACGGATTAATAAGTAATTATTTTCCAAATAATGTATAATATCATTTTTTTATTAATTTTATCTGATAACTCAGTTGCTAAATGTTCGTTTTGTAAAGTAATCATTTATCAAATGTAAATATAAGTATTGATCATTTGGCAAAGTGAAACATTTGTAAAATGATCAGTAGTAAAATGATCAATAGGCGAATCCAAACGTTGTTTGTCAAGTGTAATTTTGCCAAATGACTTTTGGTCAAACAGCCGGACACCGTGTAATAGGTATAAACGCGATAAAATTCACGCGATAAAAATTGAAATATCTCATATATACTTAAGAAAGATGGGGAGCACATTTGACTAAATATAAACCCTAAATCAAATCCACTTACAGTCAAAGACTGCAGATAGCTACTCAAGCAGATGTATATATGTGTAATATTCACGTGAACACCAAAAATCATTGTATAGTCATGTGATTTTTTTAACTAAACTGGATTTTTTGTTTGGAAAAGTAAACTATTATTTTAACACAATTAAGTCTGTACATTAATTTCTTTTTTAATGTTTTTATACTAGGATATTGAAAATTTTCGTCGTTATTTGTAAAATAAGCTTTTAAGTAGTGCGCAATTCCACTGATGATATATATATTCATCAGTTTAAAGTACTAGAGATACAATATATCTATATAGTAAATAAAATCCAAATTTGACTATTTGAAGTTACAATTTCGTACTGTTAATTACAATAGTCATTAAAATTCTCTTCATGCATTTAAAAATAATGAAATGGATGAGAATTACCTTGCTTATACGAGTGATGATTGAATAACAGAATGATCATTGAATGACATCAGCATGAGCATTGAATACAAAATGTGAAATACTGCTCATCGATTTTGAGGTTATATCTGACACTCTGACTTTAAAGAATTGATGTCTAAGTGTGTACTTTTGAGCAGAAAACTACGCGTTTTATTTTAATTTATAATTTGATGTTACCACGCTTAATATTTGCGAATTGATTCACGAGCATTTTATTCGATTGCGCCAATACGTCGACTAGAACATGGGAATACATAAGGAACAATTTATAAATAACGAACATTTACAATTTGTATATTAACAATAGTATTAGAAAAAACGAGTATATTAATGTGTAACCAACAACATCAAGCACAGATTATTAAGTTATTAGAATAAATGTCGTACACAAGAAGATTAATGTGTTGTGCAAGTATTGCTCCTGATATTTAAAACTGAGGTTTTTCAATTTGATATTGCTCTTAATATTTAAAACTGAATTTTTCAATTTGCTATTGCTCCTAATATTTAAAATTGAATTTTTCAATTTGCTATTGCAAATTGAAAAATTAATTGAAATTGAAAAATATTGCAAATTCAAAAATTAATTGATATTAAAAAAAGAAAAATTAAAATTGAAAATATTGCTCCTAATATTTAAACAGGCATTTTTCAATTTGCTATTGCGCCTAATATTTAAAACTGAATTTTTCAATTTACTATTGCTCGTCATATTTAAAAATGAATTTTTCAATTTGCTATTGCTCCTAATATTTAATACTGTTTTTTTTATATGTGCTCAAGATAAGTTGAATAAATCTAGTTCAATGAATCGAATATTGTATGTGTCGTAATCCTATATGTTTAGGTATCTGACGAGTAAACCAATAGTACAACGAAAGTATGTGGGACAGCGTAGCACATAATTAAATTAAATATGAAATTTATTCTTAAACAATTTTATAAGAGTATTGATTTATATACTCGAGTTCCTTTGCATTTGTGGTCAAAAAATCTTCGTCATTGTCTATCATTATATAGAATTTAAGTGACTGTTTTGGTTTAAGATTAGAATGAACGTCTCATTTTATGAGTATAAATTTAATACACTTGATGAATGTGAATTTTCCGTGTGGTGACGGAGTAAGAATACTATTCACCACCCCATATCTTACCCGTGGGTGATCGTACGAGATGACTAAGGGATATAAAACGCATATAACATCTATGCGAGAGAAGGATAACTCGAAACAAAACCCTATACCAACACGTCTGACCAGCGCGGTATAGTAGGTTAATCTCCCTCCCATTATGGAGGAGGCCCCAGCCCAACAGTGGGACGTTTATGGGCTGTGATGATGATGATGAATGCGCGCAACGCTATTTTTATATTAATGTGATAGTCAAGCCCACGGCCTTTAGTTACATTTGAGGTAATAAGTAATCTTCTCACTCTGATAGCATATAAGCTGTAAGCCTATACTTATAATAAATTAACTATTATTATAACTAATCTTCACGCTATAGGACTTCCTACTACTTTGCTCACACCAGACAATCTTGATAATCGGGCAAATTTGCAGTGGGACAATTGCCGACTCAAAATATTGTTCGTCGCTTCATAACAGACTTATATCATATATTATAGTAAACTTTCAGGATTATGTTGTAATTTAAAGTAGGCCTAATCTATAAATAAGTTAACAATTAAATGAGCCTAAACATTTCATATCCATTCAATTAAACTTGATTATTTTGTCAGACACGTCATTAATGTAAATGACATATTTCACAGTGATTTTATCATGTATATAATAACCACATTGTTTTCAATTATTTATATAGAATACTGAAATCCTCTGAGCTTGTGTTATTATAACACTGGAGGCGTATATTAAGTAATATAGATATACAATAATATAATACAGTGAAGCAGATGCTTAGCTAAAGTTGATAGTGTATATGGATTATTCTCTAAGATCTTAGAGAATAATCTTTTTACTTTCGAATATGCATCATCACTTTCATAATACAAGAGAATATTGCACGCGACACGTGGAGAAAAATAATCCATAATAAAAATATAGTTGATGTTATATTTATCTCGCTGGAATAAAATATATCTTTATACTCCCATGCGATACACCTAATCTGGTACGCAATTAATATGTCCTTAGTTACATCTATAACTCTCATTCGTATCGTTATGAAGCTCCATGTTACAATTTATGGAGGGTTTCTATTAAAAACAACAAGGTTTTTTGTTTATATTTCTGACCTTTACGTGAATGTTAAAAGTATAAAATAAAACTAGATTCTTACGAATTTTTATTGCGTTTCTATTGAGAAGCTTCGTTAAAATCTCTGTAGAAATGGTGACACGTTTATAAATATGTATCTACCTTGGTCCTCTCGTGACTGTAGCTCTTAAAATTGTATAATAAACAGTAAATGGTAAAAACATAAGACTGTTTTTGTTGTAGTCCCGGGTCTAAAACTTGAGAGGAATAAAAATTTTATTCGAATTCTTTTGAAATGAAACTTAAGTTCTGGTAGAGCACTATTGACTTACGATTGTAGAGATACTCTAGGTTAAACCCTAATTTTAGTCCCTAAAATTACATCTTATTTTTTTTTTGATCATTTCCATCACTTTTTTGGGTACAGGCTTTCTCTAGGTGACAGGCAATAATTAATGAATTTAATTAGTAATCGCTATATTCTATTTACATCGCATGAAAAAAGTTCTGGTCATACAAAGAAATTCTGAAAGGCAAATATAATATGAAAATAAAGAGAACTGTAATGGATACCTGTCTTCTGCCCTGTTTATTATATGGGTGCCAAACATGGACTTATACAAACAAAATAAAACAAAGAATAACAACAACACAGAGAGCAATGGAAAGAAGCATACTAAAAATAAACAAAAGACAAAATTAAAAACGAAACAATTAGACACAAAACGAAAATATTAGATGCACTAACACATGCTTTGAAGCTCAAGTGGCAGTGGGCGGGTCATATCTCACGATAAATAGACGGGAGACGGACATTTCTAACTACAAGATGGAAGGGTCCAATAGGAGGCAAAAGGAATGTGGGAAGACCCATCAAACGCTGGACTGATGACCTTATAAAGATTGCAGGAAAAGACTGGATGTATAAAACAAAGAACAGAAACATGTGGAAAAATCTGGAGGAGGCCTTTACTTGAAATGAGATCCATGGCTCGAGAAATAGAAATAGTTAATCATACTACATTTATATTAATCATATTAACACTGTACCTACATAGAATTACTAATAATACCAATATCATTTGAAATGGAAGAGTTATGGAATAAAGAGGCGTTATTATTATTGTATCTCCATTTATTCACGGGATCTTCCGTAGGGAAGATACCCGGTCCTTTGGTAGGCTTACATGGGGATATGGATCCAACACGCAGAGGCCTTTAGAGAAATTTAATCTAAATATTGGGATGGGACACCTACCGATGACACTCCACGTCTGCACATAACATACGTGGAATGCCAGCACTAAGTGTAAAACTATTGTGTAATGATGGTATCTAATATATTAATATGGGAGTGGGTGCTTAGTGGACTGGTTCATCTTATATCTATGAAATTATAAACTGTCGTCTGCCTTCAAACCCATGTTAAGAGATGAACGGTGGCAGACGGTGACTCGCCAACTCACTGAATGGTCCCCCTAAATAGTCGCCACAGACACACTAGTCATACGGGCAACAGAGGGCAACATTGGTGTAAGTGGCTAGGGGTGTCGAGCGGTGCGGCGCCGGTTTCACCATTGAGTCTGCGATAAACAGACCCTTGGTTTCCCCGTAATTATGCCCTTGAAAATGACACTTCCACCCCCGAGCATATAACTCTGGCGACCCCTCTCTGACCAGCTGTTTAAGGCAAGCCAGAGCTGAGAGTCCTTCGGGCACTCTTCGGTTTCCATTCTAGCCAGCCAATGAAGGCCAGCTGGAGACGAGTCCCTGATCGACTCTCTGGAGTATTCAGGACCGCAGTGTCGCCACTCACAATCAGCTCGCCACAAGCTGCCCTGCGGTTTATTGGCTTTCCTGTAAATCTTGTGATACATTTTTTTTTATATCAAAAGAACTTAAGGAGCCATATAATGTTCCTCCGAGTTTTGCGTTAGCCTCATGGTGAGGTAACGATTATTATTATTATTATATTCTATTTACATCGCTACACGGATATTTTATTTAAAGGTAACATCCTGCACTAAGGAAATAATCCTTGTAGTGCGGGAGCCTTTACAAACATATGGCTAAACGCACACAAATTACGCCCAGATTCAGGACAACATTTTATAGATCGTACAAAGTATTGCCCACGTAGGAATCGAACCTAAGGCACTGGTTTGGTAAGCCTGTTTTTTAACCACTGCGCTGTCTGTACAGTCATATAATGCTAAAGACAATGTGAAATCACATGACCAATTGTTATGTAAGGCTTCAGATTTATGTTAAATAATCTTTTTGAAGAAAAAGCATGAGGCTAAAGTGATAAAATATTATAAATGTGATAAAAGATGTTTAAGTATCCATCCAAGAATATTATAGCAAAAAGAAGACAAGTATATTGATCGACACGGGGTCTCCAGGTGCGTCTCGTTAACACCACACATTTACCCGCGTGTGCTGCTCCCTATTCACCAAGTTTTATTTATTGGCTTCAAAATAGATCTATCTTGATAGATTTCTAATTTCTAGGCCACCGTAGACAAGAACCGAGTATCAGTGTCCCGCCTATATGGCAATGGAGAAGTACGTCTTTTTTTTTTTTTTTTTTTTTTCTCGCTGCGGAAACGCATTTACGCGCTATCCCCCGCCTGTGACAGACGGGGGGGAGTGTGGGACTCACCGGCCAACTGAACAGTCCGACCGGAATACCCACTAAAACCACAGCGGCCTCTTCCGCGCTTTTACGGGACGCCGGAGAGATCGTCTACTGACATTCGATCCCCGACGCCCCAACGCTTGGCCTTCTGGCCACGCCCTGTCACCATTCAAGGCGGCGGAAGGAGGTGCGCATACCGGCGCCTCCTCCTCCCTGGCGGCCGCCGGCGGAGCGAGTCTGCGGACGCGATTGCCTCGCGTGCCCGCTCCGCGGCCTCCTTTTTAGAGATGACCTCTTCACAGAAGGAGGCCATCGACGACCAGCATCTGTCGCTGCCAAGCATCTTCGAGATGATAGTCGGCAGCGACAGGTCTCCCCCAATGACCGACGACAGGACGTGGCGCTGGGGCCTCCAGGTGGGGCACATCTCCAGAGTGTGACGCGCATCGTCTACTGGCGCGCCACACTCGTGACATCCTGGGGCCCCTTCTCTTCCAATTCTGTGCAGGTACTTACCGAAGACCCCGTGTCCGGTAAGCACCTGCACCATCCTAAAGCTTAGGCTGCCGTGCCTTCTATTAATCCAGCAGTGGAGATGCGGCGCAACCGCCTCCACAGTCCCCCGCCCTGCTACGGGGGACTCCAGTTCTTCTCTCCACCCCCGGATGACTCCCCTTCGGGCCACTTCCAGTGCTCTGCCCAGTCCCTTTACGGAGTCTTGCTCGTCGTCGGCTCGCGCCGCGACGCGAAGCCGGTAGGCCTCAGCCAGTGCCTCAGCCACAAGTGGCCAAGGCGGATCGCCCGCCAACAATATTGCCGCAGTCCACGACACCGTACGATAGCCCCTGATAACCCTCACCGCCATGGCCCTCTGCGGACGTCGCAAAAGAGCCCTGTTGCGGGTGGTGAGGGAGTCCGCCCAAATAGGGGCACCATACAGCGCCATGGACCGCACGACTCCGGCGTATAGACGCCGGCAGGACGACCCGGGACTGCCAGTGTTTGGCAGAAGCCTACCTAGTGCCGCAGCTGTTTTAACGAGCCTCGGAGCGAGCTGGGCAAAGTGTGGCCCGAAATTCCATTTAGAATCAAGGTGCAGACCCAAATATTTCATTTGGGCCCGCACCGGCACGGCAACCCCAGACACGCCGATGTGTGCTCCTCGGGGGGGACCTCGACGTGGGCCATGAAATAGGAGGGCCTCGGTTTTCTCCACCGAGACCCTTAGGCCCAACATACCGATCCGGCCTACGACGAGCGCAACCCCCTCCCCTGCCAATCGGGCAGCCCCCTGGAAGTCGGGTCTTCTCACCGTAACGAGGGTATCATCCGCATAGCAAATGACCCCCATCCCGGGGAGAAGCCGACCCCGTAGGAGCCAGTCGAATCCGACATTCCACAGGATCGGACCGAGAACCGAACCCTGTGGAACGCCGCACTCCACCCGATGGCGATGAATGCGCCCGTTGCCCCCCTCCCAGAGCACGTACCTTCCCTCGAGGTACGCCTCCAACAGCCTCCGGAGATACGGAGGTACCCCATGATAACGGAGCGCCTCCTTTAACGTCTCATGCGGGAGGCTGTTGAAGGCGTTCTTTATGTCGAGCGAAACTGCCAGGAGGACTTCCTTATTGGCCACCGCGTCGGTGACTAAAGACTTCAGGGCGGCCAGCGCATCAATAGTAGATCGGCCGCCCCTGAATCCATATTGTTTCTCCGACAGTCCCGGTCCGACCTCCTCGAGGTGCTGGACGAGACGGTCCGCGAGCACTTTCTCGAACAATTTGGCCGTCTCGTCCAGCAGTACCAGCGGTCTGTATGCGGAAGAGGAGTCTACTGGACGACCCTCCTTCCGCAGCAAGCAGAGCTTGCCCCACTTCCATTGCTCCGGGAACTGCCCAGACCTCAAGCACGCATTGAGCAGTTCCCGGAGCTCACCCTTGAGGTATTCAGCGGCGACGCCGAGCACAAGCCCCGGAACGCCGTCCGGACCAGGTGATTTCCGCTTCCCATGAAGTCGGGAGAGGGTCACTTCCATTTCTCGGTCGGTGATGAGTGGAATAGAAGTTTCCACCTCCACCACCGACCGAGGAGCCATTCGGGGGGGAACGTGTCCCACGGAGCATGGGAACAGTTCCCTCATGAGCCCCGACAGAAGACCCATATCCATTGACTCGATGATGGGGGCGCCACAGTCACGGAGCTTATTCCGCGCCCGTTGATATGGGCGTCCCCACGGATCTCTGTCAAGGCCCGCAAGTAGCTCCTCACGGGCCCTCTCCTTCGCCTGGCTGATGGTCAGCTGCAGAGCCTTCTTCCTGGTCTTATACTCCGTCCACAGCTGACCCTCAAGGACGTTATCCCGGTTAGCCCGCTGTCGGCATCGGACGTAGGCGCGCCGCGCACGGTTAGAGGCCACCCGAAGATTGGCAATCTCGGGCGACCACCAATATACTTGACGACGCGGCGCTCTCCGCCGAGCCCTCGGCGTCGCCGCATCACAAATCGCCTCAAGGGCACTCCTTATGTAGCCTGCAAGCCCTTCCACATCTGTGGGAAGCCGTCCTGCCCCGCCCCAGCGTTGCACTATGGCAGACTCCCGGGCCATTTCAGGATCGAATTGGCCTAGGGCCCATTTTGGGAGTCCACCCCTTCTGCCGCGCCGGGGCTCTGGTGATCCCCTGGGGGCGGAGATCTCAAATCGCACGTAACGATGGTCCGAGAGAGTCTCCACCCCTTCTTCCACTCTCCAGTCGCTCACCCAGCGAGCAACACTAGGGCTGGTGAACGATAGATCCACCACGGACCCTCCCCGATGTCGCACGCAGGTCTGAACCGTCCCTCTGTTCAGGAGGGACAGACCGGAGAGTAAAGACCACCTCTCGACGGCCGTGCCCTTGGCGTTTGTGGCGGGGCTCCCCCACGTACGAGACTTTGCATTGAAGTCGCCGAGGACAATAATTCTCCTCGGCGACTGACGGCGAACCGCGGCACTGACGGAGTCTAAGAATAACTCGAACTCCGCCAGCCCGCGGTTGGGGGAAAAGTATAAGCCAATAATGGCGAAGTCTCGCCACCCCACCACAACATAACCATTACCCCTCTCCAGTGTAGAGAGGGGAGGGCCGGCGCATCCTCTAGACAGGACAGCCACATCTTCCTTATTGTCCCCCACCCAATTGGGTGAGTGGGGGACAAAGTAGGGCTCGCAGGCTACAGCCAAATCTATGTCCCACTCCGCCATGGACTGCAGTAGCAGGTCCTGAGCCCCGGCGCAGTGGTTCAAGTTCGCCTGGAGGAAGCGTACTTTGTCTCCCATTTAGGTTGTCATTTCGGCTTCCTCCTGTCCTCTGCGGCTGTTCATCGCTGTGATGGCCCGAGGTCCACGGGCCATCTTTCCTTTCGACGAAGGGGGCCGGCAAAGCCTCCCCCCCATCGTGTGCTCCGCTGAGCGTCCAGCAGTGGAGCACACCGCGCAACGCGGTGTGGCCACACATGCGGCCGATTTGTGCCCGCTGCCACCGCACCTGTAGCATAATGCAGAGCGGTCGACAGCGGACGGACAGAGTGGTGCCGTATGCCCCAACTCCAGGCACCGGAAACACCTCAATGGGAGGTTTTCCAGTACCTGGACGCCAGCCGAACTCCAGCCGACCAGGAGTCTCCCCGCGTCGGCGAGCACCTTGGCGACGGTGACGGGGCAGCGTACCTTCGCCATGCCCATGCCGCGGGCTCCAAGCTGAATTTGTCCAACCTGGACTTCCGTGGCATCGCAGCCGCATGTGCGGACCACTGCTGCACGAATTTTCTCTTCATTGACGGAGTCATCCATCCCAGTCACCCGAATGTCAACCCGTTTGACCGGGCGGACGACATCCGCCACACCTGCAAGTGCCGTGCGCAAACTTTCCGCCAGCTGGTCGGCAACCTCTGCCGACTGGGACTTGGGCAGCTGTAGCACTCTAGCTCCGGTCACTGCACGCCTTACTTTAAGGCCCTCGGTTATCCCCATTGCCTGAAGGTTTACGGCCTTCTCGGCGCGAATCATCGCGTCCGCATACGTCACCCCCTGTATTTCGGCTTCTGGCTGCAATTTTAAAATCACAGCCGGAGAGCGTGGGGGGACAAGCGCCGCCTTCTGCTTCTTCTGCACCGAAGCAGGCGGGGCGGGGACTGTAGAAGGCACAACAGCCGTGGAGGCCGTCGCAGAAGGAGAAGACTTCTTCTTCTTTCCCTTCTTCTTCACCACCGTGGCCCAGCTATCTGCAGTTACGGGCTGGGCCAGTGGAGCGGCGCCCGAAGGGCCGAGGACTGGCTGTGCAGAAGACAACGTTGCCATTGTACGGGTAGTAGTGGCTTCTGACATTGCGCTCCTCCTCTTATCCGCAGCCAGAGGTGGACGGACAGTCTTGGGAGGAAGAAGACGGTCTTCGATTGCTGCGAATCGAGCCGCCATCATATCCCCTAGAGACTTTATTAAGGAGGACTTTAGGTCCTCCATCACATCCACCTCTGGTGCAGAGGCAGGTGTCACCGGCTTTGAGACCCTCATTTCCTCGAACTGTCTGCGATGGGCTTTCAGTTCTTGCTGGAGAGCCTCATTTTCTTTCCTGAGCCGAGCAACATCCCTGCGAAGCGAACGCAATTCGTCCGCTTCAGAGCGCACCGTAAGAGCGTTGATGCAAGACATCAACGCATCTGCACTCTCACACAGGATCTTCTGGTGCGTCCCTTTGAGGTGGCCAGAAGTCCTCACCGCCCGTTTTATCTCTGCGACCTTGCTGAGACCGAATCCCTTCATATCAGTAGGGCCCAGCAAAGCCAGCTGCTCCTCGTTGAACACTCCATCAGCCACGGATGAGGCTATGGAGAGTGCGCTATTCGTGTCCGATAAACTTTGCACGTCGTCCCCATCCTCGGCCATTTGATCCTTTTGGGCCAACTTCTTTCGCGCCCGAGAGAGACCGGCAGCATGACCTTTGGCTTTCGCCTTACCTCTCTGGGCCGTGCTCACCTTCGGACGTGGCTCAGACTCCGTTTCGGAGCCTCCAAACTTCTGCTTGCAGCTACGACCAGGCCTTCCGCCACTCTTAGTGGCGCCGCGACCTCCTGCCGATGTTTGTGCAGGCGGAGGCATATCTCCTCCAATCACCACCTCGTTTCCATCCTTATTCGCGCTATGCACCTCTTTCTCATCATCGTTTTTATTTGTGTTATTTAAATGTGTATCCATAGCTGATCCCACGAGTATAGGGTAACTAACAGTCCACCTGTGCAGGGACCCCGCTGCCCAGGCAACCCGATTTAATACACACGGAGGTCGGGAGGTATCCGCGGTTGACCTCTAGCGGGCTGATGCACTCCACCAACCACCCACAAGGGGCGCCTCTAGGCGGAACGGTCGACACCTAGAGACTTTGAGGATTTTTTATTGTGGTTTACTCCACGTGGGCCAGCCAATTAAGGCAAGCCCCTCGCCTTCCGACGAGTTCGCCGACGGTGGCCGAAGCCTGTACGGCTGGCCGTGTCTCCACAACCAGTCGCACCCGCCGCCTAAGACTTGCGTCGCCACTACTAGAAATATGTCCAAGATGCCGACCAAGCCCTGCAGCCCATTCAGGCTATCCTCCCAGGGAAGCTATCCTATCCTCGGAAGAGAAAGAAAAGCCTGCCCTACCATGTCAGATATTCGCCACGAGCGACCACTCCAGCAATAACAAGTATTCAAGAAGTGGTCGCTCGTGCCCAGGGTGCACCACGGGGAGGTTTCTGACTTAGCACCCCGGAGAAGTACGTCTACTGCAAGTTATGTTATGGGTTGCATACCGTCCCTTCCATTACCCCGAACAGATCGCGCGAGATGTCACGAGCCTGTCTCAAGAAAAGGTGGACGTATGAAGGAACAAATGACACAAGATTTTTTTATCTCGCTTTAATGAACGTTTGTTCGGCATTCTTTCCACATGTCCGAACCAACGGAGCATTCCCTTTCGCATCTTTACACCAATACTCTTTTTCATACCTACTCACTCTCTTACGTCGTCGTTACGAATGCGGTCGGTCAGCCTTTTTTTTTTTTTTTTTTGTTATCGCTAAGGAAATGCTTTTGCGCACATCCCCCGCCAGTGACAGACGGGAGGGTGTGTGGGACTCGCCGGCCATGAGATTGACGGCCGGAATACCCACTAACACTACACACATACCCAATAACAGCGGTCCCCTCCGCGCTTTTACGGGATGCCGGAGAGATCGTCTATTGACATTCTATCCCCGACACCCCTACGCATAGCCATCTGACCACGACCAGTCAGCCGTCAAGGCCGTGGGAGGAGGTGCGCGTAGCGGCGCCTCCCTCTCCCTGGTCGCCGCCGGCGGAGCGAGTTTGCAGACGCGAGTGCTTCCTTGCCTGCATTCACTCTTCGCTCTATATCAGTGGTGTACCTTCCATCTCGGCTAAATCCACATCCAAGATATACAAATTCATCCACTTGCTCTAGTATATCATTACCTATTGTTACTCTTACATCTGTTCTGGCTTCGTCTCTTTCAAACACCATTATTTTGGTTTTGCTCACATTCACACGTAGACCCCTTTTCTTACAATCTTCTGTCATTGTGTCGACTAGGGTCTGCAGGTCAGTCGCTGACTGTGCCAGCAGGACTGCATCATCTGCATAAAGCAGAGCAGTGACCACTGAGTCGCTCATCTGGACTCCCACATTCATATCGTTCAACCTTTGGAGACATTTATCCAGGTATATGATAAACAGCCTGGCTGACAGAACGCACCCCTGCTTAACGCCGATATTGACGTCAAACCAAGGCGACATTCCATCATACAGCCGCACACAGGCTCTACAGCCCATGTAACTGGACTGCACAGCCTGTAGCAGTTTGCCGTTAATATCATACTCCGGTAAAATATCCCAAAGTTCCTTTCGTACAACCGTGTCAAATGCTCTCTCCAGATCCACAAAGCTGCAGAAAACCCTCTGACTAGAGCCAGATACTTCTCCACAATGTTGCGCAGAGAGAACACTTGATCCATGCATCCCCGTACACTCCTGAAACCTCCTTGTGTCTCACACAGTAAACCATCGGACACCATCCTCATTCTCCTTTCAATAATTTTACCATACACTTTTGCTGCCAAACTGGTCAAGCTTATGGCTCTGTAATTTGCGCAGTCATAACGTGAACCCTTGTTTTTAAACAAAGGCACGATGACTGCGCTATTCCAGTCCCCGGGAACCATTCCCGAGCTCCAACATAAATTGAGGAGCAACAGGAACGCTTCCCAGACACAGGAGCCACCAAGCTTGATCATCGCGGCAGAAACCATTCAATGCCCGCTGCCTTACCATTTTTCAAACTTCTTATCGCCCATTCAACTTCATCCATACTGATGCCATCGGAGGACGTCGCTGTCGAATGTTAATGTTAATGTTATGTTAATGTTTACTATCTGCTAATGGGATAAAAATACAGGACTAAGCTCTGACGCTGACTAAGTTCTTTATAATTCCGGTGCGATATTGGTAAATGAATCCCTATATACTATCCAGCTATACAAAATGTAGGAAAAAACGGTTTGTGGATTCATTTTTATAGGAATCAATACCTTGCAAAAATACTATTGCAAAGTACCATATAGGTCCTTAAAACTCCAAACTATCTCTGAATAGCCATTTTAACATGTTTTAATTTCATAGTTTGGATTTTAAAAGTTTCCAAATACCAACGCGCATCTTGTGATTTGGGAACCTCCTAGACCAGATCCTCGTGTACCGATCCCGCTATTCCTTTTATTTGCCATGTGGCCTACTATGTATACTTTGCTGTGAAGAAGCAAGGCCAGCAGCTCACTTCTGGGAAACATAAGGCCTGTTGCCTGCTTCGCTGCCCTACCTATCTGCTAAGCGTGGCAGGTACTACTTTTTGCAAATGCTTGCGGTTGAACATTAAATGTCTTTAGGCTCTTAGTTGGATGATATAGAATTTAAAATGGTTTTCATAAAAATATTTTTTTTGCAAAGCAGTGAAGATGCTTGGAAAGCACTGTCAATACAGCGTGTTTAAGTCCATAGGACTAAATGGTAATATTTTTTCCTCTAAAGAGATCTTCTTCCACAGAAGAAAGGATAGTGACCTACTATGTTAGCTAAAGAGGTCAATTTAATTATATTTCGAGTTATCCTACTTTTCAATACTGTTTTCAACTTTAACGAGCCTAGTAGGAACTACGTTGGTGACTATAATTACTGAGCGTGAGGTCGCTGCACTGGTCGGATATTATATCTAAAATCTGTGTAAAGTTGATAATTATTTTAATTATAAATCACTCTTTAAAGCAATGACATAATTATATTGCTGATTTGTAGGAATGTAAAGGTTGCGTATAAAATAAAAAACAAGTAATATTAGATAATATTTTTTTTTATGTTAGTCAAATTTGTTCACTTAGGAGCGATATACGGATAAGTAGATCATAATTATAGGCAGGTTCATTTAAAATAGTTACATAGTGTAATTTACATAATTATAATATCATATCAGTTCGAAGTAATTATATGTCAAAGTTCTTATATAAACTAACAACAGATACCTACATTTAATGCATATATAATTTCATAATTCAAATATATGATAATATTTAAAAAAAAAAAACCACTGACGATAATAATAAAGTTAAATGCCATCGTAGTAGATTAATTTTTTTATTTAATATTTTACATTGAAAATAATTATAGATATATTCTTAATTATAGCTTGCATATAATCGTTGCTTGAGAAGCGATATATTAAATTAAAACAAATGGCAATAAAAATATAAAACAATGGCAGTGCTAAAGTTAAACAGAATCATCTAGATCACTTTTGGCACAAGTATATATCATTTGTGGCGAAAGTAAATATAAGCTTTGAATAATAAGAAGATTACAGATTAAAAGTTGATTACCTGGTACGAGAACTGTGTACTTAACAATTATTAGTAAATAGATACCTAACTACTTTTATAATTCATCTTATGGCACCAAACACAATGTTACGTCCGTGGCTTAATAACGTGATTAGTCAGGACAGTGTCCACCACGTTATATAATGATTATCATTAACATTTAATATACTAAACTAACTGTATTGTCTGGTTGATGAAGTACCTTAAATACTAGTACAACATTATTATTTTATTATAACTACAGAAGATACAATTACAATCTTTATCGTAGCGACGTTTTAACATTATGCCGATACGGATATGTAAAGATTACATTGTCAGATCAGTGGGTCTACCACCATATTTAACAAAACAATAATGTTTTCTGAACGTTTTATATCAATCTTAAAATAATATTACTCAGTTTCGTATGTCGACAATTAAAAAGTAATTTTGTTATATCACACAATGTAATCATGAAATAGATAAATATTATGTTTACTTCTATATGATTGAATTAGATGAAAGCATAGTTTTACATACAAAAATAGCACTGATTCGTTTTCTATAGAATTATTTTAAGTAATAAAACTGCTTTGCCATTGCTATAATAAAATACGTTTACTATTGTACGAAATTACATTGTAATACTGAATTAAGATTGATATAAGAGATGACGGTAGCCCCCCCAGTTTTGTTATAAATGCCCATCATCTAAGTAGCTGTTGCGTCTATCGTTCAAGATTCGTTCGTGAAATTGACGTTGATTGGATATGGGTAATTATTATACATGACGTACTCTGGAAAATAAAAAAAAATATATTAATTAAATATGATTATCGAAATGTTAATATTTCATTATGAGACGTGTAAAAACTTTGGATGATTTTTATGTTAAAATTGTGTAACAAACCTTATAAAATTTCATTTTGGCGAAAGGATTAGGAAACAAAAATGTGATCAGAAATTGAATATAGAATCTAATATTTGGTATATGTATACAAAACAATATCCGAGTGGTGACGGAGTAAGAATACAATTCACCACCCCCTATTTTACCCGTGGGTGATGGTAAGAGACGACTAAGAGAAATTAAATGCATATAACATCTATGCAAGAGAAAGAAAACTTAAAAAGTTAGGGTTCTGTTCCAACACGTCTCACCAGCGCGGTATAGTAGGTTAATTTCCCTCCCATTACGGAAGAGGCCCGAGCCCAACAGTGGGACATATATGGGCTGTAATGATGATGATACAAAACAAAATAATCATGCATATCTATATTTTAATATACATTTCTTCATTTAATATCTACACATCACATATCTCTGTAGTAAAAATTAATAATAGTCTAACGCACATAACTTTTACGTCTCATTTATTTTCTGATATATATTCACGAGAATTGACTACAAAAGAATTCTTTAACATTACTATATTTAAAATGAAAAAAATATAGATGTTAAGTTTGTTCTTCCATTTACGCGGCGATGTCGGTGCAAGTTACATTCACAAAACAAATAAATACATCGCCGCTTAAAAGGAAATATAACTTCGAAAAAATTAAATAAGTAATACCTACTTGTCCATCCACCTAGATGTTATTGAAATATTGGACTAGGCAAAAATTCATTAGGAATGTTGAGATTGGAATTAGTATGTTAAAAGTATATGCAGTTGTTCCTGGGTAAGTATTAGAGAAGAAATCTGGTGGAGGTCGTTCGTAAACTTCAGGTTCGTCAAAGAAAGGATACACGTCGGGGAACATCGAGCTGGTAATCCAGAGCAGCGTGAAAGTTAGTAAATTCGTTGTTACAATTGGACATACATAGTTTCTCAAAAAGGACCCAACCCACAATATGGTCGAAAATTAGATAAGTATAACAAAGTACTTATTCTTGGACATATTTTCGATTAGCAAAAACATGCTAAGTAATATACGCTATATATTTATAAACTTTAATCTTTAATAATTCAAAAGTAACATTTTGTGGGTTGAATCCTTTTTGCGTAACGACGTCCAATTCTGGGTCAAGCAAAAGAGAATATTGAGATTTTTTTGTAGGTTGCCTCAATTTTCGTGGAATTTTTAACCAACAGACTCGAAGATTTCAACTAGCAGATATTCTACACTAAAAATAACGTGGCGTAATGTGTATTTACAGCTTTGATTACCCCTTCTTGATATGTATAGTAAAACTTTGTCACGACTCACGATGATATTTATTTTTTAACATATTAAGAATTATTCTACTAAAAATCTATTTCGACGGCTTGAAGATCTTTTGGTATATTTAGTCGTTTTTGATCAGTTTTCTCAATTTATAGTTTAAAGACGATGGACTAACGATGCAATAACACTACCTCTATCGTATTTTAACCTATACTGTTTATCTGTGTAGTAACTTATGAATGGGTACCGCCGAGGTGCGGAGTTTCTTATTAGTAAACATTGCCATTTACCATAATGGAATGCTATATTATTTAAATATATTCATACATATTAATAATACTATATATATTCGTCTAATTTACTGGCAATCATATATACATAGCAACAGTTAAATCTTATCGATTGCCCCATTAATTTGAGTCGCAGTAAGTCTTCGCTAACAGGAAATTATTCTAAAATTTTGTGAAATAAAGAACTTCTTTCATGAAAATATTATTGCGTAATGATATCAGTAATTCATCAAAATATGAGGGCTAAGTTAAGGTACTTTATTCCGATAGTCTTATATTCCGATAAACTGACAAATAATGTGGTTACTCACTCCTTGCATCGTTGGGTGTTCCTGCCGGCAACGGCGAGTTGACTGAGTTTCAATCCTCTGTTCGAATCCATCAGCTCAAGTTGCTCGATGCATCCAACAAAACCTGGATACGCATGCTGGTTGATCTGGTCAGGTATGCCACCTAATAATACGCAATAACAAATATTTGAATTACACACGATTATCTCTTCTTTGACTCTGAATGACAGTATGACTGAACAGAAGAAAGAAATATATCGGCAATGTAAGAATGACACCAAGGCTTTAGTGAAAGAGAAACGTGGTAGAGCAAATATGAGTGCAGAAGATAGCTTAACGAAAATCTTCGAGGGTAACACCAAATTCTTTTGGAGGGAGGTGAAGAAGTCTCGGGGTGGTTGGTCAGTCTTTAAATGAATAAAATAAGGTCTAAAGGTGGAGACATTCTTACACAAACACAAGACGTGTTAAGCCGATGGAGTGAATATTTTAGCGATATGTATGCGGATACTCGGGTTGGCGCCGGTGTTGCATGTGGTCTAGTAGATAAACATTCAGCACCGGCGTCCTCCGATGTCATCAGTATGGATGAAGTTGAATGGGCGATAAGAAGTTTGAAAAATGGTAAGGCAGCGGGCATTGATATGGTGTTTGCCGAGATGATCAAGCTTGGCGGCTCCTGTGTCTGGGAGGCATTCCTGTTGCTCCTCAGTTTATGTTGGAGCTCGGGAATGGTTCCCAAGGACTGGAATAGCGTAGTCATCATACCTTTGTTTAAAAACAAGGGTTCAAGTTATGACTACGCAAATTACAGGGCTATAAGCTTGACCAGTTTGGCAGCAAAAGTGTATGGTAAAATTATTGAAAGGAGAATGAGGATGGTGTCCGATGATTTACTGTGTGAGGCACAATGAGGTTTCAGGAGTGGAAGGTGATGCATGGATCAAGTGGTTTCTCTGCGCAACATTGTGGAGAAGCATTTGGCCCTAGGTCAGAGAGTTTTCTGCAGTTTTGTGAATCTGGAAAGAGCATGGTCACGTACTGAAGGAAGTTGTAGTCACGAGTCTCCGAAACCGGCGAGCGTGTATGAAGAGAATTATGAATGTTGAGGAAGCGAGTGAAGTATGCAAGGATAGAGTTTTCTGGCACTCTGTTCTCTCTGACTACCCTGCAAGGGATATGGCGTGATGATATGTATGTATGTATGTAATAAATCTTACTAAAAAGCTCTAAATTAATGTAACTAAATGAGAAATATTATAACGCTACCTTGTTTAAAGGAACTAGTAGGTAAAATTATAACAATGACAACAATTATTCATACCAAGATATATGTTGGAGTCTGCATTCATGATGTTTGATATACCCATACTCGTGCCTGTATTTTGAATACCGTCCACTGAAAGTGTTACTTGACCATCCATCAAAAGTTTAGCAATTATCTGCAAAAAAAAAGTATCACCAAATTACATTTTTTATACCTACTAGCATTTTGGGTTTACATTGACAAAATTGGACTATACGTACACAGAGATTATAAAATTAGAGATATCTTTGTGTTAGGATTAAATAAAGGGAAACCTAACTGCCTTTATAGTGACATAGGTATGCACTGTGAGGGCTCCAATACTGGATTCCGGCGTTATTGGAATTTTCATAAAGAGATTCTTAGCGTTGAAACTATGCTCAATGTTCTTTATTAAAAAATAAAAATAATCTTACAACCAAACAGAAACTTATATTATACATTTCACTAAAAGAATAATGCGTGGAATTTTACTTCGCATGATTCCTTATGAGATTGAAAATTAGCTAAAGTGATTTTGAAGCTTTTTATAATTAATTATTAGATGTTTCATATTTAGATATAAAATAATAATTAAAGTAATGTATTAATATAAAATCATATCGGTTTTACATAATCAATCAAAATGGCGCGATTTAACGAGATTGTACTAAGGTACTCGTAGAGGACGGCTATATAAATTTATATATTCTTTGGCCGATTGTCGTCCAGTTCCAGTAAGCGTTGCAATGTGAGTAAATCAAAATAGTATAGGTAGTATTTATATTTTTTTGCTGAGGAGGTAAGTTATTAACTATGGATAACAATATTTTTTCGTAAATATAAAACAAATTTTTTTCGTAAATTCCCTATCAGATGAATTTTATTTAGTATTCATCCTTCACATTCACTCATATGGTACGATTGTACGGTGTAAGATTCCAATTTCAAATATTAATTTTATAAAATCATATCACCTGTAATTTCATTAATATAAGTATTTTGATTCAAATCACAAGTTTAAGATTAGGCACACGAATTTTATCCTAGTAGAATAAAAAATGAGTAGAATAAAAAATTCTCCGTGTGGTGACGGAGTAAGAATACTATTCACCACCCCATATCTTACCCGTGGGTGATGTTACGAGACTAAGGGATATAAAACACATATAACATATAGATGTTGTATGTTTCACATAGTGTGAGAGAAAGAAAACTCGAAATAAAACCTATACCAACACGTCTGACCAGCGCGGTATAGTAGGTTAATTTCCCTCCCATTACGGAGGAGGCCCGAGCTCAACAGTGGGACATTTATGGGCTGTGATAATGATGATAAAATGAAAAAAAAAATAACGAAGTTTATCATTTAGAAAGTTTTATCTGTAAGATTAAATTCAATAAATATGTACTATAGAAGCTTGTCCCTAATTCATAACATTAAATACGAGTACCAAATTATCGCGGTGGCGATGGGGTAAAATCGCTAGCTTTTGCTTTCTTGTGGTTATCATAAAATATATACAAAACATTATCATTATTTTTCCGTGTGGTGACAGGAGTAAGAATACAATTCACAACCCCCTACCTTAACCGTAGGTGATCTTACGAAACCACTAAGGGTTATAAAACGCATATAGCATCAATGCGAGAGAAAGAAAACTCGAAACAAAACCCTATACCAACACATTTGACCAGCGTGGTATAGTAGGTCAATTACCCTTCTATTATGGAGGAGGCCCGAGCCCAATAGTGTGATATATATGGGCTGAGATGATGATGAGATGATTATCATTAAAACATTTTGATAAAAAAAGGAATAACGAAATGATATCAATGCATAAAGATATTTAATTTTTCAAATTAGGTTTTCATAAATTTTCTTACCTGATGGCGTTCTCCATCGTTGACAAATACATCTCCAACAGAGACTGAGGATTTGCCACCGCCCAGGTCCCAATCAATCACTACGATGCCTCTTTCAACTATACGAAGAAATTAATAAAATTAGATTAATATTTGTCTAATATGACCTTATGCCCGATTGGATATTACGATGTTTTGTTTTAAATCCTAGGTTCCTAGTAGTCTTTGGATTCACTAGTTCTTTATCGCCCACTATTAAACAGAGATTTTTCAATACATTAAATACTCTGTGGTCCAATGCTAATAATAATATATACATATAAAGATATGTATCTATTATTATTTATAAATGAATAGCTTTTAAAAATTACAGGAAAGTGTTATAATTTATATAGAACCAGCAAAAGTAACTTGCCAAAGTTGAAATATTGTCTCAAAAGAACACATTACTATGATAAAAAGTCCCATCTGTTAATCCAGAAAATGGTCTATCTATATGCCAATTTTCAACTAAATCTGTTCAACAGTTTACGTGTGATTGAGTAACAAACATAACAAACAAAAATATCTTTACAAACTTTCACCTCTATACTATTATAGTAGGAAGTAGGATATATGATTGAACTCTAAAAGTGTTTAGCAGAATATTGAAAGAAGTAAATATTAATAAAATAACTTTCACTTTAACATTTTCTAAATATCACTATCTATGAAGTCTAAAGAATATCACAATAACATCCTATAGAAATATTCTAAAGAAAGATAATAACTTACTTCTGAGCAGTATGTAGTCGCCGTAATCGGGTGGACTCTGGGCTTCCTTCTGGTACACTAATACTCCATCGCTTGTAGTGTGGAGGGCTAAAACGATCATTGCTGGCTCAACATCCAGACGGGAGTAATCTATTAAGGAGGCTGGCAACTCCATGTAACCATTACCATTGAACGCGACACTTTCAAGAAGTTCCAATGCTAGAAGAAAATATAATATTTAAGTACCATTAAAAATATCACATATAAGTTTTTAAATCAATTAAACCTTTTTTTTTTAGCTTTTTAACTTGGGAAAGAGTAGTCTGTTTCGATGTAAATGAGTTTATTTCAAGACCTCAGTAGGCATTCATTTTTAAGTCAGAAAATTACCAATAATGAGAAATTTCGTGAAAGATACTGAACAGGGTTGTCGCCCGCATGAATTAACAATAGAAACTGTTTTCATTACAAATTAAAAAGTTGTAACATCAGAACTTAGGTTTGTTGTTTTTCTTTGTGTCAGTGAATAATTGCAAGTATTGTCGAAAATAAAAAGTGATCGATGTTAAATATTTTCAATAAACAAATTTATTTGATCAGCACTAAATACTGATAGTTATTTATTTATTATATTATATATTTATTAGATCACAAAGTTTTAGATATCTTTGGAATGTCCGTGATAATTAGGATATTGTATATTTTGGAGTGTCCATGATAATAATGTCCGTGAGGTCCACAAAATTTTTGGTATTTCAATTTTATACAGATTTTAGCGAAAAGTGTAGTAAGTTTTTGTGTTTTTTTTTTAAGCCAGTCTGCAGCTGTAAACAGAGAAATGTCAATAGTATGGTCCTGCCACTAAATAGTTATTTTACAATTAAAATTATCGTGAATTTGATACATATTAGATAATATTTTGATAATATTCTATTTAATCATACTCACGCATTTGACAGTAAACTCCAGCATATCCAAGAGGGCAGTCACAGGTGTGGTTCATTCTAGATGATTGATCTGGTCGGCAGGTGCCACCGTTACGGCAAGGTCTGAGAGCACAGGGATCGTTGGACCGTCCTTCCCTCGTAGATAAAGGAGACCGGTATTCACATAATTGACCAATAAAGCCAGACGGGCAGGAGCAGGATGTTGGATCTGCTGATACACATTGTCCTCCATTGCGGCATTGGCATACGATGTTCTCTGCCTAAATAAAAATAGTTCATATTTAGGTATTGATTCTATCTAGATATTCTATTTATTAATATAATGACGCTTAATGTGTCAGTTGTACCCGTGGTGCTGCTAGATTCATGAAAAGCAACTGCCACATATTCGTCATATAGCCTTCAGCTTATTTCCTCTTATTCGTTATTTAATAAATGCCTGTTTCGATCTTTGTAGATAATTGAACTAAAAAGCAACCTGATTTCGAATATTTAATGAAAAGGACATACGACTAGCCTATAATACAGTTAAAAAGTATTCGAGCATTTTGCAAATAGGTCGTCCTAACATACTTTTATCAGCTTATAAAAGCAAAAATATTGTAACATCATTAAATATTTATGTGAAAATCAAATAAATTACCTCAGGTATGTCGCCGCGATCTTCTACAGATGATACGCACTCTTGTACATTGGCAGACTGAATCGTTTGATTAACTATGTCGACGGCTTGTCCGTGCATTGTAAACTAAAAATGAAATAAAAATGTGTTTATTTTGTCGAGCTCATCTTTGAAGTTACTGATCCTTTGTAGGTGCTTGTGACACTTAAGGGTTCATCCAAATATATTACACAGAAAATGGAATTTTAAGGAAGGTAAAATCTTTTTCATATGTCCACATTTCATCCACTGCTTAAGTTTTTGTAGTAATGTCATAGGTAACACAATTAGCAGGCAGATTGGCTATCGCAATATAAAGCGTTATTAGTGTGCCCGGAAAAATTGATGCTGCCAAATATCTAGTATTCATTTAGTCGTTTATTGGATTTCCGTGGGCAAATTATTCTATATTGTCATTCTTAGACCTCTATCATATAATATACATATATTAACAAGATATTTAGCCTGTTTATTAATTAGTGATTATTATTTAATTAACAGTAAACATGAAAAATAAGTGTGTAGATTACATTTTGCCATTTACTACATTTAAGTGTTATATTAATTCAAATTTACTTACGTCTTTAATGCATCCATTGAAACCACCGCTGACTCCAGTATTATTATTCAGAGTGATTGAGTCGTCTATACCACCCACGAATATTGGTGTGTCCAAAGGCAAATTCTGTGACAAATATCATTTAATATTAAATTTAACGTATATTGTTAAACTTAACGATTATTTAAGATTCATTTTTCATGACACTATAACATTGAACGCGCGTCGTTTTCACAGGTGAGGGGTAATTAGCCAGCTAGATAATGTATTCTTGTACGACACCTATGCGTCCATTAGCCCGTAAACCTTAACTGTCAAATATAGGCTTTGTGTTTTTAAAGTCACGGTTCCGCTCTTTCACCTCCTCCATACTTATGTTGTGTATTGAATCGGCGAACGCATGGACATTTGTTTATTCAGCTGATCTATTTAGCTACAGTGATCGTTTGATGATTGTATTGTCATTATCATTCTTCATGAGCTTGGTTCTTGTTAGGAAGATTTTGGGCATCAATGTGCGGCCGGCCTTGGAGAATTTCGACCTATCTGAAGAGACAATGTCCATGAAACTGTTTCTCATATCTTATATTGTAATCTTACATGTATTGGAAGCGATTGTGTAGTTCGAACTGAGCTTCCACAGACCTGTTTCGTTTCATTTAAATACACAATAATTAATAGACTAGTATTATTAAAGAAAATAGTACCTATAGTAGTTTCATTTTCATTCATGCTGTGTGGTAGCGACTACGCATACTATCAACCCTTACTTTACTCGTGGATGTCGTAAAAGCCTTATAATGACCTGGGCTAACTCCATCTAATGCCTTTTGGTCAACAATTACATTCCCAAGGAGGGTTGGCGTCTGGCAGGTGGCCGGTCATAAAACTATTGCCTATAACTTTTACAATATGTACTATGAAAGAAGAAGTACATATTGTATCGACCCCAAGTAATTGGGAGAAGAGTAGGAGAATGATGATTAGTTTAGTTTCATTGCTCAAAGTTACAAAATATATGCTAAGGTGGGAATAACTTTTGTACATAAAATTTATCTGAGAGTATTTCTAACAATATACATACCTATAATAAGATTTACATGTGTCCTTTACGGTTTATTATTTGAATAATCTAATTTATCTATCTATCTATCTAATCTATCTATCTATCTAATATCTTTAAACGAGCAATTCTTGTATATATATATATATATATATATATGTTTTGTTTGTTTGTTTGTTTGTTTTTGCCGTTGGTGCCGTTTCCGAGATTCAGAATATATATATATATATATATATATATATATATATATATATATATATATATATATATATATATTTTCTGAATCTCGGAAACGGCACCAACAATTTTTTTGAAAATTATCTTGCAAGGGTTCCGGGGACGACTATTTTTTATTATTGATCTAGCTAAGTTTCATATGTAGAAAATATTGTTTTGTCAAATATTTTCTGGCAATGAAAAAATATAATTTTGCGTTGACTGACAACTATTATAATATGAAGGCAAATTTTGACGCTGTCACTAACACCTCAATTGGATCATCGAGCAGTCTAATCGAGGCCTGTTCGGATCCTGTCCTTCATTTTTATTACTTTTTGACTTTTAATTTTTTATTATTCTTTAATTAATTATTTTTTTTATATTTAAATACATCTTCAAAACATACTAAAAAGAAAATACCGAGAAAAAACTCGGTCATCCAGATATTATATACTTAAGTACAACAGAAGTGTTACAATCCTTACTAATATTATAAATGCGAAATTAACTCTGTCTGTCTGTCTCGCTTTCACGGCAAAACTATTGAACTGATTTAAATGAAATTTGGTACACAGACAGTCTAAAGCCTGAGATAGGACATAGGCTACTTTTTAATTGGAAAAAGCGTTCTAAAGAGTTGAAAAGGGGGATGAAAGATTGTATCAAAGAATTGTTATTTTTGTTATTTTCAGAACAAGAAGCATAAAACTTATATTTTAGGCTGTTGATTAGATATAAATAAATATGGTATTTAAAGTTTCTAAAAACTGTACTCTCAAAAGGAGATAATGCAATTTTAAAATAACATCACAGCAAAATAATGATCAAGTACTGCGTGGGTATTTATGACTAGCTTCTGTGCGGGACATCGTCCGCGTGGAATAGTTACGTTGGGCTAACGTTAACTTGCGACTATTCCGCGCGGACGAAGTCACGGGCAGAAGCTAGTAAAGAATGTTTACAGAAAGGGTATTGAAGACCTTTTTTGTATTTTTATTCTGTTATCACGGAAAAGTAAAATGAAAAACAAAACTGACCCATTGGTTATTTGGTGATGCTAGTCTTTCTTCGTAAGAGTATACGGAATTGATCTTGAGTGAAACCACAGAGCCGATACGTGCGATATGTACGTTGGTCCATTCATTTGCTGGGAGCGTCCTGTTGCTTACGAGAACCACTGGTTTGCTTCCTATTAAACAAATATACATTATTTCCCTCTACAACGGCATTTCAAATAATTTATAGTATAATCACTATTATTAGGCTATCGATAATCCACAATATTAGGAACAGGTTGATCAATTACATAATTGATAACGTTTAGGTTTACGATTGCAGTTGATGTTAAAAATTCCAGGTGAGTGAGTTGCCTATTGCTAATATCTTCGACTCCAGCGGGAATGTAAGAATGACTCAAGTGAAAAAAAGTAACGTAGTGACATATGGTAAGGTATATATTGACTGCACAGATGACGTAGTGGTTACGATATCGACCTTCAGTGTTAGTGCCGTGAGTTCAATTCCTATACAGGACATTGCTTTATGTGATCCACAAAGTGTTGTTCTGAATCTGGGTGTAATTTGTCTTCGTTAATTGCATGTTTGTAAAGTCCCCCGCAATACAAGGTTTATTTCCTTAGTGCAGGGTGGTACCTTAAAAAAAAAAAAAATCTTGTTACTATAATTAAATATATATAATATTCAAATTAATATGTTACCTCTGCCTAGATCGTAACGGAATTCTAGTCTTCCATCGTGGACAGCCAATGAGGTAAAGCCGCCGTATCCCCTAGACGATTCAGCACAGTACATGATAAGGCCGTCGGTAACTGGAGTTGCCGCCTTGATATTCATGGACATTTTCAAAGTACGGGACGGTCCTGGAGGTTTGATTGCCAAATAAGCGCTACCCGTGAATGCTGGGTACTCGATCGATTGTGTTACTTCACAGCTAAAAATGGAACAAAAGCTATAGAATTATACTAATTTGAGTTTGGTAAAATTTATTGTATTACATTTCTATATATAATTTTATTATTTGAGTTCTATTTACTTTATTATTAATAAATCTGTTTAATTAAAAAAAAATACGTAGATTTTTAAAGACTAAAAACTGTAACATATGGTTTATATTATATATGATCAAAACCAAGGTTGACCAAAACAAAGGTTGCAATAGATTCGTGCATAGTGACGCGCAGTCAGGCACGTAACAATAAAACAACAATAGCACTTGTATTTATATATACATAATATGAAATTTTTATGGTAATGTGTCATATGAAAAAAGGGCTTACTTTTTGCCAGTACGTGTAACAGGACAAGCGCACTTATATCCTGTATCAGTATCAGAACATTTGCCTGGTCCACATAGTCCGGGGCGGCAAGCCTCTCCAGTACGGTCACAATTCAAACCAGCGTAACCGGTCGCACATATACACATATAGCCACGTTCGTTGCGGGCCTCCTATAAATAAATTAACCTTTACTACAAAAAAAAACTTACACAAATTAATAATTCATAATAAATAATCTATTTAACAATCTAATGTTTTATTTGTCTATTATTTGACAGTCACAATTATCTGCTATCTCCAAACGATTCTAACAGATGGCGGTATCTGTTGACTGCATTGAGTAAGTATTTAATAGACGTCGCTATGTTAAACGTACAAACGTTTCATATAAGCTACAGTTTATTAGCATACCCACCACGTGTTACTGAGACTACCTTAGCCACAGCAACGCGTGGCCGAGTCTGCTAGTTACCTATATATTTATATCTCTATCCTTACACTATCAATAAGCAATATATTTTTGCTGTTCAGGCAATTTACAGGCATTTAATAGAAAAATATACACTACACTCTACTGAGTGTAGTGTATTTTTTAGAGTGTAGGTTTATTTCAAACGTAAAATCAATCTCTAAACACTTAGTAGCTTACGTACGTATTTAGTTCATCTAAGCAAAAAGAAAAATGAGTTGCTTTGTTGTAGACAGCAAGGCAATATATGTGAATGAAAATATAGAACATTGAATCTTTAAGGCAGTCTTAAAACGAAACCCGCATTTAGTTAATTAACTCTTTGGTTGTGTAATCACAAGAATAGAATTTAATTAACAATATTGTTAAAGTTAATCAAATTATTCTCTTTAATAGAGAGCTTTTTCGATGTTCTTTCACAGACAGTTTTATAAATTGTAATAATTGAAACACACACCATTTTAAGAAATGTATCAAAAATGTACAAGAATAGACGTTGTCATGGCAAATATAGTTACATAACGATTCCATTCTAATGTAACAACTAGGTTGTTATAAGCGGCTATAGCGCCTAAGGGTTCTGTGATATTCTTTTATATATCATTCATCGAGACCAAGTGTAAACCTTTCAGATCCAACAAAGGGCAACGGGCGACTTTATAAACTGCCGCTTTACTCAAAGCACATCGGTACCCGATTCTTTGATTTCGGTGGACATATTAGAAACTAATTTATAATAATATTATACAGTTGTAAATCTTTAAAAATTGTAGTACGCTTAAATTACCTGGCAGAATCCGTTGTTGAGACAAAGATTAGGATTGCAAGTATCACATTCAGTGATACCAACTTGTTCGTAGCCATCTGTCATTATAGTCTTTTCCTCTTTGCCCAATATCAACATGCTCACACAACCGATGAATCTGGAACAAAACAATTCTCATTCATATAAGAGCTGTGACTACTTCTTTTTTTGCCAGGCTATGGTTTGGACACACGCAATTCATTTCGTTTGGGGCGACGGAAGCGCGGTGCGTGGCCCCATAACCCATTTATTCCCTACCTATCACCATTGGGCCGGCCACTGGTACCGCATCCTTGACATCCGTGGCGCCTGTGACTACTTTAAGATCAATTTCCTTTTTAACATTTAATAAAATCTGTATCGTTTTAATAATAATAAGTATATAATAATAATAATAATATGTAGTGGGTCGGTCTGAGCCGTTCCGTCCGAACTATGTCAATATACTGCTGAATTTAGTTAGGTCAGTGTGAGAAACAGAAGCTCCTAATTTTGGGGTGGGTTTTTGTTGGTGGTGTTTTAGTTTTTTGTGTTGTTGGTACGCAGTGAGTGAGTGACGGAAAAGTTAAAGAGTGATATATTGACATGGTATGGACATGTGATGAGACGGGATGAAAATAATGTTGTGAGGAAAGTTTTAAGTATGAATGTTGAAGGCTTAAGGGGTAAGAAGGGGCTTAAGGTAAAAGACAAGGAGTGACCACAGAGATGACGTCTGATAGAGTTGTATGGAAGGAGAAGACATATTGCGTCAACCCCAAATAGATTGGGATAAGAGCAAGTCGATGATGATGGTACGCAGTGACCTAGCTGAATCCCCACTACTGCGAAGGTTCATTAGCGGGTGTAACACTTACCATCAGGTGTGCTGCTCACACGTTTGGCACCATAAACATAAAAAAGAATCATGTTTGAATCATTATCCTGCTATGTTTCATTTATCAGCGTTCCAATGTTGAATATTGAACATAGGCCTCGAAATGGGGATTATGTTATAATCACCACACTTGGAGGGTGAGTTCACGATTGACGTCATAAGTTTTCCAAACTATGCGATATATTCCGTGCGATGATAAAGTACGAATACAATTCACCACGCACTTTTTTGCCAGTCGTTTTGTAAAAGTTGATTAAGGGATATCATTCAGGCTCTACAGCGGGATCGATATGAGGCGAGATGATGATGATGATAATAGCTTATATTATAAGGGGGGCAAATTATTTGGTTTTATTTTATACGTACCCTGAAGCACCGGCAAGTTCAATAGGCAATTGTTCATAGTCGGGTACACCACCAATATATAATGGTTGGTTAAGGTCCAACACCGCCCATTGTTCTGGAGATTCAACAATGAATGGTCCACGGTTGTCCACGTCCATTGTAACTGCAACAACGATACCATTGGAATAAAATCATTGGAAATACTTACATATGCTGACTGCTGTGATTGTATGAATGGAGTCATGACTAAAAGACGTTTCATTATAATTCGTTATCAACGGCATACTTGTATGGGCAAATTTCTATAAAGTGAAATGAACTCAAGGCCAACTTTGGTTTGTATTTTGGTTCGATGGCTTTTCGTAAGTACAAGTATAATACTTATTTGTCTAAATTCTTATTCTCAAAGTCTTAATAATAAAAGTAAAATGTAATGATTGATGATTAAAATTTGTAAAATTATATTATTGAATATCGGACACGAGTCAATTTATCGATAATTTAGTCTTTATTTCTATAATTTTGTATGAAATAATCTGCTTTATTTGATAGCCCGTGTCCACTGTGTACATACATACATACATATCATCACGCCATATCCCTTGCAGGGTAGGCAGAGAGAACAGAGTGCCAGAGAACTCTATCTCTGCATACTTCACTCGCTTCCTCAACATTCATAATTCTCTTCATACACGCTCGCCGGTTTCGGAGACTCTTGACTCCACTGTGTAAACATTGAATTTTAGAACCAACGGTCAAACTATCTGTGAATCTGCTTTATTAAGTCAAACTATACCGTGGTTTAGATAAGGCAACCAACCACGTATAATACGTGAACAATTTTTTGCAATTGTTTACCTTATGTGACCAGAAAAAATTAAAATGAATGTCACACGTGGGACTCGAACCTACACCCATTGAAAATCCGTTCCAATCGTCCTACCACTTAGACAAGTGTGAGCTGTCGTATGACATTCAATTTGCGACTCGTATTATATTTTCTTCTTTATGGGAGACGTGTCCCATCTATCCAACATGTTAAATGCTAAATTTAATTGTTTTGAAATATAAAAATTGGTAAGATAAAATTATATTTTCTGGTATTATGTTAATTATGCCTAAAATCTATTTTGGCAAGAATTAATTTATTTAAAATATGTATTAAACTCTTAAGGTTACGAATATTTTATTTAAAAAAATCTAAATAATTTAGTTATTTTAAATTACCACGAAAATCTTTCAATCACGTTCTGTGACATTACATTGAGATTTTATGTAGCAACATTTTATTGCTAAATAAAATTGTATAAATTGTCCATCATAATAAAAAATGAGTATAAAGAGCGTGCCCACAAAATTTCTATAACAAATTCGAGGAAAGTTCTTTGTTTTCGAATTCTTCAAAATGGTGTAATTAGTGATCACGTGGCGAATGTTAAAAGGTCGATTTTATTTTTAACTTTTCTTGATAACAATACGATATTTTTTAAATTGTTAAAAACTTTAATAATAAGAATACATATAAATTACGATGTTAATGACGAAAGCGCACCGTGATAGCATAAAATTAAATATTCTATGATATAATCAAATGTAGGTATTTCACCTTTAGAGTCTGTTCTGCTCAACCTGATGGTGTGCCATTTATTGAGTTCCAGAGGGCGATCATATTTCACTTCTTTTATTAGTTCAGTGCCTGTATCCATGATGAATTCCGGTACACCGTTTACGAGCTGCAAAGCTATAAAGTCACCTTCACGTCCCTGGTTCTGGCTATTATACAGGATCAGACCGTTTTCATCTGTAGACAATCATACGTTATATTTCAGAACTATAGTATATGCATATGTTTAATAGTAGGTATAACTTAGCATAAAATAATTATTAAACAACGTAGTAATTATTATTAAAAAGAAAGAAAAACATTTATATTGCTCTCGTTAAAAACTAATGAAAATAAATAGAACTAAAGAAAATAACTTCTGGTATAAAATAATTAACGGGAAACAAAAAAGGCCATTGGCTCAGCGTTGGCTATTTTATTTTATAAAATAGCGCTGATATTCTGCCAACACCTTATTATGGGGTAGGAACAGAGTTTAGATTAGAATATAATTTATGATAAAGTAAATATATATACATATGTTTTTGTACAAACTACAAAAATTACTTTTTTGTCAACTGAGGAGCGATTTTCATTACGTATATGCGAAAGTGTATTGTTCTAATACCACAGTATTAATTTTCTTCAATAGAATAAACGGGAATAATAAAAGATATGAATTTAATTCAAAAGATGACCCACTGATCGGATTGAAGTATCGTTCCGAAACGATCGTCTGCTACCATGGCTCACTTGAATTCTTTTGGTCATGATAAGAAAGAGTTTACATGTAATTACGAGTACTATCTATTTGACATGACATCGATATCCAATAAATCAGTGAAATATCATTTGTGTTAAAGCCATGTTTTTTAATTTGTCCATTTTTAGTTTATTGCATTTCGTTTTTTTTTTAAAGTCGTTTGAAACTTTTTACTTATTGATTCGAGCTTTTCGATTTATATTCACTGCAGTATACGTGCGTCCTTTGTCTAAAGCAATATGATGCAATGATTACATTTTGTATATTTTACACACATGGGTAGATTTTAGTATTATTTAGTTTACTCTAGGTTTATGGAAATTAGTCGTGTATTAACTATCACAACTTTATCTCTGTTGATTTTTTAATACTGAGAGACTCTGTGCGAGTCTTGATTTAGAGATTATCAATCACGAGCCTTGGATACCTGTATGGACACGTTGGACAGTACGCTTGGCGATTACACTTGCTGTTATGAGTTTCTCAAGAGATAGCTGCTGCTATGGAGCTACCATTATTACAGTTATAATTAAGTACTAATCGTGCATCAATAAATAGTTTCAAATGGAGTGCCAGTGGTCTTGGTTCTCCTCTTTATCAACTGTATCATAAGCATCATTAAAAATCAGCTCTATATACTAACAATTTGTGTATATATACATTAATAGTTTCATACCCGTTGGTCTGAACGAAATTTCGATTTCAAACTGTCTGAAGGCATCCTTTAGTGTCGGTAGAGAAATGAAGCTCTTGCCGTCGAATCTTGGCACCACTCCCTTCACAGTGAGGATTGCCATCGCCTCGACTGTAGTACGACTGTTACTGACACGGCATATATATGTACCTGCATCAGCCTCGGTCACAGATGCTAAATGAAGATTTGGCTGAAAGATAAATAGTAGTCATAAAAAGACAATAGTTTTAAATTCAGTTGCATTCTCTTGTCAGTACGAGAGAATGCAAATAAATTTAAAAACTTATAATAAATTTTTTTAATATGCATAAACCCTGCGAGGGCACTTACATATTGTCATTTTTTACATTTATCTACCACTAGATCAGAATGAGACCGCTACTGAGAAGATCTGGCAAGAAACTCAGCGGGTTTGCCTATTATATTATATCTTATATAACCGGTAATATCAGTATATTACCTGATTATCTGAATAAAGTCGTTATATACGACACCAGCGGGAATGTAAGAGTTCCTCTAGCACTATACGGAAAAGGTGTAATAAATAATAATAAAAAAAATGTGACGTAATTTAAAAGACCTACATTTTTCTACCTTTGACTCTGGTAATGGGAATAGAATATGTTCTCTATCGTGTATAGTTCTAGACTCGAAGTAAGAATAGATAGGCAAACAACTATCCAGCGATTAAAACTGAATTCTTAGACTTAGCATTCGTATGATTACGCCAGAAGATCAACGAGAGAATAGATATAATAATTCATCATTCTCTTGCTCTAATTCAAATTACTTGGAGACGAGACAATTTGTACGCCTCTTCCATGGTACATATTGCAAAAGTTATTGGTAATAGTTTTATGACCAGCCGCTGCTTGACGTCAACTTTCCTTAGGAAGGGGAAAGAGTTGTTAGTATTCGTATCACACAGCCCAATAGTAATAATAATTAAGAGTTTCTTTACCTGATTAGACCTAGTATCACTGGGTAACGGTGAGAACTCTCTTCTCCATTCTATGGTGACTGGTAGCTCTAAGTCATGCTGACATGGCAAATCAACGGAGTCACGTAGCCGAGCGCTGTATTCGGCGACATTGATATTACCACCGTTAGGATAGCTTGGGTTGCCTGAACCTGTATTTATATATTTATTTTTTGGTACATTTTTCTTCATCTTATGTATTGCCAATCAGCTACTTGTACGAGCTATTGGCGCCAGTGTCGTGTTATATATCTTCACGTTTTTAGTCTTTCAAGTTAGTTATTGTCTAAGTCAAATTGTCACCATCAACAGTGCTATGGCCACACTGTTAATGGTATCTTGGGGGAATTTTGATGGAAAACGAAAACGTTGTAAAGCACTTTTATATGATATTCACAACATCCCAGTAGTACCGCCGCATCACATTACATAAAATGCCATCAAAATGATCTAATATAACACATTAAAACACTAAGATATCTTCTTCTTCTTCTTATATATTGGCAATCAGCTACATATACGAGCTATTGGTGCCAGTGTCAAGTTATAAATATTTTCACGTTTTTAGTCTTTCAAGTTAGTCATTGTCTAAGTCAAATTGTCGGCATTAACAGTGCAATGGCCACACTGTTAATGGTATCTTGTGGGAATTTTGATGGAAAACGAAAACGTTGTAAAGCACTTTTATATGATATTCACTATATCCCAGTAGTTCCGCCGCTTCATATTACATAAAATGCCATCAAAATGATCTAATATAACACATTAAAACACTAAGATATCTTCTTCTTCTTATATATTGGCAATCAGCTACATATACGAGCTATTTGTGCCAGTGTCAAGTTATGAATATTTTCACGTTTTTAGTCTTTCAAGTTAGTCATTGTCTAAGTCAAATTGTCGGCATTAACAGTGCAATGGCCACACTGTTAATGGTATCTTGTGGGAATTTTGATGGAAAACGAAAACGTTGTAAAGCACTTTTATATGATATTCACTATATCCCAGTAGTTCCGCCGCTTCATATTACATAAAATGCCATCAAAATGATCTAATATAACACATTAAAACACTAAGATATCTTCTTCTTCTTATATATTGGCAATCAGCTACATATACGAGCTATTGGTGCCAGTGTCAAGTTATAAATATTTTCACGTTTTTAGTCTTTTAAGTTAGTCATTGTCTAAGTCAAATTGTCGGCATTAACAGTGCAATGGCCACACTGTTAATGGTATCTTGTGGGAATTATGATGGAAAACGAAAACGTTGTAAAGCACTTTGATATGATATTCACTATATCCCAGTAGTTCTGCCGCTTCATATTACATAAAATGCCATCAAAATGATCTAATATAACACATTAAAACACTAAGATATCTTCTTCTTCTTATATATTGGCAATCAGCTACATATACGAGCTATTGGTGCCAGTGTCAAGTTATAAATATTTTCACGTTTTTAGTCTTTTAAGTTAGTCATTGTCTAAGTCAAATTGTCGGCATTAACAGTGCAATGGCCACACTGTTAATGGTATCTTGTGGGAATTATGATGGAAAACGAAAACGTTGTAAAGCACTTTGATATGATATTCACTATATCCCAGTAGTTCCGCCGCTTCATATTACATAAAATGCCATCAAAATTATCTAATATAACACGTTAAAACATTAAGATATCAAATATAATACAAGAGCACCACATGACGTTTTCAAATTCCCTACAAAAGTCCGATACATTTTTTAAATGCAGCTTGCGGATATACTGACATAATAGAAAGTGTCACGTAAGCAATAGGAGCAAACTGGATGTTTATGCATGTGAGTAACGAGTCGTCTGCAAGTGAGTAAGCATATATTATGTACCTACTGTACGTGCACGTGTGATTTTATAATAGGGATGGTATTTGTAGTAAATGTTTAAAATTATTATTATAAATGAATATATATTTTATATATAGATGTATTTTTTTTAAGATACAATAATACGAATTTTATATATATTTTTTATTACGTATAACATTTTGAGACATCGTGGTATCTTTTCATACTTTGAACTTGATGCTAAGAATTTCCAGATAAAATCCTCGAAAAATAAAAGACCCACAATTATTTTGTAGTCATTCATAATCCGCTATGAAAACATTTTACTAATTGATTTTAAGTCTCACGCAGCAATGTATTTACTCTTAAGACCCAGTCTAGGTGTTATTATTTTTATGTATCATCAAAAAAGCAATAAATCCAATACATACCTAATTCAATTTTAAGCTCAACGTCATCAAATGAGTTTCGTCCCTCTGTATCGCTGCCTACACAACGATAAATACCCGCGTCTGCGAACGTTACACCTTGAATGGAAAGTATTGCGCCATCGCCGTATGTCTGCAAAAAAAATAGGGATTTTGCTAAAAACAAATATTTTTAATTCTAATAGTTAGATAAAGATTTCCGTGTGGTGACGGAGTAAGAATACTATTCACCACCCCATATCTTACGCGTGGGTGATTGAACGAGACGACTAAGGGATTTAAAACCCATGTAACATCTATGCGAGAGAAGGAAAACTAGAAACAAAACCCTATACCAACACGTCTGTTGTCGTAGTAGGTTAATTTCCCTCCTTACGGAGGAGGCCCTAATCCAACAGTGGGATATTTATGGGCTGTGATGATGATGATGATAATGATGAGTTAGATAAAGGGAGCTATGTAATAAGAAGTCGTCTATATAATCTTCATACAAACCTGGTTCTGGCTAAAGCAAGCGTCGCTTTGCAAGACAGCGATAGAATATAACCTAATAAATTCAAAAGACTTTTTTGTTTGTCTATATTTTTAAATCATTACAGCATATTTTATTAAATTTACATGCATTTATAAAACAAGAAACAAACTATATTATTTAATATATTACTATATTATTTTATTTCGTTTGTAGCACATATTATTATATGCATTTGTTATTAATTAGATGCTGTTTGAAATATTTGATATTTTTCTAAAATTATGCTACAATAGATATATGATTTTATCATCATCATTATCTTACTCTTATTTCAATTACTTGGGTCGATACAACATATACTTATCTTGTTTCATAGTACATATTGTCAAAGTTATTGGCAATAGTTTTATGACCGGCCGCCTGCCAGACGTCAATCCTCCTTGGGAATGTAATTATTGACCAAACGGCATCAGATGGAGACCGCCCAGGTCGTTATAAGGCTCTTAGTCGTATTTTACGACATCCACCAGCATAGTAAGGGTTGGTAGTATTTGTAGCCGCTACCACACAACTAAGATATATGACTATAACAGTCATTATATTTATTGGTAGATTAAATTTTTAACACATTCTCCTCAACAAATATCTATTTTGTCCTCCATATATTTTGTCTTCCATCCAATTAGAATACTCAATTAAAACTACTATTACACGCTAGCCAAATGATATACTATTGTTGTTTGTTTTAAGGTTTAACTTATTTTGCAGTAATTAAGAAGATAATGTTTACATTTCTATTGCATCTTCATTCTCGTTAAACCACAGGGTGAAATTGAGGCCCTTGCAGCAAAAAGGAGGCAGCTCCGAAATTCAAAATTTTTGGGTATGCAAATAAAACGTGTCTAAAAATCAATTGTTACACTTACGTCTTATAGTTAAATTTTATAATATAAAATATACATATTTACATATTTTAATAAAGATTTTAAGTAGTAGTTAAGTAAATAAATTTTAGAATAACTACGATTTTTTAAAGTTTGGATCTGCCTCCATTATGCACCAAAATTAAAGAAAAATATAACCTTATTTTGTATTGTAGGTAATAAAATAAATAAATATAAGTATGTCTTTATTTCAAGAATACTAATCAGCACATAGATGGTTAAACGATAAAAAAAAATAACGAAACGAATGTTTAAAACAAGTAACGATTTTATGCCACTTTTTTGCACCAAACAAAATAGGGTGGCATATCCAAATTATGATATAGGGCGCTTGTTTATTATCGGATCTATCTCGTTCTTGCACCAAACGATAGCCGTAATTTTTATTCAAAATGTAGGTGATAAAAAGAAAAACGGCGAAAATGTGGATCTGCCCCCCTCCCCCCTTTTGCTGCAAGGTTCTCAATTGTCATTGACAGATTAGGCATGTTGTTCTATTTGAATGTAACTGGTCTGTAGACTGATGAAAATTTAGACTTACCAAAGCTGGTATATATTGATTTGTGCCTGGTCTTAACCATTGTGTTCTCACATCTTTAGACCGGATTCTGCATAATATATTCACGTTATCTCCAACCCTGAATGTTGTACGTGGCTGTTCAATGTTAACTAATTGTATAGTTTCTTGATGACGGGGACCTAAAATACATTCAAAAATATGTTAATTTTATGAAAAAAAAATGGTATAAATAGATAATTATTAATAATAAAACATTTATCCAATATACTTACAAATTATTCAAACACAATGCATAATAATAATAAAAATGAGTATAAGAAAATGTTAAATAGGTAAGACAAAGACATGCCAAACTCCAAGTTAAATTTAAGAACATACTTTTTTTTTTTAATTTCCGATTAGTGACATGGTAGATGTAAGAAAGCTATCACTTTGCAGAAGCATGACATATTAGTAAAATACAGGCAGTTTTCATTAACGACACCTAATATTGACTGCACAGATGGCGCAATGGTTAAGATACCGACCTTCCGTGCCAGTGTCGTGGGTTCGATTCCCACGTGGGACAATACTTTGTGCGCTCCACAAAGTATTGTTCTGAGTCTGGGTGTAATTTGTCTGCGTTAATTGCATATTTGTAAAGTCCCCCGCGATACAAGGATTATTTCCTTTGGGCAAGGTATTGTGGCCACCGAAGACAAAGATCGGGTACCGGTGGCCCGCTCGCACGGCGTAGAGAGGCGCTTTGCAAGGTGGGTCTATAGGGTCGCACCGCCTCTTACGTCGCCCCGGACCGATTAGGCGGGGCGAGACCACCTCCATAGTTCACCGCAAAATAAAAAAAAGGCATGGTATTTTCTATTTAAAAAAAATACCAAATAAGAAACCCATACCATTTATGGGAACCACAAACTAATGCTCTGTTTTTCGTATATTTGTAAAGCCCCCACCATACAAGAATTGGTTATATATTAGTATCAGTTAGAATCGTATAGAATATTGTCTTTAAAAAAAGGAGTAATATCTTCTTTTTTTTTTTTTTGGTACGCTATGGCCCGGCCACACGCAAGGAGTAATATCTAAGGCAAATATTACATATAAGGTAAATGAAACGTAACATCAGTCAATCCTTGATGATATATGTATCATCATTCTCCTACTCTTATCCCAATTACTTGGGATCGATACAATATGTACGCCTCTTCTCCTCCTCTCTCTAGTTATTGACCAGCACAGCATCAGATGGAGTTGGTCCAGGTCGTTATAAGGCTCTTAGTCATCTTTTACGACATTCACGAGCAAAGTAAGAGTTGGTAGTATTCGTCGCCGCTATCAAACAGTTTATATATGTATATACATCATATAAATTGCACTATTATATGAGGGTAGTTATGAATACTACCAATCCTTACATTGTTAGTGGATGTCATAAAATACGATTAAGAGCTGATGCTGTTTAGTCAACAATTACATTACCAATAACTGTTGACGTGAGGCAGAAGGCCGGTCATAAAACTTTTAACAAAATCATTTGCAATATGTACTATGAAAGAAGAGTACATATTGTATCGACCTCTAACTAATTGGTATAAGTGCAGGATGATAACGAATGCAATTAACTTTAGGTGTCGTTTGTAAAAACTAGCTATTAAAACGAATATTAGTAATTATTAATTATTTTTATATCAAACAAATTGTAGAACATAGATCGACAACATCACAAAAAGAAATATATATATATACAAGTATATATACGAGATATATATCGGACCGATTAAAAGAACTACACAGAGGAAGTACAATGATGCTGTATTAACCAAATTCAAACATTTCATCCCGTAGCAAGTGCCGCGTATTTACGACACAACAATATCACTCAAAGACAAACAGAGTCCCACAAAACACCCGCACCAAATTTACCATTATATATCAGAGTGTCCTTAGCCGAGAAACGCTTATCTCTCCATAGGCAGTTCTCTTCATCGCTATTATCTTGACAATGACTGATTCCATCGCAAAGTAAGCGTTCACCTACACAGCCACTGTCGTCATAACAACGAAACTCCGTTTTCAAGCACTCATAACCTTTGCGAGTGAAAAAGTGTTGCTTTAATTTTACGTGTATTTTTTCTTCATAATTATATAAACAGAAAAAGCTATGAGAAAATAAGTAATAAAGTATTACTATAAAATAACATGAAAATAAGCATGCTAGGGTTAAAATGCTATAAGGTTACTGCGAAACAGGTATGACTTGTCACCATAGTAGGATAAGCTCGCTAATCGTGTATAAACTGACCCTGTATATGAAGATTGATGTAATTGTTAGTTATATGTCTTCCATTTTCATCTCGTATGTTGCAGACGTAACGTCCGGAGTCGGATTTATGCGCTAGTCGTATGAACAATGATCCGTCTTTCTTGATAAAGACGGATCTCGGCAGGCCTCTTCCATCCTTAGTCCAGATGATGCGTGCATTCGGCCGTGTGACGTTGCAGGCGAGAGTTACAGCTGCCCCCGCAGCTGCCCACTGCTCGCTATCGTGTGACACCCGCATGCGACCCGTATCTTCTATGAATCGTGAACATGCATCAACAGAGCCCACAAGCAACCACATAACCACGTGTATTCATACTATCAACTCAATATAGCCCTATCTGTGTATACCTTTAACGTTATAAGCATTGAATATAATCCTATATAATTATATACGTCCTTTAAATCTGTATTAAATTTATTAATATAGCATTATAACTGTAGAAAAATTTATTCGAAACAAGTTTTCTTTGCGCTGAATTATTGTACACGATTCCTTTTTAAGAGTGGGCAATTTTAAAAGGATAGTCTAATGATTTTGAATATTAACTATCATAAAAATTACTGTCATATAGATCATTCGATTTGTGTAGATTTTATGTTAATTATATCTAACTATATACACGTGGTCTGTGGCAAAAAGAAAAATAAAGCACAGGTATTTTTTATAATTGGTGTTTGGTGATCATCGCTTCCATAACATAACTGAACGCAAATAAAATAAGAAGTGCCTTGGCATTTCATAATACCTGTACAAAGTGTAACCATATTTTATCTTAATATATATATGAAATTGATAGAAATTATATATTTATTTGAGAGTTATTAAATCTTTAATGTAAACAGATATTTATATACACAGTCAGACAACTCCAGCGGGTAAATCAATATATAAAACAGTTGTGAAATCTGCATATATCAGTACTCTATGAACAATATAATTCTAATTGTAAGTAATATAGATAACGAATCAAAATTATATTTTTCTTGATGAACTGCTTTCATTTCTGTCAATTTCCACAAATAGTAAATAAGAGTTGTGATCTTATATAACTGTGTTTCATTAACATGCAATTGAAATTATTAGTTAGCTTAACTTACCAGTAACGTTGACTTCAGCAATGGCGGATATATTAGCGTAACGGCTTCTAGCAACGCATTCATATTCACCTGCATCTTCAACTTCAATTCGGTGGAATATCAACATATTATAGTTGACTTCCATTCGGCTAAAAGCAAAAAATATCATTGGAATACTTTAATATCATCAAAGACAAGTACTTAGTAGCAGTGGTTCGCCCACGTGGCGTTAGAGAAGTACGTGTACTCCAGATTATGTAATTGACCGCCGTGTCTTCTGCTGCCCTGGGTGGTTTGGGCGGAATGCGATCAGAGCATGGCTTGTCTCCAAAACTAAAAGAACACTTAAAAGGAGCAAATGTTTCCAGTAAATAAATACGTTTGTTTGTTTGTTTACATTGAACTTTTGTGTCAACTTTTCGAATGTTTTACTGTTTTGGTTACTAAGATTAAGTATTTGGGTACCTTGAATCATCTGAACTTAAAAAAATGTTTTAACGTAGGTATTTTGCATGTAAATAATTTATAACGCAATTACATACAGTATATTTATGAAACTCTTAGATTTTTCACTTATATTTATTGTAACCTGCTGTTTAGATTTGATACTGTAGGCAGATTGCTAAGACAGCTTAATTAGTTAGAACAATTTAAATAACATAGTTATACTATTAATTTCTAGGATGTTTGTTAATTGAGTCAGTCTAAAAGTGTTTCATTTTAAATAATATTCTGTCTACAGCTGGGGGCCGGTCCATCTGAGTTACCACATTTGTAGAAAATGGACGTCTGATCAATGTGAGTGAGTGTGCTGAGTGTCAATGTGCTTCGTTCGGTGAGCGAGAGAGCCGAAGGCCCAACTTTTTGGATAGGTTTGGAATTTTCATTGGTAGGCAGCGGCCTAGCTATGGCCCTGGTATTGCAGACGTCCATGGGCGGCAATAGCACTTACCATCAGCTGTGCTGCTTGCTTGTTTGCCACCAAAAGCAATAAAAAAATACTTTCTATTAATATTATTTACCTACTTTCTTTCTCTCGGTTATCTCAGAGACGACATTGTTACGTATAATTAAATTTTATATAATGAGTATAATAGGGGAAGTTTGAAAGTAGCACCAGTGATAGAGAAGATTAGGAGCGCGAGATTATCTTGGTATGGACATGTGATGAGGAGGGATGAAAGGCATGTGACAAGGAGGGTTATCAATATGCTTGTGGATGGGCGTAAGAATCGCGGGAGACACAAGAAGAGATGGATGGATTGTATAGAAGAGGATATGTGTATGAAAGTTGTGAATGCAGATATGACGGCTGATAGAAGTTTGTGGAAGGCAAGAACGTGTTGTGCCGACCCCACTTAGCGTGGGATGAGGCCAGGCAAATGATGAATTAAATTTTATATGAAAAGGTTTGCGTTTATTGCAATGCTGTAGGTTTTGTAACTGTTTTAAATTTCTTGAGCTTCAATAAATCAATAACTATAGTCTATAAAATATAGCATGATCTCTGTGACATTTTTCACTAGTGCCGCACGCTTACGATGCAGTCCGTATTTTTGTCGGTATAATTCTTTATTTTTTAAAGTTATTTGCTACTGCAATTGAAAAACAGTGTATGAAAATCTTATTGAATTTCAATCAAATAGATGGATGAATCGATTATAAATTTAAAACAATCTATGAAAATCTTATTGAATTTAAATTAATGGATTTTATTTAATTTAAACTAAAGCTGTTAATTAATTATTTTTATTATTCGAAAGGAATATATCCAAGTTCATCGTCACTATTATCATCATCGCTGGCGCATTCCTGTAAGTTGATGGTAAGTTCTTGGTCACAGATTATTTCATGAATAATCATGTTTATTTTATAAAAGAAATTATCTTATTAATATAAAAGTAATGGTCTTATTAATATATTAACTGATGTCTGAATATTAAATTAACGCAATTTACTTATTTTATAGAGTAACCATGTGGTTTATATAGGTAATGTATTGGTTTTACTTATTTTATAAATAATTATTAAGAATGTTATCGATTTACGTTTATCGATTGTCCCATCTCTATCTTATTCTCAGTCCAGTATGACATTGTACTTGCATAAGCATCATATTTTTATAATATGGTTACTAAGTATTTTAAAACATATGAGGTATAAGTTTTGGTGTAAATATTCATACCTTTATATTCATAATTCAGTTGAGATATATCTGGCACGTAAAGAATGAAAATATAGGCGTTACAAAATAAAATTGTAAACATGACGCGTATTCATAATTACTTCATCGGTTTTGTCACTATCTGTCACAGAGATCAAGCTATATTTTAAAGACTATAGTTATTAATTTTATTAGTAAACAGAATAGTTATAATCAGTTACGTAATCAGACGTCATAACAAGCTAATTTAATATATTTACCTTGACGGTGATCTATCGTGTCGTTTCCAATAGATATCAGTGATATCATCACCTTCAACAACGCATTCCACAGTTGGTGACTGTCCAGGTTGAACCGTTTGTATTTGTGGGCGGAGTGTGATCTTGGGAGCAGAGACTACTACTAAACTTATGTGAACTGCGTGCTGAACTTCATTGTATTCGTTGTAAATATCACATACATATTCGCCTGAGTCAGCCTTTGAGACCTACGAATATAATAGATGGTGTTATTAGCGCGAATGATGACAGATAACTTATAGAATTTAGTACTGCATATTAGCAATAGAAGCATAATTGTATTACATTAGTACGCAGTTTTTTATCTATGTAAACTAGTGTTGCCCAAATGCAAGACCAAGACTCGCTTGCAAGAGTCTCACAGTGCTTCATTAGACAGCATTTTACGATTCCTTTAGCAAAGAAAGCATTGTCAACATTTTATATTCTTACATGGGGAAATAATTTGATGTTATTTTAAATAATCTCATGATAGATAGGTGTGATTATAGCCCCAATCCCGTCAAGTGGTATGTACCTAATTATTGATACTTATACAGTTAGTGCCATTAGATGAATGGAATTTCATTAATTTAGTTGGATTTTTCATTTCTATCAAAACAAGTGACTTTGTGTTATTCTAACAGCGAGACTCGCAAGAGTCTTGCATCTGGGCAACATTAATGTAAACAACATATTGACACAAGTGTGGAAAATAAGTACATAATTAAGAATTATCCCTGTTAAGCCGAATTTACATTACGAAATTAGTGGCATGCATGATAAAATTACTTTCATGAAATGGTTGCAGTACTCGTGAAACTTGTTTCGTTAAAGTATTAATGTCGTGAAATGAACAGTATTGCTGTTATCATGGCTCCGTCGCCATCGAAGCTTTGTTTAGCAGTGCAAAGCGTTGTCGTACAGATGATAATATATAAAATTAAAAAAAGATTGGTTATATTGATATTAATTTATGAATTGTATGTTTTTATCGACCGGCCAACGCTGGTGCGCCATTTTTGACGCATATAACCTAAAAAAACATACGTCCACTGCACGCAGACGCTTTCGCGACACTAATTTCACGTCAAGTTTACACGGTGAAATTAGCTGCATGACATTAGTTTTACCAAAAAATCGCGCGGGACGCGAAACTAATTAGTGTTATGAAATTAATGCATGCACTGTGAAACTTGATGTTTACACGTGAAATTATTTATGAAACTAGTGTCCTGAAACTAATTTTATGCCACTAATTTCGTAATGTAAATTCGGCTTTAAGAGACAGCATATTATAAAATCCGGTAAATACGTGTAAACTTATTTATCCATCTGTTGGTTTTAAAATGTTAAATTCTTATCATCATCATTCTTTTGATTGCACAGATGGCATAGTGGTTAAGATACCGGTCGTCCGTGTCAGTGCCGTCGGTTCGATTCCTACGCAGGACAATATTTTGTGTGATCCACAAAGTGTTGTTCTGAGTCTGGGTGTAATTAGTTTGCGTTAGTTGCATGTTTGTAAAGTCCCCCGCAATACAAGGATTATTTCCTTAGTGCAGGGTGGTAAAAGGTGGTGGTGGCTATAAAGGTAACGGTTTTCCTTTTCCTAATGGTTTCCCATCTTCTTTTGAAGAAAATGGATAGACCGAATTAGTTACCATATATAGTAAAAATACAGTAAGTATATATAAAATGCGACTTACGTTAATAATAACAAGACGTGTATCAGCCTGGTGTGCGTTACCTTGCAAAGGCATGTTATCAGCCCTGGACCATCTCACATTGCCCGTTTCATTGCAGCTATAAAATTGGAAGCATTGCATTAGCACTTTCCTTTTCTATTATTGTAATAGAAAGTAAGGGATGTAAATAGCTAAAAACACTTCTAAGAAAGATAATCTAGTGATAAAAATCTAAGCTGAACTATATGGGCTCGATATAAATAGAAACATGAGAATACTTAAAATAGAAAATAATTTTAAGCGGGGAATATATATATAAGGTGGAAGTGGACCGCTCCGAAAACAAAGACAGGTGACCCCATTAGTCTTACTTGTAATGATAGGCTAGAAAAAAAATCGATTCCGACGAAAAAAAAATTTTTCTTTACAAATAAAAAAAAAAATTCATATGAATCAAGTTTTGTGCTAGCTTATCATCGCAAGTACGACTAGTAGGGTCCCCTGTCTTTCTTTTCGGGAGCGGTCCACTTCCACCCTGTATATACATATGTATATATATATATATATATATATATATATATATATATATATATATATATGTATATACAGAGTGGAGACGTCAATACGACAATAAATGAAAACACCGTCAATACTAGTGTATAGGAGTATTTTGAAACTATTAAAAAAGTCCTCGCATGCATATTTAAAAAACTATTTTTTCAAACAAACTTTTTATCATAAATATTGAAACAAAATAGAACACCGTTTGTAAATATTAGTTCACTAACCTGTGGTCGGCAAGCGGCGAGTGACCTTGTGGTATCATATGTTACAACTTCGAAACGTAGGTAAATAAATACATTGGGCGCTATACTATTCATTCTCACTTGATTATTTTATTAAAATAATCACGATAACTTTAATAATTCACTTGGTCGTTAAACTTAAATTTTCGATATGTGCGCCATGGACCCGAACGCACAAATTATATCGTCTTAAAATATTATTTCGAACTCTTGTTAACAGGTCGCCATTGACGGCGATGTATTTTAACTTGTCGAAAGATCGTACAATTCCTTTTTTTAAGTTCTCTACATTATCAACCTGTGTCAAATTTGCGAGAAAAATAATTTAAAATTTGTTCATCTAGGGTGACTCTTACACGCGAAGGAGCACTATCCATATGAGGCAGTAAGGATTGATTATCCCGTAACCTCTGGACAGCTTGCACAATAGTCCGGCCATTGGTAGTACAAACACGTGTGTTTCCATATCTCTTTCGGTACGTACGTATGGTTAAAGCTGCATTTCCGTGATATTCTCCATAAATTAAAATCATATCTGTATACCCGAAGCTGTGTAATTATAACGAGGCATTGTAAATGAGAAAGAAATACTATTCTAACACAAAGTAAGCGTCTAATTACGCACATTCACGTCACAGGATCACGATGGCACACTGACCTACAGACCTATTATAATAGTTTTGAACATGAGACCGAGGTCTTCTTTCATTAAGCCGCATTAGGTAGTTTTAAATTTCTCATCTAAGTCTGATGACACGGTTTATATGTATGGATCTTAAGATTTAGGAATAAGGTATAATATGCATTGATTTGTATTACGTTTGGGGAAGACTTGAACTGGTAAACATGGCGATATGTAGGTACTAGTTTCATATTGGTTTATACCGATGCAGCGCGGGAGCTCATTGATAGGCGAATAATTTTAATTTTTATACAGAGTGTGGAAATTGTTAATAATACAAAGTAATGTGCTGCGGCTAAACTATACGACATATTGTACTCAAAGTTTGTATACAGGCTGGGCAAGTCATCAGATACACTAGATTAAAATTATTGTCGTATGGTCGTCTCCACCTTGTATATATATATATATGTTTATGCATATATATATATATATATATATATATATATATATATATATATATATATATGTTTATATATATATATATATATATATATATATATATATATATATATATATATATATATATATATTTATACATATATATATCCTTATCGTCATCATATATATTGTATATGATGACGATAAGGATGACTTAAATGCTTACTATATAACAGTTTCACGTTGTCCCTCGATAACATATTGGTCTATTGGTCGTTCATAAATTGGCCCGTCTGGTCCGGGTTCATCTGGATCTATGTTGATATCACCACTGCCTTCTGCAAAACGCAAACAAGGTTAAATCTATTTCAGAATATATTTAGTTATTTAAAATTTCAATAATCTAAACCTTTGAATGATATATAGATTTAGAGAGAGATTTTATTTAGATTTATTGATATTCTCGTAGATTTAGACTATACTAGATTTTTTGACCTTAGGCATGTCGTTTACTTTGAATCTATAGGTAACAATGTTAGGTTTAATAATCTCTATAAGCTATAAAAACTTTAGCAACATTATATAATATTACTATATGAACGCTAAAATGTTTTTTAATCGATATTGTGAAATCTGTGGCAGTTATTCGAAATTTAAAAATCAAACTATTTAAGGTGTATTATTGTTTTGTGTCTATTCTTTGTGTTTGTATAATTTATGTTAATTTCACATAAGTAACTTTTTTATATAAATACAATGCAACATAATGATTCAGAAACAAAAAACGTTAAAAACTCTTTAAAAAAAAATGATTAAAAAAATCAAAAAACCCGACTGCGTAAAAAGTCACCAAAACTACGTACATAATAAAAAACACTGAAAAGAAAAAAACAAGCACTTAGATGTCCGGTGGTCCTTTATTCGACAGCAAATCTAATTTTTCAATGGATCCCGACTGTTCAGTTGTCATGTTCTATTATTATGATATATTTATCATTTTCTGCAATAGTATTTATTCAATAATATATTATGGAATTCTAGACCACCGGACATCTAAGTGCTTGTTTTTTTCTTTTCAGTTTTTTTTATTATGTACGTAGTTTTGGTGACTTTTTACGCAGTCGGGTTTTTTGATTTTTTTAATCATTTTTTTTATTTTATACTTTTTAGTTATAAATACCTAGGTAGCTATAGTTATCTTATTTATTAATAAGTAGGTAAGTACCTAACTATATATAGTTTTTCGACTGAAGTAAAGTACAATATCGTTAGAAATTGGAGATGGGCGACCGCGTCAGACATTAGATACTTTAGGTAGGACTACCTATGGTATATTGGACAATATACCTACTAGATACTTCAATATATGTACATTTACATCCAGTTATATGAATTTTTCGTCTTTTCTACTCGTACTACGTCGTAAATTTCTACTGTCTAAAAAGCCTATATGTGAGAAAGGTTGTTACGAAACTTTAAATCGATATAGATCCTAAACGGTCAGTCAAATCTAAAAATGTTGAAAGAAAATTAATAATGATTTTTAAATACCTATTTAACGATACCCCACTCGATATAGTTTGTTGACTTTAATTTTTTTTATTTTCACAATATGGCGTCTAGTAGTCGCCATATTGAATTTTCAATAACGTCATATCTTTAGTGACACTCGCCGGATTAAGAGGAATCGATTGACGTGTGAATCATAAAAATCGGCTCAGGCGTTTGGTATATATAGTGCTTCAAAGGAACATACAAACATACATACATACATACATACATATATAGACTGTTAAACACAATAACTCTAAAACTCCTTTGCAGTCGGGTAAAAAATTGGTATAATGCGTTATAAAAAATGATATGTAAATAGACAATAACATAAATAATAGAGTTTTATATATATAAATAGACAATAACTTAATTGTTATAGAATTTGTCGAGGAATAGCAGTCAGAAATTCGTGAAATTCAAATATACAAGCATCGTAAAGTTATAAGATATCTACAAAAGACGAGTTGTATGTACCCGTATATATATGCAGCAAGGTCGTACAGCGCACAACAGCGCAGCGTCCAAGCGTAACAGGTCGCATCAAATTCAATTTCAAACACATTTTTTACAACTTTCTTATAACAAATTTACATATAATCAAAACTTAGTTATCAGTGGTGCAATTTTCTAGTTTTTATGTTTAAGCTTGCAAAATTCTGGGTTCATTATTTTTTAAATACATAATTAAAGATCTGATGTTAAAGTTTAACGTATTCGTACTTTAAGGCTTATCAGTATTTTGTATGTTGACCCAAAACAGGCTTGGCAGATAACTGAATAGATTTATTTATATACGAAATATTTGTCCAATAATTATTAGTATCACGTTTCAAGCCATGACTTTCCTTTTACCTATTAACACCATCTTTAATTAACATCGTTATCCTCATCGTCAGCTTATTGAGATTATAATATGAAAATGGATAAAAGTAAATTCCTTTTCGCGGGCATTAGGTATAAGGCACGGTTAAAGGATGTTTTATAGTAAGCTATTTCACTATAGTTTTCTGCATGCATGTGTTGACTCATTAAGAGAGCACTCTCTCGGAAATCGATCATGTTTTACTACGCTTCGATGAGCGAGAGAGCCGTAGGCCCAATTATTTTCGGCATCTGTTCCTGTCCTCGTTCTATTCCAATCCTGGTCATACAGTAAGCAGCATATCTATACTTTTAGTATTGCTGAAGCCTATGATCGACATTTAACACTTATCATTAAGTAAATAGGCTGCTTACTCATCTGCTTAAACTCAAGGGGAAAATCTACAAAAGCGTCATTAGACCTGTCGTTATGTATGGATCAGAATGTTGGGCATTGAAAAAGATGGATGAGAGAAGATTGCATGCTACTGAGATGCGTATGTTAAGATGGATGTGTGGGGTGACAAGATTAGATAAGATACAAAATGAGTATATTAGGGGAAGTTTAAAAGTAGCACCAGTGATAGAGAAGATTGGGAGCGCGAGATTGTCTTGGTATGGACATGTGATGAGGAGGGATGAAAGGCATGTGACAAGGAGGGTTATCAATATGCTTGTGGATGGGCGTAAGAATCGGGGGAGACCCAAGAATAGATGGATGGATTGTATAAAAGAGGATATGTGTATGAAAGTTGTGAATGCAGATATGACGGCTGATAGAAGTTTGTGGAAGGCAAGAACGTGTTGTGCCGACCCTACTTAGCGTGGGATGAGGGCAGGCAAATGATGAATCATCTGCTTCCAAAGGGAATAAAAAGCAGATAATTATAATTAGATACCTTTATAAGAAATCTCAAAATAAAACGCTTAACCAAGAGGTTATATATTAGGCTAAATTATACAGGAGACTGGTATTCAGCAGTGGTTAAAAAATACGTATGTTCAGAAGAAGTGGGCTGACTATTAAAAAGATACCAGGCTACTGTACTGGGCGTTGACATTATGTGTTAAACTACAAACTCTGTTGAGAAAATGGTTGTGGCCCGCACATTTTACATTATTTTTCCCCTTTTAACCCTTTTAAGAAATATGTTATTATTAAAGATATAGTTTTGTTTATATTCACTATACATCATCATCGTCATCGTCATAATCATCGCAGCCTGTATATGCCCCACATCATGTGTAATGGGAGGGAAATTAATCTACTATACCGCGCTGGTCAGATTTGTTGGTATAAGGTTTTGTTTCGAGTTTTCCTTCTCTTGCATAGATGTTACATGCATTTTATATCCCTTAGTCGTCTCTTACGATCACCCACGGGTAAGATAGGGGGTGGTGAATTGTATTCTTAATCCGTCACCACACGGAGTTCGCTATACATACATATAGTTTACTATGATACATCTTTCTGTGGTGCTATAGTGACGCCCTACGTGTTACCTCTTAATATATACATAGGCTAAAAATCGTTAATGCAAAACACCAACATAAACAAACATATGACAGTGATGAGCCAATCTTTACCAGAATCTCCTTCTAATATTGTGGCGATTTAATTAGTGAAAACGATAATTAATGTATTTGACAACAACCAGATTAATCATTAAAATAACTGTTTAGTAAAACAAATATTATTACCGTCATAGTTGTGGAACGAGTTATCGTCGACCCCGCCATCCCCTCTGTCAACTATTACAGCAAATTGATTGGTGATACTACCAGCGACTGAATTAGCTGTACATGTATAATAACCATTGTCATTGTAACTTGCTGATGATACGCGTAACGTAGCGTGTCCTGGCTGAGCTGGTACTATCTGACGATCGTTCACTGTAAATAATATATTATTTTAGTTGAAATAACTGCGTCATTAGTCCAATGGAATCCAAGGAAGTCCCAAATATTATCTTTAATCAAAAATTTAGTTATAATTCGTATTAATAGATGCTAATAATGAGAGTTTCGTATTAACAACGCTGCTCTGTATACACCCACAGTCCATGATGGTCGTATTAACAACGCTGCTCTGTATAGGAGAGTTCTCTGAGAAGGATGTAGGTACCGAGGGAGACCGAGACTAACCTACCTAGACCAGATCGGTCATGTACTGAAGGAAGGTGAAGTCAAGAGTCTCCGAAACCGGCGAGCGTGTATGAAGAGAATTATGAATGTTGAGGAAGCGAGTCAAGTATGCAAAGATAGAGTTCTCTGGCACTCTGTTCTCTCTGCCTACCCTGCAAGGGATATGGCATGATGATATGTATGTAATAATGAGAGTTTCTAATTAAAGGATTTCAATAACCATTTTTTTTATTGCTTATGGTGGCAAACGGGCAAGCAGTACACCTGATGGTAAGTGTCACTGCTACCCATAGACCTTTGCTATACCATGGTATAGCTAGGCCGCTGCCTACCATTATAATTCCCAAACCCACCCAGTTGGGCTTCCGGCTCTGTCAAATCATTTAATTACAAGTCTAATAATAATTAAATATACTTTTTTATTGTAAAACCCAAGGACGGGTTTGTAATTAGTCTTATTTATTAACTCAAGCAATCCATGAATTTTAGTCTAACCTTTATAGATTCGTTTACTTATAAGCATACTAGCTTTATATTTCTGTGGTGGTAATACTCTTTTTTTTTATACGGTGGACTATGGATGCGTCTCGCCCCGCCAAATCGGTCCGGGGCGACGGAAAAAGCGGCACGTGACCCCATAGACCCCCAGTGCAACTCCTCTCTTCGCTGTGCGAGCGGGCCACCGGTACCCAATCTTTTTCTTCGGTGGCCGTCGTGGTAATACCTAGGACTTAATATATTGAATAAAGTATTAGATTGTAAAGCAGTTCAAAAGTACTTACGAGAAATAGAAACCATTGGTTCTGGATAGCCATTAGCCCTACAGTCAACATTGAATGGTTCACCATTGACAACTTGGATGTAATCGCTCGGTGTGAGTGTTATTTCTGGTGGTGAGCGTACTTTGATAACTGAACTAGCCGTAACACTTCCTGCGTCATTGCGCGCCTCACAAGTATATTCACCTTCGTCGTTCACGTCGATATTGTTGAATCTGATCATAAAATAAACTCATTTGGTTTTTTTTTCGATAGAGAACTATCTGCACAAGGTCATTTTATTGCGGGGGACTTTATGAAGATACTATTAATTGCCATAAATAACAACAACGTTCGGAACAATAATTAGTGAATTGCACAAAGAATTGTTTGTATCCTGCGCCGGAATCGAAGCACATTTAGCATAGTAGGTCAGTATCTTAACAATAGCGCCCTTTGTGAAGTCAATGTGTATTAACATTTTTTTTTAATTACAACTCTATACTAAGGAATAAATATTTGCATTGGGTGAAACCTTACTAATATCTTATTGATTAATTCATCAATTTAGAGACATCCACTGTTGGCATAACATCCCTCTCCTTAGATAGCATCGTCTCATAATAATTTCATCATCATCATCATCACAGCCCATAAATGTCCCACTGTTGGGCTCGGGCCTCCTCCGTAATGGGAGGGAAATTAACCTACTATACCGCGCTGGTCAGACGTATTGGTATAGGGTTTTGTTTCGAGTTTTCCTTCTCTAGCATAGATGTTATATGCGTTGTATATCCCTTAGTCGTCTCGTACGATCACCCACGGGTAAGATATGGGGTGGTGAATAGTATTCTTACTCCGTCACCACACGGAATATAATATAATTAATAATTTACTAGATAATAAATTAAATTTACGGATTCTAGCGTTTTTGTATTTGATTTTTAATTTCCCGCCGTTTCGAACACTTTACAGCGTTCATGGTCACGGGATAGAATCCGTAAAAATTTATTTCAAATATGTAATAGCCGCGTAAACATCAGCAATCATTATGTTAACCTTTACATTGTTCGTATTTGTCGTAAGAGACACCTAAGACCTTTATATCCACATATCTGATGACGTCTTGTCAACGATTACATTACCAAGGAAGAGTGATGTCACGCAGGTGGCCACTTATAAAACTATTACAATAACTTTTATAATATGTATGGTGAAAGGAGTATATATTATATCGATCCCAAGTTACTATTATTAGAGTAGAATAATCATTATAATAGATATAGTAATAAACATTACGGGTGTCCAATAAGCTGTATAAAAAATAAATGAAAATAAAACTACTTTTACGCCTTCTATTACGTTTGTTTAGAATCCGTAAAAGTAGTTTTCATTCAAAGGTACTAAATGTACTCGCATAAACATTAGATATCATTATGAATAAATTAAGCTATTTAGCTTACTTCAACACGTTGTGTGGTTGTATTTGCGTAGATGGAGACAGTGGACGTCCTCCATTTCTATTCCAAGTGACGTAAGGCTCTGGTATACCGCTCAACACACGGCAATGTAATTCAAATTGTCCACCTAAAAGAACCGATTGTTCGCCCTCCGGCCAAATTTTAACAACAGGAATTTCTCGCCCTAAAATATAAAAGTTATTAGTGCTTGAACTTTTTATCTTCTCACTGTTTCTAGATGGATATTACTGGAATCTGTAGCATCAAATTTTAAAAAACAATAATGCTTCAAGAATGTTTTGTTTTAACTTTAAAATAATATTAGTCAGTCAAATTACTGAAATTTTGAGCATTTAATATGCTTAATTATTTATAAATATCCGATCGTAATCGGGTATTTATAAATAATTAAGCATATTAAATGCTAAAATTTTCAGTAATTTGAATAACAAGGTTGTGTCATCGTTTAATACAATTCTAACTATAAAGTTTGAAGTATTGAGCCTATACAATGTGTAAACATTGGTAGATGGCATACGTCACCTTGAAGACGTAAGATATATGAAGCGAAATTTGCATGTCCTAAAATAGTTCACGATGGTGTAAGTGGCAGCACGATTGGGCCGGATTCCCAATAGGTGCGGGTTCGAACCCCGCTTGTGACATCATTTTTCGTTTCGTAATCGGGTATTTATAAATATTAGTCAGTGTTGTACCAAGTAAAAGACAATCTTACTTTTTCATAGGAATGTCATATAATGAATTAAATAACTATTAATAATAATACAAACTGCTCTATGAGCAAAAAAGACAAAGCTATAATTTTAGGTTAAACTTATAGCTCTATCTCGTTCTGTCATGAAGGAACTATTTCATGTGACATCTTCGAAGTTCCTTAGTTGTCACTATAAAAAGTAAACTTACCTGAGTTAGCTCATGAACTACTAAAAAATATTATTATAAGAAATAGTGGTGGTTTAAATATATACTTACTTTCAATTTCTACGTATACATATACACTTGCTACGGCTGCACCGTTAATGGTACCCTCACAAAGATAGTATCCCTCATCAGATTGACGTGCATTGTTAATAATGAGGCTGTTATCACGCTGGCTTGAGTCAGTTCCTAGTCCACCGTCATACTGTAATATAAAAGATTCTATCATTTCTATTCAAAAAACTAAAGCAAAATTAAGTTTTACTGCTAAAAAGATTATACTGCTGTGTGGTAGCGACTACGAATGCTACCAACCCTTACTTGCTCGTGGATGTCGTAAAATACGACTTATAGCTTTATATCGATCTGGGCCAACTCCATCTGATGCTATTTGTTTAACAATTACATTCCCAAGGAGGGTTGGTGTCAGGCAGGCTGCCGGTGAAAAAATTATTGCCAATAACTTTTGCAATATGTACAAGTACATATTGCAACCACCCCGAGTAATGGGGAGAAGAGCAGGAGAATGATTTGATGAACTAAACCCAAATTTATTAAAATACTAGTTCAAGTACATCATGAACAAATAATTTTTATTATTATTTGCCTAGATTCTATTAAGTTACTATAGAGACGAAGACGAACAATTTTTAAACTTTGTACTATTTTAATATCTATTAAAAATAAGTATTTATAATTACAATATTTTTTTATAGGAATAGTGCGTTTCTTTTTTCTGTCATGCATAATAAAGGTAAAAAAATATCACCCATATCAACTCTTGGACAGCAAACTTAAACTTAGTGGGCTGTCATTATTTCAATAGCGAATACGGTGAAAATAATATTAAAAAAAAAACTATTTATAAAATTCCATTCATCATGCAACAGCTATGAGATATTTCCAGTCTCTCTAAAAGAATATTAAAGAAATAATGCCATAATCGGCACATTTGACAAGCGGGTTGGCGATCACATTGAATGTTATGAAGCATTTTTTATGTACCTTGGACCATTTGATGAGAGGTAATGGACGTCCTACAGGGTTGCAGTCAACAGTTCCACTACCACCCGCGGGTATCTTGAGCCTATCCACTGAGACGGTAATGTTGTAAATTTCAGGTTCCGGGTTCAGTGTAACCACCGATAGTAAAACTGGGATTGCGGCAACAGTTGATTGTGAAGAGCGACATATATATACTCCTTGATTTGCTGACTCAGCATAATCTATATAGAGGACGCCATTTTCTGAGCGTACGTTTGGCAGGAACAAAGCGTTATCTTGCCTAAAATTAAACAGAATCATTAGATTTTAACTTCTACTTATATTAAAGATTACATAGAAATTATTAATTACCTAGAAATTATTTATTACCTAGAATAAACATTCTAGAAAGTGTCAAGTCATTAATTCAGACCCCAAGTAATTGGGATAATAGTAGGAGAATGATGATAAATATCCTAGATGATTCTCCTCAACGTCATTAAAATCTTAATTCCCTAATCACTTTATGTAAATTATAGCAAAATATTTTTGCTCTAATAATATCTAACTATATTAGTGATTATAGTAATTTTACAACATCAGTTAACATAAGCTAAAATTCTAAAAGCCGGTGCTTAACTTTCAATCGTTTAACTGCCCATAGTTTAAGTTCCTAGTTTCTCAAACTCTGTAAATCCAAATAGAATATATATTTTTTTGGACTAATCCCACCAGAAATTCCCGCCATTGTAACTCCTGTAAGCCAGGATCCACAATAGTCTCCATAAATGACACAGAGGTTTGACCCTCAGGCAGTCCCGGGATATGATTTTAATTGTATTAGGACCCGCAACAAATTGAATAATTACCGAAATTCTGTGAACGCTTACAAACGTATTTGAAAATCCTATACTCTTTTATTTTGGGCAAGCTATGGTCAGGTCACACCTCGCCCATTCCATCCGGGACGACAGAAGGGCGACTTGTGATTCCATAACCCACCGTGTTCCCTTCCCATCGCCATCGGACCGTCCACCGCTTTCTTGACATCCATTGCCGGCCCGAAAAGTCTATACTCTAAGGCCTCATTATTTTGAGAAGAGATTCAATCCAGGGTTATAAGAATATAATATATTTCTAAATACGATAGTTTACCTGGCCCATTCGAGACTTCCAGCTGGTACATTTGTACTGCCAGTACACACAATCCTTATGCTTTGACCTTCATCTACTGATGGTGATGTGTTGGATATCGTCAGCTTGTCGGCTGTGGGCCATGATGGCCGCGGACGGATAGTAATCACTGCAGTGCGGTCATCTGAACCGACTCTGTTAAATGCTATACATCTGTTGAAGAAAATTTCAAGTCAATTATTTCTAAAGTGATACTCATTCAATTTGTTTTATTTATTTCTTTTTCTTTTAAGTAAAACATCTTGCATTACAAAGTGGTTGTTGAGAAGACCTGGTATCTGTAGTAGTTCTAACAGATAACTAGGACACTATCTTGAGTGCCCAAAGCTAGTTCAGTTAAAGTTTTAAGTAATAAATAACAAAGGATATTTCCCCGTCACATTTTCTACGTCAAAATATTTTCTTAAGAATACAATGTGTTATCATAAAAAGTCTCGGCTGATCATTAGGAAAATTGTTATTTTTTACCAGCATTCTCCTGGGGGCCATATCATTTTAACTGTGTTAACTAAACCACCTATCAAGCGAAATAATTATAGTATTATTCTACCTCTGGGAGGACTATGTCTAACATTGGACGTTCCTAGATTCATAGATAGATTAGACGCGGATCTTCTTCACAAAGAAAATATACCCACTATACCCCATTATAACTAATATAGTATATGATTATATTCCAGATATTTCTGCTCTTGCTGTCATTTAACCTGTTCATATTCCTCGATTATCTTGATGTTATATACATTCAGGAAAAGGCCTCCTTTTCCTGAATGCATAACATCAATCAATACTGAAGCTTTGATCATAACGTTAATTGTATACATTAATTATCTGTATATTATTATTAGTGGATAACTTCTCGGTAGCCAGAAGGCACGCACGTGTAGCAATACATAACGCAGTGCTTGTCCAAACATTACTATATGGAAGCGAGAGTTGGGTATACACAAGAGCATCAAAGTAAAATTAATGCGGTCGAAATGCGATCTCTACGGAAAATCTGTGGTGTTAGGCTGACCGACCGCATTCGTAACAGAGCGTAAGAGAGTGAGTAGGTATGAAAGAGAGTATTGGTGTAAAGATGCGAAAGGAAATGCTCCGATGGTCCGGACATGTGGAAAGAAGATATACAATGCGAAAGTGAAAGGATGTAGGTACCGGGGGAGACCGAAACTAACCTACCTAGACCAGATTGGTCACATACTGAAGGAAAGTGGAATCAAGAGTCTCCGAAACCAGCGAGCGTGTATGAAGAGAATTATGAATGTTGAGGAAGCGAGTGAAGTATGCAAGGATAGAGTTCTTTGGCACTCTGTTCTCTCTGCCTACCCTGCAAGGGATATGGCGTGATGATATGTATGTATGTATGTATGTCTACATTTTTCTTGTTAATTTTAAATTTATGTTGAATTTTAATTTCTTAATTTAGCTAGTTCTTAATATAATCAAATAGATTAAATTTAATAACTTTGCATGATATACCTGTATTCGCCTGCATCTTCTATACGTGCACTTTCAATGATTAACAATGCCCCACGGTTCTCGGCAGACAGCGGTAAAGGTTTATTCGAAGCTCTCTGCCACTTAATAGATGGCATTGGGTTGCCTTTCACTCTACATTCCAATTCGATCGGGTCTCCTTCATAGTATTCTTTAACTGATGGGAATATCTCAACGCTTGGCGGAGTCATTTCATTACCTGTGAAATTGAATTATAATAGTAAATAACTAAGTATATATAAATTGTGGACTCGTCTTACTACATAAAAATATGGACCCCGGGAAGACCAAAACGTGATGTATTAAAGCTGAAAAGTTTGTTAGTTTGCAAGCTTTTATCACAAACTAAATGTTGAATTTGATAATTTATTTTATAATAAATAGTCGGTATACCAAGAAAAGTTATAATATTGCCAATAAATATAACGCCACGAGGAATAGGAGCCGAACTGTGATCGTAAATGTTAGCAAATCGGTGTAAAATAGACAAGGAAATATACTTAATATGGTATTAGGTAAAATTGTGGTCACAATAACCGCCGTAATAACAAGTCCATATTAAATTGTCATGATGTATTTAAGTTATGTATGTAAGCATATTCTGTTAAAATAAAACACTGTTGTCTTTTAAAATAACGACGTGTTTAAAACAACATTAAATTAGGAATTACTTACTAATAATCTACGCCCACTGTTGAATATAGGACTCCCCACGAACATAATTATAATACAACGTTAAATTCGCTACACCCAGTGGATGGATTGGAAATCGTAGTTGGTGTTTTAATTTCCCTTAGAGAGTATTTCTGACTACTGCGCTGGTGCTCTCTTGAAAGGATATTAAACATCCCAGAGGAAAATAAGAAGGGATGACACTCAGCATTCTTAATACGTCATTCACCACCCAGTGCCAAATAAAAATGTGAATGTACCTATATTTTTCTTAACATAAAAAGTGATAGTAACTTATACTAACTACTTTTTAATTACCAAATTTTCGTTTTTCGAATGTATTTTAATTCTTTTATTTGGATTTTTCTCTAACATTATATTCAAATTTCGAGCATGCTAACTTTTAATTTAATATTTTTATAATCATGTGGGAACGTCTGTCATCTGGTAGCTAGGTTTTATTTATTATTGTAACAGTTATTAATTAGATAACTATTACAACATATAAATAAAAAACAAATGCATAAATCTTACCTTTTCTATAAAATATCCAATCCGGTACAACTATTCCAATGTAGCATGCAATAATTATTCAGGTTAGACAGATATGATAATCGAAATTCTCTATCCAGACATAACTTTTTTATAAAGAACAATCGATTTTTTTTATACAGATTTGAACTTTTCTTTTAGAAAACATAATATTGCAGGTAGTCTATAGTACAAGATTATGGCAATAATCCCTACATTGCGGTGGCCTTTACAAAAATTCAAATCAACGAACACAAATTACAGCAGACATAGAAAAACAGATTACACAAAATATTGTCCTACGTAGGAATCAAACCCTTTGTGGTCGATCGATCGATCAATCGAAGCCCAAAAAGCTGAAAGGTAAAGGTTTCGCTCACAGCACAATAGTAAAAGTTATGGTTCGGAGTTCAAGTGGGTGGGACGACACCATCTTCATCTAAGAAGAGGCGATATACACAAAAGAGACAGTATATCACTAGCTACTAGGTTAGCGGATATAGAGCCAGTCTAGCAGAAGTAAGCCCGATATGTCGACGCGCACAGTAACGTACGAGTATGTCTTGAGGGAAGGCTAGTCCTTTTCAAAGCAGGGAGGGCCACTTAAAATAGTGCCCGAGATCTGTTAGAGATGAAAATATTAACGCGATTTTCCCACAATGGAGAATCCATATGAAATGGTTTCATCGCGTTAAAAGAAGGCTCATTAATGCTATTGAAGACTATTAATGCTATCAATATAAAATACAATTAAAATTTAATTCCGAAGTAATTTGAAAGAGATTAAAGTTAAGTAAATGAGGCCCGTAATTTACTTTTTACCTGGTACTGTATAATACTGTTTTGTAATTTGCTATAAAAAAAAAATATTAGCATCCACGCGCTGTTTTTAATATACGAGTATATTAATTAATATCACGCGACTAAATCAGAAATAATTGCCATACGTATTGATATTCTGTTAAAAAAATCAAATAATCTTATTAATATTGTTAATTACTTTTCTTTAATAATTAAGCAATACGCGAGTAAATAAGTGTTAGGACACGTATATTTATGTGAGTATATAGCGGCTACTTACCCGGTACTTTAAGAGTAGCAGATGCCTGGGCGGTATTAATTCCATCGCTGGTTTCACATATATACACGCCACTATCAGAAACTTGAAGGTTTGTAATGACAAGATAGCCATTATTCTCATCTACATAAGTTCTTCCTTGTGGTAGATTTCCATCGCTCTTTGACCATATAACTGGTAAGCGGCTTCTTGTGTTACGGCTCTGAGCCTGGCACGTGAAGTTAACGCTAGTACCGACCTCTTGAATCTTGATAGTAGGGCTTATGATAGTAACGCTGACTGTCGACTCCGGTGGTGGTGGTCGCGTAGTAGTAATTTCAGTCACTGATGAATCGCCACCTAAATAAAAGTTAATTGCAATAAACTTGACACTCACAACTCCATTTAGAACAAAATTTTATATATAAGCCTTTATTCTGAATTACATTGCGAGCAGGCCACCTTGAAAATGTTATTATGTTTTTAATTTTACGCATATATTTGCGACCACACCCATAATACATTGCAACATTACTTAGAAGCTGTTTTTTGATCAATTGTGTAGATTTATTCGAAGACATAGCAGGGACATTGACAACACATGGTTGAATTTACAACTGGCACATATACGTGATGAATGCATGATATAATTCTATTGTTATTGAGCCGCGACAGATTCTATTAAAACTCGCTTTCAACATAGGACATAACAAGGCCAAAAACAAGCATGGATGATTCACGTAGACAATTGAGAATTTTGATACACGTTCGATTGTTATCGACTACCTGGTTCGGGAAGACTGGTAGTGAGTACACCGAGTGTGAATCCCTTTTCGGTAAATGTATGACATTCGTATATTTCGCCTTGTTGTCTCGTATTCCAAACGGTATGCCAGACATGTTCGCCGTGCCAACCGTCTTTCTTTAATGTCGACTCATTGAAATATTTTGGAGGTTGTTGTTCATGGCCTTGGTGATAGAACTTTATAGTGAGCGGCTCGGGTGCGCGGTATTTACACGTGAATGTGACTCTCCGCGACATATTATCTTCACCAGTAGTTTCTTGGATAGTCGGGTGAAGTTCCATTACCAATCCTAATTATCGTTAATAATATGTGATAATTAATTAAATATAATTAAAACTGGACATAAAAAGCATTTTGTTGTATAATAAAAATAAAATGTAAATATAATGAAGTGTTTACTAAATTGATTATATTAGGCAAAGAAAAACATTCTTACCTATAGTAGAACAATCATATCCAGTGTATGGTGGTTGACAGTTGCAAACAACCTGTCCATAATTGTCAAGTTGGCAGTCGTGTCCATTACATGAACATTTGCGGCAATAACCGAGGGAGTCCTTGTAGTAACCAGATTTGCAAGTTTCACAACTAGTGCCTGTATAACCTTCGGGACACATACATATCTGGAAAAAATTATAAGGTTCATATCATATGATTTGAAAGTAATTTATATAAACAGTCGAAAGCTAAGATTGATATTAGCCAAGGCATTGAGGCACTGGACTGATTAACAAAATTTTGTTTTTAAAGAATAAATAATGTGTCTTGTATCTTATATCTAACTCTAAATAACCCTTCTGTTCAATATATCAAAGAATTATTTACAGTATTCAATAAAAACAACACTTCATTCACATCTTCTATCTATTTATATTAATAAATGGCGAGACGGTGTTTTTTTGGATCGATTATACTATGAAAACTACTGTACCGATCAGAATGAAACTTATATCATAAGATGCAGCGTCTTTTGGAGAAGGTTTGAGTATTTGATATATTGATGATTACTTATCCGTAACCTATATTTTTTTTACTTAGAAATAAATAATTTTTATTTTTAATTAAATTTATTCTCTTCAATTGTCATTTGTTTAAAATAAATATTTCAATTCTATTGGTTATGTTTCTTATATAATATGCCACGTGTGGCGAGCAAGGACCGCTAGTTAATGAATAAATCATTTATCATCATGCAGTCTTTCGTCTCCCACTACAGGATGTTAGTCTCTCCCATAGAACGCCATCATTCATTTGAGGGCATAGAACCACCGAGGGGGCATTGCCACGATTGTCAAACAATCTAGGTTTTTGTGAGTGTGTTAATAATTGTTTATAATAAATATTTGAAGAAAAAATCATCATCTCATACGATTTAACTGCTGGACTCGAGTCTACCCCACAATAGGAGGGAAATTGACCTCCATCGTAGGGAAATTAGTTTTGGTTTAGTGTTTCATAGATGTTATAGTCGTTTTATATCACTTAATGGACTACTGTATCCTTTACGATATCCACGAGCACGATAAGGAGTGAATTGTATTCTAATTCCGTCCCCACATCATCTTAGCTTGTGTATGTTCCATTTTTGGGCTCAAGCCTCTTCCGTAATGGGAGGGAAATTGAGCGACTATATTACGCTATTCAGTCGTGTTGGTATAAGGTCTTGCTTCAAGTTTTCCTTCTCCTGCATAGATCGTATATGCATTTTAAATCCCTTATTCGTCTCTTACGATTAACCACGAGCAAGATAAGGGGTGTTGAATTGTATTCTTACTCCTTCACCACATGGAAAGTCCGTCCCGAGACAAAAATAAAATTCTTTTTATTTTTTTAGGTACATAGCGTACTTAGTTTTTGTTTTTTTTTTGTTGTGCCGTAACGGATACGATTACTGCCAACTCTTACTTTGCTCATTAATGTCGTAAAAGACAACTAAGAGCTTTATGCCGACCTGGGTGAAGTCTACCTGATGCCGTTTGGTCAACAATTAGATGGCATCAGGCAGGCGGCTGGTCATAAAAAATGTTACCAATAACTTTTGCAATATGTACGATGAAAGAGTACATATTGCGTCGACCCCAATTAATTGGGATAAGAGCAGCAGTATGATGATCATACAGTGCTTATTTTCAACGATAATGACATTACAGTATAAATAATGAGTTGAGAATACAATGTGTCACTTTACTTTTACGTAACAGTCGTAAAAACCGACAGAAGAATCTTTAAGAGTATGGGACAGAAGCATTATACTAGGTATATTCATAATATTAATTGCGATATTCAGACTATTTGCCAAGCGTAGTAGTAACATTACAACCCTTGGACATACCGTTGATAGACTAATAAATAGATGAATGGATTCATATATCTTACCTCAATACCCTTAGCAACTGATAAAACTGGACTATAACTTTGAGTTGCAGTATCCATGGACACATCAGCAATAGTTGTCTCGTAGATATACTCAGCCACTGTAGCTCTGACTAGAACTCTCTTGAGGTTCTTGAGAACGCTCATGAAATTACTGCGAGTTGCCGGCGTAGCGGTGTTTAAAATTAACCAGCCTTCTTCCTTTAGAGGTACTTGATAACTCTGCAAAAATAATAAGAAAAGTTACATTACAACATATTTGTTTTTATGCATAGGAAAGGAAACATTTTTCAGTGACAATCGAGAATCGCAAGTATAAACAATACGCTAATTATTGACGTAGTAAGAGTACGAGGACTTAACATGAAGATTAATGAATGGGAATGCACCATTAGATGGCAGTAAAAGGGCATTTTATAGTATAATAATATAATTAATAAGCGGTATTAATAAAATAAGTTTATTTTTTTAAGTTTAATAATAATATTAATAATGATATAAAAATACTCACGTATGATTTTCCAGATTGGAATTGATTAGGGTTGGTCCAGGAAATACTAATATCACCACCATCGAGGACCACATCTGTGCCGCGTTCGGACCACATATCATTCTCTGAACTGAATTTCTGACGAAGAGAAAGACTGCCTCCATATGACAATACCCGATTGCCTATAAATAAAAAAAATATATCGTTTAACTTTATCATTTCATTAATTTATTTATATAAAATTTGCTTAGTTACGAATACAATAATTAATTATATTATTTGGTGGACATTATATTAAAAAACAATATTAATAGCTAAAACTAATTGTGATGAAATAAAATAGATATATTAGCAAAATTTTAAGTTGAAAGCTTTAGATTAGAAAAAGATGTAAACCTTTATAGATACAGAGAGATGATTTTTTTTAAACACACCACCTTGCACTACGGAAATAATCCTTGCATAGCGTGGGACTTTACAAACATGCAATTAACGCAGACAAATTACACCCAGACTCAGATCAACACTTTGTGGATCGCACAAAGTATTTGCCTGCGTAGGAATCGAACCCACGACATTGGCACGGAAGGCCGGTATGTTAACCATTACGCCATCAGCGCAGTCAAATTGAACTCAAAGATAATATCTAGCGGTAGAATATTAGAGATTATATATTGTATCAATGCTAAATAATATAAGTGAAGGAGCAATGTTGATATTATTATAATTAAATTATGCAAACCAGGGAAGATGGGTAGCGACCAATACAGTTCGATATCAGGTCTAAATTGGAAGGTGTACATAAGTTCGCTCTGTTCAAATAGTGGTACGAAGTGGTCCTTGATGACTCGTTCAGCGTTTATATCCGTTATAGTGAATCCACCGTAGTTTTCGCCCAGAACTGGTGCCGCAATCGGTACACGGGTGTAATGGTTGCCCTGTAAATTAATAATAATTTTACAGTCTAATTCATCAAATAATATTTCGCTCAGTAAAACGTATACCTTAAAAGTAACACCTTACAGTTCGCTTCCTGATCTCATTATAGAAACCTATTTGCGAATGAAAAAGTAGGGCTTAAACTCACATCTATTAAAAAGCCGTTCCAATTGCCTTACCAATTAGGCCAGTGTGAGTAGGTAGAGCAGGTAGGTACTCGGACGTAATAAAACTAAATTATAGCAGTCTTTACGGTAAACGCTTTCATTTGTCATATGATCTTATTATATAAATATTAAAAGTATAATTAATACTTTTTTTTTAAATCTTATAAGAGGCCGTCCATTAATCACGTGATCTTTTTTTTCAGCATTTAAACCCCCTTTCCCAAGGGGTTCCTTCTACCAAGGGGTAGTATTAGTATTTAGAAAGATTTAGCCCACATCTCATTATCTTCTCGATTTTTTACTTTCTTTTTTCTTTGCAAAAGGGTCTTTATACAGATCACCTACTTTAAAAATTATTTTAATGCAAAACGTATGAGGTAATGGTTTACGCATATGTATTCGACGCCAAAACAACAGAATAAAACGCGACTGGCGTGCCGAGCCGGGCGGTCGTCAGTGACTCGTGAGGACTTCGTTCGTTGCCTGGCAACGGCAAGTCAAGATCTCACTACACTCCGCTTTTCGGTTTAAAAATAGAGCGTTTGAAGAAAAAATAAATACACGTGATATCTTACTACAACACCCCCACTCTCTCCGCCTTGTGATATTTCGTGATTTTTGTCAAACTAAATAAATACATTATAACCTATATATTATGTCAAAAGAAACGTTTAAGAACAAACTATATTAAACTTACTTCATGACAATCAGCTGTAACGCCTGAGCAATAGCAAGATAAACAGCCATCAGTGTTAGCTGCATCAAGACCGAAGGTACCAGGTCTACAAGTGTCGCAGTCATCACCCTCAACGTTCTGTTTGCAATGACAGTTGCCGGCTTCATCGCATGGTACTGTAGAGCCACGAGGATCACAGCTAATAAAATTAATTAGAATTATATTATCCATTATATTTTTTATTAATATTTATCTTTTTATCTATGGAGGTTTAAGTAAAGTTCTACTTATGGTCATACTTCACAGTCTATATTCGGGACTCTTAGTTCCAGATTCATCCTTACCCTGCTCTTATCCCAATTACTTGGGATCGCAATATGTCCTTTTCTTCCACTGAATCCTATCCGATGTCATCTCTGCGTTCACTACCTTTCTATTCATATCATGCTTCACGCAATCCATCCATCTTTTCTTCGGTCTTCCCTTACCCCTAAAGCCTTCAACATTCATACTTAAAACTTTTCTCCGGACATTACTTTCATCTCGTCTCATCACATATCCATACCAAGCATTACGATTACCGTGCTGGGCAACCTCCATGCACTCTTTCATAGTTATCATTTTCTCTTTCTTAGTTCCAGATTATATAGTTGTTATTAAGAATTTTATCAAAAAACGAACATTAACATTTTCCTTGCAATAGGATATATAACTTATAATGTTCAAATTAAGTTAATCAGTGAAATTTAAATATGGTACTCCTGACTTACATACGCCTTAGTTGCTTAAAATTATATGAACTTACCGACAAGGTTCGCTGGTGCTACTTCTATATTCCACGCAATTACCGAAAGGATCTAGCTGATAACCGGGTTTACATTTTTCACAGTGATCACCATCGGTATTTTGTCCACAGTCCTGTCACAAAAATATTCATTATTATATGTTAGATAAAATATTGTGTCATCATAGCTCAAACCATTGTGGAAACCTGCTTACAAGAGCTACATTGGCGGGAAATTTAGATAGATTTCATTGTCATCTTCCACCTGTTTTTAACCTACCACGTATGTTCAACATAAAGTTTTATCTTTCTAAAGATAATGAAAAATCTTGTTAAGTTTAAAAATTTATTTTACTGAGGATTTATGTAAAATATTTATTATAATCTTCGCTGAACGCTATGTGATAGCGGCTATGAATACTATCAACCCTTACTTTGCTCGTGGATGTCGTACAAGACGACTAAGAGCCTTATAATGACTTGGACCACCTCCATCTGATGCCGTTTGGTCAACAATTACATTCCCAAGGAGGTTTGGCGTCAGGCAGGCGGACGGTCATAAAACTAGCCAATAACTTTGACAATAGGTATGTAGGTACGAAGAAAGAAAAGTACATATTGCATCGACCCCAAGTAATTGGGATAAGAGTAGGAGAATGATGATTTATTATAATCTTCGTTAGCTCCTATATGTCTAAAACGTGAGTTGCTTTTATTAAATAAAGGATATTATTTTACTAAACCACGCACCATTTTCCGTGTGGTGACGGAGTAGGAATACTATTCACCACCCCATATATCTTACCCGTGGGTGATCGTACGAGACGACTAAGGGATATAAAAGGCATATAACATCTATACGAGAAAAGGAAAGCTCGAAATGAAAGCTTATACCAACACGTCTAGCCAGCGCATAGTAGGTTAATTTCCCTCTCATTACGGAGGAGGCCCGAGCCCAACAGTGGGACGTTTATGGGCTGTGATTATGATGAAACCACGCACTAGACTTTTCACCAAGATATCATACATAGGATTTTATTTTGTTTTTTTACTTTTCATATAGTGATGTTATCTTGCATTCCAAAATTCTCAAAATACCCACAGGATATAAAGTGTTAGTGATCGTTGTATTGTTACAATGTTACTACTTGGAGAAGTAATTACAGTTCTTATAAATACTTACGTAGCACACCCCAGTTTCCGGATTGCACATGCTTGATTTGCCATTGCATTCACATAGATCGCAGTGTTCCAAATAAAGACCAGAGAAACTCCTGTTATAACAAAATATACATATATTTTAGTATTAAAAATAAATCTTTTTAATAGATAATGAGACTAATAGAATTGTTAGTGAAAATTTTGTTGAGTACATGGGGTTGGCGTAGGTATTTATAAACACCAAGTTATGGCGATATCCAGTGGCGAACTAAGCTTTTTGGGCAGTCTGAGTCCTCAACACTAAATGTATTGTACAAAGTATAGGAAAAGAAGGGTTGTTAGAGTGTGATGATAATGATTATATATTTTTTTAAATGTCAAAGAGATACTGCACCATCTGTGCTACCGATTACTATATATTAATCCTACTCTATTACAAACTTTAAATACCATACCTTCTATAGCCAGGTGCACAATCTTCGCATGAAGTTCCTATATATCCAACTGGACAATTGCACTGCTCGACGTGGAAAGCAATAGGACCATTCGCGTCCGCTTCAGCTATATCTATGCTCGCGCTCACAGGGGAAGCTAGTTGAGAGCCCGATGTATATGTAGCCTTGATCAGAATTGTCTTTACATCGGCCAAAGCCAACAAGAAGCTCGGGCGAGAGATTTCGCCTCCATCAGGCCTAAAAATATAATCCATTAATAGCAATTGTTTGTTGTATACCATACAATAAATAGGTAATACTTTCTGTATATTTTATTGTTCTTTTAATAAATCAATCAATCAAATCATTTATTTGCGTTGTATGTATGTACATTGATAGAGTCTTACAAAAAATAGCTCGTCCAGATACATTCTGCCCATTGAGCATGCAAATATTAAAAGTTAATTATATTATTATTAATTATAATGTTGTTTTATTTTTATATATAGGTATAATACTTTCTGTATGTGTGTATGCGACGTTTGACGCCTGACGGTCGATTCAAGAATGATTTTGGAATGTTTTTTGATGATAATGGGGAGTTGCGATAGATTTAAAGGAATTTCATTTCTATTCTTTTTTAGATGTGTAAAGTGCAGCCTCTACTTGATCAGCTTTCTTTTGATATCCTCCAACCGGTTTGTATGACTCTAAGAGGTATATTCATAAGGTTGGTGTGTATTCTTCAAATTTTAAGCACCAAATACAATTTTTATAAGTTTCAATGCTATATAAATGTATTTTCAATTTTGGAAATCTTTATAATATAAATGTTTGAAAACACAATTTATTTCGACCTAGGCCAATACAACCTGATGCCGTTTGGTCAACAGTTACATTCCCAAGGAGGTTTGACGTCAGGCAGGCGGCTGGTCATAAAATTATTGCCAATAATTTTTGCAATATGTAGGAAGAGGAGTACATATTGCTTCAACCCCAATTAATTGGGATGGGAGCAGGAGAATGATGATGAGTAAATATAACTGACCTTTTCCAGCCATCTTCAAGTAAACGTATACTAGCATTCAACAGTCCGTCACTTGAAGCAGTAAAATTACCTTTGTAATGGAAGGTAAGTCCGTTAATCTGTGCAAAATAAAATCATTATATTTAGTTGTGTTATAAATATACATGAAGACAGGACTCAGTATTATCATAATGAATTAGTGACAAATTTTAAATATAAGCCATCTACTAAGTCTCTCTCTCTTTTATAGGCATAACTCTTTTATATAACTAACGGCAATGGGGCCGATATAAGTTCTTCACTCTATAATCTTAATTACTCTGTGACAATAAGAATATTATAACAAAAACATTTTGCTGTTTAAACATATATTAACAGTATATATAACAGTACAGTTTATGTATACATTATTTATTAGTATCTTGCGTAATATTTATTATATACTAGCAAACCGATCTTGTTGGTTTGTTTGTAGAAGTTCATTCAGAAAATTGACGCGTACAGCAATTTTTTACAGAGCTTCATTGAATAATCGAAAGAACTGGAGGGCAAATATAACCTTCTGGTAGTCCACAACTAATCTGTGTCCATCTTATTCCAGACCTCCTTGAGCGGGTAAGTTCAGGTGGACTACTACTTCGTGTGCCACTAAAGGCAATAAAAAATAACAAAAATAATTTTCTTAATTAAATGAAGGATAATTTTAACTCACACTTAAAAGTTGTGCATCGGCAGCTGTATTCATATATCTTGGATCCACGTTCGGTACGTTCTTCAGCGTGTATCGAAGATAACCACCATATGACGTGACTTTATCTCCAGCGAAACTGTTACAAGAACGTAAATGTTATATTGTAATTTTTTAATGAAACAAATTAAAAAAAAAATAGAAACTATGCGATTGGCATTGATCATTTTCAGCAATTATTTTTTTAATAACCTTTGATAGAAACATCAAGTGTTTTATATGTACGAAATATAAATAATATACGAATTTTATCGCATATTAATTAATGATTTTATTACCTCGACTTATCGAATATTTTTTTAATGTTGATGGCCACCTAAAGATTAATGATAATCGTGACTGTTTACTTCTAGAACGTTAAACTTTAATTTGGCATCTTAAAAAAATGGAATCGTATTAACATTATTTACTACAGGCATTTGATTATAACAGTTATGTTAATTACCTAATAGGCATACTCCAATAATAGATATTGGAACCAAAGCTGCGTAAGTTTTGATTGACACTAACTTCGCCGAGGTTAAGCACGGCTGTTAAATTAGTTTCTTTTGGTGCAGCATATCTGACTGAACCACCAAGACCAGCTGCAGCACTGTCAAATATTTTTACTTGGTCCACGATTTGTGGTACATTGAATTGGGCGCTGATAGCTCTTCGCCTGAAGTTGCTGCTCTTGCACTGTTGTGTTACACCAGTACAGAAGCATGTTGCACAACCTTGCCTAAAATGAATAGATGAAAGAATAAATTTGTGAAAATAATCCAAATATTACAAATAGAATTATAGATTGAATTATTGTAATCCTTCTAATGGTAATCATAATAATTGGTTATTTAAGAAAAATACACGGGAATGAATAATGGCTGTGTGGTAGCGGCTACGAATACTACCAACCCGTACTTTGCTCGTGGATGTCGTAAAAGCCGACTAAGAGCCATATAACGACCTGGGTCAACTCCATCTGATGCCATTTGGTCAATAATTACATTCCCAAGGAGGGTTGACGTCTGGCAGGCGGCCGGTCATAAAATTATTGCCAATAACTTTTACAATATGTGCTATGAAAGAAGAGTACATATTGTATCGACCCCAAGCAATTGGGATAAGAGTAGGAGAATGATGACACGGGAATGAATAAATACACCTCATCATCATCATAGCCCATAATTGTCCCACTGTTGGGCTCGGGCCTCCTCCGTAATGGGAGGGAAATTAACCTACTATACCGCGCTGGTCAGACGTGTTGGTATAGGGTTTTGTTCCGAGTTCTCCTTCTCTCGCATACATATTATATGCGTTTTATATACCTTAGTCGTCGACGATCACCTATGAGTAAGATATGAGGTGGTGAATTGTATTCTTACCGTACACGTCCGTCACTACACGGAAGAATAAATAGATATACAAAAAGAATATTTTTTTAAAGATTACATGGATTATGCCTTGTAATTTAGAGCAACAGTCCATTTATCAAAAAAAAAATCCGATTTCTAATGTTATGACATTCATTAAATAGTTTAATTTTTTTTTACCTAAACTCGCTGGAGAGGAAGAATGAATCATCTTTGCATTGGTCGCAATAGCGTCCTTGTACGTTGACTTTGCATACACAATCGTCCGGTGGTCTGATTGATTTAGTGCCTATTGGGTTGCAGTTATCACTTTTCTTTGGTTGACACGAGTTACCAGGTATTAATGGGTTGCCTTCGTAACCCGGAGCACATACTTCGCAATGTTGACCTTCATAGCTGTTGAATTTTAAATAATGATATATAAGTGAAGGGTTAAAAAAATTGTTTTTTTTTTTATTGCTTTTGGTGGTAAACGAGCAAGCATCACAACCGCTGGTAAATGTTACTGTCGCCCATGGACCTTTGCTATACCAGGAGTATAGCTAGACCGCTGTAATGCTTGTTATTTTTATACTATTCATAATTATCACAACATATTTACCCAACGAAGCAATCACAAATAACAGATCCATCTGGTCCGAGAGAACAGGTTCTTGCGAATTGATTTTCCCTGTTAGTGAGCGGGCAAGGACAAGGTTTGCAAGCCAAACCACTGGATGGATCACCATATGTACCAGCTGGACATTCTTCAGGTTCACAGTCTCCAAGCCAAGGACCAACTTGTCTGCGGGTGAATCCTGATGCGCATTTCTAAAAATATAAACAAATTATATCAAATGTTATTCCAATGACTTTTCTTCTTGTTATTGTAGAAGTTAATTTTTAATTATTTAAGGTACCAATAATTTCAAGTATCCTAATATATGATATACTAGCTGTCCCGGCAGACGTCGTCCTGCCCGGAAAAGTTTTAAGCGATATGTTGACAGCAGCGCCACCTACTGGGTCCAATTGTGTTTTGAAATCATCTAGGGACCCATTGGAATATACATAGAAAATTTCACCCCAATCGGTCCAGCCGTTCGACATACCGACCACGGCGCCACCTACCGGGTCCAATTGTGAATCTAAGCCATTGTTGAATCCCCTCGAAAACACACAAAATTTCAAGAAAATCCGTTCAATCGTTTAGGGAGGAGTTCACTGTCAACACACGTACAGAAGAATTATATGTATAAAGATGAGTCAAATTAAAAGATTAATAAGTAGAACCAAATAATTTTAAAGGACATTTTAACGTATCATAATATATATCGAATATTAAAGACTTTGTCTCAACAATTCTTTAATGTTAAAAATTCAATATAAATTATTATTGACTAATAATAAAATAAGTAGATCATATAAAGATTCACGTACCTGACACGATAGTCCTTCATAACCTTTAGGACAAGTACATTCTTCAACAAGGCTGGCGGCTCCGAGACCTACATTAAGATGGTCAGCAGATTCCATAGCAAAATCAGTGATGTTAACACCAGCATTGTTCAGGTCAGCGCGCAGTAGGATCATTTGAATGTCATCCAAGCTGAAATTATATTTAAACATAGTTTTCTAAATTCAGTTTCATAGATTTAAATATGTATACAGGGTGGAAGGGGACCGCTCCCGAAAACAAAGACAGGTAACCCTACTAGTCCTACTTGTAATGATAGGCTAGAAAATTTTCTTCTAGCCTATCATTACAAGTAGGACTAGTAGGGTCATCTGTCTTTGTTTTCGGGAGCGATCCACTTCCACCCTGTATACAGTCAAACCTGTGTAAGTGAGAACTGGATAAGTGAGAGAACTCTATAAGTGAGAGTAATAGCCGGGACCCGTCATTTTAAGCTCCCAAAACCTCTATTAGCGAGAAACAGAAACCTCTGTAAGAGAGAGTCGTTTTTACCTCCTGTCCGTAAGTGAGACTGCTACTTATCTATACCTCTATAAGCGACAGTCGAGCTTTATTTATTTATATTATGTATGTCATTCTGAGATTCACCAAATCATGCTGAGTGATAATGATGGTTGTTCTAATTAAATCGAGTGGTATTAGCACGTAAATTCTAACAGAATTTCACTATTCTTTATCAATTAGTTCATGGTTGTGGTCCATACTATACAAAAGTCATCAGCAAAGAAGATATTGTTCCTACATGTGGAGACTTTGACAGCTAAATTGTTTTTTTTAGAACTTTTTTTTTTGCGGTGGGCTATGGACGTAGTCGCGCCCCGCCAAATCGATCCGGAGCGACTGAAGAGGCAGCGCGCGACTCCATAGACCCACCCTGCAAACACCTCTTTTCGGCGTGCAAGCGGGCCACCGGTACCCGATCTTTGTTATCGGCGGAATTGTTAAAGAACCTAGGGTGGAATGTCAGGAGATTGAACACCATATATGGGATTAAAGCAAGAATAAAATGATCTGAAAATTTAAAGGTTTCTTTAAGAAGTCCATTTGTATAGTTTGTAACTTACGCCATCATGATGTCTTCTCGAGTGGCCGGTACGGATCCATCAGGATATTTAGACCAGCCTTCTGGTGTGAAGCGAGCTTCGATGTTGATGTCTCTGTTACCACTTGCCCGGTTCATATGAAATAGATTTCCATATTTAGCCTGAAAAGAAAAAGTTTGTTATCAAATCATTGCTCTTCATTGTAATCTCCCTTTTTTTTACACTAAAGAAATAATCCTTGTATTGTGGGGGACTTCACAAACATGCAATTTAATGCAGACAAATTACACCCAGACTCGGAACCACATTTTGTGGTTCGCACAAAATGTTGTCCTGCGTGGGATGATCGAACCCACGGCACTGGCACGGAAGGTCGGTATTTTAACCACTACGCCATCTGTGCAGTCAAATCTGAGACCGCTTTTCATTTAAACTCTATTTTTTATTTTAATAATTCAGCATTTATGAGAGTCATTAAACTAGAAAACTAATAAAACTAACAGTGATCGGTAACCCGCTTGTTAATTGTCGTGATTATAGTATTATCTCCTTATTGGAGGCTTAGAGGCCGTCCATTAATCACGTGAGGTTTGAAAGGGTGGGTGTTTGACAAAAATCACGAACTAAACCTTCATAGTCTTAAACCTCACCACGTATCACCAAGGGGGAGGAGGGGTTAAAAAATGTTAAAAAAAGATTACGTGATTAATGGACGTCCCCTTATGGTCAACGGTGGACGTAGATAAGATAACGTATCGTTAAAATAACACGTGTGGTTACGTGTTAGTTATGAATATAATCAACCCAAATAAGGATGACGTAAAAGCGGACTGATAGTTCATAATCTAAACAAATCCACTTTGAGTCGTCAACAAACTCTTAATATTCAGGTAGTATTGACAGGAACCATACAGGGAATACTACATATAGTATGGTGAATTGCTAATTATTACTTTAGTTTGGGAATAATCAAAACCTGTAAAAATCGACAGAGGCAGTCTTGTTGGGAAACTTACGAATGTGTAATTAAAAACTACCTTCCAAGCGTGGCGATTGACACCCTTAAAGGGCCACGCTTCCCTATTGTAGAAAATAGGCATGTTCTACAGTAGACGTTGATAGGTGAATAAACGGATTGTATCGTAAAACTTAGCCAAAGCTGTAAACAAAACATACAGCTTTTGTTTCATCTCTTTAACAGGAAATCAGATTGGGATAAAAGTGGGTCTGATAAATATAATAAACAGAGTATTCTTAGTCGTATATCATTCAAATATTTCAAATAGTTAAAGTACCTAGTTGACTTTTAAGACAAGACAATTGGATATTATTAAAGTCGTCGCTGATAATATTGACATATTATGCATACATTTTTCTTTTGGTAGGCTATGGTCCGAGCACAAGCCGCTCGTCCCGTCCGGGGCGACGAAGAGCAGCACGTGGCCCCATATGCCACCGCATTCCCTCTTCATTGACATTGGCCTAGCCACTGGTACCGCTTCCTTGCCATCCGTGGCCAGTCCGGCATATTATGTAAACCTAAAGATTTCTTTATAACTTAGGTAGTGTTAAATAATACCTTGATGATTATGGTGGCAGCGGCGTCTTCAAAACCATAGACTTGCGTTTGTGTTGACAAAGTGTATTTGATATGTCCTCCATAGGATTTCAGTTGGTTACCGTTGTAAGTTTCCGGCAATGTCAAGTACGGGTGTGCATTAGACCAAGATGAGACGTCTCCGAACTTCGTGACCTGAAATTATATATGTATTGTATTCACATTCACTAACTCATTAGCATCTTAACATACATTTCTAGTGTACTCAAGGCTACTTCTCCATATTTTTAAATACCTGAGTGTTTTTATAAAGTGATATAGCCTTATAACTACTGAATTGTCAGTTTACCTATACTTAATAAATAGTATCATCGCCAAATAACCATCGACAGCAACAAAGAGATTTATCTGATCTCGTTAAGGCTAAAAACAAAGAACTTTTTAAAGGTTGTGAAGATTTTAAATGAACTGACTCTTACTCTCTTGGCTACAGTTAATATGTTTGTAAGGTTTAATAGAAGTCCTGTAGAATATACGAAATTAATTTCGTACGAAACTTAAAGACGTGTATGACCAGCAAAATGACACCATGATTAATTAATGTTATCATAGTTTATATATGTCTCACTAGTGGGTGAGAGCCTCCCCCCATTAGGAAGGAAATTGACATAATATGCTACATTTGGCAGACGAGTTGGTATAGGTATTGCATAAATGTTACTTGCATATTTTATGTCCATTAGTCATCTTTAATGACACCCACGGGCAAGATAGTAAATTGTACTCTTACGTCGTCACAACGCGCCCAATAAATCTTGTGACTTCTAAATGTCATGCCATAACGAGAATCTTGAATGTACTATAGATAATTTATAGCTTTTTTCTATATTTAACCCCTAGCCCACTATCATCATCTCAGCTCACATATATGTCCCACTGTTGGGCTCGAGCCTCCTCCGTAATGGGAGAGAAATTGACCTACTATACTACGCTTGTCAGACGTGTTGGTATAGGGTTTTGTTTCGAGATTTCCTTTTCTTGCATAGATGTTATATGCGTTTTATATCCCTGAGTCGTCTCGTACGATCACCTACGGGTAAGATAGGGGGTGGTGAATTGTATTCTAACTCCTTCACCACACGGATAGCCCATTCTATTGCAATAATATTATTAATATATTTTGTCTGTATTCAATATGACGATTTCATCATTATTCTAAACTTACAGTGGCCCCATTCCTCAGTGGTTGGTAGTAGTATTGGTTTGTAATGGGCTGTGTATCAACGTTAACCTCTCCATTAGGTGACACCTTGATACCCAGTAGTCTAGTACCACCTTCTCCTAAAGGCACTGGCATATTGTATGTGAACAAATCTGCACTGCGGCACTGTGTTGACTTGCCGAAACAGAAGCAACGAATACATTCACTCTCTGAGCGAGCCTCACTGTAAATAAATAAATATAGTTATAACAAAATGCTTATATGATTAGACAATTGTTTAGTGCATATTCCAAATATCACTTAATAAACTCACTTGTTAAAATACCCTTTAGGACAGAGATCGGTTTTGTTCACAATTACTATGGCATCTGGTGTTGCAAATGTTGCACCTTTATTGTTGATCGCTTCGCTGGAGTAAGCACCGCTGTCTTCGGGCTAAAACATTTAAATGGAAGTCATTAAAAATATTTGTAAAGCCCAGATAATAGAATTATGTCTTTCTGATGAATAACCAATTCATATAGATACATAGAAAAATCCATGGAAATGGAAAAAAGATCCAAAGTTCACTTTTTCAAAAACAAACATAAACACCGAGTTCCACAATCGCAGTAGCTTACGTATGCCACTCGATAACAGCTGTTAAAAAATAAACTAATAATATTTTTTTTTATTAACCGTAACCATTTTGTCTTACCTGCATGTTAGGACACGTAAGTACGCCAATTCCATTGTCACTTGTCCATGTGCATTTAGCTGGTACATGCCCCCAGTTCAATCGCCATGAGATAACAGGAACGGGTACACCAACAGCTTCGGATCTCAAAATCAGTGTGTCACCGGGATTCAGCCTTACGTTCGAGGGTTTTGGTGGAAGTGTTACGTGGACAGGAACTATGTAGTGAAAAATTTAATTACTTCTTACAAAATGTGAATAAATAAATATTATATGGTATTTTAACAAAAAAAAAGCGTCGATCTGAATAATAAGTCTATAAGATTAAGTATCATGTTCGAGTAAATGTTATACTTACTGCATCCAATTTCATCGCTGTGATCTTGGCAATCACTTTGCCCATCGCAATGGAAACTCTTTGGAATGCACTGGTTTTGAGACTTGCAAGTAAATTCAACTGGTGAACATTCGCCTTCTTTTCTAACTCCACAATTTGTCTCGTCAGAACCGTCCCCACAATCGTCTTCAGAATCACAAATCCAGGATTTAAGCACGCACTTACGGTTATTGCATTTAAATTGATTAGGTTCACACATGCCTTCGTGATCTGTGAAAAAAAATGGTTATATAATTTTATACATACAAGTTGAATAGTTTTATAATAGTAGAAATCAAATATATATACTTGCAAATCAAAGAATACTCACGGCAGTTTTCTTCATCAGAACCATCACTACAGTCTACTCTGCCATTACATATACCAGCTCTAGGGATACACTGGCCATTTCCACAGGTTGCTTCATTAATTTGGCAGGACGGGAATGGAGGTTTGAATGTAACCGCTATAAAAGAAAATTATTGTAAATATTGGCTGTGGCTAATAAAATAATGTGATATATCATAAAACAGTATACTGAGCAATTAACTTACGAGCACTATCAACTTGCAGTGTAACTCTTGCTTGAGATCCAGGGTACCCTATGAAGTTTACTGCTTCACAAATGTATATACCGCTATCAGCATTCTAAAATATTGAAAACATATTTATTAAAATTGTCTTATTACTTTTGTAATTAAGGAATTAGTTGACAGATAATGCTATATAAGCTGATGGTCCAGCTTGTGGATGTTATTGCCCCGCTGAGGGTTAGAAAAATAGCTGCTCTTATAAATGTAATCTGATCGTTAATATCAAAATAGAAAGTAGAGCAGCGACGATTATTATAACTTCTGGTCTGATAAAGTATTTAGCTATTTATTTAACTATAAAAATGCTATTCCTAAACGTTTACTCCTGGACATAGTAAAAATGCTGATATAAATAAATACGAGTACTTACCGTAACTCCAAACATTTCCAATCTGCCTCGAACATCAGATGATCCCTCTTTAATGGGTCTTCCGATCATGCGCCATTTGACGGCCGCACGTTGAGGTCCTTCGTCACGACATTGGAAGACCACATCTCCACCTAAAAAGACTCATATTCTCAGGCATATTATGCTTTGGCGCAAATGATGAACCCTTGAAAGTACCGCATTCCATGGTGCATCCATGAGTTGAACAAATGAGCAGTTTAAGTATCACTATTACTAGGTTATATAAAAAATAACTTAAAATATCAAATATAATAATGATGATTACTAAACATTCAGATTCGTTACATCATATTATTTAAAAATAATTGATACATAGAACCAATAAAATACTAATGATTACCTTCTTTATCTTAATAATTGGTTACTATAATGATAATAATAATTGCCTCATTGTGATAACAATTATATACTATAAATTTAAAAAAATAAATGTTTCATAGTATTCTTTATATAATGTGAACGCAGTGTGTAAATTTTAATATGTCTTTCATGCAAATTAAATCAACACACGTATTTCTTTATAAGTAATTTATGAGAGAAAATCCATTAGTAAAGCTGTATAAAATATTAAAGATTCAAAATAAAGATATGTATAATTTATCCATATATATAGATATATACAAAATACCGAATAAATAATAATAATAAACAAATGTATATAGTAATTAAATAATAGTATCACCCTGTAAGTATAATGTTACATAAAATAAATAATTTCATTCATTAAACTATTCAATTCAATGTTATTAAAAAACCGTTTATTTTAATTATGATTTATGTCACCCAAAATGATGCAAACTGTAATATTATAAGGTTATAAAAAAGCCAATCAATAATTTGACAATGTCAAATATATTATGATATGTATTTGTTCCAAGATGATTATGATGCAATCTGTAATATTAAAATGTTATTGTAACCCATGGTTAAAATTAATTTGCCCATTATTTATCAGGCAGACCGACTCACCAGCATTAGCTGTTCCACCACCATGAAAGAAATAATAACATATTACAGTTTAATATTTATAAATAGTAAGTAGATAACACAATATTTTTGGGATTACCCATCACCTTTGAAATATAATTAAACATGTAATTGTAGTGATAAATATATAGAATAAATCTAGAACAATCGGGCCATTAGAAATTCTGTATTATTATAAGAATACTTTTACTTTTAAATGCAAAGAAATACTTTACCTTATTCGTACTATATTAAATTAACAATTATAAGACAGATAATTACAGAATAAAGCACATGTTTAACTTAACACAATAATAATAATATGTGTTAAAGCATATAGTGATATAATATAGTGATTTTAAAATACTCGCCTATATTTCCTTTTAAGAAATATGGAATGGCATATTATTAAGTACGTGAAAATTGACTGCAATGTATCGATGCCTTGAGAAAGTTAATACATTTTTATTTTATTTAAAAAAATCTGTTGTTGGGCCTCGTTACACCTGATAGTGACGGGGCGAAGCTTTCAGCTCCACATGACACTGGTCACACCTTGTGCCATATGGCGATGAAAGAATTAACAGATGGTAAATATTAGTCATCACATGGAACGCCCGCAGGTGGGTTGTAAAATATTTCACGTCTTTGAAATTCGTCGACTCTTTCAATTGCTTTCATCCGAAACAGATGCCAAAAATAAAACCAATAAATAACAGAACAATAAGCTTAGTAATTGAAGTATTTTACCAATTATTTGTTGATGTATCAAAAGCAAGTTCCAGTAAGATTATTTTAGACCGTTGTGCTTGTATTTTATGGAAACTTACCTAAATATCCTTCCCTTTTGTCAAAATGTAGAATATGGCATATTTTATAAATATATTTGTATAGAAAAAATGTTTACAGTACAGAAAAATTTGAATGAAATCAATTTCAATAATTATCTAATCTAATATGAATATTAAGTATTAAATCAAGCAACATTTTCATTGATATTGATTGATTGAGGTGGTGATGTGGTTGGCTCGAATGCATACCGCAGTGCGGGTTAGGGCGTCCCCCGGAGGCGATGTGTACCGACCCGCCCCCGTCGGTATGAACATCGGCAGACGCGGCGATGGGGGCCGCCACCCATCACGCCTTGCCCAGTCAGGCGAGTTGAGGAGAGCAGAGTGCCGGGTGGGCACGTGGAATGTAAGAGGATGTGTGGAAGGTAAGTTGCACGAGCTGATAACCGTCATGGCGGACAAACAGCTAGACGTGCTCTGTGTAACAGAGACCAAGCGAAGGGGCAGCGACGCCTGCGATCTTCCTGGTGGCGGGATGGCTCTGTGGTCTGGTGTACCACAGAGCGATCGAGCCAGCATGGGGGTAGAAGTGCTGTTGTCCTCTCGCTTGGCCTCAGGTGTGAAGGATTACGGAATGTATGATCCCAGACTTCTTTGGGTCCGTATAAAACTAGGTGTTACCAAGGTATTCATGGTGGTAGCATATGCTCCCGTGGGATTTTCGGTGGCATCAGACCTAGAGAAGTTTTGGGATAATGTTAGGGCAGTTCTGGGTATGGCAGAAACCAGTGAACGCGTGATTGTATGCGGAGATTTGAACGGATGGGGTGGGGACCAAGCGTCCCGACTATGAGGACGTACTTGGTCCATTTGGTGATAAGAGAGTGAACGACGCAGGTAGGCTCATAGCGGATGTATGCATGGAGAGAAACCTTATTGTGTCAAACACATTTTTCCAACATAAGGACATCCATATGTATACATGGAGAAGGAATGAACAAAAAAGTATTGAACGATATGAATGTGGGAGTCCAGATGGGCGACTCAGTGGTCAATGCTCTGCTTTAAGCAGATGATGCAGTCCTGCTGGCACAGTCAGCGACTGACCTGCAGACCCTAGTCGACACAATGACAGAAGATTGTAAAAGAAGGGGTCTACGCGTGAATGTGAGCAAAACCAAAATAATGGTCTTTGAAAGAGATGAAGCCAGAACAGATGTAAGAATAAAAATAGGTAATGATGTACTAGAGCAAGTGGATGAATTTGTATATCTTGGATGTGGTTTTAGCCGAGATGGGAGGTACACCACTGATATAGAGCGAAGAGTGAATGCGGGAAATAGAGTCAACGGAGCGTTGGGACAACTTCTCGGTAGCCACCACCTCAGCCAGAAGGCACGTGTATCAATACATAACGTTGTACTTGTCCCAACATTACTATATGGAAGCGAGAGTTGGGTATACAGAAAAGAACATGAAAGCAAAATTAATGCGGTCGAAATGCGATCTCTACGGAAACTCTGTGGAGTTAGGCTGACCGACCGCATTCGCAACGACGACGTAAGAGAACGAGTAGGTATGAAAGAGAGTATTGGTGTAAAGATGCGAAAGGGAATGCTCCGATGGTTTGGACATGTGGAAAGAATGCCGAACGAACGTCTAGTTAAGAAGATATACAATGCAAAAGTGGAAGGATGTAGGTACCGGGGGAGACCGAGACTCACCTACCTAGACCAGATTGGTCACGTGCTGAAAGAAGGTGGAGTCAAGAGTCTCCGAAACCGGCGAGCGTGTATGAAGAGAATTATGAATGTTGAAGAAGCGAGTGAAGTATGCAAGGATAGAGTTCTCTGGCACTCTGTTCTCTCTGCCTACCCTGCAAGGGATATGGCGTGATGATATGTATGTATGTATGTATGTATTTTCATTGTCTTAATTTTGAAAGAACGTATTTCTGTGTCTGTGATTTAAATAATAAAAATATTGATCTCTCTATAGGAGTTACAGAATAAGCGACAATAAGTCAAAATCTGGTGACTCTTAGTTCTGATCAAAGTAAGTATTAAAAGATGTGAATTAAAATTGCCGCTTACCGTATCTCACAGTTTGCGATGAAGGTTCAGTTCTCAATTTCAATGCAAGTGGACCTGAAATGTTTAAAAATAATGTTATACATATGTTAAAATATTTATAGTACGGCAATAGAAAAAGCCGTAATCACCTATTTGCGAATAAACAAAAAAAAACCATACGTGAAATTTTTCTGAACAAAAAATAAAATAAAGTATTGGCACAATTTCAAATACGTATTTAAATAGAATTTTATTTTGTTAAGTAGTCCTAGGCGTAATCCAGGGCGTTCATTAAATACCAACAAATATTTGGCAAAGATTTTCTTAAACAGACGTATATCTACACAGTTTTAAAACATCGGATATACATATACCCTAACGTGTCTGGAATCAATCTTAAGGCTCACATATAGGCCCCGTTAAGTTATCCCGTATCCGTGGTGCCGCACTGCTGCGCTTATCGTAGCTGTACAACCCTTTACTTATTGGCTGACTAGTTAAAATTGCTTTCTGTCTCCCGCTTTGCCTGGGAGGGAAGTGGAATCACTCTTTTCCAACTCCTCTTCTTTAAGTTTTCTAATTCAATTTGTTGCGGGTTCTAAGACAATTAAAATCATTTCCCGGGACTGCCTGAGGGTCAAACCTCGGTGTCATTTATAGTGACCATTGTGGATCCTGGCTTATAGGAGTTACAATGGTGGGAATGTGTGGTGGGATTAGTCCCATTAAAAAAATATCCTAACGTGTAATTAAACTAAAATATATGTACATTCTATGTACAAAAAAGAAACAAAATATATACACAAACAGTATACAAAAACGATTAATTTATTATTACATTTATTCAGGCTAGTATGTTTTTTACCAACTTTAGTCTAACAAAGAGGTAAAATAAACGGATTATTATCAATTCATGGAGAAATTTGTTAGTTATATATGATTAGTTAGCCAATTAGAACTACTATAAAAGCGACTAAATCGGAATAAATGTTTGGGAGTAATAAAATTATTCTACTGCTTGTATATGACGTATTATATTTTGGGTATATTATTAAAATTAATTGAAACATTTAATTATCTCTTATTTAAAAAAAAATCCATAAATTATTTTGGGCATCGGTATATTTACATTAAACGTTTACTTTCATACGGTACAGTTAAATAAATTTTAAACATTCCCAATGGCTAAAAGAATTCTGTAAGATGCTGCCATTAATCACGTGAGGTTTGAAAGGGGTGGGGAGGGCTTTGACAAATATCACGAAATATCACAAGGGGGAGGGAGTGTAGTAAGATATCACGTGTATTTATTTTTTGTCAAACGCTGCGATTTCTAAACTGAAATGCGGCGTATAGCGTGACTTTAACTTGCTGTTGCCAGGCAACGAACGAAGTTTAAAGAACGTGATCTGTATAAAGACCTTTTTGCGAAGTATAAAAAAGCAAAAAACCGAAAATATGAGCTGTAGGCTACTTCTTTGTAGATGCAAAAAATTTACGAGATGTTGTTTTCATAGATTTAAACCTCACGATGTATCAGCAAGGGGGAGGGGAGGATTAAAAATGCCAAAAAAAAAAGATCACGTGTTTAATGGATGTTCCCGTGCCAAAAAATGTCTTTCATTGTAAGCTTTAAAAAATCTTCAACAAAACATATTTAACTGCTTTTATTTCAATATAATATTTATAGTAAATACTTTCCATATCATTAAGATTAGAAAATTATGACAAGTCTTATTTAACTCCCAAACACGACGAAAACTGTTATTATGACAGGATGAGTACAAATAGATGCTTTTCACTATGTTAAATATCATCATAAACTGTAATATTGTCGTCTTGTTAACTATTCTTACTGTTGGGCGGACAATCAAATTCGTCACTGTAGTCATACGGACAATCTATGTGGCCATCGCAACGACGGACCGCGTCTATGCACGGACCATTCTCACAACGCCACTGGTTAGCGCTGCAAGCACCTATTAAGTAGAGGAACTAAAAGATTGGATACACCAATATTTTTATTGTCTCATACGGTTATCCCAAAAAGGGTAACAGACACTTACAGTATCCTTATTTCATAGATCTTTATTTCGCTTATATAACTTTATTGTGAATTTACTGGGAACTTATTAATAGAAAATATCAATAAAATTGGACCTTAAATTCAAACCAAAAATTTCATTGATCTGCGATTGAATAATTGTTTGCTTAGGCTAATAAGTAAGTTCACTATTGCAGTACTAAAGCCTAGTTTTTTGATTAAGTCTTTTGAACATCCCTAATATTAGAAAAAGAGGAAAATGTATTTCATTATAAGGGTAATATATATGTAAGTCGTGTAGGTTTACTTACCACCACCAGGTCGTCCAGGTAGCCCAGCAATGCCACGGTTATCTATAATTTTTTAAAAGGATTTTTAAAAAAATATGGCTAATACGATATGATATGATAATGATTGCTTAGCTCTATTGATAATTAAAGTAGTTTTTATAACATCAATATCATATAGAATAAAGGCTAGTCTTTCTAATTTATTATTTATATCTATATAAAAAATAAATTGAAGATTACTTTTACAAAAAAATGAAATTAATTGGCCAGTTTGAAAATATTTTTTCATTTTGTTTATTTGATTATTGAGCAAACTTATGACACGGTATAGTAACGAAGTTACCTACTCTGCACCGGTATAAAATTAACTTACCTCCTCTACCTCGCCCAGGCAGTCCAGCTGAAAAAAGAACAATAATGTTTTATTATATTTAAATTCATTTATTATGTATAAACCTTTGCCGTGTGGTGACGGACTAAGAATATAATTCACCACCCCTGTCTTACCCGTGGGTAATAATAAGAGACGAATAAGGGATATAAAACGCATATAATATCTATGTAAGAGAAGGAAATCTCGAAACAAAATCCTGTATATATGAGCTGAGATGAGATGTATCACCCTGCGAAGATAAACATAATGCCATTTTTTAACATTTTAGATTAATTGAATAACCTACTATCGGATCGGAACGTATCTGCTATTATTATTATTTCTTTACTAACTTTTTTATAAAAAAAAATAATAGCACACGATCAGTAAGAATTAGCTCCAGTGCATCAGCCCTTGGCCACCGATGACAAAGAGCGGGTTCCGGTGGCTAACTCGCTCGGCGAAGACAGGTACATTGCAGGGCGGGTCTATGGTGTCGCGCGCCGCTTCTTCTGTCGCCCCGGATGGAATTAGCGGGGAGTGGAAAAAAATTGCTGTTGCCTCGGATAGAATTAGCGGGGTGTGACCATTCCTTAACCCGCGGCAAAAAAAAGTGTGATGCGCTTCAAACCCCGATATAACGTGAAATTTAAATATAATATGTAAAAGATAGTTGAACCAGATCCCACATGCGACATCCGATCACGAGTTAATTACTACTAGTTGAAACTATTAATCATAATTTTCATCCCACATTACATAATGAGGGTTTTACTGTGTGGTAGCGGCAACGAATACTACCAACCCTTACTTTGTTCGTAGATGTCGTAAAAGACGAGCTAAGAACTTTTATCGACTTGGGCCCACACCACCTAATGCCATTCGGTCAAAGGAGGGTTGACGTCAGGCAGGCGGCCGGTCATAAAATTATTGCCAATAACTTTTACAATATACAGGAAGAGGAAAATGATGATTACATATGAGGGTTATTATAAGTCGTGTCTATATATCTGTATGCCTAAACGAAGAGACCAATTATGATGTGGTTTTTTTATTTAAAAGCAGACGTCGAGATGGTTCTGAGCTATAATTTAAGAATATTTGTTTAGGCGTTTCAAGGACTACTCCTTTTATTAGCTGCCGTAGAAATCTTAAAAGTATATTGGATGTTTACATTACTTTCAAATATCTTTACAGTGCAGAAGTCTATAATATTTGAAACACAACTTTATGATGATATCACTGAGCTACTCTGATGATTTTCCGTGTGGTGACGGAGTAAGAATACTATTCACTACCCCATATCTTACCCGTGGGTGATCGTACGAGACGACTAAAGGATATACAAATGCATATAACATCTATGCGAGAGAAAGGAAAACTCGAAACAAAACCCTTTACCAACACGTCTGACCAGCGCGGTATAGTAGGTTAAATTTCCCTCCCATTACGAAGGAGGCCCGAGGCCAACAGTGGAAAATTTATAGGCTGTGATGATGATGATGATTATGATGACTCTGCTGATATAGCTCGAAGGTAGCTGATAAAATTCTGGATTGTCTGTTAGTAAAACCATCAAGTTTGGACTCATTGGATTCGTTTGAACTAGTTCTATTCATTTGAGAATTTTTTACTTAAAATTTTTAAACTTTATACTTATTTTTGTAGCATAATCAACATTGAAGAAATAATATTTATTAATTTAAATGTGGAATGACTTACATGCGTCGCTATCAGGATAGCCTCTGTCAGGAATATTCCATCTATCACCTCCTTGTCCAACTGTAAAGAAAAAATGTTCTACAATATAAAAATGTTCTACAACTGTAAAGAAAAAAATATTCATGTTTTTAAAACGCATTTTACATGGTAAAGATATAACGATTTGGACTTCTCTATGGTGGTGGTGGTTTGAATTTTTTATAGTTGTAATATAGATGTCTGGCAGGCTGCCGCTCATAAAACTATTGCCAATAACTTTTACAATATGTACAATGAACCTAGCAAGCTACCGGAGTATGGTATTAACGGTAAACTGCTACAGGCTGTGCAGTCCAGTTACATGGGCTGTAGAGCCTGTGTGCGGCTGGATGATGGAATGTCGCCTTGGTTTGACGTCAATATCGGCGTTAAGTAGGGGTGCGTTCTGTCAGCCAGGCTGTTTATCATATATCTGGATAAATGTCTCCAAAGGTTGAACGATATGAATGTGGGAGTCCAGATGGGCGTCTCAGTGGTCACTGCTCTACTTTATGCAGATGATGCAGTCCTGCTGGCACAGTCAGCGACTGACCTGCAGACCCTAGTCGACACAATGACAGAAGATTGTAAGAAAAGGGGTCTACGTGTGAATGTGAGCAAAACCAAAATAATGGTCTTTGAAAGAGATGAAGCTAGAACAGATGTAAGAGTAACAATAGGTAATGATGTACTAGAGCAAGTGGATGAATTTGTATATCTTGGATGTGGATTTAGCCGAGATGGAAGGTACACCACTGATATAGAGCGAAGAGTGAATGCGGGAAATAGAGTGAACGGAGCGTTAGGGCAACTTCTCGGTAGCCACCACCTCAGCCAGAAGGCACGTGTAGCAATACATAACGCAGTGCTTGTCCCAACATTACTGTATGGAAGCGAGAGTTGGGTATGCAGAAAAGAGTATGAAAGTAAAATGAATGCGGTCGAAATGCGATCTCTGCGGAAAATCTGTGGAGTTAGGCTGACCGACCGCATTCGTAACGACGACGTAAGAGAGCGAGTAGGTATGAAAGAGAGTATTGGTGTAAAGATGCGAAAGGGAATGCTCCGATGGTTCGGACATGTGGAAAGAATGCCGAACGAACGTCTGGTTAAGAAGATATACAATGCGAAAGTGGAAGGATGTAGGTACCGAGGGAGACCGAGACTAACCTACCTAGACCAGATCGGTCATGTACTGAAGGAAGGTGGAGTCAAGAGTCTCCGAAACCGGCGAGCGTGTATGAAGAGAATTATGAATGTTGAGGAAGCGAGTGAAGTATGCAGAGATAGAGTTCTCTGGCACTCTGTTCTCTCTGCCTACCCTGCAAGGGATATGGCGTGATGATATGTATGTATGTATGTACAATGAAAGAAGAGTATATATTGTATCGACCCCAAACAATTTGGATAAGAGTAGGAGAATGATGACTTAATGCAATTTAAACATCAACATTATGTTGAATGACTATATGATATCACTTATTGAGGTCATATATTGTTTTAGGTATTACCTAAAAGTTAGTTGTCGTTGATGAAATGGACATTAGTCTTACTATACAAAGAGCTGAGGATATATTATTAAAATGATTATATGTATGTTTTAACATTCATTCATTCATCTCAACTCATACACGGGCTCCAGCTTCTGCCGAAATGGGAGGAAAAATGACCTACTATACCACATTGGTCCGACGTGTTGGACGTACAGGGTTTTGGTTTTGAGTTTTTCTTTTCTTGCATAAGTACCATATGTGTTTCATATCCCTTAGTTGTCTCTTACAATCACCCACGGGTAAGATAGGGGGTGGTGAATTGTATTCTTACTCCGTCATTATCGTGTGGTTATTTTGTACCACTTCGTCTTTCAAGTTAAAAAACCGTAATGGTCAAATGAGTTGTGGTAATTCTACTACTACTACTACTACTGCTACTATAACATGCGATTACTTACTTCCACTTCCGCCTCCAGGTCCACCAGATAAGTCACGGTCGTCTAAATAAATTAAAAATAAATAAATTATAATGGTCAAATGGGTGGTGGTAAATTTACTACTATTATTATAACACGCGATTACTTACTGCCACTTCCACTGCCAGGTCCACCGGCTGCGTCGCGATCATCTAAAAATTTTGAAAAAAAAAAATAAAAGAAAATTATAATGGTCAAAAATGGGTGGTGGAAATTCACTACTATTATTACTATTATCACTAATACTACTATCACTACTACTTTTACATATATATGAATACTTACTGCCACTTCCGCTTCCAGGTCCACCAGCTCCGTCGCGGTCATCTAAATATTTTGAAAAATAATTATTTAAATTATAATGGTCAAAAATGGGTGATAGTAATTCTACTTCTACTACTACTATTACTATTATCACTACTACTACTATCATTACGACAACTATATATATTTGATTACTTACTTCCACTTCCAGGCAAACCAGGTGTACCGCGGTTATCTAAATAATTAAGAAAGAAATAGTTCAAGCTATAATTATTTATAACAATTACAATCAGAATCAATTACATATATAGATACAGATCTGATATAAATAAGGCGTTTTGTTTTTTCATCTGTTAAGTTTCTTTTTTTTTTATTTTGTTCTGTTTTAATTCAACATGTTGCAGATAAATATATTTAAAACTTGATGCATCTTTATTTATAGAGTAGAAAAATATTTAAATATATAAATTTGCTTTACTTAAATCAGATCTTCAATGAAAGATCAGTGTTAATATTTCACACCGGTAGTAAATAATTTATTACGTATATGGCCTTAACGTAGCAATGGTATTTTATAAGACAAATAAACACACGCTCTTAAAAAAATTATTGTATTGTACCAGTAACTAATATATTACAAAAAAAATATTTTCTCTTTTTATTATTATTAGAAGAAAAATAATTTTGAAAATGTATCAATGACTAATATTGATGCAGTAATATCAGAAATATTTTATACTAACAAAATACCTCGTGAATTCATCATTATCGTCATCACATCCTATATAAGTAACACTGTTAGGCTGACCCTATACAAAAATCGGAAAAAAGTGACCTATTATGCTAGCCAAACCTGTTGGTTAAGAAAATGTGTTCTTACTTCGTATTACGCGTATAATTTAACCTAGGTTCTTCTACAATGAAATAAAAAATTGGTCGAATATATTATGCTACATGAATTGTTATAGTTTATTGTTAATCCATAAGGTGGAGTATGAATTAATTTCATAGTACTACTTGTTAAGACGGAAAACGTAAGACGACAAAGATACGAACAGATATTGTCATGCAAGAGAAAGAAAAATTTAGAATTAGAATAATCAAAGCTATTTGACTAGCGTAGGATAATATTTAGCATATTAATGCTAAATATTCTCTAATTAATGAATTGGTGCCTAATAATAACGTTTTCTGTGTGGTGACGGAGTAAGAATACAGTTCGCCACCGCCTATCTTACCCGTGGGTGATCGTATGAAACGACTAAGGGATATAAAACGCATATAACATCTATGCAAGAGAAGGAAAATCTGAAACATATATCGACACGTCTGACCAGCGTGGTATAGTAGGTCAATTTGCCTCCTATTATGGAGGAGGCTCGAGCCCAACAGTGGGACATATATGAGCTAAAATGATGAGGTGATGAATAACGTTAAAAGAGTTCGTTTTATATTTGCCGTGTGACACTATATTCGTTCTTTATCTAAACTATTACTATTGAAAAGTTTAGAGTATATGTGATTATCTTTAGCAATTACTTACCATCGCTACCACGTCCTCCGGCTGTAAAAAAAAAACAATATTAATAATGACGATTATTTTATATTTAAGCTTTAATACAGTTATTGTAACTAAATTATTAAACACTAGCTTCTGCTTCGCCCACCTAAAAGGTTACTTTCCTAAAGTTTTTCATCCCCTATTGTTATTTTACCTTTTCAGGGTAATTTTTTTACAAAATTTTAATGTCCAAATTATTTATATTTCATCAATAGTCTAAAAATAAGTTTCAAGCTTCTGACCTTCAGGCTTTAAAAATGACGATAATTCCTTGCAACTTTTCAATCCCCCTTTACAACCCTTTTTTGCATTAAAAAGTAGCCTATGTCCTTTATCAGGCTTTAGAGTATATGTGTACCAAATTTCATTTAGATCGGTTCAGTAGTTTTGGCGTGAAAGAGCGACAGACAGACAGAGTTACTTTCGCATTTATAATATTAGTAAGGATTAATACAGTTATTGTACTAAGTTATTGTAAAATATTTTAGGTTCCATATTGCAATAGTCAACTTCAATTTTTTTTTCGTTTTCTTTTCGAATTATATTTAGTAAGTTGATAATGTTTGACTTACATGCTCCACCGTCGGGGTAACCATTGCCAGGGCCATTCCACGCACCTCCGCCTTGAGCATCTGAAAAAAAACATATTTAATATAATTTATAATAGTCATTGATAAAGTAATCATCATCATCTCAGCTAATATACATACGTCCCACTGCTGAACTCGGGCTTCCACCGCAGTGGAAAGGGAATTGACTTACTATAGCATGGTCAGACGGGTTGGTATAGGCTCGAGCCCAACAGTGGGACATATATGAGCTGAGATGATGATGAAGAATTAATTTTAGCTTTTAAATAAATTCAAATTGTATTGTAACTTACCAGTATTACCATTACTGTCGGGATATCCACCACTAGGAATATTCCATCTGTCACCCCCTTGACCATCTAAAAATACATTAAAACTTAATTTAAACTTGACTCGGTCGTATATTACAACGCCCGTGACAATAACGATTGTGCATTCTTACTACCTGACCCATGTGGTATTTAGTTCAGCAATGTGTCAAAATTAGATATTTAGATTATTAACTCTAGGTCTTATTATCAAGCGGCGGCACGGAGTCCTCTCCTTTCGGCTGGTGCAGGTGTTGTCGGGGCACGGATGCTTCGGCTTGTACCTGCACACGGTCGCGTATAGGAAGTGGACTCCGTCCTGCCACCATTGCAGTAGTGACGAGGACACGGCGCAACACACGCTCGAGGTATGTCCGAGCTGGGACGGGCAGCGCCTTGACGTCGTCGCTATTATCGGTGCCGACCTGACGCTGCCGGCTGTCGCGAAAGCGATGGTCGGCAGCGTTAGGAACTGGAACGCGGTCGCCGCCTTCTGCGAGGCTGTCATCTCGCAGGAGGCGGTGGAACGAGTCCGGAAGGATTCCCGTGACTCGGGCCGCCGTCAGCGGCCGGGGCGGCGCAGGCGCGAATATCTGCGCCTGATGCCACCTTAACCGAGGCTTTGGGTGATCGGACCGGGGAATCATCCGGTCACCCGACGTGAGGCCACCGCGTGAGGGCGACGCCCCGACGGCGAAAACTGTCGGGCCGTCGACATGAGAGGAACCCGTAAGGGTAAATCGCCGGGCGGGCCACCGAAGGCAAAGAACGGGTACCGGTGGCCCACTCGCACGGCGAAGAGAGGTGTTTGCAGGGTGGGTCCATGGGGTTGCGCGCCGCCTCTTTCGTCGCCCCGGGCCGATTTGCTGGGGCGCGACCACACACATGGTCCCATCTTACGAAAAAAAAAAAGTTCTTACTATCAAATTAAATAATATTACTCACCATTATCACTACCAGGTTCGGGTCCGCCGTCTGAAAATAAATTTATATTTTTATGACTGCATCTAGGAAAAATCCTTGCATAACGGAGGACTTTATAAACACACAATTAACAAACACAATAATTTACGAATCACACAAAATATTCACCTGCGTGGGAATTGAATTCACGACATATAGTATGTAAGGTCTTTATCTTAACTGCTAAGCCATCTGGGCAGCCAATTATTAGTATTAAAGTTATGCTACATCTTACGGCAAATTTTAACACACTAAATTTACAGAAATTCGGTACAATAGTTTTTACGTGATTTGCAAACAAATTAACTGACAGACTGGGATATATGTATATTCGAAAAATGATAAGAGTGTTTTTTGTCAATGATTTTAACAACTCAATTTTTTTTTGGTGGCTGCCTATGGAGTGGTCAATAACCCGCTAAATCCCCCTGGGGCGATAGAAGAAGCGGTGCGGGACCCCATAAACCCACCGTACATGTACCTCTATTTGCCAAACGAGCGGGCCACCGGAACCCGATCTTGGTCTTCGGTACTTAACAACCCATACTTGAACATTTCTCAAATAGCTTCAATAAGATTTTGAATCTCTCCATTTTTTTTAATTTTTACATTGAAACAGGCAAGATATGAGATCCGCTTTCCGCCGCTCCGGTTGTTTTGGTTGGGGTATGTATGACCAGCAAAGGTCCATCAGAAAAAAACACCGTAGCTTGATGCCTTGTTAGTGGTTATATGATTTCATATTGATTGACATAAGCGCCCTCTATTTTTTTAACGCCTCTATATACATAGGTACTAAAGAGTAACAGGCTGCTATGTGTATATTACAGATATTAAAAAAAAATGAGTAGAGGCCTTTATTTGAGCTACAATTTGTTAAATGCAGTTTTCACCGATATTTTACTAGATAGAATATAAGAATTCAATTACAATAATCTACTTTCTTTTTCATGAGCGAATTAATGATACGGATATTACAATATCATTGTACCGATTTGGGATACCGTGTAGGATATGAAATTATTCAATAGTTTCAGATAATCTCGGTTATATATATTGGATATTTAGTGAATTGTAAAAGAGTAATGCTAAGTGTGGTAATTATCGTATTAAACCCCTTTAGTGATGTCATCGGGGCAAGTGAAAAATCTAGTATCTTAGAACAAGTATGAATTAGTGTTTTCACATATGTATAATTTTTATTATCATAATTACATTTAGACCAATTCTATTTCACTAGAATGAGAGAGATGTAGATCTTAGCAGCATTATAATAATCGTAATCCATAGGATAAGATGTTAAAATAATATTACAGTAATGAAGTGTAGGTACTCACTGCTGTTACCGTCAGGATAGCCGCTATCAGGATATCTATTATCTGGGTATCTACTATCTGGATATCTGCTGTCTGGGTAACGAGAAGTTGTTCTGTCGGTGGGTGTGAAAATGTTCGCAGTTGTTGGCGGTATTCTGTTCGTACTCGGCACTACATATGGACGCTGTGTCGTCCAATTACAATCTGATTCGTCAGTACCATCATCACAATCAGCAATATTATCACAGTATCCAGATGACGGTATACACTGGCCATCACGGCATTGCCAACTGTCCGTAGGGCATCCTGAAAAGTAATTAGTAAACCTATTTTGAAAACTAATTAAAAAAAATTATTGACATGAATTTAAGATCATGCAAAAAGTATCTTATCAACTAGCTCTAATTTATTATAAGATTAATGAATCAAATAAAAGTTATTCATAGAAATACTGCTATACACTGAATAAATATGATCGTATAAATTAGAAGTATAAAATTTAAAATCTAAAGACTATTTATATATTCGATAATCCTTAAATATTCACTTTATATACGCATGAATAACTTATATCTGATAATTAAAACTAAGGTTTAAAAGCAAAGTTAAATTACTAAAAAAAAGTACTAATAATATAGAGTTGTAATGGGATTTTTTTTAATTTAGAAAATTGTGTTCTCCTATTTTCTGTAAAGTCGTAAGAAGGACCATGCGCTAGATAAAATACGTTCTTGTAGATATGTGAATTTTTATTATTACTACATAATATATATCTGTGAATAATACATTACAAATTATAACCGAAGCTTCATAAATAGAAAAAAGGATTGTCATTGAACGGATATGGTATCTAAAAAGATCCGATATATTTATAGAATTAAATGCATTTGGTTCCTTACAAGAGTTATATTTTTATATAATGTAATTTTTATAGTAAAGATTAAATTTTTCGTATAAAATTTCCAATATATATATATATATATATATATATATATAGTTTTAAAGTCCTTGTTTGACTTTATTTTGATATTTCTTCCATTACAACTCAGTTAACATTCCACATAAATCTAACATACGTGCAATATATTTATAACAATGAAATGGTAGATACATATCATAATATACATTGCATTAAGGATTTTACTGCGTTACAATATAAAAATAATTATGCTTTTAATTACCTATTATTAGCTTGGTAATTTAAATCACTTTTTCTCAAACATGCTTGGAAATTTGAGCATTATTTTGACAACCTTATTCGAGAAAAATCTATATTGCTGTACTGACTAATTATATGTGAGCAGCGACCGGCAAAAAATGTATGAAAATCCATATCTGTCGTGTTTTAGCGGCCAAATATATATATATATATATATATATACATATAAATTCTATATATAATATATATATATATATATATATATATATATATATATATATATATATATATATACACTACCGTCCAAAAGTTTGGAAGCAGCAAGGTAAAATCGAATAAAACCAAACTAAGTCATTTAAATTTAAATGTATTGATAAAAAAATAAAGAACAAACAGAAACTAACTTAAACAAAATAAAAAAATAATATACAATGGTAAATTAGATTAAATTTTAGCTTCATCAAAGTGTCCACCTTTCTCCTTTATAATCTTCTCACATATTCTGGGCATTCTATTAATCAATTTTTTAAAATAATCTTTATCTAATTTGTTCCATTCGTTCTCTAATAGCTGCCACAAATGTTCTGAGCTCGTAGGACAACGACTTTTCACCCTCCTGTCAAGTTCATCCCAAACAAGTTCAATGGGAGAAAGATCAGGGGATTGAGATGGCCATTGCATGATGTTTAAAATGTTTTCAGCTTTTTTCTTGTTTAAAAAGTTCTGGCACAATTTAGACGAATGCTTAGGATCATTATCCTGTTGAAAAATGAATCCAGAACCAATGAGACTTAGTCCACTGGGTATGGCAGAATCTTGGAGAATTTTTAAATAGCCTTCCTTGTTTAATTTTCCGGTTATCCTCACAAGATTGCCGGGTTTACTGTTGCCAAAACACCCCCAAACCATGACATTACCACCACCATGTTTGATGGTAGGCACTGTACATGCCTCTGAAGCCCTCTCTTCTTTTGACCGGCGTACAAAGACACGTCTATTGGATCCGAAAATCTGAAATTTTGATTCGTCACTCCAAAGGACATTTTCCCATTGTTCTATAGTCCAGTTTTTATGCGCTTTTGCCCATTCTAGTCTATTTTTCTTATGTCGATTTGTTAGTTTGGGTTTTTTAGCAGCAACACATCCTCTTAATCCCGCAGACAGTAAGCGTCTTTTAACAGTAGTTGTTGAAATGGGTGTTTCTCGCGTATCATTCAGAGCTGCAGTGATCTGTGGTGCAGTTAAGCGTCGATTCCGTTTAGAAAGAACTCTAATGAAGTTGTCCTCTTGATTTGTTGTGGATTTGGGCCTACCAGATCTCTTTCTATCTTCATTTTTCCCCGTTTCTTGTTTTCTAGCAAGGGTATAGTGGACACCTTTACAAGAAATTCCGAGCCTTTCTGCGATTTGACGTTCACTGTATCCTTCCTCGCGTAGAGTGCAAATAGCGCTTCGCTGTTCAAGCGTGATTTGCTTGCGTTTTGCCATTTTCAGAAGAAAAAATACGGTCAAAGTAGTAGCCGATATCTTTCGAATACAGACAATGTTAATATCACAACTTTCACGTGCCAATGCTCAAGTGCGACTGAATAAGGTCTAAAAAAGTTAAAACCAGCAAACATTATCAATAAAACTACACCATTGCATAGGATAAAGTAGCCGACGGATTAAGTCATAAAACACGTGTTTCGTCAATATTAAGGAATTCCATAAAACTTGATGAATGTAGGATAATAATCCTTTTGTGTTTGTGTAGACAGTCGTAAAAGGTTGTAAAACTTAAGATTATTGCTAATTTTTACCGCTATTAGTCGGCATTTATTTGTTTTGTTTGAAAACAGGTGTGCTTCCAAAGTTTTGGACGGTAGTGTATATATATATATATTATATAAATTCTATATATAATATATATATATATATATATATATATATATATATATATAATATGTAAATTCATATCTATCATGCATTTTAAAAATGGAATTATTTGTTACTTCAAATCATAGCAACCATATAGGCAACTTATCAGAGTTTTATTTAAATTTCGAACTGGCTTGAAAAAGAAACCTGTTTCTTTTATTATTAATGTTTTTTTTTTTTTAAAGAAACCTGTTTGATAATGAAAAAGAAAAACAAATGAACCCTTTAGCACGTGAAGAATATTGTTCGTTGTTCGTCATGTATACAGTTCTATTTTGTACTACTTAGTTTTAATTTCATTATTTGAGAAAAGCACTATACCAGCCTTGGCCACAACTAGACATCGATGGACTTACGTATTATACGTATGTTTATACGTTCGTCCATCAATTCCTCTTTTGCTGGCCGCTGCAGTAATGTACTATTAAAACGCAACTGATCCTAATTACAATTATAAATAAATTAAACATTATATAGTAACGCAATATATGAATCTATACACTGGATGATATTACATTTAAAAACAAAAATAAAACTATAAATTTTCTAACCGTATACTAAGGATAATTTTAATTGGACAATGGGGTTGACTAAAAGTCTTTATCAAATCGCATTCCAAAATTTGTGCTATGCATCTGTGTGTATTGATACCAATAGTTATTTGATGTCATGTATACAAGTGCCAATTATTTAAGTAAGTAAATGTAGGTCAAGTTAATGTGTAATATTTATAACTACACATACAAAAATTCTGTAAAAGTTGTAGTTTTAGTTATAAACTGAGAATACAACCTAACACCACCTCCACACCCACCCATTCCTTTGCAGTGGGTGAGATACAAGATGAATATGGGATGTAAACTCATAACAGAATCCTATGACAATCTGTCTCACCGACGTGGTCAAATAGAGCAATTTCCCTCTCATTACAGATAAGACTCGTGATTGATTGTGGAGCATATATTTAAATATGCTGTAACAATATTGTTAGGAATTTAAAAAAATATTTATTCTTCTGAAGATTCATTTTAGACATACATCTTATCATTTTTAATAATAACTATGATTCACTCTCTGGGATTCGTCAGCTAGAAATTAAGTCATTGCCAACTGAGAGAAAACAATCTTTTGAATGTATTTTTATTGCATTGCGGTAAAATACTGTTCTGAAACATTTTTAACGAGTTCTTATTATATTGCGTATAATTTTTTTTTAATAAAAAATAGATAACTAGTTAGTAGCAGCAAGCACGTTTTTATTACAAACAAAATTATTTAACTAAATACTGTTCTGAAACACTTTTAACAAGGTGCTTGTTATACGTACTGCGTACAAATTTTCTAATAATAAAAACTATCGCGTGATCTAATGAACGTTTTTATTACAGAAGAAATTGTTTAACAAACTATGGACATATTTTTAATGAGGTGTTTGTATATTGCGTACAACTTTTTTAATAAAAACTTTCACATCAACTAACGCACATTGTTATTACAGAAGAAAATATTTGACAAAAAACGTATTGGAACACTTTTAACGAGGTGCTTGTATATAGCGTTCAATTTTTTTAAATAAAACATGTCATATTGCGTAATTTTTTATTATAGAAGTAATTATTTAACAAAATGTGTATTGAAAATCAATGATTTAATTATATTTAAATAAAGTATTGTTGAAATGTGTTTTGTTTTGTATTATGAATATCGTTTTCATATAATCAATCTCAGATAAACCATTGCATGCAATTTTTATATTAGAATTGGTAAATATCAAACTGTAGGCACTCCATATAATATTCTAATGATAGGTACACACAGATGAATCAGTACAAAAATATTCAAGGTACCCGTGCTGTAACAGTTCTGTTCGTCAGAGAAATCAGAGCAGTCGTATATATTGTCACACCGCCTGGAGTGCGGTATACATCGGCCGTCGTAGCAGGTAAACTCAGATTCATGGCAGGTGACCATTGCTGGTGATCGCGATGCTCTCGTCATGTACCAAGCTAAACATCCATCATTCTATCAAATATATCTATTGTGGTGCCAGTTATCCATGTGCACCATAAGTGGTGATCCAATGACTAATAACTGTTACCTATTCTTTATGGTCAAACATGAATATTATGAGCAAAGATAAGTATCACTTATTTAATATTATCAATGTACCACCACTTTCAAAGAAAAAGCTAATAAATTTGACAATTTGGAGTAGTAGCGTAATGGTAATATCTAGATAAACTTTAGTTTCTTTTAAAAAATCTGAAAATCATATCGACGACTGGAGCACCCTCAACCCTGTACTTCTATAGACTATCATTTTAATAAAACGAAATTTGATAATACTATTTCCTTTGATCGAATTATTGGAGTAAGTAATTTGAAATTCGAAGTCATGAACGCATAAATCTATGTAATATATTCGCTTAGGAATGATATATATATATATATATATATATATATATATATATATATATATATATATATATATATATATATATATATACATACGATTATAATTGTGGAAAGTAACTATAGGTGAGTACGTTCATTGCAGTCATGGCTTCGGTTAAAACTAATATAATAGACAATTTTTATGATAACTTTCTATTGAATTATTCTAGTGCATGGTGCTTTATAGTGCAGTTGTATTATTATAAGTGCAGATAAAACAGTGTTAGTGCTTCATCGCCTCTATAAGCTTATAGGTGACTTGTGCTTAATAAGCTCCTTTATATTAAACATTGAGGTAAATTGTAGACTATGATAATTTTTTTAGCAATATATTATCAAGTTTTAATAGCGATGCAGACTGTTGTTGTAAATAGAATGGTTTAAAATGAATACTTGTTTTATTTTATTCATCTTTCATAACAACGATTCGGTACATAACGATATAGTTGCACAGAGATTGATAAAAGCGTAATTTTTGAACTGTAATGCATATGTACCCTATATTTCTAATGAATCTATTTATTAAACTTCTTACAACATTGCGTTGTTGAATTAATATTATTTCGTCTGTTATTGTTATTTCTAAAATTAATATAACATGTAAAATCTTTGTGGTTTTTGCAATTAAAAGTGTTTTAATTGATTCCATTAACTTATTTTAGAATGTTTGGTTTGATTATGGCAACAATTATTAATACTTACGACAATTCATTTCATCAGATCCGTCAATGCAATCTTTGTGGTTGTCGCAGTAGAAGCTTATATCGATGCACACTAGGTTCGACAAACATTGGAACTGTTCACCGGTACATTGAGCTGCAGAATTAAGACGTATTTTAATAATGAAATGATAAGGTAGATGTTATAATGTAAAATAATGTAATTATGAGTCATTTTCGACTGCACAGATGGTGTAAGGTCAAAATACCGATCTACCGTGCCAATGTCATGCGTTCGATTCTTATGTAGGACAATAATTTGGCGATCCACAAATTATTTATTGTTCCAAAGACTGGCTGTAATTTATGTCCATTAAATTGCATGTTTTTGATAGTTCCCGCTATACAAGGATTGTTTTCTTAATGCTGAGTGTTGTCTTATTTAAACAAAATAATTTAAAATTATTTTATTTTCGATCCCATTGCGTTTATTTCGCAAGTGTAATTTTTAACACCATAAAAATGAATCGAATCTTCTGCTACTAGAAATAAATGCGAATGCTGCACTTGAATCTTTCTTTTGCACTTTTTAGCCGTAAAATTATATCGAATACATTTTCGACGTTATTTTTCAGCTTTATTGAAAGTCGAAATATGACACGACCATTCTAATATATTAAGAAAAATAGACTGAAGTCTTTTGTGGAGAAATATTATTCCTAACAGTGAGATATGATGAACTGCGAAGATATATGCAGAGGAATATATTTCATCATCATCATCTTCACAGCCAATATATGTCCCACGGTTGGGCTCGGGTCTCATGGGAGGGAAATTAACCTACTATACCTCGCTAGTTAGACGTGTTGGTATAGGGTTTTGTTTCGAGTTTTCCATCTCTTGCATAGATGTTATATGCGTTTTATATCCCTTAGTCGTCTCATACGATTGCCCACGGGCAAGAAGAGACCACACGGATAAATTTATATATTTATTACCATATATTTATTATCACACACTAGATGTGTGTTATATTAAAAGATCCATTCATAGTCAAAGCCTTTACAGTATCTTATAGCCATTTCCATATCTGTGAATTACATATACATTCAAGGTTGCCGATTTAATTAGTAGAATCCTTGAAGGAGGTGTATCAGACCATGATACACTATCCAAATCACTAAAAAAATTATACCTAAGTTTTGATTAAATTTCCCTACTGATAAGCGGTCAACACACTTGTACTATAAAAGTTCGATGTAGGCATATACTCATGCGTGTGACATTGAACTAGTAGGCAAATAGTCCCGCTTTCGCTGCGCTCACCGCCGCACAGCTGGGTCGATATACCTACAGGCAATGTACGCTGGCAAACCTAGTGTTTTGGTAAGAAACAATCACTATATCTCGGGATTGGGCAGAGCTAGGAGTCTGCAACTAAATTTAATGTTTTATATGATTTCATATTCATACACCTAGTTTAAGTTATTCTAGTAATAAAATTGGCATCCTGTTGTATAGAATAAAGCGTACGATAAATAAAGTCTTAGTTTAAATTCCTCTTCTTTTTTTTACTCACACAAACGTCTCTATTGAAACGAGACTCTTATTCTAAATTCATCATGCTCTTGCTTAGGTTCGGCGCAATATATTTTCTTCTTAAACACACTGTATTAGATGTTATTTTAGTAATTTCTTTTCTGTTTATATTATATAAACAATCTATTTATCATTTATTCTGTAATTTTCACTGTCATCCACATAGCCGAGATGGAAGGTACACCACTGATATAGTGCGAAGAGTGAATACGGGCAATAGAGTGAACGGAGCGTTGGGACAACTTCTCGGTAGCCACCACCTCAGCCAGAAGGCACGTGGAGCAATACATAACACAGTGCTTGTCCCAACATTACTACGAATGCCGAACAAACGTCTGGTTAAGAAGATATACAATGCGAAAGTGGAAGGATGTAGGTACCGGGGGAGACTGAAACTAACCTACTTAGACCAGATTGGTCACGTACTGAAAGAAGGTGGAGTCAAGAGTCTCCGAAACCGGCGAACGTGTATGAAGAGAATTATGAATGTTGAGGAAGCGAGTGAAGTATGCAAGGATAGAGTTCTCTGGCACTCTGTTCTCTCTGCCTACCCTGCAACCCTGCAAAGGCGTGATGATATGTATGTATGTATGCATGTATCCACATTCATATCTCACACTCTCCTAACTATACTATATTTCTCTTATCTCCTCGCCATTCTCTATTATCATTAGTGACTCTTTAAATTTTTCCTTTAATACAAATTTCGGCTAAAATAATAGAAATTGGCCATTTATACCACGCTGAAGAATACGCGGTTCTTATTACGAAATTTCCATCTTTTTCAGTGATATCTATCTTCTTGTGTCACTTACTCATCTCGTAAGACAGTATTGAGAAAATTAATTTCTTTTGGCATGCTATATTTTTATTAATAATTGACTATTTGATATTTTATTGCTTGAAGACTCAAATAACTTACCATTATTCGCAATCATTGTTTGGTTGCAGTACTCCTCGTCACTACGGTCCGAACATTCTGGTATGCCATTGCATTTCAGCGTAAATGGTAAACATTCACCGGAGTCGCATCTAAAATGAAAACATAAATTTACTTATATATGAAATTAAGACAAGTTTTTTATAATATAAAATATGTCTTAATAAATCGCAAGCATTTCGCTGTTAGATTTATCAATTCGCCAAGCAATGTTATTTCTAAATTTATAATTATATTATAATATAAATTACACGAGTAACACTATTAAGCTAAAGTTACCTGAAGTCTTCGGGCTTGTTACAATACGGGCAATGAGACTCGTCGGATCCGTCGGCACAGTCATTGCGGTTATCGCAAACCTGAGCGGCCGGAATACACCTGCCGTTGCATTGGTGCGCGCAAGCTTAAAAATAACACGATGTTTTTAATTATATAACCAAATATAATTAATAATTTTATATATATATATATATATATATATATATATATATATATATATATATATATATAAATATAAAACATTAAATATAAGCGCGAAATCGCAGTTGTATAATTGCATTGCACAATATATATTGAGACAGTACTAATTTTGCACAAGCTTAAGATAGATATAATATAACCGCATGCATAAAATAACAAGTTTTAATAACTAGCTAAGTACAACGTGAAAAACTAATTAATTTATATTACTACTAACTACTTCAAAGCGAGCAAACCTAATAATAAAACTAACATATAAATCAACACACAAAATCAACAAATTAATTATATAGAACAGAGCTTACCGGTATAGGATACATATAATTATTTATTATACATGAATAATTTTAGTCATATTTACAAATAATTATGAATAAACGCTTACTTATCACTACTTAAACAAATATAATAAATATAGGTATAATATAATAATCTGTATATTTTATTTAGTATAAATAATATATTGAATATCTAATTAATATAATTATTAATAATTTTAGTACACATAAGATATTATTATTATACAATAATATCCTATTTTTACAATTCATAAGTTTAAATGTTGAATGTGACATTATTCGTTACTATAATAAATTTTATGCAATAAATAAATTACATTTAATTGATTACCGAAGCATTTTTTTTTAAATTTTGTATTTTTGATATTGCATATATTATTATTATTATTATATTTCTGAATAATATACATATTTTCAGAGTAATAAAGCATCTAGAAATATATTTGTACCTGCGCAATTTGCCTCGTCTTCACTGCCATCACATTCCGGTATGCCGTTACATTTTTCAGCGCACAATATAGAGCCTCCTTGACATGCGAACTGATCCGGTGGGCACGTGGATTCTGAAAATCATCCTATATTCAAAACTAGTTGTTGTTCGAGTTTATGTTCCCCAGTGCAATTATTATTTAAAGAACTAACGCGTTACAATATAAGTAAATATTGATTTTGATCCGTTGATCATCAATAATACGTGTATTATTCGAACATCTAAATTGTAGAATATAATTAAGATAAGAATAGAGTTGGACATGCTATCTACAGGCACATGCTTCAAGCTAGAATATTTACACTATTATAATTAGACCTTTTTTATTAAACTACTTGGATCATAGTTTTCTTCATTAGAATGTTCTGGACAGTCGTCAATACGATCGTGTCAATTTCATGCACTTACAGATATTCCGTCGTCGCAGAGACAACGGATTTGTTCAATGTATCTTAGGTGATTACATGATTAAATGTATTTAAATACAAGTTGTTCAATTCAAAATATCGGGCATCTTATTTAAGGAATAATTAATATATTTCTAGATTATTATGACGATTCATAATGACTGATAACATAGAATTATCAAGCGAATTAACAGTGTGAGAAATGAAGGTCTAGGATACTTAAATTTATATAAAGCAACTCAAGTAATTTATTATTAAAATTTGTTACTACGAATTGTAGAACGATATCAGAACGAATTACTGCATTCTTTTATAGTCCAAAGGGAAAAATAAATAAAGTATTGATAATTTTGCTTCCAAATAACTTACGTTTTAAAATTATTCTACAGTTATCAATTTACACAGGTTGTTATATTAGTGATAGGAGTACACTGTTAATAGTTTTCTGTCTAAAGCTGCGGGCCGCTCCGTCCGGAGTAGTACCACACTCTCGCAGAAGAACGATGTCTAAGTAATGGCAATGTGCTATTGCGTTTCGTTCGGTGAGCGAGAGATCCGGAAGCCCAACTGGGTGGGTTTGGGGTTTGCATTAGTAGGCAGCGACCTAGCTATACCCCTGGTATTGCAAAGGTCCATGGCCGGCAGTAACACTTACCATCAGTTAATTAAATCATTGTTTATTTAAGTGCTTAAGATGCTCGATAATTTTGAATTGTACTCACTACACAAACACATATCAAGCAATACTTACTGCAATTATACTCGTCTTCGCCTTGACTGCAATCGTTGCGACCATTACAAAGAAAGGCTATATTTATACAAGAACCATCGCGACATGAGTACTGATCCCTTTTACAAGAGCAGCCCGTCTCATCGGTATCATCATCGCATTCCACCGTGCCGTTGCATCTTGCTTCAGCTTGCACGCACATTCCGCTCTTGCATTCATATTCATAAGCCATGCAAACTGTGCCTGCCATAATAATGCACCATAACCACAAAATTCATTCTACTGCTAAAGGATTCGCTGGTGACAGAATCAGCCAGTCCTCTAACAGCATCAAAAATAAAAAAGTAAGTAAGCAGTATTAGATAAAATAGCATCTAAAATAATCATAATAATAGATATGTAATTGATATTTATATATATTGATGCGAATAGTCATAGGTATGCATAATAGTATAATATAGAATAGTAATAGTTTTAATATAGAATCTCGATAGCTCGTTAACGAGTTAACGAGTCTTTATGACATACAAAGTACTTAATCGCGAAAATATCGACTTAAAAAGGCAGGCTGTTGATATTCGCAGGTGGAGCCACCGAAGACAACGATTGGGTACCGGTGGCCCACTCGCACAGCGAAGAGAAGCACTTTGCAGGGTAGGTCTATTGGGATCGCGCACCGCCTCTTCCATCGCCCCAGACCGATTTGGCGGGGCGCGACCACATCTATAGGCAACCGCAAAAAAAAATGCTGTTGATGTTGCTTGGAAAGTTTAATGAATGTATTTGTTTACTGCACATGTATAAATCACAAGTAATAGATCAAATCTAAGCTCAGATCACTGTGATTAGATTGTATTGCTATGAGTTCACAGAGTACCAAGTACGACAGAATTTTATTAAACTAACGACGATTTTATAAGTCGTCTGATGAAACTCATTTTGCAGAGTAGAAACGTATATTATAATATTACGGCGGGACTTTTCACTTTATACGAGTTACAAAGTCTAAATAAATTCGAGATACCACGCTCTAAAAGACTATAATGGGGAATGATATTCTTTGAGTTAGTGTGGATTTCTATTTCGAGGTTCGAATTATATAGATTGTACAAAAAGATTGGGAAGCAGCATTGTCTTAATAAACTGATATCGCCAGGCGTGGCAATTATAGGATTACTCCTCTTTTGGAAAGGTGTATATCAAACAGTAGAAATAGCCAGCCGATTGGAATAAATTATATTATATTATAATGACGTCTTATTCATATATTATACTATATTTTTCTAGATTTTTGAAAGACCAAAAAGACCAATTTAGTCTATTCGCATCAAATTCAATATTAGGTTAAAAAATTAATCTGGAGTGCTATAATAAAATAATGCTGTGCTTTTATTATATCAAGCTCGTCATAGAGTTTGTAATACAATATAAAACAAGTGACATTATTATCACCTTTTGCGAATGCAAATTTTAAAATTTACGAATAATATATTGAAAATCCATATATTATTAAATTTGGAAAAAATCAAACCATAAGAGCAATGGCGCTCATCAGAGCCATCCTGACAATCATGCGTTCTGTCACAGCGTTTGGTTGCAGGGATGCAGTGTCCATTATCACATTTGAAGTCGCTTGCACCACATGCTGACCGACAAAAAATATACTGTGTTCATCAAGTACAAAAGTAATTTTAGAGATGACTACATATAATATCGAAATGAAGGAAGCAAGTCGATGAAGAAAGACAAAAGATCCAGCTTGAGTTGTGATGATTGCACCAATTACCAAAGATGAATAGAGTAAATAATGCGAGGAAAAGATAAGAAAAGAATTTTGAAAGATAAAACGATAGGAGAGTAGGAGAATTTCTTTATGAAACTTACGACAATTTTGTTCATCAGAAAAATCTCCTGGCCCACAATCATAGCGGCGATTGCATCTTAATTGTTCAGATATAACTTTCCCATTTCTGCATCTAAAGAACCCATTGGCTGGAAATACATGCAAACCTCATATAATCCGATGATACAATAGAATTTGTGAGACTATTATGATTACGATAAATTTTGTGAGACTATTTAGATTACGAAGTTGGACAACATTCAAATCGTATTTAGATAAAAGATAATAAATAATTAATTATTTAATTGGGATTGAATACTAAAATTTTTAGGACTACTGGTGACACTAATAACATCGTTTCAAATAAGTTGTGCACAGAATTTGTATTCACTTTGAAGACTTTCTTACCAATGCAGTTTCTTTCATCCGACCTATCTGTTGGACAATCCACGCGTCCATCGCAACGATGCTTACGTTTGATACAGCTCCCATGATCGCATTGCCATTGGTCTGGTCTGCATGCTTTTGAAATTACACCAGATATTGTACACCATGTACATTGTTAGTAATAGCATTAAAATGTGGTTTTGCTTAATAATTATTAACTAAGAATTTTATTAGGTTCGGTAAATTATTGTTAATAATTAAATTCTGCATTAAAATTATTGTCTACTCATTTTGGACTTGTATTAATTACTATCTCAATTAAATGAAATACTTATAATTTTTATACAGAACACATTAGAGTTTTTTTTAAAGCAATACCACATAGAGTTAGTTGCCCCGAAGCAGATACTTACGACACCCAATTTCATCGTTGCCACCTTTCTTACAGTCTTTAAAACCATCGCACCTTAGAAGAATGGAAATGCAGCTGCCGTCAGCACATCTAAATTTGCCAGTGTCGTGACACGCATGATTACCAGTCCACGACACCAGTTTTGACACTTACCGTAAAATCCAAAAGCAGCATGCAAATATATTCCGTTAACGTGTATAATATATATATATATATATATATATATATATATATATATATATATATATATATATATATATATATATATATATATATATATATATATATATATATATATATATATATATATATATATATATATATATAAACTTACACAATAGTAAAGACCCAAAGGAACTTTATCGCGATCGATAAGATGTTGTCATATGAACATGTCATATGAACATGAGAAGCGATTCTCTGCATCGTTAGTGATATATCCGTATAAGTTCTCAACATGAATGAAATTTGTTTAACTATCAGTAATAATTCTAAAAATAGAATATATATCAAACAGAATTTCTTTAGCATTGTAGTGGATATTTGTTATATCAAATCTTTACATACTTCTTCAGAAGGACAGATTTCTCTTCCACAATACATATATATAAAACTGCTAGGTATCAAGAAATATGAAAACATACGGCATTGGCTTTCGTCCGATCCATCGTTGCACTGTCGTACTCCATCGCATCTCTTGCGTTCTTCAATACAGGCACCATCACTTTCACAGCGGAATTCGTCAGGTCGGCATTCTAAGGAACATTAAAAATTCTTAAAAAAAAAAGACTGACTGATGGAAGATGATAAATTCTTATTGCCGCATGATTTCAATAAATTTAATTGTCTTTTCATCGTCATCATCACAGCCCATAATGTCCCACTGTTGGGCTCGGGCCTCCTCCGTAATGGGAGGGAAATTAACCTACTAAACCGCGCTGGTCAGACGTGTTGGTATAGGGTTTTGTTTCGAGTTTTCCGTCTCGCATAGATGTTATATGCGTTTTATATCCCTTAGTCGTCTCGTACGATCATCCACGGGCAAGATATGGGGTGGTGAATAGAAACTTTTAATAATTCACTTTTATTATGGAGAAATTATTTACGAGGATTTTTAATAATTTTCCTCGCACCCTTAATTCGATTACTGAATTATTTGGATTTCAGGTTTGCCTTTCCTAGACATAGGCCACTTATCTGACAAAACAATTTTTATACGGATTAATAAAATTTAACTCTTTATAACTTTGTTACTTAATTTACCTTATTTGCTACTTAAGTTCCGTGTGGTGACGGAGTAAGAATACTATTCACCACCCCCTATCTTACCCGTGGGTGATCGTACGAGACGACTAAGGGATATAAAACGCATATAACATCTATGCGAGAAGGAAAACTCGAAACAAAACCCTATACCAACACGCCTGACCAGCGCGGTATAGTAGGTTAATTTCCCTACGAAAGAGGCTCGAACCCACCAGTGGGATATTATGGACTGTGATGATGATGCTACTTAAGATTTAGTTATTTATTTCGTAACACCACTGATAAATAGGTCGAAGATGAAGTAAAAAAGTTGTCTATAAAAACCTTGTCCATATACAAGAAACTTTTTCATAACCATTTATCATTTTATCTATACAAAAAAGATTATAATATGTTGACCTATTCATTTCAGTGTGAGTAGTTAAAATTGATTAAAGAAATGTCAAGCAATTGGCAGCAACATTCTCTTAGGCAACTCACAGAACAATTTGTGATCGCCTGTCAAGCGCGTTGATAATAGCATTATATATTATCTTCATGCCTATACCAAATAATGCACTTCGATGTTGATGGATGACTACGTTAGATGGATGGTGAATTTGATAACGATATTTTGTTCACGCTGTGGTAATGCATTTGCACACTATCCCTTGCCGGTGACAAACGGGGGATGTGTGGGACTCACCGGCCGACATCTCGACCGAAGTACCCAATAAAACCGCAGTGATCTTTTCCGCGCTTTTACGGGGTGCCGGGGAGATCGTCTATTGACATTCTATCCCCGACACCCTAACGCTCTGGCCACGTCCAGTAGAGTAAATGTGATACCTACCGCAACCTCGTTCGTCTTCTTGGTCGGGACAATCGCTGATGTGGTCACATTGGCGGCTAGATTCGATGCACTTGCCGTTATTACAGCGGAAGTCGTCAGCGCCGCAGGTCACTGTCAACAAAGAAATATTTTTTTTTATCAACGCCATCTATGTACATCGCGTAATATTAAAATAATACACAGTAAGAAAAGGTTCTAAAATCTAAATTTAGTTTAAGTTATTTCCTTTAGATGGCAGTAGCCACTGCAACCCATTACAACTATTCTAGTAATATCTATAAATTGTAGAGGGCAGCAAATACTATATTTGATACCAGATTTGGCAATAAAAACAAAGATGACGCTGGAATTAAATGGTGTTTAAATAAAAGAAATGTTTTATATTTTTTTTAATTAGGAATTGATATTGCATTTGTTAACAGAAATGTATTTTTGTTTTTCTTTTTATTGCCTACGGTGGCGAACGAGCAAGCAGCACATCTTATGGTAAGCTATAAGTGATACTGTTGCAAATGAACCTAGCAACACTAGAGGCACAGCCAGGCTAACGTGAAGAAACAGCTCTGTTTATTTTAAAATGCCATAGCATTTTCAAAATATCGAAACAATATTTTTTTAAGAGAAAACAATTTAATAAGATTAATAATATTTAATACGTATACATTCCATCCACAATGCGCAATCTATGCCATTTTTTTATTTAATACTTTTGTGTATTTTATGTAACATTTAATTATTTCATTTAATATTTTATATGGTCACATTTTTACTTTCAGAGTTAAATAATCCCATAATGTACATCAGTCGATCCAATATTTGATAGTATGTATAAACGGCTGTAATGTCTATTGATTCAAATTTATAAATTCATGTAGATATAGTAATGAATAACTTCTAATAACAAAGCGAACCACATTTTAATTTAAATGATCCCCATTCATTTACGCTGTTTTTATTAATCCCATATTTATACGTTTTCTAAGGCACTAAAATTGGTTAGTATTCATAGAATGTACATTGATATGTACTCGTACATGTAACATATATTGTAGTGTATACTGATATATACACTTGATAACATTGCATAATAGTCTAATTAGCGGCATTCCACACGAAATGGAATGGAGTAGATTACCACTGGGGATAGTTCTTTGTCAGATCAAAAAACAGTTGATCTATGTTTGGATATCATTTGTAATTATATAATTGTAAAACGATTAGCTAAATATATAATTGTAAAACGATATAAAGATTATATTTCGCAGTTTGAAAGTTATTTTTAACCGACTTACAAAAAGGAGGAGGTTCTCAATTCGTCCGTATTTTTTTTATGTTTGTTACCTCATAAATTTCGACTGGGCAAAGTGATTTTAATGACTTTTTTTTATTTGAAAACTGGTGCTTCCCGTGTGATCCCATTTCAATTTGGTCCAGTTCTGGCAATGGCATCCATTAGAAAATCATATAGGTCTAAAGTTAGCATTAAGTATGAGTGCGACAAATGAACGAGTAGCTCAAGCCCTGTTACTAATAGAACAACCTATGTGTGTCTGTAACACTAAAAAGTAAAAAATATAAAAAAAACTACGTTTAAAAAAACCGACTTCAAAAACTGAAAAGTACAAAATAACTTAAAATACTATCATTTGTATGTGCTATCTATTGATAGGTTTGAAGTCGGTGCCGGTATCGGTATCTTTATTCTAGGAATTTCATTACAGTAACTAAGCTGTTTATAATTTTGTTTAGGGCTTGGCACCGATTTCAAATCTATCAATAGATAGCACATACAAATGATAGTATTTTAAGTTATTTTATACTTTTTAGGTTTTTAAGTCGGTTTTTTTAAACGAAGTTTTTTTTTTAAATACAAAATACTCCAGAAATCATAAATTATATCATTAGTTTTTAATCTTTAGAATTTTAGCTAAACAAAATTTTGTCTTAACATTTTTACAGATCACATAATATTTTCTCGCTTGCATTTCAACTTCATAACTTTATCTAATGATAACATTTGATTTTACTAATGACTCTAAAGCGCTTATGGACAAAAAATCCTCACCCTATTGAACATTTAAGTATTCGTGGTAGGCCTCGTAATTGTACATACATGACGATTTTGAGATCGTGATCACGTTTAACAAGCATGTGAATACTGCGAACATTAGTTAGCATAAATCGACAATAAAAAGAAAACTGGTGAACGTAGTCCCAACAATTTTTCTACCTCTTTTGTTCTTTAAACGTTAGACATCTGTGTATATTAAAATTCTGTGGCGGTGCGACAACTCGGGCCTACTACGTGATCTCTTATGGCTGTATAAATAGGCGAGTAGGTATTATGAGTTTGCAGTTTGCGCATACGCTTATGAAAATCGCAAACTTCGTTGTTATGTATCGAATTCACGTGGAGGTGTTTAACAGTCATAGGGCGCGCGACCACTTTAAATTCACGTAACTTTTTTTTTATTTTTGAAACACTGATATAGCAGGAGAGATTATGTTAATAACTTATAGACATTATACACTTTGTGTAGAACTATTTTAAATATAAACTTGCTTACTTGTTTTATAATTATATAAGTGCATTGTCAAATTAATTTTCATAGAAATTCTTATATCATTTGAATCAACATTGTCAAGTAACGTGATATGGACTATTATCAAATATGAATTCTTATTACATTAAAATAATTATTACAAATCATTATTATATCATCGTCATTCTCCTAGTCTTATCCCAATTACTTCGGGTCGATGATGTACTCTCCTTTCATAGTACATATTGTAAAAGTTATTGGCAATAGTTTTATGACCAGCCGCCTGCCAGACAGATCAGGATTATATATTTTTTTAAATAGACAAAATATTTTTTTTATGTAAAAAAAATAATCATTTTAATACTTCTAACTATATGTACCAACATATATATGTATATTGTGTACATATATCAATACCAGTACATACTTAATTCGTTTGGTACATATTTATTTTAGCATGATAAATTTCAAGTTAACCGATATAAAAATATCTCTAGTTTAAGATAAACATTATCTACATTTCAGATGTAATTGTATTCACGTAACAATACTGTAAAAAAAGTTATAAATCTTTGAATTAAATTAATTAATTTTATCAATTGAAATTTATTTAGAAAAAATAGTGTAATTACGTAATTCGTAATACCGTTCCGCGTGTTGAAAGAGTAAAAATATAATTGACCATCTCTTCTTTTGCCCTCGACCTTTTATGAACCACACACCACACCTTTTATGAACCACATGTTTTTTTGATTTTTTTTTGGCGACGCGTTATGGTGTGGGCTCACCCCGTTGATTCCGTACGAGGGGACAGAAAAACGGCGTGAAACCTCATAGACCCACCCTTCATGTACCTCTCTCGACGCCGTACGAGTAGCCCACCGGAACCCGGTCTTTGTCTTCAGTTGCCAACCTTTTATGAACCTACCCAATCACGACATGCAATATATTTACAATATTGGGTCAATTTCTTTTCTATTGTGGAGGAGCGCCAACTCCAACAGTGGAACGTATATGGTTTGAGAGAAAAAAATAGAAGAAATAAATAATCTTTCTTCTATTTTTACGTCTATGTAAGGTTATTTAAACGTGAACGCAAATTTCACGCACAATATATTACACATATATCTACCACAAAATTCAAGTCTCATATAATAAGAAACAAATCGTTCGCCATTAAGCAACCATATTTGTAAATTACAAGTTTATTATTTTCATAATTGTTGAATATTCATTTCAGACATGTGGAAAGAATGCCGAACGAACGTCTGGTTAAGAAGATATACAATGCGAAAGTGGAAGGATGTAGGTACCAGGGGAGACCAAGATTCACCTACCTAGACCAGATTGGCCACGTACTGAAGGAAGGTGGAGTCAAGAGTCTCCGAAACCGGCGAGCGTGTATGAAGAGAATTGTGAATGTTGAGGAAGCGAGTGAAGTATGCAGAGATAGAGTTTTCTGGCACTCTGTTCTCTCTGCCTACCCTGCAAGGGATATGGCGTGATGATATGTATGTATGTTGAATATTCTAAAAAATCTGAGCACTCAGACGAAAATACCAACGACACATTTTTATCTCGAACATGATTATGTTACAGAGATATTATACATGTATTAAAATGGCCAGGGACTCACGACCACAATTGTATGATTGACTGGTTTAGTTTTCATCACATTTTCCGTATGGCGACGGTCTAAGAATACCATTCCCCCCACCTCTTTTACCCGTGGATTTTGTAAAAGACGACTAAGAGATATGATATACATATACCACAGATGTTTTTTATGTATACATATGTATATACAGGGGGCCAATTTTGTTACCAGAATAACTTAAACTAGGTATAGGAATGACGTCATATAAAACATTAAAGTTAGTTGCAGACTCCTAGCTCTGCCCAATCCCGAGATAAAGTAATTTGTTTCTTATCAAAACAGTAGGTCTGTCAGCGTGCATTGACGTGTGGGTACATTTCGAACCAGCTGTGCGGCGGCGGTGAGCGCAGAGCGGGACTATTTGCCTACTAGTTCAATGTCACACGCTTGAGTATATGCCTACATCGAACTTTTATAGTATTAGTGTATTCACCGCTTATCAGTAGGGCAATTTAATTAAAAGTTAGGTGCTATTTTTTTTACTGATTTGGGTAGTGTATCGTGGTCTGATACACCCCCTTCAAGGATTCTACTAATTAAATCGACAACCTGTATAAGCTGCATCACAGAATGAGATACTGCCATTTGAAAAATCATATAAATATATACTGCAAAAGATCCAAACGCGCTCCTTTGCACTTCGTTATACATATAAGTATATGAATATGCTTAACTTTATACATGAAATTGTAAATAACTGGTAGTAGAATTCTAATAAAAATAAATATTTCTATTATATTTATATAAACATCTTTAATTTAGAATTTCGTATATAAAACAGCATTAATAAGATTTTTCACCGCTCTTAATATGTCCCAAAGCTGGTGACGAATTTAAACAAATAGAGCCAAAATAGATGTGAAATGATTATCTATCTTTAATCTTTCTATGATACATTGTATTCAAGCATTAATTCTATTAGATAAATACAAAAATATTAATTTATCATTTAACCCGTGTCAATCATCAATTAATTGCTTAAAATTAATAAACACTAGAGAATAAATTCCCTTTACATTACGAACCAAAAACAAGATAAGAGCCTACTTAACATTTCAAAGAATTACATCACTAGTATGCAATCTAGGTCGCATAGCTAACCGGTATAGATTTATATTAATCGACAAATACCTATGGTTAAGACTAAGGATTTTTTATTCTATAAATATAGCGGTGACGTAGTAAGTACACAATTTATCACTGCGTTTCTTGCACGTAAGTGTCTTAAAAGACGACTGATGTATAATCTATATCTATATTCTACATATATAAGAGATTTCCACCTATATATTGACTCATCACGATATCTCTGGCACCATAAGGCCTACACACTTTAAATTTGGTAGGAATATTCCTTTCACCGAGTAAAGATCAGCTAAGAACGGATTTTACGAAATTCCACCCGCAAGGGGGGTTGCTGGGTTGTAAAAATCACATTTTTTGAATATAGCTCCTATATACTTGAATTTCTGTAGGCACATTTGTGTTACGATACAGAGGTAGGTAAACTAAAAACGGCTTTTTAAAAATTCCATCCATAAAGGGTGAGGTGATAACCCAAAAAATTAAAATTTTCCAATACTGTCCGTACAGACTTGGTGTGGACTTTCTTTCTGCCCTGTAAAGGTCAGATGAAGTAGGACTTTAAGAAATTCCTTCTCCGAAGGGAATACTATGTCACGAAAGTAAACTACACAACTGAACTGACGTAACCGAAGCGAAGCGAGGACGGGTCGCTAGTATACCTACGCTAGTTGGCTGTTTATGATTAGTATTCGTGTTTGCATCGTTTTAAAATCGGACGAACCTAAATTAAAAGTCTTTATGTCATGTAAATGGAATTTGGATCATGGAATAGTTGTGTTACCATATACCGTTTTCTTGGTAGGCTTACATTTAACGTTGGAATATAATGTGATTAAAAATAGATGAATTGGTGATAAATATAGTTTCAATATGTGATGACGGAATTAGAATATAATTGAGCACCTTTTGTATTCATCTTACCTGTGGATGATGGTTAGAGACGACTAAGGGACATAAAACGCCTATAACATCTATGCAAGAGAAGAAACATTTGAAACAAAACTCTACACAAACGTCTAAACAGCGTAGTATAGTAGGTCTATTTCCCTTCCCTTACGGAGGAGGCTCGAGCTAAACATTGGGACATATGTGAGCTAAGATAATGACGGTGATGATGCTGAGCTGAGATAATGAGGTAGGTAAGCTGTAGAAGTTTGTACTTTTAGAACCTCGCACCGGGGCGTACATAAATCTAGATACAGTAGACAAGTCAAGTACAAGTACAAAAGTATATAACTTAATCATCATCATCACAGCCCATAAATGTCTCACTGTTGGGCTCGAGTCTCCTCCGTAATGGGAGGGAAATTAACCTACTATACCGCGCTGGTCAGACGTGTTGGTATTGGTTTTTGTTTCGAGTTTTCCTTCTCTCGCCTATGCGAGATATAACATCTATATGTTATATGCGTTTTATATCCCTTAGTCGTCTCGTACGATTACCCACGGGTAAGATATGGGGTGGTGAATGGTATTCTTACTCCGTCACCACACGGAAATATGTGATGTCGGAAAATATTTATATGTAGGTATATATAAATTAATCATATACTCTAAATATACAATTATATACGTTAATATACTACATTAATTATTACATAGTTGATGCTAATATTTTAATTTTTTAACAGCGATGTGGCCTTGCTTTCTTTGGACCGTTAGAATAAAGAATTTTACAGCGGACCTACAACAATAGAGATATTCTTTTGACGCATTATTTTTGAAAGCGTTAATCTAGAGTTAATGAGTAAAACGTTAAAACTAACGTATTTTAAACTAAGTAGAGCATGAATATTGAACATAGTATACGTTACTATGTACATAACAAAATCTTTTCAAAAACAAGTAAAATAACGGTAAAGATCGCAACAAAAATAAACTCTTCCAATCCATTCGCTTTTCACCATACATAGCTACGTGGATACTTGAAATTAGGTTTTGTCGACGTTCACATGAGGGTAATAATATTTTATTAAAAGCTTTCTAGGGTAAGTAAGGGGCCGACGCATCACTTCCATAACCGAATGCTTTACAATTACCAAAATTTTGCATTACCTGTTTATATTTATAAGTCGTGTTTTTTTTTGGATACAATAATGTTTAATAATATTATATATATTGAAATAATAAAGCTAGTATGTACTTAGAATCAATTTATCATTATCATTTAATTAAATAACTAGTGAAATAAAATAAATTGAAAATAAAATTTAAAAAATAAATAAAGTTAATTAAGAATACCTTCATAAATTAAGAATACATTCACCTAATTCATATATTAAAGCTGTGTGGTTGCGGCTTTGAATACTGCCAACCCTTACTTTATTTGTGATTGTCGTAAAAGACGAGCCTTATAACGACCTAGGCCAACTCCATCTGAGGCCGTTTGGTTAACAATTACATTCCCAAGGAGGGTTGACGTCTGGCAGTCGGCAGGTCACAAAATTATTGCCAATAACTTTAACAATATGTACTATGAAAGAAGAATATATATTGTATCAACCCCAAGTAATTGGGATAAGAGTAGGAGAATAATGATATATTTTTGAATCGCATTGTTTTGAATGGGCAAAGGTACAACAACCAAATTTCATATGTAAGCACTCAAAAGACCAAAGAGCTACTAAAGAAATATAGCTATGTATTTATCGCTACGTCAAAAGGTGTGTAGTTGAAAGTATTGAGTTTTAAAGCGCCGTGAGAAAATAACGGCTACTGAAGTAACTTTATCAAAGCGACTGTTGTAAAAAGCTATCGAAATTTGTACTAGAGCTAAAACCATTTAACTGTGTTGTTCTATTTTTTTTTGTTGCTCTTGATGGTGAACGAGCAAGTGGCTCACTTTATGGTAAGTGTTACTGCCGCCTATGGAGCTTTGCAATACTAAGAGTATGCCTACCAATGAAAATCCCAAACCCTCTCACATTGCCACTGCTCAGGCGTCGATTTTCTATGCGAGTGTGGTACTACCCCGGACGGACCGGCGCTCGATTGTAGACAGAAAACTGTCCAAAGTATGGTACCTACTACGACTAGTTTATCCATGTTTTTATGGCTAGCTTATAGAGATCAAGCTACTAAGTAGAAATAGGACTACGTTATTTTATATTCATACTTAAAGATACGCGAGACTTATGGTTGTTGTCTTCTTATGGTTTCGTTTCAAATTTTCCTTCTCTTGAATTGCTAAGCTAGTATTTTATAGTTATTTTAAATTTGTTATATGAAATAATATTGCTGATAGAATACTGCAAATCTAGTGTAGCATAGTGAGTAAATTGCTTACCAATTATGCAGAAACTCTTGTTCAATGATAAGAATAAGATTAGTATTATCAATTGCGGCAGTCCGATTTATGTAAAGCACTAATGACGCTTAACATTGAAGCCTTTTATCGTTAAAAAAATTTAGGGAAGGCGCAGGATATAATAATTTAATTTTTATATTTAAACACAACTCATGATGAATTCGTATTGCGGAATATTTTCTAGTGTTTAACAATTATTGTACGACGCAATGTAGGCAAACTGACCACCAACTCAACTGATGACTTGAAATTTGCCGCGAACCATAGGAACCCACTATGAGATTTTCTTTGAGATGTTCTTATAAAAGAGTATGATTAATACTTTTTTTTTAAAGACAACACCCGGCACTAAGGCAATAATCCATATATTGCCTAAAGTCCCCCACTTTACAAACATATAATTAAACGGGCATAAATTACACTCGGACACAGAACAACAATTCGTGGATCACACAAAGCATAGTCCTGCGAGGGAATAGAAATCATGGCACTAGCACGGTATCTTAACCACTACGCCATTCATGCAGTCATACATACCAGGTGTAACAGAGAATGCAGTAGCTGGTCAGAAGGGTGGTAAATAATGATGGTAGGAACCCATAACAAAAATTTAAAGGGAAAATGTCGATTCGTTAATGAATTAGAAGCATTTACAGTTTTCAATTTTGTCATCGCTTTTTCTTTGAAACTGAATGAAATATACCAAGTAAATGATAAATAATTTGCTACATACTCATACTTTCTTAAATATTCATTAGAATCTAAATAAATCAGTGATTACGTTATTACCTACCACCTTTCTGACCAGCTGCTCCATTCTCTGTCACACCTGGTAGAAATAAATTGTAGTGATCTATTTTATTACGATGCATAATTCGTCTAAATCAGCTAAAATAACTAACAAAGTTGCTTAAGTATTTATAAAACACGAACATAAGACTTCAACATTGCAAAACTAAAAATTTGTATCTGTAATGGATATGGTATATGTATATATGTACCACTTACAGTTTACTCTAATGTAGATATATAGTACCGTAAAATTACATACTATGTATACAAACATAATATGGTGCGGACTTTTTGAAGTGAAACTTCTAATGCGACTTTCAACAAAGTTGCGTTAAACGTTTAACACAAAGGCACTCGGCATGTGCGTAGTATACCTGTTACAAGCTCGAGCGCTAGCAACGAGTGTAGGGTCCAATATTCCAACGCAAGAGGGAAAGAAAGATACACAAAGGTAGAAAGTAGGATAGAGAAAGAGAGTGAGTCGGTAGATCCCAAGCACATGCGCGTGGTATTCTTGCAGCGTGTAAACAGTGTGAGCGTCGTGAAATTAGCTGGAAAACGTACTTGTTGTTCTATTTTCATTTATAATATTCATTATTTTCATAAGTTTTCACTTCTGTCGGCAGTCTATCATGAATGCTTTTTTATGTGAGGACGAGTAAGAAAACAATGTTTTGCTGTCCTTTCTATATCCACCGGTGTATAAATATCGACAATCGAACATAAGCTATAATATCACAGTTAAAGAAGGAAAATCTGAACAAAACTATAAGCATATCCGTCTGGCCGACGTATAGTAGATTAATTTCATAGATAGTAAGACGATATAGGGTAATGAAAACGGCAAATATTTCGATGTTTATTAAGCGAGATTAACATTCAAATACAGACAAGAAAAATCACGACGTGTTTCTGCTTACCCTTTCTAACACATAGCGTACGTAAATATAAAAATCATCAGTTAAAAAATATAAAAGCATTTGCGCAAATACACACCGTATCCGTTACGATAACCTTTGCGGTATTGTCATAATAGGTCCCAGACAAGGTGAAATCGACAAATAAATTAAACTGTAATAAGTAGTCGCCGGCCTGCACCAGGTACCGGGTATCCCTTATTACAAAATTGTCCCCGTGGGTGATTCGTGAGCGGGCCACTTCTTTGCCCCTTTATTATTATTAAAAGCTAAAGGGCTGTACACACTGATTTGTAATCGCTATAAATTTACCAGATTGATACACTTAAGAGATTGAATATAGTTTTATGTGTAAACAGAATTAAAATTCAAGTGTCAGATACGAAGTTCTGTATATTCATTCAATAAATAGTACTTATTCTTTCTCGTAGATATCCCTCAAACAAGATTCTTCGTCATCAGCATATCAGCTTAATATACATCACCTTGTTTACCCTACTATAGGGGAAGGGAGGGCAAGATGGAAGGAGTAGGCAAGATGGAAACTATCTATCAATTACGATCCGAGTGACGAAGCGCCCGAGTCCTCACGTAAACAGAGTCAGGTGCCCAAGCAGCATTTATGAACGACCGCTCAGTCCGGCTCGCGCCACCTGTCGACGTGTATGCATGCTTTTTGTTTTCGCGGAAAAATATTACGCAATTATATGATTTTTGTAATAAGATTATTTAAACAAGGTAAGTAATATTACTATTATGAATTTATATAAATATTATATTAGGGATAGATTGTGTTAATTGATATTTAAATGAGAGAATTAATAAAGCTTTCTTTAAGTATTAACATTTTTATTGAAAAGGGGGTTATGGGCAAGATGGAAAATTAGACTTTAGGGCAAGATGGAAGTGTTTCCATCATACCCGCGCACTTATTTTATTCATTGTTTTTATATTCCGTAACTAAAATTCTTGTTTTTTATTGTTTTTAGATGGTTAACATGTATATAAGGAAAAGCAATAGAGGTTCTTGGAATGAAGGAATGATGCTGATGGCAATGTATGGAGCTAAAACTACATCAATAAACTCAGCATCAAAAAAAATATGGAATTCCAATCGGAACATTACATCGTCATATCAAAAAAGGGGATTCGTCCAAAAATCTACTAAAACATAGAATGAAATAGCAGAAGATAGTATGCGTGAATCTCGTTTCAGTGTTGTAGAAGAGCTGGGATCAATTATCAGGTATAACTACCTCACACTACATTTCTTCAATTAAAATTCTTCCATCACCAAAAGTTACACCTACCATAAAGAAACGGAAAGTAATGTCAAAAATCTGAAGTTTTAACCATTTCTCCTTTTAAAAACACCATTGAAATGAAAAATGAGATAAAAGCAAAACCAAAGCTAGTATGTAATCGGATCATCAAAGGCAAGGAAAATAAAAGCATGCAAATAGGAACCAATAAGAATAAAAGAAAAGGGAAAGGAATAAATATTGTACAAAATTTGGAAGATTCTTCAGAGAACAATGTCTACTGTGTATTATGTGGAGAACCTTATGTGGAACGGCCAACTGAGGACTGGTTACAATGTCCAATATGTAATGGTTGGGTACATGAATTGTGTACCGATACTGAAGAGGGTAGTTTTATATGTGTAAACTGTAAAATGTAATGATTTCCAATACATTCCATCTTGCCCGAACAAGCTTTCCATTTTGCCCTCAGGATAAGGGCAAGATGGAATTTTTGACGTTATTTTTGAATTACTTATAAAATATATTTACTTATTATTTTTTATTTTTTAATGACTAGTTTTTATAACTACAGAAGATCTATTTCAAGACTGATTAAAAGAAAAGCTTTATATTACGTTGTTTAACTTTTTTTTAAATCATAAAGTTAAACCTTCCATCTTGCCCTCCTTTCCCCTACATATACACTGATGAAACATGTTGGTATAGAATAATATTTAAAAATTTTCTTCTCTTGTATAAATGTTAATATTTAATACATTATTCGTGTATTAAGACACTCAGGGGTAGACTCAGGTCAAGACGAAAACTTGAATTATTCAAGTTTTCGTCTTTCGCTGCTAGAGGTTGGCTTGCCAGCAGACCGTTGCTGACCATTGTTATGGATACCTCAGCAGATTTTTATGACCCCATGGACTAGCAAGCTGTTGTTGTCGTAATACAGTTGTCTGTATTCTCAACCTGTTGTAACGCAAGAATGTGTATCTGAGTCATCATTTGAGTAGCCTCGTGGGCTTAGGAAAAGTTATGGATATAGTTTTAATCGTTCACTATGGCAATATTAATAGTGCTTTCTTAATGTGGGTGTACTCGCTGGCTTGTTATCGAATATAGTATCGTCTTTATATAAAACATTATATTATTGCATTGTATCATCTTTGTGCGAACGCCCTAACTATCTACTAACTTGAATGACGGAAAAAATATTACTACAGTACATGCCTGCTACCAAGTTTGATGTTCTGATTATAGACAAATACATAATAAATATACAGCTTTATTTTTCTTTTGTTTGGTTTACACAAAAAAAGTTTATGCAAAGAAACTTATTTGCGAACGAAAAATTATTACCACATGCGGGACTTGAAGCTACGTTTACTAGAATACCGTATCAACCGTGAGTGAGTACATAATGGTAATCAAATTATGGCTCTCATTATCGTTTTTATGGTATGTTACATTTAAAGTTTGAACTAATTTACAGTTGATGTGGGTTCAAGTAAAGGGAAACTAAATGCAATTTTTATTCTGATTGTATAAAAATACTGTTCTCACACTTCTTAATTGCAGGTCAGGGTCATAAAAATCAGCTAAGAGTCATATCAGGAGAGTGGGCAGGCCAGGACTTTTGGTGACAAACGAGCAAACAGCACATCTGATTGTAAGTGTTACTGCCGCCCATCGACCTTTGCATAACCAGGGTTATAGCTAGGCCGCTGCCTACCATACTATACATATCCCAAACCCACCCAGTTGGGTTCCGGCTCTCTCGCTCACCGAACGAAGAACAACAGCATATTGCCATTGCTCAGACGTCGATCTTCTGCGAGAGTATGGTACTACCTCGGACGGACCGGCCCGCGGCTGTAGACAGAAAACTGTCCATATCGTGGTCCTACCACTATTGATATGATTGATAAGATAACATAAAAAATTCAGCTCATCTGAACAGTTTGGTATAGTAAGTCAATTGCTCTCCTACTGTGGATCAAGGTCGAGTCCACAGAAAGAGCGATAGGAGACGTGAGAGAGAACAGTGGGATGTATATGAACTGAGATGATGATAATGATGATCACCTATAATAATCTCATCATCTCAGCTCATATATGTCTCGCTATTGGTCTCGAGCCTCCTCCATAATGGGAGGGAAATTGACCTACTATACCACGCTGGTTCACATAACATCTGTGTTAGTATAGGCTTTTGTTTTCAGTTTTCCATCTCTTTGTATAGATGTTATATGCATTTTTTATCACTTAGTCGTCTCTTACAATCACCCACGGGTAAGATACACAAGATAGGGAGTAATGAAATGTATTCTTACACCCATCACTACACGGAAAACTATAATAATATATCTAATAAATGTAGCCTCTATAATTTTTTTATTTATTGCATCACGTATAGTTTAGCAGTATTTAACTGCTAAACTATACGTGATCTACCTACTAAATTATGTTAATAGTATCCAAATCGATTCTAATCCGTCCATGAGCTATTTTGTTAGCAAAAATTTCTTGAATTTTTAATAACCAACAAAATGCAACCATTATCACAATTCTTGAATATCACATTGGTCTTGAATTTTTAATGAGCTCACGAATTTAGTTTATAAAATGTTAATTGAAAACTCTTTTACCTAGTTTAGTTTGATATATAAAATTGAAACTTAGATATTAAATCGTAAAAATGATGAATTGAATTGAATGATGATGATGATGAAATAATGAAGAATTGTTTAACTTTATACATTTTTCGTATGTGGGTGTCATTATTTATCCATGTGGTGACGGAGTAAGAATACAATTCACCAACCCTTATCTTACCTGTGGGTGGGGATCGCAAGAGATGACTTAGGGTTATAAAACGCATATAACATCTATGCGAGAGAAGAAAAACTCGAAATAAAACCCTATACCAACACGTCTGACCAGCGTGGTATAGGAGGTCAATTGCCCTCCTATTATGGAGGAGGCTCAAGCTTAATAGTGGGACATATATGAGTAGAGATGATGATGATTAGAAATTTTTTAAATTTTATTTCTGACTTACATATTTTCTGATATTAAAATAACATAAGTCAGCTTATAACATCAGCTTTTTGTACTCGGTTAAAATATTTCAGTGATCAGTAACCACCGACAGTTCGACTAGAATGGTTTTCTTTTCGTTATTTTACAACCTGCATTGATAATAATATAAGCAATGACTTTTGCTTCGGCAGTTGTAAAATTGCATACCAATTTATTTTAATATTTTGTTTAAACGTAGTATAGTGTTAATAATAAAATCAACATTATTAATTAAAATTATACAAGATTTTTGTTAACTAAGCGGTTGCCATGATAACGGCGAAAGCGCAGGATGCTTATATATATCTTATATCTTTAAACGAGCAATTCTTGTCATCAATATATATTTATATATATATATATATATATATATATATATATATATATATATATATATATATATATATATACAAATATATATATATTTGTCAATATTTTCAGGCAATAAAAAATATAATTTTGCGTTAGCTTGACAACTATGTATTAATAAAATATGAAGGCAAATTTTGACCCGCAATTGGATAATCGAGCAGTCTAATCGAGGCCGGTTCGGTTCCTGTTTTTCGTTTTTACTACTTTTTGACTTTTTAATTTTTTTATTATTATTTAATCAATTATTTTTTTATATTTAAATATATCTTCAAAACACACTAAAAAGAAAATACCGAGCGAAAGCTCGGTCATCCAGATAATATATATCATGAACCTAACCTGACGTAACCTTTCTCAATAAAGAGGTTGTCAAAAAAGTAAAAATGTTTGGAAACCCACGGATAGTTCTTAAATTTAATGTGTTCAAAATCTTCAAGTTTATAATAAGTAAAATAGAAAAACGTTCCGTGTAGTGACAGAGTTAGAATACAGTTCACCACTCCCATCTTTTGCCCGCGGGTGTCGTATAAGATGATAAAGGGATTTAATATGCAAAAAAACCTATGTTGGCTTATATGCGTATTTGATTGCTTGATTGATTTGATGCATATAAATAGCAAACACAAAAAGAGAGAGGATATAGTAGATGAATTTGCCTCCTCTTGTAAAAAAGACTCGAGCCCAGCACTGGGATATATATATATATATATATATATATATATATATATATATATATATATATATATATATATATATATATATATATATATATATATATATATGAGTAAGCTGAGGTGATGGTGATGATGAATATAGAAAAAAGTAGATAAACAATATTTTCTAAAATAATTTTATTTTCTACTAGCTTCTGCCCGCGGCTTCGCCCACGTAAAATGTTACTTTCCTAAAGTTTTTCATCCCCTATATTTATTTTACCCCTTAGTGGTATTTTTTTACGAAAATTTAATGTCATATTTATTTATATCTAATCAATAGCCTAAAAATAAGTTTCCAGCTTCTGGCTTTATAAATAACGATAATTCCTTACAACTTTAAAAAAGGGTTGTAAAGGGGGATGCCCTTTACAACCCTTTTTTTGCATTAAAAAGTAGCCTATGTCCTTTGTCAGGCTTTAGACTATCTGTGTACTAAATTTCATTTAGATCGGTTCAGTAGTTTTGGCGTGAAAACGCGACAGACAGACAGAGTTACTTTCGCATTTATAATATTAGTAAGGATTGTTTTTTCAATATATTGTCACGTACCAACTATTGATGTAAATATCGAGACATATTTATAGCCCGTTATGATTTACGTTCCATTTCGCAAACGTCAATTGTTACATTAGTATGGAGCGAGCAATGTATTTGACGTATGTGTTTTCTCTCATGATAATCTATATATTCATGTGATACTACGAATAAGAAAATATTTCATTCACCCTCTCTCTTGCCTTTGAATGTTATCATCACCTTATCAGCTCTCCGTTGTTTGACATAAATCTCTTCATACATACATATCATCACACCATCTCCCTTGCAGAGTAGGCAGAGAGAACAGAGTGCCAGAGAACTCTATCCTTGCATACTTCACTCGCTTCCTCAACATTCATAATTGTCTTCATACACGATCGCCAGTTTCGGAGACTCTTGACTCCACCTTCCTTCAGTACGTGACCAATCTGGTCTAGGTAGGTGAGTCTCGGTTTCCCCCGGCACCTACATTCTTCCACTTTTGCATAAAAAAAATATATCTTAAATAATATTCTAAATCTCTTCATGAAGGGTAATAATGGCATAATCGCCACGCTTGGCAGACGATTTAGCGATTGTTATTATAAAATTTCCAGTAAAATGCTGCAAAATGCTGCTGGCCATATTTTGGTGCTCTATTTTTACAATTATTTCGAGAAAGTAAGGCTTAATCACGAACTGTATCTTTACCCCGTAGCCCTAGAGTAATAGATAGAAAACTAAAATAATAAAATTAAAACTTTAAAGGTTTATAACAGAGATAGCATTAAAACTACATAGCGACTTGCTGAATTATTCTTAAAAGGCACGACATCCAAACATCTATTGTTGTTTAAAAACCTTCAAATTATAATGCCGAGAGAAATAACTGTAGCATTATATAGAACACATCAAACAAGCCATCATAAAAGACATATTTACATATCGTTAGATAACACAATCCCTATAGATGAAATATACAAAAGTAGGGTTTGGACTTAATATTATTAAGTTATAAACGAAAGATACTTCGCCCGTTATGGAACTCTGCGGTCATGTAGATATTTTCTCGACCAAATTTGGTTCGACTTTAATTATTGATATTTGAACGGATATTGAATAGCTATTATTGACATGTAATATTGAAAGGCATGTTGACGCCTTTGTATTTCATTATGTTGATACATGTATATGAATTTCACAACAATATGTAGTCGATTAATATAAATTATATATATATTATATATATACATAGTAAGTATTATATTGCTTTAGTAGTAATGCTGGTTATAGAAAAACTTGTTCTTATGACGTCAAGTCACTCTGCTCCGGTGGTCGGCCCAGCGACGAAGGCGACGTCATGGGTGGGTTACGGGTGTGCGTGTTTACGCCCCTCTGTCGCCCCGGACGGAGTGGTGCAAGGGGTGGTTACGGAATAAGAATACTAATCACCACCCCATATCTTACCCGTGGGTGATCGTACGAGACGATTAAGGGATATAAAATGCATATAACATCAATGCGAGAGAAGGAATACTCGATACAAAACCCTATACCAACACGTCTGACCAGCGCGATATGTTAAGTTAATTGCTCTCCTATCACGGAGGAGGCCCAAGCCCAACAGTGGGACATTTATGGGCTGTGATGATGAGGTTGAGGTAAAATGTTTCATTCTAGTGCGGTTGTTTTGTTTATAAGCATATTGCCACTATTGTATACAGAACTTGCCATGAGTGCTATAATATAATTCTATAATCGCAACACTTACGTTAGCTTGGAGTCCAGCTAGTTGACTGCCATGGTGCCCAACATTTATTAGTTATATATTTTAGCTTGTATCAGACGTTAATTTTTTTTTAAAGGCACAATTCAATTCATAATGTTTACTTGATTTAAAAAGAGACTGCAAAAATGGCGTAGTTGTTATGGTGTCGAACTATCGTACCAGGTGTCGTGATTTCGATATCCGCCTAGGACAATACTTTGTAGATTACAAATTGGCATTCTGTGTCTCATTTAAAGAAATAAGTTTTGTATTGGTATGCCTTTCACTGCAATACAAAAATTATTTCTTTCGATGCAGTTGTGTATTACGAAAAAATATTCAAAACAAGACCTCACAATTAGTAGTTAGATATTTAAGGGCTAACAGGGCGTCACTGAAGCTAAGGACTTGGTACCGGTGGTCTGCCCAAATGGCCTTAGAGAGCTGCGTGTATGGCTGCTTATGGGGCTGCACGCATCCCTACTGCAGCCCTCGACTGATTGGATGGAATGTAACGTGACCCTAATCTGTCCCAAGAATAAGGGCTAACGGGGATATAGAAGGATATATTATTTGTTTATGGGGAAGATTACTCAGATTCATCTCATCATCATCTCAGCTCATATATGTCCCACTGTTGGGCTCGAGTCTCCTCCATAGTGAGAGGGTAATTAGCGTACTATACCACGCTGGTCAGACGTGTTGGTATAGAGTTTTGTTTTGAGCTTTCATTCTCTCGCATAGATGTTATATGCGTTTTATATCCCTTAGTCGTCTCGTACAATCACCCACGGGCAAGATAGGTGTGGTGAATTGTATTCTTACTCCATCACCATACGGAATAAGTTCTTAAATTATTAGTTCTCAAAGACGTATGAAAACCGTGTCGATATCCTAGTTGATCATGAAGAGACAGTCTTCAAATATTCTAATTCTTTGTTTAATTAATTCAAAATCTGTAAAACCCAAATGCCTTAATTTATCAGTAGGCTTTCTCGATGTGGTGACGAAGTAAGAATATAAATTAATTTTTCATCATTTTGAACATGCGTATCGTGAAAAACGACTAAGTAATATATAACACATATAAAAAATGTAGATCTATTTCGCTCCATTTTACATGGAACAGATTTGAGTCCAACAGTGGACGTACATACATAACAGGTGGGTTGAAAAGTTCGTAGGCTATTATATATTCGTATCTTTTTTTTATAGAATTTGATTTTATTATTCAATATAGTTATCTTTGAGTGCGATACAAGTATTATAGCGGTCATATAATTTTAAGATAAAAAAAATGATTAAAAAAATCAAAAAACCCGACTGCGTAAAAAGTCACCAAAACTACGTACATAATAAAAAAACTGAAAAGAAAAAAACAAGCACTTAGATGTCCGGTGGTCTAGAATTCCATAATATATTATTGAATAAATACTATTGCTGAAAATGAAATATATTTTAATAATAGAACATGACAACTGAACAGTCGGGATCCATTGAAAAATTAAATTTGCTGTCGAATAAAGGATCCCGACTGTTCAGTTTTCATGTTCTATTATTAAAATATATTTCATTTTCTGCAATAGTATTTATTCAATAATATATTATGGAATTCTAGACCACCAAACATCTAAGTGCTTGTTTTTTTCTTTTCAGTTTTTTTATTATGTACGTAGTTTTGGTGACTTTTTACGCAGTCGGGTTTTTTGATCTTTTTAATCATTTTTTTATTTTATACTTTTTAGTTATAAATACTTAGGTAGCTATAGTTATCTTATTTATTAATAAGTAGGTAAGTACCTAACTATATATAGTTTTTCGATTGAAGTTGAGTACTAAATCGTTAGAAATTGGAGATGGGCGACCGCGTCAGACATTAGATACTTTAGGTAGGACTACCTATGGTATATTGGACAATATACCTACTAGATAATTCAGTATATTTTCATCCACATCCAGTTATATGAATTTTTCGTCTTTTCATCGTAAATTTCTACTGTCTAAAAAAACCTATATTTGAGAAAGGTTGTTACGAAACTTTAAATCGATATAGATCTTAAACGGCCAGTCAAATCGAAAAATGTTGAGAGAAAACTAAAAATGATTTTTAAATACCTATTTAACGATACCCTACTCGATATAGTTTGTTGACTTTAATTTTTTTAATTTTCACAATATGGCGTCCAGTAGTCGCCATATTGAATTTTCAATAACGTCATATCTTTAGTGACACTCGCCGGATTAAGAGGAATCGATTGACGTACGAATCATAAAAATCGGCCCAGGCGTTTGGTATATATAGTGCTTCAAAGGAACATACATACATACATAGACTGTTAAACACAATACCACTCCTTTGCAGTCGGGTAAAAAAACGAATAAGTGACTCAGAATGTATACGTTTAAATTTTATTTTTCCAAAAATATATTGGAGTCGGCTTTCTAATATAACCACATTCGGCTTAAAATAATTTCTGCACAAAGCTATCAGAGTTCCATAAACGAAACAGTTCACTATATTCCAAGAATACATCACCACTTGCAAATTTATGTTCATATCTCTCTTCTATAAAGGGGCATTAAAATCTAACTAGACGGTAAAAGATTAACATACATACATACATATCATCACACCATATCCCTTGCAGGGTAGGCAGAGAGAACAGAGTACCACAAAACTCTATTCTTGCATACTTCACTCGCTGCCTCAACATTCATAATTCTCTTCATAGACGCTCGCCGGTTTCGGAGATTCTTGACTCCACCTTCATTCAATACGTGACCAATCTGGTCTAGGTAGGTTAGTCTCGGTCTACCCCGGTGCCTACAACCTTCCACTTTCTCATTGTATATCTTCTTAACCAGACGTTCGTTCGGCATTCTTTTTACATGTTCGAATCATCGGAGCATTACCTTTCGCATCTTTACACCAATACTGTCTTTCATACCTACTCGCTCTCTTACGTAAAAAAATAACGTAGACGTTAAATGATTAACAGCACATTTAAAATAAAATTACTCCAAAACGCTACTGGAATCTTTTTGATTTTAGGAGCAGGCTGTGATCGGTTATGCCTCGCCCGAACTGTCCGAGACAGTAGAAGGGTCAGCGTGCAACTTTATAAACTGCTATACACGCACTTATCACCATGCTGGCGGCATCTGATACCAAGACCTTGTGGCGGCGGCCCTACTAATCTCTAAGCACTGAATATAATATTATTTTATATTTTACTAGCGACCCGCCCTTGCTTCGCTTCGGTTACATCAGTTCAGTTGTGCAGTTTACTTTCGCGACATAGAATTAATTTCGGAGAAGGATTTTTTTTAAAATCCTAATTCATCTGACTTTTACAGGGCAGAAAGAAAGGCCACACCAAATTTCAAGTCTGTATAAGTCTGTATAATACTGCCCAGTATTGGAAAATGTGATTTTTTAGGGTTAATACCTACGCAATCCCCTTCAAGGATGGAATTTTTAAAAAGTCGTTCTAAGTTCACCTTTGTATCGTCACACAAATATGCCTACCGAAATTAAAGTCTGTAGGAATTATATTTAAAGAATGTGATTTTTACACCTCAGCAACCCCCCTTGCGGGTGGAATTTCGTAAAATCCGTTCATAGCTGACCTTTAGTCGGCGAAAGGAATATTCCTACCAAATTTAAAGTCTGTAGGTCTTATGGTTCCAGAGATATCGTTATGAGTTAATACATAGGTGGAAATCTCTTATATATATATATATATATATATATATATATATATATATATATATATATATATATATATATATATATATAGATATATATATAGATATTACATTTTAATTAACAAACATAGATAGTGTACCCAAGCTATACTAAATCTAGAATTCACCGAGATTTTAAAAATATTAGTCTTTTGTAATAATAGTATGTACTATAATATGACTTAAGGTACCTACTTCACCGTCTATGCAATAAAATACCCAGTATACTAAGTAAAATAAATTGTACCGGAATGTTTCATTTGCCAGTAAAACGCGACCAGTGTCATGTTAATATCATCTGCTACGTCGGTGGTTAATCTTTCGTGAACCCAAAAAGGGTCGTTTAATAAAAATTAGGGATGAATAAAAATGCACTCGGTTCTTGTCATTATATGGCCATTAGTTGGTATGTAGCTATTCTTGGCCTCGATTTATATGCAAATATTAATTTTTGTAGCCACATTTCAGATGGTCTTTTTTAGAACTTAATTCAATATAATTAATTTGAAATAGATATCAAATATTACTTATTGCTATACGGTAGCGGCTACGAATACTACCAACTCTTACTTTGCTCGTGGATGACGTAAAAGACAACTAAGAGCCTTATAACGACCTAGGCCAACTCCATCTGATGCCGTTTCGCCAACAATTAACATTCCCACGGAGGGTTGACGTCTGACAGGCGGCCGTTCATAAAATTATTGCCAATAACTTTTACAGTATGTGCTATGAAAGAACAGTACATATTGTATCGACCTCAAGCAATTGGGATAAGGGTAAGAGAATGATGATGAAATATCTAAATAGGATATTAAAAGTCATCCAAATAAATATATAGGTAATTATTATTATATTACTATAATGAATATAATGAATAATAAAGCAATTTAAATATTACCAAAAGAAAAGTTAAGGTAAATGACCATTATTCGACATTTCATAGAATTAACTGACATTGTTTAGATTTGTACATAGATTGTTCGATAATTTCTATGGAAATTTTATTCTTAGGATGATGAGTCTATAATGAGTATACAGGAAAGCTACAAATGTTACATTTTCGAAGCATCTTAATAAACTAATATTCTAAACTTGAACTTGGAATAGATAGTATCTGATAGTATCAAACCATCTGCAAATATCTACTTACATCTCCATTGCGTTCCCACTCGAGAATCTTTCATTCCCAACGGTTGTCGGTCCGTTATGAGCGCTGTGAGCTATTTTTTTTTTTGCGGTGGACTATGGACGTGGTCGCGCCCCGCCAAATCGGTCCGGGGCGACGGCAGAGGTGGCGCGCAATCCCATAGACCCACCCTGCAAACACCTCTCTTCGCCGTGCGAGCGGGCCACCGGTACCCGATGTTTGTCATCGGTGGCATGTCTGGTGTGGCCTGCCACTTTTGTGCTAATTTTTAAGGGCTATGCCAGATTGCCGTATTATAGACTTTATCGTACAGAAAATTACACTCTACGTAATACTATGAGCACCAAAGGTTGCCCAACCGAGACGATTAAGATTTTTCTCGAAATTGGATCTACATGATTTTAATATTAATCCTCGGTAACATAATAAAGAAATGTCATGGGCATTTGACGTCTTTCGTCTTGTCCATATTGTTTTACAGATTGACTAGTTGAAAAACCTTACTGAAGTCTATGGTGGCAAGTTTCGCCGGGGATTCTTCCACGACTACGATATTATCTGCTAATCGCAGATAAGATATATTCGCTATTGATTTTGAGAATGATCCCGGTCCAGAAACTGTTTAGACTAGAACCAAATACATGAATGATTACTGCAAAGAGCCCCTGTTGATGAATGAAGAATTATATCACAGTCCAATAAAGTATAGAGAACCCATACCAATTTGGCTAAATAAACGGGACTCAATACACATCAAAAATATAAAGAGATCTTTGATTGTTCAATGAAACTGAATTCCAAAACTAGGACGCACTACACTGGCCTTTTAATTCATTTAAAGTTGGTTTCAGGATCTCACGTGCAATCTAGTTATTGAAATGCTAGTTGCTAAGTTCACAGAACTTTCCTAATGGAAAATAAATTAAATTCTGAAAATCGATTATAAATGGTAAATATTTCTCTCTCACTCTATATGACCCTCGTGTAATGATATATTTGAAATAAAACTAGTTTTATGGATTCTGTCGCGTTTATATTTGATTTTGAATTTGCCGAAGTTTCGAACCTGTTCAACTTTCATGGTCACGGGAGGACATATTTGCTGCTTATTTATACTTCAGTTTAACTCGTCATTACCCAGCGGTTTATAATTGTACTTATTGTTCTTTGTACACTTTTGACAGAAATGCTTCTTTGGGATCTCAAACGTCATCGATCCACATTAGTGACACAGTTTGTACATAAATAGACATGACTTGTGACGTCAGAAAACATTGTAACCGTATTGCAACGTCTCAAAGCTATTCCGGGCAGGTGATCCGTTCGCTATTTGTAACAGAACTGACACAATTTGATGTGTGTAGATCATTTTTAATATTGTACATTACGAATGATCAGTATAGACACGCGTATGAGTTCATTCGGTGCATATACAATTTTAGTACAATTTTGTTGTCGATTATTGCAAGCAATTTGTTAGGATAAAGGAAAGAAAGACATACCCTTTATCACTTAGGACTAGCGTTTACTTAAATATGGTTTAACTTAATTGAAGTGAAACATTTTATATAAGGCTCTGATATTTTGTAATAAAAAATATTTTAAAGGAAAATTACTTAAGAGACGGCTATATCGCGCTGAAGTACAAAACGTAGCAGTTGACTAAGCTGTCTTTCTGGGGAACTTAAGAAGAACATACTCGTACATAGAGCATACACTTTCTTAATTTAATTTACATAGCTGAATAATAAACACATTCCTTGCTATTTAAGAGTAATTGATGTATAATTAAAATGTTAGCTTAAAATATAAAAAAAATCTCCTGTTTCTTTTTTGTCTTCAAGATCTAAGATTAAGAAAATAATAATTGTTATTCAGGATAAGAATATAATGAGACGTAATTGTTATAATGTTATTTTACCATGTTTACACTCTCTTTATTGTATGTCTGTACGGGTGGAATTTGATAATTGATTTTAAACTCTAGAAGATACTTGAAATTTGGACCATAACTCAAAAATGGATGAAAATGTGAAAGAAAAAGAAACAAAAGTATTTAAAATGAATTCCAGTATTTTTTTCATATAATCCTAAAAAGCAGGCAATAATAATAATATGAAAAAAAATATGTATCATGTATTTATAAAGGACTTAAAATTATAAAAATAATTAATCTGAAGCACATTATCAATTAGCTGCTGCATGCGTCCCATGTTTTTGGATGCCAATCTTTACGTAAATTATTTTATACTTTTTAGTCCCTCATAATAAGATCTACTGAGAAGTATGTTTTTTTTTTTTATTTAGGTCGTTTGTAAACGTTATAAATTCTAATAAATTCTTTGCAACTAAAATGAATTAGGATTACCTAATAGTTGGTACATGCAACTGGCTGCAACAATGATAATGCAAATACACTAATAATAAAACAACATTTTGTTGTTGGCAGACATCTGTCACTTCGACTTACGTACCTACCTATGCGTTGAACAATGACTACATTATCAATACGAAATATAAATGAGTGAATGAATTGTACGTCTACGAGTACATTCAAATACAGTTATTCTACATAATGCTTTTGTTTTACGCCGCCAATTATAATGAAAGGTAAATTGCTGACTGATACTAACACACCCGACCAAGTGAAGTGGGTTCCATTCCTAACCAGGATAGTATTTTGTGCGATCCTATTGCAGTGATGCTATCTACTAAATTTTTTGGACGCGGGACTGAAAGTGTTGCCGAAATATTCAATAACTAACTACATATATATATATATCTGATATAATCTGATCTAGGTAAGTTAGTCTCGGTCTCCCCGGTACCTACATCCTTCCACTTTCGCATTGTATATCTTCTTAACCAGACGTTTGTTCGGTTCGGTTTCGTTATATATATATATATATATATATATTTACGTTGAGATGATTATTGTATTGCTTTGATAGATTTGGTATTAAATAAGTTATGATATCAGCAAACATTTTTAAGGTGGTAAGCACTTATGAGATTCCTCTACGTAATTTTTGTCCTTATTTGTTAATCGAGCATAATATCAACTACGGTTACTACTATTTAAAATTTACTAAAAATACTTTAAAATAGAATAAATCTATAGATAATAGCAATAGTTCATATATTGTTTTATTGGCACTACTATTTGGTGTTGCGCTGACTAATATTATACTGTGTGGTGACGGAGTAAGAATACAATTCACCACCCCCTATCTTACCCGTGGGTGATCTTACAAGACGAGTAAGAGATATAAAATGCATATAACATCTATGAGAGAAAGAAAACTCAAAATAAAATCCTATATCAACATGTCCGACCAGCATGGTACAGTAGGTCAATTACCCTCCTATTATGGAAGGAGGCTCGAGCCCAACAGTGGGACATATATTAGCTGAGATGATCATGAATATTATACTCCCGTGTGGTAACAGTCTACACACACCTATGTATCACAACTCCTTACTTTCTACTGAGTGACGTAAATTTAGTAATTGATTAATTATGAATGCGTAGGAAGTTGGGTTAATATCAGCTGCGATCATCAATACCTAACCTAAATAAGCTAAATAGCTTGTCGATTAAGACATCATCGTCTCATCTCATCTCATCTCAGCTCATATATGTCCCACTGTTGGGCTCCAGCTTCCTCCACAATGGGAGGGAAATTGACCTACTATACCACTCTGGTCAGACGTGCTGGTATAGGGTTTTGTTTCGAGTTTTCCTTCTCTCGCTGATATTATATTATATCGCTAGATGTCATATGCGTTTTATATCCCTTAGTCGTCTCGTACGATCACCCATGGGTAAGATTAACGATTAAGACATTAAACTTATATTCAACAATGGCTAACTAAATTTAGTTTTACTACAGTCTAAAACATTCAAATTATTTATTAGAGTGTAAATTGTTTCTTTCAGTATAATAAAATGTTAAATTGTAAATAAAAATATAAATTGACGAAATGTTCTGTAGACAATCAGTGCAGCGTGGATATTGAGGCAGAAACGACACTATTATTGTTTTGTTGGGCCCTGGCGGGACTGCTCTGATTGCGTCCCGCCTCAATGGGACCACGTGCTAATAGATATACCATAGAAACAGATAGAATGGTTGAACTAATAATAAAAAAAAATAATGAAACAAATATATAAAAAGAAAAGAAATTATATAATTAATTTATAAATTTAAAAAAAAATGGTACTTTAATTGAATACTTTGAAGTTTTTATTTTATATTGTTATTTATTATTATAAATTGTTGTTTTAATGCAAATTAATGAAGAAAAAGTAATGTGGTAAATGACTCATGTCATAAAGACATACATAAAGACGACAAGATAATGCAAGCCGCAAATTGAATGTAATACGACAGTAATTAAGTGTTTTATGCATTATCATATAAAATGTTAATAGTACATATATCTTTTTTTAAAACACACCCTGCGCTGAGAAAATTATTCTTGTGTTGCGGGGAACTTAACAAAAATATAATTTAAAGGACACAAATTATCCCCAGAAGGACTATTTGTGGATCACACTAAGTATTATCCTGCGGTATGTGTAGTCAATTTGAAACTTTGTTTTTATTTCATATAAAAGCTAGAACAATTCTTGATTTTTGCCCTGTCTAAAATTTGGTAGCACTACTTCACATCGGGGTGGCCGGCAGTAAGATATGATTAAACACGCCCTCAGTAAACTAGATGAAGTGCAAAACACAGATACAACCATTACAATGTCCGACGAACGCTGTTGAGAATTTATAACGATGTGTGCAACAACTCAACAACGCGACGAGAAGTATCTCTTTTTATTATCTGTTTACGACCAGTAGTATCTTTTTACAAAATTTAATTGAGAAAGTTACTTTTTTTTCGAGTTCTATCCGTTTATAAAACACAAATTTCTCACTTAAACTTCAACTCGTACATCTCAACACAAACGCAATACTTAACAATACACATTGACAATACAGCATATTAGGTTGGCGATATATTTTCCATGAAAGCTTTTCTACCCATTATTCTAGTGATCTCTCAGGCCATTGATATTTAGATGCACAACTAAATGCGTAATTTGTAATATCGTAGTTTTGATTAGATTAATAATTAATCACTTTGTTGGTACCACAAGCTGTAACTTATCGGATAAATGTTTACATCCAAGTAGCTTTTATCAGTGGCAGTAATTATGCACCATCCCTGACCTATATCTATTCATCTTGAATATTCAATAATCTATGTTAATTTGCCTTTTAACCTCATTTCGGTATTAAAAGTTATTATTATCGTAGTTATGGTTCTAATAAACTGCTGTTAATTTGTTATACGATAGTTTTTTTTTTTCGTTTCATTGTCTAACGAATGAGTCCGCGGTTGCGTTTTTTAAATAAATCACTATAATCACATCATAAATATCTCTTTAGCGATGGAGAAGAATACTATACAACCATTTCTCTTTCCCACGGCTGTAGCTATAGACAACCAAAGGCTCTGTATATATAACAATAACTAAATAAAAAAAAATGATTAAAAAATCAAAAACCCGACTGCGTAAAAAGTCACCAAAACTACGTACATAATAAAAAAACTGAAAAGAAAAAAACAAGCCCTTAGATGTCCGGTGGTCTGGAATTCCATAATATATTATTGAATAAATACTATTGCAGAAAATGAAATATATTTTAATAATAGAACATGACAACTGAACAGTCGGGATCCTTTATTCGACAGCAAATCTAATTTTTCAATGGATGCATGCTTTGCAGTCGGGTAATAATAAACGAGCCTAGTTCAGTTTTGTTTTGGCAACTGGTATTTTAGAAAATGTGTTTGTTTATTTTGATCAAAATTACACACGTGATGAGGTATAAATATTTTTATATATATAAAATGAATATGAAATAATAAAAAGAATAATTAATAAAATAATATAAATATAACTTTAAGCAGTTTCGCTAAATTAATCTTAATATATATAAATTACGCGTCACGTTGTTTGTCCGCGATGGACTCCTAAAGTACTTAACCGATTTTAATCAAATTTGCACAGCATATGTAGTTTGATCCAACTTAAAATATAGGATAGCTTCCATCTCAATTTATAGTCACAATATTATTTTATTCCAAATTATTTGTCTATTATTTGACAGTCACAATTATCTGTTATCTCCAAATGATTCTAACAGATGGCGGTATCTGTTGACTGGATTGAATAAGTATTTAATAGATGGCTCTATGTTAAACGTACAAACGTTTCATATAAGCTACAATTTATTAGCATTACCACCATGTGTTATTGAGGCTACCTAAGCCACAGCAACGGGTGGAGGTTCTGCTAGTATTCCTATTATAAATTCACATTAAAAAGTTAAGTATTATTTTATAGAAGATACAAAATTAATATATTGATAGCTTTTTGTCTATAGCCGCAGGCCGGCGGTCCAGGGTATGTGCATCCAGGGACGTCTGAGCAGTGGCAATGTACTGTTGCATAACATTCGGTGAGTGAGAGAGCCAACAACCCTACTTTCTGGATGGTTTGGGGTTCTCATTGGTATATTGGCCTTGCTATACCCCTGGTATTGGAAAGGTCCACGAGCTGCAGTAATACTTACCATCAGTTATGCCGCTTGCTCGTTTGCTACCATAAGCAATAAAAATAATTTTAAAGGTACCATTGATTTCTATCGCTTTAATTATCTACGTTAAATACGTAATCTACGAGTAGTGAATAAATCCAATAAATTATTTTATAACTAAAAAAGACGCCTTCAAAAACACCGAGGAACTAAAATGTAAAGATTTTGAAGCCAGTACCAATAAAAATTGTATAACTCTTTACAATATAATATGTACTAAAAACTACTATCTAACTTATTACATAAGTCTATAGTTTTACATATATTGCCTCGATGTTTTGAAGGATGTTTTTCGTTAGTTAAAAATTAACTATTTCTTGTTTTTTTTAGAGATTACACCATAATATACAATACGTAAGCATTCAACATTCTCCTACTTTTATCCCAATTACTTGGGGTCGATACAATATGTACTATATACTATTTCATAGTACATATTGTAAAAGTTATTGACTATAGTTTTAAGACCGGCCGCCTGCCAGACGTCAACCCTCCTTGGGAATGTAATTGTTGACCAATCGGCATCAGAGTTGGCCCAGGTCGTTATAAGGCTCTTAGTCGGCTTTTACGACATCCACGAGCAAAGTAAAGGTTGTTAGTCTTCGTAGCCGCTATCACACAGCTCAATGCTTACCTTAGTTTTTTTCACGTGAAGAATACGTAAGTATTATTTAAAAGATATTAAAGTAAGTGGCACATTACAAGAACCATACTCAAATTGTTTCAAGTGTGTTTATCAAATTTTGAAGGATATCCTCGAGTACACGCTCTTGATGATCATGGGAACACCTGGAAAGGATGTCCTATCGAACAAAATAATAATCGGTGAACTTACACAAAAAAGAGATTCGCACCAATTGGAAACCTCTTTTTTTGAAATCATTTAAAATATCTGAGTATTTAAAGAATTAATATCTAAATTAATATTAAACCATCATATTATATTATAGAAACAATAATAAAACTATTGTTAATTTATACTTACATCGGACGTATTGTGATTGAACATGTACAATGCAGAGGACGACCACGAAATAGGGCACCAACGCCCTTCCAACGATGTTCATTTTCTCAGAGACCGGTATATGTCATCTGTATGTATATTATTGTGTCGCGAGCTAAAAAAATGCTCTGATAAGCCTATAAGACCAGAGTCCAGATTCACTAGAACACCACTTCGTACACATACACACACCAATTTCATCAATGACTGTCAATAAGTATAAATAGTCGTTAACTTTTGACTTTTCATATCCCTTTTTTAATTTTATTTACTAGGTTTTTCTGCAGTATGCTCACGAAAATCTTAATCTTAATATTTAAAATTACTCGTCACGTTGTTTGTCCGTGATGGACTTCTAAAGTACTTAACCGATTTTAATCAAATTTGCACAGCATATGTAGTTTGATCCAATTTAAAAGATAGGATAACTTCCATCTCAATTTATAGTCGCAATATTATTTTATTGCAAATTATTTGTCTATTATTTGATAGTCATAATTATCTGTTATATCCAAACGATTCTAACAGATGGCGGTATCTATTGACTTGGATTGAGTAAGTATTTAATAGATGGCGCTATGTTAAACGTAAAAGCGTTTCATATAAGCTACAATTTATTAGCATAACAACCACGTGTTACTGAGACTACCTTAGCCACTGCAATGCGTGGCCGAGTCTACTAGTTACATATATATATAATATTCTTTACCGTTCAATTTATTTTCTTTTTCCTAATTAATAAATTCGTAAAAATAAAATACTTTTAATACTAACATGTGCTAAAGGGGTCGTATGTAAATTGTAGCCTTATCAGGACAGTTACTCCTACACTTCCTGCAACTTAAATTTAAATACCTCACGATTGATACATCAGTGACGTAAATGCATAATAAATAAGCTATATGAATCAATTATTATTTATACGCTCGAGTAAACATCGCCTAATTATATTTTTTTTATGAATTTAAAAAAAAACAGATAATTCAGAAGCAGAAGCTTGCTCTAGTTATATTATTTTTATTAATTCTCTGAACTATATAACGTTAATATTGGAAAATGTTATGGTGTTTAAAATATGAAAAAAGTAGGTATGTTTTATTTCATATACGTGTATGACCTTTCGATAATTTGTGGCAAGTACATGAGCGGTAGAGGCAGTAAATGAGCTTTAGTGACAGTGTAATTATATAAGGGAATTTCATTAAGGAATTTCCATAGGATACTGAAAATTGCTTAGTTATTTAAAGTTTTATATCATAGATTTGTTTCTTTTACAGAACCCTATTCTAGTTCATACTGTTAATAAATTAACTTATTTTATGATAATATTTGCCCATTAATACATATGCATTAATTAAGATGTGTATGCAAATACTTTGTAAAAAACTGACATTTGTCCATTTAATTCAAGAATAATAAAATTTAAGCAATGAAAAAAATCTAATAAGTGACGACTACCTTTTTTTTTTTCCGCAGGGTGGACCATGGATGTGGTCGCGCCCGACAAATCCATCCGGGGCAACAAAAGAGACGGCGCGCAACCCCATGGACCCACCCTGCAAACACCTCTTTTCGCCGTGCGAGCGGGCCACCGGTACCCGATCTTTGTCTTCGGTGGCTCGCCTAGCGGTTTACCCTTACGGGTTCCTCTCGTGTCGACGCCCTCACGCGGTGGCCTCACGTCGGATGATCGGACAATTCCCCGGTCCGATCACCCGAAGCCTCGGTTAGGGCGGCATCAGGCGCAGATATTCGCGCCTGCGCCGCCCCGGCCGCTGACGGCGGCCCGGTTCACGGGAATTTTCCCGGACTACCTTACCATACTTTCTATGTGGTGACGGAGTAAGAATTCCATTCACTATCTTGCCCGTGTGTGTGATAAAAGACGACTAAGAGATATAATACGTATATAACATCTATGCAAGAGCAGGAAAACTCGAAATAAAACCCTATACCAACCTATCTGACCAGAGAAATTTGCAACTATGCCTTAGTTGGTCAATTTCACTTCCATTGTAAAGAGAACTTGAGCCGAGCAATGAGAGGTATATAAGTCGAAGAGACATTTACGTAGAACTACGTAGATATCGCATCTTTTAACAATCGAATTTCATGCAAACAAAGTATATATTCCTACTTTTTTATTTTTTCTCAAATGATGATAATTTCCTAATCATCACTTCTAGTAGCTTTGGTTTGTTTGGTAGGTTTGGTGAGCAATTGTTATTATAAGTTTTTTTCACAAAAGAACGCTAATGCTCTTCGATCACCAAGAGTGAGTGATCATACTCAGCCGATTTTTATAAATCTCGCGACAAAATAAGGAATAATAACATGTTTTTATACCGTGACATGAGAAATTTTAGTAACCATAAATCACCAATTAACTGCTAACTAATTTATTTTTTAACAATAGCGGCCTCTTATAGTACGTAGGAGTTTGTTTATTAAGTTGTCAAGGCAAGCACAAAAGTCGGCCGTAAAGTGTAGTTTTAAATGTTAAAACAAAAAAAAAACTTTCATTTAGCATTCTTTATATGACTTGTAAGTCGTCCGTTTTTATATATTTCATAGAATATAATAAATGCATACATAAGTAAAACATGCTTGTATCTATAAGTTTACATTTTTTGAAACACTGCTTCCAACAATCTCCAATTACTTTGACAAACTGATCTTCATTTCGTCACCTAACGTTCGCGAGATAGTGTCTTACAACAGTATCCCGAAGATAGACTCTTCTATGGCACCCTGAACGACTTTACTTTAAAATAATTTTTGCTGCCTACATTTATGTACTATTTTCAAGTGTTATCGTGATAATAGAATATTGACGTTAATATGCTCATAACTAAATAATATATACCATATGATTTTATAACAGACTAAAAAATATTTTCACATTTTCATATATATCATCCACTTCTGACCTACGGCCCAAATTACAAGTATCTAGGTTATCGGGAGGATAGTTTAAAATTAATTACTACATTCCACCAGACAGACATACAATAAAGGGAGTCAACAAAATAAAGGTAACATATGACCATGAATCGCCCTCCATAATTTCTAAGAATGTGTACACATATTTATCTTTTTTTTATTTGCTACTCAACAGATTTCAATAATGATGTCACTCGTCAGTTTAGAATCAACATGTCGACTCTACGGATCTTTTCGTCGACATATTGTGTACACACGTGGCCTCCACAATACAGCCCTGCTGACACTCACTGTAATCACATTTAGGTGTCTGATAACATTTCGTTAAATCAAAACGCGATATAAATCTATCTTAACATAGAAGTTTGTACAAGAACCTGAGGTGTACACTTGTATAGTATCGACCTTGGGAACACATTTTTTTAGGTTCCTTTGATTAAATGACAGCACATGCCTATTATGCCTAATAAGAATGAATTTATTACGGTGTAAATAAATACATTTGGGTTATAATAAGTTAGTGTTAAGACTAAAACTATTTTCTTCGTCATGTTCTACGATAATCACCATTGAAATAAATTTAATACTCCAATCATTTAATATCCAGAGCTCATCTTTAATGCCATAAGACATCGGCCTAAAAATATCAGAAGGAAATTGTTTTCTTACTCTGTCTACACATGTCTAAAGAAGGCTTTGCAACTACAAAACTAACTTAGCAATTATTATAAAATGGAGGAGAGGAAGGAAAACCCACCACTTTCCCACGGTTAATCAATATACCGTACACCTCAAAAAAGGAAGGAATACGGGATGGGATCAAGGTGGAATAGGATATAAGGAAATCTTACTCCTGTGATGAATTGCGCATTTGAAGCCGAACCGTCCTGAGGATGCCTCATTTAGAGGCGAAACACGTGTCGAATCTTTATTCGAAGTTCTGCGGAAAACTGGAAGTAGAAGTTCTGGAGGCGGTGCTCATCACAGGAGTAAGATTTCCTTATATCCTATTCCACCTTGATCCCATCCCGTATTCCTTCCTTTTTTGAGGTGTACGGTATATTGATTAACCGTGGGTAAGTGGTGGGTTTTCCTTCCTCTCCTCCATTTTATAATAATAATAGATTTCCGCCATGTATGGCCTAATTCAATCAATTATAACTTAGCAATGTCAAATCTCAAACCATTAGTACCAGTCATTCATTTATAATGGTCTAAAAATAGTTATGAAATAGTCTGTGGAGTTAGGCTGACCGACCGCATTCGTAACGACGACGTAAGAGAGCGAGTAGGTATGAAAGAGAGTATTGGTGTAAAGATGCGAAAGGGAATGCTCCGATGGTTTGGACATGTGGAAAGAATGCCGAACGAACGTCTGGTTAAGAAGATATACAATGCGAAAGTGGAAGGATGTAGGTAGCGAGGGAGACCGAGACTAACCTACCTAGACCAGATCGGTCAGGTACTGCAGGAAGGTGGAGTCAAGAGTCTCCGAAACCGGTGAGCGTGTATGAAGAGAATTATGAATGTTGAGAAAGCGAGTGAAGTATGCAGAGATAGAGTTCTCTGGCACTCTGTTCTCTTTGCCTACCCTGTAAGGGATATGGCGTGATGATATGTATGTATGTATGTAAAAATAGTTTCAATTAATGATTATTATCACATTAATATCAAAGCTAATAAATTTATAAATAATATTATGTCAATAATATTATGTCTTTCCGTGTGGTGACGGAGTAAGAATACTATTCACCACCCCATATCCTACCCGTGGGTGATCGTACGAGACGACCAAGGGATATAAAACGCATATAACATCCATGCGAGAGAGGGAAAACTTGAAACAAAACCCTACACCAACACGTCTGACCAGCACGGTATAGTAGGTTAATTTACCTCCCATTGCGGAGGAGGCCCGAGCCCAACAGTGGTACATATATGAGCTGAGATGATGATGATGATGATGAATATTATGACGAGATGATGATGATGATGATGAATATTATGACGCGAATATAAAATTGAGTTTATTGCTGTCTATTTTTTTCTCAGTGAACATATTTGCGTTTTTAATTTAATAACACCTTCATTATTAGTTTTTTTATCGGTTTTTAAGCTCGTTTTTGAACGATCTCGATATAATGCCATAAATAATTATATAATAAATAATATAAGAACGCGAGGAATGTTTTATTTAAAAAACAAAATCAATAGATAATGTCTGGTATCACCGAGGGTCCCACGCATAAGTCACACCATTCTGTTTTATTTTGAATTACGATGGATACGTCGACATTAAATCATTCGCTTTTGTTGACAATTCTAAAATTACTATGTTTATAGACCAGATCGTATCTAGTTCAGTTCCTATTTAAAATTACGTAATATATATATATATATATATATGTGGGTTTATATACAATCTTGTCAATCGCAATGCCTACATTGGGTTATCACCACTTTGCATTTATTCCATTATCAAAGTCACAAATCTGTGCTTAGTAGGTCATTAGGAAGTATGTTATCATACTGATAAGGATAAATCCTTATCACCTTGAAAGAGCGCGATGACGTCACTTATCTTGAGCGCGTCTCTTGATGCCACACAAATTATGCAGATTATTAAACATTTTTCTTAATTACGTTATGAACGACTGAACATTTTATCACATTAGTATATCATTTTTAAATAAGACAATTTAATTCAGAAAATGAGAGCAAAGTTATTATACTGATAATATTTCTGTGACATATTGACGCTTAGGTTAGCTTGGAGTGATAAATTACTTTACTAGTAACATTTACTTTTACTTTACTATTTATTGTAATTTAAATAGATAGATATTTTTTTTTTCATCTACTGCCATGATCATTAGCACATTTATGGTATTTGAGAAGATAAAATAATAAACATGGTTGAATAGTATTGCAACAGAGCTTTGGAAACGAGTCTCTGACAACGGCACGCCTACGCATGCCGCCTCTACTCATTCGCTAAGGTACGAAGTACTTGTAATATAAAGTCTTATTTTGTAGTGCCTGTTCATCTATTCTTTATAATGATGGGGTAAAAATATAATTCTTACCTGCCTGCTTGTTTCTTAAAGACATTTAGGTCATACAATGTATGTTTAGAAACATATCATTACAGGAAATAATCTTGAAATAAAACTTTACAATACTATCGATGGTTTACAATATGTCAATGGTTGGACGTCGAGTACCGGTGGCCCGCTCGCACGGCGAAGAGAGGAGTTTTACGGTGGGTCTATGGGTTCACGCGCCGCCTTTCCGTCACCCCGGACCGAGTTGGGGCGGGGCGCATCCATTGTCCACCAAAAAAAAAATGGTTGGACGAATACGGTTTAATATATTTATGTTTGTGAATTAGTTCTATGCCTAAGAGTAAGACTAATATAAAGAGAGTGAAAACTGATAAACCTATGATCATATGAGATGATAAAAATCCATGTGTACTAAATTAACTCATTTATAACTTTTTAAGAGTATTTTTATGTGATATTACAAAAGCCACCCTGTAGTTCAAAGATCAGACTTATTTTTTATTATCCTGCTCTTATCTCAATTACTTGGGGTAGACAATATATACTCTCCCCATCCATCGTACATATTGCAAAACTTATTTGTCAATAGTTTAATGACCACCTGCCTTATGTCAACCCCCCTTGTGAATGTAATTGTATTTTTCGTCATCCATGAGCAAAGTAAGGTTTGATAGTATTCACAGCCGCTATCATAGAACAAAGTTTTATTAATAATAATAAATCAATAATGAAATAAAGCACCATATACTTTTAAATTAAGGCAGGCTACAATACCTAATGGATCTACATGAAAAGTGCATTCCTAACTGTCATAGTAACGTTTCAATCAATAATTTCTATCACGAACTGTTGGCGACAGTTCAGTAACAGTTTTGTAAATGGGATCGCATGACGAAACTTCGAATACCGCTGAAAGGAAAATGACAAATAATTGCATGAAGAAACTTAATTTTCTTTGGAGCTTTCTTTTGTTAACTAGTTGATACGCATATTTTGGTTACTCGATGAACTAGCTATAATTATGTTAATTGCAAACTATTGCCAATGGATATTAAAACTATCAGAATACAATAAAATAACAAGACTGCGAACCAACTTTCATATTATATATCTATAGATAAAGATTTAAAATCTGCAACAAGTTGCACGCAACATGATTTTGATTCTAAGCAAAACTGTTACAAATAGTTATTAGAATTATAACAGCTAGTTTTTTTTATTATTCATCATTCTCTTGTTCTTATCCCAATTACTTGGGGTCGACGCAATATATCCTCTTTTTCCATACAGCCCTATCAGACGTCATCTCTGTAGTTACTCCCTGTTTATACATATCATGCTTCACACAGTCCATCCATCTTTTATTTGGTCTCCCTTTACCCCTAGAGCCCTTCAACATTCATACCCAAAACTTTCCTCGCAACATTACTTCATCCCGTCTCATCACATGTTTTTTAATTTTTTTTTTAATATTATTAACAATTATATATTTTTTATTTATTATAAAATAAGTATAATTTAAAACTTTTTTCAGTTTCAGTCTTATGTTCATATTATACACATATGCCGTTTATTGCCGAGATGAAGCGTGAGAAACATACGACAAGTCTTATCACATGGCAAACGTTAAATAAACACCAAAGACACAATTTGCACTTTTTGCAAATAATTCAAAATGTTTTATATGATAGTTTAAATGTTATTTATGCATTCTATGTGAGTTTTTTTATTCAAATGTATTTCAAAAGGCCTTGAATCTTTATTCATATAATTCTTAAAATTATACGTGTGTATGTCACTGAATTCCTCCTAAACGGCTGGATGGATTTTGTTGATATTATTAGTGTATGTTCAAATGGATTCGAGTATGGTTTAGATTCGCAATTTGACCCGGCAGGTGGCGCTGCCATCAAGTTGTGGATTTTTTACTTCTCATACATTATGACTTCTAATGTTTACTCGAGTGTTACATATTTGCAATAAAACTACTTTTACGGATTTCATTGCGTTTCTATTTGATTTTTAATTGCCCGATGTTTTGACACTTTACAGTCATCATGGTCACAGGAGGACTATTTTTTTTCTCATACATTGACTGTTAGGCGGAACGAAGTATACCGGGTCCGCTAGTATGAATATATTTTTTTAAGATTGTTCATTAGTATCTCTAAGAGTGTTATAATAATAATTAGCAAGATAACTCATCATTATCCTTCTTCTGCTTTCGGACTGCCTGGAAGAAATTTATCGGCCTTTTGGGCTAATAACAGTACAACAAGCCTTATAATCCACCATGCGCCGTTATAAGTGCGACTTAGGCACTACGAGTAAAGTATCAACTACAATCCGCATAAATAAGACTACGCTTTCCTCTGTGATTTTTTTTAAAGACCACCTTGCACTAAAGATATAATCCTTGTATTGCGAGGGAGTTTACAAATATGCAATTAACGCAGATAAATTACACCAGACTCAGAACAACACTTTGTGGATTGCACAAAGTATTGTCCTGCTTGGGAATCGAATCACAGCACTGGCAGGGATGGTCGATAGCTTAACCACTACGCTATCTGTGCAGTCAACATATATATATATATATATATATATATATATATATATATATATATATATATATATATATATATATATATATATATATATATATATATAAACACCTTCACAGCTTTAATCTATCTTTATTATTATAATGACAAAGATTTTATTTCATTGCGCTAATCACAGAAACTAAATGCTAAAACATAAATAATAGAAAAACGGAACAAATAAGTGGATATTTGATGTGTTACCTTTTTTTTTGGTAGGCTATGGCCCGGATTCATGTTGCCCGCTCCGTCCGGGGCGATGGAAGGGCAGCGCGTGGCCCCATAACCCACTGTATTCCCTCCACATCGCCATTGGGCTGGCCACTGGTACCACTTCCTTGCCTTCCGTGGCCAGCCCAGCGGGTTTCCCTTTCGGGTACTATCCCCCGTTGACGCCCCAGGTAACTGCCAGGGCGTCGCCCTCAAATGTGTTACCTTGTAAAGATTGTTGACACAACAACAGTCGTAATAACAAGTTTATATGATTAAAAATGTATTTTTAGAATCAAAGAGAATAAATATGCGGGCATCTAAATATAACAATAAAGCAGTAAGTAATATGTTAACGAAGCTGAGGAGATTATTACTTTTGACTACTTAGGTGATGGAATGGTTTAGCTCGAGTCACCTCTGGTGTTGAGTGTCATAGGTTCAAACCCCACGCAGCACAATTTTTTGTGCGATCCCTAAATGATAGTCAGACCCAAACTTGGAATTTTGGGTGTAATTTGTATACGCTTATTGCACGTTTTGGAAATTCCTCCGTGATACTATGATTTAATTCTTACTGCGGTGTATTTTAAATATATCGTGATAATCAAAAGAATGATATGGATATGTGATGAGACGGGATGAAAGTAATATTGCGAGGAAGATTTTAAGTATGAACGTTAAAGGCTTGAAGTGTAAAGGAAGAACAAAGAAACGATGAATGGACTGCGTGAAGCATAACATGGATAGACAGGGAGTGACTACAGAGATGACGTCTGATAGGACTGTATGGAAAAAGAGGACATATTGCGTTGACTCCAAATAGTTGGGATTGGCAATTGGCAAGAGAGTTTGAGTGTGTATGTAATCAAAACAATAATAGGTACTGAGCTTAGATATTTTAATTTATGAAAGCAATATGTCCGTGTGGTGACGGCGTTAGAATACAATTCACCACTCCCTGTCTTATATGTGGGTGATCGTAAGAGACGGTTAAGTGATATAAAACGCATATAACATCTATGCAAGTGAAGGAAATCTCGAAAATAACCCTATATCAACATTTCTGACCAGCGCGGTATAGTAGATTAATATCCCCTTCCATTACGGAGGAGGCCCGAGGCTAATAACGGGACATATATGTATTGGATATGATGATGAAATACCTGATCAATTAGAAAATCTTACCCAAAGTTATAATTTTAAACTAAATAGTATTTTATTATATTAAACAATATATAATGTAAATCACTTAGTAACTGTACCGAAAGAAATAACTTAGAATGTGTCGTGTGGTGTAAAGACAAAAATGAAAGAAAAACCTTGTGTTCGTCAGTGAAAAGTATGTCATCCATTTCAACGCTGCTATGGCTCTCATGAAAGCTTGCAGTAATCAGTGCAGTGTCGTCTGCCAAGAGGTTTACCTTTTATTGTTTACTTATTGCGTACTTTTATAAATTTTAATTAACTTACAATTTTCATGTCTACATGTTCAAAATTTTATAATTCCTTTTTTTAAAACATCTTCTTAACTTTCAAATGAACAGAATTTTTATGCCCAATTCTAAACCAATGGAATGTTAGACAATAGTCCGAATTTCTATTGAAGGTCTAGATTGGTGAGCATGTACATTTTTTAATCATCAACGTGTATGGTTGTCTTTTATAATAAAAAAACACTTTGTCGAAATATTATATATACATACGTAGCAGTTAATTACATCTAAGTGAATTTCTAGACCACTTGTGAAGTTGCCGTACCAAAATTTGACAAGCATTATGAATTATGGACTAAAACTGTCTAATTTTTACATTAGACTCGTAACCAATAAAAAGAGTGATAAAAATATTATATAATAATACTAGCTGTCTCGGCAGACGTCGTTCTGCCCGTAAAAGCTTTAAGCGATATGCTGACAGCAGCGCCACCTATCGGGTCTAATTGTGTTTTGAAATCATCCAGGAACCCAATGAAATATACATAGAAAAGTTCATCCCAATCGGTCCAGCCGTTTGACATACCGACAACGGCGCGACCTATCGGGTCCAATTGCGAATCTAAACCATTCTCGAATCTCCTCGTACACATAAAAAAATTCAAGAAAATCCGTCCAGCCGTTTAGGAGTTCACTGTCAACACACGTACAGAAGAATTATATGTATAAAGATGAACACTGCGTCGCTGCAATTTAAATATCACAATTGTGTTATAACTGATGTACAGTAACAAGTTCGAATCCGTCTATTTATGAAGTTGTTAATTATAAAAGATTAACTAACAGAATTAAAAAAAATGCACGAGCTAGTTTTTAAAAAGATTGAATAAAAAAATGTTACTTAAAATGAAAGAGGCGTGAGTCTCGCTTGTATAATTTATTTTCCATTGCTAGTAGACCTTATTAAAGAAACTACATCTATTGAAGTATATACGCTAGGGAAATGTATTGAGGCCTGAATTCATAACATTGGTATATTCGGTAAGCTGCCGATATATGTCCCACTATTGGGCTCGAGCCTTCTCCGTAATGGGATAAAATTGAACTACTATACCAAGAGCTGGTCAAATATGTATGTATAGGGTTTTATTTCAAATTTTCCTTTTCTTGCATAGATATTATATGCGTATTATATCCCTTAGTCGTCTCTTACGATCACCTAGGGGTAAGATAGGGTGTGGTGAATTGTATTCTTACTTCGTCATCACGTGCATAAACATATCATTTAAATGTATTTCCCATCAGTTTTTACCAACTTACAGTGTATTTGTATAAATTATTGAAAGTAAATAAAATTTGCAGCTAAATTGGCTAAGATTGGGCTTGAATTCAAACAGTTGGATACTCTTGAACAATACTAAAGCAATATTAGAATTGAATTCAATGTATTTTACTCAGTACTAAAAAAAAACGACTTAAATCAATAGCGTTATTATAAGAACAATGGGTGAATTTAACCATCATAAACGTACTAGTTAAATAAGTAATAAGCATATCATCATCATCATTTCAGCCTATATCCGTACACTGCTTGACGTAGGCCTCCCTCATTTCACTCTACAGAGTGCGGTCCTGTGCCGTGCATAAGTATATACGCGTTTAATAATTGTCTTAATAGTTGCGATTTCCATAATATATGAATTAACTGACTGGACTTGTCTTTGCAAGCTTCAGTGAATGCAAAACTTAGTCTATATTTGTTACAGTTAACTATTCCAGTTAAATGTCAACTTAATTAATGAATTAAGTTGAATACTGAGTCAACTATTATATTCTTTAATTAGCTAGCTTATAAATATAAAATCATGGCTGATTTAACTATTATGTTCTTTAGTTACCATATGTAGCTAGCTTGCAAATAACAAATCGTCGCTTATAGAAAAGTGAGACATTTCTCGAAAACTTTGATAATTTGTATTATTGTTTATAACGTTTTGTTATAGTTTGTATATTAATAAAAACATTTAAAATTATTTTTTTCTTAATGGCAATGTAAATGGTATCGACAATTCTGCCATAATAAAAACATGATAAATCATCAAATATAATTTCAAAAAATTGTGCTGCTATCAGAAGTGTTATTCTATGTTAAGCCGCACATATGTTCGTTGAAAAACATCTTTAAATGCGTGTACTGTAAAACTAAGTATTTTTGATTAATGTCACTTTTCTATTTAAGAGACTAAATATAATATAAGTACATCAAATTTACTACTAACTGATATTAAAGATGCGTTGGTAATTATACATTCATATTAATCTATTTTTATTACTATTATTATTATATATTTCCCCTTGTGGCGAAGGGATATGAATACAATTGTTCCCACCACTTGCTTGCCTGAGGGAGTTTAAAAAATAGGCCAGTGGTATCACTGGGAGCCATACTCTCGCCGCAGCTATCTTCTGGGAAATGTATAACACCTATTGCGTTTACTAACCTGCCTGCCAATCATGACGCTGCAGAATCAATTAAAACGCTCTCCTCTTAAATCAAGAAATGCATTCTATGGAAGAGATCAACTTATCTAAATTACTGAGATTTAGCATTTTACATGTTGCGTTTTATAAAAACTTATTTGCGAGACAAAAACTATTACCGTAGATCTTAAACCCTATCTATTCCACGTCCATTTATTTACCTAAGTAACCTCCCAAATGAAGAATTGCGTTCTATAAGGATGTCGTATATATGTCAAGCAGACGACGGCGAAAGGCTGAATGATGATGAGTGCAGAAGAATGGGCTAATACATAGTATGATGAATGGATGTGAATGTCATTGATCCAAAGGTAGGCAAGGAGTTAAAATCAATGACATTTCTTTGCATGACATAAGAACGCGAATAAATATTAATTTGACAACCACTTGCGTTTTACATATTACATAGTAGCAGAGCTGGCAGACTGCAAATTTTATATTTATTACATTTACTAGCTACTGCCCGCAGCTTGGCCCGCGTAAAAGGTTATTTTCCTAAAGTTTTTCATCCCCTATTTCTATCTTACCTCTTAAGGCTAATTTATTTACAAAACGTTAATGTCATATTTATTTATATCTAATCAATAGTCTTAAAATAAGTTTCAAGCTTCTGGTTTTAAAAATGACGTTACTTCCTTACAACTTTTCATCCCCCTTTACAACCCTTTTTTTTTCAAAAGTAGCCTATGTCCTTTGTTCTTTATCCGTGTACCAAATTTCATTAAGATTTTGGCATGCAAGAGCGACAGACAGACAGAGTTACTTTCGCATTTATAATATTAGTAAGGATTTACTGGTGGGTAGATAACCCATCAGGTAATAACTGGTCTGGTAACTGTCTCTCACAGAATTATAAAACACGAGTGAAACATATAAGGCGCAGTCTACATTAAGCTTAAGGTGAGGCTACAAATCCTTGTATTATATAGGACTTTATTAATGTATACAACTAGACTCAAGGTAGGCATATATACATCGCACAAAGAACAGTGTGCCATCGTTCTTCCAACTACAGTTCAAGGCACCCTGCTTCCTATAAATCAATTTAGAAATATTACGAAACTGACGATTAGCACTGCTGTCAAAAAAGTTAGCTTTTTACTATTGCCTCTGTCTTTGTATACTATAAAAAAAATACATATTGTATTATAACTATGTTCATGGAACTAATATATCGAATTGGTTTCCATCGATTAAAACTATTGAGGACGTTAACTATTGTCGAAAAGCACGATGTCATTCTGTTGCTTCTGTTGTCTGCTGTTCTATGAATATATGATTTTACATGAAATTTTAATTATCTAACAGTGTATAAATAAATAACTATGTTAGCGCTAAAATACGTGTAACGTCCATTACTTTTAACTTAAACAGTCTTGCGATATAATTTTTGAATAACTCTTCGATATAATTTTTGAATAACTTTCTAAACTTTGTAAACATAAAGTTCAAAAGTAGTTTGCAGTTAAACTAACTCCAAATTGAGTACTTTACTTAATTTAATAGATTTTTTTTTAATGAATTTCAATATTCGATAATATATAAAAAGTAGATAAATTAGGATAATGGTTGTCCTTATAATAATAACGATTATGATTATCTTAATTTTTCCAAAATTTAACTAATTTTGCTGTATTTTTTTTTTTAAATTTCAAATGTAAAATACATATTGTATTTAAAAATTAAGTAACAATATGTAATCCAAATACAACCTATAAAAAATAAAAAAGTGCATTAATTCAATCAGAACTTCTTCTCAACTTACATATACACGTCCCACCACTAGGTTCGGTCCACTACGGAAGGCAAATTCACTTATTATATACCACGTCTCTCAGACGGGTTAACAAGTTTTCCTTTATTATGTGAATATTATTGATATAGAATATTTATCTTAGTAGTTTTATATGATACAAATGAGTAAAACGGCGATGGTGAATTGTATATTTAACCTGTCGTCATCACAAAAGGCGATCAACCTAAAAACCGATCAATCAAATAACATTTTATACGAACTCGTTAAATTTAATTAAGTTTAATTATAAACTATACATCAACAGATTAGTGATTCAATACATCATGTAACAAGATTATTTTCTAATTTTATAGAGGAATAAATAAATAAAAAATACGATCACGTCTGCTTCTACCAAAATCTTGAACGTATGTTATTGAATACGACCGACGGCCACAAAGTTTGTAGAAAACAAAAGGTTGTTGTGTTCCATTGTTAATTATCTCATATTAATAGTGTCCAGTTACGTGATATGAAACTAACTACTCTTTCACTTCGTTTGGCATTAAATTCGAGTTTATTTCACCATAGAATAGTTATTTACGTTTTATATAGCAACTAATTATTAGTTTAGACCGTTTGTTCATATTGTAATATTATTATTGTGATAATCTCTCTCAAGACGTCGACAAGGTATAATATCCCATACCAACACACCAGACCAGCGTGGTATATGGCGACTACTGTATATGGATTACTATCCATAATGGTAGTATATATATATATATATATATATATATATATATATATATATATATATATATATATATATATTATATAGTCAATTTCCTTTCTATTTTTGAAGAGACTCAAACCTAGCAATGGGATACATAGATGTGTGAGTCAATCAATCACATCATTAGTAATTCGATTAATTGGCAATTCGTCATGGCTGAAGGGGGGGATACTATACCTGACTGACTGAGTTGGTATACGGTTTTATTTCAAGAAATTACGTCTCTTAACAACTTGTGATACCCACGGAAAAGATTTGTAATTTCATACTTTATACTAAATACGCCAGACTTTTTTATTTTAACTATCTTAAACATTCTATGTGGCACTTGTATTTATTATGTATGTTAATAGTATATTACTGCAGCGGCCAGCAAAAGAGGCATTGATGGACGAACGTATAAATGTGGGCGGGGGCGTAGCCGAGGCACACATACGAAATTCCATCAATTCCTAGTTATGGCCAAGGCTGGTATAGTGCTTTTCTCAAATAATCCGCGAAAATTAAAACTAAATAGTACTAAGTAGAACTGTATACATGACGAACAACGAACATTTATCACGTGCTAAAGGGGTCATTTGTTTTTTTGTCATCATTAAACAGGTTTCTTTTTCAAGCCAGTTCGAAATTTAAATAAAACTCTGATAAGTTGCCTATTTAGTTACCTAGGTACAATGTTTTGAAGTAACAAATCGTTCCATTTTTAAAATACGCGATAGATATGAATTTACATATAATTTATTTTGCCGCTAAAACACGACAGTTATGGATTTTCATACATTTAAATTACTGAAATTTAGCATTTAATATGCTTAATTATTTATAAAACCCGATTACGAAGCGAAAAATGATGTCACAAGCGGGATTCGAACCCGCGCCTATTGGGATTCCGGCCCAATCGTGCTGCAACACGCGATACGAAGCAAAATTTGTATGTCCTACAATAAGTCACGGTGGTGTAGTGGCAGAACGATTGGGCCGGCATCCCAATAGGCGCGGGTTCGAATCCCGCTTGTGACATCATTTTTCGCTTCGCAATCGGGTTGTCATACATTTTTTGCCGGCCGCTGTTCACATGTATTTGGTCAGTACAGCAATTTCGATTAATGTCGAAGAAGGTTGTCAAAGTAATGCTCAAATTTCCAAGCGTGTTTCAAGAAAATCTATTTTCCTAAATATAATATAAATTAATAAAATTTATACTAATTTATGTTAATGGAATATAAAGTTATGGACGGATTGGTGGAACTACCGCAATATGATGTTTCAACGTTTGACAAAAACCTACATTGCGGGACACTTATTTAGAAACTGATATTAATTTCACGAGGCCACGGTTTGCGTGCTTCGCTCTTGTGCCTCGATTTAGACGCATTAGCGACAAACTTTCTAACATTTGCATTACTGATCGGGGGTTCATCTATCTTATAAAACCTATAAAATATATATCATCAAAGATATCATCATCACAGCTCATAAATGTCCCACTGTTGGGCTCGGACCTCCTCCGTAATGGGAGGGAAATTAATCTACTATACCGCGCTGGTCAGATGTGTTGGTATAGGGTTTTGTTTCGAGTTTTCCTTCTCTCGCATAGATGTTATATGCGTTTTATATCCCTTAGTCGTCTCGTACGATCACCCACGGGTAAGATATGGGGTGGTGAATAGTATTCTTACTCCGTTACCACACGGAAAACACACATCAAAGATATACTATAAGTATACTATTATATCTGCGATAAAATATATTACCTGTACTTTTTTATTATTAAAAAACTATATCACCAGTTATCTAAATATGTATAATTTATTTAATAGTCAATTAAATATAATATTTGAGAAGAATCTTGATGTTATTGAAAGTTTCTATATTTATTTAAATATTAAATAAAAAACTTTAGAGATTTTTTTTTAAAAACACCATCCTGCACTTCGGAATAAATCCCTGTTTTCCGGGGGACTTTACAAACATGCAATTAACGCGGACAAATTACACCTAGACTTGGAACAACACTTTGTAGATCGCACAAAGTGGTGTCCTGCATAGGAATCGAACCCACGACACTGGCACGGAAGGTCGGTATCTTAACCATTACCCCATCAGTGTAGTCAGTCAATTAAATCTTTCATTACAAAATTTATAGCCGTTAACGTTTGTACTTACTTTAAAATATCTATTACCTACTTTAAAAATTACAAGATTAATCAACAATCAGATTTAAAGGATCCTGAATCGCGTTTAGTTTATTTTTGGACAGCAAACAATGTCTTTTATGCAAATCCTGTAATAGCACGACATCGATGCCATCTTTTTGGTAGCTTCTTTACCTAATGTTCCAAAGTTAACTCGTACCAATCAATTTACTTTATTTGAACATTTTCTGTATTAAGTATTCATGGTACGGAAATAGTTCGTAATATTTTACTAAACGAATGGTTTATCTTCGTTAAATAAGAATTCATAACGTTTTTCAACTGTTTGTATTATATAATTTGATTGTTATACATAAATAAGTATTATTTTTCTTTAAAAATTAAACACTGAAATCTTTTTGTCAACTTATTTAATTATTTTTAAATAGATAATGTATTCAAAGTATTTGACATGTTTTAATGATAATGTGATATGATACTAATAATAAAGAAAAAAATGTTAATTCTTCATTTAAACCCTAACAGCATCTCAAGTAGAACTTTACGTACTTATTCAGCTCAAAGGAATCTCTTCACAGCCTTTTTAATTCAAATCAACTCGAGGCTTAGGCGGCTGACACACTCAATCGAACTTAGAGTGACGGGTTTGCTCCGAGAAGCCGCGAAGTTGCCCGTCTCGGATGCCAACACCTTTTGTTTTGTCATTTGAGACGACTGAGTCTAATAAGCTTTATGTACTCGAAACTTGAGGCTTGTATACAAAATGCCTTCGCACTTTATAGTTCATACGAATGAACATTACTTCGCTTTGACAGAAACGGTAAAACACTTTGTTTTATCGTTTGTCTTGTGTCAACACTTCGTTTTAATGTAGTTGAAAATATTTTATAACACTCCTTTTGTTTTAATAAACACAAAGAATATTCAAAAGCAAACGAATAATTCCGAAAATTATTTTAATTCACGATATCTATTTTACAGTAAATAGAAAAGAATATAAATGTATAAGTAAATTTAACGTAAATATTATTAGGTCATGATGATGATGATGAAATATTATTAGGTAGGTACTTGTGAAAATTAATATATTCGGTCATTTTAAATTCTATACACATTTTATGCAATATAAGTTTATGTCTTATTAATCAAAATAATATGCTTGATAAAATCGTTATTAAGGGAATAACAATTCCTTTACTCTTAACTTTTTGATTGTCCTTGCAGGTTATCAGTCCAAAAATACAACGTTATGGATTATATACGTTATGTAAATATATATTTTTTGGAACTGTAAACTCTAAAATTTTAAGTAAAAGTATTCAAAATTTTAACTAAGCTTAATTTTGTACAACACAATATATAATATTTTATATTATCTTATATTATCTATTAGATATATTTATATTATCCTCTTGAATGCTTCTAATTGACTCGATTTTCTTTACAAGCTCCTCTCGCATTGGAAAAAACACAAAATAGTATTATTAGCCAATGAAAACTAAAAACATTTTATGAGATAAAATAATTTATTCTGATATAAAGAAAATAAAACAAATACTAGTACAAATCACGCCTAATTTAAATTAAGTTTTACCATTACATTTAGTTCATTTAAACAAAGTATGCAATATATAACATGGACAATGTAATTTTCTAACTTTTATTTTGTCATGAAAAAGGTTCGCTCGACTTTACAGAACCCTTATTTTGGACAAACATAACGCGGTTTAAATTGTAATGTGTTAAAAGACGTCAACTTTACTCGTTTAGTTCTTTTTTAATAACTAACAAAAACAAAATTGTATATTCTTGTTAATATAAAGAGATCTACAAACATGACCTGTTAGTAAGATTACGTGCCAATGAACCAATAATTACGATGACTTTTAATCTTTCGACTTCGACTTCCAACATTTAATCCCAAAGTAAATATTATTTCTAATTATTACAAATACTATTCTAATTTAACACTTAAACAGCGTTAAATGTGATGAAATATTTTTTGTTATTTTTTTAAGTATGAAATCTTAATCATGAATAAAAATTTGTGCTAAACATTCCTAGAAGAGTGTTAGAATAATGAGCTGTTTCATCTATGCCTCCATCAACGTAGTCGCATCTACTATTGTCTAGGTTGGAGGTAGAAGTTGCTGTTAATTCGATCTCCATTTTATTGGGTCTTTCTTTCATAAATATGTTTTTAATGATATTGTGTGGATTATGTTACTAGAAAGCTAATACAAAACCTAAGACAAATGACATTAAAATGACATAAAAGTCTAAAAATTCAAAAAAATATTAAATTATAATATACGCTCCTGCCTGCGGGTTCGCCCGCGTAAAAAGTTATTTTCCTAAAGTTTTTCATCTCCAATTTTTATTTTACCCCTTAAGAAAAAAGAATTACAACATGTTAATGTCATATTTATTTATATGTAATCAATAGCCTAAGAATAACTTTCAAGCTTCTGGCTTTAAAATGACGATAATTCCTTACAACTTTTCATCCCCCTTTACAACCCTTTATTTGTATTAATAAGCCTATGTCCTTTATCAGGCTCTAGACTACCTGTGTACCAAATGTCATTTAGATCGGTTCAATAGTTTTGGCGTGAAAGAGCGACAAACAGACAGAGTTACTTTCGCATTTACAATATTAGTAAAGATTGGCCTTCCTTTTTTTATGTGTAGTGGGAGGTGACTAAGGATAAAAACTAATAACTATAATTAAGAAAATAAAAACTCAAAATCAAATTCTATGGCAACAATTCTAGAAAGTGCGGTCAAGTTAATTTATACGGTCTGAAGATAAAACATTGATAAATAATTTGCTGATTATTTATAAACAATATTATAACCATTACTCAGATGTACCTACCAGACATGCAATCTTTGCATTTATCTAAATACCAAGAATTGACTTAGGCCTTGTTATGATAAAACTGCAATGTATAAGATTGTATGCATTATCATATATCATTACACTGTTACTAGTTACTATGTATTTACATTATGATAAGTGATATATAGTTTAACTTGACCCTAAACTATTTAATGATTACTCGATTACATTAAAGATAATAATAATATATTCAAGTTCTCGAGTAATTCGTGTAAATAATCGATTTGGGCTTCCTCTATGATTAGAAGGAAATTCATTCAACATGATGATCTAACATCAAACTGATTGATATACAGTTTTAACACGTTAACTGTGCTTGGGGCATTTCGAGTTGTTTATCGTAAGTGAATGACCCACGGGTGGAGCACGGATCTTTACAGATTTAAAGCCTCATAACCTCAAACACGTGTGAGTTTAGCCACTTTTTTTGGTTCACTCGTATGAACAATTAATTAAGAAAAAAATATTAAGCAAAAACCGGACGAACTTATATGTTATTTGAAAAAAAAATAAAAAATAAAATGCACTTATGGGATAGTCTCTCTCATCATAACTGCACAGTGAACGTATTAAGATGAGCTTCGTCCGTCTTTTTCATCGATGTTATTTGCATATCATACCTTTTAGTTGACATCTATGATATCGACGGTTGAGAAAGTTAGCGGTGAAGTGAATTTTTATTACGTCAATAGATGGTTAATAATATAATGGATGCATATAATATATTATTAGAATTCTTTTTTTTATTTGCTCTGTGGTAGCGGCTGCAAATACTACCAACCCTTACTTTAGGCTTTAAAAAAAATAATTATTCGAACATATATTAAACATAACACAGCAGTCGCTGGAAGAATACCCGCATGCAATTTAAAAAAAAAACTAACTCTACTATTATGTGTCTTATGAGAAACTGGTTTAGAGGATTGAATATAAAACAGAAAATAAACAGAAATATAAACTGTAAACTATAAAAATATCTATCCACATGTAATAATGTAAATATCTTGATATTGTACATACATTTATATTTTTTTATTGAAGCATCACATTATAAAAAGTAACGTAAACTTCTTAAAAATATTGAATACAGCTTACAAATGTAAACAATATATTTCCATCCTGTTGATATGAAAAATTTTCATACGTAACATCCGATTTAATATTATAAAATGAGAAATTGTTTACCTTTTAAGCGTAGTATCCAATATTACTTTATATGAATACTGCATGGATAGATTATTATTAATATATATATTATTATTAAAATATATTTTATTAATTTATACTATTTTGTAATTGCATATAATTATTACAAGAATAAAGACAGAAGAAAATATTTTACAACATAAAGAAAAAATATATCAAAAATAAAAATAAAAGCAAAATGCTGATGAACTAAGCTTGTTGTCGGGAACGTAGGTTCACCCCAGCCGTTAATATTCAGCCCAAGCCAAGCTTACAAATTACACACCTTTAACATTACTGCCTTCCTAAACAATACAGTGTATTTTTTATGTAATTTTTGTAGTACTTGTTTACTATTATATACTGCAACCAGAATCAGAGAACGTATCAAAATTGATCGTCTATAAAAATGTATTTTTGATTTATGGCTAATATTAGTTTCTGTCGCACATAATTAACAATATAATAAAAGGCAATGTATCACCAACATAATTTTGAATATTTAAAAACAAAAAAAAATGATTTTGCAATCGAAATTCTTAAAAACGACTGGGAAAACAATCAAAAGAGGTGGGTAGCCGCACTCTCCTGGGCAGCCTATAATAACAAATGCTATTCTCAAACTGCATTTGACATGATTTGCAGTGGCTACTGTCTAAGAGGAATATAAAAGACATAAATAAAATTAAGAATTAATTTTCAAGGTATAAGATATACAGATTATTCAAAACTTGAAATATTACTTTTCCTTTTACTTTCTCATGTTGGTTTCAATTAAATTTTATGACAAATTAAATATATTTAATACTCTAACGCAATGCTATTATTTAAAAATCGATTCCAAAATTCTACCTTTACAGATAATTCACAAAGTGATATAAAAAGACTGCATAAAATAGACCAAACTTTTAGTAAATAGTTATTAAGTCTATACACACTTGTTAGCTTATTCGTTAGTTTATTAAATATATGAATGATTCCACTACCCCGTATTGATATGTTCCAATGCTAAAAAGGCACTATAGTTCACCATATCACAAAGATAAGAATATTTATACAATGTTTGACCCTAAGACTTGTTTATCTGATACTAGGCTCTGTAAGGGCTGAAAGTCAACTGATAATAATGTATGTCAGAATAAATAAACTCTTTAAAAATAATATGATAGGAATTATAGTAACTAGCTTGATAAAATTATAATATAATATAACGAATCGTCTATTCCATGTAATACCCACCACCTGAACTAATTGAACTAAAGTAAGGGAGACGTGCGATTCCGTAACCTATCTATCGTATTACTCATCATTGCCAATCGTGTGGGCCAGTGGAACCCATTTTATAATTTCAGTGGCATTGTAAACGACCACCAAGTCTGCATTCTCCAGAATATCAGGGAAATTGACCTACTATACTATATTATACACGCTGGACAGACCAGCTGGTATAGGCTTTTATTTCTAATTTTCTTCGCTTGCATAATAAAACCTTTACTGCTACATACATACATACATATCATCACGCCATATCCCTTGCAGGGTAGGCAGAGAGAACAGAGTGCCAGAGAACTCTATCTCTGCATACTTCACTCGCTTCCTCAACATTCATAATTCTCTTCATACACGCTCGCCGGTTTCGGAGACTCTTGACTCCACCTTCCTTCAGTACATGACCGATCTGGTCTAGGTAAGTTAGTCTCGGTCTCCCTCGGTACCTACATCCTTCCACTTTCGCATTGTATATCTTCTTAACCAGGCGTTCGTTCGGCATTCTTTCCACATGTTCGAACCATCGGAGCATTCCCTTTCGCATCTTTACACCAATACTCTCTTTCATACCTACTCGCTCTCTTACGTCGTCGTTACGAATGCGGTCGGTCAGCCTAACTCCACAGATTTTCCGCAGAGATCGCATTTCGACCGCATTAATTTTACTATCATACTCTTTTCTGCATACCCAGTCGCGTTCAAATCTTAAACGTGGGAGAACCCACTTTGCCAGCGACCCCCCGAGCCGAGGTCCGTACGCCACAGGGGGTGCCCTCGGGAACGGTCGCTTAACTTTTACGGGTTGAGAGCCCTCAGCGCTCACCCACAGTCCGGGTAAAGTTGTCATAGCCATCTGAGGCTAACAACTAAGACACACAAAAAAAAAAAAAAAAAAAAAAAAACAATGTTATACTCGCGTAAATATCAGAATTCATTATATTAATATTTTTATTAAATTCAAATCTGGATAGTTAATTTACAAATTATATGGAATGAAAAGTTAGAAATGTGGTCTTGGTCTGATATTGTTAGTGATTGCCATACAATAGGTATATTGTAAATATCTGATAATAGTATTTGGTTCTTAATACCTATATCAAACAAATCAAAATGTATATCGTAGGCAGATAGATATACTACCATTTGTAAATTAGTAAAGCAGTCCTATTCTGGGAAAGCTAAAATGAACTTTGACTTCACCAATCCATCTGCTATGAATACAGCTTTATCTTTCATTATGGAAGCCTGTCAAACAATGGACGTTGATCCGAGAGACGGGTGGATAGATATCGATATCTAGACATTCGAGATTCAATTAAAATTTATCAATGATAGGTGAGAATAATGAAATTAATCCACTAGACATGAACCTTATCCGTGTGGTGACGGAATAAGAATACAATTCACCAACCCTATCTTGCCCGTGGGTGATCGTATGAAACGACTAAGGGATATAAGACGCATATAACATCTATGCAAGAGAAGGAAAAGTTGAAACAAAACCCTATACTAACACGTCTGATCAGCATGGTATAAGTAGGTCAATTTCCTTCCCATAATGGAGGAGGCTCGAGCCCGACAGTGGGACATATATGAGCTGAGATGATGATGATGATGATGAACCAGTCTAGTTAAAGAATATGAAAATCTTTAATAATTCGATTGTGATCTAATACAAATAAATCACTATAAATTAGACAATATCAATTAATCATTAAATAATTTGAAATTTACTAGTTGTAGATATTTTCCGAACAACCCCGTGGATATGAAAATATTTATACACGCTCACGTCGCTGTGTCAAAGACATAGCCTCAAAGGAATAATACAGAAGCAGTTGTTGTTCTAAATGTAAGTAATTCGCTTTCCATTACATAAATGTATATACGTAATACTGTAAAAATTATTCAATGTTTATTTGTACTAGGAGATAACATCAAGAACACGGTAAGATAAAGACGGATTCGGCTCGTTGAATTGTTTCGACGTTCGAGAAATATATTTCTATGCTGCCATTATTTCTTTTTGTTTTATATCAACTGGTGGCGGTCACAAATGCTAACCAATATTAATATTACCCGTAAGCGTCATTTTCCGTGTGGTGACGGAGTTAGAAAAAACACCCCCTATCTTACTTGTGGGTGATCGTACAAGACGACTAAGGGATATAAATCGCAAATAACATCTATGCAAGAGATGGAAAACCGTATACTAACACGCCTGACCAGCGTGGTATTGTAGGTTAAGTTCGCTCCCATTGCGGAGGAGGCTCGAGCCCAACAGTGGGACGTATATGAGCTGAGATGATGATGAGTTGATGATGGTGAAGCGTCGCTAAAGATGAATAAGCAATAAATAGCTGTCTATTAATAGGTACCTATATTCCTACTGTGCCACCATATGCAATACATACAATAATTTGTGTAATAACTCTTAAATATCCTTGACATTAAATGTTAAAATACGATCTCTACGGAAAATCTGTGGAGTTAGGCTGACCGATCGCATTCGTAACGACGACGTAAGAGAGCGAGTAGGTATGAAAGAGAGTATTGGTGTAAAGATGCGAAAGGGAATGCTCCGATGGTTCGGACATGTGGAAAGAATGCCGAACGAACGTCTGGTTAAAAATTATCATTTTTTTTTTAAAGACCACCCTACACTAAGGAAATAATCCTTGTATTGCGGTGGACTTTACAAACATATAATTAACGCAGACAAATTACACCCAGACTCAGAACAACACTTTGTGGATCGCACAAAGTAATGTCCTGCGTGGGTATCGAACCCACGACACTGGCACTGAAGGTCGGTATCTTAACCACAACGCCATCTGTGCAGTCAAATCATTAGTCACTACTCAAAATCGGTTACAATTATATATTGACACATCGAGAACAAATTTAGTTAAGATTATAAATAAATTTAGTACACTAACCTAGTTAGTTACGAGGAACACTTGGACAGTTAATGGTTTACGAGTATTCTATAATGGAAGGAATGGGATGTTTCTCAAGAAGTGCATTACATTTGGCAATACGCACCTGGCAACTGCCAATGTTCTATAGGGTTGTGTGAACAAGTGCATGGTACTACATGCGATCTAGACAATAATTAAATTTGCGATTAATGGATACGAAGCCTGAAGAGAGAATACAATATTAGCTTTGGTTTATTGATTTTACTCAATACTCAGAGGGTTTGAGGTTGCGGTTTATGTTTAAAAAAGATAAAAACCCAGTCAAATACTCCGTCACAGACTCAGAGCAATTGTTTGGGCAAAAAAAAAATAAGCAATATGGAATCGAACCCAGAACACATGGCATACGAAGTCGCTATTTAGTCTACTATGCCATCTGATCATCGAGTTAAGGACTAAATGTCTATTGGTAATAGAAGTGCAGACTATGTCTTGATTTTCCACTGCAGTCATGAAAGACGACTAAAGAATGCAAGCAGATAAAATTAAGACAAGAAAGGAAAAAGTAAAAGATCTTCTATCTAGATGTCCAATGGGTCATTATGACAATATGATAAAAAAAGCATATATAATATATATATATAATTATGAAATTAATATGGGTATCAATTTTACAAGTGTATTCAAAGTTTTGTTTCACTAAATACGCAAAAACATGTTCTAATAAAGAAAAAATCAAGGGGAATATATTGTAATAATTTTTTTTCCTTTTTTTTGAGTTGGGTTACGGTCGGCGCCCTCCTCGCACCATTCCGTACGGGGCGACAGAGGGGCGTAAGCACGCACACCCGTAACCCACCCGTGACGTCGCCTTCGTCGTTGGGCCGACCACCGGAGCAGAGTGACTTGACGTCAGTGGTCGGCCCGACGGAATACCCCTGAGGAGTACCCTCTCCTCGACCGAAGTCCCCCCTCGGGTAGGATGTCGGTCTTTAATATATTGTAATCATAGACTCTCGTTTAAATATAACCGTAGGTATGAAAATATTGGCCACCGAAGACAAAGATCGGGTGCTGGTGGCTCGCTCGCACGGCGAAGAGAGGTGCCTGCAGGGTGGGTCTGTGGGGTCACGCGCCGCTTCTTCCGTCGAAAAAGTATAATTTACTTCTTTCTTACCCATGAATGTCGTAAAAGACGATTTAGGGATTATATATGCAAGAGAAGGAAAAGACGAAACAAAATCCTATACCAATACATTGCCTCCCATTATGGAACGTACATATATGAATCGAGATGAATAGATAGAAAAAAAATATTTTTACGCTAGATATTTAAAATATGAATATTGTAAAATTTACGAATAATTTTATAAAATCTAATACCTCGTTACAAATAATATATATAAATTAATATAACGCGACATAATAAAAGGAAGTTATATGTAAAATTTTGATATTAATAGCACATTCGATGTAAATATGAATTTATACTTACGAAAAAAAAAACTAAGAACCTACCTACTAACTGTGCCGCCTAAATTTAGCTAACTACTTTTTTTTTTTTAACTGACACTAAGGAAATAAACCTTGTATTGCGGGGGACTTTACACAAAGTAATGTCCTGCGTGGGAATCGAACCCACGGCACTGGCACGGAAGGTCGTTATCTTAACGCCATCTGTGCAGTCGCACTACTAAAAGCATATTATAACAATTCCAAATGTGTATTATATGTAAATTTTCATTATTTCAAGAGTTAAGATGGCGACCCTACACACAAGTAAATAGGGTTGTTAACCCGAACAAAATGCATACCGTTAGTCACCCGCGCGGGCGCACCTTAACCACTTACTTCACAGCCGCACTTTGAGAATACAGAGCGTAAATTATATATCCAATCGGTTATCGTTTCGTCACATTCAATAACATTAGCAACTATAATGTCCATATTCTTAGACGACTCCTAATTTTTAAGTAACATTAACGCAATATAAGTAATAGATAACAGAAATGGTTTATGTTGTTTAAATGGTCATATTGTAACATTCGTTAAATCAAATAAAACTACCGCATGTAACATAAATTAAATTAAATTCACTTCAATGTTTTGTGTAATTTTTTATTGCCTTAGGGGTCACCTAAAATTTAAGAGTCTTTTATGAAAAGTGAATCATTCATTCATCACACTTAAAAGCCTTTTTTTCCTTTTTTTTTTGTTGCGGTGGACTATGGACGTGATCTCGGCCCGCCAAATCGGTCCGGGGTGACAGAAGAGGCGGCGCGCGTGACCCCATAGACGGAGACCCACGCAACTCTCCTTTCTTCGCCGTTCGAGCAGGCCACCGGTACCCGATCTTTGACTTCGGTGGCCCGCCCGGTACAAACTTAAAAGCCTGCACATGTGTTTTGAATAAGTATATGGGGTCTGTCAATATCGTTATCCTTCTGCTTCCATATAGAACTATACGTTTATATGAGGACGGGACGGTGTCTTCTTACTTTAATTGAAGTGAAAGAATAACAGATTATATTGCATAAGACTTAGGATTAGCTTTACGTTCATTTAGCCGGCTGGCATAGCCGCCTGTGATACGATATCGCTGACCATATAGCATTAGGTATGTAGAAATAGGATGGATTTGGTAAGCAGCGCATCTATACAATATCCACGAGCAATACGGTTAATCATCTTAAGTACAACCAATGCCATCAGGCAACCACTCCGAAGGACGAGCGTAGAGATTATGGATGACTAGCATCATGAATTAAGTCACAACATACAAAAAGTCATTCACATTTTGACTTTTACGATAACCCCTATTCTATTGCCGATTTAGTTTCTGAATTATAATAAAAGCGTATATATAATTTGTAGTTTATAAATTGATATTATTATAAAAAAAAAATTATTTAGGTTAGCGTTCTTGTGTTAGCACCCGTAACTAGCAGTGCCTACTAATTGATCGGATGGATGAATGTTACAAAACTTAATAGTATATGAAACAGATCATTCTGTTTCATCTTTAAAAAAAATGGATGTAAGAGCTCGTCAACTTCTTAAATTATCGCAACGTTTCATAGCTGATTTTTAAAATGATCAGCAATATATTTATTTCTAATTCCGAATTGATAACCATGATGCTATTTTTATATACAATTTTAATGAAAATCAAAAAAGATTTCTAGTCATCACTAGATTTTAGCAAATAACAAGATAATTTTGAGATTTTTATTGCCCAGTACCGTTGTTCAAATTGTATAAGTCTGTATAATATTTTTGAAATTACGCAGATGAATACTTCAATAAATGATAGTACCGTTCTGAAATTGATGCACTCCCATGCTTTCACATAAAACAACAGCATTATACCCTACAAGCGAACGCTCCTTAAATATATACTGAACTTACTAAAAATACAGGAATTTAATTGTTTTTTTTTTTATATATAGAGTCATAGACACCGTTTGTGATTAAATAAATCTGTTTCTATATTAAGTTAAATAAAATAAAAAAAGAGCTTTAATTTATATAGATTTTAACATAAATATGATTTCAATTGAATGTATACAGATAAAATCACTGCAATTGATGGTAAATTACGTGTCTAAATGACATGCTAACTCAATCCGTCTGGATATCATGGCAGTAGTAGACTAATTGCCTTTATCAAATTCACAGTAGCTACTTGTGTATACTACATGGATATTAAGAAGTGATAAATATCATCAGATCTGCTAAAATATAAAATCTACAACTACAAAGTATCTTCTGCATTGCTGAAAATAAATCTATTTTTTTTAAACCCGTTTATTGTGTATAAAATTTACCTTAAAATCAATCCTTCGCAAACTAATAGAAAATTCAAAAAGTGCCGAGTTTTTTTAGTTATACGTAACATAATTATATGCCATAGAATAAGTTATGTAAGGTATCTTGGCCACCTACCATAGTATACTGTAGTAGGTACAATGTAAGTCTTGTTCTGTTATGATATTTAGTTTTACTAAAACACAAATTAAAACCACAATGATTTATAATCTCGCGCCACACAACACAATTTTTTAGATTAGAAATAATTTGAATTAAATTATAATTGAACTGTTGTAGTTTTTAAAGGTCTCACAATACAGTTTGCCCTTTGTTTATTTCTTTATGCAAGATGTGGTCTTTAGAAGCTACTACTGTAACTTTTATAACATTTTGGGCACTCCTAATTTTTTTTTTTGCTTAATTATAGTCCAGATCATTCTCAGTTTATTAAACTCATTTCTTTAACCGTATATTTTCGTGCGACTTAGCATTTTTTTTTTTACTATTACTTTCTCGACCAATCAAAAAATTAATACAACATAAAAATTACTAAGATTCCCTGATCCCATTTCTACTTTTTAGATTTTTTTTTTCACAGAAACCTTCACAGGCGTTATTAGGCGTTTTATGGTTTAGAAACATATAAAGTTTAAATATACAGATAACATTATTTTTAATACTTTGTCTGCCAATTATTTAAAATCTCTCAATAATAAAGTTTGATTTAACGCTATAAAAATTAGTAGATAAATATTTGTAAACAAAATTTAATAAATAAATTATTTTCCGATGTTCTTAAAAATAACATATAGCCTCATATATCCCATACCGGATTCGAATATATTTGATATACCTACATATACTTATTATGTCATATTTTATAGGTCTTGTCCGTGGGATTATCTACAAAGTTGTAAAACATCTTACGTATAAATATATCAACAGTCTGAGCTAATGTTTGCGATGATAACGAAATAGCGTTCTAGTACCAAATGCAGAAAAACCATAATGTATCACAATTTACAGAAGTAACTTCGAAAAAGTTTCATCAAGTTTCAGCGCCAATGCAATCGTCTAAAAGTTAGCAACGATTTTTCAAGAGAGAAAAATTGCAATCGGCAACCGTTTGACCAATCACAAAGAATTTTTTTTTTTAATATATTAAATTCTAATTTAGAAAATGTTTATATGCAACATTCACTGAGTTACCGTGGTGTGTGTAGTGTTCGTGGAGTAGCGAAACTTACAGGATGGCCAGGTACCGCGCGGAACGAATGGCGACACGAGCGTCCAAGCGCACGTACGATAACCGACTAACGGCTGGACCGAAATCACCGAATACGCTCGGCAAGTTGGCGGGAACACCGGATCCTAGTTGCAGTACTTCAACTTATGACTACATCTTATTGCTTCTACAACTCATCACCAACCGACATTCGAGAGGAAATCAACAGATACATTGCTAATAGGCGATTAGACGAAGCACACAGCTACAATCAAATCAATTTAATTGCCTTCCAACTATATAAAAACGTTTAAAATTTCTTATTTAAATTCAACAAATTGTATTTTGTGAATGTTTTTGTCACATTAACTTTAAATATTTTTCATCGAATGGTCTATAATATATTGGCAACAATTTAAAAATTAGTGCTGCATATTTAGGCAGGTACTCAGTACGGTTAGATGTAAAATATATTATTTTAGCATTTATTATTCTCAAGCAAGTTTTAGCTTATGAGTCTTATCAATTTTAATAAAGTATTAGTTTCCATGATCAATTGTTTAATGCACAGATGTGTAGTGGTTATACGGTAATTAAATATTTTCACAGTCACATCGGAGTAAGAATACAATTCACCACCCCCTGTCTTACCCGTGGGTGATCGTACGAAACGACTAAGGGATAAAAACGCATATAACATCTATGCGAGAGAAGGAAAACTCGAAACAAAACCCTATACCAACACGTCTGACCAACGTGGTATAGTAGATCAATTACCCTTCTATCATAGAGGAGGCCCGAGCCCAACAGTGGGACATATAAGGGCTGAGATGATAATGATATGTCACATAGTTAAATATAAAAAAAAAGTTTTAACGTTAACATCATTTTATGTCATCTCCTGTATTTTAATTTAAAAAAAACCGTGTTTTCTTTTTTTTTAATTTTTTTTTATAATGAAGAATCAGGATTTATTTTGTTTCTTTCTTTTTTTATAGTTTGTTGCCGTAATTTGTTGCCATTTCTGTGCACGCTGTGATAGCTTAACAATTGAGCATTTAGCTTAATTTTATGTTTTCTTTATATTTTAATACATATCATCACGCCATATCCCTTGCAGGGTAGGCAGAGAGAACAGAGTGCCAGAGAACTCTATCCTGGCATACTTCACTCGCTTCCTCAACATTCATAATTCTCTTCATACACGCTTGCCGGTTTCGGAGACTCTTGACTCCACATTCCTTCAGTACATGACCGATCTGGTCTAGGAAGGTTAGTGTCGGTCTCCCCCGGTACCTACATCCTTCCACTTTCGCATTGTATATCTTCTTAACCAGACGTTCGTTCGGCATTCTTTCCACATGTCCGAACCATCGGAGCATTCCCTTTCGCATCTTTACACTAATACTCTCTTTCACACCTACTCGCTCTCTTACGTCATCGTTACGAATGCGGTCGGTCAGCCTAACTCCACAGATTTTCCGCAGAGATCGCATTTCGACCGCATTAATTTTACTTTCATACTCTTTTCTGCATACCCAACTCTCTCTTCCATACAGTAATGTTGGGACAAGCACTGCGTTATGTATTGCTACACGTTAGAGATGGGCGTTTTCAGATTTTTACGCAAACCGATACAAATTCGATTTCTGATATTTAAATCGATTTTAAAAACCGATTTCAGAAATCGATTTCCAGAGCGGTTGACGGAGCGGGTTTACTTTAGTTTCGATCGATATTCGATGTTTTTAGTTATTTTAGCGTAGCAAACGAAAAACGCAATCGAACGAACGCATTCAAATAATTTTTCTATAATTTCTTTGTTGATTGGATTTAGGTGTACGATTTTCCTTCATGCTTTATCTAAGCTTAACTGGAGTACTAGACTAGCAAAAATGTTTTGTTTTGAATATGATACAAAACTTTCTTGCGTATTTAAAAATCGTCATATTTACAATGATTTCATGATTAGATTATATAATGTACATTTTTTTTGTATGGTTTTTTTTTATTAATCCCGATTACGAAGCGAAAATCTTACCTTTTTACATTAAATAATTATTTCTTATTTATCATCAAATCGTATGTATGATACTAACATATGTTAGTATAGTATTGAATCGTAAAATACCTATCTAATTATATAGTTCACGAGATCACAAAAATAACATTACGCGCACAACGCACGTGTCACCAAGGTCAAGTGTGCAAAAACTCTCCCATAATTCAAAAATCTATTTAACAAACACAAAACTTAAACTACTATCATTAAGTATTGTGTAATATTATCATGGAAGTAGTTGCATTCTAATATAGATCTTATTCCCTGACTCTTGTAATTCTGTTTCGTTTCCATCTGCCATTCTGAGTTTCTTAGAAACCGCCAAATTCCAAAACAGATGACAATTCGCTTCATCTCTTTCAATGCACTAAACGATCGCTTAGTTAGAATGAAAGGAGGCGAATTTTAATGAAATTCGCTTTTTCTCATTCTGACTAAGCGATCGCTTAGCGGAGTGAAAGAGATAGTAAGTTTTCAAATATTGGTTTGGTTTGCAAAACTAGCAATAGAAAACGATTGCGCGATGATTAGATTTATTATTAGTTTGCGTTTTCGTCGTTTTGTTTTGATATGTGTTGATTTAGTTTCTGCCGAAATACGTTTTCTAAAATCAGTTTGTATAGTGTTGAATATCGATACGATACGATTTCTGACTGAAATCCGATTTCAGATTCGTTTTGATATATCGGACGCATACCTACTACACGTGCCTTCTGGCTGAGGTGGTGGCTGCTGAGAAGTGGCCCCAATGCTCCATTCACTCTATTTCCCGCATTCATTCTTTGCTCTATATCAGTGGTATACTTTCCATCTCTGCTAAATCCACATCCAAGATATACAAATTCATCCACTTGCTCTAGTACATCATTACCTATTGTTACTCTTACATCTGTTCTGGCTTCATCTCTTTCAAAGACTATTATTTTGGTTTTGCTCACATTCACGCGTAGACCCCTTTTCTTACAATCTTCTGTCATTGTGTCGACTAGGGTCTGCAGGTCAGTCGCTGACTGTGCCAGCAGGACTGCATCATATTTTAATATTTACAATATATCAATTACTAGCTGTCCTTAAATGAATAAATAAATAAATATATATATAACGAAACTGACCTACTATACCACGCTGGTCAAACGTGTTGGTATAGAGTTTAATTTCGAGTTTTCCTTCTCTTGCATAGATGTTATATGCGTTTAATATCCCTTAGTCGTCTCTTACGATCACCCACGGGTAAGATAGGGGGTGGTGAATTGTATTCTGATTCCGTCATCACACGGAATATATAATATGTGTTGCATAGATCTCTATAAATACACAGTTATAAATTCAAATTACGCGTAGATTAAAAAAAATATATATTGCATGACAATCAATCCGATACACACTCGATATGCATACATACATAACCTCACGCCTGTTTCCCAGAGCGGTGGGCAGAGACAACGGATTGTCACAAACCAAGATCCCGACATACCTTTATCGCTTCACTCACACTCATCACAGTCTTCATGCATGCTCTACGATCACGCGTACTCTTAATCTGACCTTTCACTAACTCTATATGGTTACTACTTAAAGCTAAAAATAGTTGTTGTAATAACTATATAGCATGTTTATAACAAAAACTAAAGCAATACAAAAGCGATAACAACTTGAAATCGATACGCAAAAACTTTTGAGAATGAAAGTCTTTTGAGTAGCGATTATAAACTTGACAACGTAGTGAACGGAGCAAAGAGATCTTCGCTCAAGTTTGGATGAAAGTAGCACAGAATAGCTGATTAATGGTATTATTTTACTATTGTTAAGATTATTGTCATTTATAGTAACTAGTTAATAATACTATCTTATCAGATCACCATCTCACATATGTCCCACTGTTGGGCTTGAGCCTCCTCCATAATGGGAGGGTAATTGACCTACTATACCACGCTGGTCAGGCGTGTTGGTATGAGATTTGGTTCCGAGTTTTCCTTCTCTTGCATAGATGTTATATGCGTTTTATATCCGTCTCGTACGATCATCCACGGGTAAGATAGGGGGTGGTGAATTGTATTCGTACTCCGTCACCACACGGTCACTTGTAGTAACTAGTTAATAATACAGTGTATCGCTAATGTCAGCTTTTTATCAGCGGTTTCGGCGAGAATGAACTATATGTATTTGAAAATGAAAAATAAAATTTGAAAATGAATGAAATGATTAAGAAAAATCGGCCAAGTGCGGCGCACTATGGGTGTCGTAAAACTAAAAAAAATCAAGTTTGTTATATGGGAGTCCCCCCTTAAATATTTATTTTATTTTATTTTTATTATAGCGGCAATAGAAATACATCATCTGTGAAAATTTCAACAGTCTAGCTATCACCGTTCTTGAGATACAGCCTGGTGACAGACGGACGGACAGCGAAGTCTCAGTATTAGGGTCCCGTTTTTACCCTTTGGGTACGGAACTCTAAAAAGTCTCGGGTCTCTGACTTCACTTCCCTGCCTAAAATTATTTAATTGAAAATATTCGATGCATATTTTTTATCAATAATTAATATGTTTTTTAATTTGAAGCAATTTTTGTCTATAGATTTTTTCTCATATATTTAGAAGTAATCCCTATATATATATATATATATATATATATATATATATATATATATATATATATATATATATATATATATCGATTTTCAAGTATATATTATATTACTTAAGTAAATTTCACATTACATGGTGTATGGATATTATATTACGAAATTTAATTGATATGCAATATAACAATAGGCTTTAAACTTATGAAACAAAAGCTCTTGAGATGACTTCAAATTCAATTTACGGGACTGTATTAAGCAAAAAGTTTGCCATATTTCTATAGGACAGGTAGAGAAGAATATTTTTAAACTTAGACTGCCATTTAGACATCTTGGATTTGACTCTATGTAGAGCATATTTAACAAGTTTGTAGTAGTTTATTAATTACTAGCGACTCACCTTCGCTTCGCTTCGCTTCGGTTTGGAGTGTTTTAAATCTTGGTTCTAAGTTATTTATTTTAATGATATGCTATAAAGGTCTATCTTGGTTTATATTAAATGGACCACGTGCCTAATGTAATTAATTTTTAATACTATAGTAGTTAAAATGGCTTCCTAAATAAGATTTTTTTTTTAATAACATGTGAAACATAAACATGTTTACTGCGGATTATTCTGAAAAGGTAGACGACCATTGCGGATATTTTGTAGATATTTTTAAGATTTACAATTTCATAGTATATAATTTTGATCTATTGCAAGATTTAGCTAGTGTTTGCAATAAACATATGTTTTTACTTATATCACATTAGAAATCTTTGAAATTTAAGGCTTTTCTTTATTCTAATTTGCAGGCATTAAACATATAAACTAGCCTCTCGAATCACGTTGTCTATTTACAATAACCGCATAGAAATACGTTGCGCAGTTTAAGAGATCTAAACGTACAGACAGGGCAAGCAACTTTGTGTAAAGCATTTTTTTACTTTGACCTTTTTAACTGTGTAAAGCACCAGGGCTGCTTTACCTACTCTACCAGGGTGTTCTAAAAATAAAGAAAATCGTGAAGGAAACCACATGAGTGAAAGTTATATTAATTGTATGAAATAGGTAGGTAGCCTAAACTGATAACATTTATTTTAGTACCCTTAAACGTCTATTTCTTCCTCAGAATTTCTTTATTCTGATAAATTGATACTACGATACATGATGAAATATTAATCTAAAAGAACTGGCAACCCTAGTAAGGAGATTAACTATGAACTTAAATGGTGTGAAGTGCTGCCCAGATTAAGGCCAAGATGCGACGGACGACTGGTAAGGATTCTTCATTTGATCTTAAGTGATTCCGTACATCATAAAACATATAAGTACATTCATATGAGTATTTGATCGCATTTAAGACTTAGTATAACTTCAATGTTAGGTGCTGTCATTATTATACAGCGTTCCTCACGAAGACGGCTACTCATCATTCTCCTACTCTTATTCCAATTACTTGGGGTCGATACAATATGTACTCTTATTTCAAAGTAAATACTGTAAAAGTTATTGGCAATAGTTTTATGACCGGCCGCCTGCCAGACGTCAACCCTTCTTGCGAATGTAATTGTTGACCAAACAGCATCAGATGGAGATGGCCCAGGTCGTTATAAGACTCTTAGTCATCTTTTACAACATCCACGAGCTAAGTAAGGGTTGGTAATAACAATTAATGGTAGCAAGTAAAAAGTAATATTGTATGGACAGCAGCGCTATTTGAGAAATATGAAGTGCGATTGCCTGGATATAATATGTATATAACTGCTATGAACGAGAACTTGATATAAAACCTTATATCGAACCACGTTCAATATAAGGTCCATTTACGATAGGTCAATTTCCCTCTCATTGCAGGGAAGGCCTCGAGCCTAGTAATGCGACATATATGAGCTTAAATAATGATAATGAATAATGATCACTTTACATAATAATATGAGTATGTAAATGTTGTGTCAGTCAGGGTAGTTTAGTCGCAATTGTCGTAATTATAATTTCCACGGTACGGTACATTTTGGGTCCGATAATTTTATGTTTGTAAGGGTTAATAAACCCTTAATATAATAATTTGTTCTGTAATGTGCAATGTTTTCTTAAAAAATATATATATTTGATCTTTACTCACTGCCTTGAAACATAGGCTTCTAAGTAGTAAAGTATGTAGCCTATCCGACGAGCTACCTCAAGATTACTTTTTAAGTAACATTAATCGGGTTTTCGTAGATCCTTTTCAAGATATAAAATGTCTCAACTCCAAGTAGAGTTACATAGAAAATGCGCTTCATTTAGTTCACATAAGTGAGTTCAAGTTTACATAATTGAGTTAGGAATTCTAAATTTTTTTTATCAAATGAAAGTATAATTATCAATATAAATATAACTAACTGGCTATGGCCTTCACACTTTTATTATACCGAACAAATGCTTAAAGGTATGCTGTTTTCTATCACTCGTAAAGGCATTTCTAGGTAAAAAGTTACCTCTTATCCTTTTCTGTACCTCTGACATATTTTCTTTGCAAATTGTATTCACAAATTCACTATTCCGTCAAGGAAATAAATACAAAGAAACTCGAATGTGTATTTAATTATAAACTATTGAGAATGTATACATCCCGGTCTAAGAATCGATTCCAGTCGTTTGCTCAATTGGCAGAGAGGTAACATGGCAGATTATGAGGCCTCAAGCCGACTGGCCTGCCAGTCTAGTGAAATATAGCATTATAGGCATATAATGGTAAACACCCCACTCAATCGGTCCTGACTGAAAGACAGCGCGCAGCAATATGACATACGTTATTACCACTTCTCGCCATTGGGCTAACTAGCTAACTACTAAAACCATAGGCATCCAGCCCAAGCCTACGTATACTATATTATGTGGAATCCTATTAGCAACAGTGGATATTCATAGGCTAATAGATAAATAAACGGTTATATATTTATGAACACTAGTTACGTAAATATATATAAAAATACAGTTCTCAAAATTAAATTAACAATATTAATGTCTTGATATTAGTTTGACACATAAATCCAAATAGTTATTCAACTGTTCAAATCTTTGTTAAGTATACTTGTCGAGCCTAAACACTTCTAAACGCCCTTTAATCTGAGATTTAAAAGGGATCTTATGAACGCTTGTATTTTGAGGCGGTTTGTATTACACACAAGAAGCCTTCATGCTTAATGAAAGACACGTACTGTTTCAATAAGCAAGACGATATAAATTCTTCATACAAGTTTTATAAATCATTTTAATAACGACTTCGCAGACTTTCGACTGCACAAATGGCGGAGTGGTTAAGATGCCGACCTTGCGTATACATGACGTGGGTTCGATGCCCGCGCAGGACAATACTTTGTGCTATCCACAAAGAGTTGTTTTAAGCCTAGGTATAATTTGTCTGCGTTAATGTTAAATGCACGTTTATAAATTCCTCGCAATACAAGGATTACTAACCTAGCGCAGAGTGAAGTCTTTAAAAAAATCAATAAAAATACTATACGCATTAATTTTGTATCACTTCGACAGTCAGTGTGTTTTTTAGTTTTGTTCTCAGTTTTACTTACTGCCATCATGATTAATTAAAACTTGTTTTTACGAGCGATTCCGTCACAATCATCTTATTAATTAGATGAACATGGGCCTATGTATGTCAATCAAATTGTCACTCTTATTGTCGTCTTTACATGATTACACGTCATCTATCGGATTGTACTTACATATTGTAACAATTTAGTAGTCAAACTTTTCAGTTAAAATTGTATTAAACGACTCAATTTTAGACTTTATTTTTTTTTGACGTGCAATTAATGCTAGGTTTATGTTAAATGTTAAATCTCAGTAATTCAGGCATAATAAATGTTTCTTTTTAAACGTGAAAGTACTTTTTTTAATATCATCTTCTTGCCGCGAAATTATACATCTTTGTATCAAGCATAAACATAATTGACAGAGACAAAAACACTCAACGCGTGGGCAAGAAACCATTCAAGATGGCGATGATGTAGTGTGTAAATAATGCTAAGCGTTCAAGATTTTTATAACAATATACTACAGATACGGCAACGGATGACTCATGAGGACTTTTTATTTCATTCAGAAGTTTACTTTTTTTTTTAATTGCGCTTGGTGGCAAACGAGTAAACACTACACCTGATATTAAGTACCTATCAATAAAAAGCCCCAAACCCACCCAGAAAGTTGAGCTGTCGGCTCTCTCGCTCCCCAAACGAAGTACACACACACACACATGTTGTTGCACATGGCCACTGCTCAGACGTCTATCTTCTGCGTGAGTGTGGTACTACCCCGGACGGACCCACCCGCGGCTGTAGATAGAAAACTGTCAACAGCGTGGTCCCGTCACTACCAATTACTAAGCGAGTACGGCTGCCTATTCTCCTGGTAATTTCTTAACCGTTTTTTATGACTTCTATGTTAAAATAAAGGGCATTGATTCACATTTTTGATTAGGTTACCAGCTTGATAAATTACAACGTGGTACCTACTAGTCACAGTAACCTTATTTTCCTTTAATAATTAAACCCTGTAATAGAAGTACAGAGTTTATTCCTTTATTGAATCAAGAAATAATCTATCCATGCTATAACGTGATAACGTGGTAATACATTGCATTCCTGACCCATCACCATGAAGGCAAAAATATCTTTTCAATAATAGCGCCGTCCGTTCAATAGTCGCGTCGAAATGTCATGTTGGTACTACATTAGAGGCCGTCCATTAATCACGTGAGGTTTGAAATTGTAGTAAAATATCATGTGTATTTATTTTTTCGTCAAACGCTGCGATTTCTAAACTGAAAAGCGGCGTGTAGTGTGACTTTGACTTGCCGTTGCCAGGCAACGAACGAAGTATGTGATCTGTATAAAGAAACTTTTTGCGATGTATAAAAAAGCAAATAACCGAGAATATAATGAGCTGTGGCTTCTTCTGTGTAGGTATTAAAAAGTCACGTGATGTTTGTGGAGGAGGAGGGGTGATTCATAATCTTAAACCTCACCACGTATCACCAAGGGGGAGGGGGGTTAAAAATGCTAAAAAAAAAAGATCACGTGATTAATGGACGTCCCCTTATGAACATGACTAGTTAAATGGGAACAATATAAGCACAAAACACTTAACTAACTGATTAAAGCAAACGAACATAGTCAGGACCATACAATAACGTTTTGGGATTACCACAACAATAGACAATCATAAAATCTGTTGTCAACTCTGTTATCATTAACACGAATACATAATTTAAATCCATAATTGACAAATGTATATATGGAATTTAATTTTAATTATTTTATTGATCAGCGAGTTACCCATAAAGTGGTAATACGTGCACATGAACTATAAGCATTGGAATAGGTCGAAGTAAACCGATAATTATCTAATATCAAATATTGTTCTTTTTTTTTACATACATACATATATATCATCACGCCATATCCCTTGCAGGGTAGGCGAATAGAACAGAGTGCCAGAGAACTCTATCCTTGCATACTTCACTCGCTTCCTCAACATTTATAATTCTCTTCATACACGCTCGCTGGTTTCGGAGATTCTCGACTCCACCTTCCTTCAGTACATGACCGATCTGGTCTAGGTAGGTTAGTCTCAGTCTCCCCCGGTACCTACATCCTTCCACTTTCACATTGTATATCTTTTTAACCAGACGTTCGTTCGGCATTCTTTCTAAATGTCCGAACCATCGGAGCATTCCCTTTCGCATTTTTACACCGATACTCTCTTTATTTGATTATTATGTTTTTGAGATGGTTTTTTTGAGTAATAGTGATAGAGGACCACGCTGTTGTCAAATTGAACAATGCCACTTTCTTCAAAGTGGGAGACATGAAGGAAATTTGTCTAATAGGCCAATAAACAAGATAATATGCAGCTACTATAAGCATCATTCACCTACTCTTATCCCAGTTACTTGGAGTCGATACTGTCTCTTCTTTCTTAGAACATATTGTAAAAGTTATTGGTAATAGTTTTAATGACTGGTTGCCTGCCAAACGCCAACCCTCCTTGGGAATGTAATTGTTGGCCAAACGGCATCAGATGGAGTTGGCCCATCGTTATAAGGCTCTTAGTCGTCTTTTACGACATCCACGAGAAAAGTAAGGGTTGGTAGTATTCGTAGCTACCACACAACTATAAGCGCAGAAATATTGTATAATCCTTATTAATTGCTTAGTAATATATTAAGAATATGTTCCCACGTCGTTTTATTATCCAAGATGACCAAAATAATTATTTATTACCCATCTATTGTAAGCTATATACTCCCTAAATGACGCAAGACGTGTTAATTCTTGTGATTTTTACACTAGTTTATCATATGATAACGAAGTAAGATTATAATTCACCAGTACTTTATTTTTCCTTAAGACTCGTATAGTCCACTTTTGGGATCACTAACAGCTAATCTGCCTGTATGCTGATTATAACATTTTCGAACAGTGGATGTCAATAGGTTTGTTCGATCTATTGCCCGTGTTAAATGCTATGGCAATTAACCATTATCACTAACCATTGTATTAATAGGACCGCTATAGATTATGTATGAAATTCTATCAGTAAAAGACTTATATTGTGCTTACACGTAGATAGAAAAATAAACTTTTTTAAATTATGTATTCAGATTCTCTTTTTTTTTAATTCGTTACAGTTTTATTAAAAAAATTAGACTGGTGTGGTACTCATAGTCTGTTTCTAAACTCTCCCGTAGTGGTCAAATAATTGTTCGTACTATACTAAGCTGTTCAGACGAATTGCCATAAAGTTTTATTAGAAAATTAGCTGACCCGGCATACTTCGTTCGGCCTAACAGTTAATGAATGAGCAGATTTCGAGTAATTTAAATTAATTCGAAAAGTTATTATGAAAATTATTAAGTTATTTTACTATGATATTAAATATGAATAATATATAAATATAAAAAAATAAATAATCAATAAAATCGTAACACTCGCACAAAACGAACACTGACCGGTCAAATTTAATTTCAACTTTTCGCGGTATTTTCCAAACTATTACGTGAGCTGTCAGTTGCGTTATGTTACGTTATCAACAAATGAACGTTTAGAACTATTGTTTTTTGTAATGATTTTATTTGTTTATTAATATCATATTTTAATATCCTATTCCCGACGACAACAAACTCTAAAACATAAACGTGATACAAATTGGTCCAGCCGTTCTCTGGTTATAAGTGTTGTAACTAACACAACTTTCTTTCATATATATAGATTTATATCATTCAATTTGTCTTCATTGTCTAGTATTATACCATCATCCTAGGTTACCGATACTTTAATATTCATATTAGATAATTAGATTAAGATATATCATCCTTTAATATTCCTAATAGTCAATAAGATTTGAAAAAAAAATCTTTCAAGTTTTCACTAAAAGTAATGTATACTTTTAGTTGAATATCATTTCTACACTGACCATACGACATGACATGGCTCTCGGAAATTCCTGTTTTTTAAATTCACTTGAATATATCATAATACTTGTGGTAATTTATTTTAATTTATTATTAATCTACAATATATTTTAATTGTCTTCTCTTTTATATAATTTGTGTAAACATCAGAAAATAAGGAGCACTTGAAATATTTGTACAGAATTTAAAATTTTTTTTTTTTGCTCTTGAGTGATTAGTAATAACGTTGATGAGTTCGAATAGGCTCAGATATACGCCTGAAAATGCGTGGTAGTAACATAAATATTTTAATTTAATAAATTCAAATTATTAAATAAACTAAAATAAATCAATATCCAGTTTTATTGCCCATCTTCACGGACATTCAATCTTTCACAATGAGAAGGTTTGAGGTTTAAACTAGGTAAAATATAATTGTCAACAAAAAAATATCTCAGCAGATTAGATAATCTGTAAATACAGATGTATTCACGTATTTTTTTATTTTTGTTATTGATTATGGTGGCAAACGAGCAAGCAACACACCTGATGGTAAGTGTCACTGCCGCCAAAGGACCTTTGCGATACCAAGGGGTGGGCCGCCGCCTACCAGTACAAACCCTAAACCCACCTAGTTGGGCTTCCGGCTCTCGCGATTCAATTGATGAATAATGATTTGACAGAAAAGTGAACACAATTTCTACCTATTTTTAAACTAGTTTGTCTGTCGATCTGTATTAGTATGAGTGTCGCAAATTAAAACAACATATTAATGATACGTCTATGTAACGATTTTTTAAAAGTATATACGACAATATAAGACGAAGTAAAACCATTTTTATTTTATGCATATTATTCGAAACACTAGCAAAGCAAAAAAGCAACACGAAAATCCATGAAAATTGTTTTAATTTATTGTTAATCTTCATAAAATCAAAAGATATAGTGCAGTAATATTCATCACCAATTTCTATGTATTTTTTTTAGTTTGATAGGAATATTCATCACCAATATCTATGTAATTTTGTAAAAATCTTATGAATTAAATAAAAACAGAATGTCTTAAGGCTTATAAAATTGCGCACCCTAGCAACTCTCGCAAATTCTGCGTGGCATTTAATTTGGTGATAAATCATGTTATAATATCTACGTATTACTTGGTAGTATACCTAGTTTTCTCAGACCAAAGGTGTTGCTAACTAGAATGCAACAAGTAGCTCAGCGCTTGGGACGTCAGTGACGGTCAGTGTTCTATGTCAAAGAGATAAAACTCTGATCTTATATCACAAACAAAATTGAGAACCGTTGTTGATTTTTTAAGATATTTCGACGTCATAGCTTGCGGCATATTACATACCTCTTCACTGTCTTCTACTAGTGCGTTTTGCAGAAGCATTTTTTAACATGGAATTATTGCTTCTCCATCTTCTGGACATGCCTCTACAGAGTTTTACTAAGTACTGTATCTCCCTTTTAATATAATAATTATATATTATAATTAATCAATGAGGAACCACATCTGTAATTAAGTACAAGATGTATGTAATTTCAATGTTCTTGAAGTCAACTTTAAGCCAATCAATCCATTCCGAATCGGGGCATACAATTAGAGTGCCTATAATGTATGGAATCCGAATCAAGAAAGTCTTAATCAAAAGTTTAATTTCTAACCATAGCATAACGTGGGTAGATATTAAAACAGCGAGCCTGTTGAACACCGTGATGAGCTGATTAAACGTTAACATGAATATTGGAATAGGCAACGAGCGTTTATAGCTTGCACCCAATAACTCCATGAGACTTTTATTATATCCTCTATCAACGGTAAAGGAACAAAGAATATTTAATTCCTTACGTCTACTTCATGTCGTCCACTACTTCTTGTTAAATGAAGTTATGTGACATAATTCCAGAATAGAGATATCTCCTACCACTTAAAACCCTGCTAAATTCTGGTAACAGTTTTTTTGTGTCACAGAATGAAATTATCGTCGATCAAAATTAGGTACCACCATTTTTCTTTTCCGTAAGGTGGACCATGGATATGGTCGCGCCCCGACTAATCGGTCCGGGGCGACACAAGAGGCGGCGCGCAAACCCATGGACCCACCTTGCAAACACCTCTCTTCACCGTGCGAGCGGGCCACTGAAATTAGGTACCACCATGCCACATAGTTCTAACGTAACTTTCTTTTTTTGGTAGGCTATAATGTGGATACGCCACATCGCTTCCGTGACATTTGTGATCAGCTGGATTTGAAAGTACCCTTTTTTGCCAGGAATTGATCTGAACACAGCCCCGTCCATTCTGACCAGGGCGAGGTAAGGGCGGCATGCGACCCTATAACACATCGTGTACCCTCTATGTCGCCATTGGGCTGACCAGTGGTACTGATTCCTTAACATCCATAGCCAGCCCGGTGAATCTGAACATACCCTAAGAAAATTTTGACATGCATAATCTAATTATACGCATCTATATATTGGTATTAACGACGGTGAGTTAAAGGAATAACGTTGACCCAACTATATTTTACGATGTGTGCCGAATAGATCATTGGGTCACGTAACCTCGTTTAAATAGTAGAGAATTGAAAACATAATGATAAACTACTTAATTAATTTTTATTGGTAGGACCATAGTTTTGACAGTTTTCAGTCTACAGCTGCAGGCCAGTCTGTCCAGGGTAGTACCACACTCTCGCAGAAGATCGACGTCTGAGTAATGGCAATGTGGTATTACGCTTCCTTCGGTAAGCGAGAGAGCCGGCAGCCCAACGGAGTGGGTTTGCGGATTGTAATGGTAGGCAGCGGCCTAGCTATACCCTTGGTATAGCAAAGGTCCATGGGCAGTATTGACACTTACCATCAGGTGTGCTGCTTGCTCGTTTGTCACCATAAGTAATAAAAAAATAAAAACAAAACAAAAACGAAGCACGTTCAAATAATGAAGATTAGTTGTTTAATAAAAAAACCAACATAGCATTATCGAACTTAAATAACAGTAGCTAGAGTATTGAATAAAGGATTGTTTTGCTTGGGATTCAAATCAAACCCATAACACCCACCAGAATTATTCGGTACTTAAACTACTAGACCATATTTTTAGTCAGTAGGTAGGTCCTAATTATTAAATATAAGACAAATTAATTTGAAGAAACTAAAAATATTAACAATCCGCCGGAAGGTAATCTTCCGGGCATACTACCGGGCTAGTCAAGGAATTGAATCTGGTGGGCCAACAGACCCCATTTGTGAATAGGTAGATAGAGCAAATATTCTGGTTATGAGACGCAATGCAATCCTTATATCATCTCGGACATGTGGCTGAAAGATATTTGATCAAAAAAAAAGGCTACTAAATAGTCACTAGACAATCACTAGGAATTATCATATACATTTGTGATAAAAAAATGAATCATAATGGCACAATCTCGTACATTTTATTGCTTCTCAACATGTCTGGGCGTCCTAATTAATTCAGAACATTCTGAGAATACATTAGCTAAACAGTGGGGAGAACTGTATAGAGTGTACAGCAACCCGCATGTCAGTAACAATTAAACAACCAATGTATTAAATATGATGCGTTTATATAACTTGAAAGTACCAAGCGTATGATGACAGTACCAAGATTATAATTATTTCGATATTTATTTCATAATCTTTTAAAGGCAAATCGAGCTAATTTTGTTTAATTAATGTATTATCTTTAATATGTATGAAATTATATACAAAGCTAATTAATAAATTGGACATAACTACATATATCTATTAATTTTAAAGTTAATAAAAATCATTTTCTTACTTTAAAATTTACAGACGTAAACATCAAATTAAATTAAAATTAAAACTACACTGTTAAAAATGTCTGCAATTTTTTTTACAAAAAACGTAGGAAGTTTTTACGCATAACAAGAAAGTAATACTTTAATTCTGTTTTGTAAATTTACTATACAATACGTGTAGGGTTATAACAAAAAGATTCTAAAATTACAACTCACTATAGTAAGTTTCTTTCATTCCTTCACATGTCTTGTAATTTTACTCGAATTATATTATGTTTTGTATTAGTATAGGTTGAGTTGGAATTCTGCTCTTATTTGTTTTGTAATTAATGTCGACCCATGCTAAGAAGTATAAGGTTGAATTAACACTCCGGAAAAGTCTTTGCGGATTTCACAAATTATTAATAATAATTAATATGTGTGTTAATTATGTTTATAAAGTTCCTCGCAAAACAGTTATTTATTTTTAAAAAATAAACGAAGATACGTAGATTAAATATTTAAAAAAGTAATTGAGTCATAATGACATTACTTAAATAGCTAAATTTTATATAGACTATTTAACAAGACATGCATCAGCAATGTTGTCACAATGCGGTTAGTCATAGATTATTACCTTGACGTCATAGAGTGATAATGTAAGATGAACTACATACCATAATTCTCGGTTAAATAAACATCTTCAATTATTAAGGATTATTATTCTACAAGGACCATGCTTAATTATCAAGCAAACTAGAAAAACTATTTTAGGAAAACTCCTACTGAAACCAGTTATTTATATATTTGTAACCAAATCATCATCATTCTCCTACTCTTATCCCAATTACTTGGGTTCGATACAATATGTACTCTTCTTTCATAGTACATATTGTAAAAGTTATTGACAATAGTTTTATGACCGACCGCTAGCCAGACGTCTACCCTCCTTGGGAATGTAATTGTTGACCAAACGGTATCAGATGGAGTTGACCCAGGTCGTTATAAGGCTCTTAGTCGTCTTTTACGACATCCACGAGCAAAGTAAGGGTTGGTAGTACTCGTCGCAGTCATCGGTGCTGACCTGATGCTGCCGACCATCGCCTGCCTCGCAGAAGGAGGCGGCGGAGCGCGTGCGCGAGGAGCGTCTCCTCGACGACGCGAGCCGCCGCCGGCGACTGGGGCGGCGTAGGCGCGATTACCTGCGCCTTATGCCGCCCTAGCCGAGGCCGCGGGTGACTGGACCGAGGAATTAGTCCGTCACCCGCCGAGAGGCTGACCGCGAGGAAAAGACCGACGTCCTCCCCGAGGGAGGGGATGTCGCTCAAGAAGAGGGTACCCCTCGGGGGGTATTCCGTCGGGCCGGCCACTGACGACAAGTTCACGCTGCTCTGGTGGCCGGTCCAACGACGAAGGCGAGGTTCACGGGTGGGTTATGGGTGAGCGTGCTTACGCCCCTCTGTCGCCCCGGACAGAGTGGTGCGAGGAGCGCGACGACCGCAGACCACCCCACAAAAAAAAATGGTCTTTCGGCTTCAGATAAACAGATAGCTGTTTATATAAAATTTCAGAGAAACATTAATTAAATTGACGAAATGAACCGAATTTATCTGAAATATTTTTAATAATTTCATAGCAACTCATCAGTTTAATGACGCGTAGTGTTCTTGTCTGTAAGTATTGAAAAAGGAGTATAGTAAGCTTAAGAAATTAGCTTAGTTTAAGAAATATAATAAGCTAGAAATATCTATGCAAAACAAAGAAATCCAAAAATAAAACTCTATGACGATTTATCTCATCAACTTGATATTATAGGTTAATTTCCCTCGTATTATGAAGTCGGCTCAAGGCCAGCAGGTACGTATATGAGCTATGAGACTATAATTCATAATTGTGCAAGAGTCACTATTTAACAACACTTGGGCCCTCTGCGCTCACCACTACTCCGCGTAAGGATGTTACATCTGTCTGAGGCTAACACTTCTAGTCCACATAAAGAAAAAAAAATAACAACACTCTAAACCTATTCACATTCGTCTCACGAGCACGCTAAATTGAAATCGGAAATCGATGTACATATATTTCTTTTTTTATGTACTGGAGAGCCACAGCGTAACTATACTACGCCCAGTCGTACTGGATAAAAGCAGGATAGCCTGAGCTTCTCAGCAGTCGGTTAGCAACGTAACTATTCAATATCAGTTATTCACCTGAAACTTTTTACTTTCTGTTGTATCTGTCCTTGAGGTGAGGTACTTCGGTACAACTCTGAGGACTGTCTCAAACAAGACAATCTGATGTACATACTAGACATACATATAAGATGAATCTCATAAGTCTATTTCTTTCTTTTCTAGAGCAATATTGGGTTTCCTTGCTAGTAAAATATAAATTATGTTATTGAAAAGGATTAGAATATACTATTAAAATGCGAAGTGTGCAGGGCGAAACACAAAACAGTTTTTTCTATACACATAATTACCGCATGCCTTGACAGGCGTAGTTTAAACAAAAAGTGAAATACTAAGTCGGAACTATGTCATAAAATGTGCTAAATGAGTGCAAAGCACGCAAAGGCTCGCGGGCTTAAGGCCTACAAGCAGAAATAAAGATAGTAACTAAACTCTAAAAATTATACAAACAACAACAAAAGTAAACCTATATGTGAAATGTTTTCATCTCTTTTCAACCTGTTCTTTCGTTGTTTTTTTTTTATATGTATGGCGATGGAGAAGAAGAGTAGTTAGCTATGAGAGAACAAAGAAAGTGGTTACAACACATTGCGGAGTTTCATACTTATGTTATTTATCACTATTATACTCTACTATTAAAAATAATACCCATATCGCTATATTTTTAAGAGAAAAATATTCATGAGCAGCACTTTGTCATTTAATAGATGCAATCTTGTGATGCGCTATACAAGTATACAGCTTATAACTAGCGGACAATTAAGACGCTTCAAATGATACCGCATTTCTCAAATAATGATAAGTAGTTTAGAAGTTATGAGGAAATAGATATACATACATAGACTGTCAAAAACATAACCCAAGGAGGGTTATGTTCCGTAATCGGGTAATAAAATATATTGTTAGGTTCTAACTACAGAATATAATTATTTTTAATATTATTTTCGGCCTTATTTGTGGTCGATTAATCCGCTTAAAATAATACTGTCCCAATTATTAATTAGGTACATGAAAGCTTTTAATTTGTACAATTAATAATACAATTAGAAGTATATACAAATTAATCGACTAATTTCAACGGATTTTGGCGATACTTATATCAAATAAAAGTGATTTAAATATTATATTATAATATAATAATTAATATAAATAATAGTTTACATTGCAATTTATTTGCATTGCAATAATAGTGTTCATTTTACATTGCAATAATAGTGTACATTGATGTCTAACCAAATTATTTATATTTTTCGAACACTTGTCTAATTTACCAATAATTTCATTGCTACCTTATACATCATATCTAGCAATATAGATGCAACAAGAAAAGTATTTTGATAACATAATAGCTTAATCAATTTTTTTACAAAATTTGAATGAGAGTATTTAGATAAAACCCTTTTTAGATAAAAAAAAATATTTGTTTATTTATGATAGAGTTATACCCAAACATATAAAAATGTAAACATCTGAATTAAAAACGTCTTCCTTTTTTAAAGTCTCGAGAAATGAAAAAGGAAACAATATTAAATGCCAAAAATAATACGATGCATGAAATTATACGTAACTTGCCCATCATAATCTCGACATAGCGATCCAAACGAGATAGCTCGCTTTTAATAACTATAAAATAAATATTAACAACATAAGCCTAAGACTTAAATAGCGAAGTATTCATCTAAAGTATATCATCATTCTTCTACTCTTATCCCAATTACTTGGGGTCGATACAATATATACTCTTCTTTCATAGTACATATTGTAGTGGTTATTGGCAATAGTTTTATGACCAGCCGCCTGCCAGACGTCAAGCCTCCTTTGGAATGTAATTGTTTACCAAATACCATCAAATAGAGTTGGCCCAGGTCGTTATAAGGCTCTTAGTCGTCTTTTATGACATCCACGAGCAAAGTAAGGGTTGGTAGTATTCGAAACCGCTACCACACAGCAATTCATCTAAAGTATACATGCCTGCAAATCCGTACATTCGAGGAAAGGTAAGCTATGTTGCTAGTTTTTAATTGTCTTAACTGAAGACGGAATTGCTACAGTCGTTACAATGTTTACATATAAAATCACTGACATAAATCAGGAGTGCGAGCGACATGCTACTGATAATGTCGCGATTGGAATGTCGCGCAACTCCCGGCCGCGACGGAAGCGACATCGCGGTGCGTTCTCCGTTGTAAGACTACGTACCGCTGTGCAAATACGGTTAAAATGTCTAAAAATTTCAATATTAATATGCACTTACTAAAACGTTAATATGCGTAATAATGGAATAAAAATATAATTTACTATCCCTATTTTTGCCACTGATATCGTAAAAAAAAACGTCTAAAGGATATAAATCTATAACTTCACTGCAAGAGAAGGCAAAAATGATTGAAGCCTTAAGTTAATATAAAAATCAATTACTTGTTAGATCACTCATATCCATAACTGGTATATCTCCTTCCTCTAAGCCTCCAAATCTGTCTTTATTTCTAGATAGCTTCTATTAAATATATTTCTGTTTTTCACTAAAGTATTGTTCTGTCTTTAGGCGTATTGCTTACCCGTGGGTATCCTAAAACACCACTAAGGGATATAAAAATAACATATATGCAAGTAGGATATATATGCATATATACAAATAACATATATGGTATTAAGGAAAACTCTATATAAAAACCTATAAACAACCCGTATGATCAACGTGGTGATAAGTAAATGCCCCTTGCATTGGTAGTGCGAGCCTAGAATTGAGATATAAATATATAAGGCGAGATGAAAATAATAAAAACTAAGAGAATGATGATAAACTATGCAAATATTAATACCATCATCATCATCATCCTACTTTTATCCCAATTACTGGGGGTCGATGCAATATGTACTCTTCTTTCATAGTACATATTATAAAAGTTATTGGCAATAGTTTTATGACCGGCCGCCTACCAAACGTCAACCTTAGGAATGTAGTTGTTACCAAACGGCATCAGATGGAGTTGGCCTAGGTCATTATAAGGCTCTTAGTCGTCTTTTACGACATCCACGAGCAAAGTAAGGGTTGGTAGTATTCGTAGCCGCTACCACACAGCAAATATTAATACCATGGCGGTTAAATTTAAAATCGTATGTGTCTATAAGCTGCATTTATAAAATGTATATAACCTCAATACGATTACTTATACTTAAACCCGATTTTAATCATTACATTAGAATAATATAAGTTTATAATATATTTAACGTTAAAATCTCGCTATGAAGTCGAAAGTGTAATGTCCTATTAATGAACATATTGAATGAAAACATGCTCCGTTATCACTATAATGATGTAATTGCTTGTAACGATGAGATTGGGACCAAATCCTCCATATAGGTACCTACCACGCACTAAGCACACGTAAAGTTATCACTGTTTCTCAATATTCGGCCTCCAAACAAAGGTTATCTAGGTTCGTTACATCATTGAGTGGTACACTTATCGGTACTTAAATGTACCAATATTGCCATTTTAATATTTCATAGTGTTTATATGTGATGGTATAAAAAAATAATATGTCATCACGGCAAAAGGCATGGCCTTTCCTATGGTTGTTGTATGTGTTTTTAAGACTTCCATGGGCAAGTAAGGGATGGCAACACTTGCATTCTTGCGCTGGTGTCCCACGTATATTTAGGTATCTTAATAACCACTTGGACATAACTCTCCATAAGTAGAGGAGATAATACAATGATCGCCACGCTTGTGAGATGGGTTAGCGATTGCAGCTTGTGTTATTAAGCACCAATGTGAAATGTCTCAGCTATTCCATTAGTGCTTCTTCTATTGATCATTATTATACCCCATTTTGTTTTCAAATATAAATACGATTGTAATAAAAAAGTTAATTTTAAATGGCTATATTTATTTATACAAAGGTCAGATTGAAATCAGTAGTGATAAAGATATTCAACTGATATAAAGTTGTTATTTTGACCTCTGTCCCTATTAACTACACAAGATTTAACTATAGCTTTTAAATAAAAACGTTTCTGACGTCTTTAATGTGTGATAAGCATTTTATCATTAATTACCTAAAATTTAATAGACTGTATCGTTATTCTAAACATATATGTACAATTATAGATTATGAGGGCCGCAATTTTAGTACTGGATGGAGCGACATTGGAAGTGAGACAGTGTTAAAATTTGATAAAGAATTCTCAAAATACTAGACTGGAATCTAAAATATCTTTATACTAATAAAATATATACTTTCATCGTTCACGTACGGACGTACCGCTATTTGTAGTGGTCTAATCACTGCACTTAGCAGACAAGTACACGATGATCGCAGAGCAAATTATATTCTCAAAAATGTTTCATTGATTTAATTATAATATAAACACGAATTAATATTTATATTCTATTCTATGAATAAGAAATAGAAATCTAAAGAAGTGATACTTATTAAAAGATGATATAATCCCATTCAGGAACACATGCCCAGACTCCAACCCCAATAGTCGAATTTTCAATAAACTGAGTCACAAACTCGTATAAAATTAAAACAAAAACTGTAATGAATACTAGAATACAAGCTTCGTTACTAAATAGACGATGACTTAACGCATTTATTTACAAGCAGTTAACACATCCACGAGAAGTGAAAAATTAATAGCGTAATGTATTCTTTGACAGTCATACATATATCAATTAAATTAAAAAGTTACATTCAATTAAAAGACTTGAAATAATAAACTACTTCATAAACAATATATTACTCACAAATCATTGAATGGATACAATTTTTACAATTCTTTTATTTCGTATAAATATGAATAGAATAACGATAATACATACGTATATCGATAACAGAGTTACCTACCCAAACATAATCAGTTGAACTATATAAGTTAGCGTCGAATGTTATAGCAAACCATTAACCTTTAATCATTAATACAGCACGTGTAAAACACGAGCCTATATATTTAAACACTACATAAAAAAACTGTAAGTGCGACATGCAGGTGTGACGTACTAAAATAGCCTGCTACATTAGCCTGGGCTAATTAGGATAATTTGTAAAAACGTATTAAAAGAAAACATATGTATACGTTAATTGCATAACAATGAGTACTAAATATAATTAATGTAGTTAGATGGCGAGAAACTAAATTAACAAAACCGCACGTCTCTTTTTCATATATAATAGATTGCATATATTATATATATAAAACGCGACGGAAGGAGAATGGTAAAAGAAAGAAAGTTCTAAATAGAATAATATGCCATTCCCTCTTGATCAAACATCTTCCTCATCCTACTCTTATTCCAGTTACCTGGATCGACGCAATATATACTCTTTCTCAAGAATAGCACGTATTGTAAATAGTTTTTGCGACTTTGTGCCGCCTGCTTGACGTCAACTCTCCCTGAGAATGTAATTGTTAACTAGATGGCATCAGATGGATGACAAGGCCAATGTAAGACTTAAGTCGTCTTCTACGGCATCCACGAGCAATATAAAGGTTCGTAATATTCCTAGCCGCTACCACACAGCTATCTATTTTATCTATATACACATATCTATTAATAATTTTAATGTTAGTAAAAACACTATCGATATTGCCAAGGAAAATACGAAGCTGAAGCTGATAATATATGGCAACAATTTACACCAAGAGCATTTTAAGAGATGATAGTATTCGTAGTCGCCATCACATAGTAAACAGCACCACGCGCCATATTGATAGGATATAGTATTTTAATGTCTTGCTTATTACAAATGAGGCTCGTGCCTGGCGCGGTATATACTTGTATAGGTCTAAAAGCAAAAAAAAATCTAATATTTAGTTGTAAGTTATAAAGCTACTTCGTGATAAGTCAGCATATTAATACAATTTCACTATCGTTTATTCAAATTTATAGTAATGTCTCGAAGATGATTCAAATTAATCTAAACAGTTTCTATGGAGCCTCGTGTAGTCATTATTACGATTCTTGATAATCATGTTGATACCACAATCAGTATTCGGCTACAATTATTATGATTAATGACAATGAGTGAACCAGTCTGGTCGCTGATCAATTTGTTTCAATCAAGGAGTCAGGGCGCCAAGTAGCCAATTGTACCAAGTACCTAACAACCTTGGTATATTATGACACCAACATAAATTATAGTTTATTCTATTGGATTAACTTATTGAAAATGACATCATAAGAACCATTTACGGCTTTGTTCTGTCTTAGTCATTATTTTGAGCTTCAGTCTGTAATTAAATACAATACTTGAATTTGCAGTAAAATGTCATGTAACGCTATTGTGCCCTGTAATAAACAGCACACAGTTAAGAATACAATGTGACACTATCCCTATTGGATAGTGTGATCCCTATGGGATAGTGTCACATCCCATACCTATGGGCTATCCCATAGTGACACTATTGTCACTAAGTGATCACCATAAGAAAAGCTATAACAGCACTCTCCCGGGCAACTCATAACACCAAAAGCCCGCGTGCCAAGCGCATTGATAATGGCATTATGCCCCATTAAAGAAAACCTAGATAGGCTGAAAGATTGGACACTTCGATAACGTTGGATGATTTTATTTTGAAATACTTTAGTATTTTGGAGTTTACTCCTTAAGAATCGATTTTCATATAAGGCGCCCGGTATGAGAAAAAATTGAGGAGTAAAATCTAGTGATCGAATGACCTCGTTACGTTTTTGGTGCGCAACCTATTCTGCGCACCTTTCACTTTATGACGTGAGATAATACTTCACTGAACATATTTATATTATTTTTAGTCAAATGAGCTTTTTTTGCGCCTGTTTTGATAATCGTACTTAAGGAGTAAACTCCAGTCGTGCGTCGGAGCTGACACCCACACTTTTTTTTCTTGGGGCTAATCCACATACACATTCCATTGTAATTCCTGTAAACCAGGAACCACAATGGTCTCCATAAATGATACCAAGGTTTGACCCTTAGGCAGTCCCGGGATATGATTTTAATTGTCTTGGGAACCGCAACAAATTTAATTAGAAAAGGTTAAAGAGGAGTTGGAAAGAATCATTCCACATCCCTCCTAGGCAAAGCGGGAGACAGTTAAACAAAATTACTAGTCAGCCAATAAGTAAAGGAGTGTACACTAGCGTACAGCTACAATAAGCGCAGCAGTATAAGTACTACCAATAATACCACGACCAATAAAAAATAATACATACATACATATCATCACGCCATATCCCTTGCAGGGTAGGCAGAGAGAACAAAGTGCCAGAGAACTCTATCTCTGCATACTTCACTCGCTTCCTCAACATTCATAATTCTCTTCATACACGCTCGCCGGTTTCGGAGACTCTTGACTCCACCTTCCTTCAGTACATGACCGATCTGGTCTAGGTAGGTTAGTCTCGGTCTCCCTCGGTACCTACATCCTTCCACTTTCGCATTGTATATCTTCTTAACCAGACGTTCGTTCGGCATTCTTTCCACATGTCCAAACCATCGGAGCATTCCCTTTCGCATCTTTACACCAATACTCTCTTTCATACCTACTCGCTCTCTTACGTTGTCGTTACGAATGCGGTCGGTCAGCCTAACTCCACAGATTTTCCGAAGAGATCGCATTTTGACCGCAATAATTTTACTTTCATACTCTTTTCTGCATACCCAACTCTCGCTTCCATACAGTAATGTTGGGACAAGTACTGCGTTATGTATTGCTACACGTGCCTTCTGGCTGAGGTGGTGGCTGCCGAGAAGTTGCCCCAACGCTCCGTTCACTCTATTTCCCGCATTCACTCTTCGCTCTATATCAGTGGTGTACCGTCCATCTCGGCTAAATCCACATCCAAGATATACAAATTCATCCACTTGCTCTAGTACATCATTACCTATTGTCACTCTTACATCTGTTCTGGCTTCATCTCTTTCAAAGACCATTATAAATGAAAATAATACCACGGATACAAAAGAGTTTAAATACTTAAGTATATTTAATATCTATCTTGTGTACCCCACAAATTTTTGTTCTAGATCTAGAGTGTAATATGTGTTAGTTAAATTATGTTTGTAAATTCCCCCACAATACAAGGATTATTGCCTTTGCGCAAGCTGTTGTTTATGACAAAAAAAAATACGATAAATATTGAAGTGAGGTTTTGAAAGCAGCTGAGATTAGTTGTGCACTGCATGAGAAGATATTAACTAGATTTTTCAAACTTATTGTTATGATATCCTTAAATATATAAAGACAACGTAAAATAACCATAACAAATCAATTATTTCTTAAAGAATATAAAATATTAAATTACTTTTACATATAACCACTTATTAAAGTCCAAAGGCAAAATCATGTTGCTAGGCCGGATAAATAAATTATGGGAGAAATACATGTGCATACATTTGCTTATTCTTCAGGAATAAAAACTATAATAAAATTTAAATAGTTATATCATTATTTAGAACAGAAATTTCTTGAAAACGTAATAAATTATTGTTGATAATGATTATTATTGTTGACTTATTTCAAATCCCTTTACTCTGTGTTGTTTGTTCTGTGTATAACAAAATTTCTCAATAGGCCAGAGATTTCCACATCTGTTAAAATCGTTACCGTTCTATGAAAGGACACTATTAACCCCTCACGCGCCATACTTCGCAGTACTCTCGAGTGCCCCGCGCTTTGTTTTATTAAAAAAGTTCAGTGAATTGTATGGTTTTACGTAAACTGTTATTGTTGCTAAATTACAAGAAAGTGTGAAATACAGTGCTAAAACAATTGCTAATTGTAGAACGTTTAATTGGGCCAAACCTGTGTCCTGAAAGCGCGTTGAGCAAATTTTTTTGGGTCAAACGGGTGTCCCAAAAGCGCGTGAGGGTTTAATAGAAATACTTCTTCAATTTACATTCAAAGGTGTATGTTATTGTAAAATAATATCATAATAATATCAGCAGCTACAAATAATAGCGTTAATAGCAAAAACAGTTTACAATTACATTGAAGCGTCCAGGAATGCTAAACTCATCATAATAAAAGAGTGCCGACGGGCAACGGATGTTATGATTATAAGCCAACGTAGATATCTCTAAATCAACTGTGACTAATATTAAAATTAACAAGCAACATTATAAGGACAGCAATTTGTTAAACAAACAATTTATATATACATATATATATATATATATATATATATATATATATATATATATATATATATATATATATATATAACGTAAGAAATTGTACCTGCATTCATTCTACGTAAACGCTTAATATTCTCAATTATCATATCGAAAATTTATTAAAAATATATTATTTTAAATTTTAATAATAGAAAATACTAAAGAAATAAGTGTAAATAGTTTTTTGGTGGCAATTGACAAAGGGGAACAGAATTATTTCACTATAACCTTCACGTACCTTTCAGTGCCACGCAAACGAGGTACCGGTACCCGTCATTGTCGTTGGTCGCCCGTCCGGCAATTATTTTCTACAAATACGAGACCATTTGGTTTACTATACCGTCCTGTCTGACGGGTTATGATAAGATTTCAATAAGTAATTAGTCCTCCTATTGCATTGTTATTGTGTGGTATCTTTCAATAAAAGAAAAAGTATTAGCAATATGTCGTTAATACATACATACATACATAGCTTCACGCCTGTTTCCCAGAGTGGTAGGCAGAGACTACGGATTGCCACAAACCACGATCCTTGCATACTTCCATCGCTTCATTCACACTCATAATAGTCTTCATGCATGCTCTACGATTACGCATACTCTTAATAAGACCTCTCGTCAACACATCTCCAACTTGGTGCAGAAAAGTATGACGTGATCTTCCCCTTGTATTCGTCCCATTCACGCTTGCTTTATATATTTTCTTTGTCAACCTCTCCTCACTCATTCTTTCTAAGTGTCCAAACCACCTCAGCATACCCTTTTTGATCTTTGTCACTACTTCTTCATTCACACCACAGCGCTCTCTTATAACACTATTCCTAATTTTATCTTTCAGGCTCACATCACACATACTACGAAGAGATCTCATCTCTACAGCATTTATTCTACTTTCATGTCTTCTCTGCCAAATCCAACTTTCGCTATCATACATGAGGGTAGGCACTAATACTCCCTTATGCACAGCTTGTGTGTTAATAATAGTATAATATAAAGATTTATTAATATATGGAAAATAAAATCTGGAAATTAAACTTTCTGTTAGCACATAATCAAGGGTTGCACTTTGCTAGTACAGCGACATTCCATTTTTAACCGACTTCAAAAAGGAGGAGGATGTTTCATTGTATGTATTTTTTTTTATGTATGTTCAGCGATATTTTTGTCAATTGTGGGCCGATTTTCAAAATTCTTTTTTCTTTGTAAAGGGTAGGTATACTTCATTTTTTATTCGGTCAACATAAACAACAGCCACCGAACTAATGGACGAATACAGTTTGCATTGACAAAGTAGAGAGTACAAAGTCACAACATGATTTAATCCTCAAAGGGTTTTAAGTAAAAATAACTAGTATAAACTCATAGTGATTTTTTTCTGTTTCACCTTTGTTTTTAATAAAACTTTATCTAGTGTATTGTAGTGATTTTTTTATTTAAATTTGCATTTTATAGAAGTCATTGCTTGAAAAATTCAGTAGTATTGAAGTGGTATTAAACGCTGATTTCATATTAAAATTTGTTTGGTAACAAAAAAAAAACACAAACAGAATACATATAATAGATATCTAATAAATATGGCAAATATTCAAATTAATAAAAAGTTTTTATTATCAAGCGAAATTTGGCTTTTAATGTGTTATTAATAATAATAATCCTTAATAACTAACTTGCATAAAAGAAATAAAATTTTATAACAACGTAGATTTTTTTTTCTTATGGAGACAAACGAGCAAGCAACATATCTGGTGGTAAGTGTAACTGCTGTACATATACCTTTTCAATACCATGGTTATAGCTAAGCAGCTGCCAGTCGACCAATATCCATTCAAGTTGGACTATTGGCTTTCTCGCTCACCAAACGTTGCGCAAAATCTAGTGCTTTTGGGATAGTTCCCAATGCTCAGAAAATTGATTTCCTACGAGAGTATGGACGAACAGGCCCGCGGCTATAGACAGACAACCGTCAACAGTGTGGTCCCACTCCTAATAATTATTTTATGTATACTGATATAAAACTATAGTTTATCCCATACATGACCAATGTATTATTAGAACTTCACTACAGATGTTTTCACAAATAAAAAGTATCTTATCTTATCAAAAAACCTTATAGCAACTCGTCCAGTTCTTAACGATCCTCTAACTACATGTCAACGTCCACGCTTGAATGTAGGCCTCCCCAAGGATGAAAAAAAGATAGAAAGTAGAATAAATAATGTTAGAATTACAACGCTCGGCAGGCGGATTATTCCGATCATTGTAATTTAAGTTGCCGAGGTGCTACTGCCAATTAGCCTTGTGATTAATTGGCTGATTTTTTCTCTCGTGGAGAAGTGAGAGGTCCCGGTGCCTCAGAAATATAAGTTTACTCTAGATAACATGGTATAATATATCTATTTGACGATTGAAATGATTTTGACCAGTCATTATATAAGGCAGCACAGTGACATTTAATTGAAACTGAGCTAACAATGTTGTGCACTAAGTCTTTCTTTGAAGATTATAGTAAAATACGCTTTGCATACAGCTCAGCCAAAGATAAATAATAATTGGCTGCAATTCCCCTGTATTGTATTATTAGTTATACAACCAATATATTTGCCATTGTAACACTTAATTTGCTAAGAAAATGGACATTAATTGATTTCAATACTACTTCGACATTTAGCAGTTAAATTATTAAAAAAATAAATTGCACTTTGTCTACATCCTTACTAATGTTATAAATGCGAAAGTAACTCTGTCTGTCTGTCGCTCTTTCACGCCAAAACTACTGAACCGATTTAAATGAAATTTGGTACACAGATAGTCTAGAGCCTGATAAAGAACATATGTTTCTTTTAAATGCAAAAATGGGTTACATAAGGTAATGAAAAGTTGTAAAGAATTATAGTCGTTTTTAAAGCCAGAAGCTTGTAACTTATTTTTAGGCTATTGATTAGATATAAATAAATGGAACATTAAAATTTCGTAAAAAATTTACCCTTTTTTTTTTTTGGGGGGTGGGTTACGGTCGGCACACTCCTCGCACCACTCCGTCCGGGGTGACAGAGGGGCGTAAGCACGCGCACCCGTAACCCACCCGTGACGTCGCCTTCGTCGTTGGGCCAACCACCGGAGCAGAGTGACTTGACGTCAGTAGTTGGCCCGACGGAATACCCCTGAGGAGTACCTACCCTATCCTCGACCGACGTCCCCCCCTCGGGTAGGATGTCGGTCTTTCCTCACGCGGTCGGCCTCTCGGCGGGTGACGGACTAATTCCACGATCCAGTCACCCGCGGCCTCGGCTAGGGCGGCATCAGGCGCAAGTAATCGCGCCTGCGCCGCCCCAGTCGCCGGCGGCGGCTCGCGTCGTCGAGGAGACGCTTCTCGCGCACGCGCTCCGCCGCCTCCTTCCGCGAGACTACTGCCTCGCAGAAGGATGCGACCGCGTCCCAGTTCCTAACGCTGTCGAGCATCGCCCTGGCGATGGTCGGCAGCGTCAGGTCAGCACCGATGATTGCGACGAGTTCACGACGCTGCTCTGCCCAAGCGGCACAAACCTCGAGCGTATGCTGCGCCGTGTCCTCGTCGCAATCGCAGTGGTGGCAGGACGGTGTACTCTCCCTCCTTACGACCGTGTGCAGGTATTTGGCGAAGCATCCATGCCCCGTCAAAACCTGCACCAGTCGGAAGGAGAGCACCCCGTGCCGCCGTTTTAGCCACTGCATCAGCACCGGCCGTAAGGCCTCCACGGTTCGCACACCGAACCGAGGCCTCTCCAGCCGGACTGCCCAACAGGCAATGACGTCGCGGCGGGCGTCGACGCGCCAGGTGGTGTGCTCCCTCAACGAGACCACACCGCCCTCCGCTCGCACCCGCAACATCCGCCGATATAAACCGGAAAAAAAAAAAAAAAAAAAACCCTTAAGGGGTAAAATAAAAATAGGGGATGATAAACTTTAGGAAAGTAACCTTTTACGCGGGCGAAGCCGCGGGCATAAGCTAGTTACATATATATAATATTTAGATTCGTATAGATATGTAATACTTAGATTATTTATATTTTCGAAAGTGTAATAATATCTTTTTTATGATGATGAATTAAAATTTTATGTATTTTAATATTTTTTTATTTTATAATTTTAATATGAAGCTAACATTTTTCATATGCCTACAGACAAATAAGTTTATGCCTAATTTCTGCTTGATGTAAATTCAACAATGTTTCCAATATCAACTCTATCAGGTCACAGTAAAAAATTACCAGTTTTATTGCAGTAAGATTTTTTGCTTACACTCCTTTTTTTATTTTTATTTTTTTGGCGGCAGGCTACTGTGCACAGACCCCGCTATGCCGTCCGGGGCGACAGGAAAAGCGGCGCAAGACCCCGTAGACCCGCCCTACAATATACCTCTCGACGCCGTGCGGGTGGGTCACTGGTTGCTGATACTCCTAGTCTTCTTGTAAGATACTTTCAAGAAGAAAAAGAATAAGAAATGTAACCGAGTAAATGTATCAATCTGATCGCTCAATACATAGGTCTTAAATTAGTCCCAGTCTATGCATTCAATTCAAAATTAAAGACTAGAGATATTCTTGTTAAAATAAAAGTACAAAATTTCTTCAACCATAAAATTGTTATAGAGTGAAGTAAATGTAAAATTTATTTATTATATTAAACTATTTTTTAACTAGATATGAGAAATAATTTACTAGAACTCAAGTGAGATTTCTAGAATTGATTGGTTCTGATTTTTTCACGTTGAAAATAAGAAATCAAATATAACATTTTTTTTTTATAGATCTATTGACTTAATCTTAAACGAGATTAGACATAAATCTAGCACATAAATAGGTGTGTATTATAATGGAATCATTTAAATGAATGATATGGTAACATATAACCCTTTTATTACATGAAGTGACATAGAATTCAGAGGTCTCCGCTAGTTAACTGTAAATCACAGCGCGGCAAAGGATGCTTTTCAATTAGTCCGTAATTCAAACGTAAGTTCAATTAGTACCAAATGTAACTATTATATCATCGAATCCAATGCTCATTTAAAGATACTTGAGAAACATATATGATCAGATTATAAGCACTTCAAATTCATAACGTTCAAGATGTTACTATACAGAGATAAGTCCTCATAATTATTAGGGTCACCAATTAGGTACTACTGGGACCAATATTTGATTATTCGAGTACGCATATATTCCATGTAGTTTTGACCATCGTTTAGTTTATAATAGACTCCAGAGTAGAAATTTTTTAACGAATATTGTTCACAGGTTTTTATAGTCTGTGTAAGTCATCATCATCTCAGCGCATAAATATCCCACTGTTGGACTCGGGCCTCCTCCGTAATGGGAGGAAAATTAACCTACTATACCGCGCTGGTCAGATGTGTTGGTATAGGGTTTTGTTTCGAGTTTTCCTTCTCTCCCATAGATGTTATATGCGTTTTATATCCCTTAGTCGTCTTGTACGATCACTCACGGGTAAGATATGGGGTGATGAATAGTATTCTTACACCGTCACCACACGAAACGGGTCGTTGTAAGTACCTGATATTAATAAACTAAGATTTTTATGTGTTAAAATAAGTCTATAATAATATTTAATAACTAAAATCTAATATGTCTATTAAGAATAGAGGACTGGCAACATATTCTACTTATTATTCCTTGACCACACGGGGTGTAGCAATAATCATTAATCACACGGACGACTCCGTGTGGTAACGGAGTAAGAATACAATTCACCACACCCTATCTTACCCGTGGGTGATCGTACGAGACGACCGACTAAGGGATATAAAACGCATTAATATCTATGTGAGAGAAGGAAAACTTGAAACAAAACCCTATACCAACACGTCTGACCAGCGTGGTGTAGTAAGTCAATTACCCTTCCATTATGGAGGAGGCTCGAGTTTAACAGTGGGACATATGTGAGCTGAGATGATGATGACACGGACCACATTAGCAACTAATTCTCGACTATGATCAGAGATGAGAGGCAACTATGCAATCAGAGAGTAATTCTTCGTCTGCTTGCAATTTATTTCTGAAATTAACTTTATTTTTACTGTTTATTGTGCAATTAATAGCTCTTTATCTAACATTAATGAATGGTGTATTTTTTTAAGTATGTAGCTCACAGTCCAGCGCCTGTTCTAATTATTTCGCCCACTGAATTGGATGCGCTGACAATGTAATGTTGACAGACTTCCTTAGCTACCATAGACATACTGAATTACTTACGCTTCAACTTTTTTGATAATTACATGCTAATGTATAACTTAATATTATTGTAAATAATTCGTAATTTGGGTATTGCAGTCAAACCAACATTTGAAGTTTTATCGGTGTGGTGAGTATGAGTTTTGTCATTAACATGACGCGTTTTTTGTATTTGTATGAAGAATTGCATTTGTTTGAAGAAATGTAGTATCAAAAATGCGCCGCTAGTGGCGCTGTACATTTCTTCATACAAATGACATGCTTACGCGCTCGTTGAAGAATGCGTCATGTTAACGACAAAACTCACACTCAGCACACGGGTGTGCTAAGGAGATTAACGCCACGTGGATACAAATATTCTAAATTCTTCAGTCCAAAATTTAAACGGCAAAAATTCAGATCCTTTTAATAAATTATTATTTGTATTGATAAATTTTACGTACCTGGGCATGGTTTATATTTTCTAAAGATTAAAACAACATTTTCAAAATAATTATAATTTCTAATTTAATTATTAAATTATTTCAAATAATTTCCTTTTTTTAAAGTGAAAACTTCTTTAGGCGCGTTGAGCGTTTTTGGAGGGGAAAAACTTATAGGTTCGCGTCACCGACATGCTAATGCTAATAGTATAATCTATAGCTATGAGTAGTGTTTTTATATAGATAAATGAATAATGAAAATAAAGAATTAATTTTCAAATATTTTCAATATTCATATCAATATTTGCATTTAAAAGTATGGCATTATTTATTTTTAATTGTATTTTTAATATTTAATCTCTATGTCATGAAATGAGTATCATTGTGGTTTAAAGGTTATCTTATTAGCGTGATAAACCGATTCCTAGATGTTCGATAATATTTTTTATTTTTATATAAAAATTAGAAATTTTATTATTATTTCAATTAGTCTTAAGTAAATAGTTTTCACTTCTATCGCCAGTCCCCATGACTGCCTGTTGTTTTTTTGTTTATCTAAGTACCTAATACTAATACTTAAATACTAATCACCACGCCCATTCTTGGCCGTGAGTATAGTAAAAGAAGACCAAGGAATATAATATGCAGAATCTATGTAAGTAAGAGAAAGCTTCAAATTAAGCCCAACGCTAACATATCTGGCCAGCATGACGTAGTAGGTCAATTTCTTTACAATTGTGATAGAGGCTTGAGCCCAACAGTGGACATATGAGCTGAGAAGAAGTAATAGGTGCTATAAATATTATTTTATTCATAGAAATAATTTACTTGATGAGTAAATAGCTTGCATTTTGTGCAATTGATGTCTGGAAACCACTTGAATTGGCACTCGAACGAAAGATGACCTATATTTCTATATATATCGTACTTTACTTTCTATATCAAGTATTATTATCTGTACATTGGCATTAGGCTAACATATTTTCTATTCTTTTAATATATATCGTAACTCAAAAAACTAATATTATATCTCATCTGATTTTTAATGGATATTAATTTTTTTTTGGCGGCGAGCTACGGTTCGTCGAACTCCGCTAATCCGTCCGGGGCGACATGAAAAGCGGCGCAAGACCCTGTAGACCAGCCCTACAATATACCTCTCGACGCCGTGCGGGTGGGTCACTGGTACGCAATGGATATCTAATCAACATGTCATGAATATTCAATCTTTCGGCGTCCGCTGCTAGACGGAGCCCTTTTTTATAGAACTTACACATCACACAATCATTCATTAGACGAATCATTCATACATTCTTGGCAAGCGGGTTGGTGATCACAGTAAAATGTTATACGATTCGAAGATTCAGAAGACCGCTGGTTCACATTGTTCTGATGATCTCTCAGCCGATTTTGAAGACAACAGGCAAGTAAGAGTTGGCGACAATTATGTTCTTGTCCTGTCGCCATGTGGCAAATGGCCATGTGTATATGACCATTTACCAAATAAATTTAATTAAATTAACTTAGAATAATAATTATATAGTATTTGTGCTTAATGGTACTTTTTATATTTTTAATATGTTTTAAATAATTATATTTCAAATGATTAACTCATTAAAAAAAAAAATGAATGCAGTCAATGAACATAAAATATATCTTCAAGTATATCCAAGGACTAAAAATCTATTATAATTTTTTTAACTAAATGGTACTAATTTCTTGTAAATTTGAACAAGATTATAACGTAATAAGATATTTAACGATGGTATTATGACGCTAATACTTCACAGCCGCTACTAATCCACACTGCTCCTGTTTATATCTGAAAATACATATAATTCTTTCGAAATTCACGGTAAAGTTATATCTAATAAGACTTACGGTCTGGACAGTCAGCCTCATCTTCTCCATCTGCACAGTCATTCAGTCTGTCACAGCGCCGTGTCTTCTCCACGCATCGTGTCTCGTCACAACGCATATGATCAGCTGGACAATCTGCGAACAAATTCATTGATACTATAAGAATAATATAGAACGTAAGAAAGTTGCTTCATATCTATGTGTGGTTTCCTCTTCTTCTTATTATCTCATAATAATAACAGGGAAGTATAACCTAAAGTTTCATTAAGTAAATGAAAGACATGGTGACTTATGGATATAGAGTCTGATAGATGGTAATAAAATTATCTCTACGGCTTATTATTGAAAATATTCATCATCTCATCTTCTCAGCTCATACATTTATGTCCAGCTGTTGGGCTCGAGCCTCCTCCATAATGGGAGGGAAATTTGATCTACTATATCACGCTGGTCCGACGTATTGGTATAGGTTTTGTTTCGAGTTTTCTTTCTCTTGCAAAGATGTTATATGCAATATATCCCTTAGTCGTCTCCTACGATCACCCACGGTAGAGTTGTATTCTTACTACGTCACCACACGGAAAATATTATTATTGAAAATATTATTAAGAAAATATTAAAGTATGTTACAGGCTTTATGCCTGTGCAATCTACCCGACAATTTTTATACATTAAAAAGTATTCAAGACTTTAACTTTATAGTCAGAATTGTATTAAACGATGACACAACCCTGTTATACAAATTACTGAAATTACATTTACATGCTAAGTTATTTGTAATATTTTATAATATAAAAATATATCAAATAAGATGTACAATTAGCTATATGTATGTACAATTAGCTATATGTATTAGTTATTTAAATTTTTTAATTTCTCGTCTGAGTTGAACCCTTTTTTTTTGCGGTGGGCTATGGACGTCGCACCCCGCCAAATCGGTCCGGGGTGACGGAAGAGGCGGCGCGCAACTCCATTAACCCACCCTGCAAGCATCTCTTCTTCGCCGTGCGAGCGGACCACCGGTACCCGATACTTGTCTTCGGTGGCCCGCCCGGCGGTATACCCTCTCGGGTTCCTCCCTCGTCGACGCCCCGACGTCTAAGTTGAACCCTGTACACTTCTTATTTGAAATAAATTATCTTAAACCATAAAGAATCATAAACAAATAGTAACGTCAGAGACTATAATATTTAATTAACACAATACCCTAACCTAATTATTCACGGTGGACATATTTAGAATACATCGATCCATCAGCCTATCAAAGTCCATTATTGGCCATAAGTCCCAATAAGTTGACAATTACAGTGTTACAAGGTTCCCAAATGAATGATATTACTTCCTCCTTTAGTGAACCGATCGTTTATTTTAACACTTCCCACAGGCAAGTAAGCGGTTGTGACATTTTACATTCTTAATCTACCATAACATAGATCTTATTATTACAGTTTAAAAATAAAAAATCTACCCTCTAGGCCAGAGCTGGTTGTATAGAAGTATCCTCTGCCAGTGCTAAATCCGTAATCTGTCGCTACTGTTGTAGGTGCTTCATTAGGCCTCTGATCTTCTTCGCGTGTCACCGTATTTTGAGGTGTAGCTTCAAGGAAACAAATAAAATAAACATAAAATAAAAAAAATAAAAAAATAATAATATAAATAAAGTCAATGGCTCTCCTGTTGATGCATAGTAACTGCTATTCACGAGAGTATTTTTATCTCTGTTCTATAAATACTGGATATGCACTATAGTAGGTCTGCATAGTCCATTCATAAGAAGTCTAACGGTAAATCTAAGGATTGGCTAATATGATATTATTCCCAGCTTATAAAGATAGAAATTACACATATTAAATTGCTCTTTGTGTGTTTTCTTTGTTGCCTGTTGTTTATTTTATATTAACCTTCATTAGTCGCCTTCTGACACTCGCGTCAAAGACTCGAATATTGAACCGATTAGATCTTCATCTGTTATCAGACGAATATCATTTTTATAATATGACAATGACAGAGAACATCAGATGTTTAAAAATAATATACAAATGACTTCGGGTAAAATCATATTATCCTTACTAATATTATAAATGCGAAAGTAACTATGTCTGTCTGTCTCGCTTTCACGGCAAACTACTGAACCGATTTAAATGAAATTTGGTACACCGATAGTCTAAAGCCTGAGAAAGGACATAGGCATACTTTTTAATTGGAAAAAGCGTTATAAAGGGTTGAAATGAGGGATGAAATATTGTAGGAGGAATAGTTACTTTGGATTAACGCTAACTTACGACAGAACACAAGCTCGTTATTAATAAAACGAAGATTAATCTGTTTTTGTTATAAAACTTCAACCTCAAAATAGATCACCGATTAATAATATTCGTTAGTGTAAAAACTATGTTTAAATATCAGTAATTTTAGTTTGTAATAGTGAAATGCTCTGTTCTGTTTTTTTTTTAATATTAATTCTAAAATAATAGTTTTAATTATGTTGCCATGGAATTAAATTAAGTTATTCTATATCAAAAATATAAGTTTATATTATTATCCATAATACAACTGACATCATTATATTTTAATGTGAAAAACATTTAATCTAATGTACCTTTCTAAATCGGTGCCAACACAAATATTTATAATATGACATTTCTCTCTCTATAAAATAAAAATAATCAAATTAATTGGAACAAAATAAAAATAAAAAGCATACCACTAGGAATATCTTCATTGCCACCAAGTCGTCCACCATCGCCTCTACCGGGTTCACTATCAATCTGATTATCTCGGTCATCGGGTGAGCCATAGTTATTTTGATTATTGGTTGCTACCAATGGTCCATAGTTGCTATTATCAGTATAAGTATAGTAATTGTTCTGATCAGGACTTTGTGTATTACTATTTTCATCATCGGAATTGCTGTCATAGCTATTTGGACTGGATGTAGTCGACATGTCTGTATTCTGGTTCACATTGCCAGTATTATCTATTGGAGTGGGTATATTTTCATCAGGATTTCGATTATAATTATTTTGGTCATCGGGGTTCTGATTGTAATTTGTCTGATTGTAAATATTTTGGTCCACATTATTACGATCGTCTGGTGGGTAGTAACTATTTGTGTTTTCAGGGTATTGATTATAATTGTTTTGATCCACTGGATATGTATAATCTGGAGACGCTTCTTCTGGTGTATTGGCTGGAGTACGAACCGAGGCTTCAGTAAATAAAAGTAAACAAATTATAATTAAAAATAAATAAAATAAACTGTAATTCCGCCTTTCCTGAGTCTGTTTACTTAACACAGATCCACGTCAAGCGATTCAACCGAAAGACATAACTCATTTGGTATCATAAAGTCCAAAAACATGTTTGAACACTTCAAAATGTTTGCAATAATTCGATAAAAACATTTGGTAAAGAGTCCACCATTTTCAATTGATTTATATCATTTTAGAAATGGTGGAATCTCGAAACAAGTATTGTTACCTAGTCTCGATTCTACCACAAGAAAATAGAACAATAATTTTACGGGTTTCTACGGGTACAAATAAAAGCATTTTCTGTTAAACTTGTCATACCTATATCTTGTAATAATTTATATTAATTATTAAACATTAGAGAGAAAATCGTATATTAGCTTGTGCTACAAAATTCGCTAGCTTTAATTAATAACGTATCCATAAAATAACAAGAAACACTTGTCATTCGTTAATAGTATTTAAATGCATTTAGCGTGTTCAAGGGCCTCAGATTCAAACTCCACGACACAAAACCCTCACTTTTCGGAATTATGTGTGTATACAATTGTCTCTAGATTTAACATTAAGAAAACTGCCTATCTTAAAGTTCTTCAAACAATATTCTTCAAGATTTGTGTAAGTTGTTCCTAGGAAAGTACTTAAAGCTTTTTGAGCTTTGCTGGCTGTCTGAAGATCTATCGGAGTTACTATCGATCGTCACTAGGAACGAACATCTGGATAATTAGTTTTTATCATAGAATATTATGGCTTTAAGTATAGCGGCCCGGTGGCGGCACATTACGAAGATATTTAATCGAAATATGTAAAACTTTTTGAATTTCACTGACCCTAATATGATTGAATATTCCAAGCATGATTCTATTCGGCATGGCCGACTTTATATGGCATTTTCATAACATATGGTAAATTCAACATCGATCGATTACACAAATTCTTACAAATACACAATCCATTACATAAAAACGCTATTTGTCTTTTATTGTGGAGTAACAGATCGTTTCGAATTATCGTAATTACTTATTATAAAAACAATTCACAGTTGTAATTTTAGACTATTCAAATCCAAGTCTAACTACATCTAACCTAACGCTAACAATCTAATAACTTATTTTATAATGACTGTATATGTAATACAGTATATAATATACAATGTATTTAATATACAAGGTGCCGATTTTATTACTAGAATAACTTAAACTAGGTGTAGGAATGACGTCATAAAAAACAATAAAGTTAGTTGCAGACTCTTAGCTCTGCCCAATCCCGAGATAAAGTAATTTGTTTCTTATCAAAACATTAGGTTTACCAGCGTACATTGACCTGTAAGTACATTTCGACCCAGTTGTGCGGCGGTAAGCGTAGCGAGAGCGGGACTATTTGTCTACTAGTTCAATGTTACAAGCATGAATATATATGCCTACATCGAACTTTATAGTACAAGTGTATTGACCGCTTATCATTAGGGCAATTTAATTAAAAATTAAGTACTATTTTTTTTACTCATTTGGATAGTGTATCATGGTCTGATACACCTCCTTCAAGGATTCTACTAATTAAGTCGGCAACCTGTATACAATGTATTTAATTACATAATACAAAAAAAATACATACATACATACATATCATCAAGCCATATCCCTTACAGGGTAGGCAGAGAGAACAGAGTGCCAGAGAACTCTATCTCTGCATACTTCACTCGCTTCCTCAACATTCATAATTCTCCTCATACACGCTCGCCGGTTTCGGAGACTCTTGACTCCACCTTCCTTCAGTACCTGACCGATCTGGTCTAGGTAGGTTAGTCTCGGTCTCCCTCGGTACCTACATCATTCCATTTTCGCATTGTATATCTTCTTAACCAGACGTTCGTTTGGCATTCTTTCCACATGTCCGAACCATCGGAGCATTCCCTTTCGCATCTTTACACCAATACTCTCTTTCATACCTACTCGCTCTCTTACGTCGTCGTTACGAATGCGGTCGGTCAGCCTAACTCCACAGATTTTCCGAAGAGATCGCATTTCGACCGCATTAATTTTACTTTCATACTCTTTTCTGCATACCCAACTCTCGCTTCCATACAGTAATGTTGGGACAAGCACTGCGTTATGTATTGCTACACGTGCCTTCTGGCTGAGGTGGTGGCTGCCGAGAAGTTGCCCCAACGCTCCGTTCACTGTATTTCCCGCATTCACTCTTCGCTCTATATCAGTGTCTCAAAAAAAATACACATATGATATATATATTTATTGACCATAATTTTATAAGAACTCAATTATTTCTATATTATATTTGAAGTATAAACAAATTTAAGGCTATAAATTATAACCTACCAGGATCGATCACTTGTGCGCTAAAATCGTTCTCGTTGACTATCGTTTTACTCAAACGTTTGTATGTTATAATATGATTTTTGAGTAATTCCCTGATGTTGTCTGTGTCGTCGTAGCCAGTTGTCACTATGTCCAGTGTTACTTTGCAGGAGAACTCGTCGTTAATTTGAGATCTGTAAAAATTAAAAGTTTTTATAGTCCCATGTTTTTAGTCTTTAAAGGATTAGTTAAGGTGAAAATGAAACACCCACCAAGGTGTTTTGGACTTAAAAAAATGCGATAATTACACATTCTTTAAAGTGTTTATTAAAAAACAGAGGATGTTAAATGAAGAGCAACTGAATTACGCAATAATTCGGTTAGAAATGTATACATAGATACAGTGATACAAATGATATTGGATTTTATTTTGTGGTTTCCTTCTTTTATATATATATATATATATATGTTATTTGCATATCATATCCCTTGATTAACTTTTAGAACATGCACAGGTAAAATGGAAGCGGTAAATTGTATTTTTACTGCGTCATCTCATGAAAAGCTAAACAAATATATAGTTGAAATAGGCCCCTAAGTAATATATTTAAAAAATATATATATATATTTTAAATACGGATATTTTATAATATAGAGGTTTTATAAATATCTCTCATTAAAATTGCCGTCATAACTAAAACTCGCCTGACGTAACTTATTAGTTATTAATACTATTTATTATTAATAGTTACATCATTCTCCTACTCTTATCCCAATTACTTTAGGGTCGATACAATATGTACTCTTCTTTCATAGTACATATTGTAGAAGTTATTGGCAATAGTTTTATGACTGGCCGCCTGCCAGACGTCAACCCTCCTTGGGAATGTAATTGTTGACCAAAGGCATCAAATGGAGTTAGACTAGGTCATTATAAGGCTCTTAGTCGTCTTTTACGATATCCACGAGTAAAGTATAGGTTGTTAGTATTCGAAGTCGCTACCACACAGCTATAGTTACATTATAAAATTTAATTATACCGATTTAAGCGTTAGAACATGAAACAGTATCGCTAAAGGTAGTATAGCTTCTTTCTGTTACTTTATTCAGCACGTATATTCTCTACCGCTGAGACTCCTAAGGGAAGAGAGTTTGTCACGCACTCCTACACTAGCAAAATAAATTTAGCGATGTGGTGTTATATTGATTATGTATAGATACTTTCTATCGCTGTAATATTATCTACTTACGTTATTTAGACGTCTCCTACGACACCTGCAGTTAATAAAGAAACCCTTTCATATTTTATTCTTATCCGGACACCACAGAGATAATTTTATTATAGTCTGACCACTTATGCTACAGAAGATGAAAAAAAGGTTCTTAATTCAACTACTAAGTACATAGTCCATAGGTACATGAACATAGGTAAACCTTTTTTTTGTGCGGCGGGTTATGGTCTGGTCGCACCACGCTAAATCCGTCGGGGACGACAGATAAAGCGGCGCGTGACTCCATAAACTCGCCCTACAATGTACCTCTCCATGCCATGCAAGTGGGCCACTGGAACTCGGTCTTTGTCATAGGGGACCCTTTTTTTTTTTGGTAGGCTATGGCCCGGTCACACGTCGCCCGCACCGTCCGGGGCGACGGAAGGGCAGCGTGCGGCCTCATAACCCACCGTATTCCCTCCCCATCGCCATTGGGCCGGCCACTGGTACCGCTTCCTTCCAGCCCGACCGTCATAGGTGACCCTACGAAAATGCCACTCAGAACGATTCTGTGCTACTTGTATCCAACGTTTCCGTATGACTTTGAAATATCATCAGTTCATCTAGTACGTGGTTGTCCTAAGCTACATCGTCCGTTTCGTAATTGAAATTGAATTGAATTAATTGATTTCGTACTTGAGAACTATTCTTTCTCAACGGTTGTCTGTTGGACAAGCGATGTAACGTAGCCATTGCTACTTCAACATGCTAGTGTACAGTACACTTTTTTAATAGGTTAATTCCATCAAAATATGTTTAGTATCTGGTTTTACTAATAAACTAGTAATGGTGAATAGATTGTCATAATTGAGTAAGCACTTACTGTATTCTGACAAGGCTTGAGCGCTGTGTACCAGGAAGACTGTCAAACAGCTGATCTACAGCATTGGCGAGTGAGCGGGAGAATTCCAGGAACTCAGGCGAATCCCTATTGGAATACGCTGTTTGATAAGGTTCCACCACAGTGAAAGTCACACGTAACGTCTCTGAAATAACGACAGAAATTCAATTATATTAATAACTCTGCAAATAGTATAATTGTCTAATTAGCGAAATCGCGTGACGATTGTCATGAATCATGAGTTCTTGTCATGATTCCCACGCAGAACAATGCTCTGGATTATTAATAAAGTATAAATTGTGTCTATTAAGTATATGCTTGTGAAGTTTGTGGCGGCGCGGCGTAAGCATTTTGCTCAGTGCTAAATATTGGCTAAAGAGGTCATCGTAATAAAATAGTATTTGCTGTAGTATGTACTCCATATGTATGTGTCAAAGTAATTTAGTATGTGATATTGAACTTATAATTTAAAAAGTTATAACATAACAAAGATATATATATATATAAATTTTTATACGATCAGATACAAAATATAATAAAGTCAAAATGTACATACATACATACATACATATCATCACGCCATATCCCTTGCAGGGTAGGTAGAGAGAACAGAGTGCCAGAGAAGTCAAGAATCTCTGCATACTTCACTCACTTCCTCAACATTCATAATTCTCTTCATACACGCTCGCCGATTTCGGAGACTCTTGACTCCACTTTCATTCAGTACATGACCGATCTGGTCTAGGTAGGTTAGTCTCGGTCTCCCTCGGTACCTACATCCTTCCACTTTTGCATTGTATATCTTCTTAACCAGACGTTCGTTCGGCATTCTTTCCACATGTCCGAACCATCAGAGCATTCCCTTTCGCATCTTTACACCAATACTCTCTTTCATACCTACTCACTCTCTTATGGCGTCGTCACGAATGCGGTCGGTCCGCCTAACTTCACAGATTTTTCGCAGAGATCGCATTTCGACCGCATTAATTTTACTTCCATACTCTTTTCTGCATACCCAACTCTCGCTTCCATACTGTAATGTTGGGACAAGCAATGCGTTATGTATTGCTACACGTGCCTTCTGGCTGAGGTGGTGGCTGCCGAGAAGTTGCCCCAACGCTCCGTTCACTCTATTTCCCGCATTCACTCTTCGCTCTATATCAGTGGTGTACCTTCCATCTCAGTCAAAATGTCTAATACTGTATTAATGGAAAGATTGTTCAGTCCAAAACATCGGCATCGTCTCAACTCATATACGCCTGACTGCTAGGCTTAAGCCATCTACAAAATCAAAGAGAAACTAACTTACAATACCATACTGATCAAACGGGCTGATATAAAGCTTTATCTCGAGTTTTATTTGATTATTTTTTCACAGGTGTTATGACCCACAGACAAAATAAGGGGTTGGTGAATTGTATTCTTACTCTGTCACCACATATTATGACTGCCATACCAGAACCTCAGTCTAAAATTAGGTGGACAATAGGTTAAGCATTCAGGTAGCCTAATAAAATTGTCCACCTAATAGGTGGAGAAACCAAACCCTTTCTGTGTGGTGACGGAATAAGAATACAATTCAACACTCAGTATCTTAAACGTGGTTGATCGTAAAAGACGACTAAGGGATATAAAATGCATATAACGTCTATCCAAGAGAAGGAAAGCTTGAAATAAAATTCTTTAACAACACGTTTGACCAGCGCGGTATACTAGGCTAATTTGCCTCCCATAACGGAGAAGGCACGAGCCCAACAGTGGGACATACACGAGCTGAAATAATGATAGAACCCAATGCCAACCTGCTGTCATAAGACAAAATATTCACACATATAAGCGCTTTAAAATTTAAACTAAAGTTATATACAATCATTTTATTTATGAGAGAAAGGATGAAAGGAAAGGTCAATTTAGAAAAAACTATATCATCATTTCAGCTCAAATGCGTCCCACTGCCGGGTTCGAGCGCCTCTCTTTAGCTCCTCCTCCAAAACAGGAGGTAAATCGGACCCACATTGGGCAGCTGGATTGCTAAAAGTTTTTATTTCGAGTTTTGCTTCACTTAGCTAAATGTTATATGCATATTATATCCTTTAATGATCTTTTACAATATCCACGAGGAGGATAAAGGCGTAGTTAATTGTATTCTTTCTCTAAACTTAGCCATATCCCACGAAAATACTTTATGGTAAAAGACTAACTGGAGTTAAAACTAATGCAACATGAACTTACTTTCTCGCGGTTCCGGTTCGGCTTTATCCACGGATCCTGACCCGAAGTTGTCAAGATCATCGTCTTTGCCGTACCTGAAGTAAAAAAATACATAACATATCTGTTATATGTTTTCCTGGTCACTTATGAAAATACAAGTCTTCGCTTTTAAATTTCAATCTAAACAATATTAAAAGTATACCACTTACACCAGCGTGAGCTGTAATATGACGCTGATGTAAGTGGTAGCATGACTGGAACGTATTTCCAATAGGCGTGGATTCGAATCCCATGTGTGACAATCATTTTTCGCTCATAATCAAGTTTTATAAATAAACAAACATGTTCAATGCTAAATTACAGTAATTAGAAGTACCTATACAATTTTATTGAAATAAATTGAATTATTTGCTTAAGATCTACTGACCTGCCGTGCCAGTTCTGTGGGTTCGATCTCGAAGCAAGACAAAACTTTGTGGATCGCACAAAGTATTTTCTAAGTCTGGGTGTAATTTGTATGCATTATTTATATGCCTTTAAACTTCCCCACAGTACAAGGATTATTTCCTTAGTGCAGGGTGAAGCTTTAAAGATATCAAGGAAGTTATATGTCCCAATATTATTAGATATAAGCAAAGGTATTATAATAATAATACACGCAAAATTGAAGATTCTAATCTGAAAACTTTCTTACACTGGATGAGCGATATAAGTAACGAAAGTATCGCTTTACCATTGGACATAAGCCTATTCAACAAATAAGGAAGTAGTACCGTATTCGACACGCTTGGCAGGCGGATTGCCGATCGTGTTGAGGTGTTATATAAATATATAACACCGATCTATCCTGGCAAATGCCAGGATAGATCGGCTACCAACTCTCCTGTTTAGATCCTCAGGTGATTTATTCGATGCCGAGTAAGGGGAGGCATTAATTGTATTCTTATCCCGTGGGCGATAAATAAATATCATAATTCACACTTTTTTTTTTTTGGTAGGCTATGGCCCGGTCACACGTCGCCCGCACCGTCCGCGGCGACGGAAGGGCAGCGTGTGGCCCCATAACCCATCGTATTCCCTCCCCATCGCCATTGGGCCGGCCACTGGTACCGCTTCCTTGCCTTCCGTGGCCAGCCCGGCAACATAATTCACACTTAAGCAATTTTTTATTTTATTTACACAAAAGCCTATATTAAAAAAAATGTCCATACAACCTAGTGATTAATGAATTAAATAAGAAATAGGCATTAGAACAATTTTAGAAGAATGATAAATAGAAAATATTTTAGAAGAAAACTTAGAAGAATTTTAATTCGCTTTAGGTATTATCATCTCTTCATTTCTTCATCATCACAAAGTTCATGGTTTAAGGAAACACATATTACTAAAGTAAAAAAAAGAAATTATAAACCTACCCAGCTCCATCATCTACGCTCTCCGTTGCAGAATCATCGCTATCATCGGATTTTGATGAAAACAGGTCAAACGGATCTGAAATAAAACAGAATATCATCAACAATCTGTTGTGTAGTCATCATCATCGTCATTCTCCTGCTGTTATCCCAATTACCCACTTGGGGCCGACGCAATATGTACATCTCTTCCTACATATTACAAAAGTTATTGGCAATAATTTTATGACCGGCCGCCTGCCTGAGATCAAGCCTCCTTGGGAATGTAGTTGTTGACCAAACGATATCAGATGGTTTTGGCTCAAGTCGAAATAAGGCTCTTAGTCAGGGCCGGCTTTACCTATAGTGCAGAGGGTGCGGTGCACCCGGGCGCCGAGTGTTAGGGGGCGCCGAGAGCCGCTTGTAACCATCATGTTCACCCACTTTGGTACAAGAGGACGCCAGGTTATTGATTGCACACGGGCGCTACAATTGCTTGAGCCGCGCCTGCTCTTAGTCGTCTTTTACGACATTCACGAGCAAAGTAAGGGTTGGTAGTATTCGTAGCCGCTACCACACAGCTAATATAGTAACGAAGTAAAATATATTTCTCTGTTAAATCCTTTTCCGCGGCCAAAGACGACTAAGAGACACAAAACTCATATGTGGAATGAGTTTGGACTGAGAAGAACATGAAATTATGTCTAAACTTACATACATTGTAATGGCTCCTTTATTCCTCTAAATGTTGTCAAAAGTTGATCCTACTAATTGTAATATTTAAGTAAGTAAGGCGCACTTAAATCATTGTATTGAATGCGATATATTTACGGCTACATTGCAACTCTATATAAAATAAGTAAATAGCTGGCCAAATGTCTTCAGTTGAAATCTATTAATTTATTAAAAAGCTCTCATATTTTTTTTTTTAATTTTACTCTCTATGTATCGTATATATATATATATATCATACCTCTCTCTATCGCATTCGTAACGACGACGTAAGAGAGCGAGTAGGTATGAAAGAGAGTATTGGTGTAAAGATGCGAAAGGTAAGGATAGAGTTCTCTGGCACTCTGTTGTTCTCTCTGCCTATCCTGCAAGGGATATGGCGTGATGATATGTATGTACTCTCTATGTCAAAGTATCCACCATTATCGTCATCATCTCGACTCGTATACGAATAACTGCTGCGCTCGAGCCCTCTCAAAAAATTTACCTACTATACCTAACCTTGCTAGTTCAACGTGTTGATATAGAGTTTAAATATCGAGTTTTCATTATTTTGTATAGTTATTATAGACATTTTATATCCCTTAATCGTTTAGCTTTACGATAACCATGTGGGTGCGAGGGGGTTGAATATGCCTATGCTTGTATAAAAGATCCCATTCTATAAAACCCATGTGGGTTGACATATTATTATATATAACGAGTTTTCTATTTCTTTTCCTGGTGTTCATTAGTCATACCAAAACGACAGTCGGATCAATGGGCTTATCCTATTGACCTTTTAGTTGTCGTTTTGGGATTATATATAATATTATATTTACATTATATTTCTATCTCACGTATTTTTATATAGAAACTAGCAGACCAGGCCACGCGTTGCTGTGGCTTAGGTAGCATCAGTAACACTTTTTGTTTATTCTAACAAATTTTAGCTTAGGTATATGTAGCGTTTGTACATTTAACATAGCGCCATCTATTACATACTTACTGAATCCATTCAACAGATTCCGCCGTCTTTTAAAATCCTTTGGATATAACATATGATTTTGACTGTCAAATATTAGACAAATAATTTGCAATAAAATAATATTACTATAAATTGAGATTTAAGCTATCCTATCTTTTAAGTTGGATCAAATTACACATGCTGTGCAAATTTGATTAAAATCGGTTAAGTACTTTATGAGTCCATCGCGGACAAACAACGTGACACGTAATTTATATATATTAAGATTATGAATATAATTACTAACAGCTGACTGGATAGATTGGCATTTGGAATTTATAGTACTTTTCTTGCCCTGATTATTTACTATATTATCATCCAGTGAAATTTAATGGTGTGATTTGTTCCGCCAATATACGTTTGTTTCAACACCTGTACAAGACTATCCTAAGTGCCGTAATTTGAAAGGAGGACACGATTCCTCCTGTGATCATGAACGCTGTAAAGTATTCGAAACGTCGGGAAGTTAAAAATCAAATACAAACGCGATTGAATACGTAAAAAATATTTTTGGTTTCGATTTTGTAATACTCGCGTAAATCTCAAAAATTATTTTGCCATAATTAATTTCATTGTTCATCATCTTCATCTCAGCTCACATATGTCCCACTGTCGGGCTCAAGCCTCCTCCATAATGGGAGGGGAAAATTGACCTATAATACCACGCTGGTCGGACGTGTTGGTATAGGGTTTTGTTTCGAGGTTTCCTTCTCCTGCATAGATGTTATATGCATTTGTGTGTAATAATGTATTATCAATTAGCCGTCTCTTACGATCCACAGGTAAGATAGAGGGGTGGTAATTTGTATTTTTATTCGGTCAACACACGGAACATTGTTGTTTCATTGAATCAAAACAATTAGGGAACACCGAGAGTACATGTACCACCTCTAGTGTACTATACATGGTACAATTTATAAATACAACGTCTTAACCGAAATACAGTGCAGATTCCGTTATTATGTTTTAATAATAATAATTGTGATACTTACTACTGAACCATTGTCGCTTAAATCGTTTTAGATTGTCAAATATACCGACGTCATTATCATTTACTTCAAGGAACTCATTGGACGAGTCTTCTTCACCCTCTAGGTAGAGATCACCTGCCATTGACACCTGAAATAATATAAAAAAATATATATTATATCTTACGATTTCAAAGCATTATATCAAAAAAAGATTTCGTGAAGTTTATCTTGAGTCCCACTTAGGAGTTTCTTTTATAACTGTCTTCTGGGAATTACGCTACAATCCATGATTGAAATCATAATACATACATGGGCAACATTATACCGGGTAGAAAGAGGAGTAGGTTTGGTGCCATGTATTTAGTGGGGTCACCGTAAGTCTACCGAGACAGTATAGATATCCATGAATATGCAGAAATCTAATTAATAATTAAATTAAAGTTACATTAGTGGTAGGACCACGCTGTTGACAGTTCTCTGTCTACAGCCGCGGGCTGGTCCGTCCGGGGTAGTACCACACTCTCACAGAAGATCGACGTCTGAGTAATGGCACTGTGCTACTGCGCTTCGATCGGTGAGCGAGAGAGCCGGAAGACCAACTGGGTGGGTTTGTAGATTGTAATGGCAGGCAGCGACCTAACTAGCCTTGGTTATAGCAAGGTCAAGGCAAGGTCCATGGGCAACAGTGACACTTACCATCAGGTGTAGTACTTGCCCGTTTGCCACCATAAACAATAAAAAAATAATAACATGTAAGTACTAGTAGATAATTGTTGTGATTACTATCCCAGTTGGCTGTATCACTATTAAGTTTCACGTCAAGTTTTCAGTCATTAGTAAGAGTTAACATTCGGTATATATAATTATAGGTACATACATAGTCATCATAGTCATAGTCTAGCCTATAGAAGCAGTAAAATGTCGTTATCTCATTAATTATTAACTAATTTTCTATGTATTACAGGACTTACGATGGATGTGCAAAAAGTAAAAGAAGATGGTTTTCGTTTAGAAATAGTATATATTATTCCAAAGAAATAGAATAATACATTAACAAAAAAAAAACTTTTTATATAAGTACTATATATATACATAGTTGAAGTTAAATTATGGAATATTTTATTAAATTATATGAAACTATATAGACACATATATAATATTATATATATTCTAAACATATTTTAAATTGTAAATATAAAATTTGAATTCAAACGTCATGTGAAAATTTAATTTCAAAAAATCTCAACATTTTATATTTTCTCAACTCTATGGGCGTTTACTGCCAAGTCATGATTTATTTTCAGTATATATAGTAAAGCTGATATCAGACGATTCACTCGAGTGATTGTTCACTCGAGTGATGGTTCATTTTTCTTTCATTTTATGTTCACACGACTAAGAGGGAATGATTTAAAAATGAACATTCACTATTTATTTCTTTCAATATATCATCGAATGAAGTCGTGCGTCTTGGAATTACTTTAATTTATGATCATTTAATCAATTTTTACTGATATTTTTTTTAGTGGTAGGACCACGCTTGACAGTTTTATATCTAAAGCCGTGGGCCGGTTCATCCGAGGTATTACCACACTCTCGCAGAAAATCGTCGCTTGAGCAGTGGCAATATGCTGCTGTGCTTCGTTCCGTGAGCGAGAGAGCCGGAAGCCCATCTTTCTGGGTGGGTTTGGGATTATTGGCAGGCAGCGGCCTAGTTATACCTCTAGTGTGGTAAAGATCCATGGACGGCAGTAACACTTAACAACAAGTGTGCTGCTTACTCGTTTGCCACCAGAGCACTAAAAAAATCAAAGAGTTGACAAAAAAGAAGTAAAGAATACGTCGACGGTGATGGGTGCTACCATGGATTGAAAGAAAAAATATTAGCAGCATCAAATACATTGTTGAGAGAACTAGCAGTTGAAGATCCTGATTCATATTGTAATAATCTTTTTAAAGTTCTCCAAAAAATGTAATGTATTTTGATCGATCCACTCGATCGATCAACACACACACATACACACACATTTGCCGCGTGCGACCAGTGCAAAGTAGCGCAGAAAATTATCAACACGGGACGTCCTTCGGCTACAGAACTTGAAACAAAATGACCGGACCCGAATGAAAGTTCTCTCAGTGTTCAGACTGTTCATTTCTTGTTCACTCGGAGTGCGAGTGAAAGATGCCGAATGCCAATATCCAACACTGTTGGATCGTTTCACTAATGAATTCATTCGGCACTAATGTTTCATTTTGTGTTCAGATGCGTCACTTCGAGTGAAAGATGCAAAATGAAAGACAAAAATGAACAAAAAATGAACCGTCTGATATCAGCTTAACTATTATATTTTATTGTAATATAAGTAAGCTCATTACATCAATATTACAATTTATAAAATCCAAAACTAAGATTAACAGCCGCCTGTTACACAATAGTCCTCGCTCTCTTAGGAATGCATTGCGTTGCAAGCGCTGCACCGAAGCTGCATAACAGTTTTGAGAGTACTACCTTTTGGTAAACTGAAAACATTTCGTGAAAATATTTATTAGCACCTAAAAGCCTTCAGTTGGATTATATGGAATAGGTAAATAGATGTTCTCTGATTGGTCAAAACCGCTTCTCATGCCCCGCCTTCGTAACGATCTTAGTTTAACTGTTGAATACAGTTGGAGTAATCCCGCCTATATTTTATAACTTGATAATTTTTATGAAATAATCTTAAATTATTTTGTAGTATATTGAGCTTTGTAACGTTATTAATATAGTTTTTTTTTTTTTGTAAAATACACAAGCATATATTCAGCACAACCATTTAAAGATATTAAAGTATTTGAAGAACATGTTTTTATTTATAAAGTTGTGTCAATCGCCTTGATATATTCTTAATATATATTTTAGATTTCTGTTAATAATAATAAATTATTTTTAAATTGTTGTTTGTTGCATTAATTCTAAGTGACTGTTTAAAATGTGTGTGGAGACTAGATAAGATTACAATATTTACTCAATTACCACATTTACTCTTCTATTGTAATAAACGAGAGACGAATGCCCGTTTTTTCCGTGTGGTGACGAAGTAAGAATACAATTTACCACCCCTTATCTTACCCGTGGGTGATCGTAAAAGAGGACCACCGAACTCAAAAATCGGGTACCGGTGGCCCGCTCGCACGGCGAAGAGAGAAGGTTTTACGGTGGGTCTAAGGGATCACGCGCCGCCTTTCCGTCACCCCGGACCGATTCGGCGGGGCGAGACGCATCCATAGCCCACCACTAAAAAAAAAAAAAAAAAAACATGGGTGATCGTAAAAGAAGATTAAGGGATATAATATGCACATGGCATCTGTGCATATTATATCCCTTAATTATATATTAGAAGGAAACTCGAAATAAAACCCTATACCAACACGTCTGACCATCGTGGTATAGTAGGACAATTTCATTCTCAATGTGGAGGAGGCCCGAGCTCAGCAGTGGGACATATATGGGCTGAGGTGATGAAGATGATGATGATGAATGCCCCTTTTCTCTAACAATAAATTAGGTAATACTTAAAACAATTTTAATGTCAATGATAGATGTTGAATTACACACATTAATTACTAAGTAATTATTCATGATATTTATAAATTATTTAAGTGTTATCTAAAATTTGGATATCGTTGGTGAAAATAATCATAATAGGAGCATCGCTAAAAGAAAAAAGTAAACTCAAAATATAATGATATATCAACTTATCTAGCCAGCTTCGTATAGCAAGGTTAATTAAAATTCTACTGTTTTCTATTATAAAGACTGCTATTGTTCAACAGTGGGACATATTTAAAAATTAGCACTACAACAATGATAATTACAATTAGTCTTCTTTGTTGGTTATCGTAAATGCCCCAAAGAAATTGAATAAATTGCCAGAATCAATACTATTTTTATAACATAAATAAGGTAAAGTTAGCCATCATAAATCTAAGATGTGCAGAATTTTTAAAACTCGAAACAAAACCCTATACCAACACGTCTCACCAGTGCGGTATAGTAGGCTAATTTCCCTCCCATAGCAGAGGAGACCTAAGCCCAACAGTGGGACATATATGAGCTATGATGATGATGATCGTATCAAATTCCAATATTCTACACCCACTTTCTATGACTACATTTCATGTAAACAATGAACTTCAGCATCATGATAGTCCCAGTTAATACACGTTCAACTGCATGGATCAAGCTCCCTCTACAATATTAGTGAAATTGACCCATTATACATCGCTGGTCAAACGGATCGCGGGCAAGAAAGGTATTCTTATTCAAGTGAATTATATTCTTACCGTCATGATACTAATATATAATAGATCTGCGGTAATCAAATAATGCCTAGTATAATTTAAATAATATTTATTATTATCTATATAGCAGAGCGCGAAACATAAAAGTATCTGCCACACTTATATAATTAGCCTTTATCCATCTAAATAGAAGGCTACCACAGTATATAATATAAAAAAAAAATTGAGGATTTTTACATTATAATCACGAACACTTATTCAAATTTAGTCGAACAACCTCTATTTCTTTAGTTCAACAAACCAAAAAAAAAGTTAAATAAAAATATACCGGACGGAGATCATAAAATAGTCATTAAGTTGGAATGAGGAGTCATGATTCGCGAATAAATCGACACTCGAGCCGCAATTAGGGGAGGGTGGGGTCCCCGGGACAAAGAGGATTCCCTTGCAATTTTAGTTAGTCCAACATGATCCGTACCCGGACGAAAACGACAAGACGTGCAAGTTAATAGCCACTGTGGAACAAACGACTCGGCCTGACTCACTCACTTCAAAACTCGTGTTAACATGGTGTTACTCAAAAAACCATATTTAAGCTCAAAATTACTGTAATTTCTTTTCATATTATGTAATATAAAATGTTATGGACTACCTACAACCTTCCATATACAAAGTCTTACCTACAATCACCACAGTATAATAAATTATTTTGTACCTGTTTTTAATTTTATCCGTGAATACTACTCGTATGTTTAATATCTTTATATAGACCTACGAGACTTAAGATTCATTCTTTATTGTGAAAAGATAGCTGTTAAAAATAAACAAAATAGGAAAAGTACTGTATTTTACGTACGCAACTAAAAATTCACAATATACTAGATATTTTTTAATGTTTTACATTATAATGATTATACATTTGAAATAAAACTTCTTTTACGAGTTCTATCACGTTTGTATTTGATTTTTAATATCATTTTAAAATTAAACACAAACGCGATAGAATCCATAAAAGTAGTTTTATTTCAAATGTTTTACATTAATAAAAAAATAATTAATTTTATGATTTATCAATCTTAGTTAAACGATAATATTAACAAAGCAATTAACTATGCTAGAATCGCCTAATTTTAAAACCTAATGAGTTTTAATAGACGAAGTTAAACGGTGATATTAATATTAATAAAGCACTGTAGGTCCAAACAGTAATTTCATAACTTTTTTTCGTCGAATAATATATGCAATCCAGAATCATATAATAGATAAATGGATTAACAGCGATTTTACTTACTTATCTCGAAATTGTATTTATTTTAGAAAATACGAAACAAACCCTATAGCAAAAAGTCATTATTATTATTGGCAAAAAGAGAGGATTGGTGACACTTTTGACACGTTGTCTTATTTGTACATCATAAGGAGAATTGATTCTAACGAAATTGCTTACAAATTTGCAAAAATTATCATGGTTGGCACTATTCGAATCTTTCAAACCTTTCTCTATGAAGTATAAAAAGCACTGTGACGGCACAATCCATCGCGTAACTTACTTTAGTCCATTCATCTACCTGCCGACGCTCATTCTTGGATCAACATTTATTTTTGGATCTCTCCATGGAGGAATAATACCATAATTTGCACGCTTAAAAATGACAGACAAGTTGACGATCGCAGTTCACAATAAATTGTCCAAGCAGCATTGCTTGGGCAATTTAAGAAAGGTCTTATAATAACACTTAGATTTTACGATTCCCACAGGGCAGTAAACGAGATTATGACACCTATTGCCATTCACTGGACATAATTATACCACCATACTTCATATATATTATTTGTAAAAGCTTTAATAATATTCTTTTCTGACCCAGGATTCAAAACATATTGAAGTTAATATTTCACGTAGTCAACGAGGTCTATAGTCGAGAAAACGGCGCGCGTGTGCGGCTTAAACACTGAGGATGAAACGATTTATTGCAGCTACGAGCATAAATTTGCAAGATTCTACCAATCACTACTATCATAAATATAATATTAAAATCAACTTAACTATACGAAATTAAATTACCAAATTTAATTTTGTCTCAATATTTGTTTACATAATGAATTTTTATTATTGAGAATAGGAAGTTGGGGGTTTTACTTTTGGGAATAGGAACCCTCAAAATAGTATATTATCCATTTTTTCTCAGTGGTAAACATAGGGCTTTGGTTCAAGAGTACTATCGTTCGTTTTCGTTATAATATTTTGAGTTACGTACTTATAAGCTCCAGTACGTTGCTATTTCCACTACAAAGAATCTTAGGCATTAAATCTACTTATGCTAGAATTCGTAGAGTTATGGAGATATACTTGCTTTGGGCGATCAATAAATCGTTGTTCTGTGTCTCGGCGTAATTTGTGTCTGTTAATTATATGTTTGTAAAGTCACCCACAATACAAAGATTATTGCCATTATTCGGGGCGTTGTCTTTATCAAAGAAAAAATATATATAAAAAGACTTGTCATATAATGAAATACTGTCAAGTATTAGTTTTTTAAATTTAATAGAAGCAATTCTAAACCCACTTCTTCCAAATTTCCACAATAAAAAAAAAACAAATTTAGACTATTTGCTATAATATTTTATTATATTTACTAGATTTTACTTTTCTTAAAATGCGTATTTAAGCTATGCACTTGTTTCATTACAATTTAGAAATAAATTAAGAAAGAACAGTTACTGTTAAACGATGACGTAATTATAATCCATCATCTTGTTACACTCGCAACTTGGAAGTATACAACTGAATGAAAATAATGTGTCGTTCTATCAAATGATTTTGAAAATACGTTTATGTAGATTCTTGAGGTGCAAAGATGGTCTGTGAATGCAGAATTATTATTTCTTTTTTTAATATTAAATTTTCCCATGGCTGTTGTTTCTTATAATTCAGCCTCCAGATGCGATAATAGATGGCGCTGTATATATGCATATATGTTTGCGTGTGTCATGTGTGAGTAGGTACTGTAATTTGATTTGGAAATGGATTGATTGAGTCAATTTATATTTCCCTTAATACATAATAGGTACCACTACTAATGCATTCATGTATAATACCATAGTTCTTTTTGGCTAACTGTGGTTTGGACACACTACGCGACCATCCCACGCGACGAAAGGATGATGCCCTATATGCTTATAATCCTAAATACTAGTTATATAATTGTAAAGTGTCATCAAAATTTGTTACATACTTTTGTGGGCATGGACAACAAACATCCATCTTAACAAACTTTCGCATTTATATTAATAGGTAGGTTCTTTTTTTTTATTTTTTTTTTTACCCGACGTACATGTGATTGAAAACTCCTAAGCAATTGGAACCACTTTGGAGATTTTGTATAGATATACAATAGATATGCACAGATGTGCAGTTGTATTTAAATTTGAATAAGATTTGGTTTGCCCCAATATGTTTTCTTTTTGGAAACCCCTACACTAAGCAAATTATCCTTGTATTGCGGGGGACTTTACAGGGATGTAATTAATTCCGTCACCCGCCGAGAGGCCGACCGCGTGAGGAAAGACCGACATCCTACCCGAGGGGGGGACGTCGGTCGAGGAGAGGGTACTCCTCAGGGGTATTCCGTCGGGCCGACCACTGACGTCAAGTCACTCTGCTCCGGTGGTCGGCCCAACGACGAAGGCTACGTCACGGGTGGGTTACGGGTGTAAAGCGTGCTTGTAAGCGTGGTGCGAGGAGAGCGCCGACCGTAGCCCACCCCCAAAAAAAACCAAAAAAAAAAATAGGGATGTAATTAATACAAACAAATTACACTCCGACTCAGAACAACAGTTCGTGGATCACACAAATTATTGGGAATCGAAACCACTGCACAGGCACGTAGGGTAAGGTCTGTATCTTCACCACTACGCCATCTGTGGCACTAAAATCGATTTTAAATGTTTTATTTTTAGATATTTACAAAAGAACGTGTTTTTGATAAGCCAGTATTAATATATAATATTATCCTTGTGGTGACGAGTACTAAAACAATTCACCAATTACCCATGGGTGATCGTACAAAACGACTAAGGGATATAAAACGCATATAATATCTATGCAAGAGAAGGAAAACTTGAAACAAAACCCTATACCAACACGTCTGACCAGCGTGGTATAGTAGGTTAATTTCCTTCCTATTATGGAAGAGGTCATATATGGGCTGTGATGATGATTTTCAGCTCGGTTCAGCAGCGATTCCAAATGCACGAGCGTCAGCATAATATCCTTTAGAATAACGACGAAGAGTTGCTAGGGAGAACTTATAATATTAACACCCTTCCACTATCAAAAATTGAAATATAATAAAAATTGTAATTTTTAGAGTTGTGACACTATTCTGCCGGGCAAGCGATATAATAATGCGCATTATGTACCTGTATTTATAACCATTCTCAATCATAAGACACGTTTAAATATTCAATTTCTAAAGAATTTATTTTCAAAATATAACTAAGATATAAATATAATCATTGTTTATAATATTAATTCTCATTTCTGTTCAACATTTACAAAACATGTACTAAAATAATAGTGAATACCGTTATGAATAACAATATTTTGTAACGCACATTATTATAGAACGTTTAAATTGTATTAATTGTTTCAAAATAACCTCAAGTCAGTATTAGAGAAAGGTTATGTGTAACCGTTTATTGAACCTAAATAGGCAGAAAGATATAATTAGATATAGTTGCTTATTGATTTCTATCAACATCCTCTTAAATGGCTATAGGTATTTGTGTTTCTCATCCAATTTCAACCAGTGTAAGCACCACTTTTTTTTAAAAACTTTCTATATGTCCACTGCTTTTTTTTTTGCAGTGGGCTTTGGATGCGTCTCGCCCCACCAAATCGGTTCGGGATGACGGAAGAGGCGGCGCGTGACCTCATAGACCCCCCATGCAAACTCCTCTCTTCGCCGAGCGAGCGGGCCACCGGAACCCGGTCTTTGTCTTCGGTGGCCCACCCGGAGATACTGGTCATTTGGGTAGGCAAGGTTAATATTAAATATTATTTCGAGTTTTTTTCTCTTAATCCTCTAAATTATTGTAAACTAATCAGGTCGTAATAATTTAGGCTAACCACTATAATAACATTACATACAAATATTAAAACTAGCTCTTTCAAATTTTTTGCACCTGGCCCTCACGCAACGGAAATAGCTAGCAACGAAGCATTTATTTAATCTAAAGTAAACAACAGATCAGAAAGATATAATATAAACATACGAAACATAATATATAATCATGTACCGCATACCTGAGAACCGTGTTACTAACTACTGATTGATCCTTTGCAAATGTTAAATTAGGTCAGGAAGTCAAGATCTTATGTGCGCAAGCATATTAACAGTTGTAATATAAACAATAGACTATGGTTATTTATAATAATATAATTAAATTGTAGCGAAAAGTTTTGTGGATTTATTCTTTTGCAAAATAAAATGTAAATCTAGAAATAAGGAGACAAACACTTGCTGATATACTTGTGTAAAGATTTATTATATTTCGGAAAGTTTTAAAATATTTATTATTAAAATACAAATTTTATATAATGGCACGCCATTAATGTATTGTTCAATTTAGGCTTCCTAAGGTGGAATATTGTAATAACAGCTACCTAATGGTGGGCAAGTTGGCGATTGATATTGATATTTATTAGCGAACCCCAACATATTAGTTATAGAGCCAAATAGTGAACTTTAAGCTTTATTAATGGTCAAGTAGTGGTTAGGACCATGCTGGTGACAGTTTTCAGTCTACAGCCGCGGGCCGGTCCGTCCGGAGTAGTACCACACTCTCGCAAAAGATCCACGTCTGAGCAATGGCAATATGCTGTTGTGCTTCGTCCGGTGAGCGAGAGAGGCGGAAGCCCAACTGGGTGGGTTTGGATATGTATTGGTAGGCAGCGCCCTTTTTTTTTTTTGCGGTGGACTATGGATGTGATCTAATTGCTATAATTATTCCTTTTATTACTTTTGGTGGCAAACGAGCAGATAGCACACCGGATAGTAAGTGTTACTGCCGCCCATGGACCTTTGCAATACCAAGGGTATAGCTAGACCTCTGCCTATCATTACAAACCCCAAACCCACCCCAACTGTGCTTCCGGCTTTCTCGCTCACTAAAACGAAGCGCAATAGCACGTTGCCATTACTCAGACGTCGATTTTCTGCGAGAACGTGGTACTATTCTACTTTGATATTTAGATTCAAATTTTAGAAATAAGTAAGAATTTAAATGTGCTTTTTGTTCTTGTTCATTATCATCATCTTACATAATATATGTCCCATGTTGGCCTCGAACCTCCTCCATGATGGGAGGGCAATTAACCTACTATACCACGCTGGTCAGACGTGTTGGTATAGGGTTTTGTTTCGAGTTTTTCTTCTAACGCATATGCGTTTTATATCCCTTTGTCTTCTCTTACGATCACTCACGGGTTCTTACCGGTGACAGGGGGTGGTGAATTGTATTCTTACTCCGTCACCAACTCACCACATGGAAAGTTTCTTCTTGTTATTGAAATTGAATTAGAAATATGAAATTTGTAAAGTTTTTTATATTTTTATAATTGGGATAAAGCTTGCATTTTTATGCTCATTTATAAAGAATGAATGGAATTAAACGAGGCTAATAAACACCGTTATTATTATTCAGAAAATATTTATATGCAGCAATTTTTAAAAGCGAGCATTATTATTTTTAAATCTTTTAGTAAAATGAAATAACAGAAAGTGGTACGGAGGTATGAAGTTACCTCATTAATAGCTACGTACATTAATGAAGGCGAGCCCATCATAATTGTCTTAACAATTAGTAAACCACCCAACTTTAGGATGATTTTGAACAGAAATAAAGGGTTTCACCTAACTGTGATATGATTAAATAACTACCTTAAATTAAATTTAGTAATGTTAATGATGCAGTGTGATATATCAGAACAAACATTAAAAAACAATGTTATGTTTTTATTAAAATATGTAAATAGCAATGTAGAATAATACCTATGATATGAGTTGTATTAATTTTGACATTTTACGATGTTAGAGCTCATATTATCACAAATCGCCGAATGTAATATTTTCTATTATCATCATCATCTCAGCTTTCATATACTAGACTCAAGCCTCTATCACAATAAGAGCCAAAGTGACATACTATACCACGCAGAGTGAGATAGTTTTTTTTCTGTATCTAATCGTGGCAAACGAGCAAGGAGCACACCTGGTGTTAAGCGTTACTGTCGCCCATGGACCTCTGCAAAACCAAGCGTATACCAGGCCGCTTCCCACCAATACAAATCCCAAACCCATCCAGTTGGGCTTCCAGCACTCTCGTATTTCAAGATATCTTTCTTCTGAATAACTGTTATCTGTATATTATTTTCCTTAATCGACTTTTACGATTCCCACGGACAAGAAAGAGGGTGCAAGGGCGGTTTTACCTACAGTGCAGAGAGTGCAGTGCACCCAGGCGCCAGGTGTTAGGAGGCGCCGAGAACCGCTCGGGACACATACAGCCTCCACTGTAACCCTCCGCACGGATCGGGCGCACCGTACGGAGTGAGTTCCTAATCATTTATAAACGTCTGCGTTATTTGACAGGTTTGGGTAGGTTGCTTTGTCGCCATGCTCGTCGCAATCGGATTATTAAGTTACAATAACTTAATAATCCGATAGCGCTTACCTGGTTTCGTGTCAAAACAACGAGACTAAGCATGCGACAACGCATTCCAGCAAGGTTTGGAGTTTAGTCGAACGTATTGTAACTATCAACCAACTATCAAATTTGTTCACGTATTTTGATATAAGAGGATGTCAGGTTATTGATTGCACCCGGGCGCTACATGTGCTAGAGCCGCCCCTGAGAGGGTGATAAAATGTATTCTTTGGTCCTCAACATACATAGATACTACCACTTTCAAGAAGACCATATGAATATTCTGCCCGCACAGTACTAATTTAAACACATACAAAATAATATGATTATCCACTTATATTCATTTCAAATGTTGTGAACGGACTCCAGCCTATTCAAGGTCTTATCAATTCTCTGTTATCATTCAAGGCTAAGTACGACCAAGATGGTCACCATCGCACACGTTAGGTAACCAAGGCATTTGTATAAAACTAGCAAACGTTTGTTTTTCTATTATGGTCCAAGTTACAAAATCGATAAATTATTATATTTTTAATCTCGCATATTTATTACACCTTATTTAAAAAAAATAATGTCTATAATAACAAACTAGTATACAGCTCAATAGATAGCATATGCTACTAGCATCTAATCTACTCATAAATCTCTAATATATGAGAGGTACAGTCAGATGTTATGTAACCGTACTAGTAAATTGCTAATGCTAAGATGTTGATTTTGTGTATAGTTCTAATATGAACGAGTCAGACCATTTATTCTTTCAAGTAAAAAACTGTCTGCAACGTAACCCTACCACTAGTACGCACATTACACCATGTAACTTTTCATTTATAAGAGGATTCTTATATTAGGGGACTAACTCAAGACATAGTAAGTGTCAGGCATAGTAAAGGGCAATAGCACTTGATATTCTACAGTGATAGCTTTCATGCTGTAAAAAAATATCTTTAAGGAAAAATGCATTAGCCCTTTTTAAAGAATCTAAAATTCGTTCCAACATCTTACCAATAGGAATAAAAAAACATTGTCCGTAATCACATGCTCGGTATCCTAAATGACTAATAGTGTAATGTAAATATATTTTTTACATATTAAAATTAAGTAACATCTAATAAATAATCCATAGAACGAATAAATCTTTTTAAAACTGAAAAGCAAAAAATAATAAACCTTATTTTTATTGACTTTAATAACTAAGTTCTTAAACTAATTTCAGTACACGTAAGTAATTTTGGGTGGGCGCCAAACAATCAATAATCACTAAATTACCTCCGATACCGACTCATAATTACTTAATTACGTGTACTTAAATCAGTTTAAGAACTTAGTTATTAAGATCAATAAAACACAAAGTTTATTATTCTTTACTTTTCAATTGTTTCGGCGGTTTAAGTTTTTTGTTAAAATGTTTTGTTTTGTTAAAATGTCTATAAAAAGTTGTGCGTGATCATACATAAAAAAAATATACGCGACTACTTGAGAAACTTCGCCGTATTTTTGGTCGGTTAAAAAAACCGTTGAAATGAATCCTTAAACATACCTAATTATTTAAAAACACCAAGCAATGTGTGATTCAAAATTTCACAATTGTAATTAAAAGAAAAGACAAGACAGATTGTTATTAAAATCTAATCATCTAGTTAAATACATTATATTATTGTTATTCAGATTAAAAACACGTATCTTATTCCATATAAGAATACACATTGAAAAGATAGCTAAATAAATCGAGTAAATTTTAACATTGAAGCTTTCAAAAGTGGTTTGTTATTATTATACAACAATTTATACCAAGCCTAATTGTCCGTTTCAGAAAAAGATTACACATAACAACAGACATATATATTGCGATGATGTGACTAAGTATATATTAAATTTAAATATTAGCTTATCACTTGAACCACAGTCGAATGACATTGAACTTGCGCGCTCCACGCCACGATTGCCTTATTAGCATAGCATATCTCTAGCCTAGCATATTACAATAGAGCAATTACGCGCCCAAAATCTTGGTTGTATCAATATAAAATCTGCGTGTGATGTCACGACTCTATTAAAGTCTATATAGTCATAGTTGGGTGCATTTCGATATGGATATAAAGCCAACCGAATTTATCGTTAATAAAAAACTGGATGTGGATTATTGAATTACATAATGATCATGATAGATTATGAGGGGTTTTAAGAGGGTAATACTAATGTATATATCGCAATATATATACTAAAACAGACAGCCTATATGTTAAAATGTATGTTCATACCTTGATGATGACAATGATATTTCTGAGTGGCAATCATATATATATATATATATATACATATATAATATATATACATATATATATATATATATATATATATATATATATATATATATATATATATATATATATATATATATATATATATTATATATATATATATTCTATATATATATATTCACTTGGAGAAACTATACATCTAACGATGGAAAAATTTTCGATAGCACCAATAATTACTTATTGATATCTCCAACAACGAGATCTTCAGATTAGGCACTCATCATTCCCCTACTCTTATCCCAATTACTTGGGGTTGATACAATATGTACTCTTCTTTCATAGTACATATTGTAAAAGTTATTGGTAATAGTTTTGTGATCGGCCGCCTGCCAGACGTCAACTCTACTTGGGAATGTAATTGTTGAAGGAATTTTACGGTGGGTCTATGGGGTCACGCGCCGCCTTTCCGTCACCGCGGACCGATTCGGCGGGGCGAGACGCATCCATAGTCCACCAATAAAAAAAAAGGGTCGTTATAAAGCTCTTAGTCGTCTTTTACGACATCCACGAGCAAAGTAAGAGTTGGTAGTATTCGTCGCAACTACCACACAGCTATCTTCAAATTAGGCACTATATATTGAATTTATGATAAGCGAATAAATTGTCATCATCATCATCTTAGCTCATATATTTATCACTGTTGGGCTTGAGTCTGCTCCATAATGAGAGGGAAATTGATCAACTATACCACGCTGGTCAGACGTGTTGGTATAGGGTTTTATATAGAGTTTTCCTTCTCTCGCGCTAACATCTATGATGTTATAGACGTTTTATATCCCTTAGTCGTCTCACACGATCACCCACGAGTAAGATAGGGGATGGTGAATTGTATTCTTACTCTATCACCACACGAAAACAAATTGTATTTTTCTATTAATTCTGTCTTTCTATTTTGTTTGTCCATAATAACACTCTAAAAGCAAAAGAGCTTTCATTTAGACTTAATTCGTATTCTGTTTGTATGGTAATTTAAGTGCATAATAATGAATGAATGCATTTAAATTGTTTTAGCCAAAACACTTGCAGAGCAAAAATAAATTCGTAGTCAAGCTAAAGTTAAATTAGAATCTATGAATTAAAGTAATATTATCACATCAAAATCTATATATAAACAACTATTAAAAATGTAGTACGTTTAGATTTATCTAAAAGTATCTGCCGACACAAAAGCTATTAGTTAATACTTTTAACGTGTTCTAGTTCCTATCATTTTGTTTTAAGATTTAAAAAAATACGTAAATAAAACGGCCATCTTTTCCAAAAATACTTGGACCATATTCTACTAAGCTATGTCTTTATTAGATTGCCTCGTTATTGTTACAAATTTTAGTAAGCCTAAAGTAATTTAGTCAATTCATCATCATCATTTCAGCCTATCACTGTCCACTGCTGGACGTAGGTCTCCCTCATGTTACGCCACAGAGTGCGGTTCTATGCCGCTTGCATCCCACAACGCCCAGCAACCTTCACCAGGTCGTCTGTCCACCTAGTGGGGAGGCGTCCTATACTGTGTCATCCGGTACGTGGTCGCCACTGGAAAACCTCTCTTCCCCAGTGGTTGTCGGTTCTTCGAGCGATGTGGCCTGCACATTGCCATTTCAGCGTGCCAATTCTTTGTGCTTTGTCGGGTACAACCGTTCTTCTGTGGATTTCCATATTACGAATTCTATCTCGCAGAGAAATCCCGAGCATAACTCGCTCCATAGCACGCAGAGCGACTTTGAGCTTGGTTATCAGGTCTACATTTAGGGACCACGTTTCCAAGCCGTAAGTCATCACTGTTAACACACTGCTTTCAGGCACTGAGACAAGTATAAGTGCAATACAGGCTTAGTCAAGTATAAGTGAAATATTATAAGAACAAACTGCTTTTATAAATTAATTTTGGGATAGATTAATATTTATAACACCAATTAAAAATTAAATATTCTTAATCATCATCTCAGCTCATATATGTCCCACTGTTGGGCTCGAGCCTCCTCCATAACGGGGGGGAAATTGACCTACTATACCACGCTGGTCAGACGTGTTGGTATAGGATTTTGTTTCGAGTTTTCCTTCTCTTGCATAGATGTTATATATATTTTACATCCCTTAGTCGTCTCTTACGATCACCCACCGGTATGATAGAGGGTGGTGAATTGTATTCTTACTCCATCACCACACGGATAGATAGATATTCTTAATAAAAATTTAATAATATTAATATTTAAAATCTAAGGAATTAATTGTTAATAGGTCTTGCTTCAACCAATATTTCCTATTACCTAATTTGCTGATTAACGTTTACCAATAACTGTAATGTATCAACATTATCATTACCCTTAATAAACAGAATACTTCGTCATTATAACAGTGGATTGATTCAAAATTTATGAAAGCACTCATGATATTGTTCATTAATCAGTCTAGTTTGATATAATGTTATAAAGACGTAGAATTTTATAAATTTATTATTGTTTTGCTGTTAAATTATCCTATAATTTCATATACATTATTATTACATTGTAGACATTATCATTATTATTAAATTATTATTATTATTAAATTATTATATCATCGTCCGGGTCTTATTCCAATTACTTGTAGTCAACAATATATTTACCTCCTTTTTTTTTCATAGTACAAGTTGAAAAAGTTTCCGCTATAGTTTAGTGACTGGTCGTCTACTAGCGTTAACCCTCGTTGGGAATGTAATCGTTGTCTAGAAGCCATCAGATGGTGTTAGCCTAGGCCTAATGCATACTCTTACAATTAGTTACTTTTGCCAAACTGTATTACACTTTGTTGGCAGATGAAGCAAAAAAATGTTTCGGCTTAAATTTCGGCTTAAATAAACTCTATACCAATCCGTTACACCAGCTTAGTACGAGTATAGTAGGTTGTTCTATTACGGTGGAAGGTCGAGATTCCGGCACTAGGACGTATATGGGCCAGAGATACCATCTGTTATTATACGAGACAAAAATATTTTTAGCTATCTGTTATTATAAACGTAATTATTCTTATCCTTAATGATTATTATTATCCTTAATTATTATAAAAAAGAGCATATTCTCATAATTGTGTGGCCACTAGAGAGAAGGTAGTGGTTTCAAATCTTGGACCGTGAAAAGGTATATTTTTACGTCAAATAAATTCGTTTCATTTCCTATTACGTCTATATATTAACTGCCGAACTGGCTCTAAGCGGTAATCGCCACCCATGAACTGAAAAGTAATAAGCATAACCAGCTACCACTAAATAATAAATGCCATCACTCGCACACACCCTACTATTAAGTCATAGTAATCCAGTTTAATAATAACTGTATACTATTTTTTGTCGACAGCCTATGATCTAGCATCCGTGTGATAATTAAGCAAGAGTATAATACCCCATCTCCTTTTTACTCGTGAATAAGAGATGACTAAGAGATAAAATATACAAATAATATGTTTGCAAAAGAAGGCAATCTTAAAACTCTATACCAACACTACCGTGATATAATAAATTAATTTTCTCTGTTGTGAGGCAGGCTTGAATCTAGCAATAAGATGTATATGAATTGAGATGATAATGAGATGATCCAACAAGTCCCAACCCGCTCATCCGACGTTCCGCAACTTAACATACATTCGATTCTAAATTTAGAACTAACTTCTGCGTATATGGTAAGTATCAGATGCAGCTTGCTCACTTACCACTTACACTGTCAATAGATCACTTACCACTTAAATTAACTTTTATAGAACCGAAACTTCCCATCATAACTAATATAGCAGGCGATAAAACAATAATGATACATTGATACTAATTACTATCATTTTTTTCGTGTAGTAACAGCATGAAAAAAAAAACCGGAGGTGTCAAGGGACACCCGGATGGAACGAAGTTCTATTTTAATTATATAATTTTTTTCTGCCTTAAGCGATTTTTATCGTTATATTTTAGCCAATTTGCAAAATATCTTTATAAATTATAGCCTATGTGTTATTCTGATGTGCAAGCTATATTACTATAAATTTCATCAAAATCCATTCAGTAGTTTTTACGTGAAAGAGCAACAAACATGTTCACATCCATACATTATTACAAACTTTCACGTTTATAATATTAATAATAGGATATACAATTCCACTAGACTACCAAAACTTTTCGGCCCCGAGCTCGAACGCGAGCCGGCCACGCGGCCCAGTCACGGGCGAAAATAATTTCGTTGCGCATTATTTTGATTTTGCTATATCTCTTAAGGTATTGATTTAATTTGCATGGTCTGAAGGAAAAAAAATATCTTCATGAAATGCTCAAGCCAACTAATGTATTTAAAATGATAAGGATTAATACAGTATTTGTGTAAATAGCTTTTCAATTACCGTTTTATAATAGAACATTTTTTAAAGTATTAAAATGGATATAGTATGTTATCCTTAAGAGATAGATATATACCATCGCGGACTTTTTTGTAGGCCTTTTTAAGTTGTATAATACTGTAGTACTTTATTTTGATCTATTTCGTAGGGTTCAGCCAGCGTTTGCAATGTAAGCGCAAAATAATGTGTTTATTTACGACATCACATTAGAAACCTCTAAAATTATCAGTGTTTCTCTAGTACATTATGCATATATTATACATATAAACCTTCCTCTTGAATCACTCTATCTATAAAAAAAATCGTCGCGACACCACACTGTTCAATGCGAAATAGAAATGAAAATATCTGGCTTGCTTTCTATAAGAGAGAGAGAGAGACAGACAGAGAAACATGCGACGCCGCACAGCTTACAATAGCTTACTATAGCAAAAAGTGTCGTGACAACTTTTCGTAAGAATTTTTTCCACGCGCGATAAGGAACTTCGTTCCAATAAATTTCCCCCTGTCTTACTTTTGGCTGTTGTAAAAGACGACTGAAGGATACAATATGCAAACAACATCTATGTAACAGAAGGAATACTCGAAATACGACAACTATACCAATCCGACTGACAGTTCCCACTCAGTGTCGTGGAGACTCAAGCACAGTGGGAAGCATATGAATTAAGATGATAACCAATATACAAAATTTAAACTGTCTACTCTAATTCTAAATATGGAAACTGAGTCTAGACAGCTTATTTGTATAATGATTCTGATGTCTCTGATTTAAATTTCAGATAATTAGAGAAATAACGCTATTATCGATTAAATACAGTTACTAATTAACGGTTATTTGCTGTGTGGCAGCGGCTACGATTGCTATCAACCCTTCCTTTGTTTGTGGATGTCGTAGAAGGCTACTAAGAGCTTTATATCGACCTTTGCCAACTCCACCTGATACCGTTTGATCAACAATTGCATTGCCAAAGAGAGTTGACATCAGGCAGGCGGCTGGTCATAAAACTATTGCAATTATTTTTTGTAATATGTACGAGTACATTGCGTCGATCCCAACTACAATTACTTGGATAATACCAATGGATAAGAGCAGGTGAATGATGACTAATTAGCCGTGATTATTATTTACCAGCTACACAGCTGTTTCATGAATCCAGATTATCCTAGATGTACGATGTCTACGTATTTTTATATATGTTATTGTTAAGAAAAATTAAAGTACATGTTCTTTACCAAATATATTAATACTGTTTAGTATAATTATCTCAAAATATAATCTACGTAAATTGTCATGGCCCCCTTTTTCGTTGGCACCAAAACTGTTGAATAGATTGGAGATACCATAAATTTGTGTATCGTATGCACCGTACTCCGTCGCACTTCTATAATGGACCACCAATTAGATTACTTAACTGGATAGGGTTGCTAAACAGAACACTCTAATTAATCTGACACAAATTTTTTAATGACCACTCACATGCCAATTTAAAAAGGCAATTATTGAAAAGGTGATTGCCTAATACAAAGACGATTTATATAACACATTATAAATTGATACAATTGATAATATACAAATTTGAACTGATCATTAATAAACAAGGCTGTTAGGTTCGGTTAGTTACCTATTATTTTAAAATTACTATGTAAAATTGTCAAAATTTACACCTATAAGCACACCGTTCCAATCGTCCTATCACTTAGACAAGTGTGAGCTGTCGTATGACAATCAAATTGTATCTCGTATTATTTTGTCGGCCTTATGAGAGACGTGTGCTATCTGCAGGACAACGATTATGCATTTTACCGATTTAATACTTTAACTTATGAGTTAGAACTGTATTAAACAATGAAATGATCTTGTTATCCAAATTACTGAGATTTAACATGCCAGCTTATTTATAAATACCTGTTTACAAACGAAGAAACATTGACTTATGACACTTACTTATCTAAATGGTAGTATGATTGGAACAAATTTCCAATAAATGTAAGTTTGAGCTCCACGTTTGACAATCACGTTACATTCATAAACAATTTTTTATACTAAAAAGGCGTTAAAACCCGTAAAAATGATTTTATTTTACATATAAATAAACTACATAACTGAATCTTTCAAGTCCAAATAATTGGAGATTTATAATGATGTTGTGTCTGTCAATATAATAATTCAATGCCAATCGAAATGCAAATCAAAATACTATTTAAAAAGTCAAATCAATTAATATTAACCATTTGATATTGATTCATAAAACGCTATGCATATAATAGGTTTTCTTTTATATAGGACTGTAAATTCCAAATTAAATAAATAGGAATTAACTCGATTTTATTCCGTGTGGTGGAGTAAGAATACAAATCAAATCACCACCCCCTTATCTTACCCGTGGGTGATCGTAAGAGACGACTAAGTGATATTAAAACGCATATAACATATATGTAAGAGAAGGAAAACTCGAAATTAAACCCTATACCAACACGTCTAACCAGCGTGATAATAGGTCAGTTTCCCACTCGTTATGGAGGAGGCCCGAACCTAACAGAGGGACATAAATGAGCTGAAATGATGATGAAATGATAACTCGATTTTATAATTCACTGTAAGAAACTAATTATTGAATTATATTAATAACGATGATAGTTGTTTTTATCATATGTTATATTTATGCAGTTAAAAGGTCATGTTTTGGCATATATAAAAATATATTAAACATTAACAATAAGAATTTCTGTATAAGCATTTCAAAATAAAAAATAAATTTATTCTTGTTTTTACTATTTTTATCAAAAATTTGGGTCATGACCTAATGGGATTTTATCTTTAGCCGAGATTTGTGTATTGTATTTGAGTATTGTAAAGTCCTTTGTGTATGTATAAATACAGGTTGCGGATAGCTCTCTATTCATCTAAATGCGGTCTCGGTTAGGACAACGTAAGTAGCAGTATCTATTGAAACTAGGTACTGTTAAGAAGATCAGTAAAAATAACGTAGTTTTTAATAATAATAAAATATAATTATTTCTCATGTAATATACATTATACACATACGTGTAAAGATTAAAGAAATATTTATGAATTTATGAAAAATGAAAACGGTGTGATTTTTATAATAATTTCCTTCCCACTGTGGCAAATCTAATGCTTGAAGGGAAAATATATACTTGACGTAATAAAAGGTATAGTGATCCAAGTACTAAATGCCCGTTTCGAATGGCATAGGTTGAATTCCCATGCAGAGCAATGCTTTCTGCAAGCCATGAATATTTTTCCGAGTCCGGTTGTAATTAGGAATCTTTACTTGTTCTTCAAATTTATTCTTGTGTTTTATAAGTAGAAACTGTTGAAGGAAAAATCTCTGACCTAAATTAGCTTGATAATATTCGACACGCGTTTCTTGTGTGTAATATTCTAGACGTCAACGCAGTAAGGCCGTCTGTCTTATTTGCAGTGTAAACAGATTAACTAAATGAAAGGACCCAACGCTGCACCTCATTCGAACGATCTAACCGCAAAAATACAAATATGGTTAAAATGACCTTTTAACTATGAACTAATTCACTCACGATTTTTCTACTAGAATTATTTTATACCTATTTATTCGAGAATATCATTATTAGTTATTATTATTTTTAATTTATTTAGTACTGAAGTAAGACGAATATAAATGTTATTTAAATACTAATTTTTATAATACCATATACCTTAATACTTCCCTGTTTTAAGAGATAACTATGCGATGTATCTAAATAACATTATTATAAGCTGTATAAAATTTCATATTAAATGCAACAAAGAATTAGCACGCTGAAGTGGCAATGGGCAGGCCACATCGCTCGAAGAACCGAGAACCGCTGGGCAAGAAAGGTTCTAGAGTGGCGACCACGTATCGGACGACGCAGAGTAGGATGACCCCAACTAGGTGGATAGACGACCTGGAGATGGTTGCTGGGCGTCGCACAGTGGGCCAGTGCAGTTTACTTTCATAAAGGAGAGTAAAGACGTTGTCATGAATGAAAAAACTAGGATGGATAACGAAATCGAAGCACTGCTCCCCACAAAATACTAAGCAAATGAGGTCAGTCACCAATTATTGATGACAATGATAGACGGTAAAATTTGTACAAACTATTTTTATAAATAACTATTTTAACTAACTATTTTTATGAAAACATTATAATTTATATTTTTAGCCCTTTTTTAATAAAATGCGTAATATTATAACTGTTTTTATCATACAATCCAACTAATTACGATAATAGACGCTTTTATGTTTTACTAAGCAATGCCGTAAGTATAATGAAGGTTCTTAATGATATTTGAAATGATTAGCTACTGCGAAGTCATTAAGTAATAGTATAGTACCTAAGAATTATAGATTACTAACTTACGTTCAAAGGACATAAACGATAAATAAAACAACGGACTAACGTGATTTATTACACTTCTTTGTAAGTAAGCTAGATTTGTAAGCGTATTTGAAAAATTTAAACGTTGTTATTCAATAAATATACAAGTAAAAGTAGTTATCAACGAAAATAAAAATTTAAAACTTAGACGACTTTTAAAAAAAATATTGCAAGCGATGCCGTAATACGAAGTACGTTAAAAAAACATCAATAATTATTACTATATACAACTGCGAGGATATAACGGCCAACCTTGCGATTTCAGAGATATCCTCATTTTTCATGTTCGCTCCATACATTTTTTTCTAAAAGAAAATCATAACTCGTTCAATTGTTGACCAAATTATCTCATATGATATTTTATAAGGTAGTAATAATCAGGAGAACCCATTTCCACACAAAAAAAACATATGTAATAACTTAAGTTTCTATGTCTATGAAACGCGGTTTTCAGTTTACTGTGCGTCGTTGGATACAAGCGACACAGGACCGCACTCTGTGGCGTAAAATAAGGGAGGCCTACGTCCAGCAGTGGACAGCAATAAGCTGAAATGATGATGATGAAATGCGACTTATATACCTTGGGTAGAATATTTAAAGCCATTTTCAGCCAATAATGCAAGAGGCTTATATATAATTCATAATGATAATAATCCCTATATGAATGACAAATTTGTATGCTCTACATTCACTAAAACAATTGCTGATAAGATAATTTGATCTTATTGATCGACAAAACACGTAACAACTAAGTGTGTTATCATAAAATAACACAAAAATAATCTAATCTCTAACATAGGATCATGAAGGGATAGGTACTGTGTATTAAATATGCTTAAACTTAGCTGGTAGGTTGGCTATCGCGTATGATCTTGTAAATTTTGCAGGAGGGTATTGCTTGCCCTTCTGTTCGTGATTTCTAACCCAATATTTATTGATTCTCACTAAAAAATAAAGAGATGTTGATAAATTGTATTCCTAAAGCTTTTTTTTTTTGCTCTTGGTGGCAAACGAGCAAGCAGCACACCTGATGGTAAATGTTATTGCCGCCCATGGACTTTTGCCATACTAGAGGTATAGGTAGGCCGCTGTCTACCAATAATCCCTAACCAATCCAGAAAGATGGGCTTCCGGCTCTCTCAGTCACCAACCAAATCACAGCAGCATATTGCCACTGCTCAGGAGTCCATTTTCTGCGAGAGTGTGGTACTACCTCGGGCGTATCGGCCCGCGCCTGTAGACAGAGAACTGTCAACAGTGTGGTCAACTACTAAAGCTGTTTGTTTAGTGACGGTTTAGCCTGGTGATTTGGATCACTTTACTAGGGTATATTGAGCGTATATTGGTAATTGATTCATTTCAGTTTCGTAGTGTATGGGTCTGTGTCACACCCTACCTGTTTGACATTTGTCAGTCGTTGTACAAGTGCCAGAGAGTGCAGTTATTACCAGTCAAAAAAAACAACAGGCAGTCATGGGGACTGCCTATAGAAGTGAAAACTATTAACTTAAGACTAATTGAAATAATAATAATTTTCTAATTTTTATATAAAAATAAAAACCTATAAGTTTTTACCCTCCAAAAACGCTCAACGCGCCTAAAGAAGTTTTCATATAGCTATAGATATACTATTAGCATTAGCATGTCGGGGACGCGAACCTATAAGTTTTTCCCATCCAAAAACGCTCAACGCGCCTAAAGAAGTTTTCGCATAGCTATAGATATACTATTAGCATTAGCATGTCGGTGACGCGAACCTATAAGTTTTTCCCCTCCAAAAACGCTCAACGCGCCTAAAGAAGTTTTCACTTCAATAAAGTGTATTTTATTGAATTGGTTTATCAGCTTTTAATAGAGACCAGACTGTCAATACTCCGTGCAATGTCAAACAGGTAGTGTGCGACAGGAACAGCGCTCTACAAACTCGAAATTACTCGATTGTCTCTTTCCAACAATCGATGTACAATATTGCTGGGTAATGTACTGTGATTTATTAACATGGCCTAATAATGGTTTAATACTGGCATCAGAAATCTCAACAGTTCAATTTAATGAGCATGAGATCTGTTGTAATATGATAAACATTCACCAGACGGTGTCTGATGACCGAATTTGTCGGAATAAAATACTCTTTTACAGACGGTTATAATCCGTCTTTGTTTGAGAAGGAATTTTTAATCTGATAAACTACATAGATATATAAGAAATCTGAAGTACATACTACATATATATTATAAAACTTGGTGCAAATTTTATATAATACCTATTCAAAACTCAAATGGCTAATTCACCCTCCTATTGCATCGGAATTTTTTCGTCTAGTTGTGTAGCACGAATTAAAATTCACCTAATTTTAATAGTGGTAGGACCACGCTATGGACGGTTCTCTGTCTACAGTCCGTCCGGGATAGTGCCACACTCCCGCAGAAGATCGACGTCTGAGTAATGGCAATATGCTATTGCGCTTCGTTCGGTGAGCGACAGAGCCGGAAGCCCAAATGGGGTGGGTATGGGGTTTGTATTGGCAGGCAGCGGCCTAGCTATACCCTTGGTATTGCAATGGTCCATGGCCGGCCGAGACACTTACCACCAGGTATGCTGTCTACTCGTTTGCCACCATAAGCAATAAAAAAGCAATATTATTTAATATAAATACAAGCGATTTCTAAATAATGGCGTCAAAATTTGTTGAAAGTTTATAGGAACAAATTTCTTTCTTTTTCTTTAAAAAGACATAACACAAAAGATTTTCCTTGTTTTGCGAGGCACTTTACAAATAAATGATTTAACGGACACAAATGATAGAACAACTTTTTTTATGGATCACACAAAGTATAGTCCTGTGTGATAGAACTCATAACACTGACGCTATAGGTTGGTATATTAATCACTACGCTAAGTATACATCCTTACTAATATTATAAATGCGAAACGTCTATCTGTCCCGCTTTCACGGTAAAACTTCTGAACCGATTTAAATGTAATTTGGTACACAGATAGTCTAAGACCTAAGAAAGGACGTAGGCTACTTTTTAATTGGGAAAAGCGTTGTAAAGGGTTGAAAAGGGGAATGAAATATTCATCATCATTACCCTGTTCCTATACCAATTACTTGGGGTCGACGCAATATGTCTTTTTCTTCCACTCAATCCTATCCGATGTCATCTCTGCGTTCACTCCCTTTCTATTCATATCATGCTTCACGCAATCCATACATCTTTTCTTCGGTCTTCCCTTACCCCTAAATCCTTCAACATTCATACTTAAAACTCTTCTCCCAACATTACATTCATCCCGTCTCATCACATGTCCATACCAAGTCAGGCGTTCACTTTTCAACTTTTCCGTCACTGGCGCCACTTTCAAACAAAAATAAATAATAGAAATATTGTACGAGAAATAGTTACATTGGATTAACGCTAACTTACAACTATTCCACGCCGACGAAGTCGGGAGCAGAGGCTAGTTTTCTATAAATTATTGGACTATGACTATGTATTATTGTGTTATGTTTACTTGTCTCATCGTAAACAAGCTACGCATTATACACGTATTCACATTTCCATTTCTCCCCATCGAGACGCATGCCGACTGCAGTAATGGAACAGTCCTGGTACTCATTTATAACATGTCGCAAACGTACGTTTGAAATCTAATACTATATTCAATAGCGAACAAAATTTTAAATAAAATATTTGCGTTGTTATACAATATCGTATTCCATCCAACTCTTGTTACTATTTCTTATGAAATACGGTTTATAAAATGTAATGGCATGCAACACGCTGATACATATAAAATTGTTCTGAAATTTATAGTTTTAAGTATTTAAACAGTATTATTATGTAATATCACTAATCATTTTCAATTTAATTTCATTCTAAATCGGTAAAGTTTAAATACTATCAATAAAGTATTCTTTTTTTAACAATTATCTATCTAATATCTTTAAACGAGCAATTCTTGTATATATATATATTCTGAATCTCGGAAACGGTATCAACAATTTTCTTGAAATTTAGCATGCGGGGCGTTGTCATCCGGGGTCGACTAATCGATCTAGCTAAGTTTAATTGGTAGAAAATATTGTTTTGTCAATATTTTCAGGCAATGAATAAATATAATTTTGCGTTGGCTGACAACTATTAAAATACGAAGGCAAATTTTGACGCTGTTATTAAGACACCTCAATTGGATAATCGAACAGTCTAATCGAGGCCGGTTTGGATCCTGTTTCTCTTCTTGACCTTTTATTTTTTTTATTATTACTTAATGAATTATTTTTATTATATTTAAATATATCTTCAAAACATACTAAAGAGAAAATACCGAGTGTAAGCTCGGTCATCCACATATTTTTAATTAAGAAACAAACTAGGGGTAAATTAAGAGTGTTTGTATTTTCGAATAGATTTATAAGACCAGTTATCCAGGAAGGCAATTAAACAGCTACAGGCTCTACTTTCATACTTGATGCCCAAACGAAGCAGAAGCAAATCACAATCACCATTAAAAAATCGAGTGTAATAATAAAGATGGACACTTTAGTCTAGCCTAATCATCTATTCAATTCATATTTGAAAATTTTAAATATCGGCAATATAAATACGCATTAAGAATATAAAGGGTCATTCCCAACACAATATCTCCCTGTAAGCCAGGATCCTTAATGGTATTTTTAAAGGGTACTGTGGTCTGATACTATATGTCCTGTGAAACGCTTATATTTATTTGCCTTGGGACGCCGCAACAAATTTAATTAGATAAAATTGAACAGGAGTTGGCAAGATCTATTGCCCACTTGTACTAAGCGGGAACATGAAGCAAAATTAGCTAGTTAGGTAATAGATAAGAAGACGTCCAGCTACGCAACAGTACAGCACCACGAATATGACAGAGCTTCTTCTTTAATGTGAGCATTAAGATTGACTGTAATAAAACCTGACTTGCAGACTATCTAATATGAGGTAGCGCTCGTTACACCAGAAACTGCACTCCCAGAGGATGTGGTGAGCTGTTTGTTCAAAATCACAATTAAAGGTAGAAAACTGGCAAAATGGTAAAACCCCTAGTTTGAAATAGAATAATTTACTTCTGAAATTCTCATGGTCAGTGAGGAATTGGACTGAATAGCAATCAATTACCAGCCATATTTTCTCTAAACATTCACGAACAGATGGAACGAATAGATTCTTCTTACTCGACGGGTTGCGTTGCGAAAAGTCTAGTAATTTTCTAGGTAAATTGTATTTTTACCCAACCATTACAGGAACGGCGTGCACTCACTCCACATAATTTACCATATCTTTGGGTACAGTAGCCTGTTCAAATGGGGATCATTTGAACGGGCCACCATTACCAAGTACTAAGATTTAGACATACATAATAGCACATTCATATTAATAAAGAAGTTCTTATTGATAAATAAAGAAGTTCAAATAAGATCGAAGGAAATATTTGGTAGAAGAGGTGCCAATGTGATTTCATTAATAATATCGCGAAGCTCAATGATTAAAATGAGTCCAATTAATTAATTAATACTACATTGCTGCAGCATTTTCATTCAAGCGCCAGCAGTAAGAATGAATAGCTTCAGAGACTACAAAAATCAATATCGGTTTAACTCTCTCAGCAATGGACAACAAATCATCTACATATAAATATGATCATAAAAAAATTACAAGATATAAAGTAATTAAGTGTTAGTGGTATATAAAAAATATCTCGTTAGATTCTTTATAGATTATAAATATTGACCTTGGCACATCACTTATTCTGATGACGGAATCTTATCATAGGTAGTCATTTGAAAATTTTGTATGAGCAATCACTTTCTTGTCTAATCATATTACTAGCTATAAATAATACAGTTGTTATCAGACTAAGTTGCCTTTCATATGAACATAGATAGAGACTGCGCTTCATTTCTCTTTTACTAATAGAATATACTCTATACAGATTGCGAAGTGAACCAGGTATGACAGGTACAGGTACGACACTTAAATCTTATGCTGAATCTCGTCAGTTTCCTTAGCACCTAGTTAATAATATAATAATTATATCAATCTTTAAAGCAATACAAACATTGCATGTTATTGTATCATCCTTCTCCTACTCTTATCCCAAATACTTGGTGTCGATACAATATGCACTCTTATTTCATAGTATATATTGTAAAAGTTATTGGCAATAGTTCCATGACCGGTCGCCTACCAGACGTCAACACTCCTTGGGAATGTAATTGTTGACCAAACGGCATAAAATGGTGTTGGCCCAGGTTTATTATAAGGCCCTTAGTTGTCTTTTACGACATCCACGAGCAAAGTAAAGTTTGGTAGTATTCGTAGGCGCTATCACACAGCTTGCATGTTATTATGGAGTGCTATAGAGAAGACTATACTGAGTATTTCTATACATGATAAAATGAAGTATAAAGTAATCCGTAAAATATCAGTACTAACCGCCATAGCCCGCAGAATTAGCGAACGTTAAAGTGGCAATAGGCAGGCCATATCGCTCGCGATTTCACTACGTTTCAGATTATTTCGCGTCAACCTATATGTATAATATAGAGCAAACGATATCAAGCAATATGAACTCTTGAACTTAAAATAAATATCAGTTCTTGGAAATTGATAATCATTAATAATAATAGAAATGAATTAAGGAGTTGCTAACTTGGTCTTGTCATGATAACCTATTTCTATAATCAGTACACACTTGCTTCCGTAACAAGATTAGTGTTTGATATACCAAAAAAAATAGCATATATTCATACTTATTTTTGTAAACTATTTTATGGACCCGGGTTTTTTTTAGAGTTCCGTACCCAAAGGGTAAAAACGGGACCCTATTACTGAGACTTCGCTGTCCGTCCGTCCGTGTGTCACCAGGCTGTATCTCAAGAATGGTGATAGCTAGACAGTTGAAATTTTCACAGATGATGTATTTCTATTGCCGCTCTAACAACAAATAAATATTTAAGAGGGGGCTCTCATACAACAAACTTGATTATTACGATTAGTTTTCCCTTCGTGTGCGAATACAACTCGCACTTGGCCGATTTTTTTTTAATTATCTCAGCATTAAGGCTCGTTATAGAACGGGAGACTTCTTTCGAAAAAAAAATATCAATTGTGGAAATAATAAAAATTTAAAATAAATCGACCCAGAACAAATATAATTCCATTTAGCAGCTAATGCTATAATAAAAAAAAAATAAGTAATAAAATAAGCCTGCTAAAGTGCTCTACTTTTGATAGTTTACACGCCTTCAACAAAATCTCTTACCTACTCAGTTTACTTTGATGAAGTAAGAATACGATTCGCCACCTCCTACCTCTTACCCGTGGATGTCGTAAAAGACGACTACGACTAAGTACTATAATATAACATTTATGTCCTCCTCCTTCCTTCTCCTATACTCTTATCCCAATTACTTAGGGTCGATACAATATGTACTCTTCTTTCATAGTACATATTGTAAGTATAAGTAAGTTATTGGCAATGATTTTATGACCGGCCGCCTGCCAGACGTCAAACCTCCTTGGAAATGTAATTGTTGACCAAACGGCATCAGATGGAGTTGGCCCAGGTTGCTATAAGGCTCTTAGTTGTCTTTTATGACATCCACGAGCAAAGTAAGGATCGGTAGTATTCGTAGTCGCTACCACACAGCTAACAATAATATAACATTTATGTAAAAGAAGTAAATCTCAAAATAAAGCATTGCAACGATCCGTCTGACGTAGTGTAGTTAATATTTCATCACAATTTTTAATAGTGGTAGGACCACGCTGGCGACAGTTCTCTGTCTACAGCCGTGGGCCGGTCCATCCGGAGTAGTACCACAGTCTCGCAGAAGATCGACGTCTGAGTGGCAGTGTGCTATTGCGTTACGTTCGGTGAGAGAGAGAGCCGGCAGCCCAACTGCAGTGGGTTTGGGGATTGTAATGGTAGGCAGCGGCCTAGCTATAGCAAAGGGTATATAACCTTAGTATAGCAAAGTTCCATGGGCAGCAGTGACACTTACTATCAGGTGTGCTGCTTGTTCGTTTGCCGCCATAAGTAATAAAAAAAAAATTTAAAAAAAAACACATCATTTTCATCATGTAGTAAACGATCGTACGAGGAATTGCGTTAGCGTTACTATAAATTATTTTAAAGTGCTGATCTTCAATATTGCTCGGCGCCTAAATTCTAAACGCCACAGCTGTATAACAAAAAGTAAACAGGTAATAGTTAATCGTTAACATATGTTTATAACAGTCTAGATTGAGTAGCTTATTCACCAAACAACCTAGAAAAAACATCGAATACATCGTTTATATTATACAAATTCTTGTTTTCTTACAGCCGTTCAAATTTTTAACAGTTTATGTAAAGAATATACTGAAAAAAATAAAAGCTACGTTTAAAAACCGACTTCAAAAACGGCAAAGTACAAAATAACTTAAAATTCTATCATTTGTATGTGCTATCTATTGATAGGTTTGAAATCGGTGCCAAGCCCTAAACATAATTATAAACAGCTTAGGTACTTACTATAATGAAATTCCTACACTAAAGATACCGATACCGGCACCGACTTCAAACCTATCAATAGATAGCACATACAAATGATAGTATTTTAAGTTATTTTGTACTTTTCCGTTTTTGAAATCGGTTTTCTAAACGCAGTTTTTGTTTTTATTTTTACTTTTTAGTGTTACAGACACACATAGGTTGTTCTATTAGCAGCGGGGCTTGAGCTACTCGTTCATTTGTTGCACTCATACTTAATGCTAATTTTAGACTTATTTTCTCATGGATGCCATTATCAGAACTGGACCAAATTAAAATGGGACCACACGGGAAGCACCAGCTTTCAAATAAAAAAATAATCATTAAAATCGCTTTGCCCAGTCGAAAGTTATGAGGTGACAAACATAAAAATAATACTTGAGAATTGAGAACCTCCTCCTTTTTTGAAGTCGGTTAAAAATGACGTACGAAACTTACTATCTACAAAATAGAAAACTTTTTTACTTTTCACATCTAATTTATCTAAATAGTTTGGCTTAATTCGTATTAGATGCGTGTGGTGACGGAGTAAGAATACAATTCACCACCACCCCTCTTGCCCGTGGGTATCGTAGGTACAAGACGATTAAGGGATATAACATGCATATGATATCTGGACAAGAGAAGGAAAACTTGAAATTAAACCCTATACCAACACATCTAACCAGCGTGGTATAGTAGGTCAATATCACTCCTGTTATAAAGGAGGCCCAAGCCCAACAGTGGGACATATATGGGCTGAGAGGAGAGGAGAGGAATTCGTATTTAATTATTTATAGTTAAAATAAAATTGACGGTAGTACTAAGAATTATTATTTCCTTATGTTATCAATTGATTAACATGAACAAAATATATAATAAATGATATTAAAATACTCTATATATTCAATATGGCAATTATATATACGAATAGGTACATGAAATAACGTGTCAAAGGAATGCTTAGTGCGAATAATCTTCTAGTTACGCAAGTGAATTTCCTTTGAATAGATCGTATTACAAGAAAACAATATGCAAAATTAGTACTGTAATATAACGAACAATTATTATACAAACAATGCAATGTTGCACATAAATATTAGCACTATAATATGTATCCGTAGAGCAAATGATATAACAAGGGATTCAATTCAAGTTTGAATTTGTTTTGAAATCGAATTTGTTGGCCAATAAGAATACATTACATTGGTGCATTTACAGCGTAAAATAGTTAAAAACATTACAACGTGGCTATCAAATGTGAAATTGAAAGATAAAAACCCTTATCATACAGCAGTATTGTTATTTGTTTGGCTAAGAAATAATTAAACCTCTGAAACTTGGACGATTCTAAAAAAGAATCATGATTGATTTCAATGTGCGAAGCCTCTAGAAGAATTAAAAATATAAATAACATGGCTTATTTATTATGAACTTATTTAAGTAATTTATATTATACTAGCTTCTGCCCGCGGCTTCGCCCGCGTAAAAGGTTACTTTCCTAAAGTTTTTCATCCCCTATTTTTATTTTACCCCTTAAGGGTAAATTTTTACATGTTAATGCCGTATTTATTTGTATCTAATCAATAGCCTAAAAATAAGTTTCAAGCTTCTGGCTTTAAAAATGACGATACTTCCTTAAAACTTTTCATCCTCCATTACAACCCTTTATGCATTAAAAAGTAGCTTATGTCTTTTATCTGGCTCTAGACTATCTGTGTACCAAATTTCATTTAGATTGGTTCAGTAGTTTTGGCGTGAAAGAGCGACAGACAGACAGAGTTAGTTTCGCATTTATAATATTAGTAAGCATTTAATCTGCGCAACACTTTTAAATAGGAATGATTTTAAATAATTTTTTTTGTCTGCCTTTATCCACATTCTTATTACGAAACCCCATTTTAGTTCGACATAATAGTAACGAAATAATACAGGGCGAACTTGTTTCGATTAATCGCCCACAGTTCCAGTTATCGTGCTGCTGCAACTAATGAATAATTTCCTAATAATACTAAAAAAAAGGACGATATAGCAGAAACCGAAAGAATGGTATGGCTACCCAGATTTTTTAAACCATAGATCTCAGAATCACACTTTTTCCAATGAAAGAATATGGCAATCAGCAAAATTACAATTGGTACTATGTCATAGTAGAACTAACTCGTAAAACTAATTCGTATTGTTATCAGTATAAATTATAATAACACAATCTGTTTCAAATCAATTAATGAGCATTGACTACGTGCAACGTGTGTAGTCACCATATTTGGTAATAGACCGCTGAGAATAAGAGGCAAGTTTGATATTAAACCTTTAATTCTACTAACACCAACTACCAAGTTGATAGCAGAGCAGCTAATTCGCTGCCTTCGCTTCTTGAATCCTAACAATTCGCCTTCCATAGCTAGCCAGCTATGTAGTCATTACTAATATGAAGACATATATCTTGTTACACTGAAACTCAATCTCAATATTCATAACTTAACATTACTATACTGCATCAATTGGAATCACTTTACCAATGAACATAAGATTTAAGTTGCACTAAGTTCTTTAGAAATCAAAAAATACATCGAAGAACGCAAGTGCGGCTATTATTTGTGGTTAGGCCTTCTCGTTTATAGTGATCATACCAATATATTATAGAAAAATTAATAATAAATAAGTACAAACATGCAAGCGTATGAGCGGACGAAGCTAACGTATATATAAATAGGAATGTTTCATATTACTCCTACCTTTAGCATGCTCAGCAACCGCAAACATATGCAATAAAAATAGAATAATACCAATAAACAAAGACTTGCTTGTATTAAAACGAACTGTGGCCGATAGTTGTTATAATTATTATATTCCAATTGTGTTGTCTGGCAACAAGTAAAGTCACCACGGCAGCATAGCAACAGGCAGCAACAAGTTGCTCGGTTTCTTATTGTCGTTTTATATCGTATTACATATTATGCGTTCGAATATAATACGATACAAATATTTTTGCTTCATGCTCTTATCTATGAAGAGGGTAAAATTATTAACACAAATATATGGGTTTCAAAATAAAATTCTATTGAAAAGCACTGAAACGGCGAATTAAACTTAAATTTTTATAATAATAAAGATACTATGAAAAATACTTATATGTTTAAAGATTTATATTCTTTGTTCAATACCGTATGTACTTATTGGTAAATATACTTATACGGTCCAAATACGTTTAATAACCAATACTGTAAAGAAAATTCTAAAGTATGTAGTTGTTATAGCAAAAATAAAACGTTTGAGATATTTTTGTAAGGTCCATTTTAGACAATAATTGTCAAAATCAAAACCCTAATCATTGTAAACTTATTCATTATCAACTTTAGAAGGATTCTGCATATTATTTCAATAGTAGAAAGGGAATATCTTAAACTTATTATTAATTCTTAAAATTTTCTTTTATCGATTTTTAAGTATTAGAGTCGCTGGGCGCAGATATATAAGCTAATATCTTTGTTTTTTTCGGGGATTTTTTATGGCAGCCGGTTATGGAGTATTCACACCCCGCTAAATTCGTCGGGCGACAGATAAAACGATGTGCGACTCCATAGACCCGCCCTACATGTACCTCTTTCGCCGTGAGAGTGGGCCACCGGAACCCGGTCCTTGTTTTCGGTGGCCCACCCGGCGGTTTACCCTCGCGGGAATCCTCTCGAGTCGACGCCCGGATAACTCGACCTACGTCTCTCCACCGGGTGTCGTCCTCACGAATATAAGCTAATTAAGAACTAGTTGCCTGGTATGGTATTAATTTAAAAAATATTCATTTTATTTGAGTAATTTCTCTATAGGTGGGTTAGTTCGTTAATTTTAGATAAAATAATTACTTTACCAAAAAATATACTCAATTAAGGTAAAAAGTATTTTAATCTAAGATTCTTAACAACAGTCACGAAATTGTTTACTAAATCCGATTAAAAACTTCAATTTTCGCTTTATTCCCTATACCTAACTAAAAGTTATATGATAAAATGTTAATAATTTCCTACCAAGTTAGGGATAAATGAATAAATATATTTTAAAAATGTATTCAAAATTGTAAATTACCTAGCATTTATTTATTAATAAATTTGAGAATTGACGTATATTTTTATTGTGTTTGTAATTAATGTATTTATACACATAAAAAAACATCGGGATTAATAATAACTAAGAAATCAATGTTATATGTAATAAGAATGAAGAATTGAAGCTTAACATTCGGATATAAGTCAAATATACACCTACCTAGTATTGTTTGGTCATCATGATAAAAAACTCTAAATTTTTGCACATTATAAAAAATTCTATTCAAAAATTTCAATTAAATGTTACCTATACATCATCATTCTCCAGTTCTTATTCCAATTACTTAGGGTCGATATATGCAATATGTACTCGTACATATTAGTGGCAGTAGTTTTATTTTTGGCTGCCTGTCTGATGTCAACCTTCCTTGGGAATGTAATTGTTGTCCAAACGGAATACGTTAATCTTATAATAATATAATAATAAGAGCTTTACGTCTGGATCTGGGTCAACTCCAGGTGGAGTTGACCCAGATCCAGACGTAAAGCTCTTAGTCGTCTGTTACGACATCCACGAGCAATGTAAATATTGGTAATATTCGTAGCCGTTACCACACAGCTATCTATTTTATCTATACATATGTACATGTTTATTATTAATTTTAATGTTAGTAAATACGAAACACTATATATCTATATTGCTAAGAAAAATACGAAGCTGAACATAATAATCTATGGCAACAATTTTAAACAAAGCATAGATAAACAAAGGGAACCATGTCACTGCAAAAGAGATTTCATAACAAAATGTACTAACTTTATCCTATCACAAGTTTAGAACTACATCAATTGTTCTGCAGAGTTTAATCTTGTGCACGACTCAGTAGGTAAAAGCATAATAGCTTATTATTAGCCTAAGTCTATGAATTCGCATTACTATATATTGGACTATTTATAAGTCAAGACAATTAATTATTGCATGCATTACGCCTTTTTCGTTGACACGTTATTATCTTCATCGTACTCATGCACTATGCATATTTATCCAAATTTATATGGATATGATTAGCATGTTTCCTTTCAAATTAGAAGAGCAATAGATGATGCACATGATTTTGCGTAAGTTCCAATACTAACCCCCTAAATACCGTCAACTCTCCGTGAAGTATGTATCATTAACCGCACAGCCATAGTTTGAATTACCACTAGAGGATTCGATCCCGGTATCCCGGATCTCAGGATCCCGGAATCCCGGTCATATTTTAGTCCCGAAATTTTCGGGATCAAATTTAATGAATCCCGGGATTTTCGGGATTGATACATTTTTTAAATTAGTCAATAAAAATGTGCGTGAGGTGAAACGCACTTACCTTGATTTGACGTTTTAACAGCCACCTTGCTTACACGGCTGATTTCACTTAGAATACACATATTATTAATTGATTCATACTAAGTAATTTCATTTGTTTTTGTTAACGACCAGATTATGCGTAAAAGTGTGCAAAAATCTCCGCTTCACTTCGTGTAAGAATTGATATATTTTGTTAATTGTTGATAATCAAATTATTAAAAAGCAAAAATGCATTAATTATTTAATTTTCGTGGTTTAAATAAGTAATCTATAAAGTTTATGGTCAATTTAATTTAAAATATAAGTACCCATAAACATAAGTAGAAAGAAGTTGATTTTATTGAAGTTTATTGTTGGTTTCATAAATTATTTACAGAAGTGCCTAGTTTGTTTACTTTATAAGAAGAAAGTTTATAAAAAACAAGTATAATTTTGTTTAACCGCCTTTGGAGATTTAAAATTTAAATATTCTATGTCCTCAAAAATTGATTTTGAAATGTTTACTGACTTTTTGTTACCATTTTCTATTACCATAACAATCCCGGGACTATCCCGGGATCCCGGGATTAACTGTAGATAATCCCGAAATCCCGGGATTAGAAAAATCGACCGGGATCGAATCCTCTAATTACAGATTGATATACAGCTCTTGGACCGCTTTTAAATTTAAAACAAATATTACCTGATGTAGTACCAGCTGTAGTACCTACCAGCTATAGTACCAGTTGCAGTACAGCTATACAGCATACAAATACAATCAACTATCCTGCCATTATTATAAACGTGGTAGTTTGTGAAGAACTTTGGATGTTTCGAGTGTTTAGATGTTTGTTACTCAATCACGGATAAATGGTTGAGCACATTTTTATGAATATTGGACCATTTTCTGTATATACACATAGGATACTTTTTATTTGTATGAAAGAGAGTATTGGTGTAAAGATGCGAAAGGGAATGCTCCGATGGTTCGGACATGTGGAAAGAATGCCGAACGAACGTCTGGTTAAGAAGATATATAACGCGAAAGTGGAAGGATGTAGGTACCGGGTGAAACCGAGACTAACCTACATAGACCAGATCGGTCATGTACTGAAGGAAGGTGGAGACAAGAGTCTCCGAAACCGGCGAGCGTGTATGAAGAGAATTATGAATGTTGAGGAAGCGAGTGAAGTATGCAAGGATAGAGTTCTCTGGCACTCTGTTCTCTCTGACTACCCTGCAAAGGACATGGCGTGATGGTATGTATGTATGTATGTGTATACTTTTTATCTTGGTAACATTTGGGCTAATAGTTCTACATTGAGAAATTTAATTTATACGCCAGTGAAGCCACGAGCAGAAGCTAATAAATAATAAATATATTATGACAGACGTAATCTATTCAGCATTGGGTAATAGGCCTTCATACAAGACACGTAGAAGTATATAAACTAAGTAGAAGTTCTAGAATTTGTCAAAAAGATATGAATCACATTGGATTCACTGCTATTTTCTAGAAAGCTGGCTCGTACCTCGGCGAAAACGTATAACGAGTATTATATGATTGAAAGGCTTTTCATATTTTTTAAACTTTATGCTTTACTACAATGGTAAGTTTTCATTTTTATAAAACGAAAACAAGTAAGAAATCACTGTACAAATATACAATTAACGGAATATTACACACAGACTCACACATTTATGGTTTGCACAAAAGCAAACTCTGACTGCTTGGGGTTCGAGCCTATGACACTCAACAGAAAAGGGCGGCACATAGACCGCTCAGCCACCCATTATAAGTTTACCATATGGCATTAGAATTAGGTCTGTAACTTCCTGAATCTATTTGTAACTCAAGCTAACTGGCATATAAAGTCCATAACAAGCGTTTAGAATGAGTTGAATGCATATGCACATTGCACATTCCATTTGTAGATAGTTACTTATTACGTAACAATAAGATAAATCTATATATATATATCATCTCATCATCCTACTCTTACCCCATTACCTTCTTTGGATTGACGCAATATGCTCTGCCACTATGGTACATATTGCAAGAGTTTTGGCAACAGTTTTATAAACGGCCTCCTGTCTGACGTCTTGGATCAAAGAGCATCTGATGGCGTCGACCCTGATCTATATAAAACTCTTAGTCATCTTTTACGATATCCATAAACAAATTGGTAAATTTGGAGGCTATTATATATATATATATATATAGATATATATACATATATATATATATATATATATATATATATATATATATACATATATATATATATACATATATATATATATATATACATATATATATATATATATATATATATATATATATATATATCTATATATATATATATATATACATATATATATATATATATATACATATACACATATATACCATTAATCTTCACTTCTATCTGTATATATTTTATTATAATTAACGAACACAAATAACACTTACGAGTCAAAACAGGAAATTGTAAATCGCACAACGAACTATCCTGGGTGGTTATAAAACCCACGATATTAAAATAGCTGCTTGAACCAATACGACATATGACTATATTACAAGTGGAAGGTATTTTTTGTCTATAATGTTTCTTCTATAATCCTATATTAACATTAATATATAATACGCCATTTTCAAGATTATCTTTTTTTCTAGTGGCCAAAAATAAATAAATATATCAAAATCCTTACTAATATTATAAATACGAAAGTAACTCTGTCTGTCTGTCGCTCTTTCTCGCCAAAACTATTCAACCGATCTATATGAAATTTGGTGCACAGATATTCTAGAGCCTGATAAAGAACATAGGCTACTTTTAATGCAAAAAAAGGGTTGTAAAGGGGGATGCAAAGTTGTAAGGAAGTATCGTCATTTTTAAAGCCTTGAAACTTATTTTTAGGCTATTGATTAGCTATAAATAAATATGACATTAACATATGGTAAAAATTTACCCTCAAGGGGTAAAATAAAAATAGGGGATGAAAAACTTTAGGAAACTAACCTTATACGCGGGCGAAGCCGCGGGCAGAAACTAGTTAATTGTAAATATTATTGAGAACTTAAATTGTTCTAAGTTACCATTAGTGATAATTTATTCACTATAACTTTTGTCAAAATTAGAAAATATATATATAGAATATATATAAAATATATATATAGCCATGTGTTGGCAAATTCTATCCACGTTTTAATTAATTTTAACAAAAACTTATGTATGTAATTGTAAAATGAGCATATTGCTATAAATAAAAAACACAAGTTTGTAACGGTACAAAGTCTTCTAGTTTAGTTCTAGTCATTATTAAATGCCGATTCATATACGTAATAGTTCTAGTCAGGGTACAATAAATGTCTCCTCATTTTTTCATGGTTCTATATTTGTAAGCGTTGATATGTATATACTTGCGAGCGAGCCGGCGCGTCGTCACCCTAAGGGTGCTTTGTCACCTACCTACAGCCTCCCTCCAAACAATTGGTAAACATTCAACAGAATGCACACTGCTGTTGCAACATGAGTAACGTTTTCTGTAAACAACTCATACTTCGTAATATTTTTCACATATTTAATATTTTTATCTTTACCTATAATATTTAGCTATCCTATATGCAAAATCGTACTAGCATTTAAGTAGATGTATCTGCTTCAGACATAGGACTATAACCGTGAAGCTCCAAGTTCGAAATCTGAACCAGATAACTGTATATTCGTTTTATAAAGGAGTTAAAATATAAATCAAAATTTCTTACAGGTGCGTATTGTAAAAATATACGACTAAGTGATATACGTTCCTCTACTCAAACCTCCTGCACAATAAAAGTATAATAATTCTGCTATACCACACTCGCCAGACGGGTTGGTTTAAAGCTAAAGCCAATTTTCCTTCTCTTGCATAGATATAAATAACATGGAAAAACCCTAATCATCTTTTACAACACTCACTGGCAAGCAATGGATAGGTTAATTGTATTTTTACTCCGTCACAGCACAGCGAATACCGCCAATCATCATTCTCCTACTCTTATCCTAATTACTTGGGGTCGATATAATATGTACTCTTTTTTTCATAGTACATTATTGTAAAAGTTATTGGGAATAATTTTATGACCGGCCGCCTGCCAGACATTAACCCTCCTTGGGAATGTATCTAATAATTATTGACCAAACGGCATCAGATGGAGTTTGCCCAGGTCGTTATATCAAATCAAATCATTTATTATGCATAAGCCCTATAGGGGGCACTTACATATTGTCAATTTTACATTATTGTTTTTTAAATTAAATTTAATTAATCTACCACCGGATCGGAAAGCAGCCACATACTGAGAAGATCCGGCAAGAAACTCATTGGACTCGTCATTTTTTTTTAATTATATATTTTCTTTATTTATAAGGCTCTTAGTCGTATTTTACGACATTCACGAGCAAACGGTTGGTAGTATTCGTAGCCGCTACCATACAGCTAGCAAATACCGCCAATATCCAGTGTAAAATGTAGACATATTATACTTATAGTATAACGTTCAAATCGTGAGCGTGAATAAAAGATAACATAATTGTTTCTGAATAAAGGCAACGTTGAAAAGAATAATAATTGACATCCAAATTATACTTTAATAATAATATTCTTATTTTTTTCTTTTTCTTTCTTTTCCGTGTGGTGACGGAGTAAGAATATAATTCACTAACCCCTATCTTAGCCGTGGGTGATCGTACGAGACGACTAAGGGATGTAAAACGCATTTAACATCTATGCGAGAGAAGGAAAACTCGAAACAAAACCCTATACCAACACGTCTGACCAGCGCGGTATAGTAGGATAATTTATCTCCCATTACGGAAGAGGCCCGAGCCCAACAGTGGGACATTTATGGGCTATACTGATGATGATGATAATAATGCTATGGTGATGATGATGATAATAATATTCACATAAAACAGATAAAACAGTTTTCTTTCTTTCATCGTAATTCATTTTTGTTTGATATATAAAGTTTGATATATAAAGAAATTTAAAAAAACTTAATTAAACTTACTTAAATAAGATAGCAAAAACAATATTAAATGCAAACTAATCCTGTAGGCAAGATATAACTACAGCTGATCAAGCATCAGATCAGATGACACATCAATACTTAGAAGCGCCACTTGCGATAAGCATTACCGTTAATGGGAACGTAGGTAATATCTGATTAATGATCTGTAATATCTTAAAAATTATCTTACAGGACGGATATATTTATATAACAATCTATATTTTTGAGGGCCATCATAGCTAATATTGGATTTTATATACCGACAATCACTAATTTTTTTTTTGGAGGTGATCATAAGAGACAGATAGGATCGTAAGAGAGAGATAGGGGTGGTGAATTGTATTTATACGCCGTCACCACACGGATTAGTCAAAAATTCAAAATTATTACCAAGAAATTACCAATACGACTCGGATTTCTATATTAAAGTTTGTTTAGTTATGAAATCACTCATATGTCATATGAGTTTAGGCAGTAGACTAACGATATAATTTACAACATATTAATTTTAGAAATTCATATAACGGATTTAACGTTTATACATCAGAGGGCATTCGTGATGACGGCTCGTTACAAAGATAACTCACATCAAAATTGTATACAAATATGTACATCAAATCAACATCTAAGTATTATCGGTATAGTGGGATTTTACAGTAATTACACACTCTGTCTAAAGATCAGGCAGTGAAGTGCCATCCTGTGTAAATCCTCTATGAGTAGTGAGTAGTAAGCTTAAGGTTAAGACTAGATAGCGTTTGAGAAGCATCTACGTTCCCATTAATTGTAATTATTTTATATATACGCCATTAAATTTCTGTTGAAACGGTTACAAATACTTAAGAACCCTTACATTGTTGGTATTGAATAAGATGACTAAAAGTTACAACGATTGACTTCACTTGATGCCGATTCGTCAACAATTAAATTCTTAAGAAAGGTTGATTGCAGGCGGTCTGTCATAAAACTATTGTCAAAACTTGCAATATCCTTACTAATATTATAAATGCGAAAGTAACTCTGTCTGTCTGTCGCTCTTTCACGCCAAAACAACTGAACCGATCTAAATGAAATTTGGTACACAGATAGTCTAGAGCCTGATAAAGGATATAGGCTACTTTTTAATGCAAAAAAAGTCTGTATAGGGGTTAAAGGGGTAAAAGTTGTAAGGAATTATCGTTATTTTTAAAGCTAGAAGCTTTAAACTTGTTTTAGGCTATTGATTAAATATAAATAAACATGACAATTAAATTTCGTAAAAAGTTAATCCTTAAGGCGTAAAATGAAAATAGGGGATGAAAAACTTTAGGAAAGTAACATTTTACGCGGGCGAAGCCTCGGGCAGAAGCTAGTGTATATATATATATATATATATATATATATATATATATATATATATATATATATATATATGTGTGTGTGTATAACAGAAATATTGTAATACCAGGCGGACGATTATGATATAATTATATATAGAGTTCATTCATATAATAAAGTCTGTCTATTGTAGTACCTACATAGTCTTAACTTAAAAATATGTTGGACACCTAAGTTAATAGCACAAAAGCCGAATCAGAAAAGTGTATTATGCGAGGTAGAATTTATACAGAAACTCTAATACCTCTTTTTTTTTGCGGTGGGCTATGGTGTAGCCACGCTCCGCCAAATCGGTTTGGGGTGACGGAAGAGGCGGCGCGCGACCCCATAGACCCACCCTGTAAGCACCTCTCTTCGCTGTGTGAGCGGGCCACCGGTACTCGATCTTTGTCTTCGGTGGCCAACTCTTATACCTCTACACATCTCTTTAAATATAAAGGCGTGGTACTATAAAATGGATAATCTGAAATATAGTATGACATATTCAAATATAAATATTTATTTGTCAATTTAAGTAATTCATAAGTACCTACTTAAACAGCCAGAGTCATTACGTTCTTAGGTGAATAAAAACAAAGTATAAGAAAAGCAATATATACTTATTATATATGATGTAGTCATATTTTTAAACGCCTAATGCTAGGAGTTTCAATAATTTTATAAGTTCACAGTTGAAACGCAATGTCGTCGTTGAATTGAACTTGAACAGTTTGTATTGTGACAACTATCATTCATATGTGATACTTTCTATATCTATACAACAAATTTGGTTTATAGAACATTACTGCAGCGGTCAGCAAAAGAGGCATTGATGGACGAACGTTTAAACACACATAACACATACGTAAGTCCATCAATTTCTAGTTGTGGCCAAGGTTTGTATAGTCCTTTTCTCAAATAATGCGTGGAAATTTAAACTAAATAGTACTCAGTAAAACTGTATACATGACGAACAACGAACAGCATTTTTCACGTGCTAATTTGTGGGTGGGTTAATTTGTTTTTTTTTTCATTATCAAACAGTTTTCTTTTTCAAGCCAGTTCGAAATTTAAATATAACTCTGATAAGTTGCCTATATGGTTGCAATATTTTGAAGTAACAAATCGTTCCATTTTTAAAATACACAATAGATATGAATTTACATATATATATTTATTTGGCCGCTAAAACACGACAGATATGGATTACATTTTTGGCCGGCCGCTACTTGCATGTATTTTGTCAGTACAGCCATTTCGAATTATCTCGAAGAACGTTGTCAAAATAATGCTCAAATTTCCAAGCATGTTTGAGAAAATTAATCTTTCTATTCAATAATCATTCATTAATCTATCGAGCTCTATAATATATAAGCTTCCCTAAAGTGGGGATAATATCATAATCGCCACGCATGGAAGTCGGTTTTGTAATCGCAGTTAAGCATGAGTCTTAAAAAGAGTTCTGCCGTCTACCTGGTGATGACTCAGCTGGTTCTTACGACTCATACAAATAATTAAGGTATCATCATCATCATCACAGCCCATAAATGTCCCACTGTTGGACTCGGGCCTCCTCCGCAATAAGAGGGAAATTAACCTACTATACCGCGCTGGTCAGACGTGTTGGTATAGGGTTTTGTTTCAAGCTTTCCTTCCCTCGCATAGATGTTATATGCATTTAATATCCCTTAGTCGTTTCGTACGATCACCCACGGGTAAGATATGGGATGGTGAATAGTATTCTTACTACGTCACCACACGGAAAAAATATTATTATAACACGCAGATTTATTAAGGTATAATAAAACACTATTTTCATAAACCTATTTTATCTTTACTTGAATAAATATACAAATTTCTATTTAATCTTTAACTACTACTAACTAGTCTGTGACAATAATAATGAGTTACTACAAAGAGCCGAGAATAGGATATCTACTTAACAAATGAAACACATTTGGAATATCAGTGTATGCAGCCTGCCCAGTAATGAATATTTGATTTATTTGCTCTATTGAAAAAGCATTAGTTGTTTTGCCCATAAGCCATAGGACAATTTTAATTTGATTTGATTGAGATTGTCTTGGTATGGACATGTGATGAGGAGGGATGAAAGACATGTGATAAGGAGGGTTATCAATATGCTTCTGGATGGGCGTAAGAATCGTGGGAGACCCAAGAAGAGATGGATGGATTGTGTAAACGAGGATATGTGTATGAAAGTTTTGAGTGCAGATATAACGGCTGATAGAAGATTATGGAAGGCAAGAACATGTTGTGCCGACCCCACTTAGCGTGGGATGAGGGCAGGAAAATGATGATTTTATTACTAATCTGTTTTAAATATATTTTTGCTAAATTTTCTTCAAAAGAGTAAAATACGCATAATATTTATATTAATTTAGAAATATAAATATTTTACGTAACATATAACACAAATAAAAATATATATACACTATAAAAAATAAATATACACTATAAATAATAATAGATATACACTATAAAATAAATAAAAATAGATATACACTATAAAATAATAATAAAATAAATATGTATAAAAACAATTGCAGGGACATTAACAGCATCTTAAATTTCCGATTACAACTGTATAGGGGTTGGGTTTAATAGCTCATGAAATGTATGTAAGCAAGACGGAGGATGTCTGCCAGTCGAGTGCGGCGGGTAAAAAGCACCTATCTATAGCTTAGAGGGCTTATTGTCAACAACCCTCGGTATTCCTTTGAGTGTCACAGATAAGTCATATTTTTCGTTGCCCGAAGATTTGTATAATGACACTTTGGCCGACTATTGTTTTTTAATCGTCGAGGGAGCGGTACCATCTCTATTCTCTAACATATTTATAGCATTTTAGGTATTTTAATAGTTATAAAACTGACAATGAAAGTAACACACAGAGTCAAAATTATTTTTACAGACCTAATTACCAATTGACACAATGGAGAGTAATATGGTTATGTGCCTATGGCATATATATATATATATATATATATATATATATATATATATATATATATATATATATATATATATATATATATATATATATATACATATACATATACATATATATATATATATAGATTACTACTTTAATTGGCAGAGCCATCAAATCTAGTACTTTGTCAATATCAATTGCCGAGAAGACAGCCATATTGTCTAGGCGATTATATTAATTATTGTGTCCTAAAATTAGTGCAACAATGTTTTACAAGCATTAACTATAGACAATATAATATAGCAATAAGTGATGCATAACATAAAGCTATAAAATAAAGTGACCACTTAAAATGACCTAAATTCTATTGCTCAATGAAACTTAATGAAATATGATCTAAAAATACTGAAAGCTCTATTTAATATTCTTCATCTCAGTACGTAAAAGGATCCCCTATAACGTAAGATGCAAGAATCTCTGGAAATTAATCTAGTATACTGCACTCCAACTTTTATACGACCGGTTTAATTTCAAAGTTTTTCTCTAACATTTATGTCATCTGTTTACATGACTTAGTTTTTTATTATATCATCCGCAGAAAAAGAATATTATATTCTTGATTCGTCACAAGAAATTTTCTGTTCAACTCGTATTATTTTTTTTTAAATAATCTTCGCGCCATTTTCCTATAATATTTTACGATTTCAGATAACGTAGTGGTTAAGAAATGGAATTATCGTGGCAGTGTTACGGCTTCAACTTTCACACAGGACAATATTATGCAATCCTCAAAATGTTGTTCTGATTCTAGGTATAATATGTGTCTGTTATTTGTATGTTTGTATAACAATACAATGAGTACTGCTTTAATGCCGGGTGTTTATTTAATCAAAAAGCTAATTAACGATTGTTATCTTTTTTTTAAGACACCCACCCGCTCTAAAGAAATAGTCCTTGTATTGCAAGTGATTTTACAAACATATAATTAACGCAAAAAATTAAATCCAGACTCAGAACAACAGTTTATGAATCGCATTATCCTGCATGGGAATCGGACCCACGGCACTGGGACAAAAAGTCGGTGTCTTAACCACTATGCCATCTGTGCAGTCAACGTGAGATTCTTTTCGTTTATTTTTTTTTAATTCATTCATTCATTCTTTATTTTTTAATTAAAATAAGTGTGGACATGATTATTATCTGTGTATAAAATGAAGGTGATTAAGGGATAAAATTATCCGTGTGGTGACGGCGCGCGGTGTAAGAATACAATTCACCACCCCAACCTTACCCGTGGGTGATCGTAAGAGACAAATAAGGGATATGAAACGCATATAACATCTATGCAAGAAAAGGAAAACTCGAAACAAAACCTTATACCTTATGTATGACTAGCGCGTTATAGTAGCTTAATTTCCCTCCCATTACCGAGGACGCCCGAGCCCAACAGTGTGACATATATGGGCTGTGATGATGATGATGATGATGGCAACAACTCTTTGAAATAACACAGGTTCTCGTACAGAATAAGATTGTTGTATTTATTTATCGCTAGGCCCAAATGACTAGATACCGCGTCTTATCCATTTTAAGCAGGCATAAATATGTATGTGTGTATTGGTCCACAAGGTCCATCAGCTTTTATAATACGCAATCTTTTACGTAAATATAGTAAAGAATAAATAAATAAAATGTCTAGGAATTTTTTCATGATCTATCAAACACATGGAACTACGAGAAAGATGACTTATTCATTTTTTTTAATGATCTATCAAACACATGGAATATAGTACGAGAAAGATATCGTTTTATTTATAAAACGTAATAAAACTTTAAAAGATATATAATAAGTATTTGACAGGGAAGTAAGTGCTAAGGGCGTGAGGACATACATAAATTCATATAGTAATGGTCAGTTCGTGTTGTCAGAACGAAGCTTTTCCAGGGATTGTGTTCCATTGTTATTCATGACCGGCACCCAAGGATCAGTTGGCAACGAATTTTAACAGTACAATAATATCACAAATATATATTTTGCGAGTATGTTAAATGGGAGATCACGCGAGCTAGATAACATGGGACATTATTATTTACGACTATTTTTATAAATGATTTACATATATCATATATACGTATAACTTTATTTAAACTAAAATAATGTTAACATTTTGGAGTTCATATTTAATATACACTATTTTGTAAAAAAAATTCCACCCAGCACTAAGGCAATTATCCTTGTATTGCAAGGGACTTAACAAATTTGCAATTAACGCAGACAAATTACATCCAGACTCAGAATAATAATTTGTTGATCCCACAAAGCATTGTCCTGCGTAGGAATACAACCCACGGCACTGGCATGGGAGATCGGTGTCTTAACCACTACACCATCTGTGCAATTAATGACCTTTACAGAAAATTGAATAAGCAGTCCTTATATTTGGGTTTATCGTTAAAACAAAACGTGCAAAGGTTGCAATATTTAGAGGTACATTTCTAATTTTCTATATTCACATTTGAGGCTACTTACTATTCTTACATTACATTCTATTAATGTAATAATGTACACATATTCCATCATTACATTTACAATAGTGATTGTTCCGCTTTCGGACATACATTAAAATGTTTTCAGTGTAAACACGCTACGTAAATCATAATAATACAGACGTGTCACGATTTCAAATAGCAGACTAAGGGCCAAGCGTTCGCTCACAGCCGTGTGGCTATATATTTTTTTAAATAATAAGAGAACTACGTAATTAAGACATCACCAACATTCTGTCCAATAGCTAACATGTACTTTAAAAAAAAATACGCAAACGTCACAGTATTTTATTTACGTCTTAATTAAAACCTAATTAAGTATTACATATTTTGCCGTGTGGTGACGGAGTAAGAATACAATTCACCACCCCATATCTTACCCGTGGGTGATCGTACGAGACGACTAAGGGATATAAAACGCATATACGAGTAACATCTATGCGAGAGAAGGAAAACTCGAAACAAAACCAACCAACGCGTCTGACCAGCCCGGTATAGTACCTAGGTTAATTGCCCTTCCATTACAGAGGAGGCCCGAGCCTAAAAGTGGGACGTTTATGGTGTGATAATGAAGATGTGATAATGAAGTATTAAAAAAATATAAGGCAACATAAAACAACTGGATAAAATAACGACTTTTTGAATATGTATTCCTTTAACCCAACCCGCATCTTTTAAAATATTTGACTTTTTCGCATAGTCAAATATAAACTTATATTTATATCTATGAATATGACGCTCTCTGTTTAGACATATCAACTTTTATAGGATAGTTTTTGATCATGTATCTATTCTATACATTTTTTTCCTAATCTTATCGTTATCCACTTCTTATGTAGTACAAAACCTAACATTGCATACTTCTAATGTTAGATTATTAAATACTATTGGCAATAAGGAAATATAGGATTTAATTGCAATATGCGCGACTTACAAATAGAACAAAGCGAACAACATTATTAGTATTTGTAGATATCCGGGCGTTATGTAAATTATAACAAGACCGTTAAGGTATATGGTCAGTCACATTTCACTTAACATACAAAAGTGCAATAAAAAAAACCTTTTAAATCGATAAATAAATTTTTAACAATTAAATTTTAAATAAATAAAATATAATTACAGTTAAGTGACAATATTAGTTAAAATTATCCGTGTGGGAGTAAGAATACATTTCACCACCCCCTGTCTTGCCCGTGGGTGATCGTAAGAGACGACTAAGGAATAAAACGCATATAACATCTATGCAAGAGAATGAAAACTGGAAACAAAACCCTATACCAACACATCTGACCAGCGTGGTATAGTAGGTCAATTTCCCTCTCATTATGGAGGAGGCTCGAGCCCAACAGTGGGACATATATGAGCTGAGATGATGATGATGATGATAACAATACTAGTTAGGTGACAGAACAGAAATAAGAACTAACGGATTAAAAATGTTTAATTAGATCATAGTCTAGTTCGTATTGGAATGTTCGAATTGGTTAGATCAATAACTTTAATCCTACGATTGAAAAGCGATAGAAAATATATATAAAACGCCTACTAGTATCTTAGATTCACATAAATTAACACATTTACACATTAGGGGCCGTTCATAAATTACGTAAGGCATTTTGAAGAATAATTTGGCCCTCTCACTCCCTACTGTAAGACATGATAAGATTGCAACTACTCCCCACTCTTAATAAGATTTTTTGTAAGAAAAAGCCCTATTGATCAAATATAACTCCGTTTATTCTGAAAGTATCTTTTATTACAATCTTCTTACTACAAGTAGGTATCATTAACTCACTGCAATAACATTAATGTTATTAATGATCTATCACAGTTTTGACCAAAATTAGTAAATTTCAATTTAATATCTTACGTAATGTCAGGTTCACTACCCCCTCCCTGCCTGTATAGTAAGAAGTAATAACATTCAGTCAACAAAGTAAATAAAAGCCTTACATAATCTATGAATGGCCCCCTTAGTTGCATTTTATAGATTACAAATATTTTTGAATTTTATAAGAGAATATTATATACTCGATGCCCAGAATATTTCTCGTTCTTTGTAACGTTTAAGTTTAACTTCGAGACTATTCCTTATAAAAACAGCATTCTTTTAAGGCATACCTTATAACCCTCTTACTGAAGAAGGTACAATTGTTTTTCAAATAAAACTATTTTCAAATTGTATTGATTTTATCACCTTTAAATAAAATAATTTTTATTTTTATTTTATAAAGCACAAAGAAATACCTATAAAGTTTAATGAACGTTTTAAAATAAAGTAATAGTAGAAATACTTTGTTGAATTAAGATTTTAGCCACTTTTATCGCATCATATCAGCTTGTCGTAAGCAATCAGGATCAATCAATGTGGCGGTCATCCCGTACTAACTATTCCCACTAAGAGGGGTTTCTTGTCCGCGCCGAGCTTTTCCGCCGCCCGTCATCTCTCCATATTGAGATTGATGTTAGAACCGAGCCGAGAACCGGTCTCGAATGGAATACTAAAAGGACAGAACGGCGGACCATTCTTCCCCAATTAGTCTCCGATCTGAGGGGGTTTTGTCTAACAGTCAGCCACGTCGCGACACTACGCCGCATACTAAACTAACCTCATAATTTTTCATATTATAAAGCTCCTCCAGATTAAAACGACAAAAGTTTTTTGTGCTAAATGGTGGACAAAATTTATTCGAGAACCTTTTATAATGTTCGATAATAATATGGTTTATAGTAAGTATATTATAATAAACGTAGACTAATACATAATATTTGTATTTGCAGATATAAGACGTCTATTTAAATTCAAATATAATTTTTACCGATTTTAAAATCATTACGCCCGCATGTTATTTTAATTATATCTAATTCATTGTAAAGAAAAATCTAATTTGTTATTGCAATATGTATATTATACTAAAACATATAATAATGATTAAAAAAAAGAGTATTGTATTATTAAATAGATTAAATTCGTGTATATAGCATATTATTTATTTATTTATGTTATATATATGCGCTTAGAAATATGGCTGATATTCAAATATCCCAGACAATTTGACTCTGTAAATTTTGTTGTATCTGCTATGCCATACTATATCTTTTCGTAACTCCTGTTTTATTAATTAATAAAACATTAAAAGTCATTCCTAGTATTGGACGTTCTGTGCATCAAATCTTGGTGGATTTTTCTTTTCTTTTTAAAGATAACACCTGACACTAAGAAAATCGTTCTTGAATTGGGGGTACTTTATAAATATTAAATTTAACATCCATAAATTACATTGTACAACCACAATTTATGGATCGCACAAAGTGTTGTTCTACGTTGGGATCGAACCCGCGCCGTCACGCCAGGTATATTAAACACTAACCAATATGTTCATTCAAAAGATAAATAATGAAAATGATACATTTTTAGTCACATATCTAATTCATAAAGAAAAAGTAAACGGTATTTTACTATTGATATAGTGCTTACTAGACGCGTTTGAATGAATTTTATTTGGTTGACAAATTATATTCTTAACCCTGATAAATAATAAAATGAATAACAATTAAAGGCACTTAACTAAAACGACACAAAAGGAACTATTAATGAAATACAAGAAAATTAACATAGCTTTCAAATAGGGCGTTAACGTACCCGCTTGGTACTTGGCATACAATAAACGTGGACTAAACAACTCGTCTAGATAAACATCTATATCTAAATATATAGAAAGTGTTTTTAGTTGTTTGTCTATGGATTAAACGCAATAACTAGTAATCGGATTTTAACAATATTTTGCATAATAACTTAAATATCCGTGTGGTGATGGAGTAAGAATACAATTCACCACTCCATATCTTACACGTGGGTGATCGTACGAGACGACTAAGGGATATAAAACGCATATAACATATATGCGAGAGAAGGTAAACTCGAAACAAACCCTTTACCAACACGTCTGACCAGCGCGGTATAGTAGATTAATTAACCTCCCATTACGGAGGAGGCCCGAGCCCAGCAGTGGAACATTTATGGGCTGTGATGCTGATGAATAAGTTAAAACGGAGAATACACATTTGAATACTTCTTACCTGCATTTTACAATAATACTATACAATTCTTTATTGCGCACCATTTCTAAATACAGAAATACAATAAATTACAATCATTTAATGTTAGTACAATAAGGTGATCCTTATACTGCAATTTCTTCCAGACATTCTTAGGATGCATTTTTATTTTTAGTGAACAAAGTCACTTGAAGTAAATTACAACTATGTACATTAAAAAAAATTCAAAAGTTTCAATTCGATTGGGTTGCTTCACATGTTAACGTGAATGTGTTAGATGTTGTGTGTGTGGCTTTGCCCGCGTAAAAGGTTACTTTCCTAAAGTTTTTCATGCCCAATTTTTATTTCACCCCTTAAGAGTAAATTTTTACAACATGTTAATGTCATATTAATTTATATCTAATCAATAAATAGCCTAAAAATAAGATGCAAGTTTCTGGCTTTAAAAATGACGATACTTCCTTACAGCTATTCATCCCCCTTTACAACCCTTTTTTGCATTAAAAAGTAGACTATGTCCTTTATCAGGCTCTAGACTATCTGTGTACCAAATTTAATTTAGATCAGTTTAGTAGTTTTAAGAGTTTAAAGAGCGACAGACAGACAGACAGAGTTACTTTCGCATTTATAATATTAGTAAGGATTTAGACAATAATATTTGAAAGCAATTTTAATCGATAATGTCATTTTAATAATTAATCCAGCAAAATTCTATTTGTGGTTATCATACCTACTAATAGTACCAATCTTTGCATGGCCCGTAAGTGTCATAAAAAACATTAAGATTTTAAACACCACTACTACATTCTCGTATATACATTTCCGTGTGGTGACGGAGTAAGAATACAATTCACAAACCCCTATCTTACCCGTGGGTGATCGTAAAAGACGACTAAGGGATAAAATATGTATTTAATATCTATGCCAGAGAAGGAAAACTTGAAATAAAACCCTATACTAACACGTCTGAATAGTGTGGTGTAGTAGGTTAATTTCCCTCCTATTACGGAGGAGGCTCGAGCCTTGCAGTGGGAGATATATAAGAGCTGAGATGATGATGATGATGAGATGATTACATTCTCAAAGGAAGATTAAAGTCAGCCAGGTGACTGGTCCTCAAACTATTGTCAAAACATTTGCAATATGTAATCTCGTTGAGTACATATTGCCTACATATATACATACATACATATCATCACGCCATATCCCTTGCAGGGTAGGCAGAGAGAACAGAGTGCCAGAGAACTCTATCTCTGCATACTTCACTCGCTTCCTCAACATTCATAATTCTCTTCATACACGCTCGCCGGTTTCGGAGACTCTTGACTCCACCTTCCTTCAGTACATGACCGATCTGGTCTAGGTAGGTTAGTCTCGGTCTCCCTCGGTACCTGCATCCTTCCACTTTCGCATTGTATATCTTCTTAACCAGGCGTTCGTTCGGCATTCTTTCCACATGTCCGAACCATCGGAGCATTATATATTGCCTACACTCCAAGTAATTTAGATATCATATCATATCATCATCATCGAAGTAACAAATTTTAGAACGAAGTAACACTATAATTCTACGATGTATAACAGGCTAAAGATATATTATAATATGCCACCATCTACAATTTTTTAAAGAATGTCGCAAAATACGACTAATGGTCATAAGGCCAATTATTTTTCGACCGCAGCGAAAGATTGTTGCCAACAATAGATTTATTGTTGTCGTTGTAAAAATAGAAAAAAAAAGAATATATAATTAAGTGTGTAAAGGAATGCGTACCCTCATATGTAAAAGATACTTTTCAATTTTGTTAGTCCCTTGTGCGTTGATAGACAAATTGTCACTATCTCTAAATATCATATGAGAGCCGTAATAACAAGCTAAAGATGCTAGACAGGCCAGTATATAGTTTATGGTGCCGAGATAATGTGGACTATATGTTTTGGTTAAAAGAATAACACCATAAGTGGACTGCGTGCACAAAAATAAAGTTGCCAGCAATTTTTTTATAACATATGTTTTGTCAAATATGGCAATAGATCAGCAGTCCTCAGGTCTACCGATTGACAAAATGTTTAGAATGCAAAGGAGAATATTTTCAAAATCAATATTTCGCTTAAGATAAGTTTGCGTATGATAAACAAAACTTATATATTTGTGTCCGTATATATTTGTAAAGTCTCCTTCTTATTAGAAAATTGCAAAAACAATGATTGTCCGCTACCATCGAAATGTAATAATTAATATATTATACTGTATTATAATACAGTGCTGTGTGTAGTGGCTAGGAATACTACCAACTCTACTTTTCTTGTGGATGTTGGAAAAGACAACTAAAGGCTCTATACTGATCTGGACCAACTCCTTCTGAAGCCCCTGAAGCCGGTCAACACAAACATTTCAAAAGAGGATGGACGTCAATTATGCAGTCGGTCATAAAACTGTTGCTTTTGCAATATGTATGATGGAAGCAGAATATATATTGCATCAATCCCAGGTAATTGGGATAAAAACAGGGAAATTTTAAATGATGACTGTATTATAAGAGAATTGCTAATGAATGGTTTTAAATAAGAGTTTTAAGCATTACTTAATTCAGGCAAATTAAGCTACTCTACCAGACTGGTGAGACGGTTTAACATAGAATATTCCTTGAGTTTGCTTTCGATAGCTTCAGGCAAGGAAGGAATGGTGAGAATACCGTATCATCACATAAAGAAAATTCTTAAAGAATAATTTAATAATATAAAAATTTCAAGTCTGAATATGAAGTGATGATATAAATATCTAATATTAAAACAAACAATGACATAATACTCGTAACTAACCTTATTTTTAAATTAGCTAATCTTCAGCAAATTCTATTTGTGGTTTAGTGGTTTTGAATATATAAAATCTACACAAACATCAATGTTATTGTAAGTAAATATCGAATAATGACACTATTTATTAAACTAATAAAATTCGTATAATTATTGATATTATCAATTTTCTATTAATTTGCAAAATATGTAAATATCAACAAAATTTTGAGAATGCTCCCAAAGTACTCTCAGATGTGCGACATATTCTACTCTTAAACCCTCGCTTATATTCTTAACAAATATTTAATTACTTTAATAATTTTCTAAATATATTTAATTCTACAAGACTACAAAAAAAGTGGTCTGTGCTGGGTGTCTGACAAAGATTTTTCGACGATTTTTTTATTGCTGAATACGAATCTGAAGTCAAAATTGGGTGTCAAACTGTAAAAAACAAAGAAAAATAACCAAATCATCAGTTTTCTGCCTGATAATTATCGATTTCTTTTTATATTTCGTAGATTTTATCGTTTTCTTTTTATTTTCGTAGATTTTACCGTTTTTTTTCCTCCGTTTTTTTGCAGTTTAACCCCTCAATTTTGACTTCAGATTCGTATTCAGCGGTAAAAAATACCTCAAAAAATCTTTGTCTAACACCCAGCACAGAACACTTTTTTTTGTGAACCTGTGTTATTAATATTCAAAATATTTTCGTAATTCTGACTACAATTTTTCAATTGAAAACTAAAGTAAAATATTTTATTCACAAAAAATAATGGAAACTCATCTAAAATGAAGCACGAACAAATTGGGCAATCTTTTACAGTGTTCTACGATGCGATTTACTCACATAGGTATATAATTCACAATACTAAGCTTACATACGTGTGTGGGTTACCTAAGAACTCAATAATTGACCACGAGGTATCCTATTTCACAAGCGCAGTCCATATAATATGAACTTATAACGAACCTTCTTAGAAACGTGTGACATATAAATGATAACAAAAGATCCAGATTATATTTTTCAACATCATCTATCTATTCCCAGTAGTAGAGGATCACCAACGACGGCGGTAAAGCAGTAAGGTGACCTTCAACCATCTAGTTACCGGTTGAAAATCATAATTTATTTATTGAAATATATCTCGAAGCATATCCTAATAGGTTTACAATAATAATAGGGTTACAATTAATTGGAATGATTAAAAAATATATTTCCTTTTTTTACAATATTACCATTAATTTTATAGGTGTAATTAATAAAAAAATAATAATAAAAAAAAAATGTTCATGACGGGGATGGGCTATAGGGTTTTATTTTGATGATTCCTTCTTTTTCTTAAACGATGCATATTATATCCCTATGATATTTTGAGACCACCTTCTTTCTATCCATGCATCAGCCCGTAAACGTCCACTGTTGGACATAGGACTCTCCACGAGAATGCCATTCAACATGGTCTCGCGCCACCTGCATCCTACGGTTTCCTGCGACCTTGATAATGTCTTCAGTCCACCTAATGGGGGGCCGTCCTTCTTTCTATGGATGTGATAAATTTTATTCTCACTCTACATTACACAAATAAAAAGTATATTTTACTCATATATAATTGTAAATGTTTTATCATGGTAGCCCCATTAAAAAAGGTTTTTACAAAACAGCCCGTGTCAGCTATGCAATACTTTCGAAAGTCTTGCGCATGCCGGTATTTATGGATATCTCTCAATAATCTACAAAGTAATTTAAAAAATACAACATAAATCAAGCGAAGTTTAATGATAAATTTAAATAATATTATTTGCCTATTTGGCCATTCCTATTTTTAATTCATAAGCATATTTTCATAGTAATATCAGGTATAATAATATACATTCTAGTCATATTTAAGACAAAATCATCATCATCACAGCCCATATATGTCCCACTATTGGGCTCGAGTCTCCTCCGTAATAGGAGGGAAATTAACCTACTATACCAGGCTGGTCACAAGTGTTGGTATAGAGTTTTGTTTCGAGTATGCCTTCTCTCGCATAGATATTATATGCCTTTTTTTTACCCCTCTTACGATCTTCCACGGGTAAGATAGGGGGTGGTGAATTGTATTCTTACTCCGTCACCACGCGGATAGAATATAAGGCAGAATACCTATATGAAAATATTTTACACAACGTAATTTGGCGAAATGATAAAAATAGCTTTAACAGTGCCAGTAATTACAAATATTAACACATAATTTGATATGACCAGTTTGTCCAGCCTTTTTAGCAACTAGGTGATAGATTGATTAACACCTAGACGTAAAAGTTACGACAGATTTGCATGTGAATCTATTTTTTCATGTATACTATGTTGTTTTATAATTAATGTACTTATAGTTATGTTTTAAACTGTGTGTTAGTAGCTAAGAATACTACCAACCCTTACTTTGCTCGTGGGTGTCGTAAAAGACACCTAAGAGCCATATAAAGACCTAGGCCAACTCCATAAGATTGGTCAACAATTACATTCCCAAGAAGGCTTGACGTCGGGCAGGCGGCCGGCCATAAAACTATTGCCAATAATTTTTACAATATGTACTATGAAAGAGAAGTACAAATTGTATCGACTCCATGTAATTAGGATAAGAGCAGGAGAATGATGATGAGTTATGTTTTAAGGTCATAATCGCATAATTAAAACTCCAGCCAGGCAACAGCCCGTACATGTCCACTGTTGACGAGACGATAATGCCACATAGAACGATGGTAATTAACAACTAACAAGAAAGTATTTGTATCTCGTTTCATCTTAATATATACAATTCTTAAATACATGTGTATGATATTAAACTCATCGTAAACTGATTTTAATTATTTTTTGCTTTTAGAAATTTAAGTAAATTCTTCTTCTTCTTATGTATTGGCAATCAGCTACTTATACGAGCTATTGATACCAGTGTCGAGTTATGAATATCTTCACGTTTTTAGTCTTTCAGGCTAGTCATGGTCTAAGTCAATTTGTCACCATCAACAGTGCTATGGCCACACTGTTAATGGTATCTTGTGGGAATTTGGATAGAAAACAAAAACGTTGTAAAGCACTTTTATATGATATTCACTACATCCCAGTAGTTCGCCGCATCACATTACATAAAATGCCATCAAAATTATATAATATAATACATTAAAACAATAAGATATCGAATATAATACAAGAGCACTACAGGACGTTGGAAATTCCCGTCAAAAGTCTTAAGTAAATTCAAGAATGGTTTAGACATAAGACTTAGATTACTAACGTTTACGTGATTATTACATATTTGAAATGAAACTATTTTTTACGGCTTCTATCGCGTTTGTATCTGATTTTAAATTTTACGACGTTTCGAACAAATTCGTGACAATGAACGCTGTAAAGTGTTCGAAACGTCGGGAAATAAAAAAATCAAAATGGTTTAAACTATTAGACCCAATATTTGAATCTTGTTATTTTTTTTTATTTTAGATTTGTAAAGAACTGTTTCTTATTAGGTTAGATAATTTATATATAACTAGCTAGTTAAGGGAACGAAGTTTGCCGGGTCCGGCAAACTTCGTTTCCCTTAACAGTCAATGTATGAAAAGTAAAAAATCACACAACTCGAAAATCTAAACTATTCTCGAATCCACTTGAACATACACATAATTTAACAAAATCCGTCCAGCCGTTTAGGAGTTCAGTGACAAACACACGTACATAAGAATTATATATACAAGGTGGAAGGGGACCGCTCCCGAAAACAAAGACAAGCAACCCTACTAATCCTACTTGTAATGATAGGCTAGAAAAATCGATTCTAATGAAAACAATTTTTTTTTTCACCACGTGAGTTCGTTGAACTCTTGAACATATGATCGTGAGTTTTGAATAGATTGCGTCTTTTCTCATCTGAGTATAGTTACGTATTTTTTATGGAATTATTGTTACATGGCACTGTCCTAATACGATGAATGTGAAAAAAACTTAATATTCGTTGTGAAGATAATTTTTCTTTTCATCCGAATCGTTTTTTCCTAGCCTATCATTACAAGAAGGACTAGTAGGGTCACCTGTCTTTGTTTTCGGGAGCGGTCCAATTCCACCCTGTATAAAGATTAAAAACATTTAACGCATAGAAATATTAAAACTAACATATTAAAACACCGCTCATGCTGGTAAATGAGACAAGTGTTTCTATGTGTTTAAAGTATTTAGCGAGGCAACATATATTCATGATTATGATTTGTAAACGTTTATAAATTATTTAATTGAATGACTAACGAATAAATTAATAGCAAATAAACGTTTTTGGATGTGAGTCATAAAATACAAACTTTGTTATGCTACAAATAGGCCAATTTAAATATAATTGGGACAAAAATGTTACCTTGCTATTCCACATTATCAATATCATCTAGTTTTACTCGTATATTTGTCTCATTACTGGGCTCGAGAATTCTCCACAATAGGAGGAAAGTATATAATAGAATGCGATCTCTGCGAACGCGGAAAATCTGCGGAGTTAGGCTAATCGACCGCATTCATAACGACGACGTAAGAGAGCGAGTAGGTATGAAAGAGAGTATTGGTGTAAAGATGCGAAAAGGAATGCTCCGATGGTTCGGATATGTGGAAAGAATGCCGAACGAACGTCTGGTTACGAAGATATACAATGCGAAAGTGGAAGAATGTAGGTACCGGGGGAGACCGAGACTAACCTACCTAGACCAGATTGGTCACGTACTGAAGGAAGGTGGAGTCAAGAGTCGCCGAAAGCGTGTATAAAGAGAATTATGAATGTTGAGGAAGCGAGTGAAGTATGCAAGGATTGAGTTCTCTGACACTCTGTTCTCTCTGCCTACCCTGCAAGGGATGATATGTATGTATGTATGTAGGAGGAAAGTTGATCTGCTCTAGCACGCTATTCCGACGGTTTGGTCTAATAGTGGTAAGACCACGCTGTGGACAGTTCTCTGTTTACAGCCGCGGGTCGGTCCATCCGGGGTAGCATCACACTCTCGCAGACGACGTCTGAGTAATGGCAATGTACTATTGCGCTCCGTTCGGTGAGCGAGAGAGCCGAAAGCCCAACTGGGGTGGGTTCGGGGTTCGTATTGGTAGGCAGTGGCCTAGCTATACTATTACTTTAGGCCTATACTAATTTTGTAAATCTATATACTTACAAAGGAATATTAAGATTACTATAATTACCAAAGAAATAAACTTAGGAAACTTTGGATAAAGAAAGTAATGTCTGCAACTAAACTTACGAAGAGAATTTTCAAAATAGATCAGTATGTAGTTTGAAAAGTTCTTCACTGTGCTTGTCACATTATCTTTAAACCCATATCTTTGCATGCATATAAACTAATATACCAAAAATATGATTCTTCCCAAAAAATAGAAGGAAAAGACGAAATTAGCATATAACAGAAACATCAACACTAGTAATGTCTAAGGTCTATATTTTGGCGGGTGTCAGGGTCAGGGGTGCGAGCGGAGGGCGGTGTGGTCTCACTGAGGGAGCTCACCGCCTGGCGCGTCGACGCCCGCCGAGACGTCATTGCTCGTTGGACAGTCCGGCTGGAGAGGTCTCGGTTCGGTGTGCGGACCGTGGAGGCCTTCCGGCCGGTGCTGATGCAGTGGTTGGATGAAATGCGTCGCTCAAGGAGAGGGTACCCTTCAGGGTGTATTCCGTCGGGCCGGCCACTGACGAAAGTTCACGCTGCTCCGGTGGCCGGTCCAACGACGTAGGCGAGGTTCATGGGTGGGTTATGGGTATGCGTGCGTACGCCCCTGTGTCGCCCCGGACGGAGTGGTGCGAGAAGAGTGCCGACCATAACACACCCCTATTTTGCCAATTATTGTGCAGACTGAAGAAATATATTATTAGTTTAAATTTCAGTTTTATTTTAATAAATAAATTAAGTTTCCCTATTACTAAGATTACTTACTGTAGCTAAGATTACTATAGCTGTGTGATAGCGGCTACGAATACTACCAACCCTTACTTTGCTCGTGGATGTCGTAAAAGACGACTAAGAGCCTTATAACGACCATTTTTTCGAAAAACATCGGCTTTTCTTTAATTACCTCTCGTCAGGATAAAAGTCTATTAAAAATATTGTTTTACTTACCCTATTTATAGAGTTTGTCTTTCGAAAATACAATAGTATATATATAAATCGAATAGATTTCGCTATTTTATATTTGCAAACGGTTTTAAAATATGTTTTTTCGTCATACAACCATTCATTTATCAGCTTCTTAACTTCCTATGAAACTTTAACTTCTGACAGAAATGCGACATTGAATATTCTTGAACCAACTAAATCCAACCGAATTTTCGAATTAGTTTGTTACGTGGTTGCTACTTGGGTATCTTATTTTTATCGGTTCGTCGAACGATGTAATCTGCCTGTCACTGTTGGAGTTAACTAGATTTTTTTTGATAATTGAAGAAAGAGGTTACAAGTCCTAACATACGGTTAATTTTTCTAAATTAATGTATAATAACAACCGTAATTATTCCTAATTTTAATAAAATCTTGGATTGTCGCACATCTTTAGGGCATGACCCAAATCCTGAACACACATAAACTTGATTATATTATTTACTTACAAAACCAATTCATTGAAAATTAATCGTAATACTTTAGTTTTCTTTTACTTACAATTTCATGCATTAAGAAATAAAATGTATGCGTATAGAATGAAGAATTATTTTGCTTATGTGAAACCGAGACACTAATAAACACGGGATGGTTATTCTTAGATCACTTTGAGTATCAATACAGTTGAATTCTAATTAAATTATTCTTTGCCATTAAATTGATCCTTGATGTGTAGTAATTTAAAAACTAATGGCCAGTGTCCATTATTTAGAATTTTGCTCATAATTTTGATGGTAACACACCGAAACACTAATGAATTCATTATTTTGGTGCAGAGGTTACTAAATAAGTTAACAGCATTGTTCAAAGTTGACTACTGAGTATTCGAGATCAAATATTGAATAAAATTACATTGTGTAATAGATTCAAATAAATATAACAATATTTTTTGCATCAAATCTCAAACGATTTATAACTTTTTGAAAAGCATAAAAATTAATAATTGTCGCAGGGGTTACTTTATAAGTTAACAGCATTGTTCAAAGTAGACTACTGAGTATTGGAGATTAAACATTGAATAAAATTACATTGTGTAATAGAACCAAATAAATATAACAATATTTTTTGCATCAAATCTTAAACGATTTATAACTTTTTGAAAAGCATAAAAATTAAAAATTGGCGCAGGGGTTACTAAATAAGTTAACAGCATTATTCAAAGTTGACTACTGAGTATTCGAGATCAAACATTGAATAAAATTACATTTTGTAATAGACCCAAATAAATATAACAATATTTTAGCATCAAATCTCAAACGATTTATAACTTTTTGAAAAGCAATAAAATTAAAAATTGGTGCAGGGGTTACTAAATAAGTTAACAGCATTATTCAAAGTTGACTACTGAGTATTCAAGATCAAACATTGAATAAAAATACATTACCCAAATAAATATAACAATATTTTTTGCATCAAATCTCAAACGATTTATAACTTTTTGAAAAACATAAAAATTAACAAATATTTCTTAAAGCTTTTATAGTTTGAATAAATTTAAATCTAAGTCAATATTTACGCCCTAGCTTGTAACTCGTGTAACTCAATTGTTCATCTATTGAATTAGTCTACAGCCAATCGGCCACCATTCACTGCCATGATTTTATTGAGGCATTTAAAATGAAATAAACGACAATTTCTTTATAACATTCTGAGTGCGAATTATGGTTTTTAGATGAATAGACTTAAAAATAAATTGACAATGATACATTGTATCTGAACTCGAAATTGTATCTATTGCATTAGTTTCAATTAGATTCATTCTCGCAAAAGTCTCATGTCTAGTGCAAATATATCGCATTGAATTACTAAAGAGTTTTATTATTGATTTTGCTATCACAAACTGTTATCGCAAATTTACGTAGGCTAGTGACTTCATTTATTGTTGATGAAAGATAGTTTTATCAATAAATAAAGATAATCCTTTTGACACAGTTCTTCGTGGGTAAATATATCTTTAAATTAGAAGGTCAGGGTTTAAACACTATAACTCTTTTGTTGAGTTTCATTGTAGGTGAATAAGCATTATTTTTACGATTGCGGTAATCATGATTAGTTATTAATCAGCGTACAATAGACTCTTCTATCATTGCTGGTTAAATAAAAATATTATACATAGTTTTAATAACAAAAATTTCAAACTTTCTAATTTACTGTAAAACCAATTAGAAACAATTTCTGCTTTCTTGAGCTGTGTGGTAGCGGCTACGAATACTACCAACCCTTACTCAGCTCGTAGATGTCGTAAAAGACCACTAAGAGCCTTATAATGACCTGAGTCAACTCCATCTGATGCCGTTTGGTCAACAATTACATTCCCAAGGAGGGTTGACATCTGCCAGGCGGCCGGTCATAAAACTATTGCCAATAACTTTTACAATATGTACTCTGAAATAAGAGTCCATATTGTATCGACCCCAAGTAATTGGGATAAGAGTAGGAGAATGATGATGATGAATAACCAATTAGAAACAATTTACAAAAATGCCCATAATGGACCATCCGTTTAATTTTTGAACGCCATCCAAGAACTAAATATCTATATTCATCTACATTTATCCAAGTATTTGTTCTGCTAAATTTAAATATTGTCAATTGAAAACTGGTTTTGTTACGCGTAACATAAGAATTATAATGGTAAAATAAAACTTAACTAACCTTACTTTGTTGAATTTGTTACTATATCAATCAATGTTACCTAAATTGGATGCAAAGTTAAGAAAATAGAGTGCACATACCTGAACCGATATATATATATATATATATATATATATATATATATATATATATATATATATATATATATATATATATATATATATATATATATATATACCGTGTACTGTATACGCTAATAAATACATTATTTTAGCAATCTTTAGATCTGTCCCTATGTACCTTGATCACACTTCAATCTTGCAAAAACTGTGGCCCTTACCTGTAACGAAAAAAAATATATTAAACTTCCATATTCAATTTTAATATTAATTAAATATAAAATATATTTTAAAGATAACAAATGGTAGATTCATACAAACATACAATTAACGAATATAGCAACCAGTTCATCTCATCATCATCTCAGCCCACATATATCCCACTGTTGGGCTCGGGCCATAACACACAACTCCTCCATAATGTGAGGGAAATTGACCTACTATACCGCGCTGGTCAGACGTGTTGGTATGGGTTTTTAATTTTAAGATTTCCTTCTCTTGCACAGATAATATATGCATTTTATATCCCTTAATCGTCTTTTACGCTACCCACGGGTAAGAGAAGGGGTGGTGATCTGTATTCTTACTCCGTCACCACACGGAAAGCAGCTACTTATTAATAATTTGCAAGTTACACAAAGAAATGTTATGTGTGGGTATCTAACTCTACTTCGGTACAAGAGGTTGTTATTTGAACCATAATATCATATACCATTCTCGAAGTCATTAACATTATTACTTCAATATTACGCTACCCTTTGACGCTGCACCTTTGTACAGGTACGTGTACACGTGTACTTCCATTTAGTAGTACTGAAGCTATAATATTCTATATATTACAACAAAGAGCTACTAGACCAAAGGAACATCACCAATAGAAAATAGTTTAAGAACATAATGTTTGAAGATATAATGTAAAAATCTCATCTAGTCTTGGGTTTTCAGAGAGTTTGAAAGTTCCTTTGCTATCGTAAAAAATTAAAAAGACGCTAGTCTCTGGAGCAGCGGATGACGAAACCTGACTCTTGATCTCGCCATAGATACACAAAACGAACAATAAGCCGTGTTCACAATAGCATAAAAATTAAATACCATACTTGTGTAATAAAGTTTATGTTAATGTCCAATAACGTAGTATTTTAATGAAAGCACATGAAGCCACGGAGCAGCTAATGCTCACTACAGTAATGAGAGAGATCAGCTGTTTGACATAACTAAAAACAAATAAAATAACCCCTTTTAATTAAATGAACCTCATTTAATAGTGGTAGGACCACGCTGTTGACAGTTCTCTGTCTGCATCCGTGGGCCGGTCCGTCCGGGGTAGTACCACACTCCCGCAGAAGATCGACGTCTGAGTAATAGCAATGTGCTATTGCGCTTCATTCGGTGAGCGAGAGAGCCGGAAGCCCAATCGGGTAGGTTTGGAGACCCAAACCTACCCGATTGGGCCGAAATATAGACATATTTGTAGGCAGCGGCCTAGTTATACTCTTGGTATTGCAAAGGTCCATGGGCGGCAGTGACACTTACCATCAGGTACGCTGCTTGCTCGTTTGCCACCATTAGCAATAAAAAATAAAAAAAATATTGTGTTGGCCGAAACTGTTGTCAAATTTCTGTTTAATTTGAATTCACTCGACTTAACCGTTTCCTTTACAATGCTAGTATTATGATTCTATACAAATATATGCATTTATTCGCTATTTGTTTAACAACTTTTCTTATCAATTTTAATCGAAATCGAATAGTAATATTAGCCTTGTTATAAGTTATGAATACTATTTAAATTACATATATTATCTCAGCTCATACATATATGTCCGGCTATCGGGTTCTAACGTGAGAGGAGCCACAATGGGATGGCAATTGATCGACCTACCTGGTCAGAACCACACTGATCAGACGAATTGGTTCAGTTTAAATGCGTATCCTACTTCCTACTAATATTATAAATTTAAAAGTTTGTGAAGATGTTTATATTTTTCTTCCCAATCACAACCGTTGAACAGATTTGGATGAAAATGTACACATAGACCATTTCCTGAAATAACATATGCGATACTTTTTATCCCAGTAAAGTTTTCCATTGGGACAATAGTCTAATTTTGGAAGAGCTACTTTTTATAAGTGCTAAACCGCCGGCAGAAGTTGAATCTAATAATTGACTGTACAAGTCGGGAAGTGACCGAAGTACCGAACTCAATACAACCAAAAGTACATTGACACTAACACTTTAATGAACTCATAACAAAGTGCTATTGACATAGCCTCTATTTTTTTTCTTCCTGGTCATAATATTCTCCAGTATTAACACTGTACGCAATTAATGGCGATAAGGGGTCAATCACTTTGTGTAAATATTGCCAGTTCCAATTGCCACTTAGTAGTTATAGAGAAGAATTAAAATATGACGAATACGTCATCAATTCATTGAACAGAAAAGGAATGCGTTCAGTAGATTTGTTTAAAAAATATAAATATATATATACACATACATACATATCATCACGCCATATCCCTTGCAAGGTAGGCAGAGAGAACAGAGTGCCAGAGAACTCTATCTTTGCATACTTCACTCGCTTCCTCAACATTCATAATTCTCTTCATACACGCTCGCCGGTTTCGGAGACTCTTGACTCCACCTACTTACAGTACATGACCGATCTGGTCTAGGTAGGTTAGTCTCGGTCTCCCCCGGTACCTACATCCTTCCACTTTCGCATTGTATATCTTCTTAACCAAACGTTCGTTCGGCATTCTTACCACATGTCCGAACCATTGGAGCATTCCCTTTCGCATCTTTACACCAATACTATCATTCATACCTACTCGCTCTCTTACGTCGTCGTTACGAATGCGGTCGGTCAGCCTAACTCCACAGATTTGCCGCAGAGATCGCATTTTGACCGCATTAATTTTACTTTCATACTCTTTTCTGCATACCCAACTCTCGCTTCCATACAGTAATGTTGGGACAAGCACTGCGTTATGTATTGCTACACGTGCCTTCTGGCTGAGGTGGTGGCTGCCGAGAAGTTGCCCCAACGCTCCGTTCACTCTATTTCCCGCATTCACTCTTCGCTCTATATCAGTGATGTACCTTCCATCTCGGCTAAATCCACATCCAAGATATACAAATTCATCCACTTGCTCTAGTACATCATTACCTATTGTTACTCTTACATCTGTTCTGGCTTCATCTCTTTCAAAAACCATTATTTTGGTTTTGCTCACATTCACGCGTAGACCCCTTTTCTTAGAATCTTCTGTCATTGTGTCGACTAGGGTCTGCAGGTCAGTCGCTGACTGTGCCAGCACGACTGCATCATCTGCATAGAGCAGAGCAGTGACCAACTGAGTCGCCCATCTGGACTCCCACATTTATATCGTTCAACCCTTGGAGACATTTATCCAGATATATGATAAACAGCCTGGCTGACAGAACCCACCCCTGCTTAACGCCAATATTGACGTCAAACCAAGGCGACATTCCATCATCCAGCCGCACACAGGCTCTACAGCCCATGTAACTGGACTGCACAGCCTGTAGCAGTTTACCGTTAATACCATACTCCGGTTTAATGTACCAAAGTTCCTTTCGTACAACCGTGTCAAATGCTCTCTCCAGATCCACAAAACTGCAGAAAACCCTCTGACCTAGAGCCAGATGCATCTCCACAATATTGCGCAAAGAGAACACTTGATCCATGCATCCCCTTCCACTCCTGAAACCTCCTTGTGTCTCACACAGTAAACCATCGGACACCATCCTCATTCTCCTTTCAATAATTTTACCATACACTTTTGCTGCCAAACTAGTCAAGCTTATGGATCTGTAATTTGCGCAGTCATAACGTGAACTCTTGTTTTTAAACAAAGGCACGATGACCGCGCTATTCCAGTCCCCGGGAACCATTCCCGAGCTCCAACATAAATTGAGGAGCAACAGGAACGCCTCCTAGACACAGGAGCCACCAAGCTTGATCATCTCGGCAGACACCATATCAATGCCCGCTGCCTTACTATTTTTCAAACTTTTTACGCCCATTCAACTTCATCCATACTGATGCCATCGGAAGATGCCGTGATCTACTAAACCACATGCGACACCGGCGCCAACCGTAGCATACATATCGCCAAAATATTCACTCCATCGGCTTAACACGTCTTGTGTCCTTATTTTATTCATTCTGAAGGCTGACCAACCACCCCGAGACCTCTTCACCTCCCTCCAAAGAGTTTGGTGTTACCCTCGAATTTTTATATATATATATATATATATATATATATATATATATATATATATATATATATATATATATATATATATATATATACTACTATGAAAGAAGAGACATATATACATATTGTATCGACCCCAAGTAATTGGGATAAGAGTAGGAGAATGATGATGATCTTATATGTGTGTGTTCTATGGAGATAATAATAACATTATATGATAGACTCTAAACTTATCCACATAATTTCCGTTACTTAACATATCGGTGAATGTTATCTTAACATAATATTCATATATAGATAACAGATCTAATTCTAATGATATCTATAATGGTGGCTGTTTATTTTATCGATCGATTAGTCCATCAACTCAGCTAATATAGTTATTAATCTGAGGATCTGAGAAATGTGATTAAAACATTCATTCGAAACGAGGATTCTATTTAATTGCTTAGATTGCATGTTTAAAAAATGCAATCTTTGCTTGTTAGATTAAAATACGGAATAAATTTTAAAGAAAATTATATTAATTATTATTACAAGTAGTATAAATATAGTTGCTGTAAATATTTATTATATTTATACACTAGCATCTAATAATATTATATTATACATATTTCTGTAGTGAAGGTGTAAGAATACAATGTCACTATACCTTACTTTCCCATGAGAGTCATCATATCAAATCAAAGAATGGGTAGCACCATTCTCCTTAGGACAACTTTCATTAAGATACCCTCTTAGGCAAGGTATGTCCAACAGTAGACATCGATATTCCGATAAATAGAATAACAATATTATATAATATTTAAATAAAAACGCACTCGGGTAGTAAGATAGCAGTTCTCGCTGAAAATTCATAAACCCAACCCTTCTACCAAATATTGGGCTCTCGGCACTGAATAATATTAAGAATGCCATGCCAGGCGACGACGGAGTAAGAATACTATTCACCACCCCATATCTTACCCGTGGGTGATCGTACGAGACGACTAAGGGCCTCCCTCCCATTACGGAGGAGGCCCGAGCCCAGCAGTGGGACATTTATGGGCTGTGATGATGATGATTCGACCTGCAAGACTTGAATCTCCACCTACTTGAAATCTGGTCCAATAATTTTACCAATTAAACTTACTTGACACTTTACTCGTTATGCAGTACTTGCAGTAACGTTGCGTTCGATTTCAGGCAAGACGGTATGACAATAATTGAATAATCTCTTTATATTTAATTACAGTTATAATTGGCATATGCGAACAGTATTGTGAAAAGACCCTATACGATGAGCTGCAATCCAGAATGGTGTATCACGGCGGACAAGTTATGAATCAGAGGTCTTTCCTGATAGTTTTATACGATTGCAACAATATTTCCTTAACCATGGAGAGTTCATACTATGTGAAACGATCGGTATTATCCAACAAAAACAGCATTGAATATCAATATTTGCATATATTTCCAATGCAATTCTTGTGCTTAAATGCAGCAGTGAAACTGGTTTTTGTAAAGCGACGCCTTATTTTATAGGTTTTGGGAACTTGTCCGTGTCTCATAATACCGTTAATTTAGTAAGCTAAATTGTTGTAAATATTCCCTAAATAATTTCTTTATTAATGATCAGATGTATAAAGTAATATCAAGCGTACAAAGAGTACTCTTTTACTTTTATACAGAACTACTACTCCTTTTCAATTTGTACAGAAATATTATTGTTTTATTTATATTTAATATAAGTATTGGTTCTTAAATTCCCATATAAATGAATTACTATTTTTTTTTAAGATTACACGCTTAAAGCCATTTTATTGTGGGGGATTTTACAAACATACAATTAACGTATACAAAATACAAAACGGAACAAATTCATTTGTCAAAATTACAAAGAATCTTTCTGAGTAGCAATCGGACTCGTTGTACTGAACGCTAGAAAGCAATCTTAAATCATGGCGCCATCTATGCTCACTAAAACTTTAATTTAAAGTTATACCCACTGATACAGTAGATTTTTGTTAACTTCAAAGGAATTAAAATATAATTATTTGAAGTAAAATATAACGAGGATTATATTCTCGCAAGCATATTGTAACCGCAGTCATCAAAAAAACATGATTTCATTATTTGAACGGTTCAAGGCGGACAAGATGGAGACTATACGACGAACTGTTTATTGTTACAACTACATATTCCGCAACGATCGATGAAGGGCCAAAGTTTAAATAATCTCCTCTCCAGCCTCCTCCACGATTTGAAGGAAATTCAGCTACTGTGCTGGTAAGATGTTCAAGAAGATTGGTATAAGATCATACTTTAAGCTCTTTCCCTTGCAAAGATGTTATCTGTATAGCGTTTTCCATTTAGAAAAAAGAGTAATAAGGCAGTGGAGGAATAGATGCCTTTATGTACAGAATTATGATTTCATTTAAATAAAAATCTAATAATACCACTCCTTTGCGTCGCGCATTCGGGTAAAAATGAGATGCGTTAAAATTTTATTATTATTACATTGATATTAAATTGATATCAAACACAAATAACGAATATAAGCAAACGTCATCGTCATCATATTTACCTAATAAACGTACGACACAAAAAAAAATCTCTTACGTAAGTGTCAAAATTCCAAGAAAAATAAAGACATTCGTCATAATCTTATAAACACACAAAAAAAAGTACTTGCAATAACATTATTTTGGTCTTCGTAACTACTATGCTGTCATGGTTCTCGATATTGAGGTCACAAGTACACCGATGCGGCCGAATGTTCTGATATAATTATGTTAAGTGTTATGTAATTGACTCCCGTTACACACTTGTTAAAAATCTGTCTACCATCTGCTATGTGATTACTCGTATCACAAGATAACATTACCATATAGCTACAAGTAGGTAATGTGTCTATATTATTGTCCATTGACAGATTGCTGAGTGCTATAATGATTGAACTCCCATGGCGACTATCATAAGTTTAATTGGCACTACTATTTCTTTGTATGATTTACAAATGAGTGTTCTAAATGTGAACATAGTTTATATCTGTTGATTCAATATTCATAAATGTCTCTGCGATACAAGACTTTATTAGTGGGTACTGTTTTCTTGAATATCTGTACATTTTGATTGTGGATTGTGATAATCTGCAAATAACTTTAAAGCCAAATAAAGTTCGTAAGCAGATAACAACAATAAGCCAAAAAAAAAGAATCGAAATTATCTACACTGTTAATTTTTTTTGGAAAATTACAATTGCTTTACAAAACAAATAAGAGCTGAATTCCAAATCAACGTATACTAATACAAAAAGTAATACAGTTCGAGTAAAATTACAAGACATGTGAAGGAATGAAAGAAACTTACTATAGTGAGTTGTAATTTTAGAATCTTTTTGTAATAACCCGTAACACGTATTGTATAGTAAATTTACAAAACAGAATTATAGTATTACTCTCTTGTTGTGCGTAAAAACTTTCCAACGATTTTTGTAAAAAAAAATTGCAGCAATTTTTAATAGTGTACTATGCCAGGAGGCTCTTGTTAGCTTCCAATAATAGAGAAGGCTTGAGCATTTAGATGATAATGATTGGAATAAAATGATCAGTATTGTATCGCCTTACGGTTGTCAGTAATCCTTTTCCTTGTGGAGAAGCGTGGCAATAATTTTATGTTTATTCCAACATAATATGATTAAATATAAGCCTGTGAACAGTTCCTAAAAAAAATTAAAGCACAAAATATTTAAACTATAATATTTGTAGTTAAAATTAATAATTAAGTAACCTCAAGCAAGATGTTATTATGGTTGAACAATTTAATTTAGTTCAGCCTCTGTTGAAATTCTGTCGAGAGCATTACATTTTCATTGCACGTCATTTCCACGTGCAATATGTATGTACTTAAAGCGACACATGTGTAGACAAGCTATTAACTCATAAATGGGCCGGTCTACCAGATTGCTTTTGTCGACATCGACATAATTTGGAACCTACTATAGCTAGAAGCTACTATAGCTACAATTAATTTTAATATTCTGTATACATACTATATCTGAAGTATTATAAACACTTAAGTATCATAACTGATTCTTAAGTTGAACGTAAAGTACGTTTCATTACTATGTTTGATAATTTATTTATTTATTTATTAGTTTATTTTCATCAAAGTAAAATCCGTTAAAGATTCTATAAGAAATAAGTACAAAAACTAAAATCCTACTACAAAAAATGCGCTGTTAGAAGAAATAAACAGCTGTGAGTGGCCTTCGGGGTTAGGTAGTATAAGACGAAGACTAGACTCTAAACACGCTATGTTAAAAAAAATCTTGTTACTTCTTTTATTCTTGTATATAAAATACTAGCAAACTCAGCCCGTTGGTTTGTTTTAGAATTCGATATAATGCAGCGCCTCGTGGCGCGTTACAACCGTGGGAATAGCATATAAACCTTCTCCGCAAAAAATTACATATATATACCAATTTTCAAAATGATCTGTAAAATAGTCTCTGAGTTTAGCGATGTCATATATATTATACAAATATCCTTTATTATATATATATATATATATATATATATATATATATATATATATATATAGCTGGGTATCCAGAAAAGAGTATGAAAGTAAAATTAATGCGGTCGAAATGCGATCTCTGTGGAAAATCTGTGGAGTTAGGCTGACCGACCTCATTTGTAACGACGACGTAAGAGAGCGAGTAGGTATGAAAGAGAGTATTGGTGTAAAGATGCGAAGGGGAATGCTCCGATGGTTCGGACATGTGGAAAGAATGCCGAACGAACGTCTGGTTAAGAAGATATACAATGCGAAATTGGAAGGATGTAGGTACCGAGGGAGACCGAGACTAACCTACCTAGACCAGATTGGTCATGTACTGAAGGAAGGTGGAGTCAAGAGTCTCCGAAACCGGCGAGCGTGTATGAAGAGAATTATGAATGTTGAGGAAGCGAGTGAAGTATGCAAAGATAGAGTTATCTGGCACTCTGTTCTCTCTGCCTACCTTGCAAGGGATATGGCGTGATGATATGTATGTATGTATGTGTATGTATGCATTCATTAAGTCCCTATGTACACTGTTACTTCCCCGTGTGGTGAAGGGTTAAGTATTTAATGTTTTACTACTCCTTACTGACTTATACAATTCGTTAAAAACCTGCTGACTGAAAACTCAGAATTGACAAAAGAAGAAATGAAAAAGAAAGAAAAGAACGAGCAGCACTTATACGCCGAGATATTTATAACACCATTACGTTCACTAATCCGCTGCCAAAGCCAGACAATTACGACAGTATAGACATATTAGAAATATATCCAGCATTGGACATCGATTACCCGATGGATGGATATAATACTTATCTAGTTTAGATAAGAAAATATGTATATATTACCGGATAAAGACTAGAATGTATGCCTAGGTATTCTTTAAATTATCATGAGTACACTGACAGATTAGATTAGAGAAACAAATGTGGTGTAATTAATTATGATGGCCCATTTTAGGTGTTATAATAACAAACGTTGTCTCGTCTAGTCTTTTGCTACTGTATAAAGTATATACATATTACTTAGGTCTATATATGTGTGAGTATTGCATAGCTGTAGTGTGCATAATATTTATATTAATTAATCTAAAAATATATAATCTATGTAGTTGGTTTTTTTTTGTCTACAACTATAAATTCGGCTCATCAGAGGTCGTACCGTCATATCATCTCAGCTCATTTACGTCCCACAGCTGATCTCATATATATATATATATATATATATATATATATATATATATATTTGAACAGAATCTGATAGATGCGATATGTTTTCTTTTTCAGTCCACTTAGGCACCTAAGTTATTAGTTAGACCGAAGTATGCACAGGAGAGGTTTTGAATACTAGGTGTTACAACTGTTTTCTTTCTCATGGGTACCTCCCATAAGAGCAGACCAGCGCCCGTTTCCTAATTTCAATTATCCTATCATTTACTGGTTACTATTTTTTTTTCATACTTACTGTTAACAAGTTCTTAATTAGTGTTCCACAATGATGCAGTGTTTTGTAAATTGCCACTTTATTTAAAATATTCATTAAAAAAATAAAATATATTATTAACAAATTATTAGAAATTGGTTATTTTAAAAAATATTTATCTTCATCAAAATATTAATTAGTGATAATATTATTACTTTAAAACATATTTATCTTCACCAAAATATTAATTAGAGATAATATTTTTACTTTAAAACATATTTAAATTCACCAAAACATTAATTAGTGATAATATTAATACTTTAAAACATATTTAAATTCATCAAAATATTAATTAGTGATAATATTATTACTTAAAACATATTTATCTTTACCAAAATATTAATTAGTACATATATACATACATATCATTACGCCATATCCCTTGCAGGGTAGGCAGCGATAACAGAGTGCCAGAGAACTCTATTATATTAATTAGTAATAATATAATTACTTTAAAACATATTTAAATTCATCAAAATCGTAGACAATTACACTTTGAATCGGTTGTTTGAACAATGGCGAATTAGTAACGAATATAAGGAAGAATATAACGTGACTATAGAAGTTATTCTTTATATTTTACTTTAAGTTTCTTTAAATACCATATTAATACACTTCAGTTACATTTAATCACATACAACTTTTCTATTTCTTCGTTGCTGTTTTTGATTTTCAGTGCATATACTGTCTCTATACATGTACATATTCTGTGGCAAACTGTCTAGACAATGAGGTAAATTAACCAAATAGTCCTCTTGCTGTAGGCTCGTCCCCAATAGTGACCTATACATTAGCTATAGAAATATACTCTAAAGATTTTCTTCTTGCTATTAAGCCTTCCCAGAGAAATTTCTTGAAGAAAATTCAACAAGAACCCCAAATAAATAATATTTTTTTCCCAAGCTTCTAATCCTAGAACAATATTCGATACGCGATTGAAAAACTCATGCTACTACATCAACTAGGCAAAACGCAAAAGGAGAATGCATAAAAATCTAGTACGTATTATATTCACAAGACTTTAAAAATACGTTTTATTTTTTGTCTACTACACAATTATACGAGTACTTGTTTTCAAGAAAACGAAGACAATCAGGTTTCAGTCTCGTACTAAACAAGAGAACCATCGTCTCCTCTCTACGTGTAGTCATATTCAATTTTATTTTCAGGTTTATACAGTGCATAATTGCATGCACATAACATACAACGCTGCATTTAGATTAAGGGACAGAATGTGAGATGTAGGTCGAAGGCGTTATCACTGTGCAATGTTATCATAGTACCTAACAATTCCCACAACAACATTCTTAAAAAATCTGATATTATTATCAATGTATTCAGACGTCTAAGTATTTATATGCGCAGACATTTCTTTATAATTAATAATATAGGCATAAATTGCATTTAAACGACACTACGTGCTATATTTATTTACCAATCAATAATTTGGAAAATCCAAAAGTGTATGCCTCATAATTTTTATATTATTTAACATTTACTATAAAGTCAATGGCCTAAATGAAAATGAAGGAAAAATAATACTTTTGAAATTTGGTGCCATTCTCGACGTAGTGCTAAACATAGTTGATCCTTTACAATAGGCTTTATGGGATTTGTTTCCTTTGCCTGTCCGAATGAACGAACAAGATAATGTAAACGAACTCAATTTTCATAAGGTATACATACACTAATGACTAATCAGTTTAGTTTTTTTATTAATTGCAATTAAACAACAAAGAATTACCAAGCCATTTTCGAAAGGAAATAGCGCGTTGCGATTATGAGGCTTTTAAAAAAAGAAATATTTTGATACATTAATTTTTACGGTTCTGATCGTACCAGATCCTGAATATTATATCCGACATCCTCGAATTTATTTTAATCATCTATTTTCTTACTTTAAACAAAATAATTGCTTTTTAAAAATATCATTGAATGTTTTTTCTTGACATCGTATGATAATATTTTCCTATAAGTGCAATGTGAGAAAAATACAATCATTTTTAGGTTTTGAAAAGTGCTTGATTTTCATATGTCGAGAGTAGAGCAGGACCTCAACGCTTCGCTTATGAGACGTACAATAAAAAATATATTAAAAATATAGTTTTTTTTCTTAGAATAGATATAATTTGTTTACATTAATTGTGTATTGATAAAATCACCTCCGTTTCAAATTAATTTCATAAAAATAATAAAATAGTAGTCGCAATTAATTAATAATAATGGTTACTTATAAATTCTATAATGTAATTTCTATTTACTAAGATCAATTTATTGAAGCAGTAATAAGAATATTTATAAATATATATTTTTACCTAAGTTTGAAGAATACGTGTCAAAATTATAATATAATATAATATGTGGAGACAGAATAAGAATACAATTCATCATCATCATCATCATCCAAACCTAACTGTCCCATGGGAATTGTACAATACGACTAATAGCAATACTATATGACTTATGACTAATATATATATATATATATATATATATATATATATATATATGTATGTATGTATATATATATATATATATATATATATATATATATATATATATATATATATATATATATATAAATATAATCCTACACCAACAAGTCAGAGCACCCTCCCACTTAGACCTGCAATGGGACGTATATGAGCTGAAATAATAATATTACATTTATATATGTATAATATCTCTGTCTTTCTAAACACATTGTGCTATTTTATTTTAAATTATTTATTTTTATAAAAAAAAAGAGTAAAAACAAATAACAATAACAGACAAACCCGCTGAGTTTCTTGCCGGATCTTCTCAGTAGCTGTCTCGTTCCGATCCGGTGGTAGTTTATTAGATTAAATTAAAATGTTAATACTGACAATATGTAAGTGCTCTCGCAGGGTTTATGCATAATAATTGAATTTGAATTTGAATTGAATTTGACTTTTAGTAAATGTATTACATTCATATATAGATAAAGAATTTTTCTATGGATATATTGTATTCACCATCGGTCACCAAATTTTAATAATGGATAATATTGTAGCTTAACTGGAATGTAACTAATTATAGATTATTAAAACAAAAATTAAATAAATTTAACTAATATCTAATCTAAGGTCGAGACATTTTAAGACAATATTAGTTCATTGAACTAAACAAGCATTTGATGAACTCAAGGTAAAAATAAAATCTAAATAATACAATTTAATTATGTATGCTGTATTAAAACTTTAATAAGAAATGCCAGTTATCACAAAAATATTGTGCAAGGCGTCATGCCTAGGGTCAACGCGATAAACTGACATATATGCTGATAACTAAGAAAAAAAAATCACAAAATATAAATTATATTTATGTATTATCTTCCGTTACAGAAGTAGTGAGATGAATATATATGTACGATAACTTTATTGGATAACCTATAATAATTAGTGATATCTTTGTTACTTCTTTTTTTTTTTATTAAATGTTATATTTATATTTCGTACGATTACCGGCAGTTAATGTTTGATTATATAAACTAAAGTGTAGGTTGATTAGATTAGAATGCCATTGAATATTCGTGCACGTGAGATATTACTCAGACATATTTAAACATTTTCAGAACCTCTTAAGGATTGGATGAGAGTTACAAATAAAATCAATTGTATCAAAAGAATTTAAATTTGACTATACTAATACATTAAAAAAGCTAGAAAAATAAAGAAAGAAAGGAAGGAATCATATTATTTCAGGAAGACACATAGCAAAATAAATTTAAAAAGAATCAAAATAAATCTTGTTCATTGTATAAATAATAAACGATATTTTTTACTATAAAAGGTAGAATTTACATCTATGATGAAAATTGATTTATTTGTTTATTTGAGCGCGTTTATCTCGGGTACTATAACTTGTATTATAGTTCTTTAAAACAGCCTATTAATTATATGTTTAATGCTACATAACGGTATGATATATAGCGGCCTTATTTGTTCTATTTATGTTGTTAGCACATCGGGTAATAACAAAAGGTCGCGCAAGCGTTCCGCGCAGACGCCATCGTCTTTCAACAGTGTTGGGTTAATAAAAATATTATTAATCTTATTATTATTAATACCAAAGGACGACGTTAAGTATTAAAATAAAATAATAGCATTAAAGTTACTCAGCTAAATTACTATCACAGCTTATATACATATATAAATAAAATTAGAACAACCCGAACATAAATTTACAATTAACATTTTCATCAAATTAATATTAATTTATATTATACCTAATATTTTCTTATGATTAAGCAAATATATAATTAAATAATTCTCTTTGTTGATTTTTACAGTCTCAAGTTTTATTTTTGAAACGAAATCCTATAAGAATCTAGAAGAAAGATAACCTCATGGTTAAGATCATTTGCTTGTGATATAATTGAATTTACTGCCTCCTGCATTGTCAAATGATATCATGGAAAAAGGTGGTGATCATCCTGTCAAACAGTTACCTAAAGCACTTCCGGGAAATAAACTGGATAGAACACAATAACCATTCACTTTCACTGTTCTAAGACATTCTTCAGATTGCCTGTGGATTTTTTTATGTGAAAAAAAGCTATTAATGAACCATTTCAATTATTAAAGTTATCGATGTAATAGTTTGAAAATGTAATATAATTTAAAAATGAACTAGTTAGTTTATGATTCCTACCTATTATTGGCACTTTTAAGGTCTTAAAATTAATTATTACTAAATAGTATTAATATTCTTTTAAGACCTTAAGAGTGCCTATTATTACTATAATATAAACTATATTATTTTCAATCTATATAAAAAGAAGGTGCTATATTATTTCAATATACATTACAAAAGGTACCTATTATAAGCATATATAAGCAGAATCGTTCAGCTATATAAGCTGTTACGCTGTTTATATAAAATCATGAATAACAGTTTTATTGAATTATATTATTGTTAATATGTGTGCTTTTGTAAAGAAAATTTAATCCAACTGATTCGTTCGAATGGAAGTTAAAACTTCCTCTAACCGTTGAGTAAACTTAATGGTTAGTGTATTCAAATTTTAATATATCCTACGGAAATGGTTTGTTATCCATTGATGCTGGTCACCGTGAATTAAATACGAGTAGGTAGGTACCGTAAGAGTGCTATTATTATAATCAGATATATATGTATTGTGGTGTGTAGAAGAAGGGTTTATTAAATGAGACATCAAAATAGAGTCATTAAAGAGACCTTTCCCCGTGAGCTAAGATGATAACTGCTTTATTTTGAGGTATATCAATGACTAATTGTATAATATAATGTTACATACATACATATTATCACGCCATATCCCTTGCAGGGTAGGCAGAGAGAACAGAGTGTATAATATAATGTTATTTAATTTAATTAGTTACTGAGAGACCAAATCAATATCATAACTATTTATGTAACTGATATACGATCTGTCTGTTTGTCTACTCTTTACTACGAAACGTCTGAATAGATTTTAAATAAACTCTTTAAATTTATATTTTCAGCAATAAATGTATGTTTAACAATTGTTGGGTACGAGATTTCTAAAAAAATGAGAGTGAAATTTACATAACCGAAAAGATTAGGAATACCTACTAACTCTTTAGTCTAGAGACATACACCATTTTGAAACAACACTTACTTTAGGGAGCGTTACAAAACCATAGTTAATGCCACGTACCAGGTATTGAACTGATAAACGTGAATGAGTTTAAGAAAGCCATCTCTTTAGGCGATTAAACTTATTCGGCCAAACGTGAGTACCTACTGAGTAATTTATACATATAACAAAGTAAAATTGTTCGTTTTTCCAAAATTAATTTGAATTTCACACGCTAGAGGCGCTGTTCGGCAACCTATACAAATTGGCCATGATAACGATAGGAGTACTTATAAAATTTTCATAGCTGGTCCACGATTTATAAGTCCGCTACACCTATTTTAGTGACATAGGAGTATTGTATGGTTAGTTTTTTTTTTACTTTAATTAAACGCAGATAAGCATAATAACTATTTTTGGGCAAATTTGAACACTCAATGCTTATCATCTAAGCAATTCTTAGTTCATCAAGAAAATACTTAAATAATATCGAATAGGTCACAGTGTAATATACCTTTTTTTTTCTCTTTTTTATCGTGGACTATGGATGTGGTCGCGCCCAAATCGGTCCGGGGCGACGGAAGAGGCGGCGCGTAACCCCATAGACCCACCCTGCAAACATCTCCCTCCGCCGTGCGAGCGGGCCACCGGTACCCGATCTTTGTCTTCGGTGGCACAACAACGTAAGATACCTACCTACGTATTGTTAAATTTCTAACATTGTGTTTCATATCGCGCATTAGCTTAATTGCTATAAATATTTGCCAATTTCTTTATAAATTGGCAAAAAAAACAGGTATTGCATTATATCACCGAAGACGAACGAAGACGAAGATCGGGTACCGGTGGTCCGCTCGCACGGCGAAGAGAGAGGATTTTACGGTGGGTCTATGAGGTCACGCGCCGCCTTCTCCGTCACCTCGGACCGATTTGGCGGGGCGAGACGCACCCATAGCCCACCAATAAAAAAAATAAAAAAAAGGTATTGCATTATATAATACCTTCATTCCGTTTTCAATGATGGATAACCAGAATAATAGCTTCAATCAATAATAGCTTCAATCAATACATATCATGAAGTCCATTTGTCTGAAATAAACCTTTTAGATAATCTTTATAATGCAAGACAATTTTAAAATGGCACTGCAAGAGAATGAAGTTTTCAAGCGCCAGAATCTTTATCGCAATTTAAATATAATGTTAGAGTCCTTGAGGTACAGTAATTGAGTTAAATCTATAATCAATTAGTGCTCCTGAGTTATTAATTTCAGATAAATCACTATTTATTCATCATCATCATCATTCTCCTACTCTTATCCCAATTACTTGGGGTCGATACAATATGTACTCTTATTTCATAGTCCATATTGTAGAAGTCATTGGCAATAGTTTTATGACCGGCCGCCTGCCAGACGTCAACTCTCCTTAGGAATGTAATTGTTGACCTAACGGCATCAGATGGAGTTGGCCCAGGTCGCTATAAGGCTCTTAGACGTCTTTAACGACACCCACGAGCAAAGCAAGGGTTGGTAGTATTCGTAGCCGCTACCACACAGCTTATAAATCACCATTTATTATCACTAGGTTTAGCACGCAAAATTATAGTCACTTAAAAGCACGTGTGTTCTTTTTCTCAATCTATATATGTACATCTCATTTCTAAATTCAAGTTTTCTGCGATGTTAGAAATTTTACACATTGAAAATGTCATTATCGATAAATGCATACATACATATCATCACGCCATATCCCTTGCAGGGTAGGCAGAGAGAACAGAATGCCAGAAAACTCTATCCTTGCATACTTCAATCGCTTCCTCAACATTCATAATTCTCTTCATACACGCTCGCCGGTTTCGGAGACTCTTGACTCCACCTTCCTTCAGTACATGACCGATCAGGTCTAGGTAGGTTAGTCTCGGCCTCCCCCGGTACCTACATCCTTTCATTTTCGCATTGTATATCTTCTTAACCAAACGTTCGTTCGGCATTCTTTCCACATGTCCGAACCATCGGAACATTCTCTTTCGCATTTTTACACCAATCGATAAATGCTATTAAAAAATTAGCTTATAGTAAACTACCTATCACATCGATTTTTGGTACACAGCTTCATTGCGTAAGCGTTTGAGAACTTATCTTTTATATATAAACATTATGCATTCTTGACCTCTGATATATTATGTATTATAGTTTTAACGGGAAGTGACCTAATTATAAAGTTTCATCCACTTTATAGTTAGCATGAAGTTAGCAATTGATATTAAAGCTTTTAAATTAGACCAATAAACTACTACCTATGATAATGGTAAAGTTAACTAGCTTAAAATTGTTCTCTTAAACTATTAATGAATTAATTGTCGTGCAAAAATATTTAGTTCACAATAGAAGTGAACCATCATCATCATTACTCTGCTCTTATCCCAATTACTTGGGGTCGACGCAATATGTCCTTTTCTGCCACTCAATCCTATCCGATGTCATCTCTGCGTTAATTTCCCTTTCTATTCATATCATGCTTCACGCAATCCATCCATCCATCTTTTCTTCGGTCTTCTGTTACACCAACTTACTGCCTTCAACATTCATACTAAAAACTTTTCTCACAACATTACTTTCATCCCGTCTCATCACATATCCATATCAAGTGTAAGATAACAATAAAAGAAAAGTTAATCAGCAGGTTTTTGGCATACCAATTCCGAGTGCCGTTACACGTCCGATGCCGATCACAAGCGTAAATAATTAATAATAATCCTAAAACAATTGTGGATTAATGAAAACTTTAAAAAAAATATGATAATTCCTAGTATACAAAAAAAGATTAATCTAATCGTAAAGGTAATAAAACTAACGATATATTTTTATTATTCGATCTTTATGATTCGACTTTTGCTTATATAAAGATCGATATGTAAGAATTAAGATCACTGCAAAAAATATTCTAGTGCAATTTTAAAGTGTGTAGTGCTGTTTCAATTACAAAGGATATCTATATTCTTGGATTTCCGTTTAATTAAAGTACCGATAAATAGCGTTTCTAATACAATCAATTATTCTTCGTCACGACTAGACAATTTTTTTTTTGATAAAATTGTCGATTTCTAAAATAGTCATTCGCGATTATTTAGCGCAACTTCTTTTTATTACTAATTCTTTATGATATATCGTTACTTTTTTTTATAATTGCTCTTTTTCCTATGAGTACATTATGGTAACTTTGCATACATAAATTCTAATTTAGATATTTGAAAATTGGCAAACTCTTCTTAAAATACCAATATTCAAACTGTTATTACCCGGACAGTTCCAATAAAAAAATCGATAAAATAAGACAGATATTGCAGAAATTTTATATTATTTACTCCTATAAGATATATAGCATTCTTCACGTTCATATCAGAGACCTCTGTTCCAGTTACGCAGAAACCTCAAAAGATAAATTCTATGACCGCAGGGTTACAACCAATAAAAGAAAATAAGATAAAAACATCCTTATTAACACACATTACAGTTTATTAAAATCTACCACGCTCATATAATAGAAAAAGAAGACACTTTTACTAATTATATCGTTTTATTATATCTATTTTGATATTCTATCTATCTATTACGATTTTTAGATAATTTTCGTCTAGTCAAAATGCGTTTTTTTTTTGTAAATGTCATATTTAGCAATTCCCTTTCCGTTATCATTATTATATTACTTACAGATGGATTTCTTCAAGAAATTAACTAACCTAACCTAACATTCAATATTTTGCTGTTAATTTCAATTAGATGAAGTCTTTGACTATAACGGGATTCCCAGGGCTTCCGGTTCAGGTCATATGCACTCTAACATATAAAGAAATAAATTATATTTGCCTATGGCTAGATGTATTGTATCAATCAAAGAGGAATCCATTTTGAATAATTACTTTGATACATTATAATAATATTTCCTTTTGTAAGGAAGGAATACAAATAGTAATATTTACATATGTAAATATTTTGCAAGAACAAGGTTAAAAAAATCATTTCGGTATAGTTAGTACTAATTTTATAACTGACAACTCTGTCAATTTGAACTGCGATGGTAAAAGGTGCTCTTTCATTTTGAATGGAAGGAAACATAACTGTGTGTTAGCCGCTTCGAATACTACCAACCCTTACTTTGCTCGTGGATGTCGTAAAAGACGACTAAGAGCCATATAACGACCTGGGCCAAGTCCATCTGATGCCGTTTGGTCAACAATTACATTCCCAAGGAAGGTTAATGTCTGGCAGGCGACCGATCATAAAACTAATGCCAATAACTTCTACAATATGTACTATGAAAGAAGAGTACATATTATATCGACCCCAAGTAATTGGGAAAAGAGTAGGAGAATGATAATGAATGATGGAAGGAACCATACCTAAGATTCGTACAGTAATGGGTTGTTGATTAACATAGCAATTAAATATCTTTTTTTATAATTTGAAAACAAATAATAATTATTTTATAAATTTATATTACAAACATTTACAGATAGAGACTTAGTAACTCATTATTTATATACTAAATTTAGATATACTTAATTATCTCGTCGAAATTGAGATAACCTTTTGTAACGTACGGATTTCAACGGGGTCAAATGTAGCAGAACATTTCAAATAATTATGAGATCCACAATTTTAAAATATTATTTTAAATTACTAAAAATAATTCGGACATGTGGAAAGAATGCCGAACGAACGTCTGGTTATGAAGATATACAATGCGAAAGTGGGGGAGACCGAGACTCACCTACCTTGACCAGATTGGTCACGTACTGGAGGAAGATAGAGTCAAGAGTCTCCGAAACCGGTGAGCGTGTATGAAGAGAATTATGAATGTTGAGGAAGCGAGTGAAGTATGTAAGCATAGAGTTCTCTGGCACTCTGTTCTCTCTGCCCACCCTGTAAGGGATAGGGCCAGATGATATGTATGAGTATGTACTAAAATTAATATTACTTATAACACAATCACAAACCTAAACATAATTTGAGGGCCTGTAGATTCAGAAGATATCTTATACCTATATAAAATGCATTAAACAGAAAATAATAGTTTTCTATTGTAAATATAACTTTAGCCGGTCATAAAGTTAATATATAAATGTTCTCCGATCAATCCTAAACATCGAGACGTGCTAAAATAGTCTTCCAAACTTAGGTTCATATGCCATATTTTTCCTCTAATTCCTCTATTTCCTACATAATTTTTGAAAAGGAGGAAAATAATTTATCGATATAATAATCCAATTAATGCAAAAGTAATAATCCTCTGTGCTTAAAGAGGATAACGTAATCATACATATTTTTTTAGTTTTATAATGTCTAGTGTATTTGGTCCGTGGTTTCTGCCTTTTTGTAAAAAAAACACATTTGTCTGAGATGAAAACTAGCCTGAGATTCAAGCATATGTCGATGTAATATTAAATTACTGAAAGAATTTTATAATCAAAGCTCCAAATCCTCCAACATTTTAACTTCGAAACTCACTAATTACAATTCTTTTCGTATAAATATTATAGATATGATATATTCAGCCAGATTTTAATTTAGATTGCCTACCTAAAAATATTAATAATAATAATAATAGATAAAAGTTTTAATTTTCCCTGTGATGATGGAGTAAGAATACAATTCACCACCCCATATCTTACCCGTGGGTGATCGTACGAGACGACTAAGGCATATAAAACACATATAACATCTATGCAAGAGAAGGAAGACTTGAAACAAACCCCTATACCAACACGTCTGACCAGCATGGTCAATTTCCCTCTCACTACGGAGGAGGCTCGAGCCAACAGTGGGACATATATGAGCTGAGATGATGATGATGATGATGAAAAGTTTTAATTTATAGAGACCGTTAGTAAAATAAACAAAATCTTAGCTTCACCGAAACTTTTGGCTAGCATTGTAAATCAGCCCAATTACTCTCATTAATATGTGAAATCTTTCTGTGCACAATTATAGAGATAATTATTGTAATGAACTTGATATTATTATCATATTTTGTTGTTTCAAAACTTTTTCTGAACAATCCATTTAATAGTTAATAATATTATGCAAACTATATAGTTTGCAAGTTTGCTGTATGACAGCGGCTACGTATAGTACTTTACTAGTTTACGTCGTAAAAGTCAACTAAGAGCTTTATATCAACTAGAGCCAACTCCGCCTGGTTCCTTCAGGTCAACAATTACATTCCCAAGCATGGTTGACATCATGTAGGCGGCCGGTCATAAAACTATTGTGTAATTGGGATAAGAGCAGGGTAATGATGATGATATATAGTCTACAAGTCATAATTTTCAGTCTTTTAAAACTATAGGCAATGTTATGGTTGATTTTAATATTGAAACGCCCGAAATGGTAGCCGGGTGGGTAACGGAAGCCAAATATCTACAATGGCGGTAGTCTATTGATTATATAATAAGTAATATTGCTTTTTTTTTCCGATGAAATGATACGTTTCATTAACAGATTGTATCGTAACTCACAATAGGAAATTTCAAAAGTAGTTCTCACTACTCTGAAACTTTAAACTATGTTAAATACCTTCAAGAAATCTGAACGCTGCCCGGGACTAAAGGAATTAAAAATGAATACGAGGAATAAACTGCGCAGATATTTCATTATATGTATATTATTAAATATATTATCTATTGAAATAACATTTATTTATATGGAATTTTAATATTTTATTATGAATACATTTATCGATTTGATATTTATAATAATTTTCTTATTATTAACATTGCCGTAGAAAACATCAAACGCGGAAAAAATGTTTTTAGTGGTATGTCATAAGAAAAGCTTTTAAGATATATACCGCTGATGATAAATTGAGTTTGCCAATAACGTACTGGGCTTGTACTCTCTCAAAATATATAAACTTAAACTTTATTCCAAATTTTATATAAAAATTTAACATACAACATTAATATAACGTTATATCAAACTCATTTGACAGTAAAATAATAATTAATTCTATCATTACTTTTGAATTTTTGGAAGTAGGTATCGTGCATTCTAAAATAATTCAATTAAAATTTACTTACATATTCATGAAATAAAATAATATAACGCATAATGAGTTGAGTAATAAAGTTATTTATCATGTCTGCGAATTAAAATTTGTGTATTTAAAATACATATAATAATTAACGTCGTTTTACTGTAGTCTTATTTACACTTATACCTCAGTTATCATTATTTTTTTTTGCGTTTGTCCATCATATGGTTTTTATGAGACTTTTATATATATATATATATATATATATAAATCACATACAGTATCTACAGACTTAGGAAAATAGTTATTACATCTAAAAATGCTGGGATAATATGCAAAATTGTATAATTCATATTGAATATAAGCGAAAATGGTGTTTTCATCATCGTCTCAATGTACAATATCAAGCATGTACAGTAACTTTACTGAGGGAATAAGTTGATAGAGGTGGTAGAGCCGGAATTTAAGCTTTACAAGGTATACCAACGGCTTCTGTCGACGCTCAATTAAGAGTTTAAAAAATAAACGGATTACTCTTCGCAAACACTGCTCGAAAAGATTAATAATATTTTTCAATAACAATTTTACAACGCTATTTTACAAATTTAAGCGACCAATAGCCGTTATATCTTCATAATTGAGAACGTATTATCATCTACTAAAAATATTAACCCAATTTAAATGTTATAGGCATTTAATCAAATAAATTTTGAATAGTATTGAATTGTGTTGAGTGCAAACTCAGACCAAGTAGAATTAGCGTAGACAATACAATACAGCTGTAATAATACACCGGCAAGTAATAATTTGCATTCGTACAAACAGAGACAATAAGCATTTTATAGGTACACAACTGAAAATTTCGCAATCAACATTTACCGTAGAATTATTTGCTGACGAACCTATAATAACCTAATTAAAATATTAAGAAATAATCGAAGAATTATAATTAATAATATAAAAAAAAATATTTTACAGTTTTAACGTTTTCTCGACGACAATTCATCATCTTTCAACATTAGTTGAAAGATGATGATTTGTCGTCGAGTTAATTGCTAACATTATACCATATTAAATCTCTCGTCCCAGCTTTATATTACAGAAGTAAAAAGTAAATAACAATTTGCGTTTTACGCAATTCAAAAACCTTTTTCCACTGCCAGAGTCACTAGCTATGTTTAAATTTTGAACAGACGTTTTAAATGACTATTAGCAATAAATTATATATGTGCAATTGTAGTAAAAACCGGCTTTGTCGTCAATAACTATACAGTTCAGCATACCAGAAATAAAACAAAACTAAACTTTTGTTAACTCGAACGAATGAATACAAAAAAGCCTAGATGATACAATAAATATAAAATCTTGGACGGCGGTCTGTGGGAAGTCAAAAAAGTTTCTGCAAAGAATTTTTCAGAAAGAGCGGCGAGACTGGTTCTCCATCGGTGTTCTGGTTAAAATTTGCAATGCTTACCTGTATTATGGTGAAGGCGAAGAGGAGGAGCAGGGTCGCCGTTGGGACCCTTCCAGCCCTCATAATGGTCCGATTATAGTAAAATACGAAAATTTAAAAGTTTTATCCGAGACCGGCGAGCGCGCTGGCGTCGACCGCGCCGCACCACTGTCGGACCGCGAATGATGAGTGGCAGTATCGCCGAGTCGAACTCTCAGCTCCTCACGCCTCTCTTAAACTCTAACAATATAATTCATTCTACATTGAAGCGCATGCATCACCCCATTCCGGCCTGCAACGATTCCTATGCAGCCTTCATAAAGCTTCATCTCTTCGCATATTGACCTAATTAAATTTACTCCTTGAACTTTTATTCCTTGTAAATTCTACTTACTTAGTATTTATGATAGATACATATTTTTGCATGCAAATGTGTATGCAACTTGCTATCTGGATCACTACGAAGAATTATTCTCTGTCTCGTTCGCACGCTAAGCCCTGCAAAGTTCTATGACCCCTCGCCTGCGCTTATCATGTTGTCGTCATCATGAATTAAAAAGCCTTAAGTTTTATTCTTTGACGTGAAGAAAATTCTACCTTATCTGTTTCTATAGAAAGTTTTGAATCGTCTTCTATATAATACGAGATTATTGCAATGATTCAATGTGATATCGTTATTATTTACTTATTCGACGTGCCCAATTCCTTAGTAAGCACTTATCTCACTCATGATACATTGTAGGTAACTTGTCATTATAGCTATACAAAATATGTAATTAATTTTTAATTATGTAGTTTTAACAAATAGCTTTTCAGATCGCTGATGAAATCTTACGCAATCGTATGCATAAGTAGGTATAATATTAATCTTCCAGAAAATAATATATTTTATTTTTTTATAATCAACTACATGGCTGACCTAACAAACGTTATCCTGTACCAATTTAAATTTTACATTATCTTTACAATATATATTTTATGAAATAACGAAATAAAACAAATATCCTCCATAACAGCGACAACTATTGGCCAAATCTATTGTTTAAAATATTCCAAGTGACTATATAATTCTAAAAAAAATCGTTCCGCCTCAAAAAGTTATAGACACTTACACTTTCAAAATAATTATAAAACAAAAATAAAAAGGTATAAACATAAAGATTTAACTGAAGTAAAATTGATAAAAAAAAAATATTAAAAGTAATAGAATTAATTACTCGTAGCTATGGGTCGGTTGTTAGTGAATTTGTATAATTAGTTAAATTTTTTAATTATGTAGTTATCTCGATAGTCGATATATACATGACTATGCATTAAATGCTGAGACTAGTCGCTAGAACACGCTTCTAAGAGATTTATTGATCTTTCTAGTTGGGATATACTTTGGCTTGACTGAAATATAGGTAGAAATACTTTGTAAAAATTACTATCCTGTTCACATCACTTCTATGCGTATGGTGACGGAGTAAGAATACAATTCACCACCCCTTATCTTACCCATGGGTGATCGTAAGAGACGACTAAGGGATATAAAACGCATATAACATCTATGCAAGAAAAGGAAAACTTGAAACAAAACCCTATACCAACACGTCTGACCAGCGTGGTATAGTAGGTTATTTCCCTCCCATTACGGAGGAGGCCCGAGCCCAACAGTGGCACATATATGGGCTGTGATGATGATGATGATGATGATGACACATTAAATGCCGAGACTAGTCGCTAGAACACGCTTCTAAGAGATTTATTGATGTTTCTAGTTGCGATGTACTTTGGCTTGACTGAAATATAGGTAGAAATACTTATGTAAAAATTACTGTACTGTTTACTTCATTTCACATATAGCACTAAAAGAGTAAAATTAACTAGTCTTTATTACATATTGTTGCAGATGAGGGATCAGCTTTCGTGTTGGTAAATGATAATCGCATTCATGAACCTTGAACACAGCCAGGTCATTGCCTGATTTAAGACAAACAAATCCCAAGATTTGTGCTTATTTGATCTTGATCACCGAGTGAAATACAATAGCAAATTAGTAGGTACTAATCCAGCGTTAAATTTCCTGGACGAGCCGCGATTTATTTGAACCTGCAGGGAAATTGTAAGGAGCGTTGCCTACCTCTACCTATATATAATCGACTGTAATTTCTATATAACATAAACCCCGTTTGTTTAGTAGAAAAGAGAAGAACTGCCTATAATAAACAATCGAGACGATCTTCAGAATAAGAACAAGATAAGCATTAGATTTCTAAAATATGTGTATTAAGTCATCAATCATGACTTTCATGTGTCGGCAAGCACGTTAAACCTTTTATTAGTTCGACTCTTAATATCTCTTTTGAAATTTCGGAGATATTAGTTGGATAGTTAAGAACTAGCCTATTTTATTGCTTACTAATAAACTTCACGTTTTAAGAACTGCCAATACTGAACAATGGTATTCAATCTTCATGTCATGCAAAATTCGAATTTAGCAGGACTTGTAGTGGTAGAACTACACTGTTGACAGTTTTCTGACTACAGCCGCAGGCCGGTCTGTCTAGGATAGTACCACACTCTCACAGAAAGTCAATATCTGAGCAACAGCAATACGCTGTTGCGCCTAGTTCGGTGAGCGAGAGAATCGAAAGCCCAGCTTTCTGGGAGGGTTTGGGTTGGATGACAACAGCCTAGCTGTACCTACCATTAACATTGCAAAGGTCCATAAGCGGCAATAACACTTATATCCATCACGTGTGCCCCGTGCTTGTTTGCCGCCATAAGCAATAAAAAAACTTTTAGAAGATATTCAATGATTATTTTTGTAGCTTCTAATAATTGCATAAAAGATTAGCACTGCCAATTAACGTGGTAAAGCTTCCAACCTTCTGGGCACATTGCAAGTGGACTGTGATGCGGAAGAATGTTTTGACACATAATAGCACCGTTTCTTATAATTTTCTACTACTTTTCGCCCGCATTTACACCTGCATTTGTTGATAAAAAGGTAGCTTATGTCTTTTCTTGGGCTTCAGTCGCGCACTCGGTAGCACTCGGCGTCTCATAATGGTTTTATTTTGTTTTTAGAACACTCTATTATTTTAAAAAAGTAGGTACTCTAAGTTATTCCTTATAACATCAGCAATCTTCTAGTGAAAATCACGATAAAATTGGTCCAGCCGTTTCAGAGATTAGCTGGTACACAAAGATAGAGAAAGAAAAATTTAAAATCCATTCTTTATGTAAGTAGGTGCCGTATATGGATTTAGTGAAAAACTATTAATCTGAAATTACAAACAAACACTTCAATTTTATTTATTTGTGTATAGATTTTTAAATATTTTAATTTTATTAAACGTATATAGCAGATAAATGAATATTTTATTACAAAAAGAAATCAAAATATTTTTTATATTTTGCGTTTCATTAATCTCATCCATAAGTTTTTTCACATGATATAAGAGCATTTATGGCTATCCAAAACATGCATCAGCCATACATCGATCTATGGACGTCTAATGTTGAGTATAGGCCAAGGGGAAATAATCGCATAATCGCCACGCTTGGCAAACAGATTGGTGATAGCAATTGGCGTTATTAGTTTACCATTAAAGTGCTGCGGGCCGTTTTTTGTGCAAAGAAAAAGGATTTACTAAAGACAGTAATGAAGTTCGGTGATAATTTAGTATCAAATTTTCTGATGATGATGAACATCTCGAATGAGTGGTGTGGATAAATGCGAACCGTTTTTAACATATGGGGGAAACAGGGTTGAAGATAATATTATAAAGTAGATAAAAGTTGTGAGTATTCTATCGAAAGTAGTTTAGGAGTAATTTAAGTTTATTGTGAAATCCAGAAACATGTATTTGCGTAATCCGAATTCAAATCCAATATGCGCTAGTTATTTAAGGTGCTCTAGTTTATCCAGTTGGTTTTTGGTTAAATTAAGTTAGCAGGCGTAAATGTAAGCATAAGAAGTATACATTTCTTCTTCTTCTTTTTATGTATTGGCAATCAGCTACTTATACGAGCTATTGGTGCCAGTGTCAAGTTATAATTATCTTCAAGTTTTTAGTGTCTTCAGGTTAGTCATTGTCCGTCAGTAAGTCCAATTTTCGCCATCGAAAACATTCTAAAACACTTTTATATAATATTCACTACATCCCAGTACTACCGTCGCATTGCATTACATAAAATGCCATCAAAATTATCTAATATAACACGTTAAAACACTAAGATATCGATTATAATACAAGAGCACTATATGACGTTTTAGATGCACGCCAAAAGTCCCGAAATATACATTGTGTTAGGTCAATTTTAGTGTTAGGCCACTGAAGGCAAGGACCAGGTACCGTTGAACCATTCGCACGGCGCTGATAGGTTATTGTAGGGAGAGTCTATAAAGACTCATGCCATTCTTTCTGTCGCCCCGAATGGAATTAACGGGGTGTGACCATATACCATATCCCAGAGCTAAAAAAAAGACAATTTTAGTGTCAATTGTAAGGAAACTGCGATATTGCTAAAGCGAATATTTTGCGACTGATCTTTTGTGTTTATTTTTATTGATTGATTAAATAAATTGCCTACAAAAGTAAGTTATCGATATAAACTCCAAATTTTTTAACATATTTTGAAAGAGGAACATTTAAATCATATATGTTATTTGAAGAAGCAACAACCTATTGATTTTAGCCAAAAGTCACGAGCAACTAATTACAATCGCGCCAATCTTCACAAAATTGAATTTAAGGCTATACCTACTTTGCTGTCCAATGCTACATTATTGACAACCTTAGTTTATGATAAAAATAGTTGGGGATAAATTCTCTATTATCTTTCTTTTTCTTATAAAAAATGTTTTTCCGTGTGGTGACGGAGTAGGAATACTATTCATCACCCCATATCTTACCCGTGGGTGATCGTGCGAGACGACTAAGGGATATAAAACGCATATAACATCTATGCGAGAGAAGGAAAGTTTGAAACAAAACCCTATACCAACACGTCTGACCAGCGCGGTATAGTAGATTAATTACCCGCCCATTACGGAGGAGGCCCGAGCCCAACAGTGGGACATTTATGGGCTGTGATGATGATGATGAATGTTTTCACACTACAAATTACTCGAAATTCTACATAAATAGGTTAAAATAAATTGTGAGCGAATTATTATTCTTATTGATTTTAATGTATGCATTTTAATAGGATGGGTAAAAAATGTTAAACTCATGTCAGGACACGTGACCTGATTGAAAGTTCGTAAGACGTAAATATCCCATCTTTCTTTTTGCCTCGCAGCGAAAATGTATGCCTGCACCTGCTGTTTGGTTTAAGCGGCGCAGGGCGCTTGCGCGAGTATGCCTGTGTGTCTATTAATTGAATTTTTAAATAATGAATTTGGTCTAACGATGTCAAATGATCGCAATCTTAGCACAATGAAATACAAAACTATGAACCTATTGTATCAGTTTTAGAGATTGGTGATGATGATACTGGTAATGATGATGGTGAAAAAGTCGTTGAAATTATAGATGCAAGTTGATTTTTCTGAGAAATAAACTTTTAATGTAAAATAATTGTAATAGTTCTGTAGTGTTATTTTTTTTTTGTAATATAAATTATCATGTTTGTGTACGATAAATTAATAATACTTTTGTCCTGATAAATAAAGTAATTTGTGCGAAATTATTCCCTAACCATTCCAAAATATTAAAAAATGCACAATGTTAATATTCAAGTTTTCACTTCTTCCGGCACTTCCGGAGTGTTATTTTTAATTTATTTTTATTACCATACTGATGAAATGTTGTCCACGTGCTATAAAAACCTATGGCCGTCTCTTCTGTGTTTATAAAAGTGACACCTCTTAAAAAATCTCTGACTTTTGATCACATAAAAATATTGCATGGTGCTAGATCCAGACCAGGTGCAGGATGGATCATGACACAGTCCTTTGCACCAAGTAGGATAGTGTATACTGGAAAGATATAAAAAAATGCAATTAGTTTTTATTCGCGTCACTGATCTGCCTCAAAAAATTATTCAGTTTTGGTTCACAATAATCTCAAAATATGCCTGATTCATCTCATAGGTGATGTGTCCGTTTTCATAACTATATCGCTAATAGCATAGAATCTCATTATCGTATATATTCGCAGTTGATGGACGTGCTTCACCAGACGTAATCTAGGGATACACATCCTCGATTAAATGCAGTAAAGCACCGTCTTGCAATTCTGAGATGAGATGCTTCAGTCGGGAAAACATTTTAAAGCCGAAAGAGAAGGGAGAATAAAAATAAACGTTCCGAAATATTTTCGCGTTAAATGAAATTTCAACAACTTTAATGTGTGTGACAACTGATTTTGCCGCTAAATTTTTAGCTATAAATTAACCTTTAAAAATATATGAATCGAAATTCAAAATGTTACTATATGCCTTTTTTTGCGGTGGACTATGGAGGCGGTCGCGCCCCGCCGAATTGGTCCGAGGCGACGAAAGAGGCGGCGCGCAACCCTATAGACCCACCATGCAAACTCCTCTCTTCGCCGTGCGAGCGGGTCACCGGTACCCGATCTTTGTCTTCGGTGGCCCACCCAGCGGTTTAGCCTCGCGGGTTCCGCTCGTATCGACGCCCCCACAGCTTTCGACGTCAAGGCGTCGTCCTCACGCGATGGCCTCACTTCGGGTGACCGAACTATTCTCTGGTCCGATAACCCGATGCCTTGACTAGGGCGGCATCAGGCGCAGATATTCGTGCCTGCGCCGCCCGAGGTGCCGGCGGCGGATCGAGTCCGCATGGAGGGAATCCTCCCAGGCTCGTTCCGCCGCCTCCTTCTGCGAGATGACAGCCTCGCAGAAGGCGGCAACCGCGTCCCAGCTCCTGACACTGTCGACCATCGCTTTCACGACAGCCGGCAACGTCAGGTCGGCACCGATGACAGCGACGAGGTCACGGCGCTGCCCGTCCCAGCTCGTACATATCTCAAACGTATGTTGCGCCGTGTCCTCGTCACTACCGCACTGGTGGCAGGACGGAGTCAACTCCCTCCTCGCGACCGTGTGCAGGTACTTACCGAAGCAACCGTGCCCCGACAAGACCCGCACCAGCCGGAAGGAGAGGACTCTGTGGTCCCGCTCCATCCATTACATCAGTGCGGGCCGGAGGGCCAGTTGGCCACTCAAATGACGATAAATGGGTACGTTAGGTTATGGAGATGCACTTCGTCCCTGCCGCCATCCCAAGAAGTTTGGGTGAAACGTGACATGATGTGAAAAAAAATATTGTAATAAAGGCAATTAGATTATTTTAAATAACTAAATTCGAAATTAGATAATATTAATTAAAATAACTAGGCCGAAAAAATAAAGGTATATTTTTTTTATATTTTCCAAAAGTAAAAATAGAGACATATTATTCCATTCATGTCTTCAATATTGACAAATATTTAATTAAACATATTATGATCAATGATCACTGATGATAGCAATTTGAGAAATATATTTGAAGCTCAATCTAATATCCTTTAATAAAAACAATACTAGAAATACAGAGAAAGCAAAACAAAAAAAAACTTCTAAAATATACTGATTTTGGCCACAGATCACAATGCATATTTAAAAGAATTCGAACAGTCAGAACTAACTAACAAAAGCAAACTAAAACGGGCTAATAGTAGCAGAAATTGTTTCATTCCATATTAGTACATTTGCACGCGATTTTACTCGTATCATAGTTCAATTGAATTACGCATTCATGTCCGTTCTTTTAGAATATCATCGCTTCAAATGGTAGAAATACAAAACATAAGTATTATATTTCATAATTACTTTTATGAAAGTGATAATTCATGCAAGGGTGATTTATTTAAACTTATAACATAACTTGTCACATCCTGAAGTGCCTGTCAATATTGAGGTAAATGTTTCAAAAGTTAACCGAAAGAAACAAACAGACCACCAAACATCCAGAAATTAGTAGATCATCATCATTCAGCCTTTTGCCACTTACTGCTGGACATAAGCATCCCTAATTGTACGCCATAAAACGACTCCCAGCAACCTTCAAGTCGCGAGTCCATCTGCTTTGAATTAAATTATAAAATATTTAATTCACGATCTTCATCTTAGCTCATATGAGTCCCACAGCTGGGCTCGAGCTTCCTCCACATCAGGAGCAAAATTGACCATTCCACACCATGCTGGTCAGACGGCTTAGTTCAGGGGTTTACGTCGAATTTTCCTTCTCCTGCATAGATATTATATGTATATTATATTTCATAGCCGCCTTTTACGACAAACATGATCGGGTTTTTATAAATTATTAAGCATATTAAATGCTAAATTTCAGTAATTTGAATAACAAGGTTGTGTCATCGTTTAATACAATTCTAACTGCAAAGTTTGAAGTATTAAGCCTACAATGTGTAAACGTTGTCGGGTAGATGGCGCACGTCACCTTAAAGACGTAAATATGATACAAAGCGAGAATTGAGAGAATTCGCAGAGTCTGGCAATATAAGTCAGCAGATTGGGATAGGCTTCGCGAGTTCTACGCATCCTACCCATGGAAGCAGCTTTGCTTCGCCTCTGGGGACCCTGGCATTTGTGCGGATTGCGTTACCGATACCGTTATTACGGGGATGGAATTATTCATCCCCAACACCAAAATACCGGTCGGTGGCCGCAGCCGGCCTTGGTTTAATAAAACCTGCAGGACGGCTGCACAGCAAAAGCAGTCCGCATACCAGGCCTGGAATAGGGCCCAAAACTGTCGGGACCCAAATGTCAGGGAGGAGAAGCAAAAATTTAATGCTGCTTCTAGATCTAGTAAGAAGGTTATTGCCAGAGCCAAGGCGGAACATGTTGTCAGAATCGGCGAGCGATTGGAGAGTTATCCCGCCGGAAGTCGTGCATTCTGGTCGCTCGCCAAAGCTGCCCAAGGCAACTTCTGCCAGTCCAATCTCCCACCACTGCAGAAAAATGATGGCAGTCCAGCCCACAGTGCAAAGGAGAAGGCCGATCTTTTAGGTCAATTCTTTGCCTGTAACTCGACTTTGGACGCTGGAACCACCACACCACCTATCATCCCGCGGTGTGAAAGCTCTCTGCCTAAAATCCGCATTACGCAGCGAGCGGTGAGGCGGGTGCTGCGGCTAATAGATGTACATAAGTCGAACGGGCCGGAGGGCATCCCTGCAGTGGTCCTGAAAACGTGCGCCCCCGAGTTGACCCCCGTCCTCACGCGCTTATACCGACTTTCCTATGATACTTGTAGGGTTCCATCTTCGTGGAAGATAGCCCATGTCCACCCGATCCCGAAAAAGGGAGACCGGTCGGACCCGTCGAATTACAGGCCGATTGCGATTACATCCTTGCTCTCTAAGATAATGGAGAAAATAATCAACCATCAGCTTCTGCAGTACCTTGAGGATCATCAGCTGCTCAGTGACCGCCAATATGGGTTTCGTCATGGCCGGTCGGCTGGTGATCTTCTTGTGTACCTCACACACCGTTGGGCAGAGGCCTTGGAGGGCAAAGGTGAGGCGCTAGCGTTCAGCCTAGATATCCCAAAGGCGTTCGACAGGGTTTGGCACAGGGCCCTTCTATCGAAGCTACCATCATATGGAATCCCCGAGGGACTCTGTAATTGGATCACCGATTTTTTGGATGGTTGGAGCATAAAAGTAGTCGTCGATGGCTCCTGCTCCGAGACCATGCCCATTAATGCTGGTGTACCACAAGGCTCGGTGCTCTCCCCGACGTTGTTTATTCTGTATATCAATGACATGCTCTCCATAGAGAGTATTCCATAGACACTATTCCTAATTCTATCTTTCAGACTTACACCACACATACTGCGAAGAGCTCTCATCTCTACAGCATTTATTCTACTTTCATGTCTTCCCTGCCAAATCCAACTTTCACTACCATACATGAGAGTGGGCACTAACACTCCCCTATGTACAGCTAGGCGTGCCTTTTTAGACACATTCCTACTCTTCATAAAAGCGTACAATGCCCCATTCACTTTATTGCCAGCATTAACTCGCCTTTCAACATCATCATCATTTTTACCATCACTAGTAAACAGTACACCCAAGTATATAAATTCTTTCACCTGTTCCAATCCCTCACCATTTATAGAAATATTACATTCCGTCATACATTTATTCTTTTCAAAGACCATTACTTTCGTCTTACTTACATTTACTTTCATACCTTTTCTTTCAAAAGCATCATGCATAGTAGTTACCATCGCCTGCAAATCTTCAGCCGACGATCCAAGTAAAACCTGATCATCGGCATAAAGAAGACATTTGACGAGTAACTCATTCATTCTTAAACCACATTCATTATTCTTCAAATCTTGCAAACAGGTATCCACGAATAGGTTAAACAGCCACGGTGACGCTACACATCCCTGTCTAACACCTTTATCAATGTTAAACCATTCAGTGTAGGACCCGTTTATCCTTACGCAGGCTCTGGAATCCTTATAGATGGATTTCAGTGCCTGAATAAGATGGCCGTCTACCCCATACATCGATAGTACCGACCACAGTTCATTCCTCCTCACTTTGTCATAAGCCTTCTCCAAATCAATGAATGCGCAAAATACTTTCTGATCTTTAGCCAAAAGTTTTTGCGTCATGAATCGTAAAGAGAAGACTTGATCCGTGCAACCCATACCCTTTCGAAAACCCGCTTGTGCATCCCATATTTTCATTTCGGTCACTTTCCCTACTCTTTCAATCAACACTTTCGCATACAGTTTGCCGACAATGCTAAGGTGGCTTATGCCCCTGTAGCTTCTACAATCTTGCCGCGAACCTTTCCCTTTGTAGAGAGGTACGATTACCGCCTGACACCAGTCTATAGGTACTCGGCCATTAGTCCAGCAAAGATTGAAGAGCTGGTATAGCTTGTTAGCTATAACATCTTCCCCAGCCGTCAGCATTTCAACTGTAATACTGTCGTATCCTGCAGACTTACCCGCTCTCATACCTTTCAATGCATTCGTAATTTCTATCTCAGTTATACATTCTCCATCCTCGAGATCTCTTCCATTCACAAATGATAATTTTTTTGGCTCTTCTCTTTCAAACAGGCTTTCAAAGTATTCCTTCCATCGTTTTAGCATACATTCTTCTCCATTCACTGTCCTTCCATATTTATCCCTGATTGAGACTAGCTCTGTATTTTGGGCTTTACCTCGAGCCGCTCTAATGGACTTCCAGAAAATTTTCGAGTTAGCTTGGAAATCCTGCGACAATCTTCTATCATACTCGTCGTTTTGATCTTCTTTCTTTCTTCTAACAATTTCTTTCACTTCTCTTTTTTTCTCTTATATTCTTCTTTAGCTACATCTATATCATCATTTGTTGCTTTCTCCATTCTCTCGTTGGCTCTGACAGCAAGCCAATCTACTCAGGCTTTATTTTTCTCACAAACTGCACTCTGCACATCTTTATCCCACCATACATTCTTCATCTTATTTACTTTCCTTCTTCTGGTCACGCCACATATTTCTGTAGCAGTATTTACCACATTTTCTTTAAAAGTCTTCCATAATTCATCCATATCATTAACATCAACCGAATCATACAACTTTTCTGTCAGTTTACTTTTGTACTTCTCTCTAACAACCTCATCTTGCAAATTTTCTACTTTTATTCTTTCTAGCACGCTTGTCGGGTTATGTATCCGGTTTCGCCACGTTTTCATAAAACCACTTATTCTAGTCATTACTAGAAAGTGGTCTGTATGAATACCAATACCGCGATATACCCTAGTGTCTAGAACTTTCTTTCCGAGCCTTTCATCTACTATCACAAAATCAATCATACTCTTTCTCACATTCTTTGCTTCTCGTGTATACATATGGATCTTTTTGTGTTCAAACATAGTGTTTGTAACACAAAGGTTGCATTCCAAGCACACTTCTAGTAAACTTTGTCCATTTTTATTCACATTTTCATCGCCAAACCTTCCTAAAACTTTTCCAAATCCTTTTCGGCTCACTCCAACCCATCCATTAAAATCACCTAGCAAAATCAACCTTTCATTGCACTTACACAATTTCAAAACATCTCTTAGTTCCTCCCAGAATTTTTCCCTTGCATCCCCTTCATACTTATTTGTATATAAACCCGTGTTCACTGGAGCATATACTCCTACCACAAAAATACGGGTTAGACCCACTTTCATTCTTGTCCATAATAATCTAGCATTCACACATTTATACTCTTTCACACACTGAGCCATTCGCGCAGAGAGAAAGAGACCAACTCCCTGGCAGGCTCTAGTGTTCCTTGATACCCCAGCCCAGTATGCTGTGTAAGGTCCATGATTAGTTATTTCACACCCCTTTCGCTTCGTCTTTCACACCCCTTTCGCTTCGTCTCATTCACACAAAGAATATCAATCTTTTTATCATCCATCATTTGACATACCTCATTTAATTTCTCATTCATTCCTCCTCCTACATTTAACGTGGCAAAACGGCACTCCGTAGACCGCTTTTCGCCCTCATTGGGAACGAGACGTGAAGGGTTGCGAGCCGCATCGCCGTCATTTGGAATTTTAATATTTTTATAAGAGTTTATAGCGTTCCCACGAGAATTAGGGTAGTCAAAGGTCCACCCCCACAGAGCCCTTGTGTGAGGGCAAGATGGAATCACTACTGTGCCCTGTAATATTATAAATATTAGTTTAATAAAATACAATTAACCAATATAAATTAAGATGGTATATTTTTTGTGTTCATTTTTTGAAGTGAAAACTTCTTTAGGCGCGTTGGGCTTTTTTGGAGGGGAAAAACTTATAGGTTCGCGTCACCGACATGCTAATGCTAATAGTATATCTATAGCTATGTGAAAACTTCTTTAGGCGCGTTGAGCGTTTTTGGAGGGGAAAAACTTATAGGTTCGCGTCACCGACATGCTAATGCTAATAGTATATCTATAGCTATGTGAAAACTTCTTTAGGCGCGTTGAGCGTTTTTGGAGGGGAAAAACTTATAGGTTCGCGTCACCGACATGCTAATACTAATAGTATATCTATAGCTATGTGAAAATTTCTTTAGGCGCGTTGCGTTGATCATTGTGGTTTAAAGGTTATCTTACTAGCGTGGTAAAACCGATTCCTAGATGTTCGATAATATTTTTTATTTTTATATAAAAATTAGAAAATTATTATTATTTCAATTAGTCTTAAGTTAATAGTTTTCACTTCTATCGGCAGTCCCCATGACTGCCTGTTGTTTTTTTTTTTAACGAGACTTTTACCCTTTACCGCTGCTTGCCGCTGTCGAGATATTTATTGTTTTAAGATCTTTATATATTAGTAAATGCAAAGCGAAAAAATAAATTTGCCCATAGTTGCCCCTTTTTACACACGAGGCCAAAACATATCGCGTAATAAAGAAAAATATAAATTTTGTTTTATTTTTCATAAAATTATTTTGTATCTATTAAGGTCGAATTGATTACAGTGCAGTGTTTTTGTGGTTTTGATACAGTTTTGACCACTCTACTTGATAAAATATGGTCACTTATTATCTCAAATATTAGGTCAAATTGAAAACAGGTTATGGGAAGAGTGCAAATTATTAGTTTCCTAGCTTTTTGCACATTTCACTATTTCATTGGCCTATAAAAGGAAGGCGAACCTTGAAACATTCTGAGTTGTTGGTTAGACATTCAGTTGCCCTAAAAAGCAGAAGCACTTATTTTCAAATATTGGTAGAAGTTGACTGATTTGAAAAATTGATGTATTTCTTTGTAGCAAACGAGAGTTGTGCAATTTATTGATAAATGGGCATAACATAGAAGACTACATACAAGAAAATTTCAATTTGTCACCAGAGGATATGGCTACTGTGGTCTCCTACATTCAAAGAAACTTGGTATCTAAACGTAACGAACGCTGGAGAAATGCATCTCGAACAAAAGAACGCTTTGAAAGCAAGAACGCCAACTGGTTAGATGGTCATTTTCGTGTCCCACTTGAGTGTCGAGTCACAGTTACTGACCCTAATACGCCTGGAAGTGGTGGTGGTGGTGGCAGACCTTCGAAACCATACGAAGCATCTTCAGAAAAAACAAAGAAACGAAAAAACATGGAATTGATACAAGAGTCCGAACTGGACTGTGTGCTCAATGCATATGCTCAAGAGTTACGGTCTATGGATGAGACGGAGGAGACCACAATCGTTAATATTATACGAACTTCATCAAGAAATGATAAGAACAAATTTCTTAAATACATAACTGAGAACCCTGAAGACGTTACACTTTTTACAAAGGAAGAAGCACTACGGACATTTATTGACTTAGATCTTAACAAAGAACAGTATGGGAAACTTCGACTTTGTTTGAAGAACAAAAACTGCTCAGTGTTTCCTTCTTATCCAACTTAACTCGAAGCGAAGAAGATGTGTTACCCACCAGATTCGAGCATAACCATTACTAACATAAGCGCAAAAGTGAATCTGCAAGACTTGTTGGATCATACTGTGGCACGTATATTACAAATTGGTTCAGTTTATAAAAACGGTTTAAGAAAGTTGAAACTATTCTGTAAATGGGGTTGTGACGGGTCATCAGGGCAGAGTGAATACAAGCAAGTTTTGCCTGAAGAAAGCGATTTTATATCAGATACAAACCTTTTTATTGCTTCACTTGTACCCATTAAACTCATAGATGAGACAACTAATACTGTTGTTTGGAAACGACCAAAAAAAACTGTCTCCTTTCCTAATAAATAAGAATGGTGAGGTAATCGAAATTACTCATGGCCTATTTTTAACCATGATTGATGGTAAAGTGGCACAAGATTTAACTGAAACTCGTTCGAGCGCTTCTTGTACAGTTTGTGGAGCTACTCCTCGGCAAATGAATAACTTAGAGGCAGTTAGGACACGAGATGTGAACGAAAGTTCATTTCAATACGGACTGTCAACACTACATGCTTGGATTAGGAGTATGGAGATGATCTTACATATTTCCTATAACTTGTCTTTTGAAAAGTGGTCAGCTACTACACTTTAAAATAAAAAAATCAAAGACGTAAAGAAAAAACTGGTGCAAAAGCGGTTTAGGGAAGAAATGGGACTGCTTGTCGATAAACCTCGTCAAGGTACTGGAAATAGTAATGACGGAAACACAGCTCGGACATTTTTTCAGAATTACTCGTGCTCTGCAAACATTACAGGTGTAGACGTAGAACTTATAAAACGTACGTACGTATGTACATAATACTATAAACTATGTCATCTGGAATGGCTATTGATTCAAAAAAGTTCGGTGAATACGCATATAGTACAGCCCAACTATACGTAAATAATTATAATTGGTATTATATACCTTCTTTCATGCATAAAATACTTATTCACGGAGAAAAATCATTGAGTACTATACTATTTTACCTATCGGTCAATTGTCCGAAGACACGCAAGAATCCGAAAATAAGGATTACAAAAAGTTTAGACTGCATCATTCTAGAAAGTGTTCAAGAGCGGCTACCAATGAAGTCGTGTTCCATACCTTATTATACACTTCTGATCCATATATATCAAGTTTGAGAAATACCTCAGAAACAATATCGAAAGAACTATTAGATGAAGCCAAGGCCCTTCTTGGCTGTCAATGAAAATCTGTAAGAGCTTGCTGAATTGTGTATATAATTGTTTTTTTTCTAGTTTGGTACTATGTTCTACCATTTTATCTAAATTAAACAAGCATATTTTGTATTTTTTTCTTATATAATGCATGTCTTTTTTATTTTATTTTTTTAAATTAATTTATAAACAGAATTTTTAAAATCAAAGTTATTTCATTTAAACTTTAAACATTCAAGTATATGTGTGCAATTACAGCTTAATTGAGCTGTAATTTTGCAAAAAACTGTTTTGAAACAACTGAGATACGGAGTTTTGAGACGAAACATACGCGATTTTCCCACTGTCGGCCGGTCCGTCCGGGGTAGTACCACACTCTCACAGAAAATCGACATATGAGTAATAGCAATGTGCTATTGCGCTTCGTTCGGTGAGCGAGAGAGCCGGAAGCCTAATTGGGTGGGTTTGGGGGTTTTATATTGGTGGGCAGCGGCCTAGTTATACCCTTAGTATTGCAAAGGTCCATGTGCGGCAGTGACACTTACCATCAGGTGTGCTGCTTGCTCGTTTGCCATCATTAGCAATAAAAAAAAAATTGGCCGCCTGAGCAAGCTAACAGGTAAGCATGCGTACATATTAACAATACTCAATCGCCCACATTTCGTTCGTCAGAAAATACATGACGTCTGGAAGCCCTGGAATCTGCCTGTATATGTATGTACATATATATTTTCAATAGTTCCTTCATTATTTTTAAACTAATCATTCTAGTTTAATAAATAAGGTATCGTTAAAAGCATCTTAACTATAGACTACGTTACGTCACACTAAATTCAATGCTATCCCCTTAGACGGTATAAAGTATTAAAAACAACTTTTTTTATTGCTTATGGTGGCAAACGAGCAAGCAGAACACCTGGTAGTAAGTGTCACTGCTGGTCATGGACCTTTGCTAATATTATTAATAATAATTTGCTAATAATATAATATAATTAAACAAATTATTTTTATAGGTAAACCATATTAAATAGCATATTTAAAAAAAATTGCTTGCCTTTGCCCGAAAATTGCGTATAGCGACAGTAAGAAAGCCAAATAAGTATTTTATAAACTTACAATTATATTTACATAAACTTATTGTTAATTTGATAATTCACGTTTTAATTTGTTTATATCTAATGTGATTAATATTAGAATGAGAATTGTTGCACCGTCATATTTATATATACCTATTTGAATTGCATATATTTGGAAATAAAATCCTCATTATGTTTGCACTACATGACGAAGTAAGGAAAAAAATACATAGTAGAGAATCCCAGTAAATTGTTCATTCTCCGTTAAAGATTGCAAATGTTTGCTAAAAAATGTGTGTTGTATGGTACTTACAATTTAAAATAATCTATTAGCTGAAGTTAACTATTAACACAGACACTAACTAACTATTAACAGAGACAGAATGTAACATATTCAGAGAAATAAATGATTATTAATATTATTATATATTAAAAAAACTTCTGTGCAGCTGTGTGGTAGCGGCTACGAATACTATCAACCCTAACTTTGCTCGTGGGACATCCACGAGCAAAAGACGACTAAGAACCTTATAACGACCTGGGCCAACTCCATCTCATGCTGTTTGGTCAACAATTACATTCCCAAGGAGGGTTGATGTCTGGCAGGCGGCCGGTCATAAAACTATTGCCAATAACTTTTACAATATGTACTATGAAAGAAGAGTACATATTGTATCGACCCCAAGCAATTGGGATAAGAGTAGGAGAATGATAATTAAAAAACTTCTGTGTGGTGACAGAATAAGAATACAATTCACCACTATATCTTACTTGTAGGTGATCGTAACAGACGATTAAAGGATTTAAAACGCATATAACATCTATGCCAGAGAAGGAAAACTCGAAACAAAACCCTATACCAACACTTCTGACCAACGTGGTATAGTAGGTCAATTTCCCTCCCATTATGGAGAAGGCTCGAACCCAACAGTGGGACGTATATGAGCTGATAAGATGATGAAAAAAACAACTACATTGAAAAAAAATATTTTGAAGAAATTATATTGAAAAGCTGAGATTGATGAGATTGATGCGAAAGGGAATGCTCCGATGGTTCGGACATGCGGAAAGAATGCCGAACGAACATCTGGTTAAGAAGATATACAATGCGAAAGTGGAAGGATGTAGGTACCGAGCGAGACCGAGACTAACCTACCTAGACCAGATCGGTCATGTACTGAAGGAAGGTGGAGTCAAGAGTCTCCGAAACCGGCGAGCGTGTATGAAGAGAATTATGAATGTTGAGGAAGCGAGTGAAGTATGCAGAGATAGTGAGAACAGAGTGCCAGAGAACTCTCTGGCACTCTGTTCTCTCTGCCTACCCTGCAAGGGATATGGCGTGATGATATGTGTGTGTGTGTGTGTGTGTATATTGAAAAGCTTCTTAAAAAAAATTGCACCCTTAATCAGTATGAAGCAAAAATATATTTAGTGTGAAACAAAAAATATTCAGTATAAAACAAAAATATGTTCAATATATTCTATATCCAGAGCATAGCACATGATTGTAGCCTTTTAATCCAAAAACAGTTTTTAATCACAAAAAGTTATTTTAAATGTTACAATGCAATAAAAAAGCAGTAAGAGACCACCGCCACCCTTATCAATATTTTATTAATGATTGTTATACTCAGATTTTAATTGTAACTCATTTTTAAAGAGTGACATAAGAATTTTCGAATTATCGTGCCATTGTCGCGAGTTCGATTTCCATAGAGAATAATATTTTTTGTGATCCACAATTTGTTATTCTGAACCTGGGTCTAATTTGTGTCCATTAAATTGCATGTTTGTGAAGTCCCTCGTCATGCAAGGATTATTTATTTAGCGACAGATGTTGACTTTTCAAAAGAGCATCATTAATTTTACATGCTGCTTCAAATGCCAAAGGTTTTTAAAAATACCCTCGCAGAAGCTGTAAAATCTCTACCTCAGAGTACTCTCTGAGGTATAGATTTCACGTAAAAATGTTGATTTAGGGAAAAGTACCCTCAAACTCCGTGACATCTTTTCTAATCCTAGAACATTCTGCAACCCAAAGGGATGATCCCTTTGGTTTACTGATGCCAGACACCAACAAAGGAGTTGCTAAATGGAAAAAGTATATTCTGCTGAATGTGTTGTTGTTAATTAGAAAGCCGATTTCAATATGATAAGGTCTCAGAGAATTATTTTTAAACCATTAAAACAATTCATTATCATCAGTCTCTGCCTCAGAAATCTTATTAATTACTAGCTTTTGCCCGTGACTTCGTCCACGCAGAAGTCATCTCTGACAGAGTTAAATAGAAAAAGCAATGCAAGGTGTTGAAGGTTTGTCGCTAGGACGATAATCAACAGCGTCAGAAACTGGGATGCGGTCGCCGCCTTCTGCAAGTTAGTTGTCTAACGGAATTAGGCAATAGGGTGGGTTCGAGACAAAATACTCTAGGTTGACACGCTCTATCGTCGGTGCTTTGGGCGGCGCAAGCGTAAGTATCTGTATTGAGGTTCACTGCATGAGGGCTTCGACTCGAGATGATACCCGGTTGCGGTGGCCCGCCCGCACAACGTAGATGTACGTGTACGGCGCGCATTTGTCTATATTACCATAGCCGGTCACTAAAGAAAAAGGTGGTTCAAAAATCTATTCATTCTACAAATTATATTGCCATTAATATACTATTTACGGTATGACCATGGGATAAAAATATAATTATCGCCACCATTTATTTGACTGTTTTGTTTCACCAGTAGAGTTGCGACCTCGTTAGATATGATTTATTATTTGAGTTATAGAGTGAACATTTTTGAAGCTAAACTTAACCTGTATCTTAAACCATTAGGCAAGAACCTATTGCCGCCCACTATGTGTATCGTGTGAGCTCTCACGTCGGCACTGGTCGCCACAAAGGCACTGGTACGGGGTTGATGGAGAGGGAAGAGAAACACGTGTTTATTTATTTTTGCCGAAGAATATTTTTACGTAATTTGAAAAGAATCGATAAGGAAATTTTCTCCCCATACACACTTTACTTCTTTGTTACACCCCCTTACGGGCGGCATTAATAAAATCCTTTCATATTGAATATCTATGTCATAAATAAAAACGTGCTTCAAAATTTAATGTTTCTAGCTTTAATAGTTTCGGCTTGGCGGTAATGAGTCGATTAACCCGTTTCACAAGCCTAATTTACACAACCAGAGGGTGAAAATTGACAAATGCCGGATATTATCCTAGAATATTTGATTCGACTCATAATTTGAAAAGAATTAATAAAGATTTTTTTCTCCCCATACAAACTTTGCCACTCTGCTGGACCCCCTTAGGGGTATAATTTCTTAAAATCCTTTCTCAGTAAATCTCTACGTCATATAAAGAAACTACTGTCAACATTTCAAGTTGCCAGCTTCAATAATATCGGCTTGGCGCTAATGATTTAATGAGTCGTCCAACCCGCTATGCAGGCCTAATTTACATCCCCAGAGGGTGAAAATCAACAAATGCTGAAACACGTGTTTATTTATTTTTACTGGAGAATATTTTTACGTAATTTGAAAAGAATCGATAAAGTTTTTTTTTCCGAACATTTTTTAAATTGACATAACTTTTTTATTTATAAACCAATTGACATAAAATAAAACTTAAATGTTAAGTGAAGCTTACCGCAATATATTAGTGAAAACCGCATCTAAATCGGATAAGCCGTTTCTGAGATTAGCGTGCACAAACACACAGACAAACAGATAAACAGACAAACAGATAAACAGACAAAAATTTTAAAAATCATTGTTTTGGGTTCTATTAGTGTTGATAAAGGTCCCAGTAATATTTTTTCTCATATATCTTCCATGTACAGACAGCGATCCGTTACATTTTTATTACATGTATAGATATAGATACCATCACTCAAACTTAGCTAAACTTCTTCAGACTACACTGTAGGTTTTACATCGTAGATAAATTTGAGGGATGTATAATCAGCGTGAATTTAAAGTTTTAATAAAGTATAGCTTAAATAACTAGTGCTAAATAAATAAATCTCCATGTGTTTGAGTTGAACTACGCCACATATTAGTAATCCACTCTCAATCTTAAATATGATCTTAAGCAAGCAGATAAAATGAAATAAAATATGTAAATACTTTAACATGCCATTTATTCATTATAGAATATTAAGAAATCAATTTCAGTACCGAATACGATTACAAGTAAATAAATAAGATCGTAAATTGTATAGTTCAGCTATTTATTTGTTACCTCAAGATCATACTTAACATTTTTAATAGAAAGTACCTATTTTTTGGGCTATGATATAGTCACATGCTACCCAAACCATCCAGGGCGACGGACGGAAGGGACGTCGCCGGCGTGGGTTCCAATAACCTGCCGTAAACTTCTCTACGCAGCGCGGACGGGCCAGCGGAGTCCGGTGTTTGTCACCAGTGGCCCGTCCGACGGATTACCCTTTCGGGTATCGTCTCTAAATAGACATCACCCTGCACTAAGGAAATAATAACAATATTAAGTATTTATTAACTCAAATCATTACACACTACACATACACTATTATAACTTAGTCTCATAAAATAGATCAAGCCTGTATCATGCGAGACGAGGTTAAAAAAAATTATTAAAAAAGGATAAAATATATACATAGTTTAGTTAAGAAAAAGTAATTAAAAATAAAAAATGTGAATGATATATGAAATTAATAATAAATAAATAGAAATTGAGAGTGCGTACAGGAATGAGTGCACGGAGTGTGTGTGTGTGTGTGTGTGTGTGTGTGTATGTGTGCGTGCGTGCGTGTGTGCCTGCGTGTGTGTGTGTGCGTGCGTGCGTGCGTTCGTGTGTACATGCGTGCGTGCTTGCATGCGTACGTGCGTCCGTGCTTGGGTGCGTGTGTGTGAGCATATGTAAGTATGGGCGTACAGGTGTAGCTGCGCGTGTTTGTGTATTAGTGATTGTATGTTTATGTTACACAGCGTATGTTCATTCTGTATATGAGTAATCCTATTTTAGAAGTCAATCTGTTATTTTTTAGGTTGTATTTGTTAAGTATATAACATTTATGCTATCCTTGTATTGCGGAGGATTTTTCAAATTTTTTAATTAACAGACATAAAATAAATCCAGATTCAGGACAACAAATTCTGCATCGGACAAAGTATTATTTGCGTGGGTTCCACCCGCGACACGGGTGGTCGATATTCTAACCGTAACCCCATTTGTGTAGTCAGCATTGAGTGTCAGCCAATCTTAAGATAGGATTAATACTATACCTAGAGAACTGCAACCAAGCGATATGTATAGTATTAAACACATAATATAGATACAATATTGTATTAAATACAGAATTATAAGTTATAAATATAAAATTATTTTATACATAACGATATCTGCTATCGTAAATGTGTGTTACACACAAATTTAGGTTAGGTTAGCAAAGGTCAGGTTGGGTTATCACGAGACCTTCGTCAAATTGCACTTATTTCTTATCCATCAGCCTATTGACGTCCACTCTTAAACATAGTCCTACCCATATGGGAATAACGCTATTCGACTACTCTGGTGAATTGCAGATTTTTTTTTGCTGCTTATGGTGGCAAACGAGAAAGCAACACATCTGACTGTATATATTACTACCACCTATAAGCCTATACCAGAGCTACAGCTAGACCGCTGCTTACCAATAAAAATCCTAAATACACTCTGAAAGTTGGGCTACCTACTTTCTCACTACCAAACGAAGCACAATAGCACATTGCCACTACTCAGACGTCGATTTTTTGCGAGAGTGTGGTACTACCTCGACGGACCAGTTCGTGACTGTAGACCGAGACCTGTCCACAGTGTGGCAGATATACCAATATTAAGTAACTTATTTTTTTAGAATTTTTAGCCTATCCTGGATCGGTGAAATACTTTTATTGGGTTTTCTGTCAAGAAATTCTCAATAACCGGCATGAAGTCTAGGACTCTCTGCTGTAAAAGTGTAGTGCCCCCTGTTGGTGGTGTAGTAGGTACTTTAAGAAGATACCGCTCGAACCAAGTATCATAGTTTCTATTCCCACGCATTAGAATTCTTTATTATCTTTTCAAGCTATGATCATCATCATCACCATCCTGCTGTCATCCCAAAGACTTGAGGTCGATACAATATGTACTCCTCTTTCATCGTACATATTGCCAAAGTCGATCGCCTGCCTAACGGCAACCTTCCTTGGTAATGTAATAGTTAACAAGACGGCACCAGGTGGAGTTAACCAAGGCGATAATAGAAAATACTTTTCAGGAGATGATACTACATATTAACAAATCTATTATTTCTTCCATCTATACTTCAAGCCTATCGACATTCACTGTTAAATAAGCAGTCTTCATCCTAGGATCCCATCATTTTCTTTGTGACTCCTCAGTCAATTTTTAGAACTCCAATACGCAATTAAAAGGTGACATTGTATTGGCCTACGTCAAACAGTGGACGTTGATAGACTTATAGTTGGGGGCTAATTACCATTTCATTGTGGAGTATCGAAGTGCCAAAAAAGCAGGGGTTCAGTTCTTCAGTATATATTGCATTGAATTGAAATAACAAACATTTTTTTACTGTTATACTTTAATAAATATTAATTATAACATTATTCTAGATAATATATATATATATATATATATATATATATATATATATACCTACCTAATTAACTTTTTAGTTCATCAAAACATTAAGTTATCAAGCCCCACGAAACTGACACGTTGAATGGTCCTGTGCCAGCTGCATCTAGTGATCTCCAACTTTGATGGAGTGCAAGTCCCACTACACTGCGTCTTCCGATACGTGGTCGCCACTGCAGAACCTTTCTTTTACAACTTTAGTTGATAGATTTAACAATGTGGCTTGCCCATTACCATTTCCATTTCAGCGTATTAATCATTCCACTAGAATCAGTTAATTCAGTGCGATGATTTGCGTATCTCGATTTGTAACTGCTAGACAATTACCGAGCATGGTCGCCCTGGGAGCGAGGCCACCGCGTGAGGACGACGCCCCGACGGTGCAAACTGTCCGGGCGTCGACATTACAGCTAGGATACCCGTGAGGGTAAACCGCCGGGTGGGCCACTGAAGTAAAAGACCGCGTACCAGGGACCCACCCGCACGGCGTCGAGAGGTATATTGTAGGGCGGGTCTACGGGGTCTTGCGCCGCTTTTCCTGTCGCCCCGGACGGATTAGCGGGGTTTGACGTACCGTAGCCCGCCGCCAAAAAAAAAAAAAAAAAGACAATTACCGAGCATAGTCCTGTGATTTAATTTGAACTAATTTTTGTGATTGAGCTTTAGAGATCTTGTCATGATTTTTGCTTTCAGAGATGGTGAAATATAAATAAGAATGTCTTTCAAGAAAACAAGAAGATCTCTCTAAGTTTCTCCCTCCTGACTTCTCTTTAACATTAGTGCTTATTGAACAATATCCATAAGCCTAAATTTTAATTAAAACTGCAATATAGACATACTGTAGAAACTTACTGTTATACCTATACATTACATGTGTTATCGGTAAGCCCTGGACTACGCATACTTAATCTAGTATGCGATATCGAACAGATGATTCATTTAGAAACATCCACAATATTGTAGCACTTTCAGTATAAATAATCATGACCGTTTCCTCCAATGCCTTCTAAATTTTAGGTAACCTAAGACACATAACGTGATTATTGAACTATGATAGTTTAATGTTGTGTCATTCACAGGGGCGGCTCTAGCACATGTAGCGCCCGGGTGCAATCAATAACCTGGCGCCCTCTTGTATCAAAATGGGGAACTAAATGGAATAGTTACAACACGTTCGACTAAACTCCGAACCTCGCTGGAATGCGTTGTTGCATGCTCAGTCTTGTTGTTTTGACACAAGATCAGGTAAACGCGATTGGATTATGAAGTTACAGTGAGAATGGCGACAAAGCAACCTAACCTGTCAAATAACGCACCCACTACGTTTATAGATGGTTAGGCACTGGCTGCGTACGGTGTGCCCGCTCCGTGTGGAGCATTACAGTGGAGTCTCTATGTGTCCCGAGCGGCTCTCGGCGCCCCTTAACACCCAGCGCCCGGGTGCACCGCACCCTCTGCACTATATGTAAAGCGCCCCTGGTTATTCAACATTTTAATTGCTTTAGGTGGTATTTCACTCCAGATGAATCGTGGGAGTGTCTCCAAAAAAACTGTCCAAAAGTCCAAGTAATTTTTTTTTACTCTCTCTCTCTCTCTTTCGTTTCATCGAGTTTGAAATCACAACGTATTGATTTGATTCATGAATGTTAAGAAGAGGAATGTAAAGAATTGGGATTAATGAATTTTCAACTTAAAAAATAGTTTGAGATATAAAGTTTTTAATTGCCAAAATTACGTCCTAAAAAGATATATTTTACTAAGTACGACTTACGAAACTTCCTTACGAAACGTGGTCTCTAAATGTCGGACTCATAAAAAGGTTCTAAGTCGCTCAGAGTTCTATGGAGAGGTCGATATTTTTCTACGTGATAAAATCCAGATTACGGAAATCTGTAGAGGAACGGGAGTAATTGACATAGCCCGAAGAATTATGTATCATGTTGAAGTGACAATGGGCAGACCGTTGGAGAAGAAAGCTTCTCGAGTGGCGACCACGTATCAGACCACATAGCGTAGGGCGCTTTGTGGACTGCAAAATATCATGAAAATCATAAGAAGCCGTTGGATGCAGGCGGTACAGAACTGTTCTAAGTGGCATTTTCGTGATGATGCCTATGTATAACAGCCTGGGGCCGACGGAGGGATGGATGAACTACTGTTTGGAGTACAGTAAAAGAATTGAACAGAATGTCGTTTGTGAAGACCTCATCCTCTGATGGGTGTTTTTAAAATATGGTAACGGATATCATCACAACTAGAAAAGACATGTTTGAATAATGTGATGATTGGTAGGCCAATTTCTCTCTTATAGTGAAAGTGGCTAATGCCCTTTCCATCTATCAACGCAATGTTGAACACACCAAGCTTGCATGCGGGTGATTATGGAATTATCTCCAGAATAAACTTATTTTTGGCTACCGAAGATAAAGATCGGGTACCGGTGGCCCACTCGCACGGCGTGGTACATTACGGGGCGGGTCTATGCAGTCGCGTGCCGCTTCATCTGTCGCCCCGGACGGATTTAGCGGGGTAAATAAAATAGTAAACTTATTTTAGGATTTTAGCATATCGAACAAATTATGGTAATGCATCCGTCAAGCGCCATGTATAGTCGCCGTTGTCATGCAAACTACTGAGATAACAAAAATTGATTTTGGATAGTATTAATGTTGATATTATTACTTATACCACGAGATTGCTGAAGTTTTTGAATAAAATAATAGCATGAAGTAATACATCCATGGGATCGAAGCTACGGACTATCACCAGCTAGTCTATAAATAGTACTCTACAACTATGTACGTAGATATAATTATATTTTACGTTAGGCATCAAGGTTTATTGCTTAGATTGCATAACCTGACATTAAATACGTTTTGTTTTGCAAATCCTATAAGCAATAGTATCAAGTCAGATGAACACTATCTCTAGCGGCTTTTATAAACATCTTAGAGTTGGATGCTAGTGTCCTACTAGTCAGGCAGAAAAATGGGCCATCTATAGTTGATAAGCCACACAGCTTAAATTTCGAGGTTTTCTTCTCTAGCAGCAAGGTTTCCTGCTTATCCGCAAGGCCGCTTAGCCCGTCATTGTCGCCATTACAAGATCAACCCTATAAAATCTATTATGGTTGTAATAATTTTTACTCTACTTAAATAAAAGCTCGTTTAGTACATTCAAGTATCGTACTGACATCTAAAGTGTACTGAAACAACCAATAAACGAAAGCAATTACATCATTGTTGCATTCTAAAAGTATAGATGGCGCTATATTTAAATTGTTAAACCTTAATAAAATGTTCAAAACCTATTGATTTTAAAGCCCTCATATTGAAAAATTGTCAAGCAGGCTTAGCTCAGCGGCTTATGCGGTCAAAAAAATTTGAGTATTGACCGATATTGAAACAGCTAGAATAGTTTACTTCTCTTATTTTCATAGTCTTATGTCTTACGGCATATTGCTGTGGGGATGCTCCGCGGATTTGAGCAGTATCTTTGTTCTGCAAAAAAGAGGGCTGTCCGCGCAATTTATAATCTAGGCCCAAGAGTTTCACATCCAGAGAAATTCAAAGAGGTGAATATTCTGACTGTTGTATCACAATATATATATACGATAATGTTTTGTATGTAAAAAGAAATTTCAGTAACTTTGAAAGATATTGTGACATTCATTGTGTGAATACTCGGAATAAGGACAAATTAGTTGTACACAGTACGCGTCTTGAAAGAATTAATAGGTCATTCATGGGGCAATGTATACACTTCTATAATAAATTACCAAAAGATATCCGAGATATGACTGTGAACAAGTTTAAAAGGGCTGTCAAGAACAGACTCTGTAAAAAAGGTTATTATAAAATCTCGGATTATCTAAGCGATAGTTCAGACTGGCTATGAGCAGCTCCTCTTTCAGCAATTACATTATTTTTTTTAAACTGTTTAGTTAATATTTCTTTTTAATAATTATACATACTTGTAAAGCGTAGCGTGTTACCTGACGAATTTTGACTTTTTTTACATTTATAGTACATCATGGTATTGGTCATGCTCACTGTAAGGTCCGCTTGCGGTAGCTGCGTGGAGCGGGTCTCTCCTTTCCCTCCAAGGTGGTTGAGGGGAGTGATAGCTGCTCTAGTAGTTAACTTGTGATCGGGTGCCGCTTCTGGGATCCGGTCCAGCCATGGTCTTTCTTTATTGTATTTTAACTATTGCGTTCGAAGGGCATCGCTCTGAAGCTAATTAAATAAATAGCATGTATTATTTTTTTTATATAAAAAATGAAAACAAATATAATAACATAGATAAAATATAAATAGACAAACCCACTGAGTTTCTTGCCGGATCTTCTCAGTAGCGGTCTCATTCCGATCCGGTGGTAGTTTATTAGATTAACTTTAAATGTAAAAAAAATGACAATATGTAAGTGTCCTCGCAGGGTTTATGCCTGGGGGGGCACACTTAAAACATTACTTATTTTTACTGACCGTCGCGCCGCCTACAGATTGGTTGTACAAACTTAACTGCTGCCATTTTGTCCTGCCTGTCAAACGTTTGACAACTGAGAATTGTTATTTTTTGTTCCTAGCGTAGGTACTTATTGTCATCGATCTATTTTCGGTTATTTTTCTGAAAATTATCTCAAGTTTCAATGTTAGGCTGATATTATTATTGTTTAATTATCAGCTGATATGTTTTTTTTTATATTTCAGGGTAGCTTTCATAGTAAAAGAAAATTCTATGTAATTACACATACACATGTAGATATGTATATACATTACTTCAACTTTAGTTCACCGCCTAAAATCTGGGTGGCAGCACTTTCCATACATGCATATTTTATCATCGAGTTGCCACTCTTTTTCAATTTAATAACTTTACTCTTTGGTTTATGCATAATAAATTAATTTGAATTTGAATTTTTGATTTTGACTTATTGGAGTTAATCAAATATGTTTTCAAAATGTATAACATTAGATGGCGTTGCTGATACTAAAGGTCGGTTACAGTTCAGTTATGTGCAGTCGTATTTATTTACGCAGTAGGATTGTCTCCAAAAACGGAATACGTACAAATTAAAATTTTGTCAAAAGTAATCCTTTATGAGTTTAAACATCAACTATGTCAGTAAAACTTCTACTAAAATGGGTGGTCTTTTCAAAGATTACCTGCGACAGTCAGAAATTTTTAAAATTGCCTAATATTATCATAACTAACGTTATTATTATAACAACATGTATTGAGATCCCGAGTAGCGATAAGAATAAAATTGTCATCGCCCCTTAATATAGTATATAAGTTACACTTAATATAGTGTACCTTACCTACTTCTGCCCAAAAAAATGGTTGCAAAAAAGTAATTTAGCACAGAGCTGTTGGATACAAATGTTACAGAGAAGACAGTTCTGATATACATTATGTTAGGGTGGCCTACGTTCACAGCATTGGCCTTCTGCGGGAAGTAATAGTGAACTTCTATGGGCTGATGAAAGAATAGTTGATTTCATTCTAAACAGACACATTATATTTATTTAGTTTAAAATTATTTATAAATTTCGTATCGGGTATTTATAAATAATTAAGCATATTAAATGCTAAAAATTTCAGTAATTTGAATAGCAAGGTTGTGTCATCGTTTAATACAATTCTAACTGTAAAGTTTGAAGTATTAAGTCTATACAATATGTAAACATTGTCCGATAGATGGCATACGTCACCTTGAAGACGTAAGATATAATATGAATCGAAATTTGCATGGCCTAAAATAGTTCACGATGGTGTAAGTACGATTGAGCCGGATTCCCAATAGGTGCGGGTTCGAACCCCGCTTGTGACATCATTTTTCGTTTCGTATCGGGTATTTATAAATAATTAAGCATATTAAATGCTAAAAATTTCAGTAATTTGAATAGTTTAAAATTATAATTAGAAAAAAAAGGGTGTGTGGTCGCCACACACGTTAGAAGTGAAACTTCTGTGGCTAGTAATAAGGTCGAGAAAGGGTAATTTTAAATAAAAAGAAGAATCTGTAGTTACAAATACATTTAATAATAATGATTAATAACGAATACATTTATTCTGTAATTTCCATAGGCTCATATTCAAGGACTGATAATATTGGCTTATGGTAACTGAAATGTGATACATAAACTATTGATTGTAATTTGTTTAAATATCGAGAAAATACAGCATCTATCGTTGTTCCATATTTTGGCGTAGATACAGTAGGATCATTGTTCATTTTCAAATTTAATTTAGATTCTAAAAATTCTAATAAAGGTTTTACTTCTGGTGCCGCGAAATTTACATTGAAATCTCCACTCAAAATCATTGGCATCTTATCGTAATTTACATTTACTATAGCTGCGACATCATGCGTGTAGAGAGCCAAAACTTCATGAAGAAATTGGATGATTTTTGAAATAGACTGATTTGGTGATATATATCCAACGACAGTCATAATGGTTTGTCCGTTGTCCAAAAGGCAGCGAGCTGCACAGATCTCACCAACGTCAGCAGCATTGACTGACAGTGAACTGATTTGTCGTAGAGAAATGTCTGCATTAGATGTGTAAGAACCGCAGTAGAATTGTTAGACTTCTGATATATGGCGACTCCACCGTTTCTGACATTATCTCGTTTGAACTGGGCAACACAGTCAAAGTTAGGTAGATCAATATTTTCATTATTTTTCAAGCAAGTTTCAGAAAACATTAAAATATGAGAATTATTTTACAACAGTTTTAAACTTATTTTAGGGCAAGTTTTACAATATTTAGAGGTATTCATTTGTGCACACAAAGTAACAGTCGAATTGAGAACCACCTCTTTTTTGAAGTCGGTTAAAAAAGCTTTTTACTTATTAATGATTTTTGTTAGTAATTAATTTTGGTTCATTTTAGTTCAGTACCATACATAAAACGTACCTATATATTATGCAGTAAATGATGGTCTCCTAATTTTGTTCTATTTTACATATTTATTACTATTATTTTATAATCCACTCTAAATATAATCATCTCATTTAAACTTACAATGAATGAAACTAATATACCTTTTTTTTTTAAATCAGTTAAATTGTAAGCGTGTAACAAACCTTAGATGGGCGGCCATCTTGGCACAAATTAGCTGTCCCGCATGATTTGAGAAACCCGTTGCAAAATTACTAGCAGTAGGTGCTTTGTTTTGGTTTATTTACCTATATAAAGATGATTAAATATAAACATATGTATATGACAAGAAAGGGCAATAAGTCTAGTTTGTCGTAAACATACTTTACTTGTAAAATTGACAGTATTTTTTGCTTAGGAATACGATTAAACAATTATTCCTCTTCTTTTTATGCCGAATCTCATGATTAACCATATTTTAAGTAAATCAGGATAATAATATAACATTTACAAATAATATAATTATAATTTGCGTACTTCGACCTATTTTACAGTATTTTTTTTTATAATGTAGGTATTATATGTAGGAAGATACATAGGTTTTTGTAATGAAAGGGAAGCGCGGTATTCGTGAGGATAGCAGTCGCGAGTGGCCGGACGTAAGACGGTATATCTCTTACGCGCGACGGACGTTCAAGTGGATAATGCAGCTGCCGGCGACTCGAAAGTGAGTCACGCGCTAGCCTTACTTTCCAAACTCAGCAGTTCGTAGTGGGAATGTATGACGCAGCTGCCAGCGACACGAAACTGAATAACGCTCTGGCCTTACTCTCCACACTTAGCAGTTAGTAGTGGGGATACAGGGAACAACCGGCTTCTCGTGTGAAAGCCGATTATTCCTAAAATTCAAAGATTAATAAATAGATTATTCCTAAATTTCAACTTAAATCATCAATTTACAATGGTCATATTAAAATGGACAATGGATATATTATGTCATCAACAATGGAAATTTCAAGACTCTTCCTTATGGAAGTTGGTAGTGAAGCAAGTATGCTTCAGACCAGTAGGTCTACCTACGTGTGCCTATCTATTTGTTCACACAAAGTATCTCAGCCGATATACCACCCATTGCTGAGCTCCGAACTCCTCCCCTAAAGGAGTGTTTTTGCCCTACTATAACGCGCTGGTCAGACGGTTTGGTATAAGATTTTAGTTCGAGTTTTCTTTCAACTGTCTAGGCCAGGGGTCGGCAACCTTTTGAGTCGGAAGAGCCAAAAAATTAGGATTTATAAAAGTTTAAAGTTTGCCGAACGAACGTCTGGTTAAGAAGATACACAATGCGAAAGTGAAAGGATGTAGGTACCGGGGGCGACCGAGACTAACCTACCTAGACTAGATCGGTCATGTACTGAAGGAAGGTGGAGTCAAGAGTCTCCGAAACCGGCGAGCGTGTATGAAGAGAATTATGAATGTTGAGGAAGCGAGTGAACTATGCAAGAATAGAGTTCTCTGGCACTCTGTTCTCTCTGCCTACCCTGCAAGGGACATGGAGCCAATAATTTGGAAACAATAATTTGTGCCTAATGGTCGTTAATCAATTCAGAACCATTTTTAAATGGTTTCTTTATAATTTTTTTTTTTGCGTATAGAACTAAAGAGCCGCAACTTCACATCCAAAGAGCCGCATGTGGTTCGCGAGCCGCAGGTTGCCGACCCCTGGTGTAGGCAATTGATAGATATCTTAGTCGTCTTTTACGATATCTATAGGGTTGTATTCTAACTCCGTCACTATCTAATAATAATTATAGAAACTGTGAACTTTAACTTGAATATTTTACGTAACGCGTAGATAAGCTTTATACAGCACATTGATAGGATAAGAATACTGTATGCAAGAGAACCTATGGTTTCACAGATTTTGATGCATTCCTGAACCCGTCAGTCTATAACACACTATTTATTATTGATGGACACTCAACTTATCTTCCTTTAATTATGCTAGGGAGTGCGTGGAGCCCATTGAGTAGGTCTCTAATTATTTCATTTTAGATTTATGTAAATTTCTGCTAAAATTCATCTGTGATATCTAGTCTAGTCTATATTAGGAAGTACAAATTATTCAAATCGCTTAACGAGAGCAATGCGCAGTAACAGAATGCAAACATTGGTAATTTTCAGATTATTAAAAAAAGACTAGTGGCTCGTGGCATTATGGAGACAACTGTTATTGCTTAATGGTTTTAAGCTAATAGCCGATAGCAAGTTATCATGTATATGTAGGTACATAAAAAATTGGCACGTTAGCCATCTATATTCATTTTAATTTTTTTTTATCTATGATTTGAAAGCTTTGGCGGGAATGTGAAAAATATTTCTTTTACCCTATCGACGGACAAACTAAACCAAATAAATAATACGATTTATAGTGGGATGTTTTGGGCAGAATGTTAAAATTTCCTCATTGACTCTCAAATTAAAATTAAATGAAGGTTTTGAAGATACTTAAATGGTTGCTGCTTAACTTGGTTGAAAAAAATTGGATGAAAATTGACATACAAATAGACTAATACGTGTTAAAATAGCATTAAGGTTGACTTAACGCCATTTTAACAAAACTTTAGTTTGGAAATTTATCCTAGATCCATAGATATCTATTTTCACAGAAACCATAGATCTCACTATTTTCACAAATAAAAAGTTTTAATGTTTGTGGTTATTTTCATCAAGTCTTAATTTGACAGCATTATTATGATTTCCGCTTTCTATTCACTAGATTTCTTTATCACGATTAAAGGATGAAATCTCGTTTTGTCAATAATATCTCCTATCTCCCGCACAAACTCTATGTAAGCTCCCAGCTGACCTACGTTGCCCCAGCCTGAATTAACCTTACAGCCGAAACAGCGCGTTCAAAACTATATAAGCTCTTCGTGAAGTGCCTACCAGACACACTCACATACCTATCCTGATTCCGCATCCACAGTTATCAAACTTCCTCCTTATTTCATGAACCCTTAACTGAGCCTCCCAACTCGGTTATACGGACGGCTCACAACTGTACCTGAATGAGGTGTAACCTCACTGTGGGGCCATCCACACCCGTAGTGCCCACGCACACCAGCCATGCGGCGTGCGTGTTACGCTTGGATGGGATCGATCAAACAGTCGCAGCCTGCAAAACTAACCTCTACAATAAGCAGATCACCACATCTCTTTCGCCTATGTCACCTCTGTTGTCACTGGTTGCTTAAAACTAGTCCTCCCGTGGGGCTACCAGGGGTCTCATCTGGCATCGACCACGGAGGCGAGAAGAACAAGGACAGGCTGATATCAATCAGCTGTGCAAAAAACCACAGGAAGTGGGCTATGCTCTGAAACTGTTTACCTTATGCCCTATAGGATAGTCAGAAGTCGTACGTTAACTCTTTTCCGTATTTAAAGCCCTTAGCGTTTCACTCATAGCCCTGAGCTAAGCTGTGAGCCACCTCTGGCTAAAAATTAGAGCCTTCAGCGGTCATTCATAGTCTGGGCCAACGGGGCCAATCTGTCAAAGCCATCTGCGGATAAACACAGTAACATACACAAATAATAGAAATATTTTAATCAGATTGACATCGGTACTTACAGGTTCTGGGACCTGTTCCAGTATAAACACCTCATCTCTAGTTGACATTCCTCAGCGCTGAATCAATAAACCGGGTAAAATTGTCATAGCCATCTGTGACTGGGGCACCGAAGAAAAAGACCGGGTTCCGGTGGCCCGCTCGCTCGGCGTGGAGAGGTAGGTACATGTAGGGCGGGTCTATGGGGTCGTGCGCCGCTTCGTCTATCGTCCGGGACGAATTAGCGGGGCGTGACCACACCATAGGCTGCCGCCAAAAAAAAGCCATCTGTGACTAATTCATACAAAAAATAAATATTTTTCAAGCGGTAGAATAATAAAAAATATTACAATTAGTATTTTATTAGATAATGCAATGTAAAATAATAGTGCTTAAATGGAATATGTTATAACAAGAGCTTGTGTATATTTTCATGTTCTGCCAAAATTTCGAATGACGCCTTGACTTACTGACGAATAGTGATGTTTGTTTTGTTTTTGTGATGTAAAGCACTTTTATATCATATTCACTACATACGAGCAGTTCCATCACATCACATTACTTAAAATGTCATAAAAATGTCACACGTTAAAACACTAATATATCGAATAAAATATAAGAGCACCACATGACTGATTGAGTACCACATGTATGTCTTCAGATTCCCACTAAAAGTTCAAACTCTTCTTGTTCTTCTTTTTTTTCGTATTGGCAATCAGCTACTTTAAGAGCCATTTTTGCCAGTGTCAGGTTACAACGTTAAGAGCCTCTTTAATATCTTCATGTCAGTCGCAGTCCGTTAGTATGTTATGCCAAGTCGTTAATATCAACATTGCTATGGCCACCCTGTTGATGGTAAATTTTGGGAGTTTTGATTGAAAACGAAAACATTGTAAAGCACTTGCACAATGCCATCCAAATTATCTAATATAACATGTTAAAACAATAAGATATGGAACGTAATACAAGAGCATGACGTTTTCAGATTCCCGCCAAAAGTCCAAAAGTCTAAAAGTCTCTTCTTCTTCTTGTTTTTATGTAATGGCAATCGGCTACTTATACGAGCCATTGTTGCCAGTGTCGAGTTATAATTATCACGTTCACGTTCTTAATCTCTTCAGGTTAGTCATTGTCAGTCAGTCAGTCCAATTGTCGCCAACAACAGTGCTATGGCAAAACACTGTTAATGGTTTGTTGTAGGAATTTTGATGGAAAACGAAAACGTTGTAAAGCACTTTTATATAATATTCACTACATCCCAGCTGTTCTGTCACATCACATTACATAAAATGCCATCAAAATTATCTAATATAACACGTTAAAACACTAAGATATCGAATATAATACAAGAGCACTACATGACGTTTTAGATGCCCGCCAAAAAGCCCCAAAGTCTAAACTCACTTATCACTTGTTAGTAGGGATATTCACTAAGCATCGATTCATTGAACCCAGTGAGCAAATGATGTTTTCGGTTCAAACAAATATTTTATCGATCCGATGTATCGATTGTTTCTGTAAAAACTTAGTGTCAATAGCAAAATTAACTATATAATAATAACAAAAAACCTTTTCAGGACTATTATTTTTAAAAAGCTTGCAGTTTGAAGACGAATCTATGAATTTATTATTAATTTATGCAGATTTATATTATCGTTAATTATAGAATAATAAAAGTTTATCATTAGCTTTTATACATAACAATGTTATTGTCATTAGTCCACTGCGTGTCGTTTAAATATTTCTAAGGCTATTTTCGATGAATCTAAAGAAATCCTGAAGATTACTCAGATACTCGTATGTGAAGCACGATACACTACGATACGGTATTTCGAAAATCGTAGCAGAATCGGACTGTTAGTTCAATAGTTGATTGTTTATTTATCTGGATGTAATTACGCAACTAATTGAGATTCTTAATGAAGTAGCTACCTATTATATTTTAGTTAAGTAATTAGCTATTATATTTTCTTAATAAAATAGCCATTTTAGTATAGGAATTGGTACATACATACCATCACATCATGTCCCTTCAGGGTAGGCAGAGAGAACAGAGTGCCAGAGAACTCTATCCTCACATACTTCACTCGCTTCCTCAACATGCATAAATCTCTTCATACATGCTCGCTGGTTTCGGAGACTCTTGACTCTACCTTCCTTCAGTACATGACCGATCTGGTCTAGGTAGGTTAGTCTCGGTCTACCCCGGTACCTACATCTTTTCACTTTCGCATTGTATATCTTCTTAACCAGACGTTCGTTCGGCATTCTTTCCACATGTCCGAACCATTGGAGCATTCCCTTTCGCATCTTTACACCAATACTCTCTTTCATACCTACTCGCTCTCTTACGTCGTCGTTACGAATGCGATCGATCAGCCTAACAGCCTCGAAGATTTTCCGTAGAGATCGCATTTCGACCGCATTCATTTTACTTTCATACTCTTTTCTGCATACCCAACTCTTGCTTCCATACAGTAATGTTGGGACAAGCACTGCATTATGTATTGCTACACGTGCCTTCTGGCTGAGGTGGTGGCTACCGAGAAGTTGTCCCAACGCTCCGTCTCTCACTCTATTGCCCGCATTCACTCTTCGCTCTCGCTCTTGGAATTGGTACCAATAATATATCCAATTGGTATCAATATTATCCGTATGGTGACAGAAGAGTATAATTTGCCACACCTTGCTTTCGTCGTCGTGTCGTAAAAGATGACAAAGAGATACAATATGCATATAATACTTATTCAAGAAAAGGAAAACCCGAAATAAATCCCTAAACCAACATGTCTGATCAGCACGGTGAAGTGTGACAATTATCCTCCCTCGTCCTTATTGTGGAGGAGGCTTGAGCCCAGGTCATAACGCCCATACATACTTCTCTAGATCGACTAATTATATTTGACATTTTTTTTTGTTTTTGCGAACTTAAATTACCACTTTAACATTTTATCAATATTTTTAACATGAAAATAAAAATAATTAAGCCTAAGTTAATATAAACAATACATTTAGACAATACAAAACACTAACAATATGTTCAGATATCGAAATGATCATAATTGCATTTTTCAATCGTTTGAAGCATAATCGAATGACACAGGTCCATCCTATTTTATAAACACTATCATTCGAGGAGTTTTGGCGCGAATATGGAAATGTCATGTACTTATTATATTCATTTCTTTAGTGTTTTGTAGTGTTATATTGAATAATTTTGCTGGTATTTTATGGAATATGATACAGTTAAAGTGCTGAAGGGTAGTGAATATGGTATAATAGTGGTTTTCGTGTATTTTCGTGTTCACCCAAAATTCCCAACGAAACTATGAATTTGGTTATCAGCGCCAAATTGATAGCAACGACTTGACTTACTGACGGACAGTGACTATCAAGGACTAATTACAATTTGAAGAAGTGGTAAACAATAATACGCAAGACAAGGCACGAAGTGTCTAAACTATGAAGACTTGGCTTAAAGGTCTAAGTAACCAAGCCATAAACTCCAAAAAAAAAACTATCATTCGAACTAGACTTTTGGCGGGCATCTTAAAACGTCAAGTGCTGGACTTTTATTATGTTCAATACTTAGTGTTTTAATGTGTTATCCCTACTAATATTATAAACGTGAATGTAAATTTGTTTGTTACGCTTTCACGACAAAACTATTTAACAGATTATCATGAAACTTTGTACACATAGTCTTCGAGGTATTAGAAAGGACAATTTTTTAAAAATTATTTTGTCAGGCATGGCACTACTAATTTGACCGTTGGTAATACAGCACCTATGGTTTGCACTTTATCGTTAAAGTTGCTAGATTTTCAAATTTTTTGACAAACAATTCTATTGGAATCTATAATCATTGATATTTACTTAAGGACTTTAACGCTAGCAAAACTGCAGGTAAAAGCTAGTATTAAACAATTTTGATGACATTTTATGTGATGTAATGCGAACGATCTAGTGCGATGTAGTGATAATAACATAAAAGTGCTATACAACATTTTCGTTTTCCACCAAAATTCCCAGACGATACTGTTAGCAATGTGCACTATTGCAAACGACGATTTGACTTGTTCTTCTTCTTCTTCTTATGTATTGGCAGTCAGCTACTTATACGAGCTATTGGTGCCAGTGTCAAGTTATAAATATTTTCACGTTTTTAGTCTTTCAAGTTAGTCATTGTCTAAGTCAAATTGTCGCCATTAACAGTGCAATGGCCACACTGTTAATGGTATCTTGTGGGAATTTTGATAGAAAACGAAAACGTTGTAAAGCACTTTTATATGATAATCACTACATCCCAATAGTTCCGCCGCTTCATATTACATAAAATGCCATCAAAATTATCTAATATAACACGTTAAAACACTAAGATATCGAATATAATACAAGAGCACAACATGACGTTTTCAAATTCCCGTCAAAAGTCCCGATTTGACTTGGTTCTGACGATTTGTGAAGAAGATTGTTACTCGACACTGACATTAATGATACGTGTAAGTATCTGATTGTCAATATAAAAAAGAAAAAGCATCGTCCGAACAAAATGGCGATGAAGTTAAATTTAATAAGAGACTTTTTTTATTGCAGAAATGGTTCCTGTGGGTTATACTGAAAAATGGACAAATGTTTAACGAAAGAAAATATATTAAGTTTTTTAATTATTATAAATTAAGTTTTTATTAGAGATTTATCGAATCTATACATAGTATTATTCTAATACAAGATATTTTCGGATTTCTGAGACAAATCTAGGCTATCCTTTGTTGGCTTGGCTGTCTGGACGTTATACCTTTTACGAAAAAAAAATTAAATCACTTTGGCGGGTAATTTGAATAAGTACCTACCTAGTTCATTGCTGACCTGCATAACTTGAAATTAAACAAATTACAAATGTAACCTCTTTGCTGCTAGAATATTAATACAAATATAGTTAACAAATCATGAAAACAGCATTAAATTATACATAAATTATTTATACCAATGTACTGAATAAATATATGGATACATAGGTACATCGCTACAATGTAAGGCTGCTAGGCTTGCATTATTGATTAAATGCACTTGGGGTTGAGACGAAGGGGGGTAGTGCAATATGCGCAGAGTTTCTGCATCCAGCATCAGTCAGAGTAACAGAGCTAGTGAAGTTAGACGTGGTGGTAGCTACCTCATTTCCAAAAAAAAATATTTTAGTAAAAAAAAAACTTCAGTGATAGGAGAGATACGGTAAGCAAATTGGAAGCTAAAAATCTTTATCGGCAATTTACGCCTAAGTTTTACATAATGTCAATTTTATGTAACCATTTTAACTTTTTTTTTAAATTTTGTGGCGTGGTTAAAACCTTTATGCAATCTTTTGCCTTTTTATAATCAATTCATTTAAATCAATCATCTGTAAATAATGTATCACATATTGTAAGCAAGGTCCGCCTCGACCTTCACAGTAAATGAAATTGCATTCAATTTGACTCTGATAACGGTCTTTAATAATTCAAATACCTACCTGCTTTTCTAAAAAAAAATCATTTATATTCATCAAAAGAAATGGCGTGGTCACTTTTAGCAATAAATACAGGCTATTTTAATCATGTAAGCCTACAATGCGTTATCTTCGTAAGTCACAAATGTGTTCCAGAAAGATAAGACATCTTTGTCCTCAAGATTGTGATATCTGGAGAGGTTAGGGAGGCGTTGAATATGCGCATTTACATTATTACGATGCACTGATCCATATCTATAAAGCGCAATGCACCTTACGTAAATTGAACCTATGTTACCTATGTATATAGGGCGTGGCTTAGAAATATGTTACAGTATCGATCTTCCTATACTTTCGGTCAGTACACGAAGTTGTTCTAGAAATTGTATTGGTTAGGACTAAATGATTTGCGACAGACTTCAGTACATAAATACAACGACTTTGTTGCGTTACGGTAAAGTGTAAAGCACGATTGCCTGTTTATCTTATGTAGCATATCGCTTATTATTATGAAATTAAATTACACTGTTATATTTTATTTAGGTTATTATTATGTTACGGTTACTTAAAGTATATAGATAAGGTGTTAAGAAAGGGTGATAATAAATAAGAATTAATTTTATAAGATTTAATTATACATTCTGGTTTAAACACTTGCCTCTCTCCGGACTTAAGTCTTATTTACATGTGAGAAATTTTAAAATAAATATTAATGTTTCTACGTGTAGGTCTATTCTTAGCCGCAACAAAATCCGGACACCGACGACAAAGACCGAATTTCGGTAGCCCAGTCGCACGGCGTGGGGAGATACATAGCGGGGCGGGTTTATGGAGTCGCGCGGGGCTTCACCTGTCGCCCCGGACGTATTGAACAGGGTGCGAATAGACCAAGCGCGCCGCAAAAAAAAAAGACCGTAACTAAATCTCAAAAAAATCGAATTGTGATGAAACTTTTAGTTAGTTATACACTTTTTGAATATTTCTCTAGAGAGAAAGATTTATTTTTAGGCTTGGCCTAATTTTCAGTTAAAAACATATAATAATTAAAAAAAAATCAGAACGATGTGTGCAAACAGTTATTTGCTTGTTGCAGAATTCAGATTTCAATTACATCGAGGATAATATCTTTGGATGGTGCAGGTATATCTGTGCAACGGGTGGAGTCACCAACTTAAGTGCTGGAACCTTAGGTAGCTTCAACACTAAGCGTCGCATCAAAACCCCAGAGTTCGAAAAGAAATGTGTACAGGTAAATATTTCCTAAATATTCAATACATATAAATGTATTGAAAAAAAAGAAAGTGTATATACGGTTTCTCAACTTTTTGCCTAGGTTTTTGAAAGTTTGCATTGTAAATAATCTCAGAGGGAATGTGTTCCTTATAGTTTATGTACTGTGTATGATTAAAGCCAATAAACTTTGCTATTGTGTGAGTAACTTAGCTAGTAATGGTTTTATCAGTTTTTGATCGTCTATAAAGTAATGAACAATTGTCCCCACGTATTCTTCCATTAATTTCAAGAACCAGTACCGCTGTTCAGTCCAAATGTGGCCGCATCCGCACATCGTTTGTTTCGTATACTATGAGTAAAATGTGTGGCGAGCCCACACCATAGCTTGTCAAAAATATCAGCAAATTAAATCATATCTCTGATTGATAAATAGTTATATGCTATAATAAAGACATTCAAATTAAAATAATATTAATCACTGCGATATTTTTAGGTATCACTGAACATACAAAGGATTTTTCACAATGTGATTGGAACGAGATGCTCAGGAAAAATACAGCTCTGGCTCAAATTAAATGGGGTAGCAAGTTGTGTTTAATTTCGTTTAATTTCAGGTTTGATGTATTTAGATGTAAGTGGGAGTAGATGAGCTGTTATCAAAAGGCTATCGAGATCCATGTATACACCGTATAACTTGGAATTATCAGCGGAATTCATCGCTCATATGAATACATCAAGCGCCATTGTAATTTGAAATTGAACCCCGCTGATATATTCCCAATTACGTGAAGAACACAAGACATCAAACTCAATTTAGTTTTAAACCATTTTTTTTTATTTTCTCCCAGTCCGTACATCCCTACGGGATCTTGCGCCGCTTTTCCTTTCGTCCCGGATGGATTAGCGGGGTTTAACGTACCGTAACCCGCTGCCAAAAAATGTTCGTACATCCCAGTCCCAAACAATCCCAGTCCCCAGTAGATATTTTGATAACTCGGTAACTTTTATTTCCTCTAAAATGTCGTTGTCATTATTTCGTAGCCTAACATTTTGCTTAATTGTATGTCTAGTGTTCAGATGTTCTGTATATATCTGATCAAAAATAGCCTTAGAAATATTTTGCTACATATGTATACATATATATCTTTTATATACACGATAACAGTTCATCTCTGTCAAAACATTTTGATGTCGTGTATATACATCGTTATCCAAGGCGTATACCCATTACTGTCGAATAAAATTGCATTTACCAAATTTTTAGAAATATTAATTTTTAGAAATTTTGATGTTAAAAACCCTCTTAAGTCAAATAATTTCTTTTTATACCTATTTATTTTCAATTTAGGTGTTATATATACGCCTATGGATCGTGAGACACAAAGTTAAATTTATGTTTCATTTATAGTACAAACACCAATACATAAATAAACCAGTTACCTCATTTAAGGGCTTCCATTCATTGATTTAACTTTGTGTCTAACGTGTGATTAATTAGTACAATTTTACAATGTTGAAGATTTTATAAGCTCGGTCTAGATTGTCTTTGGGAATCATATTTTACGAATGACGCTCTAGGTGATTTCTTCAACTTTTAGGTGACAGTAATTGGTTAAAACGTAAGTAAAGTAACAAGTAATAAAATATAAAAAAAAAAAATATACATGTAAGCTATTTTTTTTTAAACACCCATATCTATCATAACATACATTTCCGCAGGGCTGCGAGTAAAATAATATTCTTTCATTTTCTGTCTTTTTCCACTTTCACGTAAAATAGACTATACTAAATTTAACACTTCATATAAAAATCTTAGGAAAAAAAATAGCTTGTATGTTTGTTACACGCAAAGGTGACTGGGTTGAACAGAAGAGGTTTTTGGAAACCGTGGTAGCTTAACATCTGGTACGACTATTGTAGCTTGGGTGACAACTCAGTCATCTCTACTGTAATAAGAGTAGTATTACCATCTTGTAGAATATTACTCACTCAGCTACAGTAAGGCCTTCTCCGACGGTGTCTTCTTAAAGGTTCCATTGGCTGTTGGTACTTACTTTATGCTGACTCACTTCTTTTAAAAAAGAAGTTTCTGGAAACATCTTATTGGGTGAAAGTAGCAGTGTCGCCAAGGTACAGTTTTTGAAGGTAAGTCACTTTTAAGTCATCTCATCATCCATGACATCATTTAGTATTCGTACCATGTCACTTTTCTGTGTATTGAAATAGAATATAGGTATAAAAAATAAATACCTCGATACTCCTTTAGGGAAATGCCTTTATATGTGCCATGTATATAATAAACATTATAATTATTTTAATACATTTTTTTATTTACTTGTCGCTCTTGTAATATAATTTGAATAGACGCGGTTAAGATTGTGAATAAAATTTTAATTGTCACTTACATTTTTGTCATAATGTATAAATATTTAGTGTGTATATATTTTGTAAATAAATATTTCTATATCTGTAAATAATATTCAGATTTTCAATAAGGGGATTAGCAGTACTACAACGCTCGATACTAACATTTAAGTAATAATAATTATAAAATAGTGTTTATAAATAATAATTTAATATAAATGTAGATAAAATAGAATAATTTAGTAGTCAAATAATAGAATAGTAGTCGTTTAAATCTTAATTAATTAGCTTCATACTTCTGTAATATATTACAGTATTAGATTGTTGATACACGATAGGTGATTAGTTATCAGTATAATATAAACTTATAGTTTGTATAAAATATTGGCGTACACGTAGTATTATTCATCTCATATTATCATCGTCATCCATTTTAATATTCATTATAGGTTTTAGGCATTTTAATATTGATTACATAGATTTTAATTCTATATATAATGCGAAATACCCAGTGTAACTAGTGTGTATATAATATAATGTATTATAATATATTAATAAAGCATTAGTATTGTAATATGTACATATGTAAATACAACATTTTGTGTTTCATTTGTGTTGCAACCTTAGTATTTTTTTTAATCATTTTTAATAGCACTCGAGCAAGTAGATCACTTGATGGTTAAGGTAACTAACGTTCTCCACGTGGTGTACCCTGGGTGCGAGCGACAGTCCCCCAGATCCTTCTGTCGAATTGTCGCTCGTAGCAAATCTCTGGCGCGAGGGGGGGTTCCCCAGCAATGGGTTGAGTCCCAATTCGCTCCTGACCCTCTAGTTGTAGAGGGTACAGGAGGCGAAATTTCGGACGGGCCCGGTCATTCATTAATTTGAGGGCTGGGCAGGCTTATGCCACCGCCGACATATCGTAAACCTGATATCTCGCTTCAAGACATATTGTCGTGAGGCGTAGTTTCAGGAGCGAGGGTCTTGGCTTAACCGCCCGGACCGCGAGGAAGACAACCTCTATAAAGAATTCGAATTAACATTCGAATTCGGAAATCAACCAGAATCTTAAGTTCTGGCGTGCGGCGAGAAGATGCATGGCAGATGGGTTGTTCTGTTGTTAGCACGCTCCAGCCAGGGTACCGGCCGACCCCCTGGTTGGTAAATGTAGGCTTGCCCGGGTACAGGGATCTCTGCCCGGGTCGACGGTGTACTTCTCCCTTACTCGTGGGAACAAGATGGATCATATTTTACCACTTACAGACGGGGATCCTAGTGGTTCCCACATTACAGCCTCGCCATGCTACCGTAAAACTGGCACAGAAGACGCCTCGTCCTCTAAACTAGAGGCGCTCAAACCCGCCGAGGGCCCGGCACCCATGGAGGCCCAATCGAAGCCGAAGAGGCGTGGAAGACCACCCAAGGCGACTCGTGGGAAGGCTTCCGTCGCGAAGGGGCGCCAAAAGGAGCGAGAGGAGCGGCGGGCTCTCAGGGAGGCTGCCGCCGCTCCAACCCATGAAGGAGACGACAGTTCTGCTGCAGAGCCGTCGAAGGACGAGGGCGACAGTTCTGTCGCAGAGCCGTCCAACGACGAGGGCGGCAGATCTGTCGTGGAGACAGAGGACGAGGGCGGCGATGCCGCAGGTCCGTCGGAGATGGAGGAGGGCAGCATGTCGGCTGCCGAGACTGCCGCTGCGTCGTCGTCGCGTTCTGCGGCATCAATCATGGCGGCGGCTTTGACGCTCAGGGAGGAGGCCCTCCCCTCGAAGGTGCGGAAGCGTCCCTTAAATAAGGGTGGCAGCTCAGGGTCCGACTACGAGGGGAGTGCAATTATTATGCCTCCTCCCAAGGTGGCAACCTCTCGCAGGGGGCGAGGGGCCGCGGCGGCGGCAAGATCGGCAGCTTCGTCCCCGGTCGGCCAAGTGAGGGGGGCCGAGGCTCGCATGCGTGCCGAAAATAAAGCAGTCGCCGCGAGGATGGTGAGGGTGTTATCCAACATCCCTCCCACCGACGCGGCGGTAGCTGTGGGCGCTGTGAGCGGCGACCCCCCAGCCACTCAGATGGAGGCCCTGCAGGCCGAAAATGCCCGTCTTAGCGGCGAGGTATCAGGTCTGCGGGACCAAAACCACCGACTGGAGGCGGAGTTAGCGGCTGTGCGAAAGGAAAACCGCAAGCTGGCCAAAGATATGGCCGACTTGCGGAGCCAATTCGCGCTTTTGACGCCAACCACGCCGACAACGTCCGACTCTGTCGCCGCCTCAATTGCGCCGGCTCGAGCTGCGAAGCGCGCCCCGAAAGCTCAGCCAGTATCGGCAGTACCGCTGCCCGCGCTGCCTGTAGTGGACGGCGTGCCGGAGGCAACCATGCGCGCCATCATGGAGTCTGTTGGCGTCATGGTCAATGCGCGCATGGAGGTTCTCGAGGCAAGATTGCCTCCGGAGCCACGTCTCCGGCCGCCACTCGCTGCGGACGGAGGCAAGACCACGCGGCCGACTATAGCGTCGAGACCCACCCCGCTACCCTACCAGGGTGGCCGCGTGAGCTTCGCCGCAGCTGTGACTGGGCCCAAGGCTGGGTCCAAGGGGCTCGCTTCGGCTAAGAAGCAGAGATCGGCGCCGGCTCCTGTTAAGGCCACGCCGCAACCGGTGCCCGCACCTGTGTCGCTGGTACCGGCTAGCGCGCCCACGACTGCGCCTGCTGCGCTCAGTGCAGCTGCCATGCTCGAACAGGGCTGGCAGGTGGCTGAGCGAAGCAGGAAAAGTCCCGGCCAAAGACGGAGGGCGGCGGTCAAAAGCGCCGCTGAGGCCGCCGCTCCCCAAACAGGAGCCGGAAAGAGGGGAAAGAGGTCGCGCAGGAAGCTCTGGTCACCAAAGTCAGCAGCAGTGGTTATCACTGTGCTGCCTGAGGCGGCTGAGAAGGGCCTCAACTATGAGGCCGTCTTACGTCGCGCCCGGCGGGAGCTAGACGTCTCCGACATCGGGGGCGTCGAAGCTAGGACCCGCAAGGCCCGGACAGGGGCTCGAATCCTCGAGTTCCCTGGGGCCGAGGGCGCCAAGGCGGCCGATAGCGTGGCCACGAAGCTGCGGGGGCTGTTTGGCCAGGAGGGTGGCGTTCGAATCGCCAGACCCGTCAAGTGCGCAGAGATGCGCATTGCGGGTCTGGACGATTCCGTGACGGTGGAGGACATCAGGGAGGCTATTGTCTCAAAAACCGGATGCGCCTCGGACACTGTCCGGATTGGCGCCATTCGCCCTGGACCGGGCGGCGTCGGTGCTGCCTGGGTGCAGTGTCCGGTAGAGTCGGTCAAGAAATTGGCTGACTCAGGCAGGATCCTCGTAGGCTGGAGCTCGGCGCGGGTAACCCTGCTGGAGTCCCGGCCTGCGAGGTGTTTTAGGTGCATGGCGGTCGGGCATACCCGGCCAACGTGCACCAACTGCTTTGACTGCAGTGGACTATGCTTCCGTTGCGGTCAAACCGGGCACATGGCGGCATCGTGTGCTGCCGCACCCCACTGCCCCGCGTGTGCGGCGGGTAATAAGCCCACCAAACATCGAATGGGGGGTGGAGAGTGCAGACCCCCGGCTTCGGCTCCAAAGGGGCGGAGCGGCCCGGCGACCCCGGCCGCTTCCGCTCCTAGCGCGACCCAATCGCCCGCCGGCGCGGAGGAGGTGATGGACACGGCCCACTAATGGCTACCGAGTCCATCCACCTCTTGCAAGCCAACCTCAACCACTCCGTCGGTGCGCAGGACCTTTTCCTGCAAGCTATGGCGGAGTGGTTGATAGGTGTAGCCGTAGCCGCGGAGCCTTCTTTCATAATTCATATTGTAGAAGTTATTGGCAATTGTTTTATGACTGGCCGCCTGCCAGACGTCAACCCTCCTTGGAATATATAATTATATAGGTATATAATTGTTAACCAAACGGCATCAGATGGAGTGGTCTAGGTCGTTATAAGCCTCACATAGGATATTCTGATTCATATAGGATCTTTTTTCAAAGCGTCGTGCAGCCAAATAAGGCCTCACTCATTTCTGTTTTAATATGAGTTATACTCCTTGAAGATATTTATTATTAAATATGCTTGAATTTATACTTAACGTGCGTTATACTTATTCTATTGGCGCGTTATTAAAAAAAATATGAAAGTGAATTTTTAAGATGCGTGCGCATAACTTTAACACAAAAATAACAGATTGAAGTTGGCCGCAAAACCGAGAGTGAAATTTCAAGAGGCATTACTGTAACACAAAAGTAACTCATTAAGTCTCGTAAAAAGGTTACCAACAAAATAGAAATAAACCTCTTTCTAGTTTCTACATTCACAACACGTGTTTAAGTTTCATACAAGTGTGAATTATATATGTTTTAATAAATTATATTCAGTAGTGATTTATATTGAATATTTTCATTAATATTATTTACTATTCGTAAATATTAATGAAAAAATTATCCTATCCTTTTCCAATCCTTTTATTGTTTTATTGCAATTAATTATTTGCATGCAAACAAAAACTCTTTTTTTTTTAATGATGCCAAAGAAGTATAACCTCACACGCGCGTCGTACACGCACTTATTTCTTTTTTAAATTACAGGTCACAGACCAATAGCCAAAAAATATTTAACCAGCTGCATTTTTAGCTCGCTTGGTTCACTTATCCCTTAGAAACAATTTGTGAGGTCATTTTGACCAAACATTACACTGAAAATATCAAAGCTATAGTGATCGGGAATACTTCTGTTGTATTGGACCGCCATCAACATTCGCAGATTTTTATTATTAGTTTAATTTAGTACCACTGATATTTGCGAGACCGTTAGAATTAATATATATTTATAATTAGAAGGAAATTTTTATTAAGTATAAATAATTTAATTTCTTTAACCAACGTGTTTAAAAGGTAGACCTGGAAAATATATTTCAATACTTGTCTCGGTATTACCTGTATCTTGTATAAAGAGTACAGAATCCATGTAAGTAAAATATGTAACAGCTTACGTGATTTTTAGGGTTCCGTATCTCGAAAGGAAAAAACGGAACCCTTATAGGATTACTTTGTTGTCCGTCCGTCTGTCTGTCTGTCTGTCAAGACCCTTTTTCTCAGGAACGCGTGGAGCAATCAAGCTGAATTAATATCAAATACTCAGGTCTACTGTCCTTTGGAGCTGTGAAAAAATCAAACTTCTAAGCTAACGCAATCAAAAGAAATAGCCGTTTATGTCGCAAATTTCTGGAAATTTTCGACACTCGCAAGGGAATCAAAACCTACAATGTACTTCACGTGAACTCAGAATCTTTAAATTTGGTACAGAGCAATGTCTTATAGGACAGATAAAGGAAAAATTGTGGAAATCGTAAATTTTTAATTACATCACATATATAAAATATGTTTAATAATTTTAAACTCACTACCCCTTTCCTCCTGAACGTGTAGAGGTATTAAATTGAAATTCATATCATATACTTAGGTCTATAATACCTTCAAGTTATAACAAAATCAAACTTCTATGTCTACGCAATCAAAAGAAACAGCAATTTAAGCCGCATATTTTCAAACTCGCAACTACTTGCAAGGGAACCAAAACCTAAAGGGTATTTCCAGTTGACCTAGAATCTTGAAATTTGGCATAAAGCAATGTGTTATAGCACATATAAAGGAAAATTTCAGAAAACCTTAAATTTTTAGTTACATCACATATTTTTTTTTTTAGTTTTACGGAACCCTTCGTGCGCGAGTACAACTCGCACTTGGCCGATTTTTATCATTCTTGTGATTGTAAGACTCGGCTAGGAGGTTTTTGGCGGGAATCTAAAACGTCATGTGGTGCTCTTGTATTATATTCGTTATCTTAGTGTTTTAACGTGTTATATTAGATAATTTTGATGGCATTTTATGTAATGTGATGTGACGGAACTGCTGAGATGTAATGAATATCATATAAAAGTGCTTTACAACGTTTTCGTTTTTCATCAAAATTCTCACAAGATACCATTAACAATGTGGCCATAGCACTGTTGATGGCGACAATTTGACTTACTGACGGACAATGACTAATCTGAAGACACTAAAAACTTGAAGATAATTATAACTTGACACTGGCAACAATGGCTCATTTAAGTAGCTGATTGCCAATACATAAAAATAAGAAGAAGAAAGACTCGGCTAATGAGGACATACCCTCGTTAACAACATGGCAAATATAAGTGTTACTGGCATAACGTGCAGATTACTATCTGCCATTCTTAATTTACCCTGCTTGAACACTAGAAAGCGACACAATTTGTAGTAACAGTCGGTGCATCTCTTTCTATTGGCGATTTCTTAAGGGTTGACTTCTTTGGTCGTATTATTGGTAGCTGAAAACTGTAGGGCATGCATGTAAAATGTACATAACCTTTAATTTTTGATTATGCAACAAAACACTAATGGTATGGAAGGTTGCCAGCGCTTCGTGCAGTTCGAGTGTGGGGTGCAGGGCGAGTGGTGGTCATATTGACCTTAAACAATACATTAGAATTGTTATATTTTCTTTAGATGCAGCTGAGGTGAAAAAGGTTTACGGTTTGTTTTTTTTTTTAAATGATGTAATTATTTTTTTTTATTGGTTTCGGTTTTAAACGAATATGTTTGGATTTTGGTTTTAAACGAATATGTTTGGATTTTGGATGATTTCAAATAGCAGGCTATTTGAAATCATCCAAAATCCAAACATGATACGTTTGCTGTAAGTTTCTGAAGCTTTATCTGCAGAACATCCTGGTAGCAAGTTTAGGTCAACATGACCATGTTACAATATAACCCCCAAAGAACTTGCTCATCGAAACTAATCTAGGGCACCTAAGCATGACCTGTCTGCTGTAAGTTTTCAATGAGTTGGGTTCTCTGCTGACCATCCTGGTTACAGCACCAGGTCCAGTTGGTCATATTACAAGATCATAATGTTGAAGTTAACTACTCATTGAACCTAAGATTGTGACTCCGAACGGGATATGTCCGTTATAAGTAATCACACGAAAACTAAAATAATTTCTATTTACATTTTGAAAAAACGTATACTCTTCAAACTGCTAGATTAACTGTTACCAAATATAGCTATTAATTCACGGCAAGGAAACCAATTTCGCGTAATAAATATCGCATCAAAATCGGTCCATCCGTTTAAAACCTAAGATACCACAAACAGAGACTCAGACATCAGCGTCAAATTTATAACATACTGATCATGCGGGCGTTAAAATTGAATTTATCTGTTCATATTATAAAATACTGTTTATTTTAATGTACAGAATCGTACAAAAATTTTCTGTAATTATAATTATACCGTTATATCGACGTGCATAACTAGTTAGGTATGCACGATGATAGCATAGGAAGATAGGGAACGAACCCACGGTACATGACCTGTTCAAGGGGGGAGCGGTCTTAAAAATTGGTCACAAGGCTGAAAGAGAAAATTAAGTTTTCGTCGCGTAGTCGAGCCACAATCAGTCATCATCAACCTAACGTAGTTTTTTTTTAACTTGCTGTTTGCAGAAAAAAATGATTTAAAACCATATTAATCACTTCATACATGAAAAGGCTAGAAGGGGACGTGAAATTTTGTATACTACGGCTGTATACCTTTTAATTGGGGAAATATTTGTAAAAGGACGTTTTCATGCTGATTTTCATAAATTTTTTAAGGTATAAAAAATGAGAGTATTGAAAGAGAGTATGGTAGATACAGCGAAAGAAGTATGTGGAAGTTCAAAGAAGCATAGAAAAACAAATGGTGATGCATGGTGGGATGCGGAAGTGGCAGCTTCCGTAGAGCAAAAGAAGAAAGCGTGGCTGGACTATGTCTCTTCTTTGAATCTGAATGACAGTATGACTGAACAGAAGAAAGAAATAAGTATATCGGCAATGTAAGAATGACACCAAGGCCTTAGTGAAAGAGAAACGTGATAGAGCAAGTATGAGTGCAGAAGATAGGCTGACTAAAAACTTCGAGGGTAACACCAAACTCTTTTGGAGGGAGGTGAAGAAGTCTCGGGGTGGTTGGTCAGCCTACAGAATGAATAAAATAAGGTCTAAAGGTGGAGACATGCTAACACAAACACAAGACGTGTTAAGCTGATGGAGTGAATATTTTGGCGATATGTATGCGGATGCTACGGTTGGCGCCGGTGTCGCATGTGGTCTAGTAGATCAGCATTCGGCGACGGCGTCCTCCGACGGCATCAGTATGGATGAAGTTGAATGGGCGATAAGAAGTTTGAGAAATGGTAAGGCAGCGGGCATTGATATGGTGTCTGCCGAGATGATCAAGCTTGGTGGCTCCTGTGTCCGGGAGGCGTTCCTGTTGCTCCTCAATTTATGTTGGAGCTCGGGAATAGTTCCCGGGGACTGGAATAGCGCAGTCATCGTGCCTTTGTTTAAAAACAAGGGTTCACGTTATGACTGCGCAAATTACAGAGCCATAAGCTTGACCAGTTTGGCAGCAAAAGTGTATGGTAAAATTATTGAAAGGAGAATGAGGATGGTGTCCGATGGTTTACTGTGTGAGACACAAGGAGGTTTCAGGAGTGGAAGGGGATGCATGGATCAAGTGTTCTCTCTGCGCAACATTGTGGAGAAGCATCTGGCCCTAGGTCAGAGGGTTTTCTGCAGTTTTGTGGATCTGGAGAGAGCATTTGACACGGTTGTACAAAAGGAACTTTGGGACTTTTACCGGAGTATGGTATTAACGGTAAACTGCTGCAGGCTGTGCAATCCAGTTACATGGGCTGTAGAGCCTGTGTGCGGCTGGATGATGGAATGTCGCCTTGGTTTGACGTCAATATCGGTGTTAAGCAGGGGTGCGTTCTGTCAGCCAGGCTGTTTATCATATATCTGGATAAATGTCTCCAAAGGTTGAACGATATGAATGTGGGCGTCCAGATGGGCGACTCAGTGGTCACTGCTCTGCTTTATGCAGATGATGCAGTCCTGCTTTATGCAGATGATGCAGTCCTGCTGGCACAGTCAGCGACTGACCTGCAGACCCTAGTCGACACAATGACAGAAGATTGTAAGAAAAGGGGTCTACGCGTGAATGTGAGCAAAACCAAAATAATGGTCTTTGAAAGAGATGAAGCCAGAACAGATGTAAGAGTAACAATAGGTAATGATGTACTAGAGCAAGTGGATGAATTTCTATATCTTGGATGTGGATTTAGCCGAGACGGAAGGTACACTACTGATATAGAGCGAAGACTGAATGCGGGAAATAGAGTGAACGGAGCGTTGGGGCAACTTCTCGGCAGCCACCATCTCAGCCAGAAGGCACGTGTAGCAATACATAACGCAGTGCTTGTACATTACTGTATGGAACGAGAGTTGGGTATGCAGAAAAGAGTATGAAAGTAAAACTAATGCGGTCGAAATGCGATCTCTGCGGCAAATCTGTGGAGTTAGCCTGACCGACCGCATTCGTAACGACGACGTAAGAGAGCGAGTAGGTATGAGAGAGAGTATTGGTGTAAAGATGCGAAAGGGAATGCTCCGATGGTTCGGACATGTGGAAAGAATGCCGAACGAACGTCTGGTTAAGAAGATATACAATGCGAAAGTGGAAGGATGTAGGTACCGAGGGAGACCGAGACTAACCTACCTAGACCAGATCGGTCATGTACTGAAGGAAGGTGGAGTCAAGAGTCTCCGAAACCGGCGAGCGTGTATGAAGAGAATTATGAATGTTGAGGAAGCGAGTGAAGTATGCAGAGGTAGAGTTCTCTGGCACTCTGTTCTCTCTGCCTACCCTGCAAGGGATATGGCGTGATGATATGTATGTATGTGTATAAAAAATGAATATTATTTATTGAAACTATTAGGTTATTTTATACATATATTGATTAGTTCTTTTTTCATATATTACAAAAATATTATTTAAAAATTAACAGAGATATCAGCTGATACACATCGTAGGTTGTCATCCGACTTAGCAGTTGGTGTACACGATGGAAGCCACATTTTTTATCTGAAATCAATGGCATAGAAAAATTACTGTTTTTTATATGTGTATCTACTATATAAACCTCAATTTAAAATTAAATTAAAAATTTGCATTTATTAGATGGCCGTTGAAATAAGTCATGATATTTAACCATTTTTTCATATATTGTTTACTGTAAAAAAAAATTGTTAAAATAAAAATATCGTTTAGGATTGAAGTTCATATACAGCACAATTATGTAAGGAAATTATATACAAAATGTCAGGATGATTGGTTTAATACTTTTTAAGCTAGAGTGTACACCACGGAGCATCCGTGGTGTACACCGTTTCGAGAAAACTTGTTTCAAGAAAATTGCGTTTATAAAAAAAGGGATAGAAAAAGTTAAAGTAGTATTCAACTAATTGAAACAACTTACCAATTAATCAGCTATTCCAACACCATATTGCAAACCTTCTTCAGCGTATAACACTGATGTTTAATTTTCAGCTTGCAATTTTTCTTTTCGGGCTTCTTTACTGTCCAAGGAGCTGTGTTCATTCTGTCGGGCTATGTTACGCGCTATACCGAAGGTTACTTACTAAATCGCTTATAACTTTTGAACGAATAGAAATTTGAACTTAAAATTTTAAATTTATAATTTTGAATAGTTTTACAAGCGATTCATGAAAAAAAGAAAATTGTTTTTGTTTAAGTCTCTAAACGTCTTTCCCGCCTTAAGAGTGGATAAAAAGTTAAAAATGGATACATAATATACCCATATTGCACGCCTCTCTCGATATATGAAAATCTAGGACTTTTCAATACTAAAAGAGTATTTTTCTCACACTACACTTATAGGATAACATAATCAAGAATGCCAAGAATATGCCAAGAAAAAGATTCGTTTAAACAAATTTGATATTTTTAAAACAGCGATTATTTTGTTTATATGTAGTAAGAAAAAATTTGTTTAAAAAAACATTTGAGGACGTCCGGATGTCTGTCCGTATGGATCTGGCACTCTCATGACTATAAAAAATAATGTATTGAAGTATTTCTTTTTCTAAAAGCTTTATAATCGCAACACACTATTTTTATTCGAAAATTTCATGGTAATTCTTTGTCGTTTAATTGCAATTAATAAAAACTAAACTGCTTAGTCTTTAGTGTAGGTATTAATTACCTTATGAAAATTGGGTTCGTTTACATTTTTTTTTTGGTTCTGTTCGTCCATTCGGACAGGCAAAGGGAAGAAATCCCATACAGCCATGGGTTCGTTCACAATGCTAGCAAATTTTTGTGCTACGTTGAGAATGGCGCGAAATTTCAAAGTATTCTTTTGTCTTTCATTTATGGCATTGACTAATTTATATAAGCACTTTTGGATTTTCCAAAGTATTATATATTACGTTCCCATATTTACTAAAATACTTACATACTAACATAATAATTCGCAAATATTGTTGATACAAATGAAATAAACCATAATTTGTACGTTTTAATTGAACGCATAAATTGAAGCATTAGCAGAACGAATAGAGCACTAATTAAACGTAATTTGATTACTTACTAAATCAACTAAACAATTCGTCCACATTATTGTAAAATTATTTTTTAAGTTAAATACTTAATAACATTGTACTTCTGTGTGGTGACAAAGTAGGAATACAATTCACTACCCCATTTCTTACCCGTGGGCGTCGTAAAAGACAACTAAGAAATATAATATGCTTACAACAACTGTGCAAGAGAAGGAAATCTCGAAATATTGCGCTCTCTCTCTCTCTCTCTCTATGATGTTGCAGACTTTTCAAAATTAAACTTTCTTTCTTCCTACTCATAATAAAAAGTGCCGCGTACTTTCTATCAAGTCGTTACCTAATGAGATACATGGCAAATAATTATTTTGATAGTACGTATAAGTAGTGGTTAACAAAAATAAATCAAAAACATGGTTTCAAATTATAATTTTATCTGTTCTCAACACAAATACCAACTATATTGAATTGTCTATGTGTGTGTGTCTTATATATTGAATTGTCATAATAACCTACTGATAGGAATGTTGCTTTTTAATACTTATTATTATTTTCTGATGTACACAGGTCAAACTGAGTTAATTTAGTTGATTAAAGCGCTCCACTAATCAGTGTTGCCAGATGCCAGCTATACCTATTTTCACAAATAATTCTACGTACTTTAAGCCTTTTTCACACACCCGTGAACTTATTTCCATATCCACGTAAGTGTTATTTATCAGATACTGAATTTCCCAATTATTTTATTAGTGGTAGGACCAAGCTGTTCACAGTTTTCTGTCTTCATCCAGGGCCGGTCCGCCCTGGGTAGTACCACACTCTCGCAGAAGATCGATGTCTGTGTCAAAGCGTGAGAGCCGGAAGCCCAACTGCTTAGGTTCGGTGTTTGTATTGATAAGCAGTGGCCTAGCTATACCTACTTTTGGTATTGTAATGGCCCATGGGCGGCAGTAATACACTTCTCACATCACTGTGTGCTGCTTGTTCGTTTGCCACCATAAAATTAAAAAATATTTATGCTGGCAAACAAACCATAAGCAATTAAAAAATTATATACGCCACACTAGCATACATATATTTCCATAAACTAAACCTCATATGACGACTGGATAAGTGTACCTATAGTTGTCACCACTCCTTACTTACCTGTGGAAGTATTAAAAATCGACTGAGGGATCATCAGTGTTCCGCCGAAGTCAAAAATCGAGTACCGGTGGTCCGCTCGCACGGCTAAGAGAGAGGAGTTTTACGGTGGATCTATGGGGTCACGCGCCGCCTTTCCGTCACCCCGGACCGATTCGGCGGGGTGAGACGCATCCATAGTCCACCAAAAAAAAAAAAAAAAAATTATCATCAGTGTTCATCTTGAAACGTATAACATTTTACTGCGATCGCTAACCCGCTTCCGCAGTATGGTGCCCATGATCCATCATGTGGCTTTCTATGGGGAGGTGCATATTATCATTCTCTTACTCTTATCCCAATTACATGGGGTCGATACAATATGTACTCTTCTTACATAGTAGATATTGTAAAAGTTATTGGTAATAGTTTTACGACCGGGGGCCTGCCAGAAATCACCCTCCTTGGAAATGTAATTGTTGACCAAATGGCATCACATGGAGTTGGCATAGGTCGCTACAAGGCTCTTAGTCGTCTTTTACGATATCCACGAGCAAAATAAGGGTTGGTAGTATTCTTAACCGCTACCACACAGCTCTAAGCATATATAAAACACTAACTTAGATATGACAGGAACCATATGTATACAACTATATTATATTCTATTTCGTATATTTTTAGCAGTCGTATCAAGGAAATAAACTCCCAAGCTGACCTGCACCACCGTCTAGGTCGCAAGTGATTGAATTCCAGGTTAGTCCAGCACACGCTTTGAGGTCAAACACAAGAAGACTACGTATTGGTGATTTGTTGCACATGGTGACCTTTACCTGAAATGCTATATCACTGAGTATGATATACACATCTGTGTAACAGAGACCAAGCAAAGGCGCAGCGACGCCTGCGATCTTCCTGGTGGCGGGATGGCTCTGTGGTCTGGTGTACCACAGAGCGATCGAGCCAGCATGGGGGTAGGAGTGCTGTTGTCCTCTCGCTTGGCCTCAGGTGTGAAGGATTACGGAATGTATGATCCCAGACTTCTCTGGGTCCGTATAAAACTAGGTGTCACCAAGGTATTCATGGTTGTAGCATATGCTCCCGTAGGATCCTCGGTGGCATCAGACCTAGAGAAGTTTTGGGACAATGTTAGGGAAGTTCTGGATATGGCAGAAACCAGTGAACGCGTGATTGTATGCGGAGATTTGAATGGATGGGTGGGGACCAAGCGTCCCGACTATGAGGACGTACTTGGTCCATTTGGTGATAAGAGAGTGAACGACGCAGTTAGGCTCATAGCTGATGTATGCATGGAGAGAAACCTTATTGTGTCAAACACATTTTTCCAACATAAGGACATCCATATGTATACATGGAGAAGGAATGAACAGAAAAGCATAATAGATTTAATTTTGGTAGACAGTCGCCTCCGAAGCAAAATATTGGACGCAAGAGCCTACAGGGGCCCCACAGTCGATACGGACCACTATCTCGTTATTGCGAGATTTAGTGGTCTGTTCAGAAAGTGGAGGCACTGGCGAGAGCGTGTCCACTTCGGAGGGCTTGAAAGAATAAAGGTTGAAAGGTTGCAAGAAGAGTGTGTAAGAGAAAAGTATGCAGAGGGTGTCCGAGAACGGCTGAGGATGGCAAGCCAGCCGCAATCGGACATTGAAGAATGCTGGAGAGTATTGAAAGAGAGTATGGTAGATACAGCGAAAGAAGTATGTGGAAGTTCAAAGAAGCATAGTAAAACAAATGGTGATGCATGGTGGGATGTGGAAGTGGCAGCTTCCGTAGAGCAAAAGAAGAAAGCGTGGCTGGACTATGTCTCTTCTTTGAATCTGAATGGCAGTATGACTGAACAGAAGAAAAAAATATATCGGCAATGTAAGAATGACACCAAGGCCTTAGTGAAAGAGAAACGTAATAGAGCAAGTATGAGTGCAGAAGATAGGCTGACTAAAAACTTCCAGGGTAACACCAAACTCTTTTGGAGGGAGGTGAAGAAGTCTCGGGGTGGTTGGTCAGCCTTCAGAATGAATAAAATAAGGTCTAAAGGTGGAGACATTCTTACACAAACACAAGACGTGTTAAGCCGATGGAGTGAATATTTTGGCGATATGTATGCGGATGCTACGGTTGGCGCCGGTGTCACATGTGGTTTAGTAGATCAACATTCGACAACGGCGTCCTCCGATGGCATCAGTATGGATGAAGTTGAATGGGCGATAAGAAGTTTGAAAAATGGTAAGGCAGCGGGCATTGATATGGTGTCTGCCGAGATGATCAAGCTTGTTGGCTCTTGTGTCTGGGAGGCGTTCCTGTTGCTCCTCAATTTATGTTGGAGCTCGGGAATGGTTCCCAGGGACTGGAATAGCGCAGTCATCGTGCCTTTGTTTAAAAACAAGGGTTCACGTTATGTCTGCGCAAATTACAGAGCCATAAGCTTGACCAGTTTGGCAGCAAGAGTGTATGGTAAAATTATTGAAAGGAGAATGAGGATGGTGTCCGATGGTTTACTGTGTGAGACACAAGGAGGTTTCAGGAGTGGAAGGGGATGCATGGATCAAGTGTTCTCTCTGCGCAACATTGTGGAGAAGCATCTGGCTCTAGGTCAGAGGGTTTTCTGCAGTTTTGTGGATCTGGAGAGAGCATTTGACACGGTTGTACGAAAGGAACTTTGGGACATTTTACCGGAGTATGGTATTAGCGGTAAACTGCTACAGGCTGTGCAGTCCAGTTACATGGGCTGTAGAGCCTGTGTGCGGCTGGATGATGGAATATCGCCTTGGTTTGACGTCAATATCGGCGTTAAGCAGGGGTACGTTCTGTCAGCCAGGCTGTTTATCATATATCTGGATAAATGTCTCCAAAGGTTGAACGATATGAATGTGGGAGTCCGGATGGGCGACTCAGTGATCACTGCTCTGCTTTATGCAGATGATGCAGTCCTGCTGGCACAGTCAGCGACTGACCTGCAGACCCTAGTCGACACAATGACAGAAGATTGTAAGAAAAGGGGTCTACGCGTGAATGTGAGCAAAACCAAAATAATGGTCTTTGAAAGAGATAAAACCAGAACAGATGTAAGAGTAACAATAGGTAATGATGTACTAGAGCAAGTGGATGAATTTGTATATCTTGGATGTGAATTTAGCCGAGATGGAAGGTACACCACTGATATAGAACGAAGAGTGAATGCGGGAAATAGAGTGAACGGAGCGTTGGGGCAACTTCTCGGCAGCCACCACCTCAGCCAGAAGGCACGTGTAGCAATACATAACGCAGTGCCCAACATTACTGTATGGAAGCGAGAGTTGGGTATGCAGAAAAGAGTATGATAGTAAAATTAATGCGGTCGAAATGCGATCTCTGCAGAAAATCTGTGGAGTTAGGCTGACCGACCGCATTCGTAACGACGACGTAAGAGAGCGAGTAGGTATGAAAGAGAGTATTGGTGTAAAGATGCGAAAGGGAATGCTCCGATGGTTTCGGAATGCCGACCGAACGCCTGGTTAAGAAGATATACAATGCGAAAGTGGAAGGATGTAGGTACCGAGGGAGACCGAGACTAACCTACCTAGACCAGATCGGTCATGTACTGAAGGAAGGTGGAGTCAAGAGTCTCCGAAACCGGCCAGCGTGTATAAAGAGAATTATGAATGTTGAGGAAGCGAGTGAAGTTTGCAGAGATAGAGTTCTCTGGCACTCTGTTCTCTCTGCCTACCCTGCAAGGGATATGGCGTGATGATATGTATGTATGTACTATATCACTGAGTAAGGCTTTGAAATCAAGGAATCGTTTCTTCTTCTTATATATTGGCAATCAGCTACATATACGAGCTATTGGTGCCAGTTTCAAGTTATAAATATTTTCACGTTTTTAGTCTTTCAAGTTAGTCATTGTCTAAGTCAAATTTTCACCATTAACAGTGCAATGGCCACACTGGTATATTGTAGGAATTTTGATGGAAAACGAAAGCGTTGTAAAGCACTTTTATATGATATTCACTACATCCCAGTAGCTCCACCGCTTCATATTACATAAAATGCCATCAAAATTATATAACATGTTAAAACACTAAAATATCGAATATAATACAAGAGCACCACATGACGTTTTCAAATTAACGTCAAAAGTCCAGGAATCGTTCTGGTGGCTAGATGAATTGACAGTGGGAGGTGAAGCGTAGGTTATGAAATCCCACGTCATCCATCCGTCACTATGGGTAGTTGATAGCCTATCAAAATAGAGGATATAGCAATGTTGAAACAGTAGAATAGAATATAATCAAATAGAATAGAATCAATTACGCGTTTTACATTTTAAGGACCAAAGTTAACACGTTTTACTAAAGAATTTAAAGTAAATGTAGATATAATAAAAAGTAAGTACCTAAATATATTTATGTAAACTGTCTATTTTGACTTATTTCTTTTTAAAAACCGTGTTGGCCACCCTGCCTCCGATAGCGGTCCAACCGAGGTGCATATTCCCTCTCCCCTTACCTAGGCTTTACTAACAGTACTATCGATTACACAGACATACACACGATTTAATACATACATGGAAAACATCTAGGTATATCTTGGCAGTGCAGCCTCGAGCTAGCTCAGTCGGTCCTGGCCAAACATTGCAAACAGTCGCTCTAGCAATTTTGGTCACGCTCGACTCTAAAAATACCATTAACGAAAAATGCAACGCATGCAATAATAATGCAATGCAAAAGTGAAGACTCCGTTGTAGGTATCTACTATGAAGTCTTGCCTTTTGTATCTGCATCGTCATTACGGCAGGAACTGGTGTTTGGTTTGAAGATCATGATTGAGAAGAGAAATGGATGTAGGATCTTTTTACCCAATGAATCATGATGCTTCACGGTTGGATACAATGGATAAGTGAAAGTAGGCTTTTGATTTTTTTTTTAGACGTATGGTCTCTCCGCATGCCATCCGGCAGCCCGAGGATTGCGTAGGTCAGCATGGGATCCATAGTGAACTGTGGCATTTAGAGCGGACTATTAGTGTATTCCGTGTGGTGACGGAGTAAGAATACTATTCACCACCCCATATCTTACCCGTGGGTGATCGTACGAGACGACTAAGGGATATTTAAATGCATATAACATCTATGCGAGAGAAGGAAAACTCTAAACAAAACCCTATACCAACACGTTTGGCCAGCGCGGTGTAGTAGGTTAATTGCACTCCCACTGTGGAGGAGGCTCGAGCCCAACAGTGGGACATTTATAGGCTGCGATGATGATGATGATTAGTGACAAGTGTAATTGAATTCAATGCCGCTCTAGGCAGCTTAACCTCTTAAATACCTAACCCTGTGAAGTCTCGACGCACTGTCGTAGAAGTTTATCTACAAGGCGGTTTTAACTACTCATTAGAATCCAAAATTAAGTTTTTCTTGTTTCATATCAAGACCTAGTCTGGTTCGGATCTGTTTGAAGTAGTATATAAGTATATTACTCATGTTTTTTGGCAAGCTATGTTCAGGACTTTCCGTGTGGTGACGGAATAGGAATACAATTCCCCACGCCATATCTTACCCGTGGGTGATCGTACGAGATGGCTAAGGGATATAAAACGCATATAACATCTATGCAAGAGAAGGAAAACTCGAAACAAAACCTTATACCAACACGTCTGACCAGCGTGGTGTAGTAGGTCAATTTCCCTTCCATTATGGAGGAGGCTCGAGTCCAACAGTGGGACATATATGAGCTGAGTTGATGATGATGATGGTCAGGACACAAGCCGTCCGTTCCATCCGGGGCGGCTACAGTAAGGCAGCGCGTGGCCCCATAACCCACCGTATTCTCTCCCCATCGCCATTGGGTCACTGGCAGCGAATCCTTGACATTCCAGGCCACTTCGAAGTATTAGTCATACTGTGGTACTGAGTAACTTCTTAATATTAGCTAAAAACCTTTTTCTCCACCAGAGGAAATTAGCCTAAGTTACCAAACTGGTTATATGGGTACTACCTATAGATTTTAAATTGCGTCTGCCTCATCATCAATCTTTTCACTGCAATAACATCATGTTTTCAGCAGTAGGAAAGGAAATAGTGATGAGGCATTGTATTCTTAGTCGATAATGGTTCTTTTTATTGGCTGGGCAGTAACGTATGCTCAAATTTCTTATCATATATATCTGATCATCATTATTTTTATCTATAGCTCATCTATGTCTACTTTTGGACGTATGCATTCCTAAAAATGATAATACAATATTCGCCAATAGTTAAATAATGCTAAAAAAAATCACGTGATTAATGGATGTCCCCTTGTTAATGATCCCTAAACTGGTTTTATTACTCACAGGAGAAAAAGTGGAGGTGACTCCACCTCACGGAGGGTTAGTTTTTATTACAGATAATAGGGAGAAAATGTTTGTAATAAAAGGCTAATCAGATTACAGTACAGTCTAGAATATGCAGCATCCCGTTCTAGCGTAATGCCGAATGCCTTTTTGCCTTCCCGCTCTAGCCATAATTGCTATAGCTAGCAACTGAGTTACAATGTGTGACAACATGGATTGTGCCAACGATGTATTTTATTCCATAATATCAACTCACTGAAATCAGATACTTGCTGAATATAATGAACTAGCCGCGGCAGCAGATTCGCTTGTCTTTATTAAATACCCAGATATTTAAAGTTATTATTTTATTTAAACGAACCATCAACCAAGTTGTCACGTTTCATTAATTAATAATATATAATTTATAATATTTAACTAGCGGACCCGGCACACTTCATTCCACCTAACAGTTAATGAATGAGATGAGCTGATTTCGATTAAATCAAAATTATTAAGTATTTATTTTTATTATGATAATAAATATGAATAATATATAAATTCAAAAAAATAAAGAATTTTAATAACGTGCCAGCAAGACGAAGAAGTACCTTGTGTTATACGAAATTTTTCTTCATGCGCGTTGAAAATTATCTAATTGTTGATCTCTGAGATTTGCTCGACGATTTCACATTCTCAATCGAGCCCTTTCACGGGCTGCCTCGAAAATGTGCAATATCTTGTTCTTCTGCCGTGGTTACATTCGTGATGTTTCGAATTCTAATTGCGTTATGGCTTTGTCGAGAAAGCTTTGATCTTATTGGTCGCGGCATTGTTCATGACAATATAGAGACAATATGATTTATTATAACAGTATTTCTAAAAATTTGTAACACTCGCACAAAACGAACTCTGACCGGTCAAATTTAATTTTAACTTTTTGCAGGTTTTTTCAAACAAACTATTAGACCACGTAACGACGGGAGCTGTCAGTTGCGTTTTATTACATCATCAACAAATGAACGTTTAGAACTGCTGTTTTTTACTGATTTTTTTTTGTTGATTAATATCATATTTTATTATCCTATATCTTATTCCTGATGAAGACAAACTCAAAAACATAAAAATCATAAAAATTGGTCTAGCTGTTCTCGAGTTATAAGTGTTGTAACTAACACAACTTTCTTTTATATATAGAGGTTAATAAGATCAACAATATACCAATCACCATGTTTGTTATCTCAATAGTTGCTGTGCACCGACAACTGTGCAGAACGTTCGCTGCATAGTGTCTTATTCTAACTAATATTATAAACACGAATGTAAGTTTGTTTGTCACTAGGCGTGACAAACCACTAAACCCATTTTAAAAATTCTTTCGCTAATAGATTCATTATCAGTTTATAATATACTTCAATTGTAGAGGAGGCTCGAACCCAGAAGCGCGATGCATATATGCTGATCACCCACGGGTAAGACATGGGGTGGTGAATAGTATTCTTACTCCGTCACCACACGGAATAGAAATTAAGTAAACTTAAAATTAACAATATCAAGTATTCCATAATTCAAGGTGTATTACAGCAAATTGCTTTTTATAAATAAATCTATCTAATAATCTAATCTAATATCTTGGGGACGAAATGTTCTCGAGGTGCGATCGCGTATCGGACGTCGTCGTAATGTTGGTTAGTCTAACGATCACTATACGACTCTCTGTATTAGGTTCGATCCTTAGGTCTAGCAAACGTTATTGTGTAAAATATTTATAGTGTTATGGCTACACTAATAACAGTTTTTTTTTCTGTATTCATGAATGTGCTGTTCGGGCAAATCGACGTCTAATTAGTGGCAATTTGATAACTACACTTCGTTCGACTATGGTAAAAGCCGGAGCGTTCCTTTTTTACAATGGGCTTTGCCCCTGATATTGCAGGGATCCATGAGAGCCAGTTATCACTTAGAAACAAGTGGGTCCTACTCGTCTGTAGCTAAAAACAATAAAACAATTATAAAGATGGTATACAATTGTGAATTCAGTTTTGATATTCTGTCTGGTATACAACAGTCTACTAAAAATATATGGTGAGCAGTCGTCTACACATGATTTATGGAGGACAGTGCACCTGCTAACCCACCATAATTTTGACTAAAGTTCGAAGACTGCACAGATGTCATAGTGGTTAACATACCGAACTTCCGGCCAGTGTCATGGGTTCCATTCTCAAGCAGGACAATACTTTGTGCCATCCACAAAGAGTGGTTCTGAGTCTGGATGTAATTTGTCTGCGTTAATTGCATGTTTGTAAAGTCCCGCGCAATACTAGGATTATTTCTTTAGTGCAGGGTGCTGTTCTATAAAAAGAAAATAAAAAGAAGATGGCTATATAAATTATCGTTGTTATGCAACCGATAGACTAGACACGAACCCTTTCCATAATATTAGAGAAATTTTGAGTCTAGTGCAAATAAAAGTATAAACAGACGGCGTAATATGGAAGCATTATAGCTTATTTTTATTCCATTGGGAATAACAGCAACTATTAAAAATACGTCGGCCTCATTAAATGGCTCAAAATCACTGGGCATACGCTATGGAAAAGGCTATGGTTGGTATTTTTCTACGTAATAAAATCTGGTATATAATAGAAAAACTAGTGTAACTGACATAGCCCGAATAGTTAGCACGTTGAAGTGACGATGAGCAGGCTATATCCCTTGTCAAATCGACAACCGTTGGGAAAGAATGATTCTCTACTTTAGTCCATCAAAAATAAAAGATATTGCACGCCTCATAAGCGAAGCGTTGAGGTCTTGCTCTACTCTCGACATATGAAAATCAAGCACTTTTCAAACATAAAAATGATTGTAATTTTCTCACATTGCACTTATAGGATAATATTATAATATATATGTCAAGATAAAACATTCGTTTAAACGTATTTGATATTTTTAAAAAGCAATGATTTTGTTTAAAGTAATAAAATAGTTGATTAAAAAAAATATTCGAAGAAGTCGGAGAAAATATTTTGTATCTGGCAGGATCACGACCGTAAAAATGAATGTATCGAAGTTTTTCTTTTATTAAAAGCTTCATAATCGCAACGCGCTGTTTCCTTTCGAAAATGGCTTGGTAATTCATTGTCGTTTAATTGCAATTAATAAAAAACTAAACTGCTTAGTCTTTAGTGTATGTATACCTTATGAAAATTGCGTTCGTTTACATTTTTTTTGCGTCCATTCGGACAGGCAAAGGAAATAAATCCCATTCAGCCTATACAGCTATGTTTAGCTCTACGTCGAGAATGGCACGAAATTTCAAAAGTATTTCTTTTCTTTCATTACAAGCTTATATTTAGTTTTACCTGTCCTGTTGTCTGTAATCAAATCTTGCAAGTTAAATTTGATCCACTTCCCGGTTTCCGATTGAGCTGAAATTTAGCATGCATATATAAATCGGATGACAATGCAATACTATTGTGACATAGAGCTGATCTGATGATAGACCTGGAAGCTGGCCATAGTTACTCCGTAATTAAACGACGCAACCCTTTCGAGTTTGGGCTCATTTAATTTGTCTTGATGATTACTTTAATACTATATGGTAACCAGGGTCTGACGATGGACCTGGAAGCTAGCCATAGAAACTCCGTAATTAAACGACGCAACCCCATCGAAATTTGGCTTATTTGATTCGTCTTGGCGAGTACTTTGATACTATATGGAAGCCAGGGGCTGACCATGGACCTGGAAGCTTAGCCATAGGAACTCCGTAATTAAACGACGCAAACTCATCAAGTTTAGACTCGTTTGATTTGTCTTGTCGAGTACTTTGAGACTATATAGTAACTAGGGTCTGACGATGGACCTAGAAGCTGGCTATAGGAACTCCTTAATTAAACGACGCAACCCCATCGAAATTGGGCTTATTTGATTCGTCTTGGCGAGTACTTTGATACTATATGGAAACCAGGGTATGACCATGGAACTGGAAGCTTAGCCATCATAGGAACTCCGTAATTAAACGACGCAAACTCATCAAGTTTAGACTCGTTTGATTTGTCTTGTCGAGTACTTTGAGACTATATAGTAACTAGGGCCTGACGATGGACCTAGAAGCTGGCCATAGGAACTCCGTAATTAAACGACGCAACCCCATCGAAATTGGGCTTATTTGATTCGTCTTGGTGAGTACTTTAATACTATATGGAAACCAGGGTCTGATCATGGACCTGGAAGCTAGCCATAGGAACTCCGTAATTAAACGACGCAACCTTATCGAGTTTGGGCTCCTTTAATTTGTCTTTATTTGTAAAATTGAGACTGTAATAGAAACGGGAAGATTTAATAATTATGTTGTAAAGTTTTCGTGTTAAAAATATATAATTATGTATGATACGGAATTATTTTGTAATAGACGAAGAAGCTTAATTATCGTTAAAGGTTATAATGAACTTATAAAGTGTTATATGTCTTATTAGGGTTAATTTATGTTTAACTTTTTGTTTTATTTTATTAGCAAATAATAAAAGCTTGTTTTAAAAAAGGCTTTTTTTTTAATTTTATTTTTATTTCTGGCATTGACTAATAGTAAATGATAAATAATATAAAAAATATGAGGCGTGCACTTTTGGATTTTCCAAATTATTTTAAATTATTTGGGATACTTTAGCTGATAGTGTTCATTAATATGTACTGCTAACTAGAACTAAAATGTTAAGTTGAAATTGTGTCTTACTAGAAGAACCAGTAGATATGTATATTTGAGTAGAAATGTGCGCTAGTGGGATCTGATAAAGCCAAATTCGTTTTCTATCATATTTTGAGGAAAAGAAATAAATTCTAGTTTGAAGGGTATCAAATAAGCTAATATTTACTCATCATATTACATACAATTTTATTCTAAAGATGTAATTTTAAAAAGTCGAAGACGCTGTGCTGCATACTGTATCTTCCCAGGTTGCCGCTTCGTTTCGATCAGGTGGTAGATTAACGTCAAACGAAATGTAAAAATGAGAATATGTATGTTCACTTATAAAGCAAAATATAGTAAATAATTTAGTGTCGAAACACATAACCTCAGGACGTAATATCATGGAGATATTTTGATTTTTTATAAGTTTAAATTTTAAAAGAAGTTTTAAGCTTGAAAAATTGATAGGTATAATGGAAAGTTGAATTCTTTGCTATGTACTTTGCTAGATGCATGTAAAATTATTTAGCAAAAAAATTGTCTAAATATATTTGAGTTAAATTTTAAAACCTACACAAAAATGTTTACCAACTTGGTTATAGCGGCATTTTTAGCATAAAATTCTTCGTTCTGTATTGCGAATAATGTCTGAGAAATGCACCAGGCTCTCATAACATTATAAAAGGTCTTCAAAGTTTGTAATGTGAAATACTTGTATCGTTCTCCTCGTATCTCTCCGTTTACATTTACACATACCAGGAGTAGGAACGTGACTGACGCATGCGTAGTAAAAATATTTAGATATTTACTTCTCAGTAAGAAAAATATTTACGTAAATAAACATGGTTCCGTAGGTCCATTCATAAGATAAAATTCACATGTCTGTTATTATGGTTTACAGAACCATTGATTGGCTTTTTCTTTTTCTGCCTTTGGTGGCAGATGAGTAAGCAGCCCTTGATAGTAAGTGGTAATGGACTTCAATAATGTAGCCATAGTTCATCTAATCTAAGAAGTGCATTTTGACGTTTTACATTTTTTAATACACAATAACCTCGGTCAAACGTCTACACATGATTGTAAACACTAAATCTGAAATTTTAAACAACTATTAAGTTATTTACATTAACATTGCGGGTGACTTTCTTGTACAATAATCTAATGTTGAAACTCGTAAAACTAATTTATAATAAAAATAACATGGTAAATAGTAATTGTTAATGACGACCTAACAATGTCACGTCATCACGTTCTATACAGTAGTGCTTGACAACTTCCAATTCACGAATATCCAAATAATCGGTAAAAATATTAGAATAATACAATTAATCGAATAGATATTTTGGCAGAGATGTACATTTCAACACTTTGATTGATGAGGAAATAATTATTAATGTTCGCGTCGCTGATAATTCAAGTAATAGTAGTAATTCTTAATAAATAGCTATTTTCAAATCCAGTTTTTGTTTTTAATTAACCTAATCCTACTAAATATGATGAATAGATTCTATGCTGAAATAATTAAATTTGTTTAGTACTAATTTCGCACTTAATTTATTCATCACCTATTTGAAAAATAAAAAATAAACCGATTATTAATTATAAAGAATCAATATCGATTTCTCAGTAAAATCGGATATATTCGATAGCGATTATTTGGTTCACATACCTAGACAACTTACTCAGACAGCTGTCAAAATGCACTTCTTAGATTAGACATATATATATTTGGGGGGCATAGTCCGGAGCGTGCTCGTTCGCGTCCCCTGCCAGTCTAATTAGACTGCTAATCCGGCTTGAAATGCGTACCGTAATGCGGGTTAGGGCGTCCCCCGGAGGCGACGCGTACCGACCCGCCCCCGTCGGTACGAAATTCGGCAGTTGCGGCGATGGGGGCCGCCACCCATCACCCCTTGCCCAGTCAGGCGAGTCGAGGAGAGCAGAGTGCCGGGTGGGCACGTGGAATGTAAGAGGTTGTGTGGAAGGTAAGTTGCACGAGCTGATATCCGTCATGGCGGACAAACAGCTAGACGTGCTCTGTGTAACAGAGACCAAGCGAAGGGGCAGCGACGCCTACGATCTTCCTGGTGGCGGGATAGCTCTGTGGTCTGGTGTACCACAGAGCGATCGAGCCAGCATGGGGGTAGGAGTACTGCTGTCCTCTCGCTTGGCCTCAGGTGTGAAGGATTACGGAATGTATGATCCCAGACTTCTTTAGGTCCATATAAAACTTGGTGTCACCAAGGTATTCATGGTTGTAGCATATGCTCCCGTAGGATCCTCGGTGGCATCAGAACTAGAGAAGTTTTGGGATAATGTTAGGGAAGTTCTGGATATGGCAGAAACCAGTGAACGCGTGATTGTATGCGGAGATTTGAACGGATGGGTGGGGACCAAGCGTCCCGACTATGAGGACGTACTTGGTCCATTTGGTGATAAGAGAGTGAACGACGCAGTTAGGCTCATAGCTGATGTATGCATGGAAGAAAGGTTGAAAGGTTGCAAGAAGAGTGTGTAAGAGAAAAGTATGCAGAGGGTGTCCGAGAACGGCTGACGATGGCAAGCCAGCCGCAATCGGACATTGAAGAATGCTGGAGAGTATTGAAAGAGAGTATGGCAGACACAGCGAAAGAAGTATGTGGAAGTTCAAAGAAGCATAGAAACACAAATGGTGATGCATGGTGGGATGCGGAAGTGGCAGCTTCCGTAGAGCAAAAGAAGAAAGCGTGGCTGGACTATGTCTCTTCTTTGAATCTGAATAACAGTATGACTGAACAGAAGAAAGAAATATATCGGCAATGTAAGAATGACACCAAGGCCTTAGTGAAAGAGAAACGTGATAGAGCAAGTATGAGTGCAGAAGATAGGCTGACTAAAAACTTCGAGGGTAACACCAAACTCTTTTGGAGGGAGGTGAAGAAGTCTCGGGGTGGTTGGTCAGCCTTCAGAATGAATAAAATAAGGTCTAAAGGTGGAGACATTCTTACACAAACACAAGACGTGTTAAGCCGATGGAGTGAATATTTTGGCGATATGTATGCGGATGCTACGGTTGGCGCCGGTGTCGCATGTGGTCTAGTAGATCAACATTCGGCGACGGCGTCCTCCGATGGCATCAGTATGGATGAAGTTGAATGGGCGATAAGAAGCTTGAAAAATGGTAAGGCAGCGGGCATTGATATGGTGTCTGCCGAGATGATCAAGCTTGGTGGCTCCTGTGTCCGGGAGGCGTTCCTGTTGCTCCTCAATTTATGTTGGAGCTCGGGAATGGTTCCCGGGGACTGGAATAGCGCAGTCATCGTGCCTTTGTTTAAAAACAAGGGTTCACGTTATGACTGCGCAAATTACAGAGCCATAAGCTTGACCAGTTTGGCAGCAAAAATGTATGGTAAAATTATTGAAAGGAGAATGAGGATGGTGTCCGATGGTTTACTGTGTGAGACACAAGGAGGTTTCAGGAGTGGAAGGGGATGCATGGATCAAGTGTTCTCTCTGCGCAACATTGTGGAGAAGCATCTGGCCCTAGGTCAGAGGGTTTTCTGCAGTTTTGTGGATCTGGAGAGAGCATTTGACACGGTTGTACGAAAGGAACTTTGGGACATTTTACCGGGATATGGTATTAACGGTAAACTGCTGCAGGCTGTGCAATCCAGTTACATGGGCTGTAGAGCCTGTGTGCGGCTGGATGATGGAATGTCGCCTTGGTTTGACGTCAATATCGGCGTTAAGCAGGGCTGCGTTCTATCAGCCAGGCTGTTTATCATATATCTGGATAAATGTCTCCAAAGGTTGAACGATATGAATGTGGGAGTCCAGATGGGTGACTCAGTGGTCTCTGCTCTGCTTTATGCAGATGATGCAGTCCTGCTGGCACAGTCAGCGACTGACCTGCAGACCCTAGTCGACACAATGACAGAAGATTGTAAGAAAAGGGGTCTACGCGTGAATGTGAGCAAAACCAAAATCATGGTCTTTGAAAGAGACGAAGCCAGAACAGATGTAAGAGTAACAATAGGTAATGATGTACTAGAACAAGTGGATGAATTTGTATATCTTGGATGTGGATTTAGCCGAGATGGACGGTACACCACTGATATAGAGCGAAGAGTGAATGCGGGAAATAGAGTGAACGGAGCGTTGGGGCAACTTCTCGGCAGCCACCACCTCAGCCAGAAGGCACGTGTAGCAATACATAACGCAGTGCTTGTCCCAACATTACTGTATGGAAGCGAGAGTTGGGTATGCAGAAAAGAGTATGAAAGTAAAATTAATGCGGTCGAAATGCGATCTCTTCGGAAAATCTGTGGAGTTAGGCTGACCGACCGCATTCGTAACGACGACGTAAGAGAGCGAGTAGGTATGAAAGAGAGTATTGGTGTAAAGATGCGAAAGGGAATGCTCCGATGGTTCGGACATGTGGAAAGAATGCCGAACGAACGTCTGGTTAAGAAGATATACAATGCGAAAGTGGAAGGATGTAGGTACCGAGGGAGACCGAGACTAACCTACCTAGACCAGATCAGTCATGTACTGAAGGAAGGTGGTGTCAAGAGGCTCCGAAACCGGCGAGCGTGTATGAAGAGAATTATGAATGTTGAGGAAGCGAGTGAAGTATGCAGAGATAGAGTTCTCTGGCACTCTGTTCTCTCTGCCTACCCTGCAAGGGATATGGCGTGATGATATGTATGTATGTGTATGTATGTAGATTAGACAGACTATAGCTGATTCAATAATCGCAGTTCTGTAAAGATCTTGAAGAAAACATAAAGATAGAATTCATTAAAAGCGATCGCAACATTCATGAATTCACCTGAACATATAAAAAAATTCACCAAAAGGGTCTCAAGCCGTTTAGGAATTCAGTTATACACACTTCGAATAGAAGAATTATAATATATAAATAAAAAATATTATACTTTTGTAATATATTAATAGAGTGGATGACACTCATTTTAAAAGAAGACCCTAATTAGTGACCTTTATAAAAACATTGGAACTACATATACAATATTGATCCAAACCTCTAATTGAGAGACACAAATTATAGGCAAACTCGGAAATAAACATAGCACAATCCGATCGCTCCGGACCTGGAAGAGGGCCAAAGAAACTCCGTAATTAAACGACGCAACCCCATCGAGTTTGGGCTCGTTTGATTGGTCTTGACGAGTACTTTGATACTATATGCTAACCAGGGTCTGACGATGGACCTGAAAGCTGGCCATAGGAACTCCGTGATTAAACGACGCAACTCCATCGAAATTGAGCTTATTTGATTCGTCTTGGCGAGTACTTTGATACTATATGGAAACTAGGGTCTGACCATGGACCTGGAAGCTATTCATAGGCACTCCGTAATTAAACGACGCAACCTCATCAAGTTTAGACTCATTTGATTTGTCTTGTCGAGTACTTTGAGATTATATGGTAACTAGGGTCTGACGATGGACCCAGAAGCTGGTCATAGGAACTCCGTAATTAAACGACGCAACCCTATCGAAATTGGGCTTATTTGATTCGTCTTGGCGAGTATTTTAATATTATATGGAAACCGAGGTCTGATCATGGACCTGGAAGCTAGCCATAGGAACTTCGTAATTAAACGACGCAACCTTATTGAGTTTAGGCTCGTTTGATTTGTCTTGTCGGTTACTTTGATACTATATGGTAACTAGGGTCTGATGATCGACCTGGAAGCGGGCCATAGGAACTCCGTAATTAAACGACGCAACTCCATCGAGTTTGGACTCGTTTGATTCGTCTTGACGAGTACTTTGATACTATATGGTAACCAAGGTCTGATGTTGGACCTGGAAGCTGGCCATAGGAAAAAGAAGGTGCTAAATGTTCTTAATAATACCATCAAAATGTAACACGCTTTTATTTATAAAATTGGGACTGTGATAGAAACGGGAAGATTTAAAATAAATAATTATGGTGTAAAGTTTTAGTGTTAAAAATATATAATTATGTACGATATGGAATTATTTTGTAGTAGACGAAGAAGCTTAATTATCGTTAAAGGTTACAATGAACTTATAAAGTGTTATATGTCTTATTAGAGTTAATTTATTTTTAACTTTTTATTTTATTTTATTAGGAAATAATAAAAACTTGTTTTTAAAAAAGGCTTTTTTCTTTAATTTTTTTTTTATTTCTGGCATTGACTAATAGTAAATGACAACTAATATACAAATTATGAGGCGTGCACTTTTGGATTTTCCAAATTATTTTTATCTATTACTAGCGGACCCGGCACACTTCGTGCCGCCTAACAATCAACGAATGAGCAGATTTCAATTAATTCAAAATTATTAAGTTATTTTTATTTATTATAATAATAAATAAATTTAAGAAATCAAGTATTTAATGACGTGCCAGCGAAACGAAGAAACTCCCTGTGTTATACGACTTTTTCTTCTTGCGCGTTGAAAATTATCTAATTGTTGATCTCTGCGATTTGCTTAACGATTTCACATTGTCAACCAAGCCTTTTCATGAGCTGTCTCACTTTGCTCTTGTGATTGAGAAGCACGACCATACTAAAACGGCGATCTTCACGTGCAATATATCGTTCTTCTTCAGTGCATTCATTCGCGATGTTTAGAGTCCTAGTTGCGTTACGGCGTTGTAGGGAAAGATTAGATTTTCTTGGTCAAAACTTTGTTACTAATAATTTCGATACAATGAGATTTATTATAATTATACCTACTCGTAAAAACTTGTAGCACCCGCAACTCGCACTCAGAAACACATTGACCGGTCAACTTAAATTCAACGTTTTGCGATATTTTCAAACCATAGATAACATTACGTGAGTTGTGAGTTGGTTTTGTTACATCATCAACAAATGAACGTTTAGAACTGATGTTTTTTTAATGTTTTTTTTTTGTTAATTAATATCATATTTTAATATCTTATATTCTATTCCCGACGAAGACAAACTTAAAAACGTAAAAATCGTAAATTTGGTCCAACCGTTCTCAAGTTATAAGTGTTGTAACTAACACAACTTTCTTTTATATAATATATAGATATAGATTCTACGAGAAGTTTTAGAGAGGAACAGACATGTATTGCTGGTTGACGTACACATGGTAATTCTAATTACGCAACCGTAGAAATGATATGCGATGTCAATCAACGAATTTTTCATGTGTAAGTAACTAAATTAATTCGTTAGGTTAAGCAATCTGCTGATGCATCACCATTCCTGTTGTATGAAATCTTAATAACTTTTTTTTACTTCAAGTACATTAAAAACAAATTCAAGACAATTAAACATTTGTTTTGGGCTGAGTTTGAACATGTCTTGTGACTTGTGGAGAAGTGAGACCTAAGAAAACTGTTCACACATGTTCCAGTAATAGACCGTCACCCGCAGAGAGGCTGACCGCGTGCGGGCGACTCCCCAACAGTGAGCTGGGGCGTTGACGGGGGATGGAACGCGAAAGGGTAACCTGCTGGCCTGGCCACGGATGGCAAGGAAGCGGTACCAGTGGCCGGGCCAATGGCGATGGAGAAGAGAATACGGTGGGTTATGGGGCCACTGCCCTTCCGTCACCCCGGACGGAACGGGCGACGTGTGTCCGGGCCACAGCCTACCCAAAAAGAAACTCGTGTTCCAGTATCTACCTATTGAAATTTTAGTTAACCGATTCTCTTTTCTCGTAAATACACACTACTATATTGTAGATTACCAGTAACTTAGTGACGCATTTGTGGACATCCCCGACAGATTATGAATACAAAGTATTCAACAATTAAGTTTTCTATCTACAGCCGCGAGCCGGTACGTCCGCGCTAGTACTACACTCTCGCAGAAAATCATTGCCTGAGCAGTGGCAGCATGCTGTTGCCCTTCGTTTGTTGAGCGAGAGAGCTGGTAGTCCAATTTATTGGATGGGTTTGGGCTTTTCTATGATAGGCAGAAGCCTAGTTATACCCCTGGTATTGTAAAAGTTTATGGGTGGCAGTAGCAGTTACCAACACGTGTGCTGCTTGCTAGTTTGCCACCATAAGCAATAAAACATAAATACAAAATGCCAATCCCAATTCTTCCTCCCTGGTATTGAAAGAATATTATTAGATCTAGTATCTTTAAACGAACAAATCTTGCACATTTCAATATTTGGGTACATAATTTTATATATCTATTAAGAATCTCGGAAACGGCACCATCGATTTCCATAAAATTGACTATTCAGTAGGTTTCATCTATAGAAAATATCGCCTTATACATAGTTTGAGTCAATGAAAAAATGTAATTATAATATGGAGGCAATTTTGGCGACTGTCATCAAGATTAGAAATAACTCAATTGGGAAAACGAGCAGTTTAATTCATACAGCTCCGGTTCGATCCTTAGCTTTCCTATTATATTTTCTTTTAATATTCATAGTTTTACTTTCACTATTATGTCAATTAGTTTCTAATAATTTAATATATTATCAAAAAACACAAATTACTAAAAAATGTTGAATAAGCTCAGTCATCCAGAAATAATCTCTCCAAAAAAAGGCAAATTAGAAATACAACCCTATTCCAATACCGGCCTAGCTGTACCTAGTACAACGGGCCATTATTACCTTTCTAATATGGATAATAGTCGCTTCCAATAGCAAGAGTGATATGAAAACAATGTAACAAACATATTTAGTAGATATTGAACGCTTTACTTTCAGTTATTCTAAGAATAGATTAGAAATATTCCTAAACGTTGTTTTGTACAAAACTAAAAAAAATATATACCTATAGAATGCTTTGTAATCGACCGCAGCATTCTTGAATCATATACAAAAAATATATAGTCAGAAATGGTCCAGCCGTTTAGGATAAATCCAGTCACATACGCACGTACAGAAGAATTATATATGTATTATGTTTATGTAGGTATATGTGTGTATATGACGCTAATATTAAAGGAAGACTAATTAGGTAATGACTGAATAAATTTATTACCTACTACATTTGAAAAACATTAGCATATTGCTTTCAAACTTTTAACTAAGGAACAAATTACAGGCACACTCAGCAATAAACGTTGCAAAATCAATGCCTATTTCGTACCAACACGTGTCGTTGCCCGGCTTGGTACTTGGAACATATAACTCGAATGAGACATTTGAAATAAGTGTAGTTTTGTCTCTTATTGACATCAAGCCTTGGAACTAGAGGTCCTATTAAGTTCATTTTATAAACGTTACGCAATCAATGCATATTTGGTACTGACACGTGTAAATTGCTGGATGTGGTACCAGGAACCTATAACTGAATAAGAGATGTCTGAAATAAGTGAAATATCTGTCTCTTTTTAATATAAACGCATGTCTCTTTTTACCCGACTGCAAAGGAGTGGTATTGTGTTTAACAGTATGTATGTATGTTCCTTTGAAGCACTATATATACCAAACGCCTGGGCCGATTTTTATGATTCGCACGTCAATCGATTCCTCTTAATCCGGCGAGTGTCACTAAAGATATGACGTTATTAATATAAAGGGAACTAGAAGTCCTATTTAAGTTCTTTACGCATGCGTGCTAACTTAGTTGTTTATAATTTATTACCCGACTGCAAAGGAGTGGTATTGTGTTTAACAGTCTATGTATGTATGTTTGTATGTTCCTTTGAAGCACTATATATACCAAACGCCTGGGCCGATTTTTATGATTCACACGTCAATCGATTCCTCTTAATCCGGCGAGTGTCACTAAAGATATGACGTTATTGAAAATTCAATATGGCGACTACTGGACGCCATATTGTGAAAATTAAAAAAAATAAAGTCAACAAACTATATCGAGTGGGGTATCGTTAAATAGGTATTTAAAAATCATTTTTAGTTTTCTCTCAACATTTTTCGATTTGACTGGCCGTTTAGGATCTATATCGATTTAAAGTTTCGTCACAACCTTTCTCACATATAGATTTTTTAGACAGTAGAAATTTACGATGAAAAGACCAAAAATTCATATAACTGGATGTGGATGGACATATACTGAAGTATCTAGTAGGTATATTGTCCAATATACCATAGGTAGTCCTACCTAAAGTATCTATGTCTGACGCGGTCGCCCATCTCCAATTTCTAACGATATAGTACTTTACTTCAGTCGAAAAACTATATATAGTTAGGCACTTACCTATTTATTAATAAATAAGATAACTATAGCTACCTAGGTATTTATAACTAAAAAGTATAAAATAAAAAAAATGATTAAAAAAATCAAAAAACCCGACTGCGTAAAAAGTCACCAAAACTACGTACATAATAAAAAAAACTGAAAAGAAAAAAAACAAGCACTTAGATGTCCGGTGGTCTTGAATTCCATAATATATTATTGAATAAATACTATTGCAGAAAATGAAATATATTTTAATAATTGAACATGACAACTGAACAGTCGGGATCCATTATTCGACAGCAAATCTAATTTTTCAATGGATCCCGACTGTTCAGTTGTCATGTTCAATTATTAAAATATATTTCATTTTCTGCAATAGTATTTATTCAATAACTTTTTACGCAGTCGGGTTTTTTGATTTTTTTAATCATTTTTTTTATTTTTATCCACTATTCTGCAAGAAGTTCTACAATTGGACAGACATGTTTTGCTGGTTGAGGTATGAGCGGTAATTTTAATTACGCAACCGTAGAAACGGTATGTTGTTTTAGAGAAAGAATGAAGAATACGAAAGTAATAAATTAAGTATTCTACGTCAACATTGTTGCTGTATGAAATCCTTATAAATTTATTATTTGTTAAGTAGGTACTTCAAGATGATTAACCGTTTGTTTTGGCCTAAGTATGAAAATATCTTGACTTGTAGAGACCTGAGACCTAAAACAGCTATTCACACATATTGAATGTTTGAACTGTCAATTAACCGATATATTTCTCGTAAACTACACATTACTTGATAATATCTCGCCAGTCATGATTTTGTGGGCGCCACCTATAGGTAATCTATAGATTACGAATACAAAATGCCACACACCACACGAATTCCTTCTTCCTGATATCGAAGAAATATTAGACATCACAAGGACAGCTGTAGTAACATAGACCCTTAGATTTCCAAAGTGTATAACGTTCGTAACCAATAGTGGTAGTTACAAGAAAAAGAAAGTAACAAAAATATTTATTAATATTTTTTTCTTCCAAACAATCAGTCTTTCTGAATATGAGCAGATATGGTGAGTGATAGTAATCGGGTGTAGATATTCTCCATTAGGAATATCTTTGAAATTATTAAAGTGACTCAGTCAATATTGTTGAGATCCAGGGTTCAGCGTCGCTTCAGTCGATTTATGCAGTATGGTATTGTGTGCTGGACAGCTAACTAGTTAAGATGGTGTTCCGGCCTAGATTTATATTTTTTTGAAGATGATTTCATTTTCACCTTCACTCTAATAATATTCGGACATGTGGAAAGAATGCCAAACAAACGTCTGGTTAAGAAGATATACAATGCGAAAGTGGAAGGATGTAGGTACCGGGGGCGACCGAAACTCACCTACCTAGACCAGATTGGTCACGTGCTGAAAGAAGGTGGAGTCAAGAGTCTCCGAAACCGGAGAGCGCGTATGAAGAGAATTATGAATGTTGAAGAAGCGAGTGAAGTATGTAAGGATAGAGTTCTCTGGCACTCTGTTCTCTCTACCTACCCTGCAAGGGATATGGCGTGATGATATATATGTACTCTAATAAACGTTAAATGCTTTACATTCTGTGTGGTAGCAGATTAAGAATACAATTAGTTCATTTCTTGTCTGCAGGTTATCTTAGAACACAACTAAGGGACGCAAGCAAATAACGTCACTGCAAGAAAAAAAGATTAAAACTGAATCCTATACCAACCCACTTAGTCAGCGTAGTAAGTATAATTAGGTCACTTGACCACCCAAGGAAGAGAAGGCTCGAGTCTTGCAGTGAGACATAGGTGAGCTGGAATGAAACGATTTAGAAAATTTTTGAATAAATAAAATAAATAGATTTAATACTATTTTATTATTTAAACATTATATGAATATAATATGTCCATAAATCTATTTCAACAATATTGCTATGTTAATATGGACATTTATACCAACCTAATATTATGTAAATATTATCGGATGATATCGTGATATGCGAGATATTTACAAACTATTATGCTAGGGCCACACCTGCGTGTATCGTCCCGAAGTAATTTGTGGCGAAGCTTCGTACGTTTTGTACACTAGAAAGTTAGCGCGATAAAACTGTGGTCACATTAGCGACTTCGGTATTTTACACGAAGTATCGCAATAATTAATGCAATAATTAAAGATGGCCAATATCATTTTCATGCGTTTAACTATGGATGACGAATTGCTTTACTGTTACAGCTATATTATGCTAATAATTACATAATGATATTTTTGGATCCCTTCATGGGTTCCGTTTCATAATGGTGTAAAAATTCTAACACCATTTCATCACTCCACTCCATATTTATTGATTAACTGGAGATCCTCGAACGCGTCTAAACACATCGAAAATTTCCGCCAAAATAAAAAACGCTAGTGTGCCACAGAGCGCGGATATATTAGCGCGCTAAAGCCCTTTGACTTATCGCCACCCTAGCGATAACGCACACGAAGCCCGAATGTTCACGACGTCTCATTGCACGAAGCTTCGTGACGATACACGCAGGTGCGGCCCTAGCATTATATATATAGAACATTTATATTATTTCATATAGAACTACGAGTAGATAGAGCGTGCCATAAAAACAAACGATAAAGTGAAACTTTTGTTACAGGGTAAAATCTGTTAACCTTTTTTAATATTATTATTATTTAAATTGGCATAAGTTTAAAAAAATAATGGAATACAAAACTATAGTGGGAAACTCTTTAATAAGAATGTGTGGACGAATACACGTACTACACGTTCACTTCAAGATTGCCGTTACCCCCCGTCCCACATCCCTACCTCGTGCCGCCAACATCACCCGCTTAGTACCGATAGCAACGCTATCGTATATATATTTTCATATTAAACGTATGTATAAGTATCCTTTGTCCTTTTCTGTACTGTTGAAACATCTAATAATGATTATAACTTGTAATAAATTTCGTTATAATGGGTCGAGTTAACTAATAACACACGAATTACAAACAACCTCACATTTGCATTTATAATATTAGTGGGGATAAGCATAGTATTTTATTTTATCAACTTGCCAAGCCTTTCTAACAAAATCAATCAACAATAGTTTCATTGTTTTGTCAACGGTGTTGACAGCTGTGACGCTGTAACGGTCGCGGCAATCTCGAAGTGAACGCGTAGTAAGTATGAATTAAGGAGCAGGGCAGGTTTGCAGTCGCTTAGGTTTTTCCGTGATTTTTCGTCACACAAAAAGATTGCTGATAAGAATTTCAAAACCCTCTAGAGTTGCCACCTTTTTCTCTGCGCAAATTCAATGGTTAATAAAGGTAGATAAAAATACTTTGTGTACCAATAATGTTCGATTTACTAAATAATTTTGCTTTGAAACATATTTTTTTTAATTATTTTAGTAAATTTCAGCAAATAATTATTTAACACTACTAAGACATCAGCTTTGTACCATATATAATAAAATAAAGTAAATATGTACCATATAATATAAAATAAAGTAATTATTAATTTTTAATATTATTTCATGAACTTTTAATATTATTTTAGTAACGTTTAATAGTATTTTATTGATAATTAATATTATTTAATTATTTTTTCTTATATTAAAAAAAAACAATTTAGACTTTAATAATGGTCACCATGGATGCTATAAGGCGTTCGAAATGTTAGGCAATTAAAAATCAAACACAAACGCGATAAAATTCGTAAAAATAGTTTTATTTCAAAATTAAATTTAAATTATTTCCAGAAAAATCAACTCATGCAAAATAAAGTATTTTCGTGTACTTTATATTATAATTCACATAAAGTATAAAGTATCATTACACGAAAAACTGTATAATATTTTATAAAATACGGGTGGCTTACCGGAAGCGATCTCATATAAAGTTTCACTTCAAAAAGTGTATTCACCCCATTTATATTACATATTGTACAGTAGTACAGTACAGTATACTTGTACACCCACACACACACACACACACAATGCACACACAATATATTTCAAAGTGTATATGGCAATAATACCATCACTCATAACCTAAGATGTCAATATAAACGATATTATATAGGGTACGTTATTGAACAGTGAACCAAGCTTTTTTTCTAAGTCTTATAACTTCCTAGAAAACAAAGCTAACAATCTCATTTATGTGCCATCTCTTAGATAATTTCATATGATTTATCAGAATTGGTTATTAGAAGGTCAGAGAAACAAACAAGGCAAAAAAAAATGTTTAAAAAAAATGAAATTTGGCTCACTGTGTACTATGGGTAGTTTACACTGAACCACGCGTATTTCAACAGTGAACCATAATTTTACTATTAGTTTATTATTATTATTTTCATTACATTTTTCTATTTCACTCGTTTCACTGTCTCCGTCTAGTATAACTTTTTAATTCTTCCTCATATTTTGCGTTTTTCGATTCTTACTTGTTAATGAAAGCATTCCATTTCCACAATCCTGTAGAACTTTTCTCTTATACCTTTTCTTTTTCTGGCGTATCCGTATTCTTGCTTTTTCTGGCGTATCCGTTGCTATGATGCTTTTGCCTAGTCCGTTTGTTGGAACGAAGACCAGCCTTAAGTTGGGGCCGAAACATTAGTTCAGTGATGATATACTTCTTGGGTTTATGATTTATGATTTTCATCACATGCTTCATCTGGTTTCTTTGACGTTAAAACATTTTGGTAGTAACTATGATGCTCTTCTGATAATATAGATGGACTTTCTCGATCAGCAATAACAACGGTATTATAGCTTGAATTACGTGTTTCTATCGGAGTAGAGTCCTGGGGCTGTTGATTAGTTTCTATTAATCTGAAGAATTGCATAATCTTCAGTATCAGACCGTTTTAGCGACACCGCAGGAATGGGACGGTCTGTCACGCTACTTAACATAGTCTTCATGGGAGAATATATCCTTATTATAAAGGAAAATTCCACATTTGGCAAAATCTGTTGATATATTTAGTGGACTCATGGATCTAGGATGAGCATAGACAATAAATCTTGCTATCTCGCAGATTGTGACTGGTCTCCCTGAGTTTTATAGCATCCATGACACAAGCGCAGAATAATAATAGCTCTTTAAAGGGCCCATTAAGACCCACATCTAAAAGTTGCAATTTGTTCGTAGTGTGAGGATGAAATGTGAGAACCACAACACCAGACTTTTTCGCTAAATCTAGAACTTTAATGGATAAATGTGACTTATGATTGTTGACCTCCGTGGCCAGCCCGGTGGTTACCCTTTGTCATACCTAGGTACAAGTTATATATTATCACCATGTTCGTGTTTATATTTAACATAACGGCGCAATGTATGGTACGGTATTTTGTAGACTTTTGCTGCCGTCGTAATAGAATCACAATTTTCTGTCATTTGTAAAGCTAAACAATGTCGTCTTTCTTGTGTTACACTATTTTTCTTTTTTATTTTTTTTGACTTGGCATCCTTAAAAAACAAAAATATTATTGATTTGCAGCAGTACACCTTCAAAGAACAGAGAACCATATCGTAAGGTACACAATGAACCGGTTCGCTGTGTACTATGCGGACCTGGTTCACTGTTCAATAAACATACTATTCAACTTATGACATCAAAAAAAATAGGTTATACACTGAATTGGCACGATGCAATAAGCTGATAAAATAACAAAAACCACGAAAAATTTAACACCATACGGCTTTTGTTCTTATAATTAATAGCAAAATATACAAAAATTGAGACACTTACGTGAAAATACTATGTATTTTGAGCGGAAAACAAACAAATAGCTGTCATATATTACGCTATAGCTGCGGCCGCCGGTTCACTACGGGAGAGGGGAAAGGCGCCTACGAAGCATGTTTTAACATGATCGGTCAAATCGCCAACTTCTCAATTTTCTCAATATAGCGGTGGTTCAGTGTATCTGGTTGGTTCACTGTTCAACTACGTACCCTAGATTATAATGAAGATTAAACATATTAATGACAAAGAAATCTACATCTGATCCATTTGTACTGCTTAATAAAATTAAAGCACAATGTTTTTATTGCTTTACGTATCTATACGCGAAAAGTTAAGCAGTTATAATACACTTATGTTTCAACATCAACTATCAGTGCCACTTAAATGTGGAAAAAGCTATTTGCGCCTACTAATATATTTAAAAAATATGATATAACAACAATACCATTATTTACAACCGGTTAGAATAAATAATACTATAATTAAGCTTAAATAACATATGTATAAAAATCAGATCTGCCTGCTTACCATATAAGCAAATGGGTCAAAACGCTCTGTCAAAATGTCCAATGAAATTGCTTTAATTTATGAAACGCTACTAAACTATATAAATACTAGGATACTGCGGTTTCATCTGCTTAGTTCCCTTTCTCCTAGAAATACAGGGCACAAAATATAACCTGTATTACTCAGTGATAATGTAGCTTTAATACTGGCGAGATATTTTTTAAAATTGATTAACTGATGTAAGTTTAATTGCCTAACAAACACACATTCACATTTAATTGTATATATAAGAAAATAATATTCTTAAGATTAGGCGTTGTGAGCTTTATATCAAACTAGCTACAGCCCGCAGCATTGCCCGCGTAAAAAGTAACTTACCCTAAGTTGAACTATTATCCCAAGGCAACGAACATTAACAATATTTTATGTGTTAATCCAGGAATTGGTGTATCCATGTGCCAATTTCCATCCAAATCTGTTCTACAGTTTATACGTGATTGAGTAACGATCAACCAAACCTACATCTTTACAAATACACACATTTATAATATTATAGAGGGATAGTTAGGATGTATATAATATATACATACACTGTATATGTATTAATTATGTTACTTTTATATTTATATTATAACTATACAATAGTGAAATTTGACTGATTAAAGCAGATTTCAAAGGTAGTTCGACAAATCATTCCAAAGTTATTTCTTTACACGATAAACCTCTGATCTGACGATAAGGCAGCGATGTCATTATTTATAAATGATATTATTATAAGAATGCTTAACTAACATGTCCACTAAAAAATAACCATATCGAACCTATTTGGACTACTTTATAGAACTAGAATACTAAATATTTATTGCTTCACGTATCTATACCCGAAAGGGTAGGCAAAAATGTGTTATAACTATGTTTTGACATCAAGTTTTAGTCACCACTTAATAGTGGATAAACCTATTGCCGTTTACCGATCAATCTCCGGGCATTATGCTTGTCGTTGAGAATTTCTTCTCAAACACCAATATTGCTTTATGCCCGAACGAGTTAAAAAAAACCCAGGCAGTCGTACGCTTATGCTACTGGTAACAAGACAGTCTTTTCATATATATATATTTATATTATTTACTTAATCTATTATTATATATTTTACTATCATTGTTTATGGATCTTTTCTTTTTTAAATATAGACTGAGATTTATAATATATTTTTATAGAAGTGTGATCAAATATTATACATTAAATAATATATATATTCTTAATATAATAATGACTGCATTAAATCTTAGGCAGTGTGACTGTAATATTCTTAAGATATGTTAATAAATAGCAAATGAGTGGTGATAGACCAAGACTCAGCGCCCCTTTCCTGCGAACGTCGAAAGAGATTAAGTTTTTAGTATAAGAACTTATCTTATGCAGATATAAGATTACTACAAGAAAAGTAAAACTCGATTTGGAAGCTTAAGCCAACCGGTTTGATCGGAATGGTATTGTAGGCTAATTTTCCATAGTAAGTTCCTGGTGAATAGAGCGACTTATTGTACTGAAAAGAACGAACTTAGAAGTATGGATTCCGATAGGTTTGGAATTTTCCAATAGGTACACAATTTTGTAATACCACATATATAACAACTTCAGTTTTTAGGACATCTGTTTATATTAAACAAATATTTTTTATTATATATTGATAAATAAAATGTAAATATATCCTAAAATAAATACCAATCTATTTTTATCCTATTATTTGATTTTTATGAATGTTTTAAGACATATCTCTCATAGCTATATAAGCGACGTTTGGCTCTCCTGTTTAGGTAATTGTGAATTATTAAACAGCTTTATGCGGCGATAGATAGTGATAGTAGTTTTGAATCACTATAGTTTCATTACATATACAATACTAGACGAAATATTCTCATAAAGAATTGTTGTCCAGGTTGATTGCCCTCAATGTGCTCCTATAATCTGGGCAAATCTGTTAAAACCAACTCTGGCTAACATCTAAAGACATATGCACAAGAAAAGATTTCTTACAAAACGACCTGACTGGCCGATCTGATTGATAATAACAACCTGGGTAACACCATATTCATTTCTTAATAAAAATATACAAATAATTGAATATACTTTGTTGAAACTAAATATACATTAAAAACTTAAAAAAAATGTATACTTCAAGATGGTAATCGGATAGATACCATAATTACAAAAACTATAATAACTTAATACTATTACACGTGATATAAAAACTTGCAGAGAGTTGAACTGTTAATATTTAGATACTAGTAATCCGAGCTATGCCAATACGTCTGACCAATTTGGAATCGTGGTAGAGGGCCCGCACATAGTGATTTTAATACGAGAGACCAATACTTACGCTTTGCACATTAAACCAACATTATTAGATATAATAAGTCAAGTTTTACCAAGTTTTTATTTACTTATAGGTATAGTATCTCTCAGCTAGATATGTTTTGAAGAATTCTTCGAATCCGAGTGTTAAAATATTTTCTTAATTTTCCAAGTTCCTTTATATCTTGGATTATTCAAATAAAAATATATAGTCACAAATTTTTGGCCTTTTGGGACTTTTTTTTTCAGTCACAATCCGTGCCTTGAGAGTTATGATAATTTAATTAGCACCGAATTTTATGGTTGGATTGTGATTAGTTTTTATTACATCACAAATATATGAAACTAAAAATTATGGAAACTTTTTCTATATGATCAGAATAATCATTTAAAATTACTCTTTTTACGTAATGACGATATAAAAATATGGAAAACCAACCTTCACACTCCAAATATTATCAAAGACAACTGAGAGACAACAAGGGCGACCGGAGTAAATACGATGCTAATCCGCTTGGTCAGCGTGGTCTGGCAGGCCATTCCAACCTATTGTGGAGTGGAGAATGCTTATGTCCAATAGTAGGCCAATTATGGATTGAAAAGGAGCTCAGTGGATAAAGGTACACTTTGCACAATCTTAAAATATGTGATGATTATCTCTAATAGGACGCATTTGAAACTAGACGTATAAAATTATAAAAAAAATATACAATTTGATTAAAATTGAACGGTAGCATTCATATATCTATAATTTATAGTAACTTTAGTAATATACATATGAACGGAAAATTTTATCGATTAAGCGTCATAGTTATTTATAAACAGGAAGTTCTGAATTACCTTAGCAGAACTTCTTTGCATAACTGCGTCCATTCTAATGTAATGTTTAAAGTGGGCGTGTGGTTTAGATAACAGCTCAACATCTCTTACACAAGACTAAATATATACATGAAATTAAAAGCTAAACAGATTTCAGGTAGCCACTTCTTCATTACTTGCTTCGAACTCCAGTTTCACTTCACCGCTAAGACCCTCCACATCGACCTCATTTTCCGAAGCATTCAGCATGTTCAATGTTACCTAAAAGAGTATATTGTTTTTTATTATTATATTACAATTAATAGTCGCACACGTATAATACAAACGGGTAGTTAAAGGCATAATTACACGTTACTTTTTTAACTAACAAGAGTAAACATATTTCGAGATACTATCTGAGAATTTCGTAGTGCAATAATTGTATTACACTAAAGGCTTGGGATTCGAATTCGAGACGTAAAGCTTAATTTTCTCTTACTAGAGTAAATAGATATTTAAAAGAGCATTAAATAATAGGACATTTGTGCAATTATGTTTAATCGTCATTTATTCATAATTATTTGATATTCACAAAAATGTCATGAAAATACAAAGACTATGTTTAGTACCTACAAGTCTAAAGAAATTATTTGAAAACCAGTCGTGAGCACCACTTAGTTATTATTTTGAGATTTATTGTTATTTTTGTATTGTGGATAACCCCATGTTATAAGTTAGACATCGAGAAATACATAAATTGTATTCAATCAGTTTTATGCAGTAGTTTTTGCGTGTTGCTAGTATAAACATACAAATAGAAAAAAGAATTATTCTATAATGCACAAACATCGGTCTGTTATATTTTATTATTTATTACATTAATTTTAATAACAAAACAGTAACAGAACGAGCGCTGCAGCCAGGATCCAACAGTTCTCTATGATTTTACGGTGTCATTTAGTTGAAATATGCAGACCGAATGGCACAAATCTATGGTTATAGATCGGCTAGAATACTGTGCAATAATATTGATGTTGAATTCACGATAATAACAATCTCGAGATGGTTGAGAAAGACAAATAAATATATCAAGAGTTAGCTAACAATATTGTCGATATGTGGAACACTGTGGGTGATCATAGTACTGATAGTCATTTTAACCTACGGTCTTTTAGCCAACAGACTAGATCAACTATTTCACAGATTTATGTCAGGTAGTTGAATTAAAGGTGTGATGCAGAAGATGCTTCTGGACACAGCGCGTATTGTGAGAAAATTCATTTCTTTGGACCCCGTAATTGCTGCAAACTTTTTCTATCTCTTTTCTTATTTTATTTACTATGCATTTAGCAGTAGTATTTTGTATTGCCATTTAGTTTATGCTGACTACCTTTGCCGGCAAAACAGAATCATTTATTATTCATAATATGTTCACAATTTGTTATATCTTCTTTTAAAGTTTATTATTTTATGTATTTTTTTGCTAGAAGTAAATGTTTTCTTTTTTTTATTTTATTCGTATGTTGAAAGTTTTAGCTAGGTACTGAATAATAAAAAAAATATTGGCCACCAATGAAATGTCTGAGTCCGTTTAGATAAAACAATAGAATAAGCTACTATTTTAGCTATGCAAAAGCCACGTACAACCTACCACGCAGTACTACATCAATTAATGTTTACAAATCGAGACACATCAATGCCTCACAATGTCATGCCCCTATACTTCTAGTATCTTATATGATTTCAATGGTTTTATTACCATTTTTGTAAACTTACAGATGATTCGAAAGTAACAATAAAATGATAAATAATTTCGTTAACTTTTAAAAATCTTCATACGAACAAAATCGCACAATATTTCTCATGTATTATTTTATTGCCTGAATAAAAAATATTATGAATTCAGTATGACCTTGTGATATTTAAAAGCTGGCCTTCAAATCACTTTAATGTATGATATATGGTCATAATGATATTAACAATCATGATTCGTAGGACACATTTCATACAAATACTAAACAAATTTTCCATTCCAAATTTTCAAAAATACATAATAACAGTCCCACATCAGACAAACCGCTTAAACATTAAAAAAATACTTTAACAACAACTAAGATCTATAAAGCTTATCTTTGTACAACCGAGCATTCACCTAAATTAAAAAAAAAGGAATTATTCAAGCTTGTGAACATATATAAAAGAGTCTAATACAAAATTGATTCATGCAACTAAACACTTTCATCAAGCTATAATAAAAATTCAAACTTCACTAACCACGCAAATAATAGTCGAATCTAACAAAAAAAAATGTGCCATAAAGTTAGTGAATATTTGAACCTCTGCGTTCTTTCCTAAAACTGACTGTGTGTTGATCACGCTCAGAGTAGAGACTACCTGAGGTGTAGGCGGCGTAAGGCTGGTGATTGTACTGCTTACCTGACGCACAGGTATACCTGCGTCTTCAAAAGCTTTCTTCTTCAAAGTGGTGCGTATCTGGCTTCTGAAAAGAAAAAAATAAATATTTGGACAAATGAACAATGTATGTAGTTTTGTCATCTGGATCAGGACCGTACTTCACAGTGGATTCTTGTAAATGAGATGAGAAACACAAAATGAGCAATTATGACAATAGGCAGCAACACTTTCTTGGGAAACTCATAACACAAACTTCTGTCACCAACCCGGTTATCAGATGTAGAGATTATAGAATCATATGTTTATATGGCCATCAAAGGCCTACAATCTACAGAGCAGTGAATTGATAGATGGCAAGTATAAATTAAATACCTAAAGTTTAAATGAATATCATTAAATGAGAAGTAATTGATAGTACGATGAGAAAAGCTACATGTTGTCTCAAAATGTTGAAAAGAATTTGAAATATCAAGCAAAAAAAAAAAAATTCAGATTAAAATGTTTAATATAGAGATCTAAGGTATACAGTAGGTAATCCTCCCAGGATCATGAACAATGTCAAAGTACTTGAAACATTGGAAAATTAAAAATCAAACGCGATTAAATCTATAATAAACACTATTGTTATATACACTAATAGTTTTAATTTAGGCTTTATTTTTACTTTATATTACTTCTTAAATTATATTTGTTAAGTTCTTCAAAATGTAAAAACTAATCAGTTGAAATTGGCTGTAAGCCACATTCACCGCTTTTGTTTAAGGGGTGCGTCCACGGAGCAAATACAAAGAGGAGACGGCCTAAGTTACTGTGCACTGTGATTCTCAAGTAGGCCGTGACGTCATCACGTTAACATCAATAGTAGGCGTGGCCTATTAGTCTTCTGTCGTCGCTGACGGTGTTCGTACGGTGCATAAAATTATATTTTTGGTGTATTTTTATGTTATTACGAAGAAAACCATGAAGTGTTGTATTTTATCATGTAAAAACTACTCCGATAAACGTACAGATGCTATGGAAAGAATCACATTCCATTTGTAAGTATATTTATTTATAATTTATCAAAATAATTTCTAGAAAGTTCTTTTGACGGTATCATGTTCAGAAATAATTTTACTCAACGTTAGATGGCACCACTTTGCGTAATAGGACCTAGAACAATAAAAGCACATACAGTTCAAACTATTAAGATTATTGTAATAACTAATAACCATGAGTATTAAAATTTATACCCAAAGCCTTTTACCTCGACAAAATATGAGTTTTATATGTAGTTAATAATTATTTTGTAAGCAATACGCCAGCTGTCGTTAACTATGAAGAACTATAAAAGTGTCAAAAATCCAGGGTCGGAATTAGAATATAATAATATTCGGATTTTTCATCAAAGAAAAATATTTTTTACACTACTTTAAATGAACCTATTATAATTAAACTGTAAATTTTGTATGTTTTAGAATACCGTCCAATGACGATGTTAAGAAGCAATGGATTTCAAAAATTAATAGAAAAACTGGACTCCTACGAAATATACAAAGATTTGTTCTTCTCATTTTAACAATGAAGATTTAAAGGACTGTATTGCAGCCAATGGAAACCACTTCGAACAAGCTTTTTATATTTTAAATTGTTTTATATTTATGTATTAAACTAACACTGTAAAAGTAATAAATATTTTTTGCAATAGAAGAAGGTTTTTCTTTGTTACAGTATTTAGGGCAAGACTAGGTATAGCTCAAGAAATATATGATACAAAAGAGTATTTCATTTTTATTATTGGAACCAATGACACCCTTTCTCCTTTATTTCTTAATAATGTAATTGCATTCGATGCAATTTCTTGATAAGATTAACGAGGTTGAGCACGTCACAAAAATATTCAAAATGGTGGTGGCGTCGAAGACCGAGTCTTCAAGTTACCTTTGGCATGGCTAAGTTTTAGATGGCCCGTGCGTCAATCAAACGGTTGCTGCCAGGGGGGGCTGGTCTACTCGCTTGAAATACTCTTTTACATGTCTTGGTCATTGACACTATTGTTGCATTATCAATTGTATAAAGCCTTATTTTAATAGAGTGGTTTGGTTCTTTTTTAAATGGAAAAGACAAAAAGGAAGGAAACAATACCGTGTAACTAACATATTTACTAAAAGTTCAACTACGTTCATTCGACAATTTGTTAGAAACCCAAACAAATAATTGTATTATTTGGTCGCATGAAAAGGACACAAATATGAAGAAAAAAGGTTTCTAAATTTCTGAGTTTATCAGAATGACAGTAAAGAAAAGATGGATTTTTCATAAAATATTAACATTATGAACAATGCTGACAAGCCTTATAAAGAAATTTTCGGTTAAACACAGTAGTCATACACCTATTCGCTATGCAGAATTATTTGATTGTAAACATTTGTATTTGAATAGAGCAAACAGCTAATAAGATTTGTTTGTATCTTTGAAATAAAAAAAAATTAGCACTCCTTGATATAGGTAAATTCTGAGTACGTCCCTGTTACACCATACACTTACTGACATCTAATGCAAGATAGCTCAACTGCATACAATATACGAAATTAGTAGTTGTGCTAATAGCCGGTAGATGGACATAAAGGTGGGAGTGAGACAAGTACTATTACTTGTCTCACTTTCTGCATTAGCAGCGTCCCCCCTCACCCCCTGTAAATGACACGCATTGTTTTATAGAAAATATTCATTACAACAGCTCCTCTTTGTATTTGCTCCGTGGGTGCGTCCCTAAGAAACGCGCGAATAGCCACTTACGGTTTTAAATATATCTAAGAACTTACTGCATTGAATGATACTAAAAAAATATCTCAAATGCTTAACAAATGAGTCTTTTAAAACACCACGTCATAATTTTAAGATAATTCTTAACTTTCGAGAAAAAATCTAGGCTAATCCGTTGATATATTTGTAAATATTTTTAATTGAATCGTGAGACGAAAGTAAGGATAATACATTCACCATTCAAGTTTTTTACTAATTTAAAATAAAAAAATATAAAATAATGCTAAACACCGTTGATTTTTTTAGCCGAAATGTATCCAAGGTGCACGTCCGTTAGTTGTTCGAGTCGAGCTCCATAGCTTCGCGATAATTTCTTTAGGGTGGGTTGCGAGTGTCAGCGTCGAACACGGCTGTCAATTTATATTCTTCGAGCAAATAAAAGATCAAGGTATATAATACATATGCAAATTTAATTATGTATTTTTTTAAATTACGAATTACATAATTGTCAAACACTATGCAAGTACTTATCGTAATCGTATCGAAGTCGTATTTCAGGTAGATATGAAGAAACCGAAAGAAAATTAATAATATAAAATAAACACAAAAAAATTAAGTCTAATTCAAAATAAAGTAGTAAGTATAGTTATGCAGTAAATTATTCATTTCTTTACTGGCAAAAATGATCAAAATGGAGTTGCAAGCTTATGCTAGCTTATTATATGCTATTGTTTTTAATGTTAGATTAGATATTTCATAATTCCCACAATTTTTATACATACACATATATAACCTAAATTGTATTGTGCAAACACAGCAATCAGAAATTCGATAGCTGAATATTGTTTTGAAATAATCATATTTTCAAGTAACCTGCACTACGAATGTTTTCGATGAAATAAACTGGAGCGCTAGTGTGCACCGTGTGAGCAATTCTACAGTATGAAGTTGTCGTTCTTCTCTCTTAGTATTTTGTTGTGTGTATAATACCCAAAAACCATACACTCTGAAACACCGAATCCACTTTTTGCTGCCGGCTACTCACTGCAGGCTTAGCGATGCGACAAGCTTATGCCTAATACATTGCGTGTTTTCTGTGACACTGTGAAGATTCTACTAATACAAGCGTGTAATAAATATGTAACTAAAATGCAAGCACCGGAGATTAGATTTATTCGTTTCCAGGATGCATGTATTAATACTGTGCGACGCGTCTGTGTGATTAGAAAATGTGAATGTGTGTGTTCAATCAATAAGTTCCCACGCTCGAGGACTGCAGTCTTAAAAAAAATTGAGTGATTATTACAAAGCAGGCTTTAAAAAACCTTTTACAAATATATCAAAGATACAGAATTAATTAATTCATAGTTGGGTTGATATTCTATTTTCAGTTTTTACTGATTTCAATAAGGAAGAATGTTCTTTATTCTTTCTTTTTGTGAAGTATGAAAGAAAGTATTGGTGTAAAGATGCGAAAGGGAATGCTCCGATGGTTCGGACAAGAGGAAAGAATGCCAAACAAACGTCTGGTTAAGATAATATACAATGCGAGAGTGGAAGGATGTAGGTACCAGGGGAGACCGAGACTAACCTACCTAGACCAGATTGGTCAAGTACTGAAGGAAGGTAGAGTAAAGAGTCGACAAAACCGGCGAGCATGTATGAAGAGAATTATGAATGTTTAGGCACTCTGTTCTCTCTGCCTACCCTGTAAGGGATATGGCATGATGATATGTATGTATGTATGTAAGAAGGTTCTTAATTCAACTATTATAGCTATAAATAAATTTGGGCTTTTTTGTTAATGAAAACATTTTTGTTGGTAAGCAGATTCTTAAGTGACCTTTCTCCTCCCATTATCAAGGCACTGAAACTGCACCTTGTCATGAGAATATACTAGGTAACTAAAGTATCCCATCTAATACAGCAGCAATAACCTATGGATGTCCGCTGTGGGATATAGTAGGGACAAATGGGGATAATTCCATGCTCGGCAAGTGATGTGCGATTTCAATGGGTGTTATAAGTTGTTCAGAAGAGTATAGCCCTATTCCTTGTCATGTCTCAACCCGTTTTTACGACGCTCTCAGGAAGTAAATGGTACTTTATACACTTCTAGGCCATTATCATAGGGTTTAAATGATGTCCCAACTGTCTTAAATATTTCTCCAGGATATGATGATATATATGGTATTCCATGTGTGTGAGAACTATTGTTCCTATGGTAAAACAGAAAACCCTCATGAATGACAAAAATAAGTGGAATAAAAATAAAATATGTTTGAACATTGTTAATTTTTTTAAAAGACTACACCTTCAACAACATACTAAGGAAGTAATTCTTGTATGTGGAAAACTTTACAAACATACAATTAACATATTTAAATTACAATCCAAACAACAATTTATGGAATGCACATATTACTTTTCCGCATGTGAATCTAACCCATAGCACGGACATGGTAGATAGGTATCTTAAACACTATGCCATCTGTTCACTCAAATTTGAATAATAGGAATGAAATAAAATATATACTCACATTGTTCGGCTCTTAATGTGCTGGCTTAACTTATTGAGATCCACAGCAAACCGATGAACACAAGCTCTTAACATCTCTATCTCTTCTTCTGTCCATTTTGCTCTACACAAATAATGTAATAAATGGTTCAAAACTTAATATTTAGACACCTTAGGTTATATTACTAATTTTCACTCTCTTGAGTGTCTTAAAAAAGTCTAAGAAATGTAACTGGCTGAAATTACTACAGAAAAAAATAAATTAAAATTTATACCTGATGGCAATACAGGATTAACATTGTATAGTAGAGCAATCTTCCTCTCTATAGAGGACTCTCATACCAAATGATGTGATTTATATAGACTCGGAATCTATATTAGTAACGATCATATTCCAATTACTTATTATTGACACAATATGAACTCTTTTTTTCTCTTTCCGTGTGGTGACAGAGTAAAAATACTCTTCACCACCCCATATCTTACCTGTGGGTGATCGTACGAGACGACTAAGGGATATGAAATGCATATAAGATCTATGCGAGAGAAGGAAAACTCGAAATAAAACCCTATACCAACACGTCTGACCAGCGCGGTATAGCTTTTTTTTTTAATATGAGTATGTTATTCCACAGACTTTTTGTCTGTGCTCTTTTTATGTTTAATTTAATTGTTATGGTGGTTTGTTTATAAAATTAATGTTCTTGAAGTGGCTTTATTACATTTGGATAAAGCTTGAAGAGCGCAATTCATGTGTCATAGATGTTGAGTGACAACATGTCTTTTGGGGTTTCTTCTTGGCGCTGGTGGTCTTGTTGTTGGTGAAACCCTTCTACTTGTAGATGTTTCTGTCCTCTGTGATGTTGTGATGATGATAATGATGTCTGTGACGTTTTATTTTATGATTTGTTTAATTTGGAAGTCTATGTCTAGGTTGATGGTAATTGACTCCACGCTTGTGTTGACTTTAGTTTATTGGGGTAGTAGACCAAGCTTTTTCATTACCCTTTCGTCTCTATGTTTTACTGCCATCTTCTTGATGTATTCCAGTATAGTACCAGAATCCTGATCTATGGACTTCCACATGAGTTTCCAGATGGCATCTTCACGGTTGTCTTTGTAGTAAGTGCAGGATCTGGTATGCCTGGAGATGGCGACCACAGTGTGTTGCATGCTGTTATGTAACTTTTGCAGCGAGTCTCTAGTCTGAATTATGATGACGTTAGGTGCGCGGAGTCCCTGTGCCTCATGGATGGTTCGCAGTTTGGTGCCCTCACCGGTGCCGTATCCCTTTTCCTTGAAGCTTTCTTTCTCTGCCTGGGTGTGTGACAGTTATAGAATCTCGGGATGGTCGGGTGGTATGACGGCATCGGTGTATTTGTATATGTTCAGGGATTTTATGATCTTATTTGACGAGTATATGCCATTGTAGTTGTTCTGGAGGGCATATGCTACGTCCATGGGGCACCGATGCGTACACAGGAGTTCTTGTGTTGCCTATGGTGTGGTTAGAGGAGCGCAGTATAGTAGGTTAACTTCCCTCTCATTACTAAGGAGGCCCGAGCCCAACAGTGGGACGGTTATGGGCTGTGATGTTGATGAACTCATTTTCCATCTTACATATTGCAAGTTCAGGAAATAATATTATGACTGGCCTGATATCATCCATCCTTGAGAAATTACTTGTTGATAAGACTGCATCAGATATAGTTGGCCCAGGTTGATGTAAAGCTCTGAACTGTCTTTTATGACACCGTATTTATCTTAATTTTAAAATATTTAAATTGCTATGACGAATCAAATGCATGTATAAGCCAATATAGGCTTTTGTCGTATTTATAAGTTAAATGATAAAGGAATTGTATAAGATTGTTTTTAAATAAATAAATAAAATACAAGCAATGTAAGAGTTAGCAGTTTCATACCTGCCACCATATAGCTTGCTGCCTAAATCCATATAAAACTATATAGATATAACCACAGTGTTTAACAAAGCTAGTTTATTCTATTTCACGAATGTGATGAGAATTACAAGTTTCTTTATGAAATTGGCCTATAAAATTTTATTTGGAATATTTTTTTGTTAACATGATTAATACTCGTTTGTAAAAGTATGAATAATAAAAATGCCACTCACCCCGGCTGAGTATCTCCCACTGGATGTAGCTGTGAAGTCATCTCAGAAAGCTTGTTAAATGCTGTCCCTGCTTCACGAAATATTTCACCAACCTGATTTACATATAGCCCAAACAATAATACATCGATTCAAATATCAAATCAACCTCAGATGAACAGATTATTCACATTACAAAGACTCACCTTAGCAGCAGAATTATTCATATTAGGATTTTTATAATAATATTATATTAACACTATTTTAATTGCACTTGATTTTTCGCGTCCCTTCGGCAATTACAGGAACTGTGTTCTGTAGTATGAAGAATTTAACAAAATAGTGGAAAATTTATTAAAACATAAAAATGAGAGACTCGACCATAGAGTAAAAAAAATAATACAGATTACAGAATAATTATACAGATTACAGACTCGACCAGCAATGAGCAGAGGATAATGCTTAAAGTTATAAATTTATACATTTTTAATTGCAAATCTAATTAAGAGATGGCGCCATCCTCAAAATAAACCGCAAAATAAACTCTAATATAATTTAAAAGATTTGATATCTAGAAATTTAAAAAAAAATTAGGCAATTGTATACAAAAATTTATAGAGCGTCGTCTATACTTTAAAGTTAATATACCTATAATAACTTATACATATTGAACGTGATCTATGTTTATATATACCTAAAGTACTATGTGCGCATAAAAGAGTTACACTTGGCGTTTTGGCGGGAATGTAAAAGTTATATCTGATCTTATATTCAATATTTTAACATGTTATATTATTAAATAATATAATAATGTGATGATATAATATTTCGTATTATAATGCAATGCAAGGTCCAGTGAAATATATTGTTTTCTTGTTTCACCAACATTTTTAGAAGATACTCTAAACAGATGGGCTTTTGCATTATTTAAGTCGATGATTTGATTTACGGACGCATAATATACAAGACTACAAATAAAGTGATAATTTTCTTAGCGTAAAGGTTTTTATAATCAAACCATAAAATTACAAAATAAATACTGCGCTAAGTTTCTGTGGGCAATTACATTTTACTATCATATTACTAATCACTTATCAATACACAATTGCTTTAAATCTGATACGAATTAGGCCGTATAATTTCGTTCGATTGAATTCTAAACAGCATAGTGATAAATTAATTATTAATAGACAACGTTTCTCTTTGTATGGACACTATGATGTATTATTACTATTGCTTAATTTTTCCTACATACATACATATCACTACTCCATATCCCTTGCAGGATGGGCAGAGACAACAGAGTGCCAAAGAACTCTATCCTTGCATACTTCACTCGCTTCCTCAACATTCATAATTCTCTTCATACACGCTCGCCGGTTTCGGAGACTCTTGACTCCAACTTCCTTCAGTACGTGACCAATCTGGTCTAGGTAGGTTAGTCTCCAGGGGTGGCTATGGCACATGTAGCGTCCGGGTGCGATCAATCACCTGACGCCCTCTTGTATCTAAATACGTGAACAAAATGGAATAGGTATCAACCTACCTATTCCATTTTTGCTGTGCAACACGTTCAACTAAACTCCGAACCTCGCTGAAATGCATTGTCGCATGATTAGTCTCAGTTGTTTTGACACGTAACAAGGGTAAACACGATCGGATTATGAAGTTACAGTGAGCATGGCGACAAAGCAACCTTTTATTGCGGTGGACTATGCTGTGGTCACGCCCCGCCAAATCGGTCCGGGCCGACAGAAGAGGTGGTGCGCGACCCCATATACACACCCTGCAAAGCACCTCTCTTTGCCGTGCGAGCGGGCCACCGGTATCTACCCGATCTTGACTTCGGTGGCCCGCCCAGCGGTTTACCCTCGCGGGTTCTTCTCAAGTCGATGCCTCGACAGCTTTCGCCATCGGGGCTTCCTCCTCACGCACGCCTCGCTTCGGGTGACCGGACTAGTCCCCGGTCCGATCACCCAATGCCTCGGCTAGGATGGCATCAGGCGCTGCCCAAAGCGCCGGCGGTGGCACGAGTCGAGACAATCCTCCCGGACTAGTTCCGCCGCCTCCTTCTGCGAGATGACTGTCTCGCAGAAGGCGGCGATCGTGTCCCAGTTCCTGACGCTTTTGACCATCGCTTTCACGATAGCCGGCAGCGTCAGGTCGCCACCGATCACAGCAACGAGGTCACGGCGCTGCCGGTCCCAGCTCGTACAGACCTCGAGCCTATGCTGCGCCGTGTCCTCGTCACTGCCGCACTGTTGGCAGGATGGAGTTAATTCCCTCCTTGCAACCGTGTGCAGGTACTTGCCGAAGCAACCGTGCCTCGACAAGACCACTGTCCCAGCCGGAAAGAGAGGACTCCGTGCCACCGCTCCATCCATTCTATCAATACAGGCCGGAGGGCCTCAACGGTAACCTAATGGGTAATGACGGGCAGTGTCGTCAGCGTAGTATATCAAGCCCAGCCCGGGGAGAATACTTCCTCTTAACGGCCAGTCGCAACCGATGTCTCACAGAGTCGGCCCCAATACCGACCACTGTGGAACACCGCACATCGTGAGCGTCCACACAATGTCTCCTGCGGAACCTGCGCAGAAGACACTGTGCCCCTCCAAATAGTCTGCCACTAGCCACCTCAGGTACAAGGGCACCCCGTGGTATCGCAGCGCCTCCCTGATGCAGCTGAATCGCAGACTATTGAATGCGTTGGCGATGTCCAAGGACATCGGCAAAAGCACTCCTCCGTGGGCTTGTTCAGCGACGCGCGATACGGGCGAAGCCAGAGTTCACGGTCGAGACCGTCCAGCATCTCCTGCCAACTTTGGATCGGATGGCCAGCCGAAAGGCAGTCCGCGCACTGCGGTACGCCTCATACAGCTGGCCCTCCTGCTCAGCGCCGCGGTGACGCCACCGGCTGCGGGTGTAGGACCTTCGGGCACTAATGTGCGCCGCACGAAGGTCCGCCAGCTTTGAGGACAGCCAGTAGATCCCCTGCCTGGGAGTACCCGCACCCTCGGCATGGCCGCATCGCAGATCTGCGTTAATGCACTGCGGATGTGGCAAGCCTCGGCGTCCACTTCGTCCACTGGGAGTGGTGAGGACAGCCACGTATGAACGATGGCCGTCGCGACAAAGCAACCTACCCAAACCTGTCAAATAATGCACCCACTATGTTTATAAATGGTTAGGCAATCGCTGCGTACGGTGCACCCGCTCCGTGCGGAGCGTTACAGTGGAGGCTCTATGTGTCCCGAGTGGCTCGTGGTGCCCCATAACACCCGGCGTCCGGGTGCACGGCACCCTCTGCACAGTAGGTAAAGCCACCCCTGTTAGTCTCGGTCTTCTCCGGTACCACTTTCGCATAGTATATTTTCTTAACCAGACTTTCGTTGGGCATTCTTTCAACATGTCCGAACCATCGGAGCACTACCTTTTGCATTTTTACACCAATACTCTCTTTCATACCTACTCGCTCTCTTACGTCCTGCGATCGGTCAGCCTAACTCCACATATTTTCCGTAGAGATGTCATTTCGACCGCTTTAATTTTACTTTCATACTCTTTTCTGCATACCCAACTCTCGCTTTCATATAGCAATGATGGGACAAGCACTGCGTTATGTATTGCTACATTTGCTACATGTGCTTTCTGGCTGAGGTGGTGGCTACCGAGAAGTTGCCCCAATGCTCCATTCACTCTATTTCCCGCATTCACTCTTCGCTCTATATCAGTGGTGTACCTTCCGTCTCGGCTAAATCCACATCCAAGATATACATATTCATCCACTTGCTCTAGTACATCATTACCTATTGTTACTCGTAAGAGTAAAAATAGGTAATGATGTACTAGAGCAGGCAGCTTCGGGTGACTGGGACTAGTCCCCGGTCCGATCACCCAATGCCTCGGCTAGGGTGGCATCAGGCGCAGATATTCGCGCCATATATATATATATATATATATACATACACACACCTAATAGTCTCTTTTATCAGCTGTTTCATTCATCACATAGTATCCAATGGTACAGCCGTCATGCTCTTAGCGGAGTAGTTGAGATCCATCAAAATCCTCAAAAGATACCCTTAACAGTTTGTCCATGTCACTGTTCAAGTTGACGATTTAACTTACTGATAGAAAACAAGTTTAAATGAATTGACAATTGATAAGTTAATATTTCTGGATTGAGAGCCCATAGCACTCGCTCATACTTCAGACATGAAAGGCATCTGCGGCTAACAGTACCAACCAGCAATTTAGAGTATAATAAAGGCAATATTTTTGATAAGGAATGTTATTGTTATTTCATAACACAGCTAAAAGACATCATTCAAAAAGTTTATACCTGACATAAAAATCTTGGTAACCATGCCTCAAAATTTCTTAAAATATACTATTATTTTTTTAAGTTATTGTTTATCCCTTTGCCAGTCCTAATGGACGAACAGAACTAAAAAAAAAGTTATTGTTCATTCATAAACACATGTAATAATCTCTAACGAAAACAAAAGACTGTGCATAACAAATATCTAAAATCAAAAAATGCCTAATGGGACGTATCTTTGAATTTCGTAATCATGGGTGTTTATAGATGATAGTGTTTATTTCCGCGATAAACAATAATCTAGAGGACGCCACGCCTGCCGTGTTGCTAAACTTGCAAAGTAAAATGTCTTCAGTATTCTAAATGACTGAAAATTATTACTCTTTTATTTTATTGTGTTTACGTACTGAAGATTTTTATAACAGTGCTTGTATATTACAAGGTTTCTAACCTTGCTAATTCAAAATGGATTTTTTTATATTTTTGTCTTTTGTATCGCTCAGTTTGGCTTACGATAAAGGTAAGTAAAATACAAAATATTATTACATGCATTTATTTTATACTATACCGTGTTACCGTTTCTGTTTTATGCTATACCGTGATATCCTCGTTTCAAATATTTTGTAACGGCCACCGAGAGAATTGGTTTTGCAAAGTTTTTATCGTATTTCGTAGGCGCTGTGAATTATTCATTCTTCATATTTCTAGAATATGATAACTATGTATATTATAATATCAATTCAATTAATTTAATTTTGTATTAACAACTTAAATTTACTTTGTATTTTGGACACCATCATTAGTGCTTTTGAAAGATCAGCTTTTACAAGGGTAATTATTTAAGAATGACTATTTTAAAGAATCAGAGATAGGGCTTAGAAATATATAGAATTATTATTAGGTACTCTGATTTATTATCAAGTTTATAATTTAAAAATAATGATCAATCAACTGTTGCAATGTTCAATGCTTAACCCGCGGTCATGGGGGTTGAAAAGTGTTACACGGACGTTAGGGTGGGTCCCACAGACCCATTCATTAGATATCAATATTATGCTAATACTTTATAAATTTAATATCATATTTATTTGTATTAAGTTTTTAGGTATTTACGTAAATAAACGAAACACAAATATCATATTATATTATCCTTTAATCATATTTATTAGAGCTTTAAAAAAATAACGACAAATATCACCAAACTTTTTCTTTTCTTCTTAAATATAGGTCTATTATTAATTAACAATCTTTCTTAATGTTTTAACGCCACTTTTTTGTAGGAGACTAAATTATCTTTAGAAGAAAATAACAATTAATTACTCCAAATCACTATCTTTGGTACAGTCAGCACAAAAAGGTACAATATATTCTAAACAAATATATTTATTGCAATTCTCGCAGCTGTAGTTTGTTTCATGGTCTTTCTTGGCTGGACACACTTGGTACCTTTTGTGAACACTAGCCTATTTGTCGGAGGTTCCCTTGTAGATTCACAAACAAATTTTATTTTTTTTTTACATGTAGAAGCTCCGATACATTATGGCGAAGTTCTAGATGTTCATGACAAGCCCAAGGCGTAGGTTTTTTTTTTAAAACTATTTTTAATTTTGTTTATTACTAAGCCCGCCAGAATCGGACTCAGAAATCGGAGTCAGACTCGTAAAATCGAAAAAGTACCCTGTCTTTCTGCTTCTTCTCGATCCATTTTTAGGGTTCCGTACCTCGAAAGGAAAAAACGGAACCCTTATAGGATCACTTTGTTGTCCGTCCGTCCGTCTGTCTGTCTGTCAAGACTTTTTTTCTGAGGAACGCGTGGAGGTATGAAGCTGAAATTTATATCAAATACTCAGGTCTACTGTCCCTTAGAGCTGTGAAAAAATCGAAACTTTTAAGCTAACGCAATCAAAAGATACAGCTATTTATGTCGCAAATTTCTGCAAATTTTCGACACTTGCAAGGGAATCAAAACCTACAGGGTACTTCCCGTGAACTCAGAATCTTGAAATTTGGAACGAAGCAACGTCTTATAGCACAGATTAAGGAAAAATTGTGAAAATTGTAAATTTTTGATTACATCATATAAAAAAAATATTTTTAATAATTTTAAACTCACTACCCCTTTTCACCTGAACGTGTATGGTTAACAAGCAGCACTTAATTTTGCACTTACAATGAACAGGCAGCGTGACCGAGTGGTCTAAGGCGCTGGTTTAAAACACCGTAGGCATGAGTTCAAATCTCACCGTCGACGAGCTCTTTTTGATATTTATTTTTGCAAAATTTATTTATAATAATTTAATAATATAATATTATAAATAAAATAGTTTAAAAACGTGTACATTAAATGTTTTAAAAATTAGTAGTTTTAATAAATAGGTGTAACTTGAATTAATATCAAAGAAAAAAAAAACTTGAATTCATCATCATCATTCTCCTACTCTTATCCCAATTACTTGGGATCGATACAATATGTACTCTCTAATTATTAATATGTACTCTTTCATAGTACATAATGTAAAAGTTATTAGCAATAGTTTTATGATCGGCCCCCTGCCAGACGTCAACTCTCCTTGGGAATGTAATTGTTGACCAAACGACATCAGATGGAGTTGGCCCAGGTCGTTAAAAGCTCTTAGTCGTCTTTTACGACATCCACGAGCAAAGTAAGGGTTGGTAGTATTCGTAGCCGCTACAACACAGCACAAAAAAAAAACTTGAATTAATATAAAAAAAAACTACTGCATAAATATTTTTTTAGTTTTACGGAACCCTTCGTGCGCGAGTACAACTCGCACTTGGCCTATTTTTTTACTAATTACCTACAAAAAAATAAAATGCTTCAAACAATATATCAGCAATTTTAATTGTAAATAAAATTAAAAAACAAATATAAAAGGATAAATTCACAGATAATAATTAAAGTAATATCTATACAAAATGGTGCGAAAATGTGACACCAACTGCGGGGATGGGTCTCACTTACCCAATTCAATTTCCTACACGTAACTCCCACTGTGGCTGTCGCACGACTATCCTGTTAACTGCGACACATAGAACAACTCAACAGCTCCAGCTATTGAGAAGAACGGCAAATATGTACACTTAGCAACCAAACTAGAAGCAAAATAAAATGTGACGGGTCTCACAGACCCAACCTCCATGACGCAGGGTTAAATGAGTCAAATCCTATGTCCATTGTGTCATCTGAACATTATATATAATTTTATTAATATTGCATTGCATATGAAAATTAATTAAAAATAATAGTTCAAGAATATTTAATATCATTTTGTATGTTAATTTTTTATATGAATATCATCATAATATGTACAAATGCATTATCATCATCCAATCTCATTTTCATTACACTGCTCGGCTTGAACCTACTATAATGCGAGGGAATTTGATAAACTATACTTGGATTATATTATACTTGAATGTGGATTTAGCTGAGATGGAAGGTACACCACTGATATAGAGTGAAGAGTGAATGCGGGAAATAGAGTGAATGGAGCGTTGGGGCAACTTCTCGGTAGCCACCACCTTAGCCAGAAGTAGCAATACATAATGCAGTGCTTGTCCCAACATTACTGTGTGGAAGCGAGAGTTGGGTATGCAAAAAAGAGTATGAAAGTAAAAGTGATGCAGTCGAAATGCGATCTCTACGGAAAATTTGTGGAGTTAGTCTGATCGATCGCATTCGTAACGATGACGTAAGAGAGCGAGTAGGTATGAATGAGAGTATTGGTGTAAAGATGCGAAAGGGAATGCTCCGATGGTTCAGACATGTGGAAAGAATGCCGAACGAATGTCTGGTTAAGAAGATATACAATGCGAAAGTGAAAGGATGTAGGTACCCGGGGAGACAGAGACTAACCTACCTAGACCAGATTGGTCATGTACTGAAGGAAGGTGGAGTCAAGAGTCTCCGAAACCGGCGAGCGTATATGAAGAGAATTATGAATGTTGAGTATGATGATATGTATGGTCAGACAGGTTGGTGTATATTTATTTTAAGATTTTCTTCTCTTGCATATGATAGGCATATTATGAATCTTAGTCAGCTTTAACAACATCATTGGGCAGAATAAGGGAAGGTGAATAGTCTTCTAATTCTGTCACTACACAGAATATCAACCTAGTGATCATGTAATCAGTACTGATACTGATCACTAGATTTAGTTACAAGTTGTTCTACTATTTGTTACTAATTGTCTCTAACGCTTATAATTTTTAACAAACTACAGTTGCACAGTTATATAAAGTATAATTTCTTTTTGTTTACACAAATATTCTATACATCCATTCCACTTTTCTTTTTGCCTTTGGCTAACAATATACTGTCTTAAATATCCGGAATTAATATTGTATTATTAATAAATACATTACTTATACTAAATGAATCTGTAATTTATAAAAAGCCCTTATATTGCTTTGAACTGTATTATATTTTCTATTTTGTCAATCTCAGCTCATATATATCTCACAGCTGGGTTAAGACTCCATTTATAATAGAAGATTTAATGACCTGTTCTATGCTGATGAAATGTGTCAGCATAAGGATTATTTCGAGTTTTCCATCTCTTGCATAGTTGTTATTATACCTTAACCCATTTTCAAGACACCCACAAGCATGATATAGAGGACACTGGTCAAAAACTAATTAATTTATATAAAGGTTTGTTTAATGTTTGGGGGGCATAGTCCGGAGCGTGCTCGTTCGCGTCCCCTGCCAGTCTAATTAGACTGCTAATCCGGCTCGAAATGCGTACCGCAATGCGGGTTAGGGCGTCCCCCGGAGGCGACGCGTACCGACCCGCCCCCGTCGGTACGAACATCGGCAGTTGCGGCGATGGGGGCCGCCACCCATCACGCCTTGCCCAGTTAGGCGAGTCGAGGAGAACGGAGTGCCGGGTGGGCACGTGGAATGTAAGAGGTTGTGTGGAAGGTAAGTTGCACGAGCTGATATCCGTCATGGCGGACAAACAGCTAGACGTGCTCTGTGTAACAGAGACCAAGCGAAGGGGCAGCGACGCCTGCGATCTTCCTGGTGGCGGGATGGCTCTGTGGTCTGGTGTACCACAGAGCGATCGAGCCAGTATGGGGGTAGGAGTGCTGTTGTCCTCTCGCTTGGCCTCAGGTGTGAAGGATTACGGAATGTATGATCCCAGACTTCTCTGGGTCCGTATAAAACTAGGTGTCACCAAGGTATTCATGGTTGTAGCATATGCTCCCGTAGGATCCTCGGTGGCATCAGACCTACAGAAGTTTTGGGATAATGTTAGGGAAGTTCTGGATATGGCAGAAACCAGTGAACGCGTGATTGTGTGCGGAGATTTGAACGGATGGGTGGGGACCAAGCGTCCCGACTATGAGGACGTACTTGGTCCATTTGGTGATAAGAGAGTGAACGACGCAGGTAGGCTCATAGCGGATGTATGCATGGAGAGAAACCTTATTGTGTCAAACACATTTTTCCAACATAAGGACATCCATATGTATACATGGAGAAGGAATGAACAGAAAAGCATAATAGATTTAATTTTGGTAGACAGTCGCCTCCGAAGCAAAATATTGGACGCAAGAGCCTACAGGGGCCCCACAGTCGACACGGACCACTATCTCGTTATTGCGAGATTTAGTGGTCTGTTCAGAAAGTGGAGGCACTGGCGAGAGCGTGTCCACTTCGGAGGGCTTGAAAGAATAAAGGTTGAAAGGTTGCAAGAAGAGTGTGTAAGAGAAAAGTATGCAGAGGGTGTCCGAGAACGGCTGACGATGGCAAGCCAGCCGCAATCGGACATTGAAGAATGCTGGAGAGTATTGAAAGAGAGTATGGTAGATACAGCGAAAGAAGTATGTGGAAGTTCAAAGAAGCATAGAAAAACAAATGGTGATGCATGGTGGGATGCGGAAGTGGCAGCTTCCGTAGAGCAAAAGAAGAAAGCGTGGCTGGACTATGTCTCTTCTTTGAATCTGAATGACAGTATGACTGAACAGAAGAAAGAAATATATCGGCAATGTAAGAATGACACCAAGGCCTTAGTGAAAGAGAAACGTGATAGAGCAAGTATGAGTGCAGAAGATAGGCTGACTAAAAACTTCGAGGGTAACACCAAACTCTTTTGGAGGGAGGTGAAGAAGTCTCGGGGTGGTTGGTCAGCCTTCAGAATGAATAAAATAAGGTCTAAAGGTGGAGACATTCTTACACAAACACAAGACGTGTTAAGCCGATGGAGTGAATATTTTGGCGATATGTATGCGGATGCTACGGTTGGCGCCGGTGTTGGATGTGGTTTAGTAGATCAACATTCGACAACGGCGTCCTCCGATGGCATCAGTATGGATGAAGTTGAATGGGCGATAGGAAGTTTGAAAAATGGTAAGGCAGCGGGCATTGATATGGTGTCTGCCGAGATGATCAAGCTCGGTGGCTCTTGTGTCTGGGAGGCGTTCCTGTTGCTCCTCAATTTATGTTGGAGCTCGGGAATGGTTCCCAGGGACTGGAATAGCGCAGTCATCGTGCCTTTGTTTAAAAACAAGGGTTCACGTTATGACTGCGCAAATTACAGAGCCATAAGCTTGACCAGTTTGGCAGCAAAAGTGTATGGAAAAATTATTGAAAGGAGAATGAGGATGGTGTCCGATGGTTTACTGTGTGAGACACAAGGAGGTTTCAGGAGTGGAAGGGGATGCATGGATCAAGTGTTCTCTCTGCGCAACATTGTGGAGAAGCATCTGGCTCTAGGTCAGAGGGTTTTCTGCAGTTTTGTGGATCTGGAGAGAGCATTTGACACGGTTGTACGAAAGGAACTTTGGGACATTTTACCGGAGTATGGTATTAACGGTAAACTGCTACAGGCTGTGCAGTCCAGTTACATGGGCTGTAGAGCCTGTGTGCGGCTGGATGATGGAATGTCGCCTTGGTTTGACGTCAATATCGGCGTTAAGCAGGGGTGCGTTCTGTCAGCCAGGCTGTTTATCATATATCTGGATAAATGTCTCCAAAGGTTGAACGATATGAATGTGGGAGTCCAGATGGGCGACTCAGTGGTCACTGCTCTGCTTTATGCAGATGATGCAGTCCTGCTGGCACAGTCAGCGACTGACCTGCAGACCCTAGTCGACACAATGACAGAAGATTGTAAGAAAAGGGGTCTACGCGTGAATGTGAGCAAAACCAAAATAATGGTCTTTGAAAGAGATAAAACCAGAACAGATGTAAGAGTAACAATAGGTAATGATGTACTAGAGCAAGTGGATGAATTTGTATATCTTGGATGTGGATTTAGCCGAGATGGAAGGTACACCACTGATATAGAGCGAAGAGTGAATGCGGGAAATAGAGTGAACGGAGCGTTGGGGCAACTTTTCGGCAGCCACCACCTCAGCCAGAAGGCACGTGTAGCAATACATAACGCAGTGCTTGTCCCAACATTACTGTATGGAAGCGAGAGTTGGGTATGCAGAAAAGAGTATGATAGTAAAATTAATGCGGTCGAAATGCGATCTCTGCGGAAAATCTGTGGAGTTAGGCTGACCGACCGCATTCGTAACGACGACGTAAGAGAGCGAGTAGGTATGAAAGAGAGTATTGGTGTAAAGATGCGAAAGGGAATGCTCCGATGGTTCGGACATGTGGAAAGAATGCCGAACGAACGCCTGGTTAAGAAGATATACAATGCGAAAGTGGAAGGATGTAGGTACCGAGGGAGACCGAGACTAACCTACCTAGACCAGATCGGTCATGTACTGAAGGAAGGTGGAGTCAAGAGTCTCCGAAACCGGCGAGCGTGTATGAAGAGAATTATGAATGTTGAGGAAGCGAGTGAAGTATGCAGAGATAGAGTTCTCTGGCACTCTGTTCTCTCTGCCTACCCTGCAAGGGATATGGCGTGATGATATGTATGTATGTATGTTTGTTTAATATTACAAAATAAGCTTGGATAAAAAAACACAAATGAGTCACAAGGACTGCTGACAGAAATGAAAACTTAAACTTATGAAAAAAAAATCCAAAAAAAAAGTGAGCTCCAGGGAGTATGTATGGGTGTGACCATACAATAAATACACAAATTAAATATATTATATTATACACATATTATATTATTACTTTCTCTTCAACGGCCTCTGTCTTATGAATTTTTGATCATGTCACATGTCCTGATGCTGTTTACATTTAATTTTTAACCCATCGCAAAAAAGTGCACAATGCCACTGAAGAGGTTTTCACTTCAAAAATAAATATCAAGTATTTGGTTTTAATTACATATACATAATTCCTTTGTCATAATTGTTATTAAATTCATACAAATGTATGATATTATACCAAATTATTTCTATTGAATAGATTCAAGGGCTACATCAAAGCTTATATGTAAAGGATTCCAAAAGATGTAGACATATTCAATTTATAGAAGAGTTAAATCTGTTAAATAGTTAGTGAATGTAGTTTAAAATCTTACGTCTAGATAATAGGACAAAATTGCTTTTATTTTACTTTCTGTATTTTTTTTTCTGGGTGACCACTCAAATTTAGTTCTAATATTTGCCCATACTCTTGTCCTGAAATTCTTCCTTCATGTCTGTTCATCATACTGCGGCTATTGCATGATAGGGATCTATCATCTTCAATTCGATAAGAAGTTATACCTTGCAATAATAGAAAGCAGCTTATAACTGTAAGATATAAAATATATATAAAAATATCTTATGTAAACTTGAAAAATTCACAACATAAGTTTTGGCCTATTTTAATTTAATCTGATCAAAGTTAATATAAATTAATTATTATATTACATATATAAATTACCGGAGAGCTCCTGTAACAACTAACACTGAAAATGTTTTAATGTCACAAAAGTAAAAATCAAATATAGGCAAAGGAGCAAGCAGCACACCTGATGTTGAGTGTTACTGCCGCCCATGTACCTTTACAATAACAAAGGGTATAGCAGGTAGACATGTGCGAAACAGTACTTCGCGAAGTGATGTGATATGTCATTACATTTCGTGCCGAGTAATATTACATTTTACCATCACTTCAAACGAAATTATTAATGCGATAGCGCTTTATACCTATATACGGCGGGCGGCGTCAAGAAATATAAACCTTAACGTTCTGAAATAAAGCTCAAAGTACATATTGAATTGCCAGACACCGAACATTGTAGAAATGCAGAACAGTACACGGGTGTTCGCGTCATGTTTAATGTGTGATGTTTAATGTGATGTGATGTTTAGTCACGTAATATGTAATGGGTCAGTACACGGTCGGTTAATATTATCTACGTGTGATACATCACTCTCATTACTTACACATGTCTAATAGCTAGGCCGCTGCGTACCAATATAAACCCCAAACCCACCCAGCTAGGCTCGGTATCCCAAGGTGAGCCCAAGGTGAGCGAGAGAGCCAGTGCTCTCTCGCTCACCAAACGAATAGCACATTGCCATTACTCAGACGTTGATCTTCTGCGAGAGTGTGGTACTGCACCAGATGGACCGGCATGCGGCTGTAGAGAGAGACTGTCAACATCGTGGTCCTACCACTATTAAATAAAAATAGTTGTATTTCACAGTATTTTTATAAAGTGAAATAATTTACAGAATTATTACACATACCTAATTATTGCAGTCTACTTAGAGTGAATTTTGTTAAAATTAATTTTCTATTAGGAGGTTAAATGTATAAAGTTCAGCTTACCTTTAAGGTTCATGTCTAAAATAATTTGTGTTTATTTCTTATCTCACACAAAGCAATTTATATGGAAGAACAAATCGATTTTTATTTCACAGTAAAGTAAAAATCAAATAACTAATTAAATCAGCATGTTACAATTTCAAGCATTAATTGTGTTTGATAATTAATTGTGATTGAAACATTTAAATTTTCTTATTCAATTATTTTTTTCATTAATCTTTATTTTACTTTGGCAATTTTAAATGTGTCATTGCTTAATATCACATAACCAGATGACTTGGTCAAAGTAACAGGGAGATATTAGATGCAGTTATTAGGCATAGGACCTCTTTATGTATTATTTTTATAGAGCTACAACAATTGAGGGTGTATGGCTGATAGATAGTAAATTAAATGAAGTATGGGACTGGGGTGCCCTATGTACTAAAACATCAAAGTACATGCTAGATACAGACTTTTCTATGAAGTGTTGTTGTTCTGATTGTGGTTACATTATTGAAAAGAATTGATTTAGCGAGGAGGTCTTAGATAATGCATTGTTTGGTTACAGAAGCGGAGTAGGAGGCTAGGTATTTATTCATTCAAGTAGAGCTTAATTCATTAGTCATCAAACTCGGGCAGTTTTTTAATTTAACTCCCTGTTTGTAAGAAATGATTAAAAACCATGTATTAATTAACTACATAAAAAAATGAGAGGAAGGCAAGTCTTGGCGTAGTTTGGGTCCGCTCTCTAAGTTAATATGTAACAATAGTAACAATATCTTTAGGATAGATATATCTTCTACAAGAAGTAAACAGAAAATCATTATAGTAATTACTTAGTAGTATACTAGTTCTGTTTTTTTTTATTATGTTTAATAAATTTATGTTCATAATTCGTAACTTGGTTTTCTTTCATCATCTCATCATAACGTATATGAATAGGACGAATAGGTATTCCTGCTGGGTTCAAGCATCCTTCATAACAGGAGAGAAATTAACTTACTACACCACGCTGACCAGGCTGCTCACCATAGCATTTTGTTTCGAGTTTTCTTCTCTAATATAGATGTTACATGAATATACTGTAGAATCCCTTAATCGTCTTTTATAACATCTACGGGCAAGATAGGGGTAATTAATTGTATTCCTCCGTCGCTACACAAAATAAAGTGTTATTATTACAACTAAGTATATCAAAAATGTAGGATTTTCAAGTTATAACTAATTCCAAATTAATAAATAATACCTACTAACTTTACCTACCTACCTTTTATTGTGGTAGGACCACGCTGTTGACAGTTCTCTGTCAGCAGCCGCGGGCCGGTCCGTCCGGGGTAGTACCACACTCTCGCAGAAGATCGACGTATGAGTAGTGGCAACGTGCTAATGTGCTTCGTTCGGTGAGCGAGAGAGCCGGAAGCCCAATTGGGTGGGTTTGGGGTTTATATTGGTAGGCAGCGACCTAGTTATACCCTTAGTATTGCAAAGGTCCATGGGCGGCAGTGACACTTACCATCAGGTGTGCTGCTTGCTCGTTTGCCACCATTAGCAATAAAAAAAAAAATAACTGGTTAGATAAATATTTCCGTGCCAAAGATTACGTGGTGGATATCAAATATGGGCTATGGGTGGTCATGGCCATCAAAGTCGAAAAGTATCTAAAGTGAGGCATAGCTAATAAAAATAAAGACAATGATTAAAAATCCCTAAAAATATTTTAGTTTATCATTTATGTAATACTAAATAATTATACCTGTCTATAATGTGTGTTCTCCGTCTGGTGACAGTTTAAGAATACATTTCTCCACCCCTTATCTTGCTTGTGGGTTCTCGTAAAAAACGGCTAAGGTATATGATATGCATATAGTATCTGTGAAAGAGTAGGAAAAATCAACCAAAACCTGTAGTATACCAATAAATTATCCTCTCATTATGAAGGGGATACGAGCCCAACAGTGGGACGTAAATGAGCTCAGATGAGGATTACCTATAGACTGTGATATTGCAGAAAGTAGTCAACATTTTCTGAATGGATTCTATTAGCAATAATGCTTAAGAGGCGGCAATACCTTGTGAGTGGCTCACTTCCCATCCCGCCGGTTCAAATAAGTTTATATTTTATGTCTCTTAGCGTTAAGATTGAAATCTCTGAAATTTTAGCCACAGGATCAGTTATTGTGATGCGATGTTGCTAAGAGCAGCGAGAGGAAGAGCGTTAAGTGTATATTCTTTAGGGATTTATTCTAATAAAATCTACACGACTACGAGCGCTGAGATTTTCTAAGAGTTCTAGATAAGTGCCACCATCGACTTGCCTCTTGTATAATAACTTAATTATATTTCAGCATCTTTCTATGGAGCCAGCTATATTTCTTACCCTCTTCAAGAAGCGAAGGGCATGACCGACATAAGCTTTCGTTTCCGTACTCATTTATCTGATGCTCTGCTACTTTTGGCTGCTGGTAAAACGGATTATTGTATGGTAAGTGTACTGAATAATATTTAATGATTTCATTATAATAAGAATTTCAAGTATTGTTTGTGGACATTTTTAGGTTTTATTATATTTGGATAAATCGGCATATAATGTGGAAATTATTTGCTCGGGTTTGTTTGTTGATATCTATATCAAGTTTAAAATCCGTCATTATTCCAGATGTACCTATATCATTCGTCTGTATTATTACAACGTATATGGGTCCCCTTAGTACCTTTCTTAACACATTTGTGTTCCATAGTTATTAAGCTTGTTTATGGGATAAACTATTTTATTCGCTTCCGTATGGTTGTGGAGTAAGAATACAATGGTCACGACCCGTCCTTTTCTCATGATTGATCGTAAAAGGCAAGGTATGGCAATGATTGATTAAAAAAAAACAAAAGCAAATAATATCGAGAGGAGTAAAACTTGAAATAAATTTCTTCATCAACCCATTGCGCGGCATAAAAGGTCAATGTCCCACTTACTATGGACAAGACTAGTTCAGCAGCATATTTGAGCTGAAATGATGATAATATTATTTATATGTTATAATAATCACGGCGCCCTTAGTGCTATGCAAAAATTATGGATTACCATCATCATTCTCCTGTTCTTATCCCAATTACTTGGGATCGACGGAATATGTACTCCTCTTCTTACATATTGCAAAACTTATTGGCAATAGTTTTATAACCGTCCGCCTGCCTGACGTCGACCCTCCTTGGGAATGTAATTGTTGATCAAACGCTATTAGGTAGTGTTGGCTCAGGTCGATATTAGGCTTTTAGTTGTCTTTTACGAGATCCACGAGCAAAATTGGGGTTGGTAGTATTCGTTGCCGCTACCACACAGCGATAATAATTAATTATGGATTACAGTGTTCGTAAGAAATTAAGAGTTCATAAATGGTTTTATGTAAAAGATTATTTTGTGTACTTACGCTAGTCTCTCCAATTATCCATGTGATGACGCAATTAGTATACAATAGCCATCACCGCTTTCTTTGCCATGGGTATGGTAAAAATTAATTGAGGCATGTACACATGATATAACTGCAAGAGACAGAGGTACAGTTAGAAATAAAACCCTATGCCAATTCTGCTGGGCACCGGTTACAAATCGGTTTAATTAGTTCCTGAGATTAGCATGTTTATAATTATAGAAATACTACATCCCTTTTGCAATAGTTATATAGATAGAATATACCATCAATAAGCGTAATTGGTTAGGCATGACGAGAAGGGTTTTCATAACCGTCTTAATAATTTGTAATTATAATTGTGTTTACAGATTCGTCTTGAAAGTGGTAGATTGAAATTGCACATCAACTTGGGTGCTGGTGAAAGTGAACTGTCTTCTGTCAAAGGCATATATCTTAATGATACACAGTGGCATCATGTTAATATTATTCGTCGTGAGGCAAATCTCACTATGAAGGTACGTACTTGTTTTGTATTATTTTTTAAACGATTTTATTTAGCTTACTCCGTTTGTTTTTTTCTTTTTTCCTTCTTGGGTCGAACTTTGTAATTAAAATTTCACCCTCTTCCTGACAACCGATTGATCTGAAATTTGGTATACGCCTTTGGTTCTGGTGATAATACAATTATGTATACTAAAATTTATTATATATTCAAGATGGCCGCCGCTATAAAATGACAGATAACCTATTTTTTTCAATCCCATCAATATGGGTATCAAATGAAAGAGCCTTGACAAGAAGAATACAGTGCACTATACAAAATCAAAATCTAAGTTGGCCGCCGCTACAAAATGGCGGATAATCTATTTTTTTTTATTCCCATCAATATGGGTATCAAATAAAAAGCCTTGAACTTGAACACGTCAAATACAGTGCACTATACAAAATCAAAGTCTAAGATGGCAGATAATGTATTATTTTTAATCCTCCATTATTATGGGTATTAAATGAAAGGGCTTGACAAGTAGAATACAGTGCTTTTTACAAAATCAATATCTGAAACTCTCACTCAAGTCAAGATCTTGTATCGTGTCGAAGACTGTGTGGCGTTAGGGTGGCTAAAAATGATACGTCGTTGTAGAGTGAGATCTTTGAAGGGATTACGTATCGAGTATATTACGTATCGAGTAAATTAACGGCCAAGAAACCTTGCAATAATGAAGCCTTAAATGAATTAAATAGAATGAGAAATAAAAACTAAAAACTTGAAAATAAAAAAAGGTAATTTTTTTTTAAGTTAAACGGCTTTATTGTAAGCAGTCATGGTAATTTTGCAGATAAATGTACTAAAAGCTAAAAATTAATTAAATAGATACAGTCATGGGTACCAATTAATATAAAATAAAATTGTGGGGCACGTCAAATATCTACAATCGTCGATTAAAATGTACGTTTTGTCCCGCGATTTTATTTTATATTAATTGGTATCATGACTGTATCTATTTAATTATTTTTTAGCTTTTAGTACATTTATCTGCAAAATTACCATGACTGTTAACAATTAAGCCGTTTAACTTAAAAAAAAATTACCTTTTTTTTTATTGTTAACTGTAGTAATTGAAACAGCGGCACGCCATGGAATGGCAACCGTTTGAATTTTGTTTTATCAGTTTTGGTTCAGTCATAATTTTAATACGGGTTGAGAGCCCTCAGCGCTCACCCACAGTCCGGGTAAAGTTGTCATAGCCATCTGAGGCTAACAACTAAGACACACAAAAAAAATCATAATTTTTTGCATTGTATTTTGAAATAAAAATTAAATATTATATCCGTATTCGATAGATTAATATCCATCTAACTATTATGAATCCATCAATCCACTACACCACTCTTGTTGTATTATATATAATTTTTATATAGAAGATGTAACTTATAAGACCGGGCTTCTCAGTTCCAGCACGTGGCTGACCTTACCGGTGGTTGATTATTAGATTAATTTCAAACAGCGTCAGGCCGTATAAAGCCATAATATATGAGCTGATTTTGAGTTGATTATAATCGGGACACAAAACCATTACATTCAAAAGAGGAGTAGAATAGGTCAGAGTTACTTGAAAGGGAGTAGATATTATACGGTTATTCTATTCTTTTACTGTGTTTATGGTCAATGCTTTGCATATAGTTAAGTCTTTGAAATATAAGTTAACCTTATTTAGTATAGGGCTAGTATAGTTGAACTAAGCTTAGGATTAAGAATACAATATGTACCCTTATTTTCCCCCTGGACTCGTAAAACCGGCTAAGAGAATGAAAATATGGGCAGGAATCTCCTGAGAAACTGAACACCAATTGTCATGTCGTCATTCTGCCTGCAAAGCGTCCTTCTCGTGACTTCTCTTTCTGTCAGTTGAAGCCTGTGTCTGATGGTGGACGTCAATAGACTGATGGATAACGCTAGCGGAGTTATAATTTTTATATAATGTGAGTGTGCTTTTTTACATAAGCACTTTACAGTAAAGCATTTCAATTAAACGTACAGTACGATTGTCAGTCGCTGTCCAAGTGCGTAAAAGAGTAGTTGCGTTCATATCAAAAATATAAGCATATAAAGTAGTTAGAACTTCAACAATTAAGAAAAACTACTGTTAAATAAGTGTATTTTATTTAATAATAAAAAGTCATAATAGTTTTCATACATACATACCATCACGCCATGTCCTTTGCAGGGTAAGCAGAGAGAATAGAGTGCCAGAGAACTCTATCCTTGCATACTTCACTCGCTTCCTCAACATTCATAATTCTCTTCATACACGCTCGCCGGTTTCGGAGACTCTTGACTCCACCTTCCTTCAGTACATGACCGATTTGGTCTAGGTAGGTTAGTCTCGGTCTCCCCCGGTACCTACATCCTTCCAATTTCGCATTGTATATCTTCTTAACCAGACGTTCGTTCGGCATTCTTTCCACATGTCCGAACCATCGGAGCACTCCCTTTCGCATCTTTACACCAATACTCTCTTTCATACCAACTCGCTCTCTTACGTCGTCGTTACGAATGCGATCGATCAGCCTAACTCCACAGATTTTCCGTAGAGAACACATTTCGACCGCATTAATTTTACTTTCATACTCTTTTCTGCATACCCAACTCTCGCTTCCATACAGTAATATTGGGACAAGCACTGCGTTATGTAATAACTTCACGTGCCTTCTGGCTGAGGTGGTGGCTACTGAGAAGTTGTCCCAACGCTCCGTTCACTCTATTTCCCGCATTCACTCTTCACTCTATATCGGTGGTGTACCTTCCATCTCGGCTGAATCCACATCCAAGATATACAAATTCATCCACTTGCTCTAGTACATCATTACCTATTGTTACTCTTACATCTGTTTTGGCTTCATCTCTTTCAAGGACCATTATTTTGGTTTTGCTCATATTCACGCGTAGACCCCTTTTCTTACAATCATCTGTCATTGTGTCGACTAGGGTCTGTAGGTCAGTCGCTGACTGAGTCGCCCATATGGACTCCCACATTCATGTCGTTCAACCTTTGGAGACATTTATCCACATATAACAGTCTGGCTGACAGAACGCACCCCTGCTTAACGCCGATATTGACGTTAAACCAAGGCGACATACCGTCATCCAGCCGCACACAGGCTCTACAGCCCATGTAACTGGTCTGCACAGCTTGCAGCAGTTTACTGTTAATACCATACTCCGGTAAAATGTCACAAAGTTCCTTTCGTACAACCGTGTCAAATGCTCTCTCCAGATCCACAAAACTGCAGAAAACCCTCTGACCTAGAGCCAGATGCTTCTCCACAATCAGTTGCGCAGAGAGAACACTTGATCCATGCATCCTCTCCCACTCCTGAAACCTTCTTGTGTCTCACACAGTAAACCATCGGACACCATCCTCATTCTCCTTTCAATAATTTTACAGTACACTTTTGCTGCCAAACTGGTCAAGCTGTAATTTGCGCAGTCATAACGTGAACCCTTGTTTTTAAACAAAGGCACGATGACTGCGCTATTCCAGTGCCTGGGTACCATTCCCGAGCTCCAACATAAATTGAGGAGCAACAGGAACGCCCCCTAGACACAGGAGCCCCCCAGCTTGATCATCTCGGCAGACACCATATCAATGCCCGCTGCCTTACCATTTTTCAAACTTCTTATCGCCCATTCAATTTCATCCATACTGATGCCATCGGAGGACGCTGGTGCCAAATGTTGATCTACTAAACCACATGCGACACCGGCATCAACTTGAGTATCCGCATGCATATCGCCAAAATATTCACTCCATCGGCTTAACACGTCTTGTGTTTGTGTAAGAATGTCTCCACCTTTAGACCTTATTTTATTCAATCTGAAGGCTGACCAACCACACCGAGACTTCTTCACCTCCCTCCAAAAGAGTTTGGTGTTACCCTCGAAGTTTTTAGTCAGCCTATCTTCTGCCCTCATTTTGCTCTATCACGTTTCTCTTTCACTAAGGCCTTGGTGTCATTCTTACATTGCCGATATATTTCTCTCGTGTGTTCAGTCATATTGTCATTCAGATTCAAAGAAGAGACATAGTCCAGCCACGCTTTCTTCTTTTGCTCTACGGAAGCTGCCACTTCCGCATCCCACCATGCATCATCATTTGTTTTTCTATGCTTCTTTGAACTTCTACATACTTCTTTCGCTGCATCTACCATACTCTCTTTCAATACTCTCCAGCATTCTTCAATGTCCGATTGCGGATGGCTTGCCATCGTCAGCCGTTCTCGGACACCCTCTGCATACTTTTCTCTTACACACTTTTCTTGCAACCTTTCAACCTTTATTCTTTCAAGCCCTCCGAAGTGGACACGCTCTCGCCAGTGCCTCCACTTTCTGAACAGACCACTAAATCTCGCAATAACGAGATAGTGGTCCGTATCGACTGTGGGGCCCCTGTAGGCTTTTGCGTCCAATATTTTGCTTCGGAGGCGACTGTCTACCAAAATTAAATCTATTATACTTTTCTGTTCATTCCTTCTCCATGTATACATATGGATGTCCTTATGTTGGAAAAATGTGTTTGACACAATAAGGTTTCTCTCCATGCATACATCCGCTATGAGCCTACCTGCGTTGTTCAGTCTCTTATCACCAAATAGACCAAGTACGTACTCATAGTCGGGACGCTTGGTCCCCACCCATCCGTTCAAATCTCCGCATACAATCACGCGTTCACTGGTTTCTGCCATATCCAGAACTTCCCTAACATTATCCCAAAACTTCTCTAGGTCTGATGCCACCGAGGATCCTACGGGAGCATATGTTACAACCATGAATACCTTGGTGACACCTAGTTTTATACGGACCCAAAGAAGTCTGGGATCATACATTCCGTAATCCTTCATACCTTCACACCTGAACTAATAGTTTTCACAGCTCCTAATATATAAAGACTGTGCATAGGTAGTGTGCGACAGAGTCGAAATTGGTCAATCATCTCATTCCAAGATTCCATGTGCACTATTTATCACGGGATACTTTATATACTATGTAATGGCGCGGTATTGCTATGATATATATGACAATTAAAATATTGGACTCGTTGACTGGTAACATCGGAGTAATTCAAATTGATTCCTTCTGACTTAATTGATTCAAATTGATTCATTTTTACTTAGTTGATTCAGATTGATTAATTTTTACTTAACTGATTAAATAAACTCTTTATTTAAAGAGAAATATAAGGATATTGCTTAATGTAGTAATTTTATTACAGGTTGACGAGACTGTGGTGAAGAAAAGGTTGCCGGGACGATTTTTCGAACTTAACATACACTTTGGCATATTTTTGGGTGGTCAAGGAGATTTCTCAGAGCTCTTCTTAGGTCACATGGAGAATTTTCGCGGCTGTATGGAAGATGTGCGTATTATTTTTTAGTTATTTGTTAAGTTAATTTGTTTATTAAAGTTAAAGTAATTATTTGTTAATTGGTTTGTTTTGTGGTAATAAAATACTGATTTTTATTTGAATTGTAGTCTTACTCCGTCATTATTCTAATAGAATTGTAAATAATTATCATGTACACTTAAATATTTGCAGGTATATTATAATGGCGTTAAAATAATAGAAAAAGCGCGGAGCCGGACCGGTTCCGTTCGCGTGGAAGGTGTTACGTGGAACTGTGCACCGGAGTTTGACGCTGATATAAATTCTGATATAAGTTTTGTGGACGAAGGAGCTTACCTTATACTGCCTAGGATTAATTCTAGGGCTGGAGGAAAGTAAGTTAATCAATTGAAATCAGTTTTCACATATTTATAGGTTTACGATTGTAAAGAACATGGAATATTATCCACCAACTACATCTAAAAACATCCTACATAAGGTTTGCATGGATTTCTTTATTTAATGCAGTGATTTATCTGTCTATATATCTCTTAAACGTCTTTTAATATGTTCTCAGTAAAAGAAATGTGAACTTTTTCTCACTGAATCACCATACTGAAATACAAATAATTTAATCGTTTTATAATTATATTTTTTATAGATAACTAATTATATATTTTTTTTATAATTCAGATGGCAAATAGAGTTCAAAACTATAGCGCAGAACGCAATATTACTATATAACGCTGGTGGAGGTCGAGGGTCTGATTTTTTGGCTGTGGAGATTTTGGAAGGCGTGATTCGAGTAAAAATGGCTCGAGGTCAAATAGTTCATACCGTACGAGTCAACGATGGACAATGGCACAAAATGCATCTTTCGTTTTATCCTTCCATGATTGAGGTAATTACCATTCGTCTTGATGGATATTTCAAATCTGTATCTATAAAAAGGATGTTTGTATATACGACATCGGTAAACTCTGAAATTATTTGATCGATCATTAGGGAAATTGGTATGTATATGTATTATTTCACGGAGAAGGTTTATATGCTATTCCCATTGATGTAACTCACCACCTTCTCGCCTCGCCTCGACTTCTACAAATAAATCAATGGGCTGGGTTTGCTAGTATTGCGTAAAAGTTATGAATAAATTTCTACGCCTTAATTATTCAACTGAACTGTCCGCGATACTGCCATGGGCTATACGACACCTTTCATCCCGGGAAAAATATAAATATAATATTGTATATAATATTGTATAATATAAATATAATATTGTTTCTCAGGGATAATGATGTCACTCAACATGTATGATTCTAATTCAACAATGTTGATGATTAAATTGTCTTAAAATAAACCTAAAATTTAGATGTTTGTGACAAACTTATTTTTAACTATTATATATTGGTTACGCCAGATTAACATATTTTTATTAATTATGTTTTGGTGCTTATCCATATATCCTATTAACCTACCCTACATACTTACACTTGCCCGCGATGTGAATATACGCCGGGTAATGCCGAACGGACAGTGAGTCGAGGCGGATGTGCTCCGTGTTTGGTGTTCGCGTCAATACATTGTGTATTATATAAACTGTAACATATTCACCGGGATTCATTGTGGATAACGTGTGAACTCTTTACATAACATATGATCGCGCCAATACATTAATCGGGTGTGTGCATTGTGCTCGCTGCGGCCGTTATACGAATGTATAACATCGACTGCCTGCGAACGGGAAGAAATCGCAAAGGTTGTAAGTAATCCCTTTAATTTCCTATCCTGTTATATTTGTCGCACCAGGTTAATTCAAAATTAAAATATATAGTCCACTCAACGATCTTGGGGCATTTTCGTCCCGTATAATAATCTGGCGCCATCATATATTATGATTATATATTGACTATAATGTGCTGTGTTTAGGTTGTTATGTATATTTATTTACTTGATTTTAAAATATTCGCTTGTTTAATATATGCGATTACTTGCTCGTAATGCCTTCCTAACTAAGGTCGTGATTGATCCGACTGTTGATCGATGTGACAGATTGTCCCGAAGGACCGAAACATAGTTATCTTAAAGCACAACCCGCCAGGCGGGTTACCTATGATAAGATGACATGTCTAAGACCAAGAAAAAGAACACAAAGCTTGTTGTAAGGCTATTCAACCAAAAATCTGTTTGTTACAACTTCATTATGTTGCCTTCTTAAGAATATGTGTCTGTGCCTTTAGATTTTTTATTATGATAACCTTAACCAATATGTAAAAATAATTTAACAGTATTAATATATCGTATATCTCTCTCGGATATCAACATTCATTACCACCGATTTTTTTGTTAACAAACTTCCACCGGTGTATTTAAAAAAAGATAATGATATGGGAGGCATTGCTGTAGTAATAAGTTTTTAATTGCAAACAATTATATTGCAAATGGCTGTATTGACGTTTGTGATTTGATTTAAATGAAACTTAAATTATATATTTTTCTATTTATGGTTTTTATAAGATATATATTTTTATAATTTTATTTTTTATATTGCTGCGTTTCTTTTTTGTATCATATATTGGTTCCAATTATAAGTTTATCCGTGCCAATGCTATAATTACCAAGGATACTAGATGGATTGGCAGTCGTGGTTAGGTTACGTGGTTAAACATTATTGCTGATGATTCTAATATGATTCTATAATTCTACCGATGATCACTCATCTGATTTTTATTGCTCCCATGACAAATTTAGAGGTGACATTGTATTCTTGATTTTAATTGGATGCTTATTAATATTTTTATCATTTTGCTTTCGCTTGTTTAGGTTTCCACCTGATGGTCCCATCATCTGAGTTCATATATGTCCCACTGTTGAGCTTGAGTCTCCTCCGTAATAGTAGGGAGATTGACTTACTATACCATGCTGATGAAATGCGTTGGTATAGGGTTTAGCTTCGAGTTTTCTTTCTCTTGCATAGCTGTTATATGCATTTTATATTCCTTAATCGTCTCTTACGATCACCCACGAGTAAAATAGAGATGGTGAATTGTATTCCTACTCCACCACCACACGGAAAATCTGATGGTTAGTGATAATATAATCCCTTTTCGATAAAATATACGTAATTATTTTCTTATTAACAACATCAATAGCGATAAAAAATATCTTCTTTAAAATACATACGAAGTATTGTAAACTTACTGTTTGCACTTGTACTGTTCATACAAATAGAACGTTGTATTATACAACCTGCATTCCATGTGGTAGCGGCTATCAATACTTCCAACCCTTATTTTTGCTCGTGACGACGGCGATTAAGAGCCTTATCGACCTGGGCCAACTCCATCTGATGCCATTTGATCAACAATTATTTTCCCAAGGAAGGTTGATGTCTGGCATGCGGCGGGGCATAAAACTATTGCCAATAACTTTTACAATATGTACTATGAGAGAAGAGTACATAATTATTGTATCGACTCCAAGTAAATGGGATAAGAATAAGAGAATGATGATGACGAACTGCATTCTATTTTTGTAAGATTTCTGCTATTTTAAATAGTTTATATTGATGTGTGCATGACGACTGTTATAAATGTGAATGACGCGATGGAGGTATGCTAGGATCGTGGTTTGTGGATCCACCGAAGTCAAAAATCGGGTACCGGTGGCCCGCTCGTACGGCGAAGAGAGGAGTTTTACGATGGGTCTATGGGGTCACGCGCCGCCTTTCCGTCACCCCGGACCGATTTGGCGGGGCGAGACGCATCCATAGTCCACCAAAAAAAAAAATGGATCGTGGTTTGTGGCAATCCGTAGTCTCTTCGTATCCCTCTGGGAAACAGGCGTCATATTATGTATGTACACTACCGTCCAAAAGTTTGGAAGCACACCTGTTTTCAAACAAAACAAATAAATGCCGACTAATAGCGGTAAAAATTAGCAATAATCTTAAGTTTTACAACCTTTTACGACTGTCTACACAAACACAAAAGGATTATTATCCTACATTCATCAAGTTTTATGGAATTCCTTAATATTGACGAAACACGTGTTTTATGACTTAATCCGTCGGCTACTTTATCCTATGCAATGGTGTAGTTTTATTGATAATGTTTGCTGGTTTTAACTTTTTTAGACCTTATTCAGTCGCACTTGAGCATTGGCACGTGAAAGTTGTGATATTAACATTGTCTGTATTCGAAAGATATCGGCTACTACTTTGACCGTATTTTTTCTTCTGAAAATGGCAAAACGCAAGCAAATCACGCTTGAACAGCCAAGCGCTATTTGCACTCTACGCGAGGAAGGATACAGTGAACGTCAAATCGCAGAAAGGCTCGGAATTTCTTGTAAAGGTGTCCACTATACCCTTGCTAGAAAACAAGAAACGGGGAAAAATGAAGATAGAAAGAGATCTGGTAGGCCCAAATCCACAACAAATCAAGAGGACAACTTCATTAGAGTTCTTTCTAAACGGAATCGACGCTTAACTGCACCACAGATCACTGCAGCTCTGAATGATACTCGAGAAACACCCATTTCAACAACTACTGTTAAAAGACGCTTACTGTCTGCGGGATTAAGAGGATGTGTTGCTGCTAAAAAACCCAAACTAACAAATCGACATAAGAAAAATAGACTAGAATGGGCAAAAGCGCATAAAAACTGGACTATAGAACAATGGGAAAATGTCCTTTGGAGTGACGAATCAAAATTTCAGATTTTCGGATCCAATAGACGTGTCTTTGTACGCCGGTCAAAAGAAGAGAGGGCTTCAGAGGCATGTACAGTGCCTACCATCAAACATGGTGGTGGTAATGTCATGGTTTGGGGGTGTTTTGGCAACAGTAAACCCGGCAATCTTGTGAGGATAACCGGAAAATTAAACAAGGAGGGCTATTTAAAAATTCTCCAAGATTCTGCCATACCCAGTGGACTAAGTCTCATTGGTTCTGGATTCATTTTTCAACAGGATAATGATCCTAAGCATTCGTCTAAATTGTGCCAGAACTTTTTAAACAAGAAAAAAGCTGAAAACATTTTAAACATCATGCAATGGCCATCTCAATCCCCTGATCTTTCTCCCATTGAACTTGTTTGGGATGAACTTGACAGGAGGGTGAAAAGTCGTTGTCCTACGAGCTCAGAACATTTGTGGCAGCTATTAGAGAACGAATGGAACAAATTAGATAAAGATTATTTTAAAAAATTGATTAATAGAATGCCCAGAATATGTGAGAAGATTATAAAGGAGAAAGGTGGACACTTTGATGAAGCTAAAATTTAATCTAATTTACCATTGTATATTATTTTTTTATTTTGTTTAAGTTAGTTTCTGTTTGTTCTTTATTTTTTTATCAATACATTTAAATTTAAATGACTTAGTTTGGTTTTATTCGATTTTACCTTGCTGCTTCCAAACTTTTGGACGGTAGTGTATTTATGTTATGTTGATGTTATTTTTTTATTATTTTTAATTTTTTATTCTAATTTTTGTATTTTATTCATTACTTTCTTTTCGTTCTATGACGTCATCTGCGAGTGCAAAGGCCATTTGATATATAATTGCCAAGTAATTTATTGAAACAGTTATTAACCTGCGATATGTTGTACCTATAATTATGCAGATTTTATGGCTCAAAATTATATTAGCAATGCTGAATTTTCAAAATTAATATTGGTGAAGGTTTCTTATAAGCTAAACTGCTGATGTTTAGGGATTTTCTATATCGTGTCTTTATTTCCTATTAGTATTAATTAGATTTAGTATGAGATGTTAGTGTTAAAGAAAAAAAAATAAATATCAGCTGGAGAATTGTTCATAGAACATATATCCTATATGTTCTACAATAGGACAACCTTTCAATTGAGGGTAATTAGCCTATTATGCCATGCCTGCTGGGACAGGTTAGGAGAGTGCTATATTTTGAGGTTCTTTTGTTGTGATAATACCTGCTATGGTCTTTTAAACGATTTTTACGATATCCTGTCATCATACGAGTAAGTTCCTTTGCTCTTATATAAATCTCGCTTTCTACCACATTGTTCTTAATAAATTCTCGTAGTGAAATTGCAATACCGAAAACTTCACAAAAGCTTCTTGAATAATATCATCTAATTGCTAAACTACCCAAACTTCAATAAAATCTTTGAAAACACCCTCCAAATCACTTGGACAAGCAGTACCGTAGAGAAATATATCCATATCATTTAGACAAATAGCATTGTGAAGGGTATAGCGAAATGATTTTACGAAGAAAGATTTCACAAACACTATCTCAATTTATTTTGAAACAATTAGAGGGCGCCTAATTGTCGTACAAAATTACTTCTGGAAGTTTTTCATAACCAAATCTTTGTTGTATATGAATGTTATTGGCACATTTATTTGATTTAATAGTGGTAGGACCACGCTGTTGACAGTTCTCTGTGTACAGCCCCGGGCCGGTCCATCCGGGGTAGTACCACACTCTCGCAGAAGATCGACGTCTGTGTAATGGCAATGTGCTGTTGCGCTTCGTTCGGTAAGCGAGAGAGTCGGAAGCCCAATTGGGTGGGTTTGGGGGATAATGGTAGGCAGCGGCATAGCTACCCTTGGTATAGCATAGGTCCATGGGCAGCAGTGACACTTACCATCAGGTGTGCTGCTTGCTCGTTTGCAACCATAAGCAATAAAAAAAGAATCATCCAGGTGGTCAGTGTATTTTCCTGCATTGCCTTTCATTATCATTATCTTGCTTCTTGTCCCAGTTGTTAGGACTCGACTTCTATATTTTTTCATCACCGGCGCGACTTCTAAACTTATTTTAATAGGTTCATTCTTTATTTTCTTTCCAAACTTACTTTATTATTCCATTCTCGTCAAACTTCACATCCATTTCAACATTCGCATTTAACTCTTATGATTCGCTTTTGCAGCCCAACATAGTGATCCATACAATATAGTAGGCCTTATCAAGATTTTTAAGTAAGAAACGCAATAAATACAGGAAAGTGAAAAAAACGAACAAAAAGTGGATTTCGTTACTAGGATTTGAACTCTAGATTTTTATAAAAACCCGATAACTATTAGATTTTAACGTTAAAACCAGTTGATTACCAACCGAGCTATTGCTACCTTCTCTATGATTATAATAATAATAATAATAATTTCCGGGCCAGTCGTTACCTCACCATGAGGCTAACGCAAAACTCGGAGGAATATTATACGGCTCCCTAAGTTCTTTTGATATATAAAAAAAAAAAATGTATTACAAGATTTACAGGCAAGCCAATAAACCGCAGGGCAGCTTGTGGCGAGCTGAATGTGAGTGGCGACACTGCGGTCCTGAATACTCCAGAGAGTCGATCAGGGCCTCATCTCCAGCTGGCCTTCATTGGCTGGCTAGAGTGGAAACCGAAGAGTACCCGAAGGACTCTCAGCTCTGGCTTGCCTTAAACAGCTGGTCAGAGAGGGGTCGCCAGAGCTATATGCTCGGGGGTGGAAGTGTCATTTTCAAGGGCATAACTACGGGGAAACCATGGGTCTGTTTCTCGGAGACTCAATGGTGAAACCGGCGCCGCACCGCTCGACACCCCTAGCTACTTGCACCAATGTTGCCCCCTGTTGCCCGTATGGCTTGTGCGCCTGTGGCGACTGTTTAGGGGGCCCATTCAGTGAGTTGGCGAGTCACCGTCTGCCACCGTTCATCTCTATATATGGGTTTGAAGGCAGACGACAGTTAGAATTTCATAGATTTAAGATGAACCAGTCCACTAAGCACCCACTCCCATAATCAGATATTAACTACCATAATCACACAATAGTTTTACACTTACCGCTGGCAGTCCACGTATGTTATGTGCAGACGTGGAATGTCATCGGTAGATGTCCCATCCCAATATTTAGATTAAATTTCTCCAAAGGCCTCTGCGTGTTGGATCCATATCCCCATGTAAGCCTCCCAAAGGACCGGGCATCTTCCCTATGGAAGATCCCGTGAAAAAAGGAGATACATAATAATAATAATATTTATTTGCGGAACATAGGTAATACAAGGTTTTATAATTAGTTATGGTAAGCGAGTCGCTATGTTCTACCTTTCGGGCATGCAAATTATAAGGTTTACAAATTTTTATTAGAGTTGTCTCTGTCTAATATATGAACAATCAAATTAAATGTCAAATTAACAAAATAATGCCATAGTCAACTAAATTTACATTACATAATTGTCATTTAAGAAATCATTAACATTATAAAAGCAGCGCTCTACTAAAAAGTCTTTTAGACGTTTTTTGAATTGAGTTACGTTTGTGAGTTTGATGTAGTTAGGTATTTTATTGTAAACCGTAACTGCCATACATAAGATATTTTTATGCATTAATGCTGTAGTGGCCTTTTTTATCCTTAACCTAAAGTTATCGCGTCTATTCCGTGGCAATGATCCGAGTGTCTCAAACAGATGAGAGTTAGTTTTGACGAAAACAGCTGTTTCGTAAATATATATTGAAGGTAATGTCAGAATTTTATATTTATTAAAATATGGCACACAGCTGACTCGTGTTCTTAAATTAAATATTGCTCGGATACATCTTTTTTGCATTTTAAAAGCCATGTCTTTGTTTGTAGAGTTACCCCAGAATATAATTGTATATCTTAGATTGGTTTCAACTATTCCATGATAGGCCGTTATTAAAGCATCATAATTTAGAACATGTGCAAGTTTAAAAAGTACGTAGGCAGATTTACTAATTTTTTTACAAAGCATATTTATATGAGCCTTCCAATTAATTTCACTATCAATAATAAGTCCTAAAAATTTGTTACTATTTACTTCAGTTATTTTATTAGCTTGATAATTAATATTTAATATTGGAGTAGTCATTCTTTGGTGAAATTGGATAAAATTAGTCTTCTTAAGATTTATTTTTAGATTATTCTCAGTCAGCCATTGTATTATTTGTGTCAAAGTATTATTTATGTCAGTTTCATATTGATTAATGTCATTACAGGTTATTATAGCAGTACTGTCATCAGCAAATAATGACATTGGTTGCGATACTGCATTAGTAAGATCGTTTATGTAAATTAAGAATAATAGTGGACCTAACACACTTCCTTGGGGTACACCATGATTAATAATTCGCTTATCAGATAAATAGTCTACTTCAAATTTATTTATAAAATTAATTCGCTTAATACAGGTATATTGGATCCGGTCAAGTAAATACGATCTTATTAGTTTGAGTATATTACCTCGTAAACCATAAGCTTCCAATTTTTCAGCCAATATATTGTGATCTACATGGTCAAATGCCTGGGTCATGTCACAGAATATCCCACAAACCGGAATCTTTTTGTCCACATTACTAAGTATTATATTCAAAAAATCATAAATAGCTCTATTTATGGATTTTCCCTGTCTAAAACCTTTTTGCTCTTCTGCGAATAGATTAAAGATTTCCAAATACTATTTGCTTATATATATACTTTTCAATAATTTTAGAAAATACTGGTAAGAGAGCAATAGGTCTGTAACATTCCATATACTCGCGATTGTCCTTTTTAAATATTGGTTTTATTATTGATTTTTTTAATTTATCAGGATATACTCCATTACTTATACAAAGATTAATAATATGGCTAAGCGGTTTTGCTATGTTTTCTTTTACGAGTTTAATTATTTTAGTTGTTATGCCGTCATATCCTACACTATTACTATTTGCTAACTGATTGATAATTATTTTTACATCCGATGGTATACTTGGTCGCATAAACATTGATTCTCTGACTTTAAAAATGTATTTAGTCATCATTTTGTTACCATTTGACAATGGCATGACTTTATCAGCAAAATAATTATTGAAAGCATTTGCTATGTATTGAGGATTACTAATTATTTTATTATTATTTATTACTTTGTTAATATATTTGTTATCTTTTACTTTAGTTTTATTAATTATTGCCCAAGTTGTTTTTTGAATATTTTTCGATGTTTTTATAGAGTAAATATTTTGAGATCGTTGTGTTTGACTAATAACCTTCTTAAGAATACTATTATATTTTTTATATTTAAAGCGATTAAAATTATTAGGGTTCCGTCGGTATAACCAAAACAATTTTCTTTTATTTTTAGTGCATAATTTTATACCTTTGGATATCCATTTCAGCTTTTTTTGTGTTTTAAAAACTGTGATCTTAAAAGGAAAGCATAAGTCATAAAACAGTTTGAAAGTATCAAAAAAGTAATCATATGCACGATTTGGGTCCTCAATAACATAAATTTCCGAAAATGTTAAGTTATTTAGGTAATATTTAAATTTTGACATATTTTCTACATTAAAATCACGATGTTTTGCGCGCCAGTAGTTCAAGTAGTTTTGTTGAGTCACTGGGATTTCTAAAAACTGTGAAGTGTGATCTGATAAAGTTAGGTCTATTATTCTAGATTTGCACTTTTGTTTTATGTTGTGTATAAAATTGTCGATGCAAGAATTAGTTTGAAGTCTAGTAGGACTCTTTAGCTCAAATCTGAAATTATAATTATGCAGCAAGCACTCAAAGTCTAATGATACACAATTTTTATTTAAAATGTTAATGTTAAAGTCACCTGCGATTATAATGTTATTTGTGTCAGCTTTCTTGGAAACGTATTTAAGTATAAGTTCAAATTTCTCAAAAAATATTTTCAAGTTATCTTGTTTTGGTATTCTATATACACATACCACAATCATATGCAAGTTAATTAATTCTATCGCACAACATTCAATTAATCCTGAAATAGAAATACTTTTAATATAATCTAGGACTCGCCATTGATGTCCATTTTTTACTAAAATGCATGCACCACCTCTTTTAGAATTTCTACGACTATAAAATTACCTTTCTATTCTAATGATACTGGATAGCAATTCTTATTCTTGAAAACAATAAATAAAAAAGCTCGTGAATAATGAAGTTCACTAAACCTAGCTGAATACATTTATATCCGTTGAAACTACACCATCATAATTATCCTGCTCTTATCCCAATTATTTGAGGCGACTCAATATGTACACTTCTTCCATAGTACCGACATATTGCAAAAGTTTTAGCAATAGTTTTATAATCGGACATCTGCCTGAAATCAACCCTCCTTATAAATGTAATTGTTGATCATATGGAATTGACCTAGGTAAAATAAAACTCTCGGATATCCTTTGAAACTACACCAAACATACTCAATTTCATAAAATTGTTGAAACCGTTGCCAAGATTTAGATTATATACGAGTATATACAAGAATTGCTCGTTTAAAGATATTAGATTACAAATCCACCCACTTCGGAGGGCTTGAAAGAATAAAGGTTGAAAGGTTGCAAGAAGAGTGTGTAAGAGAAAAGTATGCAGAGGGTGTCCGAGAACGGCTGACGATGGCAAGCCAGCCGCAATCGGACATTGAAGAATGCTGGAGAGTATTGAAGGAGAGTATGGTAGATACAGCGAAAGAAGTATGTGGAAGTTCAAAGAAGCATAGAAAAACAAATGGTGATGCATGGTGGGATGCGGAAGTGGCAGCTTCCGTAGAGCAAAAGAAGAAAGCGTGGCTGGACTATGTCTGTTCTTTGAATCTGAATGACAGTATGACTGAACAGAAGAAAGAAATATATCGGCAATGTAAGAATGACACCAAGGCCTTAGTGAAAGAGAAACGTGATAGAGCAAGTATGAGTGCAGAAGATAGGCTGACTAAAAACTTCGAGAGTAACACCAAACTCTTTTGGAGGGAGGTGAAGAAGTCTCGGGGTGGTTGGTCAGCCTTCAGAATGAATAAAATAAGGTCTAAAGGTGCATAACATTCTTACACAAACACAAGACGTGTTAAGCCGATGGAGTGAATATTTTGGCGATATGTATGCGGATGCTACGGTTGACGCCGGTGTCGCATGTGGTTCAGTAGAACAACATTCGACAGCGGCGTCCTCCGATGGCATCAGTACGGATGAAGTTGAATGGGCGATAAGAAGTTTGAAAAATGGTAAGGCAGCGGGCATTGATATGGTGTCTGCCGAGATGATCAAGCTTGGTGGCTCCTGTGTCTTGGAGGCGTTCCTGTTGCTCCTCAATTTATGTTGGAGCTCGAGGATGGTTCCCGGGGACTGGAATAGCGCAGTCATCGTGCCTTTGTTTAAAAACAAGGGTTCACGTTATGACTGCGCAAATTACAGAGCCGTAAGCTTGACCAGTTTGGCAGCAAAAGTGTATGGTAAAATTATTGAAAGGAGAATGAGGATGGTGTCCGATGGTTTACTGTGTGAGACACAAGGAGGTTTCAGGAGTGGAAGGGGATGCATAGATCAAGTGTTCTCTCTGCGCAACATTGTGGAGAAGCATCTGGCTCTAGGTCAGAGGGTTTTCTGCAGTTTTGTGGATCTGGAGAGAGTATTTGACACGGTTGTACGAAAGGAACTTTGGGACATTTTACCGGAGTATGGTATTAACGGTAAACTGCTACGGGCTGTGCAGTCCAGTTACATGGGCTGTAGAGCCTGTGTGCGGCTGGATGATGGAATGTCGCCTTGGTTTGACGTCAATATCGGCGTTAAGCAGGTGTGCGTTCTGTCAGCCAGGCTGTTTATCATATATCTGGATAAATGTCTCCAAAGGTTGAACGATATGAATGTGGGAGTCCAGATGGGCGACTCAGTGGTCACTGCTCTGCTTTATGCAGATGATGCAGTCCTGCTGGCACAGTCAGCGACCGACCTGCAGACCTTAGTCGACACAATGACAGAAGATTGTAAGAAAAGGGGTCTACGCGTGAATGTGAGCAAAACCAAGATAATGGTCTTTGAAAGAGACGAAGCCAGAACAGATGTAAGAGTAACAATAGGTAATGATATATTAGAGCAATTGGATGAATTTGTATATCTTGGATGTGGATTTAGCCGAGATGGAAGGTACACCACTGATATAGAGCGAAGAGTGAATGCGGGAAAAAGAGTGAACGGAGCGATGAGGCAACTTCTCGGCAGCCACCACCTCAGCCAGAAGGCACGTGTAGCAATACATAACGCAGTGCTTGTCCCAACATTACTGTATGGAAGCGAGAGTTGGGTATGCAGAAAAGAGTATGAAAGTAAAATTAATGCGGTCGAAATGCGATCTCCGCGGAAAATCTGTGGAGTTAGGCTGACCGACCGCATTCGTAACGACGACGTAAGAGAGCGAGTAGGTATGAAAGAGAGTATTGGTGTAAAGATGCGAAAGGGAATGCTCCTATGGTTCGGACATGTGGAAAGAATGCCGAACGAACGTCTGGTTAAGAAGATATACAATGCGAAAGTGGAAGGATGTAGGTACCGAGGGAGACCGAGACTAACCTACCTAGACCAGATCGGTCATGTACTGAAGGAAGGTGGAGTCAAGAGTCGCCGAAACCGGCGAGCGTGTATGAAGAGAATTATGAATGTTGAGGAAGCGAGTGAAGTATGCAGAGATAGAGTTCTCTGGCACTCTGTTCTCTCTGCCTACCCTGCAAGGGATATGGCGTGATGATATGTATGTAGATTACAAATGTTTAAATTTAAATATGTGCTTTTAAACGTGTTAATCTCAGTATTGGACTCCAAAAAACTTGTGGTAAGGTCACATTAGCTCTAGGCCCGACTTGCCGGGGTAATACTAGACTCTCAGAGGCTCTTGTCTAAGCAGTGGCAATGTACTGTTGTTTTGCGTTCGATGAGCAGGAGAGCTGGAGGCTCAAGTTTTTGGGTGATCTTGGTGAATAGGTAGGTAGGTAGGGTACCTAGCTGTACCCCTATTATTGCAAAGGTCTTTGAGCGTGTCCATATTTACCACCATGTGGGATAATTGCTCATTTCCCACCATAAGGAATTACAAAAAAAATTGCCTGTTTAACGGTTAAGGTTGTATTAATAAAGGTTTTATTAATATATAACAGTGCGATATGATTGGTACTGTATCTATGATGTTAAATCTTTAATAAAACTGATAAAATTTTGCAGCAATAGAACATTGTTAAGTGTTCTTCGCAATGCCTGTTGTTATGACAACTGCTGATATAACGAAAAAAAATAATCTAACGTAAAATGGATATTTTATTACTAATGTCGTAGGGCGGAATGGGTAGGCCACCGAAGACAAAGATCGAATAGATCGGTGGCTCGGTCGCACGGTGAAGAAAGGAGTTGCACAGTGGGTCTATGGGGTCACGCGCCGCCTCTTCCGTCACCCCGGACCGATTTGGCGGGGCAAGACGCATCCATAGTCCACTGCAAAAAAAAAGGGCGGAATGGGTATTGTAATAAAGTAATAACATTTAATTTATGAGCAATCTTCGCTAGTAAAACTGCTAATACAGTGTAGTGATAGAAAATTCTATTTTTCAAAATTATATGCAAATTTCTATACAGAGTAGTGATAAAAAATTCTATATTGTATTTGGAAAAAATATTCAAATGAAGCAATCCTATTTTAATTGGAATAATACTAAGTAAATTTTGTTTCATCATGTAAGACTGAGATTTTTCAAAACTTGTACTTGGGTATAAAGGGTACTTTAATTTAACTTAACTTTTAGGCGGTTTTACACCATTTTCTGCTAAAAAAAATACGTGATATTTGTCAAGAGCTCCCCTCTCCTCAAAGTAAGATTTAGTAAGATTCGGCTCGAACCGCCCAGCAGTTTAGACCATTCCCCCATCTCGCTGCTTAGACCATTCCCCCCATCTCTGCATATCGATTGATTGATATTCAGATCTGCAATATGTTTACTGGTGGTCCGCCCAAAGGGGCATATAGATACGACAGGTTGCACTCTCCCCTCCGGCGTTCCAGGCAGTTTGGGCGAGGAGTGACCGACACTCACCCCCAGAAAAAAAAATTACTTTACCTTACACTATTGCAGTTGTCCGTGGATAACATCGCTATGCATACGCGTATTGAGAGTGGTGGTACACGATACCTGGACTTGTCGGATTCCTTCTACCTTGGTGGGATAGAGAGTGACAAGCAGCAGAGAGCATTCACGAAAGGAATTAAAGCTGCCGATTCCAGTATTATGGTAAGTTTCTCAATCTCATGTTCATTTTATCATCTTAGCTCATATACATCCCACTGCTGGACTCGAACCTACTCCTCAATAGGAGGGTAATTGACTCACTATACTACGCTGGTGAGACGAGTTGGTCTAGGGTTTTATACAGTTTTCCTTCTCCTGTTATAGTATGCATATAACATGCATCTCTTAGTCATCTTTTACGACATCCACAGCCAAGATTGGAAGTGGTGAATTTTATTCTTACTCCGTCACCACACAGAAAAGCCTGTTATTCATTCATGTAAAAAATATATTCGCCATCAAGTACTAGTGGAATGTTGAGATTTTTTTTGGACTAAATGCTAGTATTATGAAATCGGAGCAGCTGCGTCTATTAGGCAGCATGGCTAGATTATAATAATATAGGACTTGTTAATGGATCGTCTAATCTTACGTGAGATTTTTCAAAACTTGTACTTGGGTATAAAGGTTTTTTACTTTCATTTAACTTTCGCAGTTTTACACCATTTTCTGCTAAAAATAAATTACGTTATATTTGCCAAGACCCCCTCTACCTCAAGTGAGATTTAGTAAGATTCGGCGTGATCTTCTCCCCCCCTGAATACCTCACGTAATTAATGGACGCTATACAGGCGAAATATCGATTTGACTTTTCTCTATGTATAAATTCGTATGAAAATAAGGATACCAATAAAATAATAGATACATTTTGTAATATTTCCAGGGCTGCATAAAACCTATAGAAGTAGACGAGAAGATTTATGGACTGCCTAATGCATTAGTTACATATGGTGTGACTCCTAAATGTGTTTGGTGGTATCCCTGCCATTCAAGTCCTGGAAACCCACCATGTGTCCAACAAGCTGTTTGCGAACAGCACGGTGTCGATCACTTCACTTGCAAATGTGACTCAGACCTGTGCATTAATCCAGATTATGCGGAGAAGTATAAGGTGAGAAATATAAAGTAGAAATCTCTCATACTTCTCGCTGGATTGGGTTAAAGTCTCCTTCACTATAGAACGGAAATTGATCTACTATATCACGCTGACCAGACAGGCTGGTATATAGGGTTTTATTTCGAGATGCTGTTCTCTTGCAAAAATGTTTTTCGTCTTTTACGAGACTCACGGACAAAACAGGGAGGAATTGTATTCTTACTCCGATATCTCACGGAAAATGTTAAGCTTACATACGGAATGTGTTATTGTTTGAGAGGTCTACGTTATGTGTTCCGACTGTGAAAGTTCTCTAGTCGGTGTTGATGGAGTCGATAGGGCGGCAGTACTGGGTCCTCTCCTTCTGACTATTGCAAATCTTATCGAGACATGGTTGCTTCGTCAAATACCTGTGCATGGTCAGAAGGGAGGCGACTCCGTCTTGTCACCCGGTAGACAATTATCTATGACATTAAGTCCGCCATGTTAATCACCGTCATACATTAAAGTATATATAATTTTTAGGTATTCTCCAAGTCGAGCAGTGAGTTGGAACTCGTTGCACTTTACCCACTCACGGTCCAGGAAGGCGGTGTATCTGTCATCACTACACAAAACATAGATGTCGTCTTAGACCACCATAAATATGGTGTTCGACCTTCAGGTGTTGTTCTCCACGTGGCTCAGTCCCCACAACATGGGCGAATAGCTATTGATTTATCACTCCAAAGAAATTCACAGCAGTATAACTTTATTGAAGGTGAAAGCAAATCGAAACAGTTCTTTACACTGCTTGATCTTTCTAGAGATAAGGTATAAGCAACGTTTATTTTTTTATATATCTATCTATCTATATATTTAAATTTTGTCACCCTTTTATAGTGTATTTTTAGTTCTTATTTTTTTTTGTGTTTACAGTTTGTAAGACTAGTTTATGGTATTTTATACCTGAATTTAACAATTATTATTATATCTCTTTTCTATTTACGGCATGTTCCATTGGGGAAAATACGCGGTTCTTTAGGAGGCTTACTTGGGGACACGGGTTCAACGCAGACGTCTTTAGAGAAATTTAATCTAAAAATGGGATAGGACATCTAAGGGATACATCACGTCTTATTATTGTTATTTACTTTATGGTTTTGAAAAATGTGTTTAAATTTCTAGACATCACTTTGTGATGAACCTCTTAAGTTCGCAAATGTAATTCTAAGCTCATATTTCGGAACTGTGCTTTATGTAGTCCCATGACAGTATCTAAAACCAGCTGAGAAGCTAAAGAATGGGGAACAGCACTGTCTTGGCTCAAGTCAACATTTGAAATAAAACTACTTTTACAGATTCTATCGTATTTGTTCTTTAATTTCCCGACGTTTCGAACACTTTACAGTGATCATGGTCACGAGAGGACTGAGGTGTCTTACGTCCTATATGTCATTGTTATTACAGAAATTTATATCTATCCTATAAAATATTAAAATTGACCCAAATTTTTAATACAAATTCATTCCCAGTACAAAAAGAAAATGATTCTATATATAAAATTTTATATTGCTTATGATCTGTTATTATTCTATTATATTTATTTTATGCTAATTATTATTGTGGCAATTTACAATTTTAGAAAAACTAACAAATCTATTCAGCTACCAACCACCAGATCGGAACGCGGCCACACTGAGAAAATGTTATAACCCTAAATGCGCTCGCCACCCTCCCGACAGGTGTGGCGATCGCAAAGTGTAACAAATATTATTTTTATAGGGTCCATAAATTAAGAGTAGATTTCACACTTACAGTTACATATATTTAAAAATAGCATATCATATGATATTGGCCTTTGCTATCATTGCCATTGTAAAGAAGCTTGTTTCTTCAGAAAGTGAGCTTATCTATAATCCGTATACACTATCTTAATTAATAATTAATGTTTCCACATAATCATATAAGCTGTGTGGTAGCGGCTAAGAATACTATCAACCCTTACTTTGCTAGGGGATATCGTAAAAGACGACTAAGAGTCTTATAACGACCTGGGCCAAATCCATCTGATGCCGATTGGACAACAATTACATTCTCAAGGAAGGTTGACGTCTGGCAGGCGGCCGGTCATAAAACTATTGCCAATAACTTTACAATATGTACTATGAAAGAAGAGTACATATTGTATCGATCCCAAGTAATGTAGGAGAATGATGATAATCATAAAATTAAAAAAAGAAAATTATTTTAATTTGTAACTCTGGAAATAGTAAACGAAATAAATATTATTCGATATTAAATAGTAATTTGGTCATTGTTCCAGGTCCGTTACGTCCACGACGGCTCAGAAAACCATCAAGACGCGTTAGTTCTTGACATGGAACTCATTCCAGAGGCCAAATTTACGTTGCCAAGTTATCTTCAAGGTCGTAATACTTTTGTATTGCATGTCAATATCACGCCTGTTAATGATCCACCCGTTTTGAATCTGTTGCCGGGAAAAGTACTAAGGCTCACCCAGGTTTGTAACTAACTACAATCATGTTTTAGGTTTTGTATTATTGTTTATATATAAGATAATTGCAAGACATGATAAATTTTACGCTGTTCATTAATTATAATAATGTGACCCGCAGTAGCGTTAAACTTGGATTACATAAATCAAATATATAAAAGTAAAATCTTCATTAACTTACTCGTCGAGAAATATAATAAACCTTCGTCGTTTTGAGCAATGGCTAGGCGACTAGTTTGCGCAATTCGGCCAATGTCTGTTATGTTAGTGTCATAAACAAAGTAGAGTATAGCAGTAGGGAAAATTTTGTTGGTTTACAGTGCTGCTAAAAAATCTATTAACCAGAGATGTATTTAAACTAAGATTTAGGATAATAATTAGTGCAGAATGATTTAGAATATATTTAAATAGAGCAGTTCTGTTATGTTACTAAAACATCAAATTTTTACTAACTCTTTTTTTTTTTTTTAATAATGAAGAAGGCTTCTATATATTTATTTAACACGATAAAAATATTAAATATGTTATTTTCATTACATAATAACTCATAATATTTGTTAAAATCTATACGGAGAAGTTTTAACATTTCATTGTTATATATATTTTTTATTTTACCTGACACAAATGAGGCGAATAAAATCTCATTGCATATGTAGAGTAACGTGGCTCCGCGTTATTATAAATTTATTTACTCTACGTCAATTGTAATTATTAAAAAATTTGGCATTTATCTTGACTGGTTTGCGACACTTAATGACTATATTAACGGACTTTTGACGGAAATTTGAAAACGTCATGTGGTGCTCTTGTATTATATTCGATATCTTAGTGTTTTAATGTGTTATATTAGATAATTTTAATGGCATTTTATGTAATATAAAGCGGCGGAACTACTGGGATGTAGTGAATATCCTATAAAAGTGCTTTACAACGTTTTCGTTTTCCATCAAAATTCCCACAAGATACCATTAACAGTGTGGCCATTGTACTGTTAATGGTGACAATTTGACTTAGACAACGACTGACTTGAAAGACTAAAAACGTGAAAATATTTTTAACTTGACACTGGCACCAATAGCTCGTATATTTAGCTGATTGCCAATACATAAGAAGAAGGAAGAAGACTATATTAACGATATTATGATTATACAGGTTGCCGATTTAATTGGTAGAACCCTTGAAGGGAGTGTATAAGACCATGATACATACATACATATCATCACGCCATATCCCTCGCAGGGTAGGCAGAGAGAACAGAGTGCCAGAGAACTCTATCTCTGCATACTTCACTCGCTTCCTCAACATTCATAATTCTCTTCATACACGCTCGCCAGTTTCGGAGACTCTTGACTCCACCTTCCTTCAGTACCTGACCGATCTGGTCTAAGTAGGTTAGTCTCGGTCTCCCTCGGTACCTACATCCTTCCACTTTCGCATTGTATATCTTCTTAACCAGACGTTCGTTCGGCATTCTTTCCACATGTCCGAACCATCGGAGCATTCCCTTTCGCATCTTTACACCAATACTCTCTTTCATACCTACTCGCTCTCTTACGTCGTCGTTACGAATGCGGTCGGTCAGCCTAACTCCACAGATTTTCCGAAGAGATCGCATTTCGACCGCATTAATTTTACTTTCATACTCTTTTCTGCCTACCCAACTCTCGCTTCCATACAGTAATGTTGGGACAAGCACTGCGTTATGTATTGCTACACGTGCCTTCTGGCTGAGGTGGTGGCTGGCGAGAAGTTGCCCCAACGCTCCGTTCACTCTATTTCCCGCATTCACTCTTCGCTCTATATCAGTGGTGTACCTTCCATCTCGGCTAAATCCACATCCAAGATATACAAATTCATCCACTTGCTCTAGTACATCATTATCTATTGTTATTCTTACATCTGTTCTGGCTTCATCTCTTTCAAACACCATTATTTTGGTTTTGCTCACATTCACGCGTAGACCCCTTTTCTTACAATCTTCTGTCATTGTGTCGACTAGGGTCTGCAGGTCAGTCGCTGACTGTGCCAGCAGGACTGCATCATCTGCATAAAGCAGAGCAGAGACCACTGAGTCACCCATCTGGACTCCCACATTCATATCGTTCAACCTTTGGAGACATTTATCCAGATATATGATACACTACCCAAATCAGTAAAAAAAAAATAGTACCTAAGTTTTGATTAAATTGCCATACTGATAAGCGGTCAATACACTTGTACTATAAAAATTCGATGTAGGCATATACTCATGCATGTGACACTGAACTAGTAGGCATATAGTCTCCTCGCGCTGCGTTCTCCGCCACACAGCTGGTCGAAATGTAACTACAGGTCAATGTACGCTGACAAACCCACTGTTTTGATAAGAAACAAATCACTTTATCTCTGGATGGGGCAAAGCTAGGAGTCTGCAACTAACTTTAATGTTTTTTTATGACGTCATTCCTACATCTAGTTTAAGTTATTCTAGTAATAAAATCGGCACCCTGTATTTATCTTGTCCACGTCAAAACAACCAGTGTTTTTTATTGATGAATGCGTAAACATTTAAAACGTAAACGATCTAAGAATAAGAATACCTCTAACGTTTTAAAAAACCAGCACTTCACTTTGAAAAATCTAGACCTAGGTCTTGCTGTCATTCCTAGCTATTCTCTGTTTATTTCAAAAAATACGAATATATATATATAGACAACTCTTAATTTTGGCACTGTTAGATGTAAAGACAGTTTTAGGTAACCTTTTATCTGTAGGGATCATGTTCTAACTGTGAATGTTAGCAGCATTGAGTTTTCGGCGGGAATCTAAAACGTCATGTGGTGCTCTTGTATTATATTCGATATCTTAGTGTTTTAACGTGTTAAATTACATAATTTTGATGGCATTTTATGTAATATGATGTGATGGAACTGCTGAGATGTAGTGAATATCATATAAAAGTGCTTTACAAGGTTTTCGTTTTTCATCAAAATTCTCACAAAATACCATTAACAGTGTGGCCATAGCACTGTTGATGGCGACAATTTGACTTACTGACGGACATGACTAATCTGAAGACACTAAAAACTTGAAGATAATTATAACTCGACACTGGCAACAATGGCTCATTTAAGTAGCTGATTGCCAATACATAAAAATAAGAAGAAGAAGAATGTTAGCAGCATCGTGTTTAGATGTTGAGCTTATAAATTAATATTTCAATTGCGTTTCTGTTCACTTATTATGATTTTGTATTTCGTCTAAGCATATTTTTTTAATTATCATCGTATATATTTTTGTTTTACTATGATTATCCTGCTCACAAACAGCAAAGACTTATAATGTAATTATTTATAACACTGAAGTATAAACATTAATAAATTTGCATTTATAATTTTAACATATATTTTTTTTTAGGATTTTGCATGATTTTAATTTGAGGGAGGCATGTTATAATAAAGCCTATTTTTTTTTAAATTGAAGTGAATGAACTTTATATTGGAATCAAGCCGTAATACAAAACATTTTGGTTTGGTTTCCACATTTTTTTTTATTTATGATTTTTGTTATTTTCAGAGTGCGTCCAGAGCTTCAAATATTTTTTATGATTTGCTTTTCTGTAGTTGCATGTATTGTTTGGCCCATGAACTGAAAAAGCACAGCTGATTAACATTTAACAATATTTCGTAAGTATTTTTGCATGATACATTTATTGCAAGGACATTAATTAATAATCATAATAAAAACCAAAGAAATGATTAAATACAAGAGAAAGACAACAAAAAATGTTTTATGTGTGTTTAAATATGACATAAATGTGAAAAAAGTAATGAAGAAAGGTAAGTAGTGTCCTCGAGTGGTAATTTCCTGACATAGTGGCACAGAGTAGGTTGACCGCCCACCAGGTCTTCTAATAACATCTTAAAAAATGCCGGAAGTCGTGGGATGCAAATGGCACTTGACCGTTTTGAGAGGCAATCTCGTCACGCAGCCTATGTCCAACAGTGGACGGCTACGAGCTGTTGGATGGATGGATGAAAGTTGTTGTTGCCTCAATCCGGATTTCTTCACCGTAAAATACGTTAAGCTTAATAAATTGACATAACCGCTATTTACACATAATTATAATTATTTTCACCGAAGCATCGCCATAGTATAATGATGTCAAATTAATCAAAAAAAATCTGGCACGTAATTAATTATATCGTCAGCGAAATAAGTATGTAAGCATGAATCCATTTGTGATACGTATTATTAACATTAGATTTAGAAACCCTTTCTAATAGTACTGTCTCAGTCTTTTTGCATTTAGTATAACAAAATTTATAGTTTAGAATTAATGATTTTACAGTTCGTTCACTGGAAGTATTTTGAAGTATTTTTTTTTATTTAGTCGTTAAAATAAAAATAAAAATGATAAAGAATAAACTCTTCTAGATGATAATTAACTTAACATGCAATTTATGGATGCTATCTTATTACTTTACAAATATCTGATATTATAAAATGAAGTATTAGGGGGCATAATCCGGAGCGTGCTCGTTCGCGTCCCCTGCCAGTCTAATTAGACTGCTAATCCGGCTCGATATGCGTACCGCAATGCGGGTTAGGGCGTCCCCCGGAGGCGACGCGTACCGACCCGCCCCCGTCGGTACGAACATCGGCAGTTGTGGCGATGGGGGCCGCCACCCATCACGCCTTGCCCAGTCAGGCGAGTCGAGGAGAGCAGAGTGCCGGGTGGGCACGTGGAATGTAAGAGGTTGTGTGGAAGGTAAGTTGCACGAGCTGATATCCGTAATGGCGGACAAACAGCTAGACGTGCTCTGTGTAACAGAGACCAAGCGAAGGGGCAGCGACGCCTGCGATCTTCCTGGTGGCGGGATGGCTCTGTGGTCTGGTGTACCACAGAGCGATCGAGCCAGCATGGGGGTAGGAGTGCTGTTGTCCTCTCGCTTGGCCTCAGGTGTAAAGGATTACGGAATGTATGATCCCAGACTTCTTTGGGTCCGTATAAAACTAGGTGTCACCAAGGTATTCATGGTTGTAGCATATGCTCCCGTAGGATCCTCGGTGGCATCAGACCTAGAGAAGTTTTGGGACAATGTTAGGGAAGTTCTAGATATGGCAGAAACCAATGAACGCTTGATTGTATGCGGTGATTTGAACGGATGGGTGGGGACCAAGCGTCCCGACTATGAGGACGTACTTGGTCCATTTGGTGATAAGAGAGTGAACGACGCAGGTAGGCTCATAGCGGATGTATGCATGGAGAGAAACCTTATTGTGTCAAACACATTTTTCCATCATAAGGACATCCACATGTATACATGGAGAAGTAATGAACAGAAAAGTATAATAGATTTAATTTTGGTAGACAGTCGCCTCCGAAGCAAAATATTGGACGCAAGAGCCTACAGGGGCCCCACAGTCGATACGGACCACTATCTCGTTATTGCGAGATTTAGTGGTCTGTTCAGAAAGTGGAGGCACTGGCGAGAGCGTGTCCACTTCGGAGGGCTTGAAAGAATAAAGGTTGAAAGGTTGCAAGAAGAGTGTGTAAGAGAAAAGTATGCAGAGAGAGAGAGAGATCGGACATTGAATAATGCTGGAGAGTATTGAAAGAGAGTATGGTAGATTCAGCGAAAGAAGTATGTGAAAGTTCAAAGAAGCATAGAAAAACAAATGGTGATGCATGGTGGGATGCGGAAGTGGCAGCTTCCGTAGAGCAAAAGAAGAAAGCGTGGCTGGACTATGTCTCTTCTTTGAATCTCAATGACAGTATGACTGAACAGAGGAAAGAAATATATCGGCAATGTAAGAATGACACCAAGGCCTTCGTGAAAGAGAAACGTGATAGAGCAAGTATGAGTGCAGAAGATAGGCTGACTAAAAACTTCGAGGGTAACACCAAACTCTTTTGGAGGGAGGTGAAGAAGTTTCGGGGTGGTTGGTCAGCCTTCAGAATGAATAAAATAAGGTCTAAAGGTGGAGATATTATATACACAAACACAAGACGTGTTAAGCCGATGGAGTGAATATTTTGGCGATATGTATGCGGATGCTACGGTTGGCGCCGGTGTTGCATGTGGTTTAGTAGATCAACATTCGACAACGGCGTCCTCCGATGGCATCAGTATGGATGAAGTTGAATGGGCGATAAGAAGTTTGAAAAATGGTAAGCCAGCGGGCATTGATATGGTGTCTGCCGAGATGATCAAGCTTGGTGGCTCCTGTGTCTGGGAGGCGTTCCTGTTGCTCCTCAATTTATGTTGGAGCTCGGGAATGGTTCCCGGGGACTGGAATAGCGCAGTCATCGTGCCTTTGTTTAAAAACAAGGGTTCACGTTATGACTGCGCAAATTACAGAGCCCATAAGCTTGACCAGTTTGGCAGCAAAAGTGTATGGCAAAATTATTGAAAGGAGAATGAGGATGGTGTCCGATGGTTTACTGTGTGAGACACAAGGAGGTTTCAGGAGTGGAAGGGGATGCATGGATCAAGTGTTCTCTCTGCGCAACATTGTGGAGAACCATCTGGCTCTATCTTGGTCAGAGGGTTTTCTGCAGTTTTGTGGATCTGGAGAGAGCATTTGACACCGTTGTACGAAAGGAACTTTGGGATATTTTACCGGAGTATGGTATTAACGGTAAACTGCTACAGGCTGTGCAGTTCAGTTACATGGGCTGTAGAGCCTGTGTGCGGCTGGATGATGGAATGTCGCCTTGGTTTGACGTCAATATCGGCGTTAAGCAGGGGTGCGTTCTGTCAGCCAGGCTGTTTATCATATATCTGGATAAATGTCTCCAAAGGTTAAACGATATGAATGTGGCAGTCCAGATGGGCGACTCAGTGGTCACTGCTCTGCTTTATGCAGATGATGCAGTCCTGCTGGCACAGTCAGCGACTGACCTGCAGACCCTAGTCGACACAATGACAGAAGATTGTAAGAAAAGGGGTCTACGCGGGAATGTGAGCAAAACCAAAATAATGGTCCTTGAAAGAGATGAAACCAGAACAGATGTAAGAGTAACAATAGCTAATGATGTACTAGAGCAAGTGGATGAATTTGTATATCTTGGATGTGGATTTAGGTACACCACTGATATAGAGCGAAGAGTGAATGCGGGAAATAGAGTGAACAGAGCGTTGGGGCAACTTCTCGGCAGCCACCACCTCAGCCAGAAGGCACGTGTAGCAATACATAACGCAGTGCTTGTCCCAACATTACTGTATGGAAGCGAGAGTTGGGTATGCAGAAAAGAGTATGAAAGTAAAATTAATGCGGTCGAAATGCGATCTCTGCGGAAAATCTGTGGAGTTAGGCTGACCGACCGCATTCGTAACGACGACGTAAGAGAGCGAGTAGGTATGAAAAAGAGTATTGGTGTAAAGATGCGAAAGGGAATGCTCCGATGGTTCGGACATGTGGAAAGAATGCCGAACGAACGTCTGGTTAAGAAGATATACAATGCGAAAGTGGAAGGATGTAGGTACCGAGGGAGACCGAGACTAACCTACCTAGACCAGATCGGTCATGTACTGAAGCAAGGTGGAGTCAAGAGTCTCCGAAACCGGCGAGCGTGTATGAAGAGAATTATGAATGTTGAGGAAGCGAGTGAAGTATGCAGAGATAGTGTTCTCTGCCTACCCTGCAAGGGATATGGCGTGATGATATGTATGTATGTATGTAAAATGAAGTATAATTTTCTGTGTGGTGACGGAGTAAGAATGCAATTCACCACCCCCTATCTTATCCGTGGGTGATCGTAAGAGACGACTAAGGGAAATAAAATGCATACAGCATCTATGCAAAGAGAAGGGAAACTCTAAACAAAACCAACACGTCTGATCAGCGTGGTATAGTAGGTCAATTTCCCTCCATAAAGGAGGCGGCTCGAGCTCAGCAGTGGGACATACATGAGCTGAGATGATGATAATTGATCGCCATTTTAATTTTGTTTGCTAGGTATGTGATGCTTTGCACGGATGGTCCGTGCAAAGCATAAGTACAAGTATCCAGTGATAAATATTGTACATCGACCCTTCGAAAAAGACATTCGACAAATTTCGGCTTCGTAGAGCATTGTCTCTGTTGCACACTACTTATGGGACGTCGCATGAAGCATTAACAGTCTAGTATCTATTAGGAGCTGTTTAAAACAATTATGACTATGTTATTAAATAAAATACACAATATTTCACAGGCTTTTCTAAAGCGTTACTATTTTAATAACTCTTTATTTTTACTGAACGCAACTAAATTCTGTCGCGCTTTTACAACTGATAAACGTTACACAGGTAATGTGCAACAGAGACAACGCTCTAGCTCAGTGTTTCCCAACCTTCATTTCGCCAAGCCTCCCCGAGTTAAAAATTATATTGTCATGCCCCCCTTAGGTAAGTTTCAACAAAAATAAGGAACGCCCATTTTATTTATTAATTAAATTATTTATTTTTAGGTATTTTAAATAGGTTAAATACAGATACAATATGTTAATTAAGGATAATGAACGAAAGAATACATTTGAATCATTAAGTACTTTTACAAAAATCTTTTAATTGTTTCTTTCTTTTAAATCTTTTTATCTAAAAAAAATCTAATAAATCTTTAAATTGTTCAAAATTTTTTAATTATTCCTATCGATTACTTATGTTAATATAATACGGTAAAAATATATTGTACACAGAAAAGTCAACATTTATTTTAAACTAAATATTAAAAACTGTAATGACTGTTTGTTTTTGAAAATGTAATCTTATATATTACGTACTTACGACGACCCCCCTAATATTTTTCTATGCCTCCCTAGTGGGGCGTGCCCCCCTGGTTGGGAAGTCCTGCTCTAGCTGAATCGAATTTAACCGATTGTCTGTTTCTAAAGAACGATGTGCAATATTTATTACCGGCTATTGTACCCTGTACAAAGGAAATGGACCTGGATTAGCCCCGATGGTTCAACAAAAAACGAGATAGACTTCATCTTGTCGGACAAACGACATATATTTAATGATGTCTCAGTGATCAGCCGGATTAAAACTGGGAGCGATCACCGAATAGTACGAGGCACATTAAATATCCACACAAAAGTCGAACGGTCACGCTTGATGAAGTCTACCCTCCGACCTACACCTGTCCAATACCAGAACCTCGAAAACTTTCAACTCGAACTACACAATCGCTTCGAATGTCTAGACGAGTGCGAATCTCCGAACGATATAAACAACAGGTTCGTGGAAACTGTCCACGCGGTTGGGTCGAAATTTTTCAAGGCTCACCGCGTTAATAGACCTAAAAAACTTTCTGACCAGACTCTCAAGCTCATGGTGCGGAGAAAAGAAATGACAGTACAGTCTTCAGCCGATTGGTCCGAACACAGGCAGCTAAATAGGCAGATCTCCAGGTCTGTGCGTGGCGATATTCGCCAATTTAATACGCTCCGTATTGAAGAAGCGATAGAGCGGAATCGTGGCTCAAAAGTGTTCGCACAAGATCTGTCTATCGGGCAAAGCCAAATGACTAAGCTGAAGACCGATGACGGCACTGTCATTTCATCCCAAAGTGAGATCTTGGGAGAGGTCGAAAGATTCTATGGACAGTTATATAAAACATCCCGAAATCCTGTTATCGGCTTGGTCCAAGATCCCAGATCCAAGCTAACTCGGCACTATACCGAAGAAATCCCGGACATTAGCTTGTGCGAGATCAGAATGACTCTCGAACAACTAAGAAACGGTAAGGCACCGGGAGATGACGGAATTACGGCAGAGCTCCTGAAGGCAGGCGGCAAGCCGGTCTTAAAAGCCCTTCAGAAGCTATTTAATTCCGTTATCCTCGGGGCCGACGTTCCAGAGTCGTGGACCAGGAGTGTGGTGGTGCTGTTCTTCAAGAAGGGCGACAAAGCTCTTTAAGGAACTACAGACCCATCTCACTCTTGAGCCACGTCTACAAGTTGTTTTCGAGAGTCATTACCAATCGACTCACGTGCAAGCTTGATGACTTCCAGCCGCCCGAACAAGCTGCTTCCGAAAAGGCTATAGCACCATAGACCATATCCTCACGCTTCGGCAGATTATCCAGAAGACCGAGGAGTACAATCGGCCTCTGTGTATAGCGTTTGTGGACTATGAGAAAGCCTTTGATTCAGTCGAAACTTGGGCGGTGCTGCAGTCCCTTCAGCGGTGCCAAATCGACCATCGTTATATCGAAGTGCTGAAGTGTTTGTATAGGAACGCCACAATGTCAGTCCGTATTCGGGATAAGAGTACGAAACCGATCCTGTTGCAGAAAGGCGTGAGACAGGGAGACGTCATCTCTCCGAAACTGTTCACCACTGCACTGGAAGATGTCTTCAAGCTTTTAGACTGGACCGAACTCGGCATCAACATCAATGGCGAATACATCACTCACCTTTGATTCGCAGACGATATTGTCGTCATGGCAGAATCCATGGAGGACCTGGGCACCATGCTCAATGATCTCAGCAGGGTATCCCAACTAGTGGGTTTACGAATGAACATGGACAAGACGAAAGTCATGTCAAATGCCCATGTCATTCCTGTACCAGTCCTAGTTGGCAATGCGATTCTCGAAATTGTCGGTCATTATGTTTACCTTGGACAAACAGTCCAGTTAGGTAGATCCAATTTCGAGAAAGAGGTCAGCCGACGAATCCAACTCGGTTGGGCAGCGTTCGGGAAACTTAAGAGGATCTTCTCATCCAACATACCTCAGTTTTTGAAAACACAGGTCTATGACCAGTGTGTGTTACCAGTGATGACTTACGGCACGGAAACGTGGTCCCTAAATGTAGGCCTCATAACCAGGCTCAAAGTCGCTCAGCGTGCTATGGAGCGGGCTATGCTCGGGATTTCTCTGCGAGATAGAATCCGAAATACGGAAATCCGCAGACGAACGGGTGTAACCGACATAGCACGAAGAATTAGCACGCTGAAGTGGCAATGGGCAGGCCACATCGCTCGAAGAACCGACAACCGCTGGGGAAGAAAGGTTCTAGAGTGGCGACCACGTACCGGACGACGCAGTGTGGGACGCCCCCCCCACAAGGTGGACAGACGACCTAGTGAAGGTTGCTGGGCGTCGTTGGATACAGGCGGCACAGGACCGCACCCTGTGGCGTAAAATGAGGGAGGCCTACGTTCAGCAGTGAACGGCAATAGGCTGAAATGATGATTGTACCCTGTCTGTGAAGTTCATATAAGATTGATCTATGCTACTTTCCATGCGACACGCGTCCGTTTTCAATGACAATACAGAAATTTTAACTAATATATACGTGTCAGTCAAAATAATAATCAATATTTGATATTTTAGATGTTACCTAAAATGTAGGTGTTCCATCAGACGAGTTCAGTATTTAGATCCATTTACGATCACCATCAAGGCCTAATCTCTGCCTGTTTATCATCATACCCTAGTCGACACAATGACAGAAGATTGTAAGAAAAGGGGTCTACGCGTGAATGTGAGCAAAACCAAAATAATGGTCTTTGAAAGAGACGAAGCCAGAAGAGATGTAAGAGTAACAATAGGTAATGATATACTAGAGCAAGTGGATGAATTTGTATATCTTGGATGTGGATTTTGCCGAGATGGAAGGTACACCACTGATATAGAGCGAAGAGTAAATGCGGGAAATAGAGTGAACGGAGCGTTGGGGCAACTTCTCGGCAGCCACCACCTCAGCCAGAAGGCACGTATAGCAATACATAACGCAGTGCTTGTCCCAACATTACTGTATAGAAGCGAGAGTTGGGTATGCAGAAAAGAGTATGAAAGTAAAATTAATGCGGTCGAAATGCGATCTCTGAGAAAAATCTGTGGAGTTAGGCTGACCGACCGCATTTGTAACGACAACGTAAGAGAGCGAGTAGGTATGAAAGAGAGTATTGGTGTAAAGATGCGAAAGGGCATGCTCCGATGGTTCGGACATGTGGAAAGAATGCCGAACGAACATCTGGTTAAGAAGATATACAATGCGAAAGTGGAAGGATGTAGGTACCGAGGGAGACCGAGACTAACCTACCTAGACCAGATCGGTCATGTACTGAAGGAAGGTGGAGTCAAGAGTCTCCGAAACTGGCGAGCGTATTATTCTATTCGCATCGTAAGTCGGTTTAAACTGGTTTCGGTTGAAACTGATTCTTCAACGGAGCGATTGTTCTTTAATCTCTGCAGTCCAAAAGGGATGCAATATTTTAGGATTTGAATTGTACAAATGGTATGATTGACTAGTGTCTTTATATTAGAGAAAAGTTGTTGAAATTGAAATTTTTTGACTTAGTATGAAGGAATTCATTTGCTCTCTTTTTCTGGGTTTATTGAGGGTTTGAAAGGTGCACCGAAGGTTTTATTAACTTTAATAGGCCCAATAGTCCGCTAGCAAAATTGAGAGAGGATATACGGTGTGTTATGAGGTACCCTTAAGTTGTCTAGTATATACCATATATATGAATGACCCTGTCAAAAAAAAAAGGATGTAAGTAATTTTTCTAGTGAGCTTTATAAATGAATATGGAAGAATGTTAAACAATGATGGATTCAATAAAAGATGACTTGGATAAAAAGGGTTTGGTGCTACAGTTGACATTTGAAAGAAGCGTTTTGACGAGACAAATATATGGGTATGAGGACGATAACATAGGCAGATGACGACACCTTGATAATTAAATTCATTGTTTAAAAGGTTTCTGATGTTTACGCGAGTAATACACATTTGAAGTAAAACTATTTTTAAGGATTATATTGCGTTTGTATTGCTTTTTAATTTCCAGATGTTTCGAATACTTTACAACATTCATGGTCACAGGAGGACCCCATTGTAAAGAGTTTGAAGCGTTGAGCTATTAAAAACCAAATACAAACGCGATGGAATATAAATAATAGTTTAATTTCATTGTGATAAACTCGTAGATTAAAGTTATCACTTGTGAAACAATTTTTTTAGGTTACCCCTTTTTCTTGCATTTTCGTCAGACTATGGTTTGGTCACGTCCCACCCAACCCTCTGTATCGGCGAGGCGACACGCCGCCTTATATCCTGCCATATTATCCCTAACCACCAATTGAGTGGGCTCCCAACATCGATTTCTTAACTTCAATGGCCCGCATGGCCTTTTCGGGTACCTTCACCGCAAGTGTCGGATCGTACCCATATGTTATATATATATTTTAAAATTACAGGGTACCCGTAAAGTGATCACTTCTGATATACTGAAGGCTGAAGATCCTGACACAGTACCTGAAGATCTTCTTTATACTGTATTACACAGCAAGAATGAAGTGAGCAGGTGGGGTATTAAGAAATACAATTTGAAAAAGCTTGTAATAACTCCACTGTACAGTGATTGTAGAGATGCCTGTGTTATCAAGTGGGTCTAGCGAAATATCTACGAATGTAATGTGCCCAGTAACGTTCAAGTTTGACTGGGTCTTTCATTCTTACGTACGACAATTTTTCGGATGAATTGTAAATAATGATTGCACTGATGGCGTAGTGGTTAAGATACTGGTCTACCATACTAAGGTCATAGTGTTATGGGTTCGATTCTCATGCAGAACAATACTTTGTGTGATCTACAGATTGTTATTTTGAGTCTGGGTGTAATTTGGTTTCTGTTTCACTACAAAAATACTAAATAGCAAAAAAATAGTAATTTATGCTAAAATTTAAAAAAAGAATCCGTGTGGTGACGGAGTAAGAATACAATTCACCACACGCTGCCTTACCTGTGGGTGATCGTACGAGACGACTAAGGGATATAAAACGTATATAACATCTATGCCAGAGAAGAAAATTTCGAAACAGAACCCTATACCAGCACGTCTGACTAGCATGGTATAGTAAGTCAATTTCCCTCACATTATAGAGGGGGCTCGAGCCCAACAGTGGGACATATATGAGCTGAGATGATGATTTGATAAAAGTAGTTATTTTTTTATATTTACGTAAAAATGTTATCGATGATGATAAGAAAAACTTGATATAAAACTATATGGCAATGTCCTTTCCAATGTGAAGGAGGCCCAGCCCAGCTCTAAGACATGTATACATAGGCTATAAAAAGAAGAATACCTACTATGATGAGTTATCGAATTTGTATAAGAATTTTATTCAAGTTTTCCTTTTTACAATAATCGTCTCAGATTATATAAATTGCTTATTCAAGTGGCTTTTTTTTAAATTTACACAGTGGACATATAGAAATGTCAGGTCAACCGGTGGATTCGTTCACACAGCAAGATATAGACTCTGGTGTAATTTCATATGTGCACGGATCGACAAATGACAAACAACTTAATAAAACATCGATAAGGCTGACTTTGCAAGTAAGTTTATGTAAATATAATTATTATGCAACTATTACTATTTACCTCTATTTACGAAAAATGCACCTTAACAACTTACAATCCTAGATTTTTGCACTACCCGTAGAAAGCCACATATCGCGGTCACTGGGTAATTACAGTAAGATTGTTTTTCGAGAGAGCGCTACTGATTCTTTTTCTGCTGATCTGTTAGCCGATTATTGACTCCCATGGCAAGTAAGGGGTATGGCCAACTCTATTCTTATTCTTACGCCACGCGAGGTATATTGCTATGCCATACCACCATCATCCTCATCCTGTTCTTATCCCAATTACTCCAGGTTGACTCTTCTTTCACAGTATATATTGTAGAAGTTTTCACAATATTTTTATGACCGGCCGCCTGCCAAACGTCATCCCTCCTTGGGAATGTAATTGTTGACTAAACGGCATCAGGATGTAGTTGGCCCAGGTCGTATAAGGCTCTTAGTCGTCTTTTACGACATCCACGAGCAAAGTAAGGGTTGGTAGTATTCGTAGCCGTTACATAGCACACAGCGATAACTGCCACCACACAGCAAACTATAATATGACATATTTAATATTATTTATGTACCTAAAGCCATCTTTCCACGGCGTGCGCTGTTGGACTAATATATAATAATATACTTACACATAATAAATTATTTGAAATTGAAAAACGGCATGAGTTTTATCTAGCTTTAATAAAATTATCAGTGCGCTGACGTTTTCAGTTCTGTCCTCCTGACTAAGGTACGCAAGCATTAAACTTCTTCATCAAAATGAAATCCTATACCAACTCGACTGACCAGTGTCATAGTTGAAGGCAATATCCCTTTGATTATAGAAGAAACTTGAGCCCAGTAATTGGATGTTATCGGCCGACATGATGATAATGTTGTTATTATAATTGTTTAGGTATCTGACGGTATAGAGACAAGTGGCCCCGGGATTTTACGCATATCTGTAGTACCGCTACAGGTTCGTCTGGTTAACAATACTGGTCTGCAACTAGTTCACAACTCTTACGCAGTCATAACCGCCGACAACCTCACTTTTACTACTAATGCTGATGAAACTAATGTGCAAGTCAAGTAAGTAAATATTATACTGTTACAAATGTACATGTATGGAAGATTTGAATAAGTTTCTATTGACACAAAAGAGTATTTACAAAAGTGTCTTAAATTCTCAATATAATGAATATTGTAATTGGTGAAGTTTGAATGAATGTATGTTTACTACAGAATTATGCAAGAACGGCTGAACTGATCTGGAAGATTAATAATGATACAGTTATAGCTTATAGTTTGGAATACCAGAGACTTACTTTCTATCTTGGAGGAATGTACGGTTATCGCCGTATAGATTCCATTGATAAAATCTACATTACTGCAAGCTATACCGCTTCCGTACCTAATAATGTTATAAAACTTGACAAAGACGCTTATTTTACTTCTATACAGGCCTTTTAAGAACTATATTTCTTGAGTGATTCTTATACTGTGCCTTTTTCCTTCCCGGCTCATATAAGTTCCACAGTTAGGCAAAAGCCTAATAAAAATGTAAAAAAAACATGACCTTAATATACGTTGATCAGTTGGGTCATTGTAATATTTTATTTACAATTAGTTTTTTTAAACACGTGTATTATTTTAGGTACGATATAGTAAAACCACCACAATTTGGGGTAGTGGAACGCCTACGAGTATTGGATGGTACATGGCAGACTGTGGACTCTTTCACCAGTGAAATGGTCAATTTTGGCCGAGTTAGATACATGCATTTGCTTGGTAATCCGTCTCATGATGAGTTTAAGGTAAGAACACTTGAATAACTTTTACGCTGTTCGCACCTATAAAATACATAATGTTTCTTAATAGCCAAGATTTTCTCTATCTCTTCAAATTCTTATTCATTTCGTTGAGACTATTGAATGTTTGGGCCTGTCAGTATATCGAGGTGTTGAACGTCACAATGTGTGACCGATTCCAGGATGACTGTACGAAACCCATTTAATAGTAATAGTTTTTTAACTATTACTATATTTTATAATATGGCCACTGTGTAAAAGTTAAAAAAAATAGTAGTTTTAAATAAAAGTGGTGCTTTAACAAGGTTAAGAATCCACTACCACCTATTTTACCTTCCTACCACCCATTTAATAATAATTATTTCTATTTGCCCCCAGTTCAAAGCATCAGTGGGCACAATACGAACGAACACACTTTACGATTTTCGATTAACGTTCATAAAACTTGAATTATACCAATCAATGAACGAAGAATTGATATTAAACAATACGAGAGAAGCATTCATATCGTCACAGCATCTTAGATTTAAAACAAAACCACTCGCTTTAGGCAACGATCGTATAGTCTACTCGATACTAAGACCGCCCAAGTATGGTATATTGCATTTGTCATCGGGGAAACATCACCTACAAATGCATAGTACTTTCACACAACAGAATATCGATAATGACCAATTATGGTACAGGTTGCATAGAAGAGCATATTCACATATTCAAGATGAATTCACGTTTGTTGTTGGGGCGACAGAATGCGAAAACATCACGGGTGTGATGACCATACGTCATACACCAGGATCTTTGACGTCTGACAGGTTGGAAGGACGAATTCACACTACATTAGAACGTCTGCAAGTTACAGAAGGTTCTAGAATGGTGATCCCATCGACACATCTCAATTTCCGCACGGATGCTATTACTAATTTAATATTTAATATAACGCATTTGCCACGGCATGGTAAAATTGAAGTGATATATAACGATAACAGAGAAAAGATTATGAGGGATAACACTACGTATTTTACGTTGGAAGAGTTGAACTCTGATAGGGTTTATTACGCTCATGATGATTCAGAAAGCCGTCACGATTCATTTCATTTTATGGCTTTGAGTCCAGAACCTGAAGACTTCCAATATGTAGGTGTATTTCATATAGATATTATATTGAAAAACGATAACAGCCCGGTACGTGTAAATGATCACGTATTTCATATAGTACATGGTGGGGCTCGATTAATCACTGCCAGAGATCTAAGCTATACAGATGCAGATTTGGACACCAAACCATCAGATATTATATATACGGTCCAGCGATATATTAAAGATCCACCGAATGGCGGTATCTTCAGGGCTGACAACCCTTCCGAACAAATAGCACAATTTTCTCAAGACGATATAAATAAAAATTTGGTATTGTTCCGTCATCAAGGCAAAGAATATGGTAAAATAGCTTTTTGGATATCTGATGGGTTGTTTGATGTTAATGGAAATCTGGAGATTCAAGCTTCCCCACCTTTTATAAGAATGTATCCGTCGAACGGTTCTATAGTTGAGAATGGTAAAGCTGTAGTCATTACTGCCAGAGATATGCAGGTAAATATTTATTTATTACGCTTGACATTTTTAAATATTTTTTGGGATCTTAATTTCTTAATCCTGAACTTTATTTTGGTCTTTGTTACATTTTCTTGATATTATACTGCGTGATATCATTAATGTACATTAGTTATATGTTATTATTTGGTTTATTTACATGTCTACGTAATCCTATACTAGAATTCTCAGTGTAATCACAATTTGGCACTCCATAGATGCTTTTATCCATAATTTTCTTTACCAAGGAATTAATTTTACCATTACTATATGTTGAGGGTTTTACTGGTACCTGAAATATATAATATAAAAGTTTTCTATAATTTTCTGGTAAGACTGACACGAATTTTTGTACGACGACAATTATTTGAATTTTTTTTAACCGACTTCAAAAAGGAGGAGGTTCTATTACTTAGATATAGTATCTAAGTTATAGAACCTCCTCCTAATATAACATTTTCTTTTCTTTTGTCTTATAGGTTGATACAAATATGAACTGTCTGGAAGAGGATATTCGTTATGAAGTGACATTGGAGCCCAAACACGGTTCTATAGAAGTGGGAGAGGGACAAGGCGCGTATACCTTCACACAGCTTGATGTTGCGGCCGGTAGGGTTGCTTATAATCATCGAGAACCTAGGACACCCACTGATCAATTTAGGTAATTATGTATACATAAATATATAATAATTGGTACACATACATACATACCATCACGCCATGTCCCTTGCAGGGTAGGCAGAGAGAACAGAGTGCCAGAGAACTCTATCCTTGCATACTTCACTCGCTTCCTCCACATTCATAATTCTCTTCATACACGCTCGCCGGTTTCGGAGACTCTTGACTCCACCTTCCCTCAGTACATGACCGATCTGGTCTAGGTAGGTTAGTCTCAGTCTCCCCCTACATCCTTTCACTTTCACATTGTATATCTTCTTAACCAGACGTTCGTTTGGCATTCTTTCCACATGTCCGAACCATCGGAGCATTCCCTTTCGCATCTTTACACCAATACTCTCTTTCATACCTACTCGCTTTCTTACGTCGTCGTTACGAATGCGATCGATCAGCCTAACTCCACAGATTTTCAGTAGAGATCGCATTTCGACCGCATTAATTTTACTTTTTTCATACTCTTTTCTGCATACCCAACTCTCGCTTCCATATAGTAATGTTGGGACAAGCACTGCATTAAGTATTGCTACACGTGCCTTCTGGCTGAGGTGGTGGCTACCGAGAAGTTGCTCCAACACTCCGTTCACTCTATTTCCCGCATTCACTCTAATATATAATAATTGGTCTCATATTTAAGCTCATATCGCACACACTACTATGGGAAAAGCTGTTTTCGGATTTACTGTATAATTTAGGGTAATAAAACCCGAATATGTGCAGACCGCCGCATGGCCTAAAGGTTTTGCACGTTGAATTGAAGAGTCGTTGAATGTAGGCGAAATATTCTTAATAAATCTTATATCAATTGTGTCAAGGAAAATATAGAAGAGACGACAGGCATATATTTTTATCTTTATTTATGATGACAGATTTATTATGTGCATTATTAGTTAAATTAAATTTTAACCGTGTGGTGCTGGAACCTTTGTCCGTCTGGTGACGGAGTAAAAGTACAATTGTTTTTTATGGTGGCAAACGAGTTAGCACACCTGATGGTAAGTGTCACTGCCGCCCGTGTACCTTTTCAATACCAAGGGTACAGCTTAGGCCGCTGCCTACCAATAAAATACCCAAACCCACCCAGTTGGGCTTCCGGCTCTCTCGCTCACCGAACGAAGCGCAATAGCACATTGCCATGACTCAGACGTCGATCTTCTACGAGAGTGTGGTACTACCCGGGACGGACTGGTCCGCGGCTGTAGACAGAAAACTGTCAACAGCGTGGTCCTACCACAATTGATAACAATTAACCACCCCCCTATCTTGCTCGTGGATAATCGTAAGAGATGATATGAAACGCATATAACATCTATGCAAGAGAAGGAAATCTTTATACCAACACGTCCGACCAGCATGGTATAATAGATCAATTCCACCCCATTGTGGAGGAGGCTTGATCCCAACACTGAGACGTATATGAACTGAAATAATGATGAAATTTTAATATTCTCGACAGATTCAAAGTGATGTGTCTCGACACTTGGGGTGAAGGTGTTTACACTATAAGGATATTCCCGTCCAGCTACTGGGAACCTCTCCGTGTGACTACAAATTTGCCACTTATAGTCGAAGAGTCTACTAGTGTTAATATTACTAAAGATGTCTTAGAGGTAAGTCATACTTTAACATATTTCTCGGAGTACTTGTGTGACGGAGTTAAAGTACAATTAGTTACCGTCGCCTTTTTATGCAGACACCATCTTAGCGTTGAAAAAATAATAAGTATGACTTTATGTCACTTTTTTATCTCCATCGTGCCATAGCAAGCAAATTTCCCTGACATAGTTTAACAGGATTTAAACAGTTGGAAGATTGAAAAGAAAAAAGTAAATTGTCATCGGCTAGCTATATTATTAGCGATAAATTTGTCATTTCTCGGTTAAAAAAAAAGAATCCATCAATAATTATAGTAATGCGCTTTGTTTAAACTTCTTGGCTTTCTTTGTTTCTATAGACATAAATATAAGGTTCCAAATATAATGTCTCGTTGATGTAGGGGTATTGAAATAAATATAGAACTTACCCATCGTGAGCTTTCGGATTTCATTTCTCTGTAGCAACAAGTGTTAAAGGGTTTATTGATCAGATTCTCAATTGCAAGCATAAAATCTCTATGTTTGATGCGTATATCAAATCTAATAGGCTCATTGGTGTTTGTGTTTTATAAAATTTATATAGCAAGATATGGACAGTTACAACTTTCGGAGGGAAAGGCATGAGGCACCTATCAGAGTCCCGACATCCACTGCTGAACATAAGCCTCTCCACGAAGGAAGATAATGGCATAGTCGTTTTTTTCCTTTAGACGGTTTTGGTAACCTCGTTGGCAAGGAAGAAGGGGGTCACCCCTTCTTCTTTGATTTTAGAGAGATTGAATTTAGAGATCAATATTGATAATATGTCAATATTGACCTCTAAATTGTGCTCACACGGAGCTTAGCGTCTAATTTCATTAATAGATAAAAAAATATTATATCACCAACAGGTAATGCATCCACAAATTGAGCCATCGAACACCGTATATCAAGTTATAGACGGGCCATATCACGGTTGGCTTGAAATCGCAACAACACCAGGCACACTTGAACTCGATAACTTTAACGAAGAACCAGTTCATGTTAAAGTATTCGACCAGTCTATAATAAACTCTAATAAACTAGTCTACGTACAATCTGGAGTCAACCGAACGAAGGATAGAATACGAATGGATGTTACAAATGGCATAGTTTGGTTGCGTGATTTAGAACTAAATGTGGTTATAATTCCGGAACATTTTTACGTAACAGTCACCAATTTGACAGTCGTCGAAGGTGAGGCGATCAGTATGAAACCAGATTTATTCAGAACGGTCACAGAATATTACAAAGGGAAAGTAGTTTCATACAAAGTAATTGATAAACCTAAGTATGGTAAGATTGTGATGACTGAACAGGAATTGAATTTGCTACCGGTATTGAAATTGAATTCTGGCAATATACAGGTATGTGAAAGATGCTTCCTTATTTCTAATTTTATATTAACTTTTTAAAGAAGTTGTATCATATAATAATAGAATGAAGGTAAAATTGAATCTTGCGAGTAGAGTTTATTTGAAATTTTTTGAAGTATACAATTAGTATACAATTATTATTATTAGTATACAATTATTATTTATACAATTATAGTATACAATTCATCATTCTTTCGATGTACGATGTAAATACGATAAAGGGATGTAAGCATATAAAATCACTGTGAAGCAAGACAAAGTAGGAAAAAAGACATCGTCACATTCCCACACAGTACAAGTAATGATACGATATATCCCCAAATATCTGTTCTGAGTTTCATTTGTGGTCCGCCAATTCAAAGTTTATAATGCTGCTCATATCTTATAGGGATTTTTAGAGTTCCGTGCCTCGAAAGGAAAAAGCGGAACCCTTATAGGATCACTTTGTTGTCCGTCCGTCTGTCTGTCAAAACCCTTTTTCTCAGGAACTCGTGGAGGTATCAAGCTGAAATTGATATCAAATGCTCATGTTTAATGTCCCTTAGAGCTGTGTGTGGAACTTCTAAGCTAACGCAATCAAAAGATACAGCTGTTTATGTCGTAAATTTCTGCAAATTTTCGACACTCGCAAGGGAATCAAAACCTACAGGATACTTCCCATGAACTCAGAATCTTGAAATTTGGTACGAAGCAACGTCCTATAGCATAGATAAAGGATAAATTGTGAAAACCGTAAATGTTTAATTACATCATATATCTATTTTTTTTAATAATTTTAAACTCTCTACCCCTTTCCTCCTGAACGTGCAAAGGGTTTAAATTGAAATTCATATCAAATACTCAGGTCTATAATACCTTTAAGTTGTAACAAAATCAAACTTCTATGTCAACGCAATCAAAAGAAACAGCAATTTAAGTCGCATATTTTCAAACTCGCAACTACTCGTAAAGAATCAAAACCTAAAGGGTACTTCCAGTCGACCTAGAATCTTGAAATTTGGCATGAAGCAATGTTTTATAGCACATATATAGGAAAAATTCAGAAAATTCAATCACATTTTTTTAGTTTTACGGCATCTTTGGGGTGCAAGTACAACTCGCACTCGGCCGATTTTTTTTACTAGAGAACTTTTCACAAATGTATTTTTCAATGCCGAAATTCTACACTAAGGAACAAATTCTAGTTTCGCAGAACAGTACAGATTTACTAACAAATACTTATCGTCAATAAATAACACCCAAATTTAAATAATATAATAATTTGAAGATTGCACGAAAGATTGTCTTACACGAGGATCGAAAGAGACGAGCATGGGCATGAGCGATTGTTATTAAAACCACATATTCGTTCCATCTAGGCAGTCATATGAGGCAGGTTATGTTTTGGATTTAGCCCACTCGAACCGTCGGAAGCGACGGAAGGGCGGCGTGCAGTACCAGCAGTTGTAGTACACCTATCTCTATCGCCATATGGGTAGGGCACCTGTACCAAAACCTTGTCTTCAGTGGCATGTAGTCACACCATAAAATTAAATACTTAATTTAATGTTTGACTTACAATTAATATCTTGTTATAGTATGTAAATGATGGATCAGAAGAATCAACAGACTCGTTCAAGCTGGTTGCTATTACGGAGAACAATAAGGAGAGTGAACCATTTCATCTCTATGTGAATATAGTGCCAGTGAACGATGAACCACCAATAGTCGCGGCTAATACAGGCTTATGCGTTTGGGAGGGTGGCACTTTTGTTTTTACCACCAAAGAACTTTGTAAGTATTTATAGAAATTTAATGATTTTTAATACTATAGCAAGCTGTACGTATCTTTATTTAATGGTTCACCTGTAAATATTCCTTCGTGTCTCATTTACATAGGAAGTAAGTACGTATTCTCCGTGTGGTGACGGAGTAAGAATACAATTCACTACCCTCTATCTTACAAGTGGGTGATTGTGAGAGACGACTAAGGGATATAAAACGTAAATAACATCTATGCAAGAGAATGAAAACTAGAAACAAATCCAAAGCCAACATGTTTGACTAGCGTGGTATAGTAGGTCAATTTCCCTCTCATTATAGAGGAGGCTCGAGCCCAACAGTGGGACATATATGAGCTGAAATGATGAATGATGAAGTACGAATGGAAATTGTAATATGTCGCGTCTTTAAAATTTGCTGCAATACAAAGGCCTGTTGTATCTTAGTGTAGTATTATTGTTAATATGTTATAAAGTCTATATTTTAATAATCAATTAATTATTAATTAGCCTTTATTTAAATTAATTTTCTACAAGAAGAAAAAAAAATGTAATATATATGCCAATATCTTTTTAGATGTGAATGACATTGATACACCGCCAGAGAATGTAACAGTAAAAGTAGTGGATATATTATCAGGATACATAGCTATGAAAGGTGAACTAGATACACCGGTGCATCATTTCACACAGGCCGACATTGATCATGGACGTGTAGTGTTTGTACATACCAGTAAGTATAATTTTTGAAATAATATGACTATTTGAAATGAAAGTATTTTTACGGATTCTATCGAATTATATTTGTTTTTTTAATTTTATATTGTTTAATAATAACTGATGATAAACAATATAAAATTATATATATATATGTAGGGAAAATGTCAGACATAAGGAACAATAATGTGGATACAAAGTCGTAAATTCTCGTACTGCAAGTAATCACAATTACTTTCACAACTATATACCAATTACAATTTACACTAAGTGAACACACAAAGCAGTCCCAGGCAATCGCCTTTGCACAAACGACTACATGGTACTGGATGACACAGTAAACTGCTATCAGTTCAGTAGTACTAAGGATGACATAGTAACTGATAGATAATACTTCCCCGTGTGACTACGGGACAAGATCACAATTGTCACTACTCTTTTACTTGCATGTGGAATCCTTGGCCAGGAGTTCACCAAAAGAATGAGCAGCAGTTCTTCCTTTGGGAAATACGGCAACAGATAGTTCACTACAGATCTCGCACGTACGTAGGAGAAATGATCGTCGGAAACGTGCAGTCGTGGACCGCATCGTTTCCAAGCGAAATAGATGAACCCTGCTACGGTATCGGAAGACGCTCGATCTTAAACTGATTAAACAGACCAACAAACAAATAAATTACACGACTAGCGCACGACATGTGCACCGTGGCACGCGCGGGCTTAGACTGACTAAACCGCGCGCTCGTCTCTTTTTATAACAAGTTTGCGTGGCGGGGAATGCATGTCGCGCTAGGAGGCGTGGTCAGTGAATATGTTAACACGTTGTAACATGTTTTAGCACGTGTAATAAACGCAAGTGCCGTCATATACATTCATTCTCTTTTTGTACTTACAATGAATTTGTATTAAAAATGTGGGTCAAAATTTAAAAACTGATACTTATAGCTGGTAGATGTAAATCTCTGTAATAATGATGACTTGTTGGACGTGAGACAACTTAGTCCTCCTGTGACCATGAACGCAGTAAAGTGTTTGAAACGTTGGGAAATTAAAAATCAAATATGAATGCGATAGAAGACGTAAAAAGAGTTTTATTTCAAATGTGTAATACTCGCGTAAACGTCAGAAGTCATTATAATTTACCTATAACATATTGTATGACTGTACGCATTTATATATGTCAATTAACAAACGATATTCAGTAAATATGATTCAATAAAAGTTAACAGGAATATGAAATAAGTTTGATAATATAATATAGTTAATATAATAACTACACATAAAGTGAAGGGGTAGGCTTACAATGCTTCACCACTTACTTTTCCATGGGAGTCGGCTAAGGCATCACCAGGGCAATGACTAGCAGCACTTAACCGGGATACATATGCAACGACCTATCTCCAAGCATAGCGATTCATCATCATCATCATTCTCCTACTCTTATCCCATATCTACATTACTTGGGGTCAATACAATATGTACTCTTCTTTCATAACACATATTGTAAAAGTTATTGGCAATAGTTTTATGACCGGCCGCTTGCCAGACGTTAACCCTCCTTAGGAATGTAATTGTTGACCAAACAGCATCATGCATCACAATAATATTTGTTTAGGAGGAGATGCAGATTAGTAGGTAGATTACGACGTTAACGTAGCGTTGCTCTCTCGTCGTCTAATTAACAAAATTGCAATGCTGCTTACTAGCTTAATATGAAAATAAATGACATGCTCTTTTCAGAAATCAATATATAGTTTTATCCCATGTCCTTATCCAGTAATATATAGTTTGAAGATCGTTAATTTTTTAAACAATAAAAAATATTAATAATTTTAATATGTTAATAATAACTATTATATTACAAGTATTCCTAACGTTTGTATCATTCGGTAGCCTGTTACAGGTCTATCTATACATATATTCATACGTTTCAGAATATTAATATCTTAATCAGTACTTAAAAAAAACTATTTTAGTGATCCCATCCCCTATCCGTGTGGTGACGGAGTAAGAATACAATTCACCACCCCCTATCTTACCCGTGGGTGATCGTAAAAGACGACTAAGGGATATAAAATGCATATAACATCTATGCAAGAGAAAGAAAACTCGAAACAAAATCCTATACCAACACGTCTGACCAGCGTGGTATAGTAGGTCTATTTCCCTCCCATTACAGAGGAGGCTCGAGCCCAACAGTGGGACGTATATGAGCTGAGATGATGAGTGATCCCATATTAAATCTAAGAAGTAACTTTCGTAGAAGTAATTTACAAGTGATTAATTACGTTGTTGCAGATGGTACAAAGGGCAAAATGATTTTCAATGTTACGGATGGTCTACACGAACTGTCTAGAATCACTTTTCTCATTACTACAAAATCTGTTTCGTTAAAACTATCAAGGAAACAAAAGTTACGAGTATTTCCTTTAATGCGAGAACCTTTAAATAACTATGTACTGATGTCCAAATGCTCGGATCCGACTCGAGCTATAATATATAAGATCGACAGAGCCCCTACACTCGGTAGGCTGATAATGTTGAACGGCGAAAGTCATCACAGATCTATAAAACAGTTCACCCAACAGGATTTGAACAACTCTGCAGTATATTACGAGCATACACATCCATTTTCTGATTTATACACAAATGATTCATTCACATTTACAGTTGAGGCACCTTTGGCCAAACCACTTACAGATCAGATCTTTAATATTGAAATTTCCGTATCGTCTGGTGGTCTAGCTAAATACGTTTACGTACCCCAAACGAAAGTACGGGAAGGTGATAAAGTGCCTATAAAAGTTAATGTTACGAATGTTATTCGTTACTTAGAAACTCAAGCTGGTTTGAGACAACCTCAGATAGAAGCACAGTGGTCTCAACCATCCCATGGAGAATTAAAACCATTCATGACATCATTGACACAATCTCAGATTGAAAGTGGTGTTGTTAATTACGAACACGACGATTCTGATACAATCCAAGACAAAATCGACATGTCTCTATATTTGTTACCTGATTACGTTCTTCTCTGCAATGTTACAATACCGATACATATCACACCAGTGAATGATCAACCGTTTAGATTGTTGACAGATACACCTCAAATACAAGTAGTGCAAGGTGAAAACTATACTATAACAAAGAGTGATTTACTTACTGAGGACGCTGACACACCATCGTCCGGCATTCTGTATGATATAATCAGCGGTCCAACACAAGGCAGAATGGTAATGCTTGATAAAAATAGATCTATTGATGAGGCCCATTCAATAAACAAGTTCACCCAAGATGATATAAATAGCGGACGAGTTATTTATGAACACTCCGGTATACTGCAAACGGCAACATTTTATTTCAGAGTATGGGATGGTCAGTTCAAGCCGACTTACACAGTTTTCACTATAGACGTAATACCTGTCATTTTAAATGCAACGTCATTACATCCCATACATTTACAACAAGGCTCAAATGTGGCTGCAGTGACTACTGATCAAATTTACATAGAGACGAATGCTAAGACGTCCAAAGTTCTTTATAATATAACACGACAACCGCTCTATGGTATGATATACGTCGGTAGAACACCTGTTTTATATTTCTCACATAAGCAATTGATGGATAAAGTTGTGATATACATGCAAAATGATATGACCACAGCGAACGATAGTTTTGAAGTTATAGCCTATGTACATAATAGTAATGCGACACAACCGTTTAGTATCGAAGTAATTGTTCAACCTTTGATGGCCTTGGGTGACTTGCGTGTAGAAATAGAGAAAGCTAAAATAACTTTAAACACAATGGATGCCACGGACTTGGCTAAACTTACAGCCAGCGATCCAGTGTATACGCTGCTAAAGAAACCGAAATATGGTACTATAAAGAAGATAATAAGAAGTTCAGGTGAGAAGACTAGTGCTAGAGAAAGAGAGGTAGCCTATTTTACACATGAAGATGTTAAAGCTGGTGTCATATACTTTGTAACAAAGAAAAAAGTGAGTGATTTAAATGGTTTAGAGGATAGTTTTAGATTTTTATTGGCTGCAAATATATTTCAACCTGCTGTTGGCGATGTTAAATTATTTATAGGGAATAGACAGAAAAAGAATTTGCCAGGTCCAAATGATCCTGAAAGTCATGAAGGAGTACCGGTAAGTTAATTTTATTTATTAGATGTTAGATTATCATCACAATTACTTGGTGTCAATACAATATCTTTTCTCGAAACAATTCTATCAGATGTCATTTCTGTTCACTCAAAATATTGAAAAGTCTAACTATATTACACTTAACGCAATTCATCTATTTCTTTTTAATATTCATGTTTAAAATTTTCCTCACAAATATATTTTTTCAACCAAATTATATCAGACGTACTCTTTAACTTTTCCTGTTCTGGCGCAACTTTAAAACTTTCGCTAACACGGTTATTCCTAATCATATTAATTCTCGTGACGTCACACATCTATCACAACAGCGAAACGAATATTTCTACAACATTCAGGCGTTTTTTATCCGTCCATTATTGCATATTATATAATATAATAAAATTAATTATTGCGGCGATGGGGGCCGCCACCCATCACGCCTTGCCCAGTTAGGCGAGTCGAGGAGAGCAGAGTGCCGGGTGGGCACGTGGAATGTAAGAGGTTGTGTGGAAGGTAAGTTGCACGAGCTGATATCCGTCATGGCGGACAAACAGCTAGATGTGCTCTGTGTAACAGAGACCAAGCGAAGGGGCAGCGACGCCTGCGATCTTCCTGGTGGCGGGATGGCTCTGTGGTCTGGTGTACCACAGAGCGATCGAGCCAGCATGGGGGTAGGAGTGCTGTTGTCCTCTCGCTTGGCCTCAGGTGTAAAGGATTACGGAATGTATGATCCCAGACTTCTCTGGGTCCGTATAAAACTAGGTGTCACCAAGGTATTCATGGTTGTAGCATATGCTCCCGTAGGATCCTCGGTGGCATCAGATCTAGAGAAGTTTTGGGACAATGTTAGGGAAGTTCTGGATATGGCAGAAACCAGTGAACGCGTGATTGTATGCGGTGATTTGAACGGATGGGTGGGGACCAAGCGTCCCGACTATGAGGACGTACTTGGTCCATTTGGTGATAAGAGAGTGAACGACGCAGGTAGGCTCATAGCGGATGTATGCATGGAGAGAAACCTTATTGTGTCAAACACATTCTTCCAACATAAGGACATCCATATGTATACATGGAGAAGGAATGAACAGAAAAGCATAATAGATTTAATTTTGGTAGACAGTCGCCTCCGAAGCAAAATATTGGACGCAAGAGCCTACAGGGGCCCCACAGTCGATACGGACCACTATCTCGTTATTGCGAGATTTAGTGGTCTGTTTAGAAAGTGGAGGCACTGGCGAGAGCGTGTCCACTTCGGAGGGCTTGAAAGAATAAAGGTTGAAAGGTTGCAAGAAGAGTGTGTAAGAGAAAAGTATGCAGAGGGTGTCCGAGAACGGCTGACGATGGCAAGCCAGCCGCAATCGGACATTGAAGAATGCTGGAGAGTATTGAAAGAGAGTATGGTAGATACAGCGAAAGAAGTATGTGGAAGTTCAAAGAAGCATAGAAAAACAAATGGTGATGCATGGTGGGATGCGGAAGTGGCAGCTTCCGTAGAGCAAAAGAAGAAAGCGTGGCTGGACTATGTCTCTTCTTTGAATCTGAATGACAGTATGACTGAACAGAAGAAAGAAATATATCGGCAATGTAAGAATGACACCAAGGCCTTAGTGAAAGAGAAACGTGATAGAGCAAGTATGAGTGCAGAAGATAGGCTGACTAAAAACTTCGAGAGTAACACCAAACTCTTTTGGAGGGAGGTGAAGAAGTCTCGGGGTGGTTGGTCAGCCTTCAGAATGAATAAAATAAGGTCTAAAGGTGGAGACATTCTTACACAAACACAAGACGTGTTAAGCCGATGGAGTGAATATTTTGGCGATATGTATGCGGATGCTACGGTTGGCGTCGGTGTTGGATGTGGTTTAGTAGATCAACATTCGACAACGGCGTCCTCCGATGGCATCAGTATGGATGAAGTTGAATGGGCGATAAGAAGTTTGAAAAATGGTAAGGCAGCGGGCATTGATATGGTGTCTGCCGAGATGATCAAGCTTGGTGGCTCTTGTGTCTGGGAGGCGTTCCTGTTGCTTCTCAATTTATGTTGGAGCTCGGGAATGGTACCCAGGCACTGGAATAGCGCAGTCATCGTGCCTTTGTTTAAAAACAAGGGTTCACGTTATGACTGCGCAAATTACAGAGCCATAAGCTTGACCAGTTTGGCAGCAAAAGTGTACTGTAAAATTATTGAAAGGAGAATGAGGATGGTGTCCGATGGTTTACTGTGTGAGACACAAGGAGGTTTCAGGAGTGGAAGGGGATGCATGGATCAAGTGTTCTCTCTGCGCAACATTGTGGAGAAGCATCTGGCTCTAGGTCAGAGGGTTTTCTGCAGTTTTGTGGATCTGGAGAGAGCATTTGACACGGTTGTACGAAAGGATCTTTGGGACATTTTACCGGAGTATGGTATTAGCGGTAAACTGCTACAGGCTGTGCAGTCCAGTTACATGGGCTGTAGAGCCTGTGTGCGGCTGGATGATGGAATGTCGCCTTGGTTTGACGTCAATATCGGCGTTAAGCAGGGGTGCGTTCTGTCAGCCAGGCTGTTTATCATATATCTGGATAAATGTCTCCAAATGTTGAACGATATGAATGTGGGAGTCCAGATGGGCGACTCAGTGGTCACTGCTCTGCTTTATGCAGATGATGCAGTCCTGCTGGCACAGTCAGCGACTGACCTGCAGACCCTAGTCGACACAACGACAGAAGATTGTAAGAAAAGGGGTCTACGCGTGAATGTGAGCAAAACCAAAATAATGGTCTTTGAAAGAGATAAAACCAGAACAGATGTAAGAGTAACAATAGGTAATGATGTACTAGAGCAAGTGGATGAATTTGTATATCTTGGATGTGGATTTAGCCGAAATGGAAGGTACACCACTGATATAGAGCGAAGAGTGAATGCGGGCAATAGAGTGAACGGAGCGTTGGGGCAACTTCTCGGCAGCCACCACCTCAGCCAGAAGGCACGTGTAGCAATACATAACGCAGTGCTTGTCCCAACATTACTGTATGGAAGCGAGAGTTGGGTATGCAGAAAAGAGTATGATAGTAAAATTAATGCGGTCGAAATGCGATCTCTGCGGAAAATCTGTGGAGTTAGGCTGACCGACCGCATTCGTAACGACGACGTAAGAGAGCGAGTAGGTATGAAAGAGAGTATTGGTGTTAAGATGCGAAAGGGAATGCTCCGATGGTTCGGACATGTGGAAAGAATGCCTAACGAACGCCTGGTTAAGAAGATATACAATGCGAAAGTGGTACCGAGGGAGACCGAGACTAACCTACCTAGACCAGATTGGTCATGTACCGAAGGAAGGTGGAGTCAAGAGTCTACGAAACCGGCGAGCGTGTATGAAGAGAATTATGAATGTTGAGGAAGCGAGTGAAGTATGCAGAGATAGAGTTCTCTGGCACTCTGTTCTCTCTGCCTACCCTGCAAGGGATATGGCGTGATGATATGTATGTTTGTGTAATAAAATTAATATTCATTTTTGTTTACAATCAAATTACGGCACGTTAGTGGATATTAGATACTAAGGAGATGGTTAAAGGCTCTTTGCCCAATCTTCTTAGTGCATATTTATAATATTTAAATAATATAAATCTTGGAATAATACATAGAAACCAATACCACACATAATATTTGACGCCATTAAATTGGTGTCAGAAATGTCACCCTACGCCGGCCCGTTTCGCAGTGTGCAAGACCATTGTGTTGTATTTTATAATAATGTGCGTGTATACTCGTGTAATCGCTTGCACACTACAGGATTTTTGGCTTCACTTTAAACATTTAAATTACCGAACTACTTTTTTTTATTCTAAGAATATAAATATAATTGTTTTCAACATGTTTTAGGTTGCGAACGGTGATACTACATCATACTACATGATGATTTTAATGGCGATATCTGGTACAGTGTTAGCAATCGTCTTTATATTCGGCTTGTTGAAGTGCCGTCGGTACTTGATGCGTGATCAGAACGCGCTAGTCAAGATCCACGGTCAAAGTCAGGGTGCGGTTGCTCCTATACCGCTGCCAAGACCACCAGATCATTTAATGCCATCACCATCGCAAGGCACACCACCAATAAAACGGTAAGTTTTAATATAATATTATTATAAGTAATATATTGGACTATTGCATAGGCAATAGAGAATTTGCTTTACTGTACCATACTTTTCTTAGCATAGAAGAATTATACAATTTATCACCACGTTTTATTTGATGAGGTGTCGCAAAACTGATTAAAGCAATATTTATTACCTCTAGTGGATAATGGACTGGCCAATAGCATTTTTATGTGAAATTTATTAGAGCAACTTATAGCATCAACTGTTGAAAGTGCCGATTATGAAATTATTTCTGCTTTGGGGGAGCCTATGTCTGGCAGTGATGGGTTGATAGATAGATTAAAGCACGGATGATGATGCTCAAAGAATCTTGTCGGGCTTTTGTTCACTTGTAGTTAATGATTTTCTGTTATTTAAATAATTATGTTTTTGTTACTCCTAATATATGAACTGCATTCATTCGCGCTATAATATGTACACATAGAATAAAAAATATCGGAGTGGTGACGGGTTGAGTATACAATATGTCACCACACCTTTCTTTCTCGTGGAAGTGGTAAAAATGGACCAAGAAGGAAACAGAGAAATGGTCAGTATCACTATCCTAGTAAATTATAACCCGGCAATAAATATTGCGCATCCATCGTGTGAAAGACGCAACCGTTTAATTTCGGCATTGTAGAGTGTTGTCTTTGTCGCACGCAATCTATGTGACAAAGTCGTTGTACAAGAGAAAGTGAGTGCAATTGCGTCCAGCATACAGGCGCGGCTCAAGCACATGTAGCGCCCGGGTGCAATCAATAACCTGGCGCCCTCTTGTACAAAGTGGGTGAACAAAATGGAATAGGTTGATGGTTACAGCGGCTCTCGGCGCCCCCTAACACCCGGCGCCCGGGTGCACCGTACCCTCTGCACTATAGATAAAGCCGGCCCTGCGTATATACATAATATGTATACATATATATATTATATATATGGAGTTATTAAATCTGTAATAATTTAGAGGAAAAGTTTGTAGAGTAGAATAAGTGCATTTTCTTTAATGACTAAATGTTATAATTGTTTATACAACTCCTAACCAGACTGTTAGCGCCACTTGTGACTTCACGCAAATAGTGTGCGACAGAGATAACGTTCTATAAATCCGAAATTGATTGATTATCTCTTTCCAAGGATCGATGTGCAATATTTGTCGCCGTGTTCTGTACGATCTGACCTTCCGAGCCTGGCGATAATTACATCATCTACTTTCAGGAGATGTTTGCCCAACAGTGGACATAGTCTAATAATTGTATAAATATATTTATGTTCTCAGTTACGTATCATCGGAGCAATCCGTGCACACTGGCGCAAGTACCCCGCTGCCGTCAGCGGGCAGCGTGGCGTGTAAAGTGACTCCTTTGGCAGACCCAGCGCTGCCGGACCTCAACGCACGCTACCCTTACGGGACGGACGATCACACCGACGTATGTTTGATATTCTGAGCCATTATTTTGATTGCGTCTTTGGTTTAATAAGAGGTATTTTTTGTGCTCACCAATTTGAAATCTAGATCGGATGTACCATATTTGCCTCAGATTTTTTTAGTGCTGTCATTGAGTGTACATTGGAAATTCTTGGCTTTATCATCATAGATGTGTATGTAATATAAATCTTAGTGCAAAATAATATAAATCGTAATAAAATAAATCTTAGTATGATTTTGTATTTTTTATAAGTCTAAAATCATTGATAAATTGCCTATTTGTTTCTGAACCACACAAATAGCCCACCTGGAGATTCGCCCTAAGCCAGATATAAACAGTTACTATGCTAGCCAAACGGGTTGGCTTAGGGTTTTATTTCGAAATTTCTTTATATCGGTTTAACCATCATCATCATTCTTCTACTTTTATCCCAATTATTTGGGGTCGATACAATATGTACTCTTCTTTCATAGTACATATTGTAGAAGTTATTGATAGTAGTTTTATGAACGGCCGCCTGCCAGACGTCAACGATCCTTTGGGAATGTAATTGTTGACTAAACAGCATCAGATGGAGTTGGCCTAGATCGTTATAAGGCACTACGCCATCTGTGTAGTCAAAATTATAATTAAACTAATTTATAATTTAACTAATTATTGCCTTTATATTTAAACTGATTTAAGCCATATTGGTTAGATAGTTTCAAGGATTATAACGGATATAGGTAGATACATTTTTGGGTTATATATATATTTATATATATATATATATATATATATATATATATATATATATATATATATATATATATATATATATATATATATATATATAAACACACTCAGATATATACAATATGAAAATAACGTATATGCAGAATGGATCATTGCAGGCGGAAGACTGGAGTAGCTACGAAGCAAGCGAGTCTGCTTATCCGGTGCGAGCTCAGGGTGTGGCGCCTGCAAACCCTATGCTCCGACGCAACCAATACTGGGTCTGACCCAAGGATACATATACGCTGCCCAGGGCGCCTAGACCAGGTACACATATATAAATACTATATGAGGTTTATTATATTATTTTTATTTATTATTGTAAGATAACCAGTGAAATGCATTATTTATGATTCAATTGGGACAATTATTTTTCCACCACTTGAATCATACTCATTCAATCATTATTCTGATCTTATCGCAATTACTTCGATCAACGCAATATGTACCTACTCTTCTCTTACCGTACATATTGCAAATAGTTTTGACAATAATTTTATGATCGTCCGCCTGCTTGACGCGAATCTTCCTGAGGGTTGTAATTGTTGAACAGACGATATGAGATGGTATTAGCCCAGGTTGACGCAAATAATGTAAGGGATAGTAGTATTCGTAACCGCCACCACACAGCGAATGTTATCTTTAGTGTGAGAGGGTGAAATTAATGTCTTCGCCCACTTTGGCTTAGATGGGTTGACAAACAATTGTATTCGGAGTTATCACTATTCTCGTATACGAATACGTGATGTTATTTGACTCTTTCCATCAGCTCCTCGATGTACACTATCGGATAAGGGCCTATCCTAAGGGGTGATAATGTCATCTGCGCTTGATGCCGCCCTAACCGAGGCTTCGGGTGATCGGACCGGGAAATAGTCCGGTTACCCGATGTGAGGCCACCGCGTGAGGGCGACGGCGAAAGCTGTCGAGGCCTCGACACGAGAGGAACCCGCTAGGGTAAACCGCCGGGCGGGCCACCGAAGACAAAGATCGGGTACCGGTGGCCCGTTCGCACGGCGAAGGGAGGTGTTTGCAGGAAGGGTCTATGGGGTTGCGCGCCGCCTCTTCCGTCGCCTCGGACCGATTTGGCGGAGCGCGACCACGTCCATAGTCCAGTGCAAAAAAAGACGCGTGAAGTTTATTTAAACAACATCCGTGTATGATGTTGTTTAATGTTAAAGAATTAATCCTTGCATCCTTGTGTTACAAACACAATTGACGAACAAAAATGACCCTTAATCAACGATTTGCGGATTGCGTAAAATACTGTCCTGCTTAGAAATCCAAACCATGACATTTGGCACGTTAAGGCGTTATTTTAATCATTACGCTACGTGCATGCAAGTATATTAATTATCTATATGTTTCCAGTGATGGTGAGAGCGCAATATAGGAGCGCTACTCTTCGCCATCGATTGAGGCGACGGGGCGTCGACTTAGTTCCTACACCATTTTTGCTAAGTAATTACACAACACCTAATCGTGATAGTTGCGAGATAACTCTGTAAACATTTAATAACACCGTTGGCCACATACCAGTTTTACAAACGAGATGATAATTCATATATAACACACAGCAAACTCTTATTATGTTTACTAGGAAGTGAAATAAGCGCAACAAAATGGTACGCTTACACTAAATAATTATTAACTAATTATCACAAATGTTTATAAAAATATTTTAATACGTGTGAATTGAAATTTTGTGGGATTAATGTTTTCATTTATCTATGCAATATTAAAAAAAAAATGCATTAGAATATACAGCGTAGAAGTGGACCGCTCCCGAAAACAAAGACAGGTAACCTTACTAGTCCTATTTGTAATGATAGGCTAGAAAAAAAATCGATTTGGATGAAAAATAAATGTTTTTTTTTTCACTCCGCGAAGTCGTTGAACTCTTGAACATATGATCGTGAGTTTTGAATAGATTGCGCCTTTTCTCATCTGAGTAAAGTTACGTATTTTTATGGAATTATCGTTACAGGGCACTGTCCTAATACTATGGAATGTGAAAAAAACTTAAATTTCGCTGTGAAAATAAAATTTCGTACGAATAGATTTTTTTTGTAGCCTATCATTACAAGTAGGACTAGTAGGATCACCTGTCTTTGTTTTCGGGAGCGGTCCACTTCCACCTGTATAGCTGTGAATTAATAAAAGAGGTTATTACTACAACAATAGCTTGAATTTTACAGTATTTAAATTACTAGATGTGTCGTAGTCATGTTTTTTTTTTCTATAATTAGATTAAACAATTTAGTCACTAATTCCCCGGTGCTTGTGGCGATCTACATTTACATTATATTAAAAAAATATATATATATTTATCCATGATTGAAAATAAATATCAAAATTTTAAATAGGGCGTTTGGTTATAATACATTGGTTCCCGTAAATATATATCAAACTACTTATAATATTAAAATATTTTTAACATTTTATAATTGAAATATGTACATGAATTTATGCTAGCATTTAGTTGAACATATTTTAATTATATCAATTTGGAATATATTATTTGCTTCTGCAGTTGATTACTGTCAATAGAACAAACATTCTTAGAATTTGGATACTAAATTTTTAAGAGAATGTAGCTTATTTTTAGTGAAATCTATTTTCAACTTGTTAGTATGGCAAGAGGTTTAACCCTACATTCAAAATTACGAATATAAAAGAATAATTTCTAAATTTTCACAAAGAAGTATTTTTAGTTTTTTAATTTTCAATAAATGTGAGATCGTCACTTACTGAAAGTTGAGTCACTTGGCTTCACGTTATACTGTGATGCCATTATTTAGTAATTAGTGACACTTAAGATGTAGGACAGCATTTGTCGTTTAGATTTAGACTTACCCTATTAGTATTAACAAAATATTAATAAAAATTATAACAAATTGCGCGTGTTGTCTGACTGAGTGAAGTAAATTTTAATATTTTTCTTTATATATTAACTTTCATTTTCGTAATACATGTAAATACTAAAGATAAAATATAACAGTATTTGGAATGTTTTTGGTAGGAATACTTTTAATATATACAAAAAATTAATACTCACTTAAAATTATTTTATAATAACAAAGAATAGTTGACACAATTAAGATAAACTATTGAATTATATGGTTTTTATACCAAGTCTGATGAATAAAATTATACTATATATTACTTCGCAATATCCCTATGGCTAAATAAGACTTTTGACTAGTTCGTAATAACATATTTAATAAATCTGCATAAATAATTTATTTAATAAAATCATATTTCTTATTCCATTTGATTTGTTAAGGATAGCATATTAGAAGGAAATACGCTCAAGAGATATATAATACTTAATATTGTATGAATATTTTTTCATCAGATTACTTATAGAAATCATTCTGTTTATATAATGGCCTTATAGCTTATAAGTAGCGCAATCATTGCCAATTAATTCGCATCTTTACAGTGAAATATTTTAATTTATTTTGGTGATTAATGTAAACGAGTAATATTTTATATAACATACAAATATATAATCGAGATATTTCATACTCATTTCAACCAGAAGTGTTTAATTCAGATTTTTAATGTGATCCCTAATATGAACCTACTTCGTTACTAATTTTTTTGCACTCATTTAGCTCGTCACCTGCACGAGCACTCCAAGTATAGAAAAAGCTCTAATTTTATTTAGGTGTAGTATTTTTGAAGACCGCCTAACCCCCTTCCCTCTGAACAGGTACGTACGACGTACATACTCTAAAGCGTTATGCTTTAATATTATAATTCTGTAATTATGTTAACATTATACTTCGTTCATTTTGTCAGTATTCCTAAAGCTGACGGACAATGGACGTAGCTAGATAATGTTATAAAAACAATTACAAGTGTACTAATTATATCTCATCAAGCAGGTAATTGTTTTAGGGCTTTCAAGTTTGCTAAAGCAGTTACTGTTTAACTCTCTACTTAGGATTATTTCCAAACTGAAGTTGGCCCATCAAAATTGTTGAAATGTTATCTAATATTTATTGAACGAAAAGCTTAGACTTAATGCGTGCAGTCGTTATTCATTATATCAATTCACAATTATATGATGCCCTGCAATCGACAGATGTGCGTCAATTCTTATTTTATATTCATCGTTTATATTTATTATTATGATGTTCACATCTTCTACGACACTAAAATAACATAAAAATAATCAAGAAATGAACCTGTGCCAATATGCATTTTATTAATAAATATTAGCAATATTCCTATTGCCGTTTGTTAGCCATGTGAATGATGTATTAAAATATTCGTAATGAATTAAGTTTGTATTGTTAATTCGTATATTTCTAATATCTGTTTTATGGTAAATATTAATTAGTATTAGCATGATTGTGCCAATATAGTGGGGTTTGATAGAAAGCTATATTATTACTATTTTTACAGGCTCTGTATATTGACCGAATTTATAGTGTTTTAGTACAGCTCTCATTTTGTTTAAATCGATGATTTATAATTATAATAGTTGTCTGCTGTGTCTACAATAATTAAAATTGTTTGAATTATGGTAAATCTCTAAACATTAAATACGATATAACTCATATGTTGTAGTTTTAAAATAAAGGGAATATGCCTCGGTTAATGTTGATAACAATTTTCTTTGCGTACCATTGTAATTCTTTGGATTACGATTTAGGCTCACAATTGGACTCGGTAGGTGGTGCTACAATATCATTCCTCATTCAATCTTTTGGCGTTTACTAATGGACGTTGGCCGAACTTAAGATGTTAGGAGGCTTGGCGATCGGGTGTGCGATGTGCACAGTGAGGTGTTAAACGTTTCTCAGAAGAGAATTGCTGGCCATTCTCCTGGTACAACTTTCGCGGGCAAGTGAACGACGACCACCTATATATTATTATCCCGTTGCCACATAGCAATAAATTTTCTTTAAGTCTGTACAAAACAACGGCTATTAAGTAAGTCATTATTATTTAAATGTATCCTTTGTTTCACATCAAAATTTTTACAATATTTTTCAAACAAAATATAACATAAAATATACGTATAGCAGGCACAGTTATTAGTATAAAACTATGATCATAATATATGGAGCCTACACTATGTGTCATACGTTATTTTAATAAAAAAAAATATTTTAGTGGACTTTTATTTAGCGCTAAGTTCATGTAATTAATAGAGTTTTTTCGTATTTATTTAGTATATTTTATTAATCTTAATGTGCCAAATGAATTCTAATTATATGAAATTGATATTGAGTATAATATCACAATTTAGTGTATCACAATGCATTTGCACATAAATAGTATTAATTTTATCGCTACGAAGTAGATTTGGGACTGAAGTCGAATCTGTATCATTAATATCTATAATTGTTTAGGTGATACATTGCGGAAATCAATTACTATTTTAAAAATGCAGGAAAGGAAGGGAGATCCACCACTTTCTCACGGTTAAACAATATACCGTAAAGGAAAGAATGGAAGATAAGATTAAGATGGAATAGGATATTAGGAAGTTTTCTTACGTGTCTTCAATCTTCTGCGGAAAATTGGTTGGTTGGGAGGGGCTAGTGATTCCTTTCCGGCCCTCCATTTTTAAAATATTAATATCTATACCATCTGTGGGTGGAATGAGGATGTATTATTTACCTTAACGTTGTTAAAGGATAATTAAAATATTTGTAGAAAGCACAGATTATTGCACTGAATCTAAGTGTACTTGTATATGCAATAATTACTTGTGAAGTCATCGATTATTATGGATAGGTGCGTTTAAGGCTAGTTTCACCAACAGAATTTCTGTAACTGTCAAATCCAGTTCAAAATAAACGTCCACTCGCGCTTTCACGACATGCCATATCGCTATATATCTATAGAGTATTGTCGTTTGATGTCGTTGTTCGCTTTGAAATACTATTTCTATAATATCATGGAATAAGTGAAATTTATATTGTTTTTATATAGATATAATTGTAATAACATGTGTCCCTAACACTTGTCTGGCCCAGAGTAGTGGTATAAAGATTTCGCGCTTAAGCTGTTTATGTGGTATTATTAGGACTAGTATTTATTTTGGATTTGATGACTTGAAATTGGTCCTAAATGAAATTTCGTAGCGGTGTTCTGAAGTGCCTAGTATAAAAACTTGCTTAGAGTATCGATAGTTTTTTTTTTTCTATTAAAGCGTTGTTAACATAGTAAGAGTGACATTTAGATGTGAATGTAAGAAATAGTTGATAAATATATAAATAATGTATTCAGTATTGTATATATGAGGAAAATGATTTTGGGATTAACAGACAGAATGGAAATATTTTTACCATAATTTCTTACCATTGTGACATATCGCTTGCCCAGAAGAATAGTGTCACAACTCTAAAAATTACAATTTTAATTATATTTCAATTTTTGATGGTGAAGGGGTGTTAATATTATAAGTTTTCCCTAGTAACTCTTCGTCGTCATTCTTAAGGATATTATGCTGATGTTGGCGCATTTGGAATCACTGCTGAACCGAGCTGAAAACAAGAAAATACTCATTTTGACCCTCCTGAAAAATTTAGTTTTTTTGAATTGTGTCACTATTCTTCTGAGCAAGCGATATATGGAAGTGGTTAATTTAGTAAATAGCAGTGATAACGGTATTACAATTGAGAGAGGACTATCGATGCACAGGTTTTGATAAATTGAAAATTCCAAGGTCGATAGAAAATCTATATGGTTAATTCTTTGTACGCAATATAAAAAAAATATTTGTCTGCCTTGAAAACTTTTGATGGGTATTGCATTTCAAATTCTTTGATTAAATATTCTATAGATACACGATCACTAATCCAAAACCGTTGTCTAATATATTTAATCAAGCATTTAACAATCGATCAAATAATTTTACGTACACTTTCGCATTCAGTCGCTGAATCAAGTACTACATGTACTATGAAATAGCTAAAATAACATTATAATTAATTTCAATTATTTTGCGTCGATATAAGAGCTATTAAATTCAATATTACTTATGTCAGAATTGTAAATAAACAAGATTTTGTTGATCTATTCTCCTCTTAAGTTTCACTCCTAATATCGATATATATTGATAATAATTATATGTAAGTAAATATCTACTGGTTCATGGCGGTTTTAGAGAGAGATAAATAAGTAGAAAATAGCAGGTAATTTCATTCACTTGCTATGGAAACTTCGTACGTAATCGTATTATAATAAGTGCGTGTATTTTAATAATTATAAAAGTAAATATAGTAAGTTTCTAATTTTTACGTTTAGAAAATTAAAGATAAATTGTGTCTAATAGTGTGTTATTCTTTTCATTTTTAATGTTCAATTATTCACAAATTTATAGGCTACTCCATAAACATTACCATTATTTATATTTTATATTATTTATTAATATATTTATAATTCTTCACATGATTTGCCAATATATTACATACGCTCAAGTTTAGATATACGTGATTAAGAGTATAGAAGTGTTGCTTGCTGTGGTACAATAGTAGTTATAAACATTTATTATCAAAAACATTTAAAGTTATTAGAAACATAATTAAAGATTGCAATACAAATTGAATTATGTATATTTTTTTATGCATTTGAATATTCTATTACTTGTTTTGAGAAAGTTAAGAAGGGTTTTTTTTACAATCATGTTTATATAATCCTAAAACTTGCACATTTATTGATAATTAATAAAAAAATATAGTTCTCATCATAAAAATGATAACACGTCAATATATATACAATAAAAAAAAAAAAAATTTCGTGCATAGATCTGTAGTAACTATAGCTACTAAATTAATATTAGCCATTGTAACACGACTGCTCAAAAATATACTATTGTAGGCCGATTATTGCGTATTTGTAACCAAATAGCATCTGTGTATTAACTTTTAAGATATCTTTGTAATACCCAAAGATAAATGATCATTTTTATCTTACTAATTGAATTTCAAACTGAGACATACTTTGATGTCTAATTATATCTTATACTTGAGAATAATAATCCATTATAATAGTTATATATTATTATTAATTTATATTAATAATATACGTTGCAATCTGTTTCGTTCATCAGCTAGGATACTGTGTGTGGTTAACGTTTATTAATATTTTATTTTAATTTTGTTAGCAATAAATACATTCGGCCTATCTGGGCATATTAAATGTGATTTGACTTTTATTTTTCTGATAAAAGTTATTCATTGAATAAAATATATCAAATCAAATATATATAAAGCGTTGTTTGAATAATAATAATTAGTTATTTATTCTTATATTTATTGAAGAATTTTCATCCTAAGTTTAATCCTGGTCGGGTGACTGGACCGGGGAATTAGTCCGTCACCCGCCGAGAGGCTGACCGCGCGAGGAGGGAACGACGTCCGCCCCGGGGTGGGGGACATCGCTCAAGGGGAGGGTACCTCTCAGGGGATATTCCATCGGGCCGGCCACTGACGACAAGTTCACGCTGCTCCAGTGGCCGGTCCAACGACGTAGGCGAGGTTCGTGGGTGGGTTATGGGTATGCGTGCTTACGCCCCTCTGTCGCCCCGGACGGAGTGGTGCGAGAAGAGCGCCGACCATAACCCACAATAAAAAAGAAAAAAAAATCCTAACTTTAATGCCTAGTGAAATGAAATTACGAATTATTTTACAAAATATGCAGTATCCAGCATCATAGGAGGACGCTAGAACTATCCAAAGCAGCCTCACTTTTCAAACAATTAAAAGCTTGTATAATGTATTTTGTTATATATATTCATAATTGATTAATCCAGCCTTATTTTATATTAGAATTTTATTTTACGAAACGTATTACAGTTATAATGTTTGACTTAAATTTCAAGGATGGAGAATTATTTTTCTGTTAGTGATTTAAAACTCAATTACGTTTGTATTGAAATGAATACTTAAAAGAATCCTTAATGTACTTACTTAATTTAAAATTTATATAGGATAATTACATTAATAGACTTATATTTTTGTATTTTAAGCGGCAAATTAATATATTTACAAACTGAGTTATCACTTAATTGTAGTCCTGTAATAGCAAAACTTATATAATTTTTAATTTGAAATGTAGTCTAAATAGTTTGTAGACTTAACTATATTGGCTAAATAATTGAGATTTTAATTAAATATATTAACGTGCCATATTAATTAAAATACACAGAATGTTGCAATTTGTATGAGTTTGTTAGATATGTGACGATGTGGAATCTTATATATATTGATTTACACCATTATGTAGTTAATGGATTTTTAATAAACGATTAAAACTATACAAGGATTTTCATTTAAACACAAAGTGAATGGAAATATTTTATTTTTACAAACTTAAAAATAGAATTACTTTTATTGTACAAGCCAACTTTAATTTATTGCCCGAATACTTTGCGAAAATTATAACATATTAATACTATACATATTTAAAAATTATGTTACATTATTTATAGAATTTCGTATTGTCATTTCTAAGCTATATACTCATATATATATACACCGATGACTTGACCGTGGGTTGTAGTTTTATAACTAAGCTTACTTAAAATATCGTGGTTAACAAGGTTATGGCAACCGGCGTATTTTCATAACAGCAATGCATAGTGATGAAAATGTTTTATCATAAAAGTAGGTACATAAATGTAGCGAATGTAGAGTAAGGAATGGAAGGTATGTAAAATGCATAGCACTCATTATTATAAAGACAACTTTGTTTTGAAATAATTAAAACAAGAGACCGACACCATACCTCGTCGATAAATTAATCAGTCTAAGTATATATTAAAATGTTATATTTCGTTAGTCTACTTCGAGTTTTCTAAAGTTGCCCGTGAGCCCTCTCATAGCGTCACCGACGGCATCTGTTCCTGCGCACGTATTAGCTCCCGCTTTGAGTGCAGATATGGCTCCTTCACGTGCTGCTTCGCTATACATTTCAAGGCGGACTCCCATTTTATCGTTTAATAATAATATGTCCCGTTTACTTGCTAGCTCTTGTTTCCATAATTCTGTAGAAAATCAACCAGAATGATTAGGTATATTTGTTCAACGAAATGCGATATCGGCATTTTTCATTAATCCCAATCAGATGAATAAATTGAAAATAAAAGCGGTAAGGGGTTTATGGTTATGTATACTAAATAACCAACCACCCATTTGGTAACATGACCATTGTTATCATGTTTCTCGTTATCCCCGTGGCAAATTTGAAATAAAACTATTTTTACGTATTCTATCGCGTTTGTATTTGATTTTTAATTTCCCGATGTTTCGAAGACAAATACGTTTATAATCACGGGAGGACTGCATGAACTCTGTAAAGTGTTCGAAACGTCGGAAAATGCTAAACATAACCATAAATAACATTTTAAAGTAATTTGATTAAGAAAGTATAAACTAATAAGAAAGTCTATCAATCTAAGGCGTATAAATTAAGTAATCTCTAATAAAGTGCATATATGGCTTCCCAGTTCATATACGTCACAGTGCTGGGCCTCTTCAACAATGAGAGGGAATTTGAGCTACTATACCACGCTGGTCGTGTTGATACCTATAGTGTTTTATTTTGAGTTCTTTTCGTGTGCATGGTTGTTATTTGCATATTATGCGGCTTAGTTTTCTTTTACGATACCTATGGACAAGAAAAGGGGTGGTCTAGGATCTTACTCCGTCATTACATGGAAAAAGATTCAGCATAATTTTATTTATTCTTTTCATTCTTTTGCAGTATCTATAGTAGTGTCATACCGATTTTTTGATTTGTCAGTAGATCAGTCAATACAATGTAATTGAGTAGTTTGCATTTTTATTGCAATTATTGGGGTTTGCTTGTAGTTTAGCGAAATGAGGCTCATCACGTTTATGATGATGTCAATGTTACTGGTAGATTAGAGTGAACATATCAGTAGATTTATTAATTTTTTCATCTACATTGATTCGGACAGGATACTCTGAGAAACTGTTTTGGTGTCATAGTAACTTTTTTTTCAACTTATCTTGACATCGCGTTGTCATTACGATATTATACTTAGGCCAGGCTCATTTGCATGGCCAAGCTTTGTACAGAACTTTATTTCGAGTAATTCTTTTCATATTATCCACTTACACCCTCTTTAATCTTTACGATAGCCATGGCAAAAGAACATACGGTGACTACTGTAGTCTTCTTTCGTTAATATACAAAGATGAGTTTACTCATATCACCCAGAGACGATGAGGTCCACGAAAGTATTTTGTCAGCATTTTTATTCCACTACCTTCGTGTAGAAACTAGAACGCACTATCTGCTCGGCGTTTATTGCCCCCATTAAGTGTGGTCTAAGATTCGAAGTAAAATCGATGTTTGCCCTTCAGCTTCCAAAGTAATATTTTGTCAAAAAACTATATTACAAAAAGTACTCAATTAATTATGGCCATGAACATATTTATGTAGCAACCCTATATTATGATTTTTACCACGATGAGCAATAGAAAATCAAGTACTTTTTAACACTGTCCACATTTTCTGCTTCAAGATGTTCACAAATATTTTTTTTCTGTGACTTAGATGTTAGCCTCAGATGGCTATGACAATTTTACTCGGACTGTGGATGAGCGCTGAGGTCTCTCAACCCGAAACACAAAATATGTTTATTAAACTCGACGTCTTATTCAAAATCTGAAAATAAAACTTCTTTATAAATACCCGATTACGAAACGAAAAATGATGTCACAAGCGGGGTTCGAACACGCACCTATTGGGAATCCGGCCCAACCGTGCTGCCACTTACACCATCGTGAACTATTTTAGGACATGCAAATTTCGATTCATATTATATCTTACGTCTTCAAGGGTTCGAACCCCGCTTGTGACATCATTTTTCGTTTCGTAATCGGGTATTTATAAATAATTAAGCATATTAAATGCTAAAAATTTCAGTAATTTGAATAAAACTTCTTATCAATATTTTTTTCATTTACCTATCATATCCCTCATAGGCATAGTTCCACCGTATTCTTTAGGCAGCAGACGCTTGTCTATCTCGACTTGCTCCAAGGCACTGTACAATTTCACTCGCTTCTTAATCTTGTCTGAAATGAGGGCCATGCCGAAGTCCAATGCAAATTTGACTGTAGGATGAACGTTTATGCCGTAAATTTCTTTGTGTCTCATTGGCAAGGTACGCTGTAAAAATAATTTTGTGTCATATTATCTGTACATACTTTTAAATATATTTTACAATTTTTGTAGTTTTTATTATCCTGCCGCCTATGGGTGAAAAATAATGAACACATGTAACACACACACACTATCCAAGAGAAAGTGATGGTCTAATCTTGCAGATTTTACCATCAGAAGATGAATTGATGATATGAAAAAGATAAAATCTATGGTACAGTAAGAGGTAGTCATCATCATTATCTTAGCTCATATACGTCCCACTATTGGGCTAGAGCCTCTGCTAGAAAAGGAGGCAAATTGACCTACTATTATGGTAGGTAGTGCTATGCTGGTCAGATGGGTTGGTGTAGGACTTTATTTCGATATTTTCTCCTTTTGAGCAGCTATTATATGCATATTATATCCCTTACTCAACTATTACAACACCCAAGGGTAAGATATTGAATTGTGTTTTACTCCGTCACCATAAAGAAGCGAAGTACTGACATAACTTTATTAAAATCCATCTTATATGGTAAAAACAACAAGCAAACTCAAAAATGAAAAATGTCTATAATTATTTGGTTTTATAATTACCTCTCCATTTTTAACAATTCGGACTGCTTCCTTGGGCGTGAAGAGGGTCAGATGTGGAAAGCTTACGCCACCACCATCGGCGTAATGGACGAGCCCTCGTACCTGGTTTTCTTCATCTTCCAGTAGTGTTTCGTAACACATGCACATGATGCGACACATATCTTGATTCGTGTACTTGTATGGATCGAATACACCTACACACAAATTAAAATACTTTATGGATTGAATCGAAAATTTAAAAATAATTATATTTTTGATTTTTATCCGTGTGGTGATAGAGAAAGAATACATTTAAACACCCATATCATGTCCCAGGGTATCGTAAAAGACAACAAAGGGATGTAATGTGCATAGAACATCTAAGCAAGAGAAGGAAAACTTGAAATAAGGCCTAGGATGCACTATGGTAAAACCGCAGCGGTTTTTAACCGTGTGAGTTTATGAATAAGTAAAACGAGTACAAGCAGCCGAACTTGAGGTTTTTACCCGCGACTGATTTAAAACCCGCGAAATTTTACAAAATTGTCGTAGTAAAAAACCGTAGCGTATTCCATAGAACTCGCACTCGGGCGCACACACATTATGCGTTAACCGCGCGCGGTTTTTTTGGCTAGTAATACAAATAATACTACTCTTTTGAAATCCATCTTCAAACTGTGTAGTTTCGCGCTAAAACTTCAAATCACGGGCAGTTTCGCGGTTTATAATCGTAGTATGTGCGTCTAAAGCGGTTTCGCGGTTATAGCGCTTAACCACTGCCGGGGAGAACTGTAGTGCTGCCGAGGCTTTAAACCCCACCGAAGTCAAAAATCGAGTACCGGTGGTCCGCTCGCACGGCGAAGAGAGAGGAGTTTTACGGTGGGTCTATGTGGTCACGCGCCGCCTTTCCGTCACCCCGGACCGATTAGGTGGGGCGAGACGTATCCATAGTCCACCAAAAAAAAAAGACCTTAAAACCTATACCAAGTTATACACAGCAGCTAAGGTAATATGCAGTGTAATCTTTGTTACGGCTCGGGTACGATAATTTTATCTGCGAGTTGACCTTGAAATATATTACACGTTTACTTAACAATTTATGAATGAGAAATTATACCCACCAATTTATATATTTAAAAAAATATATATATAGTACGGTGACTTTTGAGACATTCCAATTTTAAAAAGTATTTGTATTAAATTAGTTTGTTTTATAACGGTCCAGTTATACGTGCATAAATTACACATATGCTAGTGCATCTTTTATACGTAGTAACCAGAGAGCATAGAGATACATGAATTTAGATTACATTTTAAACAATTTTAATATCAATAATGATCCTCGTGTGGCGACGGGATAAGAATACAATTTTCGTCACCCATTAAATGATAGTGGCAGTCGTGAGAATCGGTTGAGGGTCTCACTAGAAGAGTGGACGAAAGCTTTTGGAAACGTATATACCTTCGATCGCCAAACCACTCGCCTACTCATGTAATTATAGTAATAACCTTATCAATGAAAATCTGCAACATGTGTCGTTCTAAGCTAGAGTTCAATTACTGCACAATATTAGGTGAAAATATCATCAAGGCGACTAACAATTCTAAATACTAATAACGAATCAATTGGCTGGACATATGGCGTAGTGGTTAAGATACCAACCTACCGTGCCAGTGGCACTGGTTCGATTCCTACGCAGAATAATACTTTGTGCGAGTCTCAAATAGTTATCTTAAGTCTGGATGGAATTTGTATGAGTTAATTATATATTTGTAAAGTCCCCCGCAATATAAAGATTATTTTCTTAGTGTAGGGTGTTGTCTTTTAAAAATCACAACATATATAGGTGGAAGTGGACCGCTCCTGAAAACAAAGACAGGTGACCCTACTAGTCCCTACTTGTAATGATAGGCTAGAAAAAAAATCGATTCGGATGTTTTTTTTAATTCACAATGAATTTTAAGTTTTTTTCACATTCCATCGTATTAGGACAGTGCCATGTAACAATAATTTCATAAATAAATACGTAACTATACTCAGATGAGAAAAGACGCAATCTATTCAAAACTCACGGTCATATGTTCAAGAGTTCAACGACATCGCGTGGTGAAAAACAAATTATTTTTTCTTCCGAATCGATTTTTTTTTCTAGCCTATCATTACAAGCAGGACTAGTAGGGTTACCTGTCTTTGTTTTCGGGAGCGGTCCCCTTCCACCCTGTATATATATATATATATATATATATATATATATTCTCTGTCTGATCGTCATTTATATCGTATTCCAAAAATATTTAGTCGACGAAAGCCGACTTCACTCAAACATTTACATAGCCGAGCGTAACCGCTCGTCTAATTCAATACCTGCAAAATAAGAATGCAGAGTCCGCCTAAAGAAGTTTTCATTTCAAAAACAATATTTTAGTGATAATGACCTTTTTAAGCTAGTGTAGTTATGAAAGTGCAATATATCTGTGCAGTGTGTGCAAGATCGTGTTAAAAGCAATAAGTATATATTTTCACATAATGATAGATCTGACAACATCAATTTATATTGCAACATGAATATTACAGCAGTTATCAAATATAACTTTTAGCATACAAATATATATATGTATACAAAAAAGCAAAAGTATTCACATTTTAATGCGTAAGCTATTCAAATGTCTTGGCAGTAGTTGATGTCAAAACAACCAGGTCACATTGCGGTAGCGGTTATATCTATATAATTGTAAACTGATCGGACTGAGGCGATGATAATTATATATTAAACTTATATAATATGAAGTATATAAGTCATTGAAGTTTTATTTGATATAGTAAATAAGATTTATACGTTAATTGTAATACTACAGCGATGCAAAGTTTTTAGACAGCTGACTAAAACTAAGCTGTAACAAGTACTGTAAACTATTAGGTTCAATATTTTTTTTAATACACAACAATGCTCTAAATAATTATTCTACGATTAATAAACGGACGGAATTAAAAATGTCTGTACTTAAAGTACAGACATTTTTTTAAAATGTTTGTAGTTGTCTGCAGATGGCTGTGACATTGTTATTAACACTGTTTTGTGAGCGCTGATGGCTTAAATTCGATTTGGAGAACTATGCAAAAAACTGATATTAGTACCTTTTTTTTTTTTTTTTTTTTTTTTGCGGTGGGCTATGGATGTCGCACGCCGCCAAATCGGTCCGGGGTGACGGAAGAGGCGGCGCGCAACCCCATTGACCCACCCTGCAAGCACCTCTTCTTCGCCATGTGAGCGGGCCACCGGTACCCGATCTTTGTCTTCGGTGGCCCGCTCGGCGGTATGCCCTCTCGGGCTCCTCTCCTGTCGACGCCCCGACAGCTTTCGCCGTCGAGGCGTCGTCCTCACGCGGTGGCCTCACGTCGGGTGACCGGACAATTCCCCGGTCCGATCACCCGAAGCCTTGGTTAGGGCGGCATCAGGCGCAGGTAGTCGCGCCTGCGCCGCCCCAGCCGCGGGCGGCGGCCCGGGTCACGGGAATCCTCCCGGGCCCGTTCCGCCGCCTCCTTCTGCGAGATGACAGCCTCGCAGAAGGCGGCGACCGCGTCCCAATTCCTGACGCTGTCGACCATCGCTCGCGCAACAGCCGGCAGCGTCAGGTCGGCACCGATGACAGCGACGAGGTCACGGCGCTGCCCGTCCCAGCCCGAACATACCTCGAGCGTATGTTGCGCCGTGTCCTCGTCGCTACTACAATGGTGGCAGGACGGAGTCAACTCCCTCCGCACGACCGTGTGCAGGTACTTGCCGAAGCAACCATGCCCCGACAAGACCTGCACCAACCGGAAAGAGAGGACTCCGTGCCGCCGCTCCATCCACTCCATCAGTACGGGCCGGAGGGCCTCAACGGTAAAAACACCGTGTCTAGGCCTCTCCAGCCGCGTAGCCCAACGGGCGATGACTTCTCGGCGGGCGTCCTCGCGCCAGGTGGCTATCTCGCTCAACGATGGGGAGCCACCCTCTTCACGCATTGAGGTAACCCGCCGGTAGAGGTCGGAGAGCATCTCCGCCTCTAGGTCCCACGGGGGTGTCCCGGCCAATAGGCATGCCGCCTCGGTAGACACCGTGCGGTACCCGCGAATGATATTAGTACCTACGAAATTCTCGTAAATCATAAAAACAGTCTAATTAATGTATAAGAATAAACATTCGATTCCAAGCCTGTACAGAATGAAAGGTTCAAAAAATTCTGAATGCATATGTTGTTGAGAATTTCTAGTTATTTTTACTAATCTATAAATTATTATAATAGTATAATAAGATTAATAGTTAATTTAAAATCTATATATAATATGTGCTCATAATATATTGTTTATTATAACTCTACCTATTTTTTAGAAAAATATGCAAAACCATGAATGAAATTTAAGAAGTATTTACTTATTATTATTTACGTGTAAAGCCGAATAAGTATATAACACCTGCACCTTTATTTATAAGAGGAATATGATATTTATAAATGTAATAGAAATAAATAAAAATGAATACTACTTGTATAGCGATGGTGATATTAAAACTTGTATATCTACCAGGCCTGTAAATGACAACGCGTCGTCCACCTTTGTCTTTGAACGGACTCACAAATATGTATCTGGAAAAGAAAATTAACTTAATTATTTTCTTTTTAGTAGTTCATACGAGCTTATTTTATTCATCGTTCGTCTTGAAATTTTTCAAGGATATAGGATACCAAATCAGTGATAGGATATAAAATACCAAATTAAAGTAGTGGTCCCGAGGTTTAGTAATCTTAGTTAATAATGCGAGCAAAGGCGTAGGAGGTCAGGAGGCAGAGCATATGAGGTGGCTTTCTGTGTGGCTACGAATACTATCAACCCTTACATTGCTCATAAGTGTCGTAAAAGATGACTAACGGCTTTATATGAAACTGGCTCAGCTCAATCTGATGCCGTTTGCTCAACATTTAATCAACAATTACAAGGAAGTTTGACTACAGGCAGGCAGCTCATCCTCTGGGCCACCGAAGACAAAGATCGGGTATCGGTGGCCTGCTCGCACGGCGAAGAGAGGCGCTATGGGGTTGCGCGCCACCTCTGCCGTCGCCCCGGACCGATATGACAGGGCGTGACCACTTGGCCACCGAAGACAAAGATCGGGTACCGGTGGCCCGCTCGCACGGCGAAGAGAGGTGTTTGCAGGGTGGGTCTATGGGGTTGCGCACCGCCTCATCCGCCGCCCCGAACTGATTTGGCGGAGCGCGACGACGTCCATAGACCACCGCAAAAAAAAGGCAGCTCATCCTCTTATGCCAAAAAAGACTTACCAGAGTTGCAATGACACATTAAGTCAGTTTCTCCTTATTCTGGGGAGAACTCTTGCATAATAAATGGGGTGTATAATGTATATAAGAAAAAACAGATAACTGGGTCTGTCAAACAGGGATGTGTAGCGTCACCGTGGCTGTTTAACCTATTTATGGATAGCTGTTTGCAAGATTTGAAAAATAATGAATGTGGTTTAAGAATGAATGAGTTACTCGTCAAATGTCTTCTTTATGCCGATGATCAGGTTTTACTTGCATCGTCGGCTGAAGACTTACAGGCGATGGTAACTACTATGCATGATGCTTTTGAAAGAAAAGGTATGAAAGTAAATGTAAGTAAGACGAAAGTAATGGTCTTTGAAAAGGATAAATGTATGACGGAATGTAATATTTTTATAAATGGTGAGGGATTGGAACAGGTGAAAGAATTTGTATACTTGGGTGTACTGTTTACTAGTGATGGTAAAAATGATGAAGATGTTGAAAGACGAGTAAATGCTGGTAATAAAGTGAATGGGGCATTGTACGCTTTTATGAAAAGTAGGAATGTATCTAACAAGGCACGCCTAGCTGTACATAAGGGAGTATTAGTTCCCACTCTCATGTATGGCAGTGAAAGCTGGATTTGGCAGGGAAGACATGAAAGTAGCATAAATGCTGTAGAGATGAGAGCTCTTCGTAGTATGTGTGGTGTAAGTCTGAAAGATAAAATTAGGAATAGTGTTATAAGAGAGCGCTGCGGTATGAATGAAGAAGTAGTGACAAAGATAAAAAAGGGTATGCTGAGGTGGTTCGGACACGTGGAAAGAATGAGTGAAGAAAGGTTGACTAAACAAGTATACAAAGCGAGTGTGAGTGGGACGATTACAAGGGGAAGACCACGTCGTACTTTCCTGGATCAAATTGAAGATGTGTTAGTGAAAGGTCAGATTAAGAGTACGCGTAATCGTAGAGCATGCATGAAGACTGTGATGAGTGTGAATGAAGCGATGGAGGTATGTCAGGATCGTGGTTTGTGGCAATCCGTAGTCTCTGCCTACCCCTCAGGGAAACAGGCGTGAGGCTATGTATGTATGTATGTATGGTTTGTTATTCAAACGGCATAAGCTAAGTATGAAGTCTACAGTTTATTTCCCAGGTCAAACAAACTTTAGTTAACATACATACATATCATCACGCCATATCCCTTGCAGCGTATGCAGAGAGAACAGAGTACCAGAGAACTCTATCCTTGCATAGTTCACTCGCTTCCTCAACATTCATAATACTCTTCATACATGCTCGCCGGTTTCGGAGACTCTTGACTCCACCTTCCTTCAGTACGTGAACAATCTGGTCTAGGTAGGTGAGTCTCGGTCTCCCCCGGTACTTACATCCTTCCACTTTCGCATTGTATATCATCTTTAGGTAACAATATGATATTTAGCTACGCTCAGTATTCACGCACTCTGAAACTGCAAAGGTTCTTTGCTATTACTCTGTAATTATAATAAAACAAGGCAGCTGCATAAACGAGCTGTACGCTAGCTTCGCTTGCATGAAGTTGTTACATATTTATTTGTATTATTTTCTTTGACCTCAACATCGTTCACACGTGAATTTTATAATGATAAATATCACAAGAATAAGAAAATTGCTAAACACTGCAGTTAGCAATTTTCTTTACCACTGCAGTTATATTTTATGCGATTTCGTTAGGTCAGTAGTAATTATGATAACGGCGATTACTACGACGTTGAAGCAAGATCTCCCAATGTTGCTAAATTTCTCTTGCCACATCCATTGATTGAACTACCATAAATCCATAGATATCTAGATTGAAAATCCAGTTACTGCTCTGCTCTTATGTTTCGCAGCCTTATAGTCGCAGTTATCTCTAAACTTTTTCAATAAAGAGTATTACAAAAATGTTTTTTACAAATTCAATTAAAGGCCTTTGCGTGCTTATGTATTAAAAATTTTCCGCGTGGTGACGGAGTAAGAATACAATTCACCAACCCCTATCTTGCCCGTGGGTGATCGTACGAGACGACTAAGGGATACAAAAACGCATATAACATCTATGCGAGAGAAGGAAATCTCGAAACAAAACCCTATACCAACACGTCTGACCAGCGTGGTATAGTAGGTCAATTACCCTTCTATTATGAAGGAAGCCCGAGCCCAACAGTAGAACATATATGGGCTGAAATGATGATGATGAAGGTGATAATAATAACAAAAAAAAATATACAAACTAATTTATAATTGTAGCATAGTGTATGTTCTTATTTTCATTAATGAAAACAGTTCTTACCCCAGCTCAAGTAATTCCATCATGACTGGTAATTTGTAATCAAGCTGATTGAATGCTATACCCCAGGACTGTCGAAGTAGAATATAGCGTTCAATAGCTTCCTGCGCCATCGGCACACTGAATTTCTTTACTCGAAGGAATCGCAGAAGGAAATTCGAATCTGAAAAGATGACAAAATTCCGCATCAGAATAAGTTTGACACTTTTTGATAAAACATGGACATCAGATATGTTTTATTTTTGGAGATAATTTAGTCAAAGGTCGCAGACCCATTCAAGGTCAAAATGCAAGGGCAATACCTGCTGTAGACGCGTTTTTACCATCGTATAATTTGGTGCTGGAATCATCGATTTCACCTGGAAGCATTATCATCCTCAACTGTACGTTTCCAGCAATATTTTTGCACCACGTACGTGCAGGCTTTGGAATGGACTAGCTGCTGCGCTGTTAAATATTCTTTTTTACACTAGGTTTAAGAAGAGCATTTGCTTCAAGGTTAGCTGGCACCTGGGTGTGTCTTTGGTATAACTAGCATCCATGTGCGGTAGTATCATTCATAAACTCCTTACTCTTTTTACACTATAGGCAGTAAAGAAAGTGGGTATTTGTCGTATCTATATATTTGTTTCCATCATTTACAAATAGGTAACGAAGCAAAAATATAATTCAGCGTCCAGTCGTTCCCCACAGGTGGGAAAAAGAACTTACTTACCATTACCACTTAAGGATATAAACAGATACATTACTGTAAGACAAGAAAAACACAAAATAATATCGTTTAGTTGTAAAATGGTTTAGTCAGTCCATTTCTCTACTCATAATTTCTTAGTTCCGGTTCAACAGTAGGACTTCTTTAACCTAAATAAGGAGAAATACTTTCAAAACATTCCACCTTATCGATAGAAATAAAGCTAAAGAGAGGTTTTACTTAAAAGTTGCTATTGCATTAAATATGTGATCATCATCATACTGTGTTGTAGTGGTTACTAATAAGAGCTAAGAGCTTAGCTTAGAGATATCAACTTGGGCCAACTCCATCTGATGGCGTTTGGTCAATAATATTTTCCCAAAGAGGGTTGACGTCAGGCAGGGGGCTGGTAATAACTTTTGCAATATGCACTATGGAAGAGGAGTATTTATTAAGTTTACCCCAAGTAATTGGGATACGTAAAAGCAGGCAATCACATACTCATGTATGTGATTGCCATCCACCAACCAACCAACTTGCCAGCCTTTAATTACAATTTACTACCCTTGTTCAAAAAGGTATAAGACAATGTCATTTCGTCCAGAAATATGACCTGAACTTAAAATATAGTCATGTCCTTTGTGTACGTAAATCAAAAGAAAATTTCGCTTAGTATAAAAATCTGTAATGATGATTTTGTTAAGAATTGAATGTAAACTTAAAATAATTATTAAATTAATTTAATAAATTTGGAAAGAGCGTCATCATAGCGTTAATAGCGGTAATACTCACCCATTCTCACAGCCATGAATTTCGGATTCTGCTCCATCCAGCTTCTTATTGCTGACAGAGCCTGAGATCTTGAATTGTTAGTTTCGCGCAGTTCAGTTTCTGCTATTTTCTGCGTCTCTAAAGATAGCGGGCAGTTGTATACGTCGGCCTGCGTTAGGTATCGCTTGGTGGTCCTTCGAGACATGGCTGTGTGGCCTGAGAAAATAACAAAAACTCGGTGTATTTAAGAGGAAACATAACCCTTACCCTTTATGGTGTCGCCTGAAACATATAACCTACTAGCTTCTGCACGCGGCTTCGCCCGCGTAAAAGGTTACATTCCTAAAGTTTTTCATCCCCTATTTTTATTTTACCCCTTAAGTGTAAATTTTCTACAAAATGTTAATGTCATATTTATTTATAGGTATCTAATCAATAGCCTTAAAATAAGTTTCAAGCTTCTGGCTTTAAAAATGACGATACTTACAACATTTCATCTCCCTTTACAACCTTTTTTTTGCATTAAAAAGTAGCCCATGTTCTTTATCAGGCTTTAAAGTATCTGTGTACCAAATTTCATTTAGATCGGTTCAGTAGTTTTGGCGTGAAAGAGCCACAGACAGACAGAGTTACTTTCGCATTTATAATATTAGTAAGGATAAGTTTTATCTGCAAATGGTAATGAGTTACTACAAGTTCTTTACATCGACCTTCCGGCCAATTACACCTAAGGCCCTTTGGTTAACAATTATATTTCCCGGGCAAGTTAACTTGAGGCAGGCGGCCGGTCATAAAACTATTGCCATTGTCTTTAGCAATATGTACATGTAAATAAATGGGATAAGAGCAGAAGAATAATGATGAAACATCTAATTAATATTTAATTATTTAGCTGTTGAGAGGTTAAAGACTACTATTGATGTTAAAGTTGATGCTGTGTGGTAGCGGTTACGAATACTACCAACCATTATTTGACGCGTGGATATTTTAAAGACAACTAATAGCTTTATATCGACCTGGGCCAATGCCACCTGAAGCCTTTTGGTCAACAATTACATTCCCAAGGAGGGTTGACGTCAGGCAGACGGCCGGCCATAAAACTATAGTCAATGAGTTTTACATACATACATAGCCTCACGCGTGTTTCCCAGAAGGGTAGGCAGAGAAGAGTCCTTACATACCAACATTGCTTCATTCACACTCATCACAGTCTTCATCCATGCTCTACGGTTACGCGTACTCTTAACCTGACCTTTCACTAACACATCTTCAATTTGACCCAGAAAGGTACGACGTGGTCTTCCCCCTTGTAATCGTCCCATTCACACTCGCTTTGTATACTTGCTTAGTCAACCTTTCTTCACTCATTCTTTCCACGTGGCCAAACCACCTCAGCATACCCTTTTTTATCTTTGTCGCTACTTCTTCATTCACACCACAGCGCTGTATTATAACACTATTCCTAATTCTATCTTTCAGACTTACACCACACATACAGCGAAGAGCTCTCATCTCTACAGCATTTATTCTACGTTCATGTCTTCCCTGCCAAATCCAACATTGACTGCTATACATGAGAGTGGGCACTAATACTCCCCTATGCACAGCTGGGCGTGCCTTTTTAGACACATTCCTACTGTTCATAAAAGTGTGCAATTCACTTTACTACCAGCATTAACTCGTCTTTCAACATTTTACAATATATATTATGGAAAAGGAGTATATATTGCGTCGATAAGAACAGGAGAATGATGATGTAGAGTCTATCCGAGTGAATCTACAATACTAAATAAAGATCATAAAAATGGCAACGCCATTATTGAAAATAAAATCATGAATACACGCACATTAGTATTATAAATATATTACATTTAATTAAAATAAGGTCGGACCTATGCTTAATATATGATTTGAAAGATCTGAAAGCTAATAATTATAGAAACACAACACTACCGATTATAAGAATCTGTAACCATATTTCTCAACAAAGCTAAGCTAAGCTAAGTATTGATTAACGGTGTATGCACACGCGTGTTGTATACATCCGGGCAGGCGAATAGGTAATTGAACATAATTATGTGCAGCTATATCTTGCTCTTCGTGTTTAACAGCAAGTACACCAGTCGCCATCCATTAAGGAATGTAAGCCCATGGCGCTGCAAGAAAAGAAAATCTCGAAACAAAAATCTATGTAAACCCGTCAGCCTTTTTTTTTTGGCGGCGGGCTACGTTACGTCAAACGCCGCTAATCCGTCCGGGGCGACAAGAAAAGCGGCGCAAGACCCCGTAGACCAGCCCTACAATATACCTCTCGACGCCGTACCAGGTGGGTCACTGGGACGCGTTCTTTTCTTCAGTGACCAAACCCGTCAGCCTAAATTCTAATCGGTTGAATAGTGCTTCGCTAGTCTATGGTTTATACTTCAAGAGAGCAGGTGCATATTTGTAATCACGTTCAGAATAAAATCGATTTCAGAAGCATATAATTCATTGCTGATAATTTCTAGCGAATTAGCTATGATATACAAACCTATTATGATTTGAATGATAAAAACTATTAGCTATTCGAGACTCGATTAAGTAATAATGAACTTGAGCAACTATTCTTATTCGATAGCTTATGTAATCAACTTCAATAATGGGTTGCATAATTCATCGAATTGATCGCCTTAAGAAATCTGAATACGAATGTAAATAGTTTTTTTCAATTGTGATAACTGATATATAAGCGAGCGGATTATTAGCATTAATGGTTTTTTTTTATAAGTGTCACTTTATCGATTCACCGTAATCTTAGCTCATATTTATCCCACTGCTGGGTTTGAGCATCCTCCACAAGAAGAGGGAAATTGACTTACTATACCAAGAAGATAAGAAAGGAAGTCGTGAATTATATTCTTACTTAGCCACCCCACGATAACGCCTCGCATTAATGTCGAGACCATGATGATTTCGTTTTAGATAGATTAGCAATTGAGTTTTTTAGCATATGGTAAAGACTAGAACAAATTACTATAATAATTTACGCGACGGCTGAGCTGGTTGAAATTATATAGATCATGTTCCAATGAATGGTTATAGTAGGATGGTGTTGACCGTATTTCCTTAAGTAAATACGGTAAACTCCATCAAAGGCTAGCCTTTTTGTTGATAATATATATCAACGAGTAACATAAGGCTATATTTTAATATTATCCCCGTACTCCCACTGGAACGGACACTACGCGGGTGAAAGCGCAGGCATTTGGTAGTAAGCTATAAGTTCTATAAAAAAATTATATAACATCATCGTCATCATCATTATCATCACCATCACCAACACCTTATCAGATGTTCATTGTTGGATCAGATAATGGTCTGCAATAATGGCCACGCTTGCAAGGCGATAGGAATGTACTATTACTCATTCGCTTTAGGTATAATCACTTGGAAAAGTTATGGGTGACGCCAAAATCCGTCACTATACCTACAGTAAATATAGATGGAATCGTAACTAATACATGCGAATGTGATTGTGTTTATTTGTTTGTTACGACTTCACGCCTAAAGCACTAATACGATTATAAAAATTCTCAGACCAATAAAAAGCTATGTTATCAGAGAGTAACATAGGCTATACAACATGGGCCCGACGTCACACTGCCGTCCCAGGACGCTAAAAAAGGACCTTACCAATATGCAATGAATTCCATAATGAACTGTCAAGTTACCTATGATACCAGTAATCAGTCAAATGGCGCCACTGTGTACAAAGGTAACAACATCATCATCATTCTCCTACTCTTATCCCAATTACTTGACGTCGATACAATAATTATGTACTCTTTTATAGTACATATTGTAAAAGTTATTGACATTAGTTTTATCACCGGCCACCTGTCATACGTCAACCTTCATTGAGAATGTAATTGTTGACCAAACTGCATCAGATGGAGTTGGCCCAGGTCGTTATCGATCTTAGTAGTTTTTTACAACATCCACGAGTAAAGTAAGGGTTGGTAGTATTCGTAGCAGCTACCACACAGCTTATGTATACAAAGGTAATATGATAAATATATATAGGTATAATTGTATTTTTTATTATATAATCAATACTTTTTAACTATTTCATAACTTCAAACAATTTCCTGGGTCATCTACTAGAGGCCACCGAAGACAAAGATCGGGTACCAGTGGCCCGCTCGCACGGCGAAGAGAGGAGTTGCACGGTGGGTCTATGGGGTCATGCGCCGCCTCTTCCGTCACCCCGGACCGATTTTGCGAGGCGAGACATATCCATAGTCCACCGCAAAAAAAAAGGTTATCTACTATAGATAATCTACCTATAGGATGTAATATTAAAAAAAATACAATTATTTTCAAGAAACACCATGATGTCTCATCGGTTAATCCGAATCTAAAAGTTAGTAGTTGTTGAATAGTATAAATCATTTATTCATCTCAGCTCACATATGCCCCACTCTCCACATAATGGGAGGGAAATTGACCTATTATACTACGCTGGTCAGGCGTGTTGGTATAGGGTTTTGTTTCGAGTTTTCCTTCTTCCTCTTGCATACACATTGTATGCGCTTTATATCCCGTAGTCGTCGCTTTCGATCACCCACGGGTATGGCAAGTGGTGAATTGTATTTTTACTCCATCACCACACGAATAATATAATATTTATTGCATATTATATTAGTGGTAGGCGAATACTGTTGACAGTTCTCTGTATACAGCCACGGGCCGGTCTAGGGGTGTCCACTTTGAAAAAACATCGATGTTTTTTTTGATTCGATAAATCGAAACTGTACATCGATGTCTTTCGATGTATCGGGTGTAAACATCGATGTTTTTAAACATCGATGTTTTTAAACATCGAGTACTTTTTCTAAAGTCATATCAAAAGTGTTACTTCTAAAAAAAAAGTAAAGGTCTTTTTTGTGGCATTGACTGGTTATCATCGTTTCGATGTTTTATGAAAATACATCGATACATCGAGTATTTCGATAGCTCTTCAAAACAACGGATCGATTCGATGTATCGCATTGTAAACATCGATGTTTTCGATGCATCGATGTATATCGAATATCCCTAGGCCGGTCCATCCCGGGTAAAATCATACTCTCACAGAAAATCGACGTCCGAGCAGTGGCAATATGCTGCTGTGCTTCGTTCGGTGAGCGAGATAGTTGAAAACCATCCTTCTGGGTGGGTTTAGAAATAATGGTATGCAGCGGCCTAGCTGTATCCCTATAGTAGTATACTACCATCAAGTGTGCTGTTTGCTCGTTTGCCATCAAGAGCAATAAAAAAAATAAGCAATGTATAAATAATAATAAGTACTTAATATAAATGGTAAAAAAAAAGTTAATAAATAACTAGTTTTCCGTTTCTATTAACAAAATATATTCCAGTAATTTCATCGTTTAATCCTAAATTAAATAAAACGGCATTAACTATATGGATAATGATAGGTGTATGTGCAAATTACTTGTCACCTCGTATGATATCTTCACGATAGAATGCGGTGATGACACTTTATGTCATCAATTCATTAGTACATGGCACTAATATATTACTTTACATACATTTGAAATGGTAGTTAACTTTTCGCAACTGTAAAATATCAGCGTAACATAATTTTATTAACCTATGTAATTGTATAAGTTATGTAAGGCATTTCGAGATAATTATGCCAAAGTGTGTCAGTGGGGACCGTTGTGAAACTAACTTGGGAAACTAGCGCCTACAGCTTTATATTGTACGTGCTATATATCCATATAAGATTTTTGTTCTTCAAAAGAGATATATATCCTTCCATTCGATTTTATGTAAATAATCATCATCAATGTACGTAATAACTTGTATTATATTTTTTTAACAAAGTATTTACGTGCTTTCCGTGTAGTGACGGAGTAAGAAAACTATTCTCCACCCCATATCTTACCCGTGGGTGATCGTACGAGACGACTAAGGGATATAAAACGTATATAACATCTATGCGAGAGAAGGTAAACTCGAAACAAAACCCTATACCAACACGTCTGACCAGCGCGGTATAGTAAGTTAATTTCTCTCCCATTAAGGAGGAGGCCCGAGCCCAACAGTGGGACATTTATGGACTGTGATGATGATGATGATGATGATGGTGATGATTTATGTGCACAATGAATTAATATTTTTATTTTAATGTCTATTTTTTTTTATTAAAATGTTCTTATAATATCTTAAAAAAGTTTATGTGAAGGATGATTCATATGTAGGTAGGTAGTTAATAAACATTTTAAACCATTGATATTTTTTTTAAGTAAGTCTACACCAAGTTTGGAGATAACGAGTGAGTGTAACGACTATGTGATTCGCACGGGAGGATATTAATTAGAATGCATTTGTCGCCAGCCTTTATTTGCCCATGGTAATAAAAATCGGCTAATGGTCTCACCAGGACTCTGGATAGAAGTTGTTGAACGGCGAAAGGCTGAATGATGATAATGAATTGATATACAAAAAGCTTATCTATACGATAGCCTTTTTAGTTGATAAAGCTGCAGGCGCTTCTAGCGCTACCTTAATAAGTGCGAGCAGCTGTCAATGTAAGTTCTGAAATAGAGTCACACGATCTGGCATATAATATTAGCGCTACAAAGGCCTATGTATTCGTTTGCTCAATACTGTCCCCTCATTTTCAACTGATTATTAACCCTCTCTCCTAATTAATAAATGGAGATTCGGCTTTTTTGTTCGGTTATACTGCAAAAACTACTGAACCGATCGGAATAATACTTACTTATAACATAAGATGCAGCGTGTTTCGGAGAACGTTTTAGTATATGATATATGGGTGATTACTTATCCGGAAAGGAGGAAAGCAGGCGGGGGTAACTACTACTTAAGAAATAAAGCAGAAGTGATATTTTTATATTTCAATGTTTCTAAATTGAAGTACTATCGGTGTGGTGATGGAGTAAGAATACAATTCACACGTCGCCTTTCTCCGTCTTGCCCTTGGGTGTTGGAAAATACAACTAAGGAATATAATATGCTTATAACATCAAACCAAGTGAAGGAGAACTCGAAATAAAACTTGAGCAACACGTTTGACGAGCGTGGTAAATTAACTTTCTTATTATGAAGGAGGTTTGAGTCCGCCAATGATATGTCGATGATTCTCTTGGTCATATTTTACTCTGAACATTTGTGGAAGAGGTTTATATGGACCATTGCTCTCATAAATACGCCACGCTGGTCAGACCGATTGGGACTGCGTTATGTCCCTTAGTCATGTTTTACGATATCCATGGGCAGGAGTCGGCAACCTGCGGCTCTTTGGATATGAAGTTGCGGCTCTTTAGTTCTATATGCAAAAAAAATATTTTATAAAGAAAATCTTTAAAAATGGTACTGAGTTGATTAACGAGCATTAGGCATAAATTAATGTTGCAAAAAAAATGTGGCTCTGTAAAAACTTTAAACTTTTATAAATTCTAATTTTCGGCTTTCTCGACTCCAGAGGTGCCGACCCCTGTCCATGGGTAATATAGGGATGGTGAATTATATTCATACTCTGTAACTACAAAGAATTTTAGATAAATGTCAACATCATCATTCTCCTACTCTTATCCCAATTACTCGAGGTCAATACAATATGTAATCTTCTTCCATATTACATATTGTAACAGTTATTAGCAATGGTTTTATGACCGGCCGCCTGTCAGATGTCAACCGTCCTTGGGAATGTAATTGTGGACCAAATGGCTTCCGATGAAGTTGGCCCAGGTCGTTATAAGGCTCTTAGTCGTCTTTTACGACATCGCCGAACAAAGTAAGGGTTGGTAGTATTCGTAGCCGCTACCACACAGCAATTTAGATAAATATCAACATGATTCAAAATAATGCTTATTTTTCTTCAATGTATTATGCTCATCAAGGTGGCTCTTATGTAATTGTTTAGTTGTAATTACCGGCCATATTAATATTATTGCATACCCTACAACTTACTTCGATAAACGGCCTACGTATGACTATGAGTGTGCGCGACATTGGTGGCGTTGCGGTCAACCGCCAACAGAAACTATTCGTAACGAGTTGAAGGTCTATTACCAACAAATTTTATTTTTTTATTTCTAACAAGTAAAGTACTTTTAGTCTTATTCTTAATGTAATTGTACCTACAAAATGAGCAACGACAATTTAAATTACAGTTAAAAAACTAAAAATTATATAATTTTTATTTTATAATCGAGACTTAAAGTTAAAATTATGAATACTTTGCTAAATAGTTATTGAAAAACTTAAATTACACATATTAATAAAGGCCTTTACGTATGTAACTTAGATTCACAAATGTAATACCAGAACAAGTTTAGAATAATCTGCACTAATAAACAAAATATCAACAAATTTCTTATCTTTATAATATAATTCTTCTGTACGTGTGTTGACAGTGAACTCCTTCTAAATGGCTGGACGGATTGCCTTGAAATTTTTTATGTGTTCGAGTGGATTCGAGAATGTTTTAGATTCGCAATTGGACCCGGTAGGTGGCGCCGTTGTCGGTATGTCAAACGGCTGGACAGATTGGGGTGAAATTTTCTATGTATATTCCAATGGGTCCCTAGACGATTTCAAAACACAATTGGACCCGGTATGTGGCGCTGCTGTCGGCATATGGCTTAAATTTTTTTCGGGCAGGACGACGTCTGCCGGGACAGCTAGTAATTTATATGTTTTTCAATGCACGCTTCGAAAATACTTGAATTTTTGACGTTAAAAATTAATATGCATGTATATTTTTTTTATGATGAATGATTAAGGTTTTTTGTTTATTAAATAACACTCGTAATTGTTAATGATAGTATCGGTGCAGACGACCATGACATAAATAAGTGAATATAATACTCATTATTTAATTAGTATAATAATGACCACATATTTTCAACCTGTTGTTAAACTTTCAAATTTAATATTTTTTATTTCAAGTTGCCAATAGTTTAACTATTTATTACGATTTATGGCCATTTTACCGACTTCAAAAAAGGAGGAGGTTCTCAATACGTCTGTATTTTATTTTCTTTTTTTTATGTTTGTTACCTCATAACTTTCGACTGGGCAAATCGATTTTAATGATTCTTTTTTTATTTGATAACTGGTGCTTGGATGGAAGCATTTCAATTTGGTCCAGTTCTGACAATGGCATCCATAAGAAAACCATATAAATTTAAGATTAGCGTTAAGTATGAGTGCGACAAATGAACGAGTAGCTCAAGCCTCGCTACTAATAGAACAACCTATGTGTGTGTCGTTAACATTAAAATGTTAAAAATAAAAAAAACTAAGTTTAAAAAAACGACTTCAAAAACTGAAAAGTACAAAATAACTTAAAATACTATCATTTGTATGTGCTATCTATTGATAGGTTTGAAGTCGGTGCCGGTATCGGTATCTTTAGTGTAGGAATTTCATTACAGTAAGTACCTAAGCTGTTTATAATTTTGTTTAGGGCTTGGCACCGATTTCAAACCTATCAATAGATAGCACATACAAATGATAATATTTTAAGTTATTTTGTACTCTTCAGTTTTTGAAGTCGTTTTTTTTAAACGTAGTTTTTTTTATGTGTGTATAAGTTTTATAAAAAATCAAACAATCCGCTTGTAGTTCTGAAATAAGTTAACTAGGACTTTGTTCATTGTGTAATTATTGCATCATTTATTTTAAAATAATACGTGTATGGTAAATAATAAGGTATAAATAATATATGTAACTATTTATTACATTAATGTATAATGTATGAATGGAAGAAGATGACATATTGCGTCGACCCTAAATAATTGGGATAAGAGCAAAATGATAATGACGATGATGATGATGATAATGATAATATGTAATTATAATTTAATTCGTATATGTATCTACGGTACATACGTGTACCTGCCATATCCGTTATGCTGTACTACTGCGCTTCAGGTACCAGTACATCCTCTTATCTATTGGCCTATTAGCCAATTTTTGATTTATGTCTCCCGCTTTGCATAGTAGGAAAGTGGAATTTTTTCAACTTCTCCTGTTTTTCTTTTCTAATTAAATTTGTTGCGGGTTCCAAGACAGTTAAAAGCGTTTCCGGGGACTTCCCGAGGATCAAACCTCGGTGTCATATACGGAGACCATTGTGGATCCTGGCTTACAGGAGTTACAGTGGTGGGAATGTGTGGTGGGATTAGTCCCATAAAAAAAATATGTACCTACGGGTAAACTTGCTTGCTTATATATATTTTAAACTGTACCTAATCAGATGCTAATGTTTGTTCTGTTCTAATTCTAACCTACCCGTTCTTTTTCATCGTGATAGACGGACAGTTAAGGACAACACATCCTATATCCTGTACTTTTATCCGAATTGATTACATCATAGGAATTGATTTCTTCATTTAAGACAGAGCCGGAGTTACAACAACTTATGTTTATTTTTATTAGTCACCTGCCGAAGTTCCACCAAAAAAGAGCCGCGACGTCGCTTTCTTGCGTTTTACTTATCTGGCCCTGACATCACCTAAGTCCTGGTCTGATCACGTCTAACTTCAAATTGTTACAGAGCAAGAAAAAAATAATTACCAAGTATAAAAACGCTCTTTCTTTCGTAAAATAATGTGCGACATGGGAGTCTAACTGACAATTGATACGGTAGGTCTATATCAACCAGCCACCGAATAGCCCGCTCGCACCGCGAAGAGAGGTGCATGCAGGGTGGTCTATGGGGTTGCGCGCCGCCCCATTCGTCGCCCCGGACCGATTTGGCGGGCGCGACCAACTCCATAGTCCACCGCAAGGGAAAAAAAGGTCTATAGCACTCTGTGTACAAAATATTACAAGTTTAGTGAAGAAATAAAATAGGTTAAACACGGTAAACACTAGCTAGTTTGATTATTGATTAGACCATTATGGAGAATATTTTAGCCGTTAACTCGTGATCGGATGCCGCTTGTAGGATCTGGTCCAGCCATTTTTGTTTTTTTTTTAATTTTATATATATTCTTAGTTTGGTTAAGAAGATATACAATGCGAAAGTGGAAGGATGTAGGTACCGAGGGAGACCGAGACTAACCTACCTAGACCAGATCGGTCATATACTGAAGGAAGGTGGAGTCAAGAGTCTCCGAAACCGGCGAGCGTGTATGAAGAGAATTATGAATGTTGAGGAAGCGAGTGAAGTATGCAGAGATAGAGTTCTCTGGCACTCTGTTCTCTCTGCCTACCCTGCAAGGGATATGGCGTGATGATATGTATGTATGTATGTATTCTTAGTTTAATTTTATATTATATACAAAATTTAAAAAAATGAATCCTTATTCGAAGGGCATCTCACTGGAGCTAACATAAATTAAACATGTAACCAATCACTTTCGTGAAAATATATAATTAAAAAAAAAATTACGATCCCACTGAGTTTCTTGCCGGATCTTCTCAGTAAATATGTGGCTGCTTTCCGATCCGGTGGTAGATTAATTAAAATGAATTTTAAAAAAATATGTAAAGTTGACAATATGTAAGTAGTATATAAGTAAGTTTATGGGGCTTATGCATAATAAATGATTTGATTTGATTTGAATGACGACAAATAAGTAAATATTTTAATATTAATGTTTTCATTAATATTAGTTAATTAACTCGAGTTTATTCTTTGAGATTGTAAGTTTATCAAAGAATAATAAGTTTACCGTGTGATGACGGAGTATGAATACAATTCACCATCCCCTATCTTCCCTGTGTGGCATCGTAAGAGACGACTGAGGGTATAAAACACATATCACATTTATGTAAGAGATGGAAAACTCCAAACAAAACCTTATACTAACACGTCTGACTATCTTGATATAGTATGTCAATTTCTCTCCCATTATAGAGGAAGCTCGAGCCCAACAGTGGGACACATATTAGTTGAGATAATGATGATGATATATATAAATACTTATGTAAAATATCAACTACTAGTGATGCGAAGATTTTTTTATGGTCTAGTTTATATTATTATTACTTATTGCTAAATAATGACTTACTATTTCATTTGCAAAATATAATAAATTTGAGACGTTTATAAAAACCCGATTACGAGTGAAAAATGATTGTCACAAGTGGGATTCGTACCTATACAAATCTGTTCCAATCGTGCTGCCACTTACACCACTGTGAACTATTGTAGGACTTGTCAATTCTCGCATCGTATTATATTTTCGTCTTTAAGGAGACGTGTGCCATCTATCCGACGTTATTTACAGAATTGAATGTCCTACAATAGCTCACGGTGGTGTAAGTGGCAGCACGATTGGAACGGATTTCCAATAGGCGTGGGTTCGAATCCCATTTGTGACATTCATTTTTCGCTCGTAATCGGTTTTTTTTTTATAAATAATCAAACATATTAAATCCTAAATTTCAGTAATTTGTATTTGAGACGTTATTTCGGCTTAAAAATATATTGGCTTACGTCGCTTTACATCCATGCTGAGTTGCAGTCTCTTACTCCGCAATGGAATGACAATTAACCTACTTTAGCGCGCTAGTCTGTGTTAGTATAGGATATTATTTAGAGATTTTACTCTTGTTCTGGTATTTTTTTTTTACATCTCTCTGCACCAAGGAAATAATCATTATATTATAGGAGATTTTAAAAACATATAATTAAGGCAAATTAATTACACCCAGAAACAGGACAACAGTTTGTAGATCGCATAAATTATGGTCCTGTATAGGAATCGAACCGACGCCACTGGAGAGGAAGGTAGGTATCTTAATCACTACGCCATAAGTGTAGTCAGTACTACATATAATAATCACTTATTCGTATTATACGATACACGCGGGTGAGAGTGGGGATGGTGAAGTAATATTGTTACCGTCAACAGAAATATTATTAAGGAAATGTCATCATTCAACAAGGTGTAATAATGATTACAACATAGCAATAATCCTGTACAGGATTCTGTCACGTGTATTTACGATTTACCGTCGTTATGTAAACACTATAAATAAAGAATATATTCTGTTAAATTTGTTGAAATTTAACATGTAACATGCTTGATTATTTATAAAAACTTGATTATGAGCAAATTTCACACATGGGATCACAACCCATAATTTTTCGCTCGTAATCAAGTTTTTATAAATAGGTTATGAAATAAATAATAAATACAACAAAAATAATAAAACACTATTCAATACCATCATTCTCATACTCTTATCCCAACTGCTTGGGGTCGATACAATATGTACACTTTTTTCATAACACATATTGTAAAAGTTATTGGCAATAGTTTTATGACCGGCCGCCTGCCTGACGCCAACCCTCCTTGGGAATGTAATTGTTGACCAAACGGCATCAGATAGAATTGGCTTAGGTCGTTATAAGGCTCTTAGTCGTCTTTTAAGACATCCACGAGCAAAGTAAGGGTTGGTAGTATTCGTAGCCGCTACCACACAGCACAATACTACGTGAATACCTACGTGAGGATAAAGTGAATATACAAAAAAAAAATGGTAAGGGAAACCAGCTTCTTTTTTTGGAAATTCACTCGTTAAGAATTTTTGGAATATTGTATATATAATTCATTGAGATTTGTTGTATTTAGAAATACATAAAGAAATACCTACTGCTTTATTATTTTATTAATATAAAAATAAAGGGGACACCTACCCGCATCTATATTATTAATTATATTATAATATATGTATTTCTAACTGAAAACTTGGAACCTACATATTTAGTCAATTAAAATTCAATATAACCATCGCATTGCTTTTGTGTAAATACAAAAAAAAATCGCATAAGCAAAATTATGTTTTAATAACTATCCTAATAAATTATACTTTCCATTATCAAAATACTTTATTTATAAATAAACTCACGTGTTATAACACCAAAGACAATATTAAAAACTCACTTGTCAAAAATCTCCGGTTAATAAAATTATCCCGCCAAACTTAGGGCACGTTCAAATTGCACAGAGCGCGATTTAACACTGATGGTGAATGTCCGCACACTAAACTTGTTATTTTTCTTGCAGCCAATGGTCATTACGCTCTATTACAGCAGATATTTAGTTACTCTCTGGATTTCAGTGAATGTTACTTAGATTAACAACATTTTTACAATATTTTTTTTTAATTAAACACAAATTTATATTACAGTGGATTAAAAATATTTATAGACAAAAATCATCATTTATCAACTTTTTTTCTTCTTTGTTCTTCTGTTGAAATGCATCTCCTTTCAGAAGAGAATTGAATATCGTATGATTACTTTAAATTGTACGCGTAGGCTAATTTCAAATTAATAGCGCCATTTTTTACCTTTACCTTTTAAACTAGTTTAGAATAATGCTTTGCCTTTTAAATTAGTTACAATATGTACTAAATATCCGCATGTTTTTCAAATCTATGATTTATGAAATCCTCATATGCCCTGTCTATATAACTAATTCCTACTAGGTTATTCTAGTAGAAAATAATATAAAATATAATATTTTCACAAATTAAATTAGTTTATTTGAATATAACTGAGTCTTTAGAATATTAATTGGTTATTAATAATATAATGTTGATGCGTTTAATTAAGAAAGAATACTTTTTTAATATAGGTACATATATATAAAACATAGAATTAGGTTTGTTCTCGTGTAGTGACGGAGTAAGAAGACAACTCGCCACGCATTATGTTACCCGTGGAAAATACGACTAGGGGATAAAATATGCATAAAAGATCCATGAAAGAGAAGGAAACCTTAATATAACACCATTCAATTTTCAATCTATCAGATTAATGTGGCATAGTAGATTAATTGCCATCCTATTGTGAAGGAAGCACGAGCCAATGTATATGAACTAAGATGAACAGATGCTTTCGTCGTCCAACACAGCCATTCTGCTATTGAGTATCTATTAACGGCAAACTTTTTTTTTGTTCCTCCCAGTATTTGAAATATAGATCTCACGTTTTTGCGGAAATATTTACCACATTAAATCACAAAAGGTTTTCGATCCCTCACTGATGGGTAATTTATTTGTTGCAATTGATTATATAACTTAAAAATGGCGTCGAATGAAATTTATTTAGGTCAACGTAGCGAATTCGAACTTAGTAGAAAATTATGCAGCTAATTTGCTTCAAGAGTTTCGCGACAAACAGTTTCTTAGTGCAATATGTACCATTAATATGATATTAGTGTGAAGAAATTCATATAAATGAAGTTTAAATGTTATCTATTCTCAATTTTTATGTGGTAAATATATATTTTGACAAGCCAGAAGGGTAATGAGCACTATTTTCTAAAAAGCCATATCATTCATATGTTCTGTCGAGCCGTATAGGTCTCTATGTATATATACTTGCGAAAAAAAAAAAAAAAAGAAAGGCTTTACTATGTTCCAAAAATTGGTTTAGTAAATTTTTTTATTATATTATGTTTGCATTCAGTTGTATTAAGCGATTCTACTCGTACACAAGGCTATAGTTATAGATAAATTAATAGTAAGGTTATAAGAGAAATAATAAATAGAGATAGTATCGAATTGTTTATAGCTTAGTTTAAGAAGGCCATATTACGAATATTAACCAGCCAACCATTATTTACTATACATTGGGCTTAATCGTCACTAGTATCTCCATTTTGATTACGTTATTGACTTATTGGACAATTTGCAAAGAAATTGAGTAACACTTTGAAATAACGCTTTAAATATTAGCAAACACGTGCTCTATTGTGTTAGTGATTTATCATTATGTTAGCTCGTAGTCATTGTAACATGCAATACTTATGTAGATATACCTACGTCAAAAAATTTATAAGCAACTTCTTTATATATATAAGTAATTATTTGTAATTTCTTGCGTATATTCATTTAATATCATTTGCTCATGACTCTGTTCACGTAGAAATCACGCATGATTTAAGATAAAATATCAAAACAAAACAAAATTCATACCCTATTTTATACCTTTACGGAAGAATATATCCATATAACGACCTGGGTCAACTCCATCTGATGCCATTTGGTCAATAATTACATTCTCAAGGAGGGTTGACGTTTGGCAGGCGGCCGGTCATAAAATTATTGCCAATACATACATACATATCATCACGCCATATCCCTTGCAGGGTAGGCAGAGAGAACAGAGTGCCAGAGAACTCTATCTCTGCATACTTCACTCGCTTCCTCAACATTCATAATTCTCTTCATACACGCTCGCCGGTTTCGGAGACTCTTGACTCCACCTTCCTTCAGTACATGACCGATCTGGTCTAGGTAGGTTAGTCTCGGTCTCCCTCGGTACCTACATCCTTCCACTTTCGCATTGTATATCTTCTTAACCAGACGTTCGTTCGGCATTCTTTCCACATGTCCGAACCATCGGAGCATGCCCTTTCGCATCTTTACACCAATACTCTCTTTCATACCTACTCGCTCTCTTACGTCGTCGTTACGAATGCGGTCGGTCAGCCTAACTCCACAGATTTTCCGCAGATTTCCACATATTGCCAATAACTTTTACAATATGTGCTATAAAAGAAGAGGACATATTGTATCGACCCCAAGCAATTGGGATAAGAGAAGGAGAATGATGATGACGGAAGAATATATCTCTTGAGTCCTAAGTGGCTTTCAGAATATTTATTTTTAATGAGTCTCAGCATCACAAAAGTAAATACTGTCTAGCATTTATTTCTGCTAACTATTAAATAAAAGTACCAGCAAAATGTAATCCCCTATTTTATACCCTTACAGGATGAAATTGACAAATGAAAGTGCTGAAATTTTTGTGTATTTTTTTTTATTGAAGAGTCATCATCATTATTTTGCCAATTCTTATTCCAATTACTTGGTATCGTCACAATATGTACTTCTCTTCCATAGTACATATTACAAAATTATTGACAATAGTTTTGTGACAGACCGCCTGCCGACGTTAACTCTTCTTATGAATGCAATTGTTGACCAGATGAAATCAGATGGAGATCGCTCAGCTGGATATAAAGCTCTTAGTCTTCTTATAAGAAACCCACAAACAATGTATGTATATATTTTGTGTAAACGGTCGTGACCATTATATAGCCTGCCGCTAAAAAAAAAGATTACAGTGGTCTCAATATGCTTTATCAAAATGATCATGAATATTATAAACTTTGAGTATTTGAAATAATCCGTAAAAATAGTTTAATTTTATATTAGGCTGCATCGAAAACTTAGGTATTCTCGCAAGCATTATTGACACAAATGAAATGTACTCAGTCGAGATGAAATGCTAAGTTAGGCGCAGGCAACTAGTTGTATTGCCACACTATTATGTCATGCAAAAGGTGCTGCGAGCCATTGACCCACATTACGTCTTTCGTATAGACCTTTAATGATTCTTTCTATAAGTATATACTACATGAAAAAAAAACCCAACGCATTTGATTGTTGGTATGATAAAAGTGGTGTAAAACTTTGAGAACGAATTTATGAATACAATATATCACTATTCCTTTCATTCCAATGGGTTTTGCAAGGAATATAAGCAAAAAACATTACGGAAAATTCAAAATAAAATTTTGTCATGACATAATTGGCCATTTCAATACTTATGATTAAGATAGAAGATATTTATGGTCTATATAGAAGAAAGATTTCCACTGATGTTTGTACTTCTCCTCTTACCCTGTATGTTTGAATAAAATTTACAAGGTCTAGCGTGTGCGTCTCTTATTACTCTTTTAGCACGAACTGATGAAGTAGAAATACTTTAAAGTTCCTCCTAATTTCAATTTGCTGGATTACTTTGTAGAGTTCATATAAAAAAAAATCATAAGAGTTTTCTTTTTTTGACTGCACAGATAGCGTAGTGGTTAACATATCCACTGTTCCAGTGTCGTGGGTTAGATTCCCATGCATGACAATAATATGTGTGATCCGAAAATTGTTATGAGTCTGGGTGCAATTTGTTTTTGTTAAATTGTCTTTGTAAAGTTATCTGAAATACTAATATTATATCCTTTTTGTTGGGTTATTATCTTAAAAAAAAGTTTATGGGAATTCGTTAGGTTCTTTTAGACATAATTTTTAGGCATTGACCTTTTCGGGCACAGCAATTGATCTACTGTGTCATGCTGATCAAACGGTTTGGTTATATATATCTTTATTATTTACCTATATATCTTTTGTAACACCAGCGAAAGAAGAAGCTGTTGTGATAATTCACCTCATATTTTCACTTCGTCTTTATAGGGACATGTACAAATACTAAAACAACAAGTACGAAATTTACTTCGACACAATTTGAAATATAAAAATTCTTCGATAATATAAAAGCAAATAAAAGTTCATATTGCGAAATTAATTTTACAAACTAACTATGTTGTTGAACTAAATTCAAGACAGCATGACTAAATAAAAAATTCTTTTAAATAATACATTGTAATTAGTAATTACTGTGTCGCGGAGTTGTTCTATTGAATGCGTAGACGCAGGAGCGTACGACTACCGCATGTTTACACGCCTTGTCGCTGTCTGAGCCGTCGATGACGACACATAGTCATCGACATCGAATGAAAGCCATTCTCTTACTCAGGCCAAGGTTATAACAAAAAGGGTACGAGTAAATTTACTACATTCTTCATCAAATATTTTCTTAAGTGTTTTTATTTTTAAAATGTGTTATTTTGTTGAGAAAGTTTTTATATACATTTTATATGATGACAAAATTTTGTATTAAAATAAGATTACGTATTTTATACTTAATTATATATATTGCATTGTTCGTAATAAAATTCTAATAATAACAAAGTTTATTAGTTGGAGTTAACATTTCTGAGATTTTGAAGGCAATAAGCTTAATAATTAACAAAATATTGTATATATGCTATACAGGATAAATAGATACGTAGATTATTCTTGGAAAATGCACCAAAATGTATTCAATCATTTTAATGGTGCAAATGCATAAAAAATGTAGGTATACGTAATTTGTTATTCCATCCATCCATCCATCCGCCCGTAAACGTCCACTGTTGGACATAGGCCTCCCCACGAGAATACCATCTGCAACAGTACTGTGCCACCTGCATCCAACGGTTTCCTGCGACCTTGATGAGGTCATCAGTCCACCGAGCGGGGGGTCGTCCTACGCTGCGTCGTCCGATTCGTGGTCGCCACTCGGGAACCTTTCTTCCCTAACGGTTGTCGGTTCGTCGAGCGATGTGGCCTGCCCATTGCCAGTTCAACGTGTTAATTCTTCGGGCTATGTCGGTTACACCCGTTCTTCTACGGATTTCCGTATTCCGGATTTTATCACGTAGAGAAATACCGAGCATAGCCCTCTTATTAATTTGTTATTACCCGTTATTAAATGACAAAAAATATTATAATGTACAGTTCAGATGTGTGGTAGCGGCTTCGAATACTACCAACCCTTACTTGGTCGTGGATATCGTAAAAGACGGACTAAGAGCCTTATAACGAACTAGGACAATTTCATCTGATGCCGTTTGTCGTCTGGCAGGCGGCCGGTCATAAAACTATTTAGTCAATAACTTTTACAATATAATTATACTATTAAAGAAAGAGTACATATTGTATGAACCCAAAGTAATTGGGATGATAATTATAATTTAAGCGACTCCGTTTTGCTAAACTTATTTAAATTAAAATTTATTTAAATTAGGTACCGTGTGGCGACTGACCAGGCGAGTGATTATGTTAAGGCGCTCCGGAACCTTCAATGAATCTATCTGATATCCGAAATAATATAAACAATACATATATAAAAATATAAAGAAAACCGTATACGGTAACGAGATAAAACTTTTGAATAATTTCGGATAGTATCGCGTTTGTATTTGATTTTTAATTTGGATTTAAATTGGAAATTAAAAATCGAATACAAACGCGATAGAATCCGTAAAAGTAGTTTTATTTCAAATGTGTAATACTCGCGTAAACATTAGAAACCATTGAATTTCGAATAGGATCGGAGTTGATACATATATGAGAAATTTTCTTTTAACCGAGTGAAGTAACAGTAAACGTAAGTGTTTCCAAAGCGGAATAACACGATGATCACCACACTTAGCATATCTCTTTTACAATTCACTGGAAATCCAATATCGGTAGCCGAAACTATCCGAAACTTTCGGATAAATACATAATCGCATATTTGTAACCGTATCCCAAATTGATATAATGTAATTCTAATATTTGTATCTATATCCAACATGTGATGAATTTGTATATCTTGGATGTGGTTTTAGCCGAGATAGAAGGTACAGCACTGATATAGAGCGAAAAGTGAATGCGGGAAATAGAGTGAACGGAGCGTTGGGACGACTTCTCGGTAGCCACCACCTCAGCCAGAAGGCACGTGTAGCAATACATAACACAGTGCTTGTCCCAACATTACTATATGGAAGCGAGATTTGGATATGCAGAAAAAAGCATGAGAGCAAAATTAATGCGGTCGAAATGCGATCTCTACGGAAAATCTGTGGAGTTAGGCTGACCGACCGCATTCGCAACGACGACGTAAGAGAGCGAGTAGGTATGAAAGAGAGTATTGGTGTAAAGATGCGAAAGGGAATGCTCCGATGGTTCGGACATGTGAAAAGAACGCCAAACGAACGTCTGGTTAAGAAGATATACAATGCGAAAGTGGAAGGATGTAGGTACCGGGGGAGACCGAGACTCACCTACCTAGACCAGATTGGTCACGTATTCAAAGAAGGTGGAGTCAAGAGTCTCCGAAACCGGCGAGCGTGTATGAAGAGAATTATGAATGTTGAAGAAGCGAGTGAAGTAGGTATGCAAGGATCTTCTGCAAGGAGTTCTCTGGCACTCTGTTCTCTCTACCTACCCTGCAAGAAATATGGCGTGATGATATATATGTATGTATGTATCTATATCCAGATCCGAAACTTAATACACTACCGTCCAAAAGTTTGGAAGCACACCTGTTTTCAAACAAAACAAATAAATGCCGACTAATAGCGGTAAAAATTAGCAATAATCTTAAGTTTTACAACCTTTTACGACTGTCTACACAAACACAAAAGGATTATTATCCTACATTCATCAAGTTTTATGGAATTCCTTAATATTGACGAAACACGTGTTTTATGACTTAATCCGTCGGCTACTTTATCCTATGCAATGGTGTAGTTTTATTGATAATGTTTGCTGGTTTTAACTTTTTTAGACCTTATTCAGTCGCACTTGAGCATTGGCACGTGAAAGTTGTGATATTAACATTGTCTGTATTCGAAAGATATCGGCTACTACTTTGACCGTATTTTTTTTTCTGAAAATGGCAAAACGCAAGCAAATCACGCTTGAACAGCGAAGCGCTATTTGCACTCTACGCGAGGAAGGATACAGTGAACGTCAAATCGCAGAAAGGCTCGGAATTTCTTGTAAAGGTGTCCACTATACCCTTGCTAGAAAACAAGAAACGGGGAAAAATGAAGATAGAAAGAGATCTGGTAGGCCCAAATCCACAACAAATCAAGAGGACAACTTCATTAGAGTTCTTTCTAAACGGAATCGACGCTTAACTGCACCACAGATCACTGCAGCTCTGAATGATACGCGAGAAACACCCATTTCAACAACTACTGTTAAAAGACGCTTACTGTCTGCGGGATTAAGAGGATGTGTTGCTGCTAAAAAACCCAAACTAACAAATCGACATAAGAAAAATAGACTAGAATGGGCAAAAGCGCATAAAAACTGGACTATAGAACAATGGGAAAATGTCCTTTGGAGTGACGAATCAAAATTTCAGATTTTCGGATCCAATAGACGTGTCTTTGTACGCCGGTCAAAAGAAGAGAGGGCTTCAGAGGCATGTACAGTGCCTACCATCAAACATGGTGGTGGTAATGTCATGGTTTGGGGGTGTTTTGGCAACAGTAAACCCGGCAATCTTGTGAGGATAACCGGAAAATTAAACAAGGAAGGCTATTTAAAAATTCTCCAAGATTCTGCCATACCCAGTGGACTAAGTCTCATTGGTTCTGGATTCATTTTTCAACAGGATAATGATCCTAAGCATTCGTCTAAATTGTGCCAGAACTTTTTAAACAAGAAAAAAGCTGAAAACATTTTAAACATCATGCAATGGCCATCTCAATCCCCTGATCTTTCTCCCATTGAACTTGTTTGGGATGAACTTGACAGGAGGGTGAAAAGTCGTTGTCCTACGAGCTCAGAACATTTGTGGCAGCTATTAGAAAACGAATGGAACAAATTAGATAAAGATTATTTTAAAAAATTGATTAATAGAATGCCCAGAATATGTGAGAAGATTATAAAGGAGAAAGGTGGACACTTTGATGAAGCTAAAATTTAATCTAATTTACCATTGTATATTATTTTTTTATTTTGTTTAAGTTAGTTTCTGTTTGTTCTTTATTTTTTTATCAATACATTTAAATTTAAATGACTTAGTTTGGTTTTATTCGATTTTACCTTGCTGCTTCCAAACTTTTGGACGGTAGTGTATATAGTACAAATGTAAGATCCCCTATGTTGCCCCTAAGTGTTGCAAAAGACGATTTAGTAACTTTTTTGTTTATTATGATTAAGGGATATAATATCGACATAACATTTGTGCAAAAATTTTAAATTCGAAATAAAATCTTATTTCAATCCGTCTGACCAGCCGATGGACACGAAGGAGGCGCCATCCAAGCAGTGGAACGTACGAGTATATGAGCTGACATAATGATGAGAAGAAATGATAATTTAATATGCACGATAATCAGAAATTTTTAATTTAATTCACAATTCACTGCACATTGATGGATATAGGTTCAATGGCGCCCTAGGCCCAAGTTAATTTGAAGTCTTTATATATAGTAATTAAAAAAAAAAAAAATTAGCCCCTATTTGTTTTGTTCATTTGACGAAGCAATGATACCGTTCACCACTCTCTATTTTGCTCGTGAGTATCGTAAATAACGACTAAGGGATATGATATACAAATAGCATCTATGCATAAGAAACCCTATACCAACCCGTCTGCCCAGCTTGGTATAGTAGTTCAGTTTCCCTCCTATTATGGAGTAGGCTCTGGTACTCAGCAGTAGAACGTGTATGAGCTGAGGGGAATAAATTAATGAATGAAATATTTAAATCCTACTTCCACCCTAAATCATTTCAATAAAATATTTTTTCTTTTAATTTTAGGCATCTTAAGATTGTAAAAGCAAGAGAAGAAACAATAAAATATAAACTTACAGATAGTAGAAAAAATCTATTTCAATTAATTAGAAAATTACGTTTTTTTTTATTTTTATTAATTAGAAAGTTTTGATATCGTTGAAATTTTGTCGTCCTAGGTCTTCGCGTCGCAGGCCTAAGCCTAGATCCTTCACTGGTTGGGCACAGGTCTGCCCACTGAAGGGGCAAATACCATAATCGCCACGCTTGGTAGAGGTGGGTTCGCGACCCTGATCAGTACATACTATAATAAAAAGAGTAAATTTATAATACTGCGGAGTATTATTTTTTTAATTAAACTAATAGGTGTCATAAATAAACTTCTATTTCAAGGGAATCATCATCATCATCATCATCACAGCCCATAAATGTCTTACTGTTGGACTCGGGCCTCTTCCGTAATGGGAGGGAATTAACCTACTATACCGCGCTGATCGCACGTGTTGGTATAGGGTTTGGTTTCGAGTTTTCCTTCTCTCGCATTGACGTTATATACGTTTTATATCCCTTAGTCGTCTCTTACGATCACCTACGGGTAAGATATGGGGTGGTGAATAGTATTCTTACTCCGTCACCACATGGAAAAGGAATACAGCATATAATCATTTGTAATAATCATCAGTTCTTCTGAAGAGCGGCTGCTGTCCTGATGGTCTCTTAGCTAGGTTTTACAGCTCCCACATTTTAGTAAGGGCTGGTGACAAATCTATGTCACCACACGTTGAGGTGAAATATTTAAAGCATAGTAGTTTGACGTGAAACAAATTGCGAACTTTAATGCATATTGAAAAATGAATGCAAATCTAAGTATCGTTAGTTGGCGTAACGAAATGAGGGTCAATGTATTTTGCCCGGAGACATTGACTCAATCTGTGTCAATATTGATGAGTTTGGCCTTGAGATGTTATCGTAACGTTTCCGTTGATTTTATGTTGTAATGTTACTGTGATGACACAAAAAAAATTAAAGAAATAATTTTGTAATTTTTGCGCAGACAAAATTTTTGTAATTTTATGCAGACATCCTTTAATGGAGAATAAATATTATTGTAATTTTACACGGACAGACTTGAATGGAGTAAGAAAGAAAACTATGTTTATTAGCTAAATAATATTATAAAGCTGAATAAGATAACACTTACTTTAGATTAATTTAGATATTAAAATAATATCTATATATTACGTGAAGCGAAAACTTTATATCCTTTTAAGGAAAATTATGCGGTTGAATTGAATGATCCGGTATGGCGGAATGAATTGAATGCTCCGATGGTTCGGACATGTGGAAAGAATGCCGAACGAACTTCTGGTTAAGAAGTAAATATTTAATGTCTTTTTTAGAAAAGCTCGCAATAGAGATGGGCAAATTTACTTTCGTATCCCAGGATACCCAAATATACAATTACCCATCACACTCCACCATTCTTTGGCTCAGAAGTCAGAGCAAGATCATTTTCGGATCGCACAAAGACTTGAGTCCTGGGTGGAGATGTAACCTCACAACAATCGACAAGAGAAGTCGATTCTTAGACTATTCGATTCCATTCTGTAGTCTGTAGCTTCTATTTATGTAGTTTTTAATTATTAACTTTCGTTTTTACAAGGTTATATTAAAGAGTTTATACGAATGATAATTTTTCTAGTTATTCGATTTGCACAACTATATTATTTATTTAAATTGTAAACAGCTAGAAACAATGAAAATGTAACGATAATGAATTCACGATTGCCATTTTTTAACTAACGGTGAATTGGATGACTCATGCCTGAAAAGCCATGAAATTATTCCACATATGAGTCATCCGTGAAGTTACACGCATTTAAACGTTTTTATTTTTGATTCTTATTGGTATATATTTTTTTTTTCAAGGTGGACCATAGATGTGGCCGCGCACCGGCAAATCGGTCCGGGGCGACAGAAGAGGCGGCGCGCAACCCCATGGACCCACCCTGCAAACACCTCTCTTCGCCGTGCGAGAGGTCCACCGGTACCCGATCTTTGTCTTCGGTGGCCTTCTTATTGATATCCTAGACTTAAGAGACTTTATTTTTTGGCAGTGTATAGTCCCCTAATCCATCGTGTTACAATCGCCACTGGATCGACCACTGTTAGCGATTTCTTGACATTCGTGGCCGGTCCAGTGAATGACAAGTCATTCTTCCCCAAGTCATTCAGGTACTTGTATCTAGGAGCCTCTTCATTATTTTTACAGCTTCAAGTACATCATCAACGTAATTATCTGCCTTTCTAATAAAAACGTTTAACATAAAGAGATTTATTCGTCTATTTATTTCACTTAACATACGTAATTGCTTTACTGTATCCCTATTTAATTAAAATATACATACTCGTATGTATTCATTACATACACCGAAATAATACAAAGGTGTGGGTAAATGTGGTCAGTGTTGCCTCAACGTCAAATAAAATAAATTACGCCAACATTTGAGTAAATAAATAAGGACGTTATATAACGTGTAATTCAAATTAACTTAATATGATTTAAACAGTGCGTGTTCAATAACATATTGAATTGTATATTGAATAACATAGTGAATATTTTTTTTATTTGACTTCATTCTCCTACTCTTATCCCAATTACTTGGGGTCGACGCAATATGTACTCCTCTGCCTACATATTGTTAAAGTTATTGGCAATAGTTTTATGACCGGCCGCCTGCCCGACGTCAACCCTCATCGGGAATGTAATTGTTGACCAAACAGCATCAGGTGGTGTTGGCCCAGGTCAATATGGAGCTCTTAGTCGTCTTTTACGTCTTTTTTTTTTATTTGAGCATTATTAAATAATTATTTGACTATTGACATAGCTTTGCGGTCTAATTGGCTACTTTCTCAGCTAACTTTTTTTTTTTTTTTATTTATTAATTATACAAAAAATACATAATGAATTAGTTATAATAGCAACTAAAACCACTAAGGTTTAAACCTGTGCTATAATAATGGGTCTACTTACAAAACATGTTTGTGTACAGTACAAAGTAGAATGCTTTTACAATATTATATACCTAAGCTAAATAAAATTTAACAAATATTGTTTCAACTTATGTTTAATATTTTTATTTGTCACACTATTACACAAATTTGAGTGTAGATTGTTTATAAGTCGAGGTACAATATAAGCGGTAGTTCGCTCGCCATACATATTATTGGCGCGCTGCGTCCGAAGTTGATTCTTAGAAATTGCCCGAGTACATACAGGATGTTCGATAACATTTCTTAAGGATTCATTAAAAAATTGTTCCTTCAATAGCATAAAATTAACATGCGAGTGAACAGGCAAAATTTGACAATATTTAAATAGGCCACTGTCATTGTCGTGAAATTGGGTTTTAATTTTAGATGAGATTATCATTTTTAAGATTTTAGCCTGTAGTTTGTATATCTCATCAAGATAACTAATATAGGTACGACCATAGCTACTAAAACCATATTGTACGTAAGATTCGGCCAATGCATGATAAAGCATGATCTTTACTTTGAACGGTATACACTTTTTAAGTACATTGATATATGCAAGAAATTGTCTTAGTTTATTGCAATTTACTCGTTCAATATGATAACTCCAATTGAATTTTTCATCTATTATTAAACCAAGATATGTCTGAGATTTTACAATACCTATGGATGGACACTTACAATTTATGACAGCATGTAAACAATTATGATCATGAGATACTAAGTTGCATATCGGTAATTGTTTGATGTACGGGGTTTAATAACTAATAACTTAGTTTTGTCCGCATTGAGCACTAGGCCAGCATCATGACACCACCTTGTTAAGGCATCTAGGTCTGTTTGCAAGCGTTGGCATGCAGTTTCAGGATTTCGATCTGCAATAACCAGACAAGTGTCGTCCGCAAATTGGTAACATGTGCTATTGGTAATGCAATTTTTCATGTCATTAACATAAGTTAAAAAGTACAGGGGACCTAGCACCGATCCCTGAGCTGTTCCCTGTTTTACCGACCTGGATTCACTACAAACGTTGTCAATTCTTACACTAAAATTTCGGTTTTTTAGATAATTTTGACACCAAGATAATAATGGGCCACGTACTCCACAGTCATCTAGTCTATCTATTAGTTCACTATGTAACAGAGTGTCAAATGCCCGGGAGAAATCAATAAATAAAGCAAGAACGTATTTTTTTTTAATTTAAGTGCTTATTGACTTCATCCGTGAAATTTGACAAGAGACCCGATGTATTTTTACCAGACTGAAAGCGAAATTGTTGTGGATTGATTACGTAGTGCTTTCTATAAAATGCATGTATTTGCTCACACACATATTTTTCAACTATTTTGTTTACCGTTGAGAGCAATGTTATTGGACGATAATTTGAACAATCACTTCGTTTTCCTCTTTTAAATACTGGCCTCACACAACCTATCTTCAGGGCGTCTGGCGTCTTCGTATAAACCAGATTCTATACTTCGGTTGTATCAATTTAATATCGGAAATCTTAACATTATCGCTACCTGGAGCTTTCCCTGGGTTCAAATGTTTAATAATTTGGCGTATTTCTCCCGCTGAGGCTTTTTTAAATAAAATACTTGAATTTAAGGGCTCCCGTGTATCCTTAACGTGCCCTAGTTTAATGTTACAGTTGGGAATCATGTCTTTTACTGCTTTATCGAAGCAGTTTGCAAAGTCATCTGCAATATCTTTGGTAGAAATTCCTTGTGCATTAAATGCTCTAAGTATAGCATCGTCGATTGACAATGTCACTCTTCCTAGCACATGGTTAAAAATTTTATATATTTTTTTGACATTTTTGAAATTTTATTTATATGATTTATATAGTATTTATTTCTTTTAGCTTCTAAAACTTTATGGATTTTATTTCGAATTTTATTGTATTCTAATTTTAATTTTATATCATTTAAACTATTTTTTCACGATGAAAATATTTTATCTCTTTTATCGCACAGCCGGGTAATATTCTTATCAACCCATGGTAATCTGAATTTTTTTAAATTTTTATTAGCTAATTTACATGATGTATTTTTATTTGCAATGCTTTTAGCATTTTCAAAAGAATTATAAATGAAATTCAAAATGTCATTTGGACAGTTCATACTCGATGTTTTCGCCCATTCAATTTTTTAAGTTCCTTATAGAAAGTATCGCGGTCAATATTTTTTACAACAGCCTGTATATGCTTAGGAATTGTGTGTGTTTCATCAATGCAAGTAAAGATAATGCCACGGTGATCAGCCAGTACTACATCGAGCACTGCTGGGTGCTGCGTGGGAAAACGTCCAAATAAGTGGTTAATACATGATTTTGTAATAAGATGTTTTTTAGTTTCAATTCGGATATAATCTGTTATTCCAGACATTAAACCATGTTCGCCGAGTGCTCGTAGGTATGAATCTTTGTATGCCGACATAACTTTTAGATTTATGTTTGTATCACCAACAAGGAGAAAGTTTTGTTTTAAATCAAATTTAGTGATGTGATTATCTAATTCTCTGATACATTGGTTTATATTGGTAGATGGTCATAGAGTTATATGTATAGAGAAGCTATCCCGAATAAATATTTTGTTCCATTTTGGTAACAGTTAAACTAAAGTCCGGTGTAGAGCTAAAATAATAAATAGGTAATCTAACTAGGGATGTGAGGTTCCTGGAACAAAATCTATTAAATAAAAATCGTTTTTTTTTTATTTAATATTATTCGATTTGCCAAAAATCGATTATAATCAAAATAAATGATCGATTTTTTTTTATTATTTAAAAATGTATATACTTTTCATATTCCAATAATAAACCTAAGACATTCATATTAACAATTTATCAGATTAAAATCAAATAAAACTATATGGATAAAAAATCAACCAATTCAAATCTAAAAATTCATCAAAGCGAATATTCCTTTAAATTTTCAAGGTAAGGGGACATCCATTAATCACGTGATCTTTTTTTAGCATTTTTTAACCCCCCCTCCCCCTTGGTGATACGTGGTGAGGTTTAAGACTATGAAGGTTTAGGCCTTCGTGATTATTGTCAAACCCCTCCCCCACTTTTCAAATCTCACGTGATTAATGGACGGCCCCTAAGGAATAAGGAAACCAAATGTAATTATTGACACATTTTTTTCTATTATTATAAAAATGAAATGATGAGCATCCTAACAAAATAACAACCTTATTGTCTCAAAAACTAAAATATAAATCACAACAAAAAAATGCCATAAATGTCCAGTACTATTTTACATTTAGGCCTACGTCTAGCAGTGGATGGCAATAGCCTGACTTGATGATGATTTTTTTTAGGGAAGCATAGTACGGAGCATGTAGGGGGTATAGTTCGGAGCGTGCACGTTGCGTCCCCTGCCAGTCTAGTCAGACTTCAATCCGGCTCATATGCGTACCGCAGTGTGGGTTAGGGTGTCCCCCGGAGGCGACGCGTACCGACCCGCCCCCGTCGGTACGAAAATCGGCAGATGTGGTGATGGGGGCCACTACCCATCACACCTTGCCCAGTCAGGCGAGTCGAGGAGAGCAGTGTGCCGGGTGGGTACGTGGAATGTAAGAGGTCGTGTGGAAGGTAAGTTGCACGAGTTGATAACCATCATGGCAGACAAACAGCTAGACGTGTTCTGTGTAACAGAGACCAAGCGAAGGGGCAGCGACGCCTGGGATCTTCGTGGTGGTGGGATTGCCCTGTGGTCTGGTGTACCACAGAGCGATCGAGCCAGCATGGGGGTAGGAGTGCTTTTGTCCTCTCGCTTGACCTCAGGTGTAAAGGATTACGGAATTTATGATCCCAGACTTCTTTGGGTCCGTATAAAACTAGGTGTCACCTTTCACAATTGTAGCATATGCTCCCGTAGGATCCTCGGTGGCATCAGACCTGGAGACACAATCTATACGGACCACTATCTCGTTATTGCAAGATTTAGTGGTCTGTTCAGAAAGTGGGGGCACTGGCGAGAGCGTGTCCACTTCGGAGGGCTTGAAAGAATAAAGATTGAAAGTTTGCAAGAGTGTGTTAGAGAAAAGTATGCAGAGGGTGTCCGAGAACGGCTGACGATGGCAAGCCAGCCGCAATCGGACATTGAAGAATGCTGGAGAATATTGAAAGAGAGTATGGTAGATACAGCGAAAGAAGTATGTGGAAGCTCAAAGAAGCATAGAGAAACAAATGGTTATGCTTGGTGGGATGCGGAAGTGGCAACTTCAGTAGAGCAAAAGAAGAAAGCGTGGCTGGACTATGTCTCTTCTTTGAATCTGAATGACAGTATGACTGAACAGAAGAAAGAAATATATCGTCAATGTAAGAATGACACCAAGGCCTTAGTGAAAGAGAAACGTGATAGAACAAATATGAGTGCAGAAGATAGGCTGTCTAAAAACTTCGAGGGTAACACCAAATTCTTTTGGAGAGAGGTGAAGAGGTCTCGGGTGGTTGGTCAGCCTTCAGAATGAATAAAATAAGGTCTAACGGTGGAGACATTCTTACACAAATACAAGACGTGTGAAGCCGATGGAGTGAATATTTTGGCGATATGTATGCGGATACTCGGGTTGGCGCAAGTGTTGCATGTGGTCTAGTAGATCAACTGGTAAGGCAGCGGGCATTGATATGGTGTCTGCCGAGATGATCAAGCTTGGCGGCTCCTGTGTCTGGGAGGCGTTCCTGTTGTTCTTCAATTTATGTCGGAGCTCGGGAATGGTTCCCAGGGACTGGAATAGCGCAGTCATCGTGCCTTTATTTAAAAACAAGGGTTCACGTTATGACTGCTCAAATTACAGAGCCATAAACTTGACCAGTTTGGCAGCAAAACTGTATGCTAAAACTATTGAAAGGAGAATGAGGATGGAGTCCGATGGTTTACTGTGTAAGGCACAAGGAGGTTTTAGGAGTGGAAGGGGATACATGGATCGAGTGTTCTCTCTGCGCAACATTGTGGAGAAGCATCTGGCTCTAGGTCAGAGGGTTTTCTGCAGTTTTGTGGATTTGGAGAGAATATTTGACACGGTTGCACGAAGGGAACTTTGGGACATTTTACCGGAGTATGGTATTAACGGTAAACTTTTGCAGGCTGTGCAGTCGTTACATGGGCTGTAGAGCTTGTGTGCGGCTGGATGATGGAATGTCGCCTTGGTTTGACGTCAATATCGGCGTTAAGCAGGGGTGCATTCTATCAGCCAGGCTGTTTATCATATATCTGGATAAATGTCTCCAAAGGTTGAACGATATGAATGTGGGAGTCCAGATGGGCGACTCAGTGGTCAGTGCTCTGCTCTATGCAGATGATGCAGTCCTGCTGGTATAGTCAGCGGCTGACCTGCAGAGCCTAGTCAACATAATGACAGAAAATTGTAAGAAAAGGGGTCTACACATGAATGTGAGTAAAACCAAAATAATAGTCTTGAAAGAGATGAAGCCAGAACAGATGTAAGAGTAACAATAGGTATGGTATGTACTAGAACAAGTGGATGAATTTGTATATCTTGGATGTGGATTTAGCCGAGATGGAAGGTACACCACTGATATAGAGCGAAGAGTAAATGCGGGAAATAGAGTGAACGGAGCGTTGGGACAACTTCTCGGTAGCCACCACCTCAGCCAGAAGGCACGTGTAGCAATACATAACTTGCTTGTCCCAACATTACTAAATGGAAGCGAGAGTTGGGTATACAGAAAAAAGGTATGAAAGTAAAATTAATCGAACGCATTCGTAACGACGACGTAAGAGAGCGAGTAGGTATGAAAGAGAGTATTGGTGTAAAGAAGCGAAAGGGAATGCTCCGATGGTTTGGGCATGTGGAAAGAATGCCGAACGAACGTCTGGTTAAGAAGATATACAATGCGAAAGTGGAAGGATGTAGGTACCGGGGGAGACCGAGACTAACCTACCTAGACCAGATCGGTCATGTACTGAAGGAAGGTGGTGTCAAGAGTCTCCGAAACCGGCGAGCGTGTACGAAGAGAATTATGAATGTTGAGGAAGCGAGTGAAGTATGCAAGGATAGAGTTTCTGGTACTCTGTTCTCTCTGCCTACCCTGCAAGGGACATGGCGTGATGGTATGTATGTATGCTGTTTTAAATTTGTAGTATTATATATTGCTGTATGTTTCTTAAACCTAAAATATTTTCGCCAACCGCGTTTAGGTGTTTTACTATTGGAAGACATTTTTATTGTTTACCAACAACTACATATAACATATTATGGCACTCTTAACTTGTAAATAATAATGAATTTACGTAGAGTTTTATTCATCCGTTCCATAGATGGCGCTTTTCATAAAAATCGATTAAAACGCATAATTTATATAATCGATTTTTTAAAAATCGATTAATATTACTATAAAAATCCATACATACATACATATCATCACGGCATATCCCTTGCAGGGTAGGCAGAGAGAACAGAGTGCCAGAGAACTCTATCTCTGCATACTTCACTCGCTTCCTCAACATTCATAATTCTCTTCATACACGCTCGCCGGTTTCGGAGACTCTTGACTTCACCTTCCTTCAGTACATGACCGATCTGGTCTAGGTAGGTTAGTCTCGGTCTCCCTCGATACCTACATCCTTCCACTTTCGCATTGTATATCTTCTTAACCAGGCGTTCGTTCGGCATTCTTTCCACATGTCCGAACCATCGGAGCATTCCCTTTCGCATCTTTACACCAATACTCTCTTTCATACCTACTCGCTCTCTTACGTCGTCGTTACGAATGCGGTCGGTCAGCCTAACTCCACAGATTTTCCGCAGAGATCGCATTTCGACCGCATTAATTTTACTATCATACTCTTTTCTGCATATCCAACTCTCGCTTCCATACAGTAATGTTGGGACAAGCACTGCGTTATGTATTGCTACACGTGCCTTCTGGCTGAGGTGGTGGCTGTCGAAAAGTTGCCCCAACGCTCCGTTCACTCTATTTCCCGCATTCACTCTTCGCTCTATATCAGTGGTGTACCTTCCATCTCGGCTAAATCCACATCCAAGATATACAAATTCATCCACTTGCTCTAGTACATCATTACCTATTGTTACTCTTACATCTGTTCTGGTTTTATCTCTTTCAAAGACCATTATTTTGGTTTTGCTCACATTCACGCGTAGACCCCTTTTCTTACAATCTTCTGTCATTGTGTCGACTAGGGTCTGCAGGTCAGTCGCTGACTGTGCCAGCAGGACTGCATCATCTGCATAAAGCAGAGCAGTGACCACTGAGTCGCCCATCTGGACTCCCACATTCATATCGTTCAACCTTTGGAGACATTTATCCAGATATATGATAAACAGCCTGGCTGACAGAACGCACCCCTGCTTAACGCCGATATTGACGGCAAACCAAGGCGACATTCCATCATCCAGCCGCACACAGGCTCTACAGCCCATGTAACTGGACTGCACAGCCTGTAGCAGTTTACCGTTAATACCATACTCCGGTAAAATGTCCCAAAGTTCCTTTCGTACAACCGTGTCAAATGCTCTCTCCAGATCCACAAAACTGCAGAAAACCCTCTGACCTAGAGCCAGATGCTTCTCCACAATGTTGCGCAGAGAGAACACTTGATCCATGCATCCCCTTCCACTCCTGAAACCTCCTTGTGTCTCACACAGTAAACCATCGGACACCATCCTCATTCTCCTTTCAATAACTTTTCCATACACTTTTGCTGCCAAACTGGTCAAGCTTATGGCTCTGTAATTTGCGCAGTCATAACGTGAACCCTTGTCTTTAAACAAAGGCACGATGACTGCGCTATTCCAGTCCCTGGGAACCATTCCCGAGCTCCGACATTAATTGAGGAGCAAGAGGAACGCCTCCCAGACACAAGAGCCACCGAGCTTGATCATCTCGGCAGACACCATATCAATGCCCGCTGCCTTACCATTTTTCAAACTTCTTATCGCCCATTCAACTTCATCCATACTGATGCCATCGGAGGACGCCGTTGTCGAATGTTGATCTACTAAACCACATCCAACACCGGCGCCAACCGTAGCATCCGCATACATATCGCCAAAATATTCACTCCATCGGCTTAACACGTCTTGTGTTTGTGTAAGAATGTCTCCACCTTTAGACCTTATTTTATTCATTCTGAAGGCTGACCAACCACCCCGAGACTTCTTCACCTCCCTCCAAAAGAGTTTGGTGTTACCCTCGAAGTTTTTAGTCAGCCTATCTTCTGCACTCATACTTGCTCTATCACGTTTCTCTTTCACTAAGGCCTTGGTGTCATTCTTACATTGCCGATATATTTCTTTCTTCTGTTCAGTCATACTGTCATTCAGATTCAAAGAAGAGACATAGTCCAGCCACGCTTTCTTCTTTTGCTCTACGGAAGCTGCCACTTCCGCATCCCACCATGCATCACCATTTGTTTTTCTATGCTTCTTTGAACTTCCACATACTTCTTTCGCTGTATCTACCATACTCTCTTTCAATACTCTCCAGCATTCTTCAATGTCCGATTGCGGCTGGCTTGCCATCGTCAGCCGTTCTCGGACACCCTCTGCATACTTTTCTCTTACACACTCTTCTTGCAACCTTTCAACCTTTATTCTTTCAAGCCCTCCGAAGTGGACACGCTCTCGCCAGTGCCTCCACTTTCTGAACAGACCACTAAATCTCGCAATAACGAGATAGTGGTCCGTGTCGACTGTGGGGCCCCTGTAGGCACTTGCGTCCAATATTTTGCTTCGGAGGCGACTGTCTACCAAAATTAAATCTATTATGCTTTTCTGTTCATTCCTTCTCCATGTATACATATGGATGTCCTTATGTTGGAAAAATGTGTTTGACACAATAAGGTTTCTCTCCATGCATACATCCGCTATGAGCCTACCTGCGTCGTTCACTCTCTTATCACCAAATGGACCAAGTACGTCCTCATAGTCGGGACGCTTGGTCCCCACCCATCCGTTCAAATCTCCGCATACAATCACGCGTTCACTGGTTCCTGCCATATCCAGAACTTCTCTAACATTATCCCAAAACTTCTCTAGGTCTGATGCCACCGAGGATCCTACGGGAGCATATGCTACAACCATGAATACCTTGGTGACACCTAGTTTTATACGGACCCAGAGAAGTCTGGGATCATACATTCCGTAATCCTTCACACCTGAGGCCAAGCGAGAGGACAACAGCACTCCTACCCCCATGCTGGCTCGATCACTCTGTGGTACACCAGACCACAGAGCCATCCCGCCACCAGGAAGATCGCAGGCGTCGCTGCCCCTTCGCTTGGTCTCTGTTACACAGAGCACGTCTAGCTGTTTGTCCGCCATGACGGATATTAGCTCGTGCAACTTACCTTCCACACAACCTCTTACATTCCACGTGCCCACCCGGCACTCCGTTCTCCTCGACTCGCCTAACTGGGCAAGGCGTGATGGGTGGCGGCCCCCATCGCCGCAACTGCCAATGTTCGTACCGACGGGGGCGGGTCGGTACGCGTCGCCTCCGGGGGACGCCCTGACCCGCATTGCGGTACGCATTTCGAGCCGGATTAGCAGTCTAATTAGACTGGCAGGGGACGCGAACGAGCACGCTCCGGACTATGCCCCCCTATAAAAATATATACTATAAAAATCGATTATAAAAAATCGATTATTAGAAAAAAATAACCGATTAAAATAAAAATCGATTGTTTTTTAACATCCCTAAATCTAACGCGAACATTGAAGCACACAGCGCTAGATCGCTTTATAGTTGTAATTTTCTCGCGACCAATACGTCGTAAGATGTAGGCATTTCATGCGGACTTACGCGTTTCGTTCAACGTTATGTAACAAAGCGTGGTACTATAGACTTTACACCGCAGAAGTGACACAGTTTTTGTACCTACAAAGATTCATTAGAACTCATACAGCATACTCTATTTCAAAATGTATTATTAAGTAGTTAATTAAATAAATAAAATAATAGTAAATTATAAAAGAAAATGAGCTATTATATGTTTATATAAACTTTGCTTTAACATACGACAATAGTTTTGAATATCCATGTGATGACGGAATAAGAATACAATTCATCACTACCTGACTTGGTCGTGGATATCGTAAAAGGCGACTAAACGATATAATATGCATATAACATCTATCAAGAGAAGGAAAACTCGAAACAGAACCCTATACCAATCTGTTTGATCTTTGACAAATAAGTATTAACTGATAACATAAATTAAAGGAAAAAAGAATATAAATAACCAAAATACTTTCTAGACACAACGTCAAGTCTGTGTATAGTCACACATTTTTACCTCCAACCAGTGTAATTGAACATCTGCGGGCTTTAGTCTATTATCAAAGATGGTGTGACATTTAAATGTAGATTTTTTTTTATTGTGCTAATTCGATATTATTACCTATTTGTACACTTTAACAACAAAACATTTTACTTAGTTAAATAAAGAATTTTTATTCATATCCACATGTGCAAGTTTTGATTGGTATTATTCGAATGATCGTATTAACAACGCTGCTCTGTATACACCCACAGTCCATGATGGTCGCAGTCACACTAAAGTAAGGTGTACGGATTGCAGTACAGCTTAGTCGAACAAAGCAAGTGTTCGGAACGCGAAATCTAGTACGTAGTACATATATATCGATGTAGATGGTGGTCTATATATTGCACACACAACCACGTCTCGGTGTGAATTTATTTTCAATACGCCTGTGAGATTCTCAAAATATTGTGTCCTTTCTTCAATTAATGTAAATTTAATATGGTTTCGTACATAAATAATAATGCCGCCAGCTTTTCGACGCGTTCGTAGTTGTGAGTACCTACAATTTATAGCCGGGTAAATGAAATAAATTAACAATGTTATCCAATATACCTACTTCTGTTAAAATTATAAGATCGAGTGGAAAAGCGCAATTATGTATGGTTTGTTGTAATTTAGGAAAGTTTTTTATGAGCGATCGTATATTGAAATGTAAACATGACAGACTAATAGCACTTTTTGGTGGCATTTGCTTGAAAAAATCGTTAGTAGAATTACAATGAAAGATTTCTTTTATGTTCATAGCCATAATTAAATTACTTTTGAACGTATGTAAAACAACTTAAAGTAGGTAGGTGGTTAAATGATGATCTTACGATGGTTCACCTTCTGGGGGCTTTTGATAAACTGAGCACAGTTTTTTAACTTGTTCAATATCTTGCAATGTACGGATATAATAAATTTTACTGTTATCGATTTTCCTGGTAAATATTTTTCCATTCTTACACCACACATATTGGCAGGACTTATTCAACAACTCATTTTTAGCATTATATAACAACATCTTCTGATATTTGGTTAGAGCTTCTCGTATGTAAACACGGCATTCTGCTTTTTCCTTTGGGATGTTTGACAACAATTGTCCCACAGTGAGGAAGCGTTCCTTGCCAGCGTCTATCCATTGTTTCTGAATGACTTTTGACTTTAGTTCCACAAGAATAGAACCCGGTTTGTCCTTAGATCCTGGTAGTCGCCTCGATGATAATATGTTTTCACACTCGACATTAAGTTTTTGAGCCAGGGTCTTCACAACCTTTCCTGTATCGTTGGGTGGTATTTCAGGTAATCCAGCTATATACAGGGACGATGCGAGGCATTGTTGCTCAAACTGCTTAAAACCTTGCTCCAAGCCGTTAATTCGCAGTTCTAAATTCTTGTTTTTGTTTTGAAGGTCGTAATTTTTGTTTTCAAGTTCCTTTATTTTACTATCCTGTTTTTTAATATTCTCCTCCATTGTTGTTAGTTGTTCACTGAGAAATTCGAGCGAATTTTCAAGGCCTCTTATTTCTTCACGAAATGTCTTCTTTAACTCTCGGCTGATATCCTGTACTAGTTTCTTAGCATCAAGTATGGGGGCTAGTTCTGTAGATCCAGAAGTTTCATAATCGTCCTCATCATCAACCTCTTCAGGGATTATGAAGGAAGACCTTCGTGCTGTATTTTTTAAGCAATCTTCACAGCTCCATTCTATACCGGGCGAGTTTTTGAGGGTGTTCAGCTGTTTGTTTGATAGCTTAGCGCACATGGGGTCGGCATGTACTACCTTATCACATCTACTGCACTCCAGTCCAGGCACTTTTTTGGTAACATTTTTTTTACATTTAATGCACTTTTTAATTACCATAATAGAAAAAGTGGGTAGGTACTTCTTGCGTATGTAGGACTAGCACACAGTGAATAAGACGTGCGAGTTCCGCGGTAGTTGTAAGTAAACTGAACTGAACTAAAGTGTTTCTATGTAGGCAATTTTTCTGATTTTTGCTGAGTCTGGGTGCAATTTATATCACTCAGAATGTGGCACTAATCCCGATGGATAGACTGGCCCGCGGTTGTAGACAAAAAACTATTAACAGTGGGGCCCTGTCACTAAAATGATGTTTATTTATTTATTTATATAAGGCGCGTTTACAACATAGACACAAACATATGCTAATAATATTCCAGTGGCTTAAGGCTTGTGTTTACATCAATTACCGACAAGTGCACAACATTAAAGAAAATGTGTTACTATACGTTATTTAGTGTTGGTGATAAAAATAAAAGTATTAATTATCTAATAAATCAAATAAAGAATAGAAGTAAGTAAGGTAAGTAAAAATCTAAGATAAGTAGTTATAAAGAAAACTAATTTATATGATAAGTAAGATCATCATCATTCTCCTACTCTTATCCCAATTACTTGCGGTCGATACAATATGTTATATCTTTCATAGTACATACATATTTTATAGTACCTACATATACTTCTTATATAGATAAGTAAGATGTAAGGTAAGTAGAAAATAATTTATAAGTAAGCTGTGTGGTAGCGGCTACAAATAGTACCAACCCTTACTTTGCTCGTGGATGTCGTAAAAGACGACTAAGAGTCTTATAACGACTTGGCCCAACTCCATTTGATGCTGTTTGGTCAACAAATACATTTCAGAGTTGATGTCTGACAGACGATCGGTCATAAAACTATTGCTAATAACTTTTACAATATGTACTATAAAAGAAGAGTACATATTGTATCGACCCCAAGCAATTGGGATAAGAGTAGGAGAATGATGATGAAGCAAAATATAAGTAATATATAAAATTAACTACTAGAATTTGTAGAATTTAGATTTGATAATATTTAGATATACCTACCTAACCCAAAAGTAAGAAGTATTTGAATACCTCTTTCACAACCAATGATTGCGTGTTATCTACTATCAGGTCACATATTGTCAAGTTTTTAGGTTTTGAGATTAAAATAAAGGCGTTAATATTGTTTGGATTGCAACAAAGTGTTATAAATTGAGATAAATACTTAATAGTGTGTCATTAGAAAAATATGTCTTGATCCAAACAGATTGCCCTCGCCCCTTGCGTCACCATCACTGCCGCTGGAGCTGGACCGCCCCCGGGGTCACCGGGGGCCTCATCCGGCTCAGACGAGAAGCTACTGAGGGCTCAATCAACCACAGGACCAACGACTTGTTTTAATGTGCCACACAGAGCACTATGAAGACATCGAAGAAGCGTTAGAAAAATATCTGTATTGTCGAGTTGCTTAAAATTCTACCAACGCATGGTACTACATTTGAATCATTAAGTAATTTTACAAAAATCTTTTAATTGTTTCTTTCTTTTAAATCTTTTAATCTAATAAAAAAAATCTAATAAATACATACATACATATCATCACGCCATATCCCTTGCAGGGTAGGCAGAGAGAACAGAGTGCCAGAGAACTCTATCTCTGCATACTTCACTCGCTTCCTCAACATTCATAATTCTCTTCATACACGCTCGCCGGTTTCGGAGACTCTTGACTCCACCTTCCTTCAGTACCTGACCGATCTGGTCTAGGTAGGTTAGTCTCGGTCTCCCTCGGTACCTACATCCTTCCACTTTCGCATTGTATATCTTCTTAACCAGACGTTCGTTCGGCATTCTTTCCACATGTCCGAACCATCGGAGCATTCCCTTTCGCATCTTTACACCATCATCATCATCATCATCATCAACCTGCTCTTATCCCAATTTATTTGGGGTCGACGCAATATGTCTTCTCCTTCCATACAACTCTATCAGACGTCATCTCTGTGGTCACTCCTTGTCTATCCATGTCATGTTTCACGCAGTTCATCCATCTTTTCTTCGGTCTTCCCTTACCCCTTAAGCCTTCAACATTCATGCTTAAAGCTTTCCTCACAACATTACTTTCATCCCTTCTCATCACATGTCCATACCACGTCAATCTTTCACTCCTTAATTTTTCCGTCACTGGCGCAACTTTCAAACTTCCTCTTATATGTTCATTCCTTATTTTATCCATTCTTGTCACACCACACATCCATCTCAACATTCGCATCTCCGCTACATGCAGTCGTCTCTCATCCGTCGCTTTTATCGCCCAACATGCTGATCCATACAGTACAGCAGGTCTTATTAGGCTTTTATATATTTGGCCCTTTAATTTAAGGGGTACTTTGGGGTCGCATGTTGTACCCGTGACCTGCCGCCACTTCATCCATCCCACATCAATTCTGTGCTTCACCGCACGATCCAGGTCGCCATCGCTTTGGATAAGAGAACCGAGGTATCGAAAGTTCGAGCATACTGGGATAGGTACTCCATCTAAAGTTATGGGTGTAAAATTGGAGAGACCGCCGAAATCGCAGAACATGTATTCTGTTTTTGGTCTGCTGATTTTCAAGCCTACATTCTCCAACTTACAGCGCCACTTTTCCAGCATGCTCTGTACCTCAAGGCCCTCTTTCCCGACGAGAACAATGTCATCAGCGAATAGCATGCACCAGGGTGCCTCTTCCTGTATCTCCGATGTTAATGCATCCATTATCAACAGGAAGAGGTAAGGACTTAACGCCGACCCTTGGTGCAGACCTACTTCGACACTGAACTCGTCGGAGTCTCCAGCCGCTGATTTCACGTACGACCTAGATTGTCGGTACATGGCACAGATTAACCTAACATACTTCACAGGCACACCTTTCTCTTTCAGTACCCACCACAAAACTGTTCTCGGTATTCTGTCATAGGCCTTCTCGAGGTCAACGAATACCATGTGCAAGTTTTTATGTGCACCACGATATTTTTCGCACAGTTGGCGCAGTGCAAACATGGCATCCGTTGCCCCGCGGCCCGACATAAATCCGAACTGGTTTTGGGTGATCTCACTTTCTTCTCGCAATCGTTTCTCAATCACTTTTTCCCACAATTTCATACTGTGTGACATAAGCTTTATTCCTCGATAACTACCGCAGTCCTGAACATCCCCTTTATTTTTAAAAATGGGCACTAGCGTACTATTGCACCATTCATTGGGGATTACTTCGTCGCGCAGCAGCTTATCGAAGAATAAAGTTAACCACATATACCCATCCTCTTCCAAAATCTTCCATACTTCAACTGGTATACCATCGGGCCCTACAGCCTTTCCATTTTTCATACTTCTCACTGCTTCTCTTACCTCATCTATTGTAATTTCCCTTACTAGGCCGACGTTCTCTGATACATCTTTTAACACTCCACTCCATGAATTCTCTTCGTTCATTAACCTTTCAAAGTACTGCTTCCAACGCTCTTTTATTTCCTCTTCTTTTATCAACACTTTACCTGCTTCATCTTTTATACACCTGACATGCCTAATATCTTTTGCTCTTTCTTCTCGGGTTTTAGTTATGCGGTATAGCATCTTTTGACCTCGAGGCCCATCTATCGATTTAAAAATCATGTCTTCGGCCTGTGCTCTCGCAATAGCTATTACCCGTCTAGCTTTTTTCTTGCATTCCTTGTATTCAAGCTTTTTTGCTTCCTTCAATCTTTCATTATGTTCATTCTGCCATTCCTTAAATACATTCTTCTTTTCTTTCACGATCTTTTGCACATCTTCATTCCACCACCACGTATCCCTATCAATTATACCTTTTCCTTTCGTTTCTCCTAGTATTCCTTTAGCTGTATTTCTAATACAACTAGCCATTTCATTCCAACATTCATTCACAGATTTATCATTCATATCATTCATTTCAATCATTTTATCCATCACATTTTCTTTAAATCTACTTGCATACTCTTTCCTTTCAAGCATACTCCATTTTACCTTAGGAGGGGGTCGGTTTCTGGTCTTAATAGAGGGTGTTCTTTGCTCCATCACTAGTATTAACGGACGGTGCTGGGATACTAGTGCTTCACCTGGTAGCACCTTACAATCCTTTACGCAGACCAACTTACTTCTCTTAATAAGAAAGTAGTCGATCTGCGTACAGTGGTTGCTACTTTTATAGGTAATAAGGTGCTCATCTCTTTTTTGGAACCACGTATTACCGATGGCCAGGTGAAACGACGAAGCCGCTTGAAGTAGCGTCTCCCCCCCAGCGTTTCGCATGCCGTACCCCCATCCTCCATGCACTGTTTCATAACTTTCATTGCCCGCTCCTACGTGTCCATTAAAGTCACCTCCTATACATATCTCTTCACTTTCTGGTATACCTATCATAATTTCATCAAAATCCTGCCAAAACTTTTCTTTCACTTCATCTTTACATCCGGCTTGAGGTGCATACGCGCTAATGACATTCAGGATGACGTTCTCCCACACTATTTTCACAACTATTAATCTATCATTCATTCTTATTACATTCGTCACACATTCTTTCAAATTCTTATCTAAGACTATGCCTACACCATTCCTTTTTCCATCGCTACCACTATAATATAACTTGTATCCTTCACCAATTTCTCGAGCTCTCGTTCCCTTCCATTTTGTTTCTTGCAGACATGCAATATTTACTCTTCTCCTTTTTATATATCTTCTTAACCAGACGTTCGTTCGGCATTCTTTCCACATGTCCGAACCATCGGAGCATTCCCTTTCGCATCTTTACACCAATACCCTCTAAAATCTAAAAAAAATCTACCAAAATCTAATAAATCTTTAAATTGTTCAAATTTTTTTAATTGTTTCTATCGATTACTTATGTTAATATAATACGGTAAAAATATATTGTACACAGAAAGTCAACATTTATTTTAAACTAAATATTAAAAACTGTAATGACTTTTTTTTTTGGAAATGTAATCTTACATATTACGTACTTACGACACCCCCTCTAACATTTCTCTATGCCTCCCTAGTGGGGCGTGCGCCCCTGGTTGGGAAGTCCTGCTATAACCTATCCCAAAAAATGGTTATGTAGATGTGTCCAAACTAGATATAGATAAGCTTGAAATGTTTTATTATTCATGTTTCAGTATTTGTTAGGTTCCATACATTTCTCAAACATAATATTAGACTTGATAAAATTTCATATTATCTATACTAACATTATAAAACTGAAGAGTTTGTGTTGTTTGTTTGAACGCGCTAATCATAGGACCTACTTGGTCCGATTTGAAAAATTCTTTCACTATTGGATAGCCCATTTATCAAGGAAGGCTATAGCGTATATATCGTTACGCTAAGAGCAATGGGAATATCAATGAAGAATGTTTAAAAATCGAGGGTTATTTTCCTGTGAAAGCTTCCGATGCGTGCGTTGCGTAAACGGCTAAAGTTTCGCAAAAATTATGTACGGCAGAAATTTTCCTCTTTTAGTAAAGTTCTAAAAAAAGACCGCGACAGCATATATAGCAATCTCTAAAGGTTCTCACTATAACCTTTTATATGCTAACCAAATTTGGTCTAAATCTAAATCCCAGTAAATAGGTACGTTATTCATCACAAGTGTTTAATTCAAAACAATATTTTCCTCTACATCATTTGATTACAATGAATTATAAAAAGTGTTTTATAAGCTTGCGACAAGGAGGCACTGGCAAATTATCTTTTAATTCTACCAGCCAAAATCCAGAAAATCATTATCCCTCCAAAGTCACTATTCCACGCAGACGAAGTTAATTATAATTTCGATGTCGAAGATGATTTCGATGTACCTACTTAAAACAATGTCAAAAATCAATTCGAAACGTAATATTCATCATGATTACTGATGCATGCGTAGATTTCACTCTTGGGCTCGAATCTTTTCCATAGTGGGAAGCAAATTGACGACAGTGGTCAGACAAGTTGGTATATGATGATTTTTTGTTTTGTACCTGACGGGCCACCGAAGACAAGGACTTGGTACCAATGCCCTGCTCATATGTGGTGATATAGAGGTTGTGTATAGAACAGATAATGACGTTGTACGTCGTCCGTGCTACCGGATTAAACGAGGCGTGACTGCACAATTTTTTTTTTTTCTTTTTTTTTTTGCGGTGGGCCATTTACGTCGCACCCCGCCAAGTCGGTCCGGGCTGACGGAAGAGGCGGCGCGCAACCCCATTGACCCACCCTGCAAGCACCTCTTCTTCGCCGTGCGAGCTGGCCACCGGTACCCGATTTTTGTCTTCGGTGGCAGGCGTGACTGCACCATAGCATATCCCAAAAAGGATTTTATTTTGAGCTTTACTTCTCAGGCTAAGATTTTATCTTCTTTTAGGACCTTAGTCGGCTTATATGATCTCAGTCATCCACTATCACGGCAATTAAGAGATGATGACTATTGCATTTCTAAGTTGCCATCCCACGGATTGAAATACTCAGTGCACGTTATTTCAGGATCCAATTTAGGACTGCATCTAAAACATGCTCTTGCAGTTAAGATTTTTAGTGATAACACATTGCTCTTGGTGATAGCTGGGCGAATATCTGCACAGTTCATTTTTGGTTCCAGTCAAAAACAATCACGGGGACGCTGGATGGCACCATATAGTTTTTTACTTCGTCAGTTAATTAGACATAATTGTAATGTGTGTATACTAATCAAGACGAATGATTTTTCACATAACGTTCGATTGAGCGCCTCATTTATCTATTTAAAGTAGCGAAAAGTTTGAATCTAGTTCATGGTCAGTTCAGGCTGAGTATTATATAATCCATAATAATTATAATAGTACTTCATTATTGCATTGTTTTGATGCCAGGTAATCACCGCAATATGACGTCATATCGACCAATGCCTTGTTATATAACATTCACAGCACCGATCTCGTAGTCCATGGTGAAAAAAATAAATAAATAATAATAATTCGGCCCGCTTACGTTAGCCGTTGGCAAACCTCTATTGAGTTCATAATATATTTCTCAATGTTGCAGCTAGTTACGCGAGGGCAGTAGACTATGAAAGGGCACCTATTTTTATTCAAACTGTATACCAGTATAAATAAAATAGATATGGATTTTTATTCCGTGTGGTGACGGAGTAAGAATACAAGTCACCAACCCCTACCTCACCCGTGGGTGAACGTACGAGACGACTTAGGGATGTAAAACGCATATAACATCTATGTGAGAGAAGGCAAACTCGAAACAAAACTATAGGGTTTTGTTGGTATAGACCAACACGTCTGACCAGCGGTATAGTAGGTCAATTAGCCTCCCATTATGGAGGAGGCTCGAACCCAACAGTGGGACATATATGAGCTGAGATGATGATGATGGGATAAGGATTTCGACTCGATCCGATTTTCGTGTGTTGGCGGAATAAGAATACAATTCACCACCCCCTATCTGGCATGCGGGTAAAAGATGACTAAGTTATGTAATATGGATATAACATCTAAACCTGGGGAGTCTGAACCTGAACCAGAAACCATCTATCTGACCAGATGGTATAGATAAGTTGATGAATCCTGATAGAATTTATCATCATCGTGATTATTTCAGGCTGTATATATCTTGCTGCTGGATATATGCCTCCTTCACAGTGTAAGAGAAGATTACCTGTAGGTAATCTTCTCTTACACTTACAATACCAATAGTCAGACGGGTTGGCATAGGGTTTTATTACCAGTTTTCACTCTTAATAATTTCTGATGTTTACTCGGGTAAATACTCGGGTATTACATGTTTGAAAATAAATCTATTTTTGCGGATTCTATCGCATTTGTATTTATAATAATTTTAATTACCCGACGTTTCGAACACTTTACAGTGTTCATGGAATCAAAATAAAGCCATGAATCCATCCATTCTCCCGTGACTATGAACGCTATAAAATAATGATGATGATGAATTAATAATAATAATAATTATTTATATAACTAACCAAGACTTTGTTAGTTACACTTAATCTATTATTATATGAACGCTGTTAAGTGTTCGAAACATCGGGAAATTAAAATTCACACTTCTTGTGAATTTTAATTGCCCGATGTTTCGAACCTTCCGATTTTCTAACAGAACAATTCTTAATATTATCTATACTTGTTCTTGTTCTTATAATAATTTGTATCCGCTCATAGTCCTTGTAAAGTCCGTCGCGTAAGTATTTATTCCTTAAGGCGTGGGATGGTGATTTATTTGGGTATCGCACTTGTAAAAGTAAATAAACAAGCTTCATAGGATCATCAGGTCATGAATTTTAACAGTGTCTTTAATTTAACAGTTTATTCATTCATTTATTATTTTCATTTATTATATATTTCATTCATTTATTATATCACAAATAGCACTGTACGAAGGTGGTAGAATACAATATGACTTCATCATTATTTTATCCTTGGTGTTGTAAAAACTCCCTAAGAACTCATCAGAATTCTTTTTACAGCAGAACTCGGCTGGGCAACTTTATGCATACCTACCACCTAATAAGCATAGCGATTATACACCCTTTAGGAGTTCTCATATGGTGGCAAACGAGCAAGCAGCACAATTGATGGTAAGTATCACTGCTGCCCATGGACTTTTGCTATATCAAGGGTATAGCTAGGCCGCTGCCTAGCATTACAAACCCCAAACCCACCCACTTGGGCTACCGGCTCTCTCGCTCACCAAACGAAGCTCAATAGCACATTGCCATTATTCAGGCGTCAATCTTCTGCGAGAGTGTGGTACTATCCCGGACGGACCGGCCCGTGGCTGTAGACAGAGAACTGTCAACAGCGCGGTCCTACCACAATTAATATTAATATTATTATTATCACCATTGCGTTATTATATTTATAATAATAATATGTCCTGTAAAAACAATGCATGCACCTTGTTTGTTAATTTTATAGGCTCATTTAATTAATATAATAATAATATCCGCGTGGTGATGGAATACTTACCGTGTGGTGACGGAGTAAGAATACAATTCACCACCCCCTATCTTACCCGTGGGTGTTCGTACGAGACGACTAAGGGATATAAAACGCATATAACATCTATGCAAGAGAAGGAAAACTCGAAACAAAAAACCTACACCAACACATCTGACCAGCGCGGTATAGTAGGTTAATTTGGCTCCTATTACGGAGGAGGCCCGAAACCAACAGTGGGACATTTATGAGCTGTGATGATGATGATAATGGAATACAATTTACCACACCTATCTTGTTCGTGGGTATCGTAAAATATGACTAGGGGATAATAGTAACATTTATGCAAGAGAAGCAAAACTCGAAATAAAACAATATATACGGATTGCCCGGATTGCCGTATAACCACCATGGTATAGGCCTACTGTACCACTCTGGTTATTTATGAGAAATATCTATCTACCGCAGTGGGCGAGGTATATAGGTATATTAATTTAAAATCTCTCTCATTGCGAAGGAGACACAAGCCCAATAGAATAAAATATATTAGTTTAAATGATGATTATGAATATAAATGATGATTAATAATAATAATTATTATTTATGTAACTAACCAAGACTTTGTTAGTTACACTTAATCTATTATTACTGCACAATATTATTATTACCAGGTGTTGGCAGAATATCAGCGCTATTTTATAAATAAAATAGCTATGGCTATTTTGCCTTATTATGACTAATTTGCCTATGGCTATTTTGCCAGCCTTTTTTGTTTCTCGTTAATGTCATTTTATACCAGAAGTGGTTTTCTTTAGTTCTGTTTATTTTCATTAGTTATTAATGAGAACAAAATAAACGTTTTCTTTTTTTCTATTAACAATTAAGGGGCCGTCCATTAATCACGTGCGGTTTAAGGGGGGGGGGCTAAGTTGTTTGACAAAAATCACGAAGTCCTAAATCTTCATAGTCTTAAACTTTACCACGTATCACCAAGGGGCGAGGGGGTTAAAAATGCTAAAAAAAGATCACGTGATTAATGGACGTCCCCTTGTCCCCTAATATACTAATTATTAGTTCACAATTAAATTATTATGTATGTGAAATTCTCGTATAATATTTAATACATAATACTTTATTTTGAGAAGACTACGGATAAAACTATTTAATATTATTTTGATTTATTAACTAACAATAAGTTTAGCAGTGTAGACAGCGCCATCTAGAAAAATCATTAAGAACTTGATACTTAAAATGATATGTACCTATCAAAAGTAGCTTTATAGATCACTGGAAATATCTTTACTGGAAGCACAAACCACCAGTAGATGTCACTGTTTCAAATAATAGTAATGTTCTTAAATTCAGAAATTTAACGTCTTTATGACTTGTATTAGAATTAGAGCAATTAATAGAATAGTTACCAAATTTTATATTTTTAAAATGTAATTATATATCATATTGTTTATAGAGGCAATACGCAAAGGACAGGTGCGCTAATCTCCATCAGACTCAGATAGTAATAGCGAGTTTATGTCAGTCTGTCAGTCCAACACACTTCGCAATCGGTAACGGTTGCATCGCTAGGTGCGCGTGTCTCATTACGGTTCATTCAAACTAATTGCGGTCCTTCTTCAATGAAATTCATTTGTATATAATGACTTTGGATGTGTTTCGTCAACAACGATGTTCATGCATCATCCCGATGAGGTTTCTGGGCAGCTGGACGTGGAGTTTACCAAGCCAGTAGAGTCCATCATGAGGTGTGAAGACTTCAAAAGCAACTTTGCGAGAAAGCTCTCCAATCGCTACATATCAAGATCTCCGACAAAAAGACAAAATTCTTTAAAATTGCGCACCTCCGGCAATGATAAAGTTGACAATGTAAGTTTTATATTTAAATATTATAATATAATTATAAAATTTTTATATTTTGAACAGATTGCTAAAATAAAATAAAAAGAACAACAGTTCTGACCCCCTTAAGTTTAATTATTCTATTATAAACAAGGTGAAAGTAATTGTAACCGTCAATATTAGATCATTTTGTTTGTGCGTTGTGTTTCTGTTATGCATTTAATCGTCATAAATATTTATATTCTCTTCACATAATGTGAGTTTGTTTACAGACAGACATTATTTACTTTACTTCACAATATTCATAAACTTATCGATTTATAAATGCTGCGATTACTCCAGGAATGGATAGAAATGTTTATAAATTAATTATTTTTATAATTATCAATATTTAACATAATAAATCGCGATTATAATAAATTTATATGGGATAGTATGTACCCATATGAATTGAATTCAATAATTACGATAATTATAAATTCTAAATTTACTCATCAGCATTTATTTTTATAATAAACAAACAAAATCGAATACCTGTTTATTAATTTACTACAAGTATTGGATGGTTTATACAAAAAATACTTAAAGGACACTAAAAGGAACTCTTTGGCACTTTGTGTATAAAGACTGTCTTTAATAATGACAATTCTCTTGCAAATAAATAACAATATCAACTTTTTTTGCAAAAGACATATCTATCTAGTTATTTTAAATAAAAATTAGCATATAATGATATTATTAAAAGAAACTATTTTTAAAAATTAGCTGGCGAATAAAATCGTTAATGTCATTACAGTTAATATTGAAATAAAAAAGAGAATAACATGGCCGACCGTTAGTAAGGATTAAACAACTTTTAAAACTTATTGATTTACTTTTTTAACAATTATAATGAGGAATTGTTTGTAAAATGGCTTTTAGATGTTGATGTTTATTTTATAGCTCTTCTATTCATCTTTTGCTTGCGTAGATATCATAAACAATTGTTATTATTATTTGGAATGCACATGTCGCTAGTTTAAATGACTGTATTTTATATCTCAAAAATATTTGATACCAATTTCTCAGTTGGAGAATGAATTGTTATTTCATGAGCTATTATGGCAACAGTGACTATTAGTGAATTAATAGTACATTACTGCAGCGGCCAGCAAAAGAGGCATTGATGGACGAACGTATAAATGTGGGCCGAGGCGTCGCCGAGGCAAACATACGTAAGTCCATCAGTGCCTAGTTGTGGCCAAGGCTTGTATAGTGCTTTTCTCAAATAATGCGCGGAAATTAAAACTAAGTAGTATTAAGTATAACTGTATATATGACGAACAACGAATAACATTTTTCACGTACTAAAGGGTTCATTTGTTTTTTTATCAAACAGGTTTCTTTTTCAAGCCAGTTCGATATTTAAATAAAACTCTGATAAGTTGCCTATTTGCTTGCAATATTTTGAAGTAATAAATCGTTCCATTTTTAAAATACACGATAGATATGAATTTACATGTATATTTATTTGGCCGCTAAAACACGACAGATATGGATTTTCATACATTTTTTGCCTTCCGCTGCTTGCTCAGTAGGTACAGCAATATCGATTTATCTCGAAGAAGGTTGACAAAATAATGCTCAAATTTCCAAGCATGTTTGAGAAAAATCAATTAATTTATCAACGTCTTATTGTTACTGGTCTCTCGTTTTGCTAATCCTATCCTAAAGACCTAGGTATTTGATATTACTTTTCGAATCCTATTGTGTGGAACTTAATAATTATTCAGTTTATTTTTATTAACTGAATAATTAGTCCACTCATCGTGACTTTTATAATGCATATAATTTATGCCTTATAAAAGTCACTATGAACGGGATCGACGTGAAGTTACTGAAATGCGCTTCAAATATAATTGTTTTTTTTTGCAATGCGAATAAATGACCAGTATCTATTTTATTACAATTTAAATATATATCTATGCATTACAATGTCAGGTTGTATTTATCATTACCATAAATATGACTCATATGAGTCCTATCGAGCCTTCATCAAAATAGTGGAGAAATAGAGCTACTATGCCATGCTGGTCAAATGTATTGGTAGAGAATTTTATTTATGTTATATGCGTATTGTGTCGTTAATTCGTATTTCAATTCACCCAAGGTTAAGTTTAATGGGTGGTGAATTTCTTACTTCGTCACTACATTCGAAGATCTATTCAGTACTTAATCGGAAACTAATAACGATCGTTGAAACAATTGTTTTTAGTTTCAACAATTGTTTTTTAGGTCAAGAACGTGCTATCTTTTGAATGGCCAGAATAAACTATGCTGAAGTTAGAATGTTATTTTTCTCTTTATAATGGATAGATACCATTTTGAGTGATAAATGTGACTCAAATTTATTTATTTGGCCTTTTGGGATTGCTGGATATTTAAATAATTTAACCTTTAAGTATATATGTATATATAACTATTGGCACTTATCCGTGTGGTGACGGAGTAAGAATACAATTCACCACCCCCTATCTTACCCGTGGGTGATAATAAGAGACGACTAAAGGGTATAATAACGCATATTTGGGTTGGTGAATTGTATTCTTACTCCGTCACCACACGGATAAGGCTACAAATACTATAAAATAAGCTCATGCGACGGAGTACGGCAGCATTGTAATTTCTTTGCAATGTCGAGCTAACACTCACCTCACATTCGAACTGCCTACTATAAGTTAATTCATAAAAGTCTCACTCTTTTAGAGTCGGTAAATTTAAGACTTGCAGATCCGTCACTACCGAAATATATTTGAGTAGATTACATTCACTTAGATAAGAGTGCACTCGGTCCGCGGGGCCGCAACACCTAGTTACCCACCTAATACTACCGTCATGGTCGAAAACCGTGGCGCATAATATTCAGAAAACAATACTTGGGCACTTTTAATTTGTCTTCAGCAACGCCCCAAGCAAGTTTTTCTTGTCTTTGCTTAAAAGTCCTAAGCGCTCACTTATAGTTCTATTAAAGTTGTAATATATATATTTATATTTCGTTTGGATAATATATCTAGCTGTGTGGTAGCGCATACGAATACTACCATCTCTTACTTTTTACTTACTTTGCTTACTTTACTTACCTTACTTTGCTCGTGGATGTCGTAAAAGACGATTAAAAGCCTTATAACGATCTGAGTCAACTACATCCGATGCCGTTTGGTCAACAATTACATTCCCAAAGAGGATTGACGGCTGGCAGCCGGTCGATCTTAAAACTATTGCCTATAACTTTTACAATATGTATTATGAAAGAAGAATACATATGGTATCGACCCCAAGTAATTGGGATAAGAGTAGGAGAATGATGATGAATTATTTCATTTGGATAACATTGTATTAGACCTAAATCCGGGAATAGCAGGTATGAATTTTTTTTTTCTAATTATCTGCTAACTAAAAAGGCCATATCGTTAGCTCTTTGTTGAACTAATTAAAAGATATTTTTCTAAATTTGGCATTTCGTTACTGAATGATATGAAATGCCTTTTAAAAATGTTTAGTACTTATTTATAAAAACACCATTGATAATATAAAAAGGCGAAAGAAATATAGCGAAGGGTCATTATTAGATATTATTATGTCATTTGCCCTGCCAGGGTTGTATTAGAAATCTCAGTAGCAGCATAATATCTGTGGTTGATAGGGTTGTCACATTCATTTTTGAGTAAATATAATTGGCTGGTTAATGAATATAGCAAAATTAAGTACCTACATTTTGTCAAAATAAAGTACAATTTAATATCCTTTATTATTCTGTTGCCAAATTTGCTAAAGTGGTGAAGAGTACACTGTAGGAAGTTACGGCAATGGTAACAGGAGCAAAAACGGAGAAAGACTGGTTAACTTCAGTCTAGAAAACAAATTAAGTATCCTGAATAGTTTCTACAAGAAGAAAATAAATAGGAAATGGACGTGGACCTCCCCAAATGGATTATTTAAAAATGAAATTGACTATATTATGACCAATAAATCAAAACTTTTTAAAGATCTGTCAATTTTACACAATTTAAATTTCAACTCGGACCATGAAATGATTCGTGCTACGTTACGAGGATCATGTACAAAGAAAAGTCGAAGGCTGCAAACTGAATCGGTACCACATTTGAACACCAATAATAACGCAGAGATAATTAACAACTTAAAAGAAACTCTAGAGAGAAGAAAAGATACGGAATACCACAAACCTATTCAGGAAACATACTGCGATTTTGTTAACACTCTTAAAACGGAAGCCCAAAAAGTGTATACAAATAACAAAACAACACTATCCACCGAAACAATTCAATTACTCAAAGAAAGAAAGCTGCTTATACGAGGCATTAAAAATAAAGAAACACGCAAGGAAATCGCAGAAATAAGTAAAAATATCAACAAAAATATAAGAAAAGACAGAAAGCAGAAAAGAGCAAACACTTTTCAATACCATATTAATAAAACAGGCGGAGTAAAGAAAGCATTCAAAGAATTAGAACTGAAGAATTGGATGCCAAATATAAAGAATAAGCAAGGAAGGTCTATTACAAAAAGGCTGGATATATTAAACATCGCTACGGAATTTTATAAGAAGCTTTATAAAATCAAAAATAATGAATTTACTATGACTGCGACAGAGGACACGCAAGATATTGAACCTGTACCACCTATTTTAAGAGTAGAAACTGAAAGAGCTATTACTACGCAGAAGTTAGGGAAAGCTCCCGGTCCCGATCAAATCACCAATGAACTTCTTAAAGTATCCATGCCAGTGATTGTCCCTAAATTAACCGATTTTTTTTATGAAATAATAAAAACTGAAATTATACCAGAAGATTGGACGAAATCAATAATAATTTTGCTACACAAAAAAGGAGATAAAGGAAACATTAACAATTATAGACCAATAAGTTTAATGTCCAATATATATAAGATCTTTTCAAAAATACTACTGTTTAGACTAACTAATATTTTGGATGAAAATCAACCAAAGGAGCAGGCTGGATTTAGGAGCAACTTTTCCACCATTGACCATATACACGTACTACGCCAGATACTCCAGAAATTCAGAAAATATAATAAAATATATTATTTGGGATTCGTAGATTTCAACAAAGCGTTTGATTCCTTGGAACATCACTATATATGGGAATCATTAGAACAACAAAGAATCCATAAAAAATATATACGCATACTAAAGAGTATTTACAGTAAAAGCACAGCTCAAATAAAGCTAGAAAGGACAGGCGAAGTGTTCCCGATTGAAAGAGGCGTCCGGTAAGGTGACCCTATTTCGCCAAAGATGTTTTCAGCTGTGTTGGAGACGATCTTTAGGAGACTAGATTGGGAGAACTTTGGACTTAATGTGAACGGCGAGAAATTAAGCCATTTGAGATTCGCTGATGGCTTAATACTTTTCTCTGATTGCCCGAAAACCTTGGAAAACATGCTACAGCAATTATCAGATGAAAGTTCAAAGGCAGGTCTCACAATGAATCTAGCAAAGTCTAAATTAATGAGCAACTCCCCACATAAAGATGCTATTATAATTAAGAGCCAGCACTTAGAATACGTAAGTGAGTACATTTATTTAGGACAACTAGTGTCACCGATAGAGAACATGCAGAAGGAAATTGACAGAAGAATAGCAAACACTTGGAAGAAATTCTGGTCGTTGAGTGAAATAATGAAAAATAAAGAAATGCCTATGTCAGAGAAACGGAAAGTTTTTAATGCTTGCATACTGCCATGCCTTACCTACGGATGTCAAACTTGGGCCTTAACTGAACAACAGCAAAATAAAATAAATATATGTCAGAACGGAATAGAGAGAAGCGTATTGGGAGTAAAAAGAAGGGATAAAATTCAACTTAAAAAGATCAAAGGAAAAACTAAATTCAGAAAAGTCCAATCAGCAAGCAAAAAATTGAAATGGCGTTGGACGGGACATATGTTAAGAGAAAAGAGAGAAAAGTGGACAAGAATAGTCACTGAATGGTACCCTACAGACTGCACAAGAAGTAGAGGAAGACGACCAAAACGATGGGAAGACGATTTGAAGAAAGTAGCCGGTCCGGAGTGGTTACGCAAGGCAAAGGACAGAAGTAATTGGAAATCCTTAGAGGAGGCCTTTGTCGAGAGACAAGCTGTTAAGAGAGGAGATAAGTCGAGTGCCGAGAATATGATTTAGTTTATATAGAGTTTAGTTAATGTAGATTTCTTATCTTTGCAAATATTTTGTCATAGAAGTGAACAAAACTATAATAGTAATAAAGGCTTATTTTATTTTATTTTATTTTTTATTATTCTGTTTAAAGTCTTTTTTTAGTTTTATCACTTTTTTAATATTAATGTAACTGTTAACACAACGCAGCATTTTTTGCACTCTATATTCAAATTAATTATGCATGTGATGACTGAGGAATAATACAATTCACCACCCCCTATCTTATTCGTGGGTTATCGTAAAATATGATTAAGGGATATAAAACGCATATAACATTTATCTATCTATGCAAGAGACGGAAAACTCGGAACAAACCCTTTACTAACACATCTGACCAGCGAGGTGTAGTAGTCAATTTCCCTGCCATTACGAAAGAGGCTAGTGCCCAACAGTGGGACAATTTAATTTCAATTTAATATCATATTTTAATTTCATAAGTAATTATTTTCATATCAGATTCAGAGACACTTTGCATCATGCGTCATTTCACTTGATGCTATTAATTACAGAAAAAATACTCTCAGAAATGCTGATATGACCATAAAAAATTCAATTATTTTTACGAAGTTGACACCACACCAATCAAAAGTCATTGATGTTCTTGAAAACTTACTCTTATTAATCTATATTATAACACGAATGCCGGGGAAATTAATATATGCAAGTAATATACACGAGTAGTATTTTTCTTTAGATTATTTATTTATATAAATTTTTGAGTACATTTATTTGAATATTTTATTATAAAATACGGGTGACAACCCTTATTGTGAAGACAGTTCCCTATGCGTCGCTAAAAAAAAACTTAAGCATTATTGAAAATGTAAAAATCATTAAACGGTGACAAGGGCAGTAATCCATTTGTAAAAAGGCATTTTACTAGAGATATAATTAGTGATATAATTTTAAATGAAATCTTTGACCAGGTCAGGTAATTTTTATACGGTCACTAGTGATTTGGGTTATTTAATATTATATTTGTGTTTACTACATCAAACTCGAAGCGCTCACGGCACGAGAGGTTTACTTCTATAACACATTGAGTCATCACGATTAAAAGTCTAATGGTTTATTTGTTATCTATGTTTAAACGATTCTGTTATTATACTCAGAGTAAAAAGTAAGTAAAGTATGGAAATATACTTACGATCTTAAGTTTAGCACATTCAATACATAAAAGTCACATGAAAATATGTTATATCATCGTTAAGAGAAGATTTTGCGAGAGGTATTCCTATTTCTAGTGTAGAGAGCATTTTTTTTTCGGCTATGTTCTGGACACACTCCGTCTGTTCCGTCAGGGACGACGGAAGGGCGGTGCATGGCTCCGTAACCCACCCTCCCTATCGCCATTAGTTAGGCTACTTACTACTTTAGTACCGCTTCCTTGACATCCACGGCCAGCCTGGCAGTGTACTAAAATGAGAGTATATCAAAAGCCTTTCAAAATTGATACAGAAAACGATCTAACTCTATGCACCAGTATTATAAGTATCCTTCATCATCACAGCCCATAAATGTCCCACTATTGGGCTCGGGCCTCCTCCGTAATGGGAAGGAAATTAACCTACTATACCGCGTTGGGCAGACGTGTTGGTACAGGGTTTTGTTTCGAGTTTTCCTTCTCTCGCATAGATGTTGTATGCGTTTTATATCCCTTAGTCGTCTCGTAAGATCACACACGGGTTAGATATGGGGCGGTGAATTGTATTCTTACTCCGTCACCACACGCAAGTAGTAAGCACTCTTACTTTTAATATTTTATTTTAGTCGTTAATTTTCTGGTTTTACCGCAATAGGTTTTTATGAACGAGGTTTTCATGAAGTTATGGAGAAATAATAGCGACTTATTTCTTTTGTTAATCCTTTCCCATACTGGCTGAAAATAAGACTAATTTAGTACAGATTACATCTGGATCGCCGTAATATTAAAAATAAATTGTCGCCCACATAACTTGCTTTTGATGCGTACTCGTATGATGCCAAAAGTAAGAATATAAGAACACAAGAGACTCAATGAATGTTTCCTTAATATTAATAAATTTATAATGGTATTGACCAAGTCCGTGTCATTGAAATTAGTCATGAAACCCAAGTAAGAGCTCTACATTTCTCGTCTGTATTTAATAAATTATATGCTATTAGGTAAGAGTGTTGCGAATATGAAGTTTGAGACGTGGATACGGAGACGGATACAAAATATTATTACACTCATTACGGGTGTGAAGTTATTTCGGATTATCCGGTAAATTTCCGGTACGTTCGGTATTGGATTTCTAGGGAATTGTAAAAGGGAAATCCTAAGTGTGTTGATCATCGTATTATTCTTCCTTTGGAGATGAGACGTTTAGACTGTCAGTTCGGCTGGTTGATGGAAAATCGTTAGGACATTGTAAAAGTCGCAGGGAATCATTGGATATTGACATGATCCATCCAAGTGGCATTCTCGTCGGGAGGCTTATGTCTAACAGCGGACGCCAATAGGCACGGTAATACAGTTCGATTTAGATTTTATAAGTACGCCGTTTATTATTTTATCTTACTCAAGAACTCAGGATGAAATCGGGGTATTAACTACATTGTTCTTACTTAGCCCGTCATCATGCAATACAGCAGTTCCGTATTTATTTCATAATCTTCATTTGCTAATAATTACAAGTCGCTGTCCTTGTTTTTCTGTTACATAAAACTATGGAGATATGTATACGTTGTTACTCTGCCATTCGGTTGAATTCAAAACAAGTTTTTTTTTTTAATTTTTAAACCGTCTAGTATTATAATAAAACGGCATTCGCAAAAGTGAATGATTAAAAATAATAGCTTTACCTACTTTTACCTAATGATCTAGTGACCTTTTAGCTGAATGTAAAAATACCTTTGTGGTTAAAGTAACGGTGATAACATCCTGTGAATATATTTTGCTATTATTTTAATAGCTCTTGCCCGTGAATTCGTTCTCAATGAAATCAAGTGTAATGTGCCACATAAATATGGTTTACACTATTACTTTTATAGGATGAAAGATATGAAAGCAAAATTCACTAGTATTTTATATATTAAGGTAGGTATTAAGACATAATCTGCAATTAAAAAAATCGTTGCGAAATTGAAATATGCTGACGATCATATGAGAATCATTTCAGAAAAAAACCTTTCTTTATTTTTTGTTGATTATGGTGGCAAATGGTACCCCTGATGGTAAAGATTACTCCCGATAATGGACCTTTACAATACCAAGGATATAGCTAGGCCAATGTCTACCAACCAATACCCATCCAGAAAGTTGAGCTGCTGGTTCTTTCGCTCACTGAACGAAGTGCAATAGCACATTGTCAAGGCTCGGACATCGAAATTTTGTGGGAGTGTGGTACTACCTGGACGGCCAGCCAACGACTATAGACAGAAAAACTAAATCAACTAAAATATTTTTTTGGGTAAATTTAAAAATCAAACTTCGGTAATCTATGGATGCGATTCAGGATCCTGGCTTGCAGTAATTACAATGGTGATAATGCGTTATGGGATTAGGGATTACTGTAACCAAAGAATCATTCGTCTGTATATTGACAGGTTACAATTAAAATGTTTCTGCTCCTTACTTACCCATGCTAGTTCAACTGGCTAAAGAAGCGCCAGGAACAGCGGAATTTCTCTAGAAATCTCATAGCACCAATCGGTAAGGTTACGTTTGATAAGCATAGCGATTGTGGCATTTAAAATAAAACTATTTTTACGTATACTATCGCATTTGTATTTGATTTTTAATTTGCCGACGTTTCGAGAATTTTACAGCGTTCATATTCACGGGAGGACTGACATTAATTGACTGACAGAATTGTAGCGTTATTACCACATTTGAGAGCCATATATCCTACAGAAGTAGTTGATAGGGTGATAAATGAATGCAAGTAGAGGTTGGATTTAAATAACCTTTAATTGTGACGCTAGCTCTAAATGGAAAATTATCCGTGTGGTGACGGAGTAAGAATACAATGCACCACCCCTTATCTTACCCGTGGGTGATCGTAAGAGATGACTAAGGGATATAAAATGCATGTAGCATCTGTGCAACAGAGGGAAAACTATCACGTCTGACCAGCGCGGTATAGTAGTTTAATTTCCCTCCCATTACGGAGGAGGTCCGAGCCCAGCAGTGGGACATATATGGGCTGTGATGATAATGATGAACCTTTAATTTTAATAAACTGTTTATTGATTAAGATTTGTGCTATAGATTGTAATGTAATGCTAATACGCATAGCGGCGGATCAATTACCATGAAATCGACAAACCTGATAAAATACGAATGTGAACTAACCACGGAATGATTTTTTTTTTGTTTGAATTAATTAATATCTAATTGAGATTCGTGATCATCATTATATATGTCCCGCTACTGGGATCGAATTACTAGTGATAGGACCACGTTGTGCACAGTTCTCTGTCTACAGCCGCGGGCTGGTCCGTCTGGGTTAGTACCACACTCTCGCAGAAGATCGACGTCTGAGTAATAGCAATGTGCTATTATTGCACTTCATTCGGTGAGTGAGAAAGCCGGAAACCCAACTGGGGTGGGTTTGGGGTTTGTATTGGTAGGCAGTGGTTTAGCGATACCCTTGGTATTGCAAAGGTCTATGGGGGCAGTGATACTTATCATCAGGTGTGCTTTTTGCTCGTATGTCACCATAAGCGATAAAAAAAAACTTCTTGCGTAATAGGAGGGAAATTGACCTACTATACCACGCTGGTCAGACGTGTTGGTATAGAGTTTTATTTCGAGTTTTCTTTCTCTTGCATAATATTATCTACACATCATATCTTAGTCGTTAGCTGTGGGGTAGCGGCTACGAATACTACCAACACTTACTGTGCTCGTGGATGTCGTAAAAGACGACTAAGAACTTTATAACGACCTGGGCCAACTCTATGTGATGCCATTTGGTCAACAATTACATTCCCAAGGAGGGTTGACGTCTGGCAGGAGGTCGGTCATAAAACTATTGCCAATAACTTATACAATATGTGCTATGAAAGAAAAGTACATATTGTGTCGACCCCAAGTAATTGGGATAAGAGTAGGAGAATGATGATGATCATATCTTAGTCGTCTCTTACGACATGGGCATGGTTGTTATATTTTTTTTTTTTTTTTTTTTTTATATTTAAAAAAAAAAAATGGTTTTTATATTTTTCTTTGTAACTACACAGACTAAGTTGCTAAAAGTAAAATGAGTGAAGGTTGCGTGAAGCTATTATTGGTATTAAAATAATAATTTTCTTTAATATGATATTTTTAATTTCATGCCTTTATCATAAGACAAAAAAAAATTATACAGCCAAATTTCATATTGTATGATTTAGTAGTATCAGCATAGCTCGATGTGCTGATCATATTGAGCATTTAGAAATGCAAGAATCATGTTGGTAATGAAAATATTTATGCCATGCAGCCCATTTAGGGCTAGCGTCACAATCATTTATCATCCACAGGAAAGGGATGATGGCACATTATATTCTTACGCTGTCTATATAAGTGTCAATATTTAGACCGACATAATTTACTACAGTGTTGATATTACACTTTTGACAGACATTCCATAACAAAGGCGCATTAAAAAGTTTTTTTTTATATGAGAACTAGTGTTTTAGATGGAAACAAAAGGTGAAAGTGTTGTTATGTGATATCAAAGGAATATTATTTAACTGAGACTCTGTTTACATCTAACTGACCGATTAACTAAATATATTTTTACTTTTTAAGAGACAATAATAAGCGTAAAGTAATAAATCGTCGGATGATATTTACTTACAATTAACGGAGACAAATGTAATCCAGGATCAGAATGATTTGGTATCTCGGCCGCATGGCGTGGAGAGATACGTATAGGGTAGATTATGGGGTCACTGAACGCCCAATCCATTTGCCCGGACGGATATGTGTTACTATACCACCATGCTACCCAAAAAGGAGAATTATCAATTGCGGATTCAAGAGATAATAACAATTCAACTGCTTTTCCTTTCCCGCGCGTGTGTGTATATATATATATATTTAATTAAGATAACAAATCACCACCCCCTATCTTATCCCCGTGGGTGATCGTATGAGACGACTAAGGGATATAAAATACATATAACATCTATGCAAGAGAAGGAACACTCGAGACAAAAAAAATCTATACCAACACGCCTGACCAGCTCACGCTGGTCCGGCGATCAACTCATAATCACTTATGAGTTGATCGGTTGGTGATAGTGGGTTGATTTCACTCCTATTATGGCGGAGGCTTGAGCCCAACAGTAGAACATATAAGAGCTGAGATTATGACGATAGCATTAAACATTTTTGTATATAATGTCGTTAAACATTCTTCGAAATACCCCATACAGGATCAAACCATGGGCCCAGACTTGGCTCAAGCCTGGTTCAGTACCGTAAAGAACTGGGCCAAGTCTGTACGCCAGTCTTGACCCAATTATGGGAAAAGTCTAGAATGATAACATCGTGCCAGCCTTGCTTGTGAAGTCTGGACCATGATTTATAGTCAATACTGGGCCACGCTTGAACACCAAGGCCGGCCCATGTTTCATCGTCAAGACTGGGCCATGCTTGACCATCTAGACTGGGCTAAATCTGCATATTTGTTTTGGCCCGACATTGGTATAAGTCTGGAACGATAACATAGTGCCAGGCTTGGTTATCAACTCTGCGCCATACTTGATCATCTAGACTGGGCCAAATCTGCATACTAGTAATGGTCCTACTCTGGTATAAATCCGGCAAAATACCAACGTGCCAGGCTTGGTTGTTAAGTCTGGGCCACGCTCGAGCGCCAAAACTGGGTCGTGATGATCGCCAAGACTGGCTAACCTTTAATTGCCTAAACTGGACCACATTTAATTGTTAAAGTTGAGATGTTTAAATAGACCCTTATCTTTACAATAAAGTCAATTTAAAAAAATTGTCAGCATTCCTATTGTACTATAATTTGAATATTCTATAATCTCACATATAACCTCTGTCAATAAAGCATTTGTTAAGAACTTTTTTAAAATGCTTTATTGGGGGTTGTACCTCACTTCTTCAAGACAAACCACTTTTTGAACACTTTATTTCACTACTTTACTATTACTACTATTACACTTTAACACAAGTCATTTTTAATCTTGGAGGTACTTCAGGTTCTTGATTTTGGGTAATTTTTTTTTTATTGATAACACAGTGGTCCGAAATGCCTTACGCAGCATCCCCCGGAACGGTGAGTGTGCCTACTCAACACTAGAGTGTGGGACTCTCTTAGCCTCGGGGCTAGGATACCCACTAAAACGTATCCACTTCGATTGCTGTTAGCCGAGAGGGCTGTGACAGCTTAACCGGACTGTGGGCGAGCGCTGAGGGCTCTCAACCCGGTAAGTTGATTTTGGCTACCTTTTTTTTTTTTGTTGATAGCGCAGTGGTCCGAAATGCCTAACGCACCACCCCCCGGAACGGGGAGTGTGGGACTCCTAGCCTGGGGGCTAGGTTACCCAATAAAAACGTATCCACTGCGATTGCTGTTAGCTGAGAGGGCTTTGACAGCTTAACCGGACTATGGGTGAGCGCTGAGGGCTATCAACCCGGCGGTATAAGTTTTAAGCGACATCGCCCGAGGGCTCTCCCTGCGGAGAACGGATCTTGGCTCGGAGCGTCGTTGGTAGCAAAGTGGGCGTGCCCACGTTTGAAGTATTGACTGTTGCGCGTCGCTTCTTCCGTCCCTGGCGGCGGAGGCGAAAGTGCGAGTATTTATGTGTTATGGCCGCGCGGGCCGTGTTGGCTCTTTCTTGAGCGATTGTAATTTCATCGTCAGCGTCGGTCAGTGCATGTCGAGGACGTCGGATCGCGGATATTTTTGATGGGGTGTAGTTAGCCGCCTCAACCACTAATTGGTTGGGGTGAGTCATGGCAGAGTCAATGGACCTCTGGGAACACCGCTTCATGTATTGTTCGTTCCCTTAACGCCATCTATCGGCGTTAAGGGAACTAATCTATAATTAATCTATAATATTCATTAGACATGCTTAATGAACATTTATAAACTATTTAAAAAAAAAAATATTTGAAATAAATATTTGTTTCATAATTTGATTTAATTATGTAAAAATAGATTCTTCAGTCTTGACAATTTAAAAAATGCCATAGCCAAGACGCCATTACCCAGTCTTGGGCCAAGTCTGAGTCACCATAGCATGGCCATAGCTGGTTTTTCCAGGCTTGGCCCAGAAATGGCCGATCTTCAGTTACTCAGTTTCGGGCCAAGTCTAAGTCATCATAGTTTGCCCGAAGCTGGATATCCCAGACTTGACCCATGGCTGAGTATCTTAAGGAATGGCCGATCCTCAGTTACCCAGTCTTGGGACAAGTCTGAGTCGTCATAGGATGGCCGATCCTCAGTTACCCAGTCTTGGGCCAAGTCTGAGTCACCATAGCATGGCCATAGCTGGTTTTTCCAGGCTTGGCCCATGGCTGGGTAATTTAAGGAATGGCCGATCATTAGTTACTCAGTTTTGGGCCAAGTCTAAGTCACCATAGTTTGGCCGAAGCTGGATATCCCAGACTTGACCCATGGCTGGGTATTTTAAGGAATGGCCGATCCTCAGTTACCCAGTCTTGGGACAAGTCTGAGTTATCACAGAATGGCCGATCTTCAGTTACCCAGTCTTGGGCCAAGTCTGAGTCACCATAGCATGGCCATAGCTGTTTTTTCAGGCTTGGCCCATGGCTGGGTAATTTAAGGAATGGCCGATCTTCAGTTACCCAGTTTTGGGCTAAGTCTAAATCACCATAGGTTGGCCGAAGCTGGATATCCCAGACTTGACCCATGGCTGGGTATTTTAAGGAATGGCCGATCCTCAGTTACCCAGTCTTGGGACAAGTCTGAGTCGTCATAGGATGGCCGATGCTGGGTTTCCCGGTCTTGGCCCAACGTTGGAAAATTTAAAAGATGGCCAAGGCTGGTGTAGCCAATCGTGGCCCGAGATAAGTTGAACATAGAAACGGCCAAGGTGGAATTATCCAGCCTCGGGCCAGGCTTGCTGCGCCTAAGTCCGGTTTGCCAGGACCGTGCCTCGCTTGGCCCGTTGTTTAACTCTGGGGACTCCTGTATGGGACGTCCCACGGCTGGAACTCACCCTCCTCCATATAAGAAGGAAATTGACCTATTATACCACGTTGGTCAGACTTTTCATCTATATCATATATATGTTAATTGTATATCTATATCCTTTCATCATTCATCATTTCAGCCTATTGCCGTCCACTGCTGAACGTGGACTACGTTCAGCAGTCCTTCATTTTACGCCACAGAGTACGGTCCTGTGCCGTTTGTATCCAACGACACCCAGCAACCTTCGCTAGGTCATCTGTTCACCTAATTTGTGCGCGTCCCACACTGCGTCGTCTGGTACGTGGTCGCCACTCTAGAACCTTTCTCCCCAGCGGTTGTCGGTTCTTTGAGTGATGTGGCCTGCTCATTGCCACTTCAGCGTGCTAATTCTTAGTGCTATGTCGGTTGCACTCGTTTGTCTGCGGATTTCCGTATTTCGGATTCTATCTCGCAGAGAAATGCCGAGCATAGCCCGCTCCATAGCACGCTAAGCGACTTTGAGCCTGGTTATGAGGCCTATATTTAGGGATTACGTTACCGTGCCGTAAGTCATCACTGGTAACACACACTGGTCATAGACCTGTGTTTTCAGACACTGAGGTATGTTGTATGAGAAGATCGAGTTAGATTCATCGCTTGACCTTTTTCTCGAAGTTGGATCTACCTAACTGGACTGTTTGTTCAAGGTAAACATAATGAACGACAATTTCGAGAATCGCATTGCCAACTAGGACCGGTACAGGAATGACATGGGCATTTGACATGACTTTCTTCTTGTCCATGTTCATTCGTAAACCCACTAGTTGGGATACCTGATACGTTGAGCATGGTGCCCAGGTCCTCCATGGATTCTGGCATGACGACAATATCATCTGCGAATCGAAGGTGAGTGATGTATTCGCCATTGATGTTGACGCCGAGTCCGGTCCAGTCTAAGAGCTTGAAGACATCTTCCAGTGCAGTGGTGAACAGTTTCGGAGAGATGACATGCCTCCCTGTCACGTGCCTTTCTGCAACTGGATAGGTTCCGTACTCTTATCCCGAATGCGGACTGACATTGTGGCGTTCCTATACAAACACTTCAGTACTTCGATACAACGATGGTCGATTTGATTTATATCCCTTACTCTTCTATAACGATATCGACGATCAAGGTAGTGGTGAACTTTATTCTTACTCCGTCACCACACGAATTACCATAGCTTGGGATCACGAGAAAAAGATAAATTTTAATTATGTAAAAGCTAAAAAGATAACACAATGATTTCTAATGTTTACGCGAGTGTAACACATTTGAAATAAAACTACTTTTACAGATTCGATCGCGTTTGTATTTTATTTTTAATTTCCCGACGTTTCGAACACTTTACAGTGATCATAGTCACGGGAGGAGTAAGGTGCCTTACGTCGTTGTTATTACAGAAATTTATATCTACCCTATAAGATATTAAATTTTGACCCACATGTTTAATACAAATTAATACAAATTCATTGCCAGTACATAAAGTCTAGTTAATATCTTATAGGGTAGATACAAGTTTCTGTAATAACAATGACGTATTGGAAGTAAGACACCTCAGTCCTCCCGTGATCACTGTAAAGTGTTCAAAACGTCGGGAAATCAAAAAACCAAATAAAAACGTGATAGAATCCGTAAAAGTAGTTTTATTTCAAAAAGATAACACAACTTTGAGTGGTTATTAACTGGTCATGGGTTTTGAGCAAATCACTGGTACTGTGACCTCAAACTTAGTTGTAACTAACTTTTGAGCAATAACATTATTCAAATTCAAGACATTAAATTCATGTCTTAACATTCCTATTATGGGTGACAGATCATCCCAAGTTATTTCATCTGCGGCATCAGATAGGTAAACAGAAAACTAAGATATTCAAGTGTATGCTACGAACATATTATTGTATCACCTAATTTTACCACCATATTACCGTACAAGGCTATGACCTTCCTAATATCATGAAGTGTGAATATATCGTCGAGAATTAAGATTTGGTTACTTTAAATTTGAATGTGTTAAATAATGTAATAAAATATGTCTCAAAAATTATGATTCTTCTTCAAACTATATAGAGAACTTCCCGATGAGATACGAAAATCCCTCACAACTGGTCGTAAAATTTAGGTCCTATTGTCACGTTAGTCTATAAAATTTATTGAGAGTTTCTCTTCTCATAAGGATATGGTATTCACTTAGCGTCGGTTACAACATTCGTAGGAGTATTGAAAAATTATCACGGAATAACTGTTCGGAAAATTTCAGTTTAATATTGCTTTTTTTTTTGGCGGCGGGCCACGGCTCTTCAAACCCCGCTAATCCATCTGGGGCGACAGGAAAAGCGGCGCAAGACCTCGTAGACCCGCCCTACAGTATACCTCTCGACGCCGTGTAGGTGGGTCACTAGTACGCGGTCTTTTTCTTCAGTGGCCACCCGGCGGTCTACCCTCGCGGGCCTCGCTCCAGCGGCGACCAGACTAATCCCCGGTCCGGTCACCCACTCCCTCGGCTAGGGCGTCGGATTAATTTTGCTAAAACTTTTCAGACTTATTAATGAGGAATTCTCAAAGAAAACCAGCAAAACGTATATGTATTACATAAAATTACATGCTATATCACAACTGGATTAAAGAGACGACACAGACTTTTTTTATACGTTTGAAAACTACAGCTTACAGCTATTTTTATAATTATATGTACGCTGCACAGATTAAATTAATTATCATTCTGTTATATGTTCTGTTCCCATCATTTGAGGTTAACATAATATACGTTCTCGTTTTTCATACTTCCTCGTCATACATACATTACGTACGCAATATATATATATATATATATATATGTATATATATATATATATATATATATATATATATATATATATATATATATGTATATATATATATATATATATATATATATATATATATTATTAGATATTCATTCTTCATAAATACTCATGTGTTTAATGTGATTATAGGTCAAATATATAATTTACCATGAGGGATGTAATTAGAGAATATATTTATAATTAAAGAAAACTAAAAAAATAATAATAACTATACGAACTAGCGTGGTTTATTAAGTTATTTATCCATCCATTATAGAGCAGATACGTGTTCTATACTATTCGTGAGTAGAAAGAAGTTTGTAATTATTCTCGGTAACAACAGTAGTCTCAATCCTTTTACGAGATATTAAAACTTAAGATTTGATCCGATATATTAAACGGAGTGTAAAAAAAAAAGCTACATAAATCCTCTATACCAACTCGTCTGACCAGCATGGTATAGTAGGTCAATTGCCTTCGCATTATGAGGCTCGTATTCATGATTAGGACGTAGGTATATAAGTATAGTCTATATTGTTTAAGAACATAGCGCACTCATAAATAATATTGTTATTTAACACTTTCGAAGTTATTTCTTATAAATTTTGAACGTTTATAACTCCAAAAATAAACTGTCCGTCACCTCCAGCAGTAATTATCGCTCTAATTATAACCGCCATTTTGTAAACCGCAACAAAAGTATTAACGATAAGTGCAAGTATACTAAAAAAAAAAACCTGTCCCGTAATCAAATTAAAACCTACATTATTAAAATAATGAGTATAAGTTGAATTTTAAACATCCGTTGTCTTTGGTAACTTGGTTTTGTGTCAAAATATCTGCTTGGTTGCGTTGCGAAGACGGCAAATAGTGCATTTGTTTATTTATTATTGTTGAACAATCTATTTTGTTTTTTAACGATTTGCATGTAAAAAGTATTAGAATATGAAGCTAAATTTCGACGTATTATTGACAATAGGCATAGCTCAGCTAGGAAATCGAGCGGTCTGACAGCTCCGATTCAGTTGTTGGTTTTCTTTTTTTTTATTGCTTATGGTGGCAAACGAGCAAGCAGTACACCTGATGGTATGTGTCACTTCCGCATGCCGCCCAAGCCCATGGACCTTTGCTATACCGAACCATTACAATAATATATAATTTATCTGGTTCCAGTTCTCGTTTCTCGGGCAAGACATTGCTTTATGTCACCCATAAATTGTTGTTTTGGGTCTGGATATAATTTATGTCCATCAATTCATATTTTAGAAAAGTCCCCGCAATGTAAGGATTATTTACTTAGTGACGGGTGTTGGCTTTTCAAAAAAAAAAACCTTTATGATTTTGCTAAATATGTATGTATAATTATTAAATTATGTTTTTACATTTCTTTTACTGTGAATTAGCTTAGGGACGCAACTATTTCCACCGTATAAAAAAAATATTATTTTTTTTTTTTTTTTAATTAAATTACACGATGATGCAAATTCTTTTTTGCGCAGCGACGACGTTAGTTCTAGCGTTTATTTTGGTGAATATGTATCTATTATTTATAGCAATATTAATGGATTTTTAGAGTTTTTTTTTAAACAATTACATATTCCTAATATTTAAATTACTGAAATCTAGCATTTAATATGCTTAATTATTTATAAAATCCGATTACGAAATGAAAAATGATGTCGCAAGCGGGATTCGAACCCGCGCCTATTGGGATTCCGGCCCAATCGTGCTGCCACTACACTACCGCGACTAATTGTAGGACATGCAAATGTCATTTCGTATTGTATTTACGTCTTAAGGTGACGGTGTGCTATCTACCCGACAATGTTTACACATTGTTATAGGCTTAATACTTCAAACTTTACAGTTAGAATTGTATTAAACGATGACACAACCTTGTTATTTAAATTACTGAAATTTAGCATTTAATATGCTTAATTATTTATAAAATCCGATTACGAAATGAAAAATGATGTCGCAAAATATTCCTAATATTTCACTGTAAGTTATAAAAAAGATATGCATCAAGAAAATTAGAAGCCTAGTTAAAATAAATTTAATTTCAAAGGATTTTGTAAATAGCGAGAATAAAGTTCGTGAGTTGTGATCTCCAGCATCAGTAAATATTTCTTTCACAATTTGAAAGATTTATTAGTCCACATTGAAATATCCCAAGTATTTCAGTATATGTATATATTTTGTGTAGGTAGCATGTATAAAATTTCATGAAAAAAATTGTGTGTATTACTGAACTGTTTAAATTCACAACTGGACTCGGTATATATAAAAAAAATAACATGTAATTACTTAATTTAGATCTTAAAAAAGAATTAAGAAAAAGAAATAATGTAAAAAATTACAAAAATTAATAAAGTAAAAATAATTAAGACATGTCTATTCTCAATGATTACTGCCAATTTTTCTTCATATTCTAATATACAGGGTGGAAGTGGACCGCTCCCGAAAACAAAGACAGGTGACTCTACTAGTCCTACTTGTAATGATAGGCTAGAAAAAAAAATCGATCAGGATGAAAAAAATTTTTTTTCCACAAATATTTTTAAGTTTTTTTCACATTCCATCGTATTAGGACAGTGCCATGTAACGATAACTCGATAAAAAATGCGTAACTATACTGAGAAAAGACGCAATCTATTCAAAATTCACGATCATATGTTCAAGAGTTTTTTTTCATCCACAATTTTCTTTCATCCGAATCGATTTTTTTCTAGCCTATCATTACAAGTAGGATTAGTAGGGTTACCTGTCTTTGTTTTCGGGAGCGGTCCCCTTCCACCCTGTATATCAGCTAAAGAACAAAAATATTTTTTCGTTAGCTGTAAATAGTGACAAAACGATTCTTTATATAAATAAAACTTAGATCGATTATAATCTCCACGAAACTTCTTAATGTATACTAAATTTTACAGAAATCACAGCATAGTAAATTTAACATAAATCACTGGAGCCGTTGCTAATATTATAAGAATATACATATCGCTTGCTCAGAAGAACAGTGACACAATTCAAAATGGCAAAATTTTTCAGGCGGGTCAAAATAAGTATTTCCTTTTTTTCAGCTCGTTTCAGCAGCGATTCCAAATGCACGAACGTCAGCATAATATCCTTAAGAATGACGATGAAGAGTTGATAGGGTGAACTTATAATATTAACACCCCTCCACCATCAAAAATTGAAATATAATGAAAATTGTAATTTTTAGAGTTGTGACACTATTCTTCTGGGCAAGTGATATATAGGATATACAAGAATTGCGTGTTTAAAGATATTAAATATTGTAAGGCGAATATTTGTCGTGTGGTGACGGAGTAAGAATACAATTCACCCCTCTCTTGCCCATGGTGTCGCAAAGTACGAGTAAGAGGTATAACTTCTGTGCAAGAGAAAGAAATCTCGAAATAAAATCCTATACTAGGTCTTCTCACCAACGTAGTAGTGCGGCGTAGTGGATCAATCTCTCTCCTACAGTGGAGGAGGCTCGTGATCAGCAGTGGGGTGTACATGAACCGAGGCGAATGCGATTAACATTCGAGTAAGAATACAAATCACCCCATTTCTTATCCAAAAGTGTCGTAAAAGACGACTGAGGAATTATAATATGCAGTTTATATGAATGCAAGATAAAGAAAACTTGTCTTACATTTTCATTTTGGGTGCATGATCATAAAAAAGACTATGAACTGAAGTATATAAGTAATCATATATCATTGCAAATGAATTAAACTCCTCAATAAAATTTTAGACGAAATCGTTTCATCAGCGTAGAAGGAGATCATTGTCTCACCCATTGCGAAAAAAATTGAAGATCAACAGTAGAATAGCCGAGCTGAGTAAATTATATATTGTAAATTATTAATTATGTACTGTTTTAACCGTAAAGAAATCAGATATGTAAGATAATAAAGATATATATTTAAAGATATATTAATTTTGCGTTTGCAAGATACGAACACGTCAAGCTGTCACAAAAATGTCTGATAGTTTATATGTGGATTCAGTAGCCTCAAATATCATGTCCTATGTTGTAATGAAATATAATATTTGTATGTGAATGTGAGCAAAATCAAAATAATGGTCTTTGAAAGAGATGAAGCCAGAACAGATGTAAGAGTAACAATAGGTAATGATGTACTAGAGCAAGTGGATAAATTTGTATATCTTGGATGTGGATTTAGCCGAGATAGAAGGTACACCACTGATATGGAGCGAAGAGTGAATGCGGGAAATAAAGTGAACGGAGCGTTGGGGCAACTTCTCGGTAGCCACCACCTTAGCCAGAAGGCACATGTAGCAATACATAATGCAGTGCTTGTCCCAACATTACTGTATGGAAGCGAAAGTTGGGTATGCAGAAAAGAGTATGAAAGTAAAATTAATGCGGTCGAAATGCTATCTCTACGGAAAATCTGTGGAGTTAGGCTGATCGATCGCATTCGTAACGACGACATAAGAGAGCGAGTAGGTATGAAAGATAGTATTGGTGTAAAGATGCGAAAGGGAATGCTCCGATGGTTCGGACATGTGGAAAGAATGCCGAACGAACGCCTGGTTAAGAAGATATACAATGCGAAAGTGAAAGGACATAGGTACCGGGGGAGACCGAGACTAACCTACCTAGACCAGATCGGTCATGTACTGAAAGAAGGTGGAGGCAAGAGCCTCCGAAACCGGCGAGCATGTATGAAGAGAATTATGAATGTTGAGGAAGCGAGTGAAGTATGCAAAGACAGAGTTCTCTGTCACTCTATTCTCTCTGCCTACTCTGCAAGGGATATGGCGTGATGATATGTATGTTGTAATGAAAGCTATTTTAGCTTCACTACGCTAGTCAGATAATTTAACATACGGAAGGTGGAGGCAAGAGTCTCCGAAACCGGCGAGCATGTATGAAGAGAATTATGAATGTTGAGGAAGCGAGTGAAGTATGCAAAGATAGAGTTCTCTGTCACTCTATTCTCTCTGCCTACCCTGCAAGGGATATGGCGTGATGATATGTATGTTGTAATGACAGCTATTTTGGCTTCACTACGCTAGTCAGATAATTTAACATACGGAAGGTGGAGGCAAGAGTCTCCGAAACCGGCGAGCATGTATGAAGAGAATTATGAATGTTGAGGAAGCGAGTGAAGTATGCAAAGATAGAGTTCTCTGTCACTCTGTTCTCTCTGCCTACCCTGCAAGGGATATGGCGTGATGATATGTATGTTGTAATGAAAGCTATTTTAGCTTCACTACGCTAGTCAGATAATTTAACATACGGAAGGTGGAGGCAAGAGTCTCCGAAACCGGCGAGCATGTATGAAGAGAATTATGAATGTTGAGGAAGCGAGTGAAGTATGCAAAGATAGAGTGCTCTGGCACTCTGTTCTCTCTGCCTACCCTGCAAGGGATATGGCGTGATGAGATGTATGTATGTATGTTGTAATGAAAGCAATTTTAGCTTCACTACGCTAGTCAGATAATTTAACATACGATTTTATTTCAAGTTTCCTGTTACTTGTAGCCTTGTAGATCGCTTAAACATTTGTTGTCATACCCATGACATATTAAAGGCTGTTGACTATTGTTTATTTATTTTTTAAATAAGACTTTAAACCCGCAGCAATGAAACAATCCTTGTATCTTGAGGTGCCTTTATCATGCAGTATAGTGGGAAAAAAATAACATCCAGACAAAGAACAGAGATGTTCATGTGTTGATGTGTGGGTTTCGAAACTACAATACTTTTTATAAACGACAGATTGTTATTTAGACATGTAGTCTAAATGTAATCTATGCAATCAAATTATAATGAATTCTTACTTCCTTAGTATATTAGTTCTCACTATAAAGGAGTCTCATAAGAGTTGTAAATAAAAGGGAAAATGTGTATATGCTGCTCTATTTATAAAACATTTAGCCACTACAGTCAAATAGTACAAAGTTTAGTTTCGCTCAAATGGCCGTAAGACATCACACATTGGATGGTAGTACCCATTGTAGCTTTACTGTAAGCGCTAGAAGGATGAACGGGTATTATAAGACCATAGATTTATTTTGATTTTTTATGAACTTCACGTAGGAAATTACATTGCGCTATAAAAATGAATCTTTTGAGGAGTTGAGTATTTACAAGCGTATATAGAAACGTATATATATATACTCATAGTACAAACACATAACCCCCTTCTGGGCTTTGGTACTGTTGGATAAAATTTTATTATTTAAAAGGGAGCTAACTATTTCCAGGTCGGAAGTAGTACATGGTAAATTGTAAGCAGAGTTCTCGCGATATGAAAGGATGATAAGAGGCCATTGTTCGTCGCGCCATCCTTCTTGAGTGGGATGTGGGAAATACAAGATGTTTTACTGACTATAACAGCGCTGTGAATTGGGTTTCGCTAATAATGTCTTGTATTGAATTTTCTACCTAGAAGTTTATACTGGTTTATGTTGAACTATAAATCTCTACTTGTTCGAATAAATAAAAAAAAAAACGTGTGCATCTCATAACTTAAACTAATCTAAGTTGAATTATAATAATATTAATATATTGTAATTGTTTAACTTGAGAAAAACTTAGAATATTATTTAAATTTTATGGTATATTAATATGATAATGTAAGGAAAAGTTATTTATTAATAAAATCTTTTATTGATGATAAAATATAGTTTATTCTTTATTACCATTCTTGAATATGTATATTAGAATTCTGTATGTGTACATTATTTAATCTTATAAAGCGGTCAGACAGATTAGCGGTTTACACTCTTATAAGAGGTTATTACTTCAAAAACAACTTGTACCAGCTATGGTTGGAAGTTCACGCGCACATTTTAAACAAATATACATAGGTAATTTATTTAGTGGCAAATATCATGTCATATTAAGATGGAGATAAGATGAGCTTTGTGTTTCAGCAGATTTAAAAATATCTGATTAAATAATTACAATTAATGAACACTGAATAACCTAAACGACAAATAATAATTTGTAGATTTCGCTTTTCTTTTTTTCTGATTGAAATTTTAAGAAAATAATCTTTGTATTACGGAGATTTTACAAACATGTAATTAACGCAGACAAATTACCCCATATTCAGAACAACAGTTTGTGGATGGCACAAAATATTTGTGCTGCGTAGGAATCGAACCCACGATACTGGCACGGAAGGTCGGGTATCTTAACCATTACGCTACGTCATCTGTACAATTAAATACTGAATCTATATTTTTTTAAGAGTATTATTATACCCTACAATAAGGAAATAATTCTTAGCATGCGGGGTACTTCAAAAACATATACCTAATTAAAATTAAAATAGGTCTTTTCTTCAAGGAAATATTGGATAGTTAGTTAAAACATATACCTATTATAATTAAAATTGAAATAGAACATTTCTTCAAAGAAATATTTCATAGTTATTTTTTTTAATCTTAGTCTAAGATATAAAATTCTTCCTTATTGCACTTATATATATTTAATATTTTTTAAATGTTAACATTTAATATGATAATATAATAAATAATTTATATTAGAATTACTATATTCCAAGTAACTATATCAAAGAGTAATTATATATTTACCAGAATCCTCCTCGAGGAAAGGCCTCCGCCAAAGACTTCCATCGTTCCCTATTATGTGCTTTCTGCATCCAAGCATGGCCAGCCGTTTTGATGATCTCATTTTGCCATCCCGTAAGCGGTCTACCTCTGTAAACAGAATATGAATTACACCCAGACTCAGAACAACAGTTACAAATCCGTACAAAGTATTATTGACACGGTACCTCGGTGTTTTAACCCCTCGGTATTTTAACCACTTTTTTTTATGGAGTGGTCACACCCGCTAAATCACTAAGCCATTTGTGCAAAAAATATTTAATATACGTGGCGGATTAGTTTTTTTGTATCGCCATGTCATTCTTCTTTCGCTGGTCTAATAAAAGTTGACTAAATTAATGAGAGGTGTCAGTCAGCCTCTCCTATCTACATAATGAGTTACCTCGCCATTGTCTTATTACGACGTGCTATTTAGGTGAAATTTGATAGTCATTGATACAAATTACTATTTGTCATGCAATGGGATGGTTTAATTATCCATTATAGATATTTAGCTAACCCCTAGAGACATCCCGACTAGAAAAAAAGTATGGTTCAACCAGATCATGTATCTGGACCCGATCAGGATAGAATGAGGCATGCCGGATCCGGCAAACCCTATCAGAACCAGGTCTGGTCCTGATCAGGATAGCCTGATGTGAAATAACATCAAGTATGGTAAGGCATACCGGATCAGGACCAGATCAGGACCAAATAAGGATAGCCTGATGTGAAATATCATTAAGTATGGTAAGGCATACCGGATCAGGACCAAATAAGGATAGCCTGATGTGAAATAACATCAAGTATGGTAAGGCATACCGGATCAAGACCAGGTCAGGATCAAATAAAGATAGCCTGATGTGAAATATCATCAAGTATGGTAAGGAATACCGGATCAGGACCAGGTCAGGACCAAATAAGGATAGCCTGATGTGTAATATCAGCAAGTATGGTAAGGCATAGCGGATCAAAACCCGATCAAGATAGAATGAGGCATGCTGGATCCGGCAAACCCTATCAGGACCAGGTCTGGTCCTGATCAGGATAGCCTGATGTGAAATAACATCAAGTATGGTAAGGCATACCGGATCAGGACCAGATCAGGACTAAATAAGGATAGCCTGATGTGAAATATTATCAAGTATGGTAAGGCATTCCGCATCAGGACCACGTCTATACCAATTAAGGACATCCTGATGTAAAATATAATCAAGTATATGGTAAGGCATGTAGTATATCAAGACCAGAAACAGTTTTCGTAACACAAAATAAAAATCACCACGGTGTAAATTGTACTTGCTTCAGAGGAGATTAATCTGAAATCTTTAATTAATCATATGTATTTAATAATAATTAATAATATAAAAATAATTTATATTTAAAGTAAAAACAAAAATAAATATAATAATATTGTAACAACCATTCTAACATTTAATGTTTTGGGTCATAAATTATTGATGGCGTTAGTAAAATGACGCCATTATCTGAATCGCGGTATTAAGATTCTCCGAAGCGTAATGACAACGCCTAATATTAAATTAGTTGTTATCGAATCAGATCAAAAAAGATCGATCAGGTGAAGGTCATGAATGACGAATTCAGGCAACAGTTGAAGTCGTTTATCGTTAGCATCTGGTGGTTGCGCCCTAATTGGAACGGCACACTGGGACTCTCTATGATAAGTATATAGCACTGCATTCGTCTCATATATTAATTTACATTTTTATCTATTAAACATGTTCTTTAAGATATTCATGATTCTTAAAAGGACCGGACTGGGCATACTCGTTTTGGATCAGGCAAGATATATAACGCAGATGATTGACTTGGTTCCGATCAGTAAAATTTCATCCGGACCCTATCAGGAATGCCTGACCTGGACCCGATAAGGTTTTCCTGATCGGGTCCAGATATATCTTCTGCGTTACATACCTTATCTGGTCCAGATCGAGCATGCCCGGTCCGGTCCTGCTAAGGAAGACGAAAAAATTTCTAGTCGGGATCTTGTAATGCTCTTCCGTACTGACTGACTCAATGGTGAAGTTGCAGGTTTGCTTTTCAGTGTATTGAGGAAATAAGAGTGCTATTTATTTATATGTATATACATACGTTTAATATATTAGATAACATATATAATATCTTAGATATTATAATTATTTTAATTTTAAGTCTTGTGCTAATGGTTTAACTAATTATAGTTTAATATACCAGGCGTTAAATTATAATTTCAGTAAAAAAAAGGGATTAATATATAAACGACCTTTATTGTTATTTACATGCTATTGAATATTTTAAAATATAATAATTTTATAGGTTTTATACTTATCTGTTTCGATGAAATAATACTATTGTCACCACTATATTTGCCATGGATCACTGAAAGAGAAGGAAATCTGTAAATAATATCTTATATCAGCCCTTCTAAATACCGTAATATAGCAGATCTCCCATTATGGAGGGTCGCACCCAGAAGGTTAAGAGGTTGGCCGCACTATCGCCGCGCTGGACAGTTTATGTGGGGTGTGATCGGACCTATCAAAAAAAGTGCAGACCCAGATTAGTATGTAAATTGCCATGTTGATCTCATATTAGTTGTATTGTCTGTTGCATTATTAAAATTACTTGTAATTAGCTAAAAATGAAAATAAATGTAGACATATACATGAACGAGGTCAAATACCTTGTACGACACCCACAGGAAACAAAAAAAAAAGAAATTCATTAATAATGAACACAATTTAAATAAGGAACATTTGTGTTTCTTATTTAAATGTTGTTCATAGTTACGAGTAGACCTATCCTTTTTAACATCACGTTAAGTCACCGAGTTGAGTGACTCTTTTCCTTTTCTCTTAAATTTTTTATTACAGTAAAACTGTGTTTTATTTATTTATAGCGTAAATTTGTACCTATGCTTGTTACTATGTAAATTTGCTTGCTCAGTGCAACAAGGCTATAAATGAGGTAAATTTCATAGAAGTGATTATAATACCACGGTTCAAATATCACCTCTCGTAGACAACTAGTACCGGCTACTCATTTTACTTAACTTCGATAGGAACGGTTATAGTTTGTGAGGAAAATACTAATTAATTTAATACTCTGTTAAATAAATATAAAAGTACCTCGATGGGAATGAAAATCAATTAATTTTAATCATCATAATCATCATCATCACAGCCCATAAATGTCCCACTGTTGGGCTCGGCCCTCCTCCGTAATGGGAGGGATTTTAACCTACTATACCGCGCTGGTCAGACGTGTTGGTATAGGGTTTTGTTTCGAGTTTTCCATCTCTCGCATAGATGTTATACCTATGCGTTTTATATCCCTTAGTCGTCTCGTACGATCACCCACAGACAAGATATGGGGTGGTGAATAGTATTCTTACTCCGTCACCACACGGAAAAATGATTTTAATCATTTAATTAATATGATTTCCTGCTGTGTGGTAGCGGCTACGAATAATACCAACCCTTACGTTGCTCCTGGATGTCATAATAGATGACTAAGTGCCTAATAACGACCTGAGCCAACTCGATCTGATGCCGTTGGGTTAACAATTACATTCTCAAGGAGGGTTGTCGTCTGGCAGGCGGCCCGTCATAAAACTATTGACAAGAATTTTTACAATATGTACTATGAAAGTACTATTCCTTGTGGTGACGGAGTAAGAATAGTATTCACCACCCTATATCTTACCCATGGGTGATCGTACGAGACAACTAAGGGATATAAAACGCATATAACATCTATGCGAGAGAAGGAAAACTCGAAATAAAACCCTATATCAATACGTCTGACCAGCGCGGTATAATAGGTTAATTTCCCTCCCATTACGGAGGAGGCCTTAGCCCAACAGTGGGACATATGTGGGCTGTGATGATGATGATGACAATGACTATGAAAGAAGAATACATATTGGATCGACCCCAAAGAATTAGGATAAGAGTAGGAGAATGATGATTCTTGTGGTGACGATGTAAACATACAATTCACCAATTCCTTTCTTAATCAGGCCCTACAGAATGTTATCATAAAAAAATCGAGTGCTTGTGCGCTCACTGTTATGTAGATCGCTAACTGAGAATTTTATTTTGTACAAGAGTTTGGTATGTAGTAATATACTACATTAACACTTAGGAACAATTATCCTTACTAATATTATAAATACGAAAGTAACTCTGTCTGTCTGTCGCTTTTTCACGCCAAAACTACTCAGCCCATCTAAATAAAATTTGGTACACAGATGGTCGAGAGCCTGATAAAGGACATAGGCTACTTTTTAATACAAAATAAGAATTGTAAAGGGGGATGAAAAGTTGTAAGGAAGTATCGTCATTTTTAAAGCCAGAAGCTTGAAACTTATTTTTAGGCTATTGATTAGAATAAAAATAAATATGACATTAAAATTTAGTAAAAATTTACCCTTAAGAGGTGAAATAAAAATAGGGGATGAAAAACTTTAGGAAAGTAACCTTTACGCTGGCGAAGCCACGGGCAGAAGCTAGTGTTTTATATATTCATAATTTTAGTTCCTGTAGTGGAGTATTAAGAATGTACGGTGTGGGGAGTTTTAACGGGAAAGTAAAAGTGTCATGTACTGCTCTTGTGTTATATTCAATATTTTAGTATTTTAACGTGTTATATTAAATCATTTTGATGGCGTTTTATGTAATGTGATGCGCAGGAAGGACTGAGGTGTAGTGAATATGATATAACAGTGTCTTACATACGTTTTCGTGTTCCACTAAAAATCCCAAAAGATACCTTTAACAGTGTGGCCATGGCACTGTTGAAGGTGACGATTTGACTTACTGATGGGCGATGACTTTAAATTAATTTAATTTATAAACAAAGTATGGGTTTAAAGGTCTTAAAGTTACTGAAGAAGAAGAGACCAGAGAAATGTTAACGCTGTTGATTGTTCTCTGTCTACAGCCGCGGGCCCGTCCGTCAGGGGTAGTACCACACTCTCGCAGAAAATCGACGTCTGAGTAATAGCAATGTGCTATTGTGCTCCGTTCGTGGAGCGAGAGAGCCGGAGGCCCAACCGGGTGGGTTTAGGGATTGTAATGGTAGACAGCGGCCTAGCCCTTGGTATAGCAAATGTCCATGGGCAGCAGTGACACTTACCAGACTTACAATTGTGCTGCTTGCTCGTTTGCCACCAAATGCAATAAAAAAATAGATATGCTGACGGATGGATGACTCATAATGCCTATATTCCTCAATATTTTTAATTAAAACTCTCCAGCATTTTGTATTAATTTAGGTACATGATTATAGATATGTTTGCGTAAACAGTATATTAATATATACTTACAACTATATTTTAATGGATTTGCTGACATTTATGATTAATGATCTATTTTCGTATGTTGCAAAATATGTGTTTTTTTTTTGTTCTAATATTAAAGCAGTTGTAGTGCTATATTATTATTTGTTGAATTCGCAATTATAATCCGCTCGAACATATATCTATAAGAATATACATATACAAGCTTTTGACCGCTTCTTCCCCGCGTAGGAATCATGTGTGACGTATCTCTTAAATATTTTTATTTATTATTTGTGCGGTAGAGTGAAAATAAAAAAAATCTGATTATATTTTAATAGTTTTTAAAATAGAATGTAATTATATTTTGATATTTTAGGAGAATTTCGCTTCTGAGGAGTTCTTCATCAGATTATAATATATTATTTGATCAGATTATAATATATTATGTGAACAGTCTCTATATCCTAAAAATAAGAAGCTTTCTGTTTTTCTCTTGGCAGGCTATGATCTGGTTACCCATGCCACCTGCACCGACCACTGGTTCCGATCCCTTGTCCTCCGTGGTCGCCCCGGCGGATCTAGAATTTATTTTTACTTTTTAAATAAGATAACAAGTAAACATGTCATAGCTAATTGGATCCCCTATTTATATCCTTAGGGGAAGAAAATTAATAGATGCTAAAACTTATGTTTATTCATTTTGCTGAAGTGTAGGTATTTGTGTTTAATTAGCATACAGTTTTAATTTTTTTTTTCATTTAAGTTTCTTACTACGTTTCATCACCTTTATGGCTGAATCTCTTGTATTCCTTTCTTAGTGAGGTTCAAATAGGACCGACATAAGTATTTGACGTGACTATCACTTTGTACATATAATACTATAATGTGATCTCAAAACTGTAAAAAATCAATCTATCACGACCATTCACATAAAAATTGCATAAAGTTTCCACTCAATTATCAAATTACATGTGAAATCATAGAAACCAAACTCAAATGTTAATTTTTTAATAACGTTATATTAAAATTTGCAATTAGCCCGAAAATAATTTTGCTTTTCGCTTTTGTACTAAGCCCCATTTGTAAATCGAAAATTACATGAATCACTGTTTTGTAATTGTAATGAAATGTGCCGTTATTAGAACACCATTGTTTTTATTACACAGTTAAACCACCAAGTAACCTCTAACTGTTTTTAACTTTAATTACAATGACAACCACTTTCAATTGGCAAATAAATAACAGTTTAATATATATCGTCATCACTTTATATATAATGTATTTATAAACATTTTCATTTTTGATCGGTATAGGTTCTATTCTTAGATGAAAAATACATGCCGGGCTGGTCATCGACGTCAAGGATTGGGTACCAGTGGTTGGCCCAATGGTGATAAGAGGGAAAACCGTGGGTTATAGGGTCACGCGCCGCCCTTGTGACTCCAGATCATAGCATACCAAAAAAAAAGATGAAAAATACATATTTGTATATATGATGATGAAAAATACATATTTCTATATATATATATATATATATATATATATATATATACATACTAGCAGACGCGGCCACGCGTTGCTGTGGCTAAAGTAGCCTCAGTAACACGTGTTGGTTATGCTAATAAATTATTGCTTAGGTATATGAAACGTTTGTACGTTTAACATAGCGCCATCTATTAAATACTTACTCAACCCAGTCAACAGATACCGCCATCTGCTAGAATCGTTTGGAGATAACAGATAATTGTGACTGTCAAATAATAGACAAATAATTTGCAATCAAATATTGTGACTATAAATTGAGATGGAAGCTATCCTATCTTTTAAGTTGGATCAAACTACACATGTTGCGCAAATTTGATTAAGTCAGAAATCGGTTAAGTACTTTATGAGTCCAACGTGGACAAACAACGTGACGGTTAATTTATATACCTATATTAAGAAGAAGATATATACACATATTATTTCGAGTACAGTTATGATTACTGGTTTCCACCCATCATCATCATTGTTCAGCTTTTTGTGGTCCACTACGGCAATTAAACCTCCATAATAGATCACCATGGCGGTCCTATGCCGCGACATTCACAGCAACTTTTACCAAGTAGTAGGTCTATACTCTGTCGTTTTAGACTGTATCGCCCAATACGTGGTCGCTATTTACCAGTGCTTATCGATTCCTCGAATGATATGTCATTTGCCGGTTACACCCGTTGTTTTACAGAATCTTGTATTTCGGTTCCTACTTCGCTATGAAAAGATTCTCTATGTATATCGTATGTAGTAACTTTAAACTTAGTTATGAGTCCCACGTTTAAGAAGCACCGGCCGTAGACCTCTGCTACTATCACCTACTGGTTTTTTAATACCTGTGTCTTATCTTTGACATCGTCAAATTTTTGCTTTCAAATGCGCTTTTAAAACCAAACCGTCGTAAAGATGCCTTATTCAGAGCTGTATCTTTTAATCAATATCCGAATTTCTACGTTCATCATCACATCATCATCACAGCTCATATATGTCCTACTGTTGAGCTCGGGCCTCCTCCGTAATGGGAGGGAAATTAACCTACTATACCACGCTAGTCAGACGTGTTGGTATAGGGTTTTGTTTCGAGTTTTCCTTCTCTTGCATAGATGTTATATGCATTTTATATTCCTTAGTCGACTCTTAGGATCACCCACGGGTAGGATGGGGAGTGGTGAATTGTATTCTTACTCCGTCACCACACGGATAATTTTATTATAATTTTAGATTTCTACGTTACTCATCACATAAGAGTTCAGTTGATCTTTACGATTCTCACATGAAAGTGAGGAGTAGCCTGCTGAGAGCAAATAAGGATGCGAGTTATTATAGTTGCTTAAGATTTGATGTTAGTGAAAGGTATAGAAACTTAGGTTATCAACAAAACTTTTTCCATTCTAGTAAGTACAGTGTTACCGTTTTAAATCTTTGTGTGTTGTGAGAATTTTTATACAGTGGGTCATGACATGTTATTATTATAATTGTAGTTCTAGTTGCGTTCCTAGTAATATTGTAAATGCGAAGAGAAAGTAAGCCAGTATAGATAGATAGTTCGGCCTGTTGTTTTATTTTCTTTAAAACAATTCAAGACACCATCATCATTAACATCCTGGATAGGTGTAAACAATGTAGAGTAGATGGCACATGTCTTCTTTAAAAAAGATAAAAATATAATACGAGCCGAAAATTTAATGTTATACGACAGCTCACGCTGGTGTAAGTGGTAGCACGATACGATTTCCAATAGGCGTGGGTTCGAATCCCATGTATGACAATCATTTTTCGCTCGTAATCTAGTTTTATAAATAATCAAGCATGTTAAATGCTAAATTTCAGTAATTTGAACATCCTGGTCTTATTCTAATTATTAATTGAGTTTCAATTCGATCGGATGCCATCATACATATTGCCAAAGTTTTGTCAACCGTTTTATAAATGGCCGGCTGCCTATTTTATTTTTGGCAGGCTATGGTCTGAATTATACGAATGTTCACTTTACTGACGCTTTCTTAGCTAGTTTCTACATCTTCCACCAAAAAATAAGGGGTGGTTGTATTATTTATTTTAAATTCATCAGCCCAAGGGGAATAATTATCTTTTGTAACTTAGCACTTACCATTTAGTGTTAATAAGTTGTTTATCTGCGAAACTTATATTATTATATTGGCTTATACACGTCTCACTGCCGGTCGCGAGCTTACTAGAGTAAGCTGTTCTTGGCAACACGAGAGAAATTGACCTAGAGTACCACGCTGGTCAGACGTTAGTATAGGGTTTTATTGCGAGCTTTCCTTCTCTTGCATAGATATTGTATGCATATGTCCTGAGCCGTATTTTACTACATTCACGGGCAGTATAGGTGGTGGTGAATTGTATTCTTACTCCGTCACTACATGAATAATTTAAAAATTAGGACACTTCTATTTTTAGAATTTTACTTCAAAATTATACAGTTAACAGATAACCACTCCTTTAATTATCTGTTATCGTAATTTGTAATGGAGGTGAACACAAAAGTAGTTACACCTGACTGCGTAAGAGTCAGTCAGGTGTAAACTGCTCAGCAACTAATGGCATTTACGGGGCCAAAAGGGTCAGGTCATTGCCTCAGAGACCATAGCAATTAAATACCCCTTTTACTTACAAACTTGTTTTATATAAGTAATGATAAATTTCTAGGAATTTCTTTTTCGCTCAACCATTATAAAAAATACCAAAATTACGAAAATTATCTATTCCATTTGTTATATATATATATATAATATAGGTTGCTTAAATTTTCGAAATTGTTGGCGGGAAAATGAAATTGTCTTGTCTTGTATTTATTATATTTAATATCTTAGTAGTTTAACAGGTTTTATCAAATAAATTACCCGACTTATAATGTGAAGCGGAGGAAGTGATGGAGTGTAGTGAGTATGATACAACAGTGTAACATATAATTTCGTTTTCTACCAAAATTCCCAGAAGATACCATTAAAAGTGTGGTTATATCGCTGTTTTTTGAAGGCAACCATTATACTCACTGACAGTCAATGACTTTAAACGAAGTAATAATTTATAAATTAAGGCACGGCATAAATATCTTAGTTACCATGTCATTAAATTCTTAAGAAAAAAATAATGTGTTCTATTTATATCTATCTATATATGTAATTTTTTGGTGTGGTAATGAAATAAGAATACAGTTCGTCACCCCTTTTCTTGGCCCATGAGTGCCGTAAAAACGAATAAGGGATATAGTTCGCAGATAGCGTCAATGCAAGAGAAGTAATGCATGAAATAAAGCTTTATACTAATCCGTCTGATTAGCGTGGTATTACCATACCACAGGGAATTTGACCTACTGGTCAAGTGACCTACCTACTGGTCAAATTTCTTTCTATTGTAGAGATAGAGGCTCAAGGAGGCTCTTGTAGCTGTCTACTGTGTAGTAATCGGACCTATAAGTGAGATGAGATGCTGAGATGATGGTCATAATGAACTCTGTCTCTGTCGTTTCTAGAATATTATCCTTAACGCTTTGCACTGAAAGGTATTTCGGGTTATTTATATCGCTATTGATTGAAATTTATGCAAACACACATTATAGCAACTAGCTGAATCAACTAACTCTGAAAATAAAAACTCAAAATCGGTCGCAGAGCCATCTACCGGGTTCAACTGTCAATCTAAAATCATCATCATCACAGCCCATATATGTCCCACCGTTAGGCTCGGGCCTCCTCCATGCGTTTTATATCCCTTAGTCGTCTCTTACGATCACTCACGGGTAAGGTGGGGGTGGTGAATTGTATTCTTACTCCGTTACCACACGGATCAATCTAAAATATTCATGAAAAAAAAGCCGTAAAAATAGTTTTATTCAATGTGTTAACTCACGTAAATTCATAGATTCGTAAATTGTTGAGTAAAATTTATGTCAACTTTATGTTAAATTTTGTGGGGGACCTGTTGTTTAATACTCTACTCCGTTCCAATTTGTTATGGCAGATCTCTCAAGCATGCAGTGACTGTTTGCCTTCATGGTTCAAAGCATGTAATAATATATGATTAAGATACGCATATAATTTTGAAAATACTGTAATACAAACTTCAGCCTCCAATAAAACTCTCGTTTGTAAGTCAATTTCTTAGTAGTGTGAGCTCACGATATCCAAGACAAGTTGTCAAAGGTAATAAAAAAAAACATCCATGGTTCATAATGCGTTAAATTTGATTACTCTATATATATAGAGTAAGTAATCAAATTTAACGCATTATGAACCATGGATGTTTTTTTGTATATACATACATACATATCATCCCTTGCAGAGTAGGCAGAGAGAACAGAGTGCCAGAGAACTCTATTCTTGCATACTTCACTCGCTTCCTCAACATTCATAATTCTCTTCATACACGCTCGCCGGTTTCGGAGACTCTTGACTTCACCTTCCTTCAGTACGTGACCAATCTGGTATACGTAGGTTAGTCTCGGTCTCCCCCGGTACCTACATATTTCCACTTTCGCATTGTATATCTTCTTAACCAGACGTTCGTTCAGCATTCTTTCCACATATCCGAACTATCGGAGCATTCCCTTTCGCATCTTTACACCAATACTCTCTTTCATACCTAGTCGCTCTCTTACACTCTCTTACTCTATTTATACACTAGCCCTGCATCTCCAATCAAGTTATTGTAGATATTGCTAAATAATTTTTTATGCCTTGAAAATAATGCAAATACTGCTATTTTCTCCATGCAAGTTACTCTTTTCCATGTTTTCTAACCATATGTACCTATATGAAATTTAAAACCTGGTTAAGCAGTTAAGATACGAAAACGTAATAATAAAACAAACTCACATACATAGACTAACGTAGCAACATTATTTCTGCTTAAATATAAAATAGGTATGTATGCTCGCCAAATTACGCTACTCATAGTGAAGTAACGGTGTTTTTGCAAATATCATGTAATTGTCATTCCTTGTTATGTGTTCACACACGGCTGACTATGTTGAGCATCTTTGTTTACCAACTATGATTCTATGTTCTATAAGTCCTAACTGCTGAGACCGAAAATATTTTCATTGTGGGTCAAATATGGTGTACATTTGTTTTTGAAATAGAGTATCATTTCGAGCTCTTCTTCTCTTGTAACGATATTAATTGCAGACGTCACTTAATGGTTCCTGATTACACGTGCGGAGAAAGAAGGTCTTGTAAAGAAGGTCTTCGTTATCCGTGACTACCCAACTACCGTGACCTTTAGCAAAAATATAAAATCACAATTTGCACACAACCAAAATGATATTTAAAGAAAAGCACAATAAATCTCCTCCACAGCGAGATAGAGATTGACTGTAGCACACAGCTGAGGATAGTAAAGGTTTTTATTTCAAGTTTTATTTCTCTTGCAGTGAAATTTTTAAAATCATTCAAAGGAAAGAAGTAGTGATGGAGACAAGCTGTTGACACTTTACTGCCTACAGCTGCAGGCCGGTTCGTCCGGGATAGTACCACACTCTTGCAGAAAATCGAATTCTGAGCAGTGGCAATATGTTGTCTGTTGTTGCGCTTAGTTCGGTGAGCGAGAGACCCGGCAGCACAACTTGGGTGGCTTTTGGTTGGTAGACAGCTGCCTTGCTCCTTAGTATTGCAAAGGCCCATAGACGGCAGTAATCTTACCATCAGGTGTGTAGCTTACTCGTTTGACACCAATTAAAAAAAAAAATCCGATCTTGGTTAGACGTAATATAATTTTTATTTTGAAAATATACCTTCAGGCATCCGAAAGGTGACTACAAAGGTGTTGAACAAACACACTATAAATGTACTCAGACTAAGTATAGATTTGATAAAAATACCTATTTTACAAACTTATACAATTGAGGCAATATAATTACTTATAGCCTTTCCGTGTGGTGACGGAGTAAGAATACTATTCACCACCCCATATCTTGCCCATGGGTGATCGTACGAGACGACTAAGGGATATAAAACGCATATAACATCTATGCAAAAGAGGGAAAACTCGAAACAAAACCCTATACCAACACGTCTGACCAGGACGGTATAGTAGGTTAATTTCCCTCCCATTACGGAGGAGGCCCGAGCCCAACAGTGGGACATTTATGGGCTGTGATGATGAATAGAGCTTTAAGCTCAATAGAATGTATATAATATAATACGTGAGTGGAGATGATGATTAGGAATGTTATCTAATCATTAGAACTTATTGCATTTAATAATATTTTACTTACGCCTAGTTATACGGCACGTAATCATTTAGTACTGATATATCCTATTTCCTTCAATTGCTATTTAAAAAATAATAAAATGCATTATTTAGAAATGTATGTACGTGACATGTAATTTGTTTTTCATTACTATTTCTACTAAATGAACGTGTCTTTTTATGTTTCAATAAATATTTTCTAATTCTGTTTGACGCACGACTAATAATAATTGCACTGTAGTTTATCATCTTCTATACTTCTTCATCTTAATCTATGTATGTTTAAACTTTGCTGATGCTGCCTTTACAACTGGATCGAATTTGATTATACAGGTTATGTTAGGGCTTTTGTTTTAACTTCCCTATATCATAGAACGTAATAGCTGCTTGTATTACTTAGTTGCTTTTTTCTAGTATAAATAAAACCTCTCACACGCTTTTGGGACACCGTTTGACCCAAAAAAAATTTGCTTTTAGGGCACAGGTTTGGCCCAATTAAACGTTATACAATTAACAATTGTTTTTAGCACTGTATTTCACATTGCTTTGTAATATAGCAATAATATCAGTTTACCACTACGCGTGAATGTGAGCAAAACCAAAATAATGGTCTTTGAAAGAGATGAAGCAGAACAGATGTAAGAGTAAAAATAGGTAATGATGTACTAGAGCAAGTGGATGAATTTGTATATCTTGGATGTGGTTTTAGCGGAGATGGAAGGTACACCACATATATAGAGCGAAGAGTGAATGCGGGAAATAGAGTGAACGGAGCGTTGGGACAACTTCTCGGTAGCCACCACCTCAGTCAGAAGGCACGTGTAGCAATACAAAACGCAGTGCTTGTCCCAACATTACTATATGGAAGCGAGAGTTAGGTATGTAGAAAAGAGCATGAAAGCAAAATTAATGCGGTCGAAATGGGATCCCTACGGAAAATCTGTGGAGTTAGGCTGACCGACCGCATTCGTAACGACGACGTAAGAGAGCGAGTAGGTATGAAAGAGAGTATTGGTGTAAAGATGCGAAAGGGATTGCTCCCATGGTTCGGACATGTGGAAACAATGCCGAACGAATGTTTGGTTAAGAAGATATACAAGGTGAAAGTGGAAGGATGTAGGTACCGGGGGAGACCAAAACTCACCTACCTAGACCAGATCGGTCATGTACTGAAGGAAGGTGGAGTCAAGAGTCTCCGAAACCGGCGAACGTATATGAAGAGAATTATGAATGTTGAAGAAGCGAGTGAAGTATGCAAGGATAGAGTTCTCTGGCACTTTGTTCTCTCTGCCTACCCTGCAAGGGATATAGCGTGATGATATGTATGTATAAAATTCACTGAACTTTTTTAGTTAATCAGATAGATCATAGATGCCTCTGAAGTTACTACTAAGCTCGTATACTGCGTATGGGTTGGCCATATGAGGTTTTTTTACGGTATGTTATACAATACTAGATGACGTAACAGAGACTTAGGTAAAAATCTTTCAAAAAATGCAAAATATAAATAATGAAAAATATAGAATGCCATGAAATCTTTTGCAGCGTCACCTACCGCGTCTAATTATTAATATTAACCGTTCTTGATCTCTAACCACTTGAACACATAAAACAAATTCAAGTCCAATTACACACGCACTTGCACAAAAGTATTATATATATAAAGATATCTAAAATATATATTAATAAATCTCTTAAAACCAATAGATACATTAGATACCTACATCTATCATCCGTTTCTAAACAATTGAAGTAAGAGAAATGTCTTTATATATTTTTTATATAAAAAAATGGTTATCCATTTTATTAATTATTACCAATCTAATAGAATTCTAGTTATAATTTTGTTGTTGCGAAAAAATATTAGTATCAAGATTTATCTACAATGAGATAGACATATCGCAACAAGAATGCGAGGTCGTTTAGCTGATCAGAATCTGATTGAATAGTACGGTATCAAAAGAATGCCCATTTCTCTCAGACTACTGATAAATTATCAAATTTTGAGTACAACGCTTGTCGTTACAAGTTTTTATCATTTTTCCACGGTGATAAGGATTGTATAGTCGATGTGTCACTTAAAATTATTATTATACTAGTTTTCATAGTGGAAGAGAATTTTCTATATAAGATAGTGGAAGTAGTTAGACTGCGGTTCAAAATAGCGCTTTTTTTTGTTTTTTTTTTTTTTGTGTGTCTTAGTTGTTAGCTTCAGATGGCTATGACAACTTTACCCCGACTGTAGGTGAGTGCTGAGGGCTCTCAACCCGAACAGCGCTTTGTCTCGAGTTTCCTTCAAATATAGTGACGTCATCTGCTTGCATAAATAACGACTAAGCAAACAAAGATCACTAAGGTCTTTTACGATATCCATGGGAAAGCAACAGGTGGTGAATTATTTTTAAAACCATACTCACATGGAAATATAATATGATTATGAAGTTGAGAAGCTATATGGAAGCCTTTATTCAAGTTCCGCGCTAGGGTAACCTTCTGTTACTGAGCCAAATATGACTTTAGCATCGTGACAGCCATATTCAACGTTCGTATATTTTTAAAGTAATATTTCATAGCAAGCTTGAAATTTGATTGTATGTGGTAAATGTCACAGCGTCTTCTATAACGTATGGCAAAAAAGAGGTGTTACCATTTCAGACGAAAGGTGAGTCTATAAAGATAAATGAGTTACTTTTTACCTTATTTGACTATATATGTTATTGTTTAGCGCCTCTAAATCGTATAATCATGTTCGAAATTATTTTTCAATAAATGTTTATGTATATTACATAAACATTTATTGAAAAATAATTTATTTAACAAGGGTTTCCACCTATATGTTATTTATTATAAAGTATTGTATGATATATCGTGTAATTATAATAATATGTGAACAATAAAATATGCGAAAATAATTTATTCTGCTTGAATTTTCGGAGATGTATTTAAAAACATTTTCATTTTCTTTTTTTTTAAATTTATATAAGTTAATATCGCCATACTTATTGACATTAAATTAAAGTGCAGAGATGTGATGCAGCTAGTAGTGTTATTAATTTGTTGTAATTTATTGAAAGTAATGAAAATTAAATTGAAATAATCATAGTTTATTTTGACACATTCTTTTTTAACCCTTCGTTAAAACCAGTGTAGTTAGAAGTGACAACCCTAGATGTACCCTTTAACACCGGCTATATCTGTTAACTTAATTATTAAATACGTTAAATATTTTATAACATAATGTTAAATTACTTCATATCTAAAACATTTCTTCGCGGATGACGGTGCCGTATGCGTGTGTATAAGTATCTAGTTCTTGTTCAATTTCATAGCTGGACGACCAAGGTCATCGACCACTGTTTAGAATATTTGCAACGTATGAATCATATATATTATTATTGCTTAAAATACTAGTTCGTTGGTCCAGTAAATAAGTATATGACTATCCACATTGAGTGTTCGGGGTTCGAAGTTATTAGTTACTACAAGATTTTCTAAAAAAGTAATAAATAGCATGACGTCTGAAATTATGCAGAATTGACAATTTGCCTTTAAATAAGTTGAAAAAAAAAATACATGTTATAATACAAAAAAAATACAAGTAGATACTTGAGTGAATTCGTTCGACGGCAAAGGCCTGGGAATATCAAAAAAATATTGCAGATATAAAAAGAGATTAACAGGTTTAGTACTTTTTATGTTGAATAGTATAAGTTTGCATTTTGAGGATAAGTTAGCCTTGAAGTGGATGTGCATTTCAGTTTTCTATTATTTACTGGATAGTTTCAACCTGATGGACCTCCTTTGCATCCTATTTTCTAGTCACTTTCGTATACTTCTCTTTGTTTTATCTTATATATATATCTCACTGTTATACGATTCTGTGGCAGAACTGTAATTAAATGTCTCAATTATTAATGTTATTTCATTATTATAATAATTATCGTCATCTCAGCTCATATATTCTTATGTCCTAATGTTGGGCTCAAGCCACCTCATTAATGGGAGGAAAATTGACCTACTATACCACGCTGGTCAGACATGTTGGTAAAAGGTTTTGTTTCGAGATTTCCTTCTCTTGCATAGATGTTATATGTGTTTTATATCCCTTAGTCGTCTCTTACTGATCACTCACGAATAAGATAGGGGGTCTTGAATTGTATTCTTACTCCATTACCACACGGATATATATTTTTAATAACACCAGCCTGCACTATAAGGATATAAGTCTTGTATTGTTGGAGACTTTACAAGCACACAAATAACGCAGACTAATTACACCCAGACTCAGAACAACACTTTGTAGATCTCACAAAGTATTGTCCTACGTGGGAATCGACCCCACGGCACTGGCACGAAAGGTCGGTATCTAAACTACTACGACATCTGTGCAGTCAATGCAAAATAACAAAATGTAATAATAATAATATAGCCAATGAAAAATTAAAACGTCAATACAACCTTGTCAAATTAGAACCATGACAGATACGTACAACAGTTTTTGATTTCTGTGCAAAATTTACCGTAATTGACCATGATTTTATTTCAATTCTCTTATATTATTATTAGCCGTTCTAATTTGTTTAATGGTAGAACTATGCTGTTGACACTTTTTTTATCTACAGCCGCGGGCCGGTCCGTCCGGGGTAGTACCACACTCTCGTAGAAGATCGAGGCCTTTGTAATGGTCATGTGCTATTACGCTTCTTTCAGTAAGTAAGAGAGTTGGCAGTCCAACTGGGTGGGTTAGGGGTTTGTATTGGTAGGCTAGGCTTAGCTTGGTATTGCAAAGGTCCATAGGCGGCAGTAACACTTACCATCAGGGGTGCTACTTGCACGTTTGCCACCATAAGTATTAAAAAAAAATTTTAAGAGTGTTGCGCCTTTTGTTGCGTTGGTATTCATTTTTGTGATCTCACTATGGTACTAAAGTAAACGACGTAACGACGACGTAAGAGAGCGAGTAGGTATGAAAGAGAGTATTGGTGTAAAGATGCGAAAGGGAATGCTCCGATGGTTCGGATATGTGGAAAGAATGCCGAACGTCTGGTTAAGAAGATATACAATGCGAAAGTGGAAGGATGTAGGTACCGGGGGAGACCAAGACTCACCTACCTAGACCAGATCGGTCATGTACTGAAGGAAGGTGGAGTCAAGAGTCTCCGAAACCGGCGAGCGTGTATGAAGAGAATTATGAATGTTGAGGAAGTGAGTGAAGTATGCAAAGATAGAGTTCTCTGGCACTCTGTTCTCTCTGCCTACCCTGTAAGGGATATGGCGTGATGATATGTATGTATGTATATACTATGTTACTAATACTTAATAATAAAATATCGTAACTAACAGTATTTATACAGCATACAAAATTAAGCTTCAGTCGAGAAAACGTCGTCATTATGCTACTCTTATCTTAATTACTTGGTATCGACACAAGCAGGCGACTCCTCTTTCAAAGTACATATGTTCAAAGTACAAAAGTTATTAGCAATATTTGTATGATCAGCCGCATGCCTGCCCAGGAGCAGTTTTACGCCTTTACCTATAGTGAAGAGGGTGCGGTGCACCCGGGCGCCGGGTGTTAGGGGGCGTCAAGAGCCGCTTGGGACACATAGAGCCTCTACTATAACACTCCACACCGAGCAGGCACACCGAACACAGCGAGTGCCTAACCATCTATAAACGTAGTGGGTACGTTATTTGACAGGTTTGGGTAGGTTGCTTTGTCGCCATGCTCACCGTAACTTCATAATCCGATCGCATTTAGCTGGGTTGCTTTCCATTTACAACACAGAGGGACTCTGCGGTACATTGTGAAACACTGCAAAACACTGTGTAAAAGAAACAGCTAGCTGTTTCATTTAAACTTTTACACAGTGTTTGGCAGTGTTTCACAATGTACCTCAGAGTCCCTCTGTATTAACTAAATGGAAAGCAACCCTGGTTTCGTGTCAAAACAACGAGACTATGTATGCGATAACGTATTCCAGCGAGGTACGAAGTTTAGTCGAACGTGTTATAACTATCAACCTATTCCATTTTGTTCACGCATTTTGATACAAGAGGGCGCCAGGTTATTGATTGCACCCGGGTGCTACATGTGCCTACCGCGTGAGGACGACGCCTCGACGGCGAAAGCTGTCGGGGCGTCGACAGGAGAGGAGCCAGACAGGGCATACCGCCGAGCGGGCCACCGAAGACAAAGATCGGGTACCGGTGGCCCGCTCGCATGGCGAAGAAGAGATGCTTGCAGGGTGGGTCAATGGGGTTGCGCGCCGCCTCTTCCGTCGCCCTGGACCGATTTGGCGGGGTGCGACGTCCATAGCCCACCGCAAAAAAAAAAAAAAAAAAAGGGTGCTACATGTGCCTGCCATCAAACTTCTTTGTGAATGTAATTGTTAATGAGACGGTATCAGGTGGAGTTGGTCCATGGACTTGTAAAGCTTTTAGTCTTTTACAATACTCACGAGCTATCTAAGGGTTTGTAGTATTTGTAGCCGCCACTATACCGCAATAAAACATGTCCTCATCGTTTTTATCAGGGCTCTCCTTGATTTTATACATCATCATCACAGGCCATAAATGTCCCACTGTTGGGCTCGGGCCTCCTCCTTAATGGAAGGGAAATTAACTTACTACCTATAACGCGCTGCTCAGACGTGTTGGTATAGCGTTTAGTTTCGAGTTTTTCTTCTCTTGCATAAATGTTATATGCGTTTTATATCCCTTAGTCGTCTCTTACGATCACCCACAGGTAAGATATGGGGTGGTAAATTGTATTCATACTCCGTCACCACACGGACGATTTGATTTTATACAAATCTCTACAAATAAATTAAAATTTAATCATTTAGGCAGCCTTAACATGGCTGCCTAAATGATTAAATTTCATGGTTTAGATAGTTTTCGTTAGGTACCCATTTATCGAACCGTTTATTTTGTTGATGCGACACATGCGAAGGTAGATGACCGATTTACGACCACTGGCATATCCGCCAGTCAAGTTGAAGCGCAAGAGGTGTCAAGGAACTTTAGTTCCTTAAATGAAGAAAATAATAAAAAGATATAGTAAACGTTAGAGTATTTATGATGCGATGGCGATGCTCCGGCACTTTATAAATTCAAAGTGAGGGGTATCTAAAAGGATAACCCGCCGGGCGGACCACTGTGATGTATAACAAGATATGGGGTCCCCCTAAACGGCGTGAGGTTCGATTTGGCCGATTTATTCGACCTTGCCTTGCCATTTGAGAGAAACCCTGACACCGTCGGTATAACTTTGGCAGCCTTTATTTTCTGAAAAAAAGCGATGGTCTATGGAAAAAGCTCGTATATTATCACCAGGTAAATTAAAGTAGATAATATTATACATTCCAGAAAAAAAAATAACACTTGCAAACGCTCGTGGATGTTTAAGAGCCTTATAATGACCTCAGCCAATTTCATCTGATGCCGTTTGGTCAACAAATACATTCCCAAGGAGGGTTGACGTCTGGCAGGCGGTCGGTCATAAAGCTATTGCCAATAACTTTTATAATATGTCCTATGAAATAAGAGTACATATCTTATCGACCCCAAGTAAATGCGACAAGAGTAGGAGAATAATGATAGATATATATATATATATATATATATATATATATATTATTTGTATATCTTGGATAGATTCTTGGGTAGATATCTTGGGTAGATTTAGCCGAGATGGAAGGTACACCACTGATATAGAGCGAAGAGTGAATGCGGGAAATAGAGTGAACGGAGCGTTGGGGCAACTTCTCGGCAGCCACCACCTCAGCCAGAAGGCACGTGTAGCAATACATAACGCAGTGCTTGACCCAACATTACTGTATGGAAGCGAGAGTTGGGTATGCAGAAAAGAGTATGAAAGTAAAATTAATGCGGTCGCAATGCGATCTCTGCGGAAAATCTGTGGAGTTAGGCTGACCGACCGCATTCATAACGACGACGTAAGAGAGCGAGTAGGTATGAAAGAGAGCATCGGTGTAAAGATGCGAAAGGACATGCTCCGATGGTTCGGACATGTAGAAAGAATGCCGAACGAACGTCTGGTTAAGAAGATATACAATGCGAAAGTGGAAGGATGTAGGTACCGAGGGAGACCGAGACTAATGTATCTAGACCAGATCGGTCATGTACTAAAGGAAGGTGGAGTCAAGAGTCTTCGAAACCGGCGAGCGTGTATGAAGAGAATTATGAATATTGAGGAAGCGAGTGAAGTATGCAGAGATAGAGGTCTCTGGCACTCTGTTCTCTCTGCCTACCCTGCAAGGGATATGGCGTGATGATATGTATGTATATATATATATATGTATCATATGTACAAAAGTTAATTTACTTTAGGCAGGCGGTAGTTTAATTATTATTGGATATCATTATTGCCATTACGTTGCGGATCGATACTATTGTCGGCGATGTTTAAATCAATCAAATATTTATAAATACACGTATCATGATTTTTTTTATAAGCGATTCGTTAAACTTGTGAGCAACGAATAAAAAAAAAACGATAACACGGAATGTATTTCGCAGTCGAAATAGCTGCCTACTTATTACTTGTTATTGAATAATCGTGATATAATTTTGTTCACTCACGCTTCGGTGGCCATGTTAGATGTAGTTATAGCTTATTATTATTCCCTACTTATTTAGAAGAAATGGTTTGCGGTAACAATGTAGTTGAAATAATAGAGAATAAACCTCCTTATTCTTCTACTTACACTTCCAATTATGTAAAAACGCGTTAATAGTTGTACTGCGAGGACTTGAGAAATTTAATTTGATGGACACAAATTACACTCTAAACTCAGAGAAACAATTTATGGATCACACAAAGTATTGGCCTGTGGGGGCATCGAACCCACGACACTGTCACGAAATCTTAACTACTACGCCATCTCTGTAGTGAGTAAACTAACTCACTTTTGTTAGTAAATGGTAATTAATTAATTATTCATAATTGAAACACAAACATCTGCAGCCTATTCTGTGTTTTATTTAATAACTAGCAGACTCGGCCACGCGTTGCTGTGGCTAAAGTAGCCTCAGTAACACGTGGTGGTTATGCTAATAAATTGTACCTTATATATAAACGTTTGTACGTTTAACATAGCGCCATCTATTAAATACTTACTCAATCCAGTCAACAGATACCGCCATCTGTTAGAATCGTTTGGAGATAACAGATAATTGTGATTGTCCAATAATAAACAAATAATTTGCAATAAGAGAATATTGCGACTATAAATTGAGATGGCAGCTCTAAGTTGAATCAAAGTACATATGCTGTGCAAATTTGATTAAAATCGGTTAAGTACTTTAGGAGTCCATCGCGGACAAACAACGTGACGCGTAATCTTTATATATAAAGATTTATATTCATGACCATAGACAATCAGCTGAATACATTATTAGCAATAATATTTGAATAGAACCAAATCTTGCACAATCATCATCTTCACAATTTGTCATAATATTCCACTTCTTAATATTCATAATAACGGTATATTAGTAAGTCAAATGGTTACCATTTAGTGCTGATAACTATATTAATGATTTCTAGCTGTGTGGTATCGGCTACGAATACTACTGAACTTTCAAGCCAGTGGCGTGGGTTTGGTTCCCACGCAGGACATACTTTGTGCGATCCACTAAGTGTTCTGAGTCTGGTTGTAATTTGTCTGTGTTAAATGCATATTTGTAAATTCCTACGCACATCATACAAAATCAACCTATTCTGTATTAGGTTGTTGCAATTGTTATCACATGGGATACTATACATTTTATTCAGTAATGCTCCTCCTTCAGAAATGCACCTGAAATATTAGCAAACATTTATACATTCTAAAATGAAAATAATAATAAATAGATTAAATAAAAAATACATTAATAATAATTCACTAGTCATGAAGTTGGAATTCCATTAGCTTGTTAGAGAAGCTATTTAAGCTCCTATTAACCTTCGACCAATTATTTTGTAGTCTACACAAAATGTTAATAGCACTTAACTATAAATTTATCAGTAAAAGTAAAAACGTGAACTAGCAATACGGAATTAGAATCGGAATTAAATGAATGAAGTAATTATAAATTGATAAAGTCATGTGGAAACAATTGGTTTTTATCACGAATGCTTTTCATGCTTCCTGCATTAAATTCTCATTGGAATTTTTCCAATATTTCAACAAGTCATGGATCAAAAGTGTATTTGATGAATAGCTAGCAAATGAAAGTAAATTGCTAAAAAATATAAACTATATTCTGAAACTTTTTTTGAGTTATTCTTTAGGCGCGTTATGAAAAAATATTGTAAATAAAATTTTAAGATGCACACGCATAACTGTAACACAAAAGTAAAAGGGGGAAGTTGGCCGCAAATCGTTTATAAAGTATCGAAAAAAAGCTACCAACAAAATAGAAATAAAGCCTCTTTTTAGTTTCTACATTCACAACACGTGTTTTAGTTTCATACAAGTGCAAATTATATATGTGCTAATAAACTATATTCAGTATTTAGTGATTTAAATTCAATATTTTGATTAATATTATTTACTATTCGTAAATATTAGTGACAAAATGATCCTATCCTATGCCAGTTTTTTTCTTATTCTATTGATAATTAATTATAGTCACAAATAATATCAAAATATATGCCAAATGACTTAGGATACGTTGGGTGTCAAAAGAACATAGTGGTTTTACACTGTTTGACGAAATACTTTATTTCAATTGTATTACTCTGCATTTTACCAACTTTTAAGGTGTCTATTTTGGAATTTACATTCCTACACACATAAATTTTATAGGATAGATATATACATGTCCATTTAAATGTCCGATTTGATCACTTAACCATTCCGAGGATAATCTCAATCAGCAAATGTTTCAAACTGTATCGTAAAATATGATGAGAATAGACGTATGCACGTCTAAAATCAATAAGCGCTGTTGCCAGTGAACGGATTATAGTCCAGCTTTCTTATTTGTGCAGTATCGAAGATGAAAATTACATTTTTTAGGTTCAGCGCAAATTTTGTGTAAAAACGAATATAATTTTGGCTGACAATAAAACATTTACAAGTCGTAAGATATAGCTCTGCCAATATTTATTTACATTTGACTCTCAATATATAATTTTAACGAGTACAAATCAAATCATTTATTATGCCATAAGCTCAATAAGGGCACTTAAATATTGTTAATTTTACATATTTTTTTAATTAATCTGCCACCGGATCGGAAAGGGGCCACAAACTGTTAAGATCCGGTAAGAAACTCAAGTCATCATTTTTTAATTGACATATTTTATTCAAAATGATTGGATACATGTTTAATAAGTATTAGCTCCAATAAGATGCTCTTCGAGTAAGGATTCATTTTTTTAAAGTTATATACAAAATTAAAATAAAAGCAAAAAAGCGAATATTACTTGATGCTATTATTGCTGATGCTGGACATATGTTCCACACCATATTTACAAGGGAGGATATGTTTGCGTATCTCTATTCATCATCACAGCCCATAAATGTCCCACTGTTGGGCTTGGGCCTCCTCTGTAATGGGAGGGAAATTAACCTACTATACCGCGCTGGTCGGATGTGTTGGTATACGGTTGTGTTTCGAGTTTTCCTTCTCTCGAATAGATGTTATATGCGTTTTATATCCCTTAGTTGTTTCGTACGATCATCCACAGGTAAGATATGGGGTGGTGAATAGTATTCTTACTCCGTCACCACACGGAACAGCGCGTATCTCTATTGCTGGCACGTATTATGACTTTTAATTTTTATTGATGTTGTTATTATGATATGTTCATCACATTATCTTTGACACCTTTCACTCCCTCTTTTTTTTTCTATGTTGAGTGGAAAACAATAATAATTGCATTTTAAAAATATCAAATACGTTTAAACGAATGTTTTTCTTGACATATGTATTATAATATTATCCTATAAGTGCAATGTGAGAAAAATACAATCATTTTTATGTTTGAAAAGTGCTTGATTTTTATATGTCGAGAGTAGAGCAAGACCTCAACACTTCGCTTATGAGGCGTGCAATAATTATAAGATATAATATTTCGTAATATGAAAATTATAATAATTATTCGTGAGTTATATAGTTAGCTCTTCACATTTTAGTCACCATGGATATTGCGTTATGTTGAGAATCGTACATATACGTATAATCATAGTCAGAATGGGCAGTCCTTAGCTAAACCACAACAGCATCTTGGAATTTTCCATTCAGTTAATTTTTATTTTAAGGTTAATTTGGTTAAGTTCTTGTGGAATTAATGCTAATCATACTATACAAAATATAAATTTAAGTGAAAATTTCCTTTCCTTTAAGAAATAAAAGGGTAGAAGAAGCGAATAGTTTAAAAAACTATATTTTCTGTCTTTCTATTAATTCCTTTCGTACCTACTCGTACTAAATAATAAATTTAATTCTTCAGTATTATCATTAAAATCCTCTACAGTCAAATTAGAAATATAACGTTCCCTCTGTGATAACGGATTAAAAATACAATGTTTCTCTACTTCATACTATCTTGTACCAGACAAAAAATGGTATAAAGTATCTCTAGGAGAATGAGTACCAGCATTCACCTGGAAAACTTGTACGAATGTGACATGTTGTTTGCAGTTGTGGTTCTCCACAAGCCTATGTCAATATTTTATGTTATATTTAGTTAGCAGCCATCTGATTATACGTTTTATTTCTATAGGTGTAATATATTTTACATTTTTTATTATTTTGTGATGTGTTTAGTTAGTTTTGTCTCTTATTTGCCGATTGTCTTCCAGATTGTATTGTTGATTAGCCTGTGTAGGACATTTTATTTATTGAATTATGTTCCTCTCCTTGCTCTTACAATTTATTGCTATATAATAATATAATGGTACTGGTTTCACGTATTTATCATAAAATATTATTTGAGACATAAAGGAAGGACATAAGTAAAAATAACTGCATAATTTAACATACAAATTCTGATAAGAGGCCGTTCATAAATTACGTAAGGGATTTTGAAGAATGATTTGGCCCCTTCCCCCCTACCGTAAGACATCATAAGATTGCAACTACTCAACCCTGCCCCTTAATAAGATTTTTTGTAAGACAAGGCCCTATTGATCAAATATAATTCGCGTTTATTCTGAAAATATCTTTTATTATAAACTTCTTACTACAAGTAGGTATCATTAACTCACTGCAATAACATTAATTTTTTTAATATATCACAGTTTTGACTAAAATTAGTAATTTTCAATTTAATATCTTACGTAATGTTCACTACCCTGCCTATAGTAAGAAGTTGTAATATCCAGTCAACACCCCCAATAATCGTCTTACATAAATTATGAATGGCCCCTTACGATATATTGGTTTAAATGTTTAGTGCCTCCAAAACCACTCATTTCATCATCACTCATTCTGAAACTCTTGTCTTTTTAAGAGTTTGTTGTGTTTATTATGCGTTGCCATAGTTACTCTACGTTTCTATTTTAAAAATGTCTTTCTTACCAACGTCACCTGTGCTTTATGTAATACTTTTAAGTAGGTATTGGTTTAGCAATACACGTAACAAAAATCATCATTAAATGTAAAAATAAAGGATAAAGGATCGATAAGTATATGAAAAATTGCAATCCACTTCATGCTGCGAAACCACTTTTTGAAACATACCTATATAGTTTCAAACAGTAATTTCGAAGCATGAAATCAGTTCAAATTTAATTATACGTTTCTAAAGTCCCTCAAGATCAAGAATTGTTCATTAATGCGGAGTGTTTGTTTGTAAATATAAGTCCTAAGATGAAATAAATGAATAATGGGTACCATTTTATTAACAGATGATTCTATTCATAAAAGTGTAATAATAGATGTATATTTTGATATCTGGCTTCGGTAATGAAATGGCTATTGTATGTAGTGACAATTGTTGAACAGAAAAATTATTATTCCAAACATTTTTTTTATTGAAGTTATGCGCGTTAGGGAAAAATGATGAGAGTAAATTTTCACGATGCGCGCGCACACCGTCACGTAAAACTGACACCCTGAAGTTAGCTATAGTCAACATTTTAGTTTTTTAACTAGATAATGCGTTATAATAAAACTTTCAATTATATGATTAAATACCTTTTTTCTATTGTTAGTGTCGTTTTTTCTACAAACGTAGAATAAGGCGAAAGATATAATTTTTGAAAAGATTTTGATCTTGTTACGTCAAAGAAGTATAAATTCTAACGCGATTAGAGAGTACTTATGTACATCATATGTACTCTCTAATCGGGTTGAGAGCGCTCAGCGCTCACTCATAGCCCGGGTTAAGCTGTGACAGTCGTCTGCGGCTAACAGGTAAAAGACAGACACAAAAAAAAAATAAGTAAACACACACTTTTTTGAACTACGGTGTAGTACACCTTATCTGGCCATGCAGGTTAATAGTAAGGCTGTGTGAGCCTGAATACCCCTCTAATGTCCGCTCTTTGTCTGTACTTTTTATTGCTCTTTCTATTAGTTTTCAGTACTTATTTTATACCTTAGCTGCAGCTGTGGTGGTAGTAAGTATTAGTACCGGGTATTGATTCTCTGTCCAACCATGTGGCCGCGAAAACCCTAAGTATAATTATAATAGAAATATCATCATCATCAACTTGCTCTTATCCCAATCTATTTGGGGTCGACGAAATATGTCTTCTCCTTCCATACAACTCTATCAGACGTCACCTCTGTGGTCACTCCTTGTCTATGCATGTCATGTTTCACGCAATCCATCTATCTTTTCTTCGGTCTTCCCTTACCCCTTAAACCTTCAACATTCATACTTAAAACTTTCCTCACAACATTACTTTCATCCCGTCTCATCACATGTCCATACCATGTCAATCGTTCACTCCTTAACTTTGCCATCACTGGCGGGCGCAACTTTCAAATTATGATAGAAATATATAAATAAACAATTTAAATTTATTTCTTTTTTCTTTTCCGATTAAATTTTGTATGTAAATCAGGTACGGAATCGCATATTATAACACCAAAACAAAGAGTCAAAAATAAATTGTATCATCGTTCACACAAACCCTTTGTATTACGTAATTCATGCATCGTAAAATTCTTTCTATGCCAAGGTGCTTGATTTAAATACATATAAAATTGTTACGGGCGGTTGAACACAACTGACTCTTGCATACTACGTGGAATTGTCTGGATCCGGTGTGAGTGAGTCATACTATCCACCTGCCTGTGCCCGATAGAACATTGTACAACTAGCAAATTGTTTCGAAAACCATCGGACCGTGGCTCTATGAATTATTTAAAAGTTTTAGAACTAGTAAATATAGTAATTGTTTTATTTTAAGGTAAGGTTTTTGAACTTAGCGAACGTAATTAATCGATTTGTAAAGTGCAATTTTACATAACTTTTTTAAATATTATAAAAATAAATAGATTTAGCTGTGGTAGCGGCTACGAATACTACCAACTTTTATGTTAATCACGGATGTCGTAAAAGACAACTAAGAGTTTTATATCGACCTGGGCCAACTCAACATGATGTTGTCTGATTAACAATTACATTCCCAAGGAGAGTTGACGTCAGGCAGGCGGCCAGACATCAAACTATTGCCAATAACTTTTGCAATATGTACGATAGAAGACCATTGCGTTTTGTTTAGATTTCAAGTAACTGGGATTAGAAGAAGGAGATTGATTATGATAATATAATAAGCATCAATTCGATTAGAATCACATTATTTTAACCTAAGGGGGCGTTCAAGTATTACGTAACGCAATTTTTGATGATTTTTGATCCTCCCTCCCCCACATGTAACGCGCCGTAACGTATGTCTGTTCCCCCCCTTCCCCTCCCTGAACGTTACGTAACACCCAAGTAACCGTTTTTAAACGTGTTTGAGGCAATAATAAAAAAAAAAGAGATACCAAACTCGCAATACATGTATATGTTGTTTACTAATCATATAAAAAATTAAAATTTGTTGGCCAACTTAGGAAATTTTAATTCCCTAATTTTTCATTTATTAAAATAACAATGCTACGTAACGCATTGTTTGAAACCCCCTCTCCCGGCTATGTAACGCATTGTCACATTTAAGAAGAGCCCCCTCTCCCCCCAAATTACGTTACGTTATACTTGAACGGCCCTTAATCCTCTTCCATTGGTATAAGATGTTTTAAGCTACTACTAACGGCTTTATAAGTAATATCTTCGAAAAAAAAACCCAGATTACATAGTATTGTTTCCAAGGTCAAGGACAAAAACTAGTGCTAAATATTAGTAGTATAGACTGAAAAAGAAAAAAGAACGAAATAAATATTTGTATATTTCATAACTAGATACCTATATATACCTCCGATGGTTCGGACATGTGGAAAGAATGCCGGACGAACGTCTGGTTAAGAAGATATATAATGAGAAAGTGGAAGGATGTAGGTACTGGGGGAGACTGAGACTCACCTACCTAGACCAGATTGGTCACGTACTGAAGGCAGGTGGAGTCAAGAGTCCGAAACCGGCGAGCGTGTATGAAGAGAATTATGAATGTTGAGGAAGCGAGTGAAGTATGTAAGGATAGAGTTCTCTGGCACTCTGTCCTCTCTGCCTACCCTGCAAGGGATATGGCGTGATGATATGTATGTATGTATAAGTACCTATGTGTTAGATGATTAAATTGAAAGGTTCTACACACTTATCGAATGTAAGTTTCTGTCGAAAACTTCTATAGTTATCGTATAGCTGGCAGCTAGTTCCAGGCAACTGAGTGTAATAGATCGGGTACCGGTGGCCCGCTCGTACGGCGCAGATGAGGTGCTTGCAGGGTGGGTTAATGGGTTTGCGCGCCGCCTCTTCCGTCACCCCGGACCGATTTGGCGTTGTGCGACGTCCATAGCCCACCGCAAAAAAAAAAGGCAACTGAGTGTAATGTAATATTAAAATATTACAGAGTATGTAATTTATTTTCTTTTCCCTATCAATTAATACTTTATACCTTGCATGTAAGTGATAGCTTTTGTTAAAATAAGGGCTTTTTAACGGTGGCTAGATGGATAATTTAAGCAAAAACATCTTATTATTTACATGTTTGAATGTGATGTAAAGTAGTTAATCCATAAATTGTATATATAAGGCAATACTAAACCACGCTAGTCAGACGTGTCCGTATATGGTATTATTACAAAATATACTTCTCTTTCTACGTAGAATGACGGCAATGGAAGGGATAATGATATACCTTATGTTCTGACATTAATTCAAAGCAATGTTAGCGTTCGTCTTGACCACGTTATTTGAGATTTAGATCTCAACTTATTCTAAGTATAGTACATACATAAAATAATCCACATGAATCTTTGGAAAAAGTAATTAGTTCATTTTGGCATCATAAATCGTGATTTCTGTCGCACACCAACTGTATAACAATTATCAGTAGTTGTACAAGTGCGAGAAATAGATATATTTATTTATAAAAAAAGAAAGGTGTATTTTATTTAATAACAAAAAGTCAAAACTGTTTTAACAGATAATAGATACCAGACAGCGCTTTACGAAGCCGAAATTAGCCGACTATCTCTTTCTAAGGTTCGATGAGCAACGTTTATTGACGGGTATTGTAAAATAACAAAAAAATATGACCAAAACTGCTACGCTTAGATAGTAGCGGTAGAGTTAATAAATAGTTGAGTGTAATGGCCTTAATTGGCATAATTTCTAAGCGTGATAAAACAAGTTTTCACAACACCTCAATAATCGATTATTCGCCCCTATAAAAGGCACGTAATCGTGATCAAAACAGACACGTACTATCATTCGTTTCACGGTCTGATATAATTTATTTGTTTTAAGGTACATTGTTATGAAAATACTTATACATTATTTTAAAGCTTTATAGATATGTATTTTACTATCCTACTCGTGGGTGATCGTATGAGACGACTAAGGGATATAAAACGCATATAACAATCTATGCGAGAGAAGGAAAACTCGAAACAGAACCCTATACCAACACGTCTGACCAGCGCGGTATAATAGGTTAATTTCCTTCCCTTTATGAAGGAGGCCCGAGCCCAACGGTGGGACATTTATGGGCTGTGATGATGATGAGATATGTACTGCACACTTGATTTCAAAATTATATAATCATCTATACTAATATTATAAAGAGGAAAGGTTTGTATGTATGTTTGTAATGAATTGGCTCACAAAGTACTGGACCGATTTAAATAATTCTTTTACCATTTGAATGCAACATTATCACTAATTATTATAGGCTATTTTAATTGTAAGAAAAATATAAGGATCCCTACTAAAATTACAATAATGTTACCCAAGGTGTAAAAAAACGCCCATAAAATATCTTTCATCGCATGTGCTACGAAAACTATTGATAATAGAACCAAAAATGTTCCACAATATTAAAGAACATATCAATATCTACAAAAAATATCGCAAAAGCATGTGTCTAACTATTGTAGTTATGTCATTCTAACTACTTTTTAACATTTTAAAATTTAATAGAAATTTCGACCATAATCAGAGCAAGTTATTTATACCTTTGCCTTAATCCTTACCTAAATAAATGATTTCTCAAGGAAGGCTGTTTAAATACCTGTAAATAACTTTTTATTTTATTAAAATCGGACACTCCATTCGAAAGATATTACGAGTTTAATAAAATTGAAATAAAATTAATTCGCCGCCGTGACGCGCCGGTGTGGCGGGGGCGGAGTGCAGGAGAGGGGCACATCTATGAAATAGGTAGCCGCGCGGCTCGCTCTGAGAAATTTAAGCCCTCCCAATATGTGTAATGGAACAAGACTTTTGGTTATGGAATTGCGAGACAATGTGATTGTAGCTACTATCATCACCGGCCCCGCGGCCGGACAGCTTGCTCACTTTCCGCGGATCCCGATGATACCGACGGATTGTCCTATATCTTTTAAAAGATTACAGTTTCCTGTAAAGATATCGTTTGCCCTTACAATAAATAAATCCCAGGGACAAACTTTTTCTATGGTTGGCATCGATCTAAGAAAAGAGTGCTTTTCTCATGGCCAACTATATGTTGCACTTTCTCGAGTAGGGTCTCCTGAAAATCAATATGTTTTATTGCCATCTACAAATACCACTGCTAACTTAGTGTATAGTGAAGCATTAAGGTAAAAATGGAAAATTAAAATAAAAATCTAATAAAATTTAAAAGTCTTTAAAATAAAAGATGTACTTGAATAAAGAAATGATACACCAACAAAAAAAACTACATTAAAATAAATAAAAAATAAAAAGGAAAAATAAATGTAAAAAAATACTTAGCACATAAGTCGGGGTGCTATGTTTTTTATTCTATGAAATATGTGATAATCAGTACTTATACAGTAATAGGAGGTATATAATGTATCTAATTATTATTAGTATACCTATACTCTAAACCTCAGTGAAATGTTTTTAAAAATTACCAGTTGATGTCATTTATTCTGTTTACTCATTTTGTTTTCAAACATCAACCCAAGGGAAGCCAGCGATACACTATTGCTAAATACATTATTATTTAGGTATGCAGTGCATTTACTGTACGTTTATGCCAAAATGTTTAATAAATAAATGTTCACCCGTGCGAAGCCGGGTCGGGCCACTAGTCGCTAATATACTTATTAATATAATTGTTGTCATTTATTTTTTGTGTTCCTCTGTTTCTTTTAATAATTAATTGATATGTATCAATAAAAGTATAATAATACTTTCGTTTGTAATGATAATTTTTTCTTATTTTAGTCATATGACTGTTAATATTAACAAGACCCCTAATATTATAGATACAAATTAGATGCATAAATCATAGGTTTATTTTGAGATTTTAAAATTCTGTATCCTATCTTCCTTTACTTTCATTGGCCTAAACACTTTCAGTAGCACGAATTTGCCGCAATTTTCTTTTTTGATATCTGATATATAAAATTGAAGTCTTCAAAACTTTCAAAAGGCAGAAAAATCTCATGCTCAGTAATGATTGCTATACAAGTTAAAAGAGAGAAAAAGAAGATTTATTTACTGCACAGTCATATGATACCAGTCAATGTGTAGTATTACAAAATTAAACAATTAAGTATCATTACTGTTAATTTCAAAAGCCTTAATTCCACTCACAATATTTCATTTATATCTTGAAAGTAACATTATATTTAAATACTTACAAAATAATGTATAATAATTATCCAAAAATAAAAAAAGCAAACAATGTTAAAATATATTACAAAAGACGTTTCAGTGTCGTAATGTTTCCCTCGCATCAATTTATATTGGTAACGTTGGCAAAATGTTGGTAGCATTATTATTTGTATTATATACAACGATATAGATGAAGAATTAGAGATTCAACGTGCAAACTTGTAAGTGTTTTAGTGTACTGGGTGTTCCTGTGCCGGATATATATCCGGACAACGAGTTTCGACAAGGACACTCGTGTGTTCTTGTCGTAACTCGATGTCCGTAAAATTTTTGAAAGAACATGAATATTATATATATGAGATGGATTTGAATTTGAATGCGTTTGCATTTTTGTACTGTAGTGTGTATTTTTTTTACGTTTGAACGTTTATATAAACGAAATAGAGATGTTGTTTCTTCATTGCCTCTTCAAAGGTAATTTTTTTTTTACAAAATTTTTCATGTTATATCTATTTATGTCCAATCAATAGCCTTAAAATTAGTTTCAAGCTGCTGACTTTAAAAATGACAATACTTCCTTACAACTTTTCATCCCCCTTTACAACCCTTTTTTGGCATTAAAAAGTAGCTTATGTCCTTTGTCAGGCTCTAGACCATCTGTGTACCAAATTTCATTTAGATCGGTTCAGTAGTTTTGGCGTGAAAGAGCGACAGATAGACAGAGTTACTTTCGCATTTATAATATTAGTAAGGATTTCGGAAACGAATTTGATAAATTATGACTGTGTGCATTTGGTTGCTAAATATTATAATCTAGATATATTATTATCCACACCTATGCATTCCTTTATGTTATTAGAACGATATGAATTTGAAAAGACGTATCGAGCCCCACGCAATACTTATTTAATTTCGATATATATATACAATATATATATATATATATATATATATATATATATATATATATATATATATATGTCTATATTAAGTTACATAATATTCAATTTTAAATGGTACGCCATAATAATATTATTACGTTAAAGTATTTTTTTAAATTTAATTCTAATGGTGGCAAACGAGCTAGCAGCACACCTGATGGTAAGAGTCATTGCCGATCATGGACCTTTGCAATACCAAGGGTATAACTAGGCCGCTGCCACCAATATAAACCCCAAACCCACCCAATTGGGCTTCCGGCTCTCTCGCTCACCGAACGAAGCGCAATAGCACATTGCTATTACTCATACGTCGATCTTCTGCGGTTTGAACGTATTTTTTATGAATTTATTTTGTTACATCCCGACCTGCAATACATCGGCCAGTCTACGTGACACGCTGATTGCATATTAAAAAGGTCGTGACTGTTTGAATATACTTGTAACATAACATCATGGTATATTCATTAACTTTACCCGTGCATAAAATATTAATAAATTGTGTCAGCTTAATACTTTGATAAGCTTTCTTATGTACGTCTCTGGTGAATCTGTGACTCGGTTTTCTCCGTTGTGCTTGTGGGATCTAATCCATCTTGGTTCTAAATGCACTGTATTTAATCCTTACTAAACATTTTGTATAAAAACATTACTTACAAAAGTTAACTAAATAAGGAGCTATTTTGCTGGATCGTTTTGGCTAGCGGTTGTTTCCCGATCTGGTGGTAGTATTAGAGTAATTTCAGAAAAATATATAATGAACTAGCTTCTGCCCGCGGCTTCGCCCGTGTAAACGGTTACTTCCCTAAAGTTTTTCATTCCCTATTTTTATTTTACCCTTTAAGAGTATTTTTTTTTTAAATAATATCATATTTATTTACATCTAATCAATAGCTTAAAAATAAGTTACTGGCCTTAAAAATAACGATACTTCCTTAATTTTTTTTATCCTCCTTAACAATCCTTTGTTTGCATTAAAAAGTAGCCTATGTCCTTTATCAGGCCCTATACTATCTGTGTACCAAATTTCATTTAGATCGGTTCAGTAGTTTTGGCGTGAAAGAGCGACAGACAGACAGAGTTACTTTCGCATTTATAATATTAGTAAGGATTGTTAAATCGCATAACTTATACATAATTAAAGATTTAATTTGATTTGATCTAGATATATTTGTAGACTATTTATGAACGCTACGAATACTACTAACCCTTACATTAGTCAGGCGTATCGTGAAAGTTGAGTAAGAGATTTATATCAATCAGGAAAAAATCCATCTGATGCCATCTAGTTAACAATTACATTTCCAAGGGGGGCTGACGTCAGGCAGGCGTCCTTCCTCCGTCGTATCTATAATGGTAGAAAAGTACATAGGTATTACGTCAACTTTCAAGTGATCACAATAATTAATGAAATTAAGTTTACCCTGCAGAGGCCTGTCCAACATTTCAGTGTTTAATTCCAAGATTGCCTTTTAATTCTCTATATTACATACATTCCATGATAACCTCGAAGGCAATTCATCACATAAAACAAAATGACCTACTATATTACGAAGATTTTATTCTCAAAAACTCCAATCTAATACTTGATAAATGAAGAGGTCTTGCCTTTTATTGCAGTGATTGCATTAGCTAGCTGCCCCTTGCAGTCTCTACAATACGGTTAGAAAAGAAAGTGTGAATTTGTATTTAGTCTGTCACTACTAGTGTAATTGCTTTTAGTTTGTAATAATACCTATAAAAAAGGTATAATATTATCACAAAGCTATTACTAATATTATTATCCGTATTAATTATCCGTGTGGTGACGGAGTAAGAATACTATTCACCACCCTATATCCTACCCGTGGGTGATCGTACGAGACAACTAAGGGATATAAAACGCATATAACATCTATGCGAGATAAGGAAAACTCGCAACAAAACCCTGTACCAACACGCCTGACCAGCGCGGTATAGTAGGTTAATTTCCCTCCCATTACGGAGGAGGCCCGAGCCCAACAGTGGGACATTTATGGGCTGTGATGATAATGATGATGATTACTAATATTAACCTCACTTAACCTAGTTGGATGAATGACATTAAGCATGCTCCTGTGAATTTAGGGCTCTGTTTAGAGCAAAAAATATATTAGGGTTTTTAGCTACCCGCTAGGCTGGCCACAGAAGGCAAGGAAGCGGTACCAGTGGCCGGCCCAATGGCGATGGGGAGGGAAAACGGTGGGTTATAGGGCCACGCGCTTCCCTTCCGTCGCCCCGGACGGCGCGGGCGACGTGTGACCGGGCCATAGCCTTCCTGAAAAAAAAAGCTTTTTAGCTAAATTCACAGAGTTTCTAGCCAGTTAGATTTTTTATTTAGCGTATTTCACCGATTTTCGAGAATTCTCTTTGTCAATTCTAAGCTTCAAATCACCTTCAAGTAACTACTATACACACGTATACACTAGTTATAACCCCTGGTAAGCTGTACGACTATAAAAAGAATTCCTTTTTCTACCGCTCCCCTGACAATGAAACCACACAATTATTTATTAGTTACGCGTGTCGGTAGTTTCATTTGTTAAAGAAATTATTGCCAACAAACTTTAGTAGTCTTCATTTTAAAACATTTATTTTCACGGCGCATATTTATCAATAAATCTTTTAATTGCATTAATATAATTTGCATGCGGATGAAAAGTAAATGTGCGTGTTATTACGCGTTACACGGCACATATAAAAAAGATTATTGTCTAGTGGTAATACTATTTTATCTACTACTTAAATTATTCTATTATAAATAGAAAGGTAGGTAACGATGTTGGTAGGTTTTTTGCAGCCATATGGGCCATATATGGATCGTTCGACTTAGTACCACATTCTCGTAAAAAATGTTCGCTTAGTAGTAGCAATGTTAGTACTTCTTTTGGTGATCAAGAGAGGTGGTAGCTTATATTTGTTGACTTTCCATGTAGCCATCCTACCGGGCAACCAGAAATAACAAACATTTCTATTTAAATTCTCCCATCATCTTCGTTAAGGCTGATCTACGAAAAATCAGTGCTGGATGAATGACCACTATCCTAAGCTGAGACGGTGACCCATTATCACACATATATTTTATTGAATATGTTATATCTCTTCTTTACCATCAATAATAACTGATTATAAACAATGTAAGTAATGTGAGGAAGCGAGTGAAGTATGCGAGGATAGAGTTCTCTGGCACTCTGTTCTCTCTGCCTACCCTGCAAGGGATATGGCGTGATGATATGTATGTATGTAACATTTTATATATAGAATCCATTTCTTTTTGTACTGGCAATCATCATCATCATTCTCCTACTCCCAATTACTTGGGGTCAATACAATATGTATTTTTCTTTCATAGCACATATTGTAACAGTTATTGGCAATAGTTTTATGACCGACCGCCTGCCAGACGTCAATCCTACTATTGAATGTAATTGTTGACGAAAAGGCATCAGATGGAATTGGCCCAGGTGGTTATAAGGCTCTTAGTCATCTGTTACGACATCCACGAGCAAAGGAAGGTTGGTAGTATTCGTAGCCGCTACCATTGTACTGGCAATGAATTTGTATTAATAATATTGGTCAAAATTTAATGACTGATACTGTACCGTGTACATATAAATGTCTGTAATAACGATGACTTGTTGGACGTGAGACGCCTTAGTCGTGACCATGAACGATCTAAAGTGTTCCAAGCGTGATGAAATTAAAAATCAAATACAAACGCGATAGAATCCGTAAAAATAGTTTTATTTCAAATGGGGTGAAATGTTCTAATCATCTGTAACCTTACATATACCTTGTACTATTAATTATAATTAATGTTATTATCAAAATTTTAATATTTATTCCTACTTATGTATTTCTGGAATAAACTATTTAGATTCTATTCTACTGCTATAAACGCAAATGGAATTCTAATAGGGCTGTCATTTCTTAAGGTTAACAATTTCAAATAAATATACACTAACTTTATAATATATATATATGTTTACTAGTTCCGCTATATTTAACGTATCATAACAATATAAAATACGTGGATCGGTGTACCGGATCTAATACGAGTAGATAAAGCGTTGACACGAACATTGTGCGTGATGTGCATGGTAACAAACTAACTACTGACGTTAGGCTCATTTCACACTTGAGACCTTGAGACCTTCAACGTTAATTATTTATTGAACGGTATTTTGAAGTGATAACTTCTTTAATGGTGTTTTGTAGATGGATAAAAAATGTTAAACTCGCGTCAGGACACGTGACCTGATCGAAAATTCGTAAGACGTAGGGACAGTAGACCGTAGGAGAGGATTAATAATATAATATGTGTATAATATATTTAATATGTGTATTTATTGTATGGTCACACCCATACATACTCCCTGGAGCACGCTTTTTACTTTTTTGTATTTGTTTATTTGTGTTAATGAAAAGTGGTTAAGATACCTACCATAATAAATATTGCGGTTCGATTCCCACGTAGGACATCATATCTGAATTTGGGTGTAACTAGTGTTAGTTAATTAAATGTTTGCAAATTATTTTACAATACATGTTTTAGATTCTTAGATCAGGTTGTTGCCATTAAAAAAAATCCCCATATTAGTGTATAGTTTCGTGGCAATTTTCACAAACGGAACGAACACAACGAATACAAATTTCGTCTATAGAAATGACTTCAACTCTAAGTAGGTGGACTGATGCTATCTTAAAAGTTACAAGAAACGCCTGTATGCAAACCTTTGATGTTACACGAACCTTTTTAGTAGCACTCACGACTTTTCGATTGACTCGTGTGGAGAGGGCCTTATGTTTCTTATATAAGACTCATCGTATACGCATAGGGCGATCGATATAGTAACGCCATATGAATTCAGCATACATTAATATATGTATACGTTTTCATATCATTTGATTTCAACCGATTGTTAAACATTAATTATATTTTAAAGTTTTAAGTTCAGATGTCTTTTGCTGTGGGTGTTTTTAAATATGACAAAAAGATAACTGTATTTTGTTGCGGACACAAATTTCACCGACATTTAGAACAATATTTTGTGGATCGCACCAAGTATTTTCCTTCATAGGAATAGAACCCGCGACACTGGTACGGTAGATCGGTATCTTAAGCACTACGCCGTCTGTGCAGTCAAAAAGAGTAAAATCAAATATAGAATTTTAAAAAAATACATTTTGAAAGCTTGAAGGCACTATCTACACTAAGGGTCAATACAAAAATAATAGTGATAACAGTAAATAATAATAATTTGGAAAATCCAAAAGCGCACGCCTTATAATTTTTAAATTATTTATCATTTACTATTAGTCAATGCAATAAATGAAGGAAACAAATCCCATACACCCATGGGTTTACAATCCTGCAAGCATTGTAAATGAACAGCTTGTTTACAACTACGTCGAGAATGGCACGAAATTTGAAAAGTTTTTTTTTTTCATTTTCATTTCATCATCATTCTTGTGCTCTTGTCCCAACTTGGAGTCGACGATATGTACCCCTATTCCTACATATTGTAAAGGTTATTGGCAATAGTTTTATGACCGGCCGCCTGCCAGACGTCAAACCTCCTTGGAAATGTAATTGTTGACCAAACTGCATCAGATGGAGTTGGCCCAGGTCGTTATAAAGCTCTTAGTCATCTTTCACGACATCCACGAGCAAAGTAAGGGTTGGTAGTATTCGTAGCCGCTACCACACAAATTTAGCAATTTTATTTAAGGCATTGACTAACAGTAAATGATATTTCTATTAATGATACACCTAAATTTTAAGCGCTGTTCTGAAGATTACTTATTTAATTTGGGCATTTTGAATTAAAATATTATTTATTATTTTTCATTTTTTTATTGATACGTTTTTATGACAGTACACTTAATAAAATAAAAAATAAACTTGGAAAAAGTTAACAGTCTCTCTCTCTTTCGATCACCCACTTACTCCGTCACCACACGGATAACCCTCATTTATACTTCAAAATAAATATGGCGCGTAACGGAAAAACGTTACAATATAAAATTTCTCCCATTCGTCGATAAAAAAGTTTTACTTCAAAAAGTTAGAGAAATTAAAAAAAATATAATATTTTTTACGATACTGAAGTTAACAGACATGTGACAATTTTTTATTTATCATTTACTATCAGTAAATGCTATAAATGAAAATGAAAGAAAAATTTCGTCTCATTTTCGACGTAGTACATACAACATAGCTGTTCGTTTATAATAGGCTGTTTGGGATCTATTTTCTTTGCCTGTCCGAATGGTTGAACAAAAAAATGTTAACGGACCCAATTTTCATAAAGTATACATTAATACGTAGTGTTACATACTCTTTGGTATACATACACAGAAGCAGTTAAGACTAAGCAGTTTAAGTTTTTTATTAATTGCAATTAAACGACAAAGAATTACCAAGCCATTTTCGAAAGGAAACAGCGCGTTGCAATTATGAAGCTTTTAAAAAAATAAATATTTTGATACATTAATTTTTACGGTCGTGATCATGCCAGATACAAAATATTTTATCCGACTTCCTCGAATATTTTTTTTAATCAACTATTTTCTTGCTTTAAACAAAATAATTGATTTTTAAAAATATCAAATATGTTTAAACGAATGTTTTTTCTTGACATATGTATCATAATATTATCCTATAAGTGCAATGTGTGAAAAATACAATCATTTTTAGGTTTAGAAAGTGCTTGATTTTCATATATCGAGAGTAGAGCAAGACCTCAACGCTTCGCTTATGAGGCGTGCAATAATACTGTTAACAATTTTCTGTCTACAACTGCGGTCCGGTCAGTTATAGGTAATATCAGATACTTGCAGAAATTCGACGTATAAGCAGTGTTAATTTACTTTTGCGCTTCGTTTGGTGTGCAAGAGATCCGACAGCCCAACTTGGGTGGGTTTTGGTTGGTAGGCTTAGCTATACCCCTGAAATTGCAAAGGTCTATGTGTGATAGTAATACTACCATCAGGTGTACTGCCTGCCGGTATGCCAACCATAAGCAATTTAAAATTATAGGTAGGTAATATATAGGTATTTTAAAATGTTCTATTATTTTCTTTCGTATTTTTTTATTAGGATTGCATAAGTATGTTCACACCATAAATAATCGATATTAACTTAAAATGTTCTGCAAATTTTACAACTCATAATTATATGAGATTGTTGACTGATTCGCGAACAAATTAATATACTACAGACAAACAAAAAATCCAAAAAATCATCGCTACAGGTCCGATTTATTTTAGTTTTTTTTAGGATCGTTATTTTACTATGTGGCTTTTGCTAGTATAAAATGGTTTATTTATTCTATTCTAGAACCGTCCTATTCTATTTTTCACAAATATCTTCAATGTTATGTCTTTATAGTTTTATTATAAGCATATATTCAATTATTTACAATTACTGGCATCTAATACCTTTTAACGAGCAATTCTTGTATATATAGATAGCTAGGTTTCATTTTTAGTAAATATCATTTTATCCGTGTAATCACTAATCAGGCAACGAAAAAATATAATTTCTCGTTGGATGAAAACTATTAAAATAAGAAGGCAAATTTTTACGTTATCATTAAGAATAGATATAGCTCAGTTGAAAAATCGAGCAGTCTAATTCTGACACCTGCCGTTTGGGTCCTTGGTTTCACTTTTTTATTATTTTTTGCCCTTTTTATATTCATCATTTTATTAGTTATTTTTATTATATTTAAAAATATATCTTTCAAAACACACTAAAAAAATAAAAATATCGATCAGAGATCGGTCATCTAGATATTATCCAATAATGGTAATAAAGATAGACGTGTATGGGTTTTAAATACCAGCTTACTATTATGAGAAAATCTTTCTGAAACAAGTTTGCTGTGTTGCTACTGCGTTACGTTTGTAATCATGGATAAAGAAAGGGAAAGTGAATTTGCTAAGACGTTAATTGAATACTATATGTACATGCTATATGAGGAGGGTTAATGGTTACCAGAGCAATAGGTAACAACATTTTCTGAGAAACTTATAACACCAATTGCGATCGCCAAGCCCTTTGCTAAGCCTGCAATCAATCGACATATAGCAGGTTATTGTGTGTCAGACATACACCATCCATTCCGTCCGGGGCGGTTGAAGGGCGGCCCGTGGCCTCCTTAACCCCCCGTATTTCCTCCCCATCGCCTCCGTGGCATGCCCGGATGTTCAACATAGGCAGACGGAAATCTTTTTAGTACTTTCGGGCTCCCAGCTTAGATATTTATAATAGATCAATTATGTCCAGACCATAGACTATCATAAAAAGAAATTAAAAAAAATATACTGTGAACTTAGTTAACCACTTAAAAAAAATTTACAGATATGATTGTATTAACGAACCATTAAGTATCCCATTAATGTTGAATAAATGAAAAAAATATATGTACTTAGGTGGTTAACCGCAAATAATAAAAACGCAGGTTAAGTTAGGAGAAGTGCTCGGCCATGACTGGTTTTAGCGTACTACGGCATTCATTGGTATATAATTTATAATTTCATATATTTTTTTTATTAGTAATAAGTCTTTAATAATTTAAAAATATCCTTGGCATATTAATATTTTAATTGTAATTTATATTTATATTATATTCTCACACGCAAATGACAGATTTACGAACTATATTAATATTTAGGTTTCGCAGGATGAAACGTATTTTTTTTTGTATTATTTTAAATAGTTATTTAATTAACATAACACTCATTCAAATTACTGAAATTTAGCATTTAATATGCTTGATTGTTTATAAAAAAACTCGATTACGAGCGAAAAATGATGATTGTCACAAGTGGGATTCGAACCCACGACTATTGGAAATCCGTTCCAATCGCAGCAGCCACTTACACCACCGTGGACTATTGTAAGGACATTCATATATAATCGGGTTTTTATAATACTCATTTCTATTTAAATTATAATTTTTTCTCAAATTGTTAATCGTTCCAAATTACGAATTAAACCAAACCATAATAAAAATTACCAGATTTTTCGATGTTTTATGAAAAGTTTGATAAGTGTAATGTAGTAATGTATTATTACTGTAATGTAGTACTTAAATCAAATACCGTAAGTATTACTTATTACTGAGAAATTAATACTGTATATTTTACGGTATTCACGTTGTGAAACAATGAGGGTTTCTTATTATAAATATAATTATCCTGCTCTCGAGGGTCGATGCAATTTGTACATTTTCTTGCCATCGTTCATATTACAAAAGTTTAGACGATAGTTTTAAGCGCGGCCGTCTGTCCGACGTCCACCCTTGGGCATGTACAGCATTATATAATCTGTATACATACATACATATCATCACGCCATATCCCTTGCAGGATAGGCAGAGAGGACAGAGTGCCAGAGAACTCTATCCTTGCATACTTCACTCGCTTCCTCAACATTCATAATTCTCTTCATACACGCTCGCCGGTTTTGGAGACTCTTGACTCCACCTTTCTTCAGGACGTGACCAATCTGGTGTAGGTAGGTTAATCTCGGTCTCCCCCGGTACTTACATCCTTCTAATCTGTATAGATACCCTTATTTATAAACTATTTCTGCTGTATGATAGCAGCTACGAATGCTATTAATTTTTACATTGCTTCTGCCTGTTGTAAACGACGTCTAAGAGCTTAAGATCGACCTGGGCCTCCATCCAGCAGTGAGTAATGTGGGGTTAATACATAAAAGAGATACATTTTAAAAATAAAAATAATAAACTTAGGGTCTTAATTTATCAAAGACGATTAAGAGCGTTAGCGAGTGGGATCTGGTCCAGCCATTGGCTATTTTACATTGTATTTGAACTATTAGGTTCGAAGGGCCTCACACTGGAGCTATTTCTTTCATGTACTATTCTTTTTTTATATATATATAAAAAAAATGAAAAGAAATAACAATATGAAGAAATAACAATGAAAAGAAATAACAAAAGAAAGACAAACCCGCTGAGTTTCTTGCCGGATCTTCTCAGTAGTGGTCTCGTTCCGATCCGGTGGTAGTTTATTAGATTAAATTAAAATGTTAATACTGACAATATGTAAGTGACCTCGCAAGGTTTATACATAATAAATGAATTTGAATATATAAACTTTTTTTTTTGTTTACGCTGTGGAAATGCTTTTGCGCACATCCCCCGCCAGTGACAGACGGGGGGGTGTGTGGGACTCGCCGGCCATGAGATTGACGGCCGGAATACCCACTAAAACCTAACAGCGGTCCCTTCCGCGCTTTTACGGGATGCCGGAGAGATCGTCTATTGACATTCTATCCCCGACACCCATACGCTTAGCCATCTGGCCACGACCAGTCAGCCGTCAAGGCGGTGGGAGGACACGAATATATCAACCTGTATCAACTCTATCTGATGTCATCTGGTCAACAATTAATTATTGAATAGCGTTTACGTTTCGTAATTACATTCTCATAGAGGGTTGACATAATGTAGGCGGCAAATTATAAAACTATTGCCAATAAATTTTACAATATGTAAGATTGAAGACATTTTACATCGACTCTAATTAATTTTGATTGGAATAACAACAGGATAGTGATGATGATGAAAATTATAATGATTTCTAATGTTTACACAAGAATATCTGCATCGCGTTTGTATTTTATTTTTAATTTCCTCATCTTCCCCTGGTCAGAAAAAGACAGGTGTCTCACGTCCAATTATTTCTCGTTATTACAGAGATTTTTATCTACCAGCAACAGTTATATTTATGAAATTTTGACCCACATTTTTGATACAACTAATGATATATTAGTAACAAAAAAAATATTATTTTATTTTTTATTATTTATTAATGGAAGATTATTACAATCTATCTTATATTTATGATCTATTCTATACATTACATATTGTAAGCCATTTCTTATTTAAATTAGAAGCGTGAAGGTAACACAAAAATAATATTTAGTATAAATTATTTCAGTATCTTCATAAAAGAAGAGGGTACCCCTCGGGGGGTATTCCGTCGGGCCGGCCACTGACGACAAGTTCACGCTGCTCCGGTGGCCGGTCCAACGACGAAGGCGAGGTTCATGGGTGGGTTATGGTTGAGCGTGCTTACGCCCCTCTGTCGCCCCGGAGAGAGTGGTGCAAGGAGCGCGACGACCGTAGCCCACCGCACTAAAAAAAAAAGGATCTTCATAAAAACTGGTTTTGTCTCATTAACATATGGTATTTGGTAAGTTATGCGTGACGATAAGAACGTTAAAGACAAACAAAACGCGTTTACCAGTTACTTGAAGCTATGCTTGCTCCTGTTAATTGTTTAAAATGGTAGTCATGATAGAAAACATATAACTGTTTTTCTTTTAAGTAATGTATAACTATAAGAAGATATACAATGCGAAAGTGGAAGGATGTAGGTACCGGGGGAGACCGAGACTAACCTACCTAGACCAGATCGGTCATGTACTGAAGGAAGATGGAGTCAAGAGTCTCCGAAACCGGCGAGCGTGTATGAAGAGAATTATGAATGTTGAGGAAGCGAGTGAAGTATGCAAAGATAGAGTTCTCTGGCACTCTGTTCTCTCTGCCTACCCTGCAAAGGATATGGCGTGATGATATGTATGTATGTATAACTAAATTACAAATACCGTTAGTATTTGAGGTCGTGAGGTGATAGAAAAATTATACACAATTCCACACCACTTCCTTTGTCGTCTGTATAGTAAAAATCAAAAAGATCACATTGACTAGACAGATGGTGTTTTATTTAAGATAACGACGTACCGTGCTAGTGTCGTGGGTTAGATTTTTGTACAGGATATAGTACTTCGTGCTATCCACAAATTGATGTTGTTAGTCTGGAATTATTTTGTGTTCGTATCAACAAGAATTATTTCTTTAAATCAGTCTTGTTGTCTTTTAAAAACTAACTAAAACCCCCATATCGCCAGCGAAGTGTATCATAGTAATTTGTCTCAAATTTAAAAGATCTATACAAGACCTATACTCAACACAAAGCTGTACAAGGACGGAGAAAATGCCAAATTAAAATATAGGTAAAAGATAACTATGAAAAAATAAATATCGTAATTACATCAAGAATCATTCGTAAATCGCACAAAGTCTTGTGTGGGAATTAAAACCAGGATTTAGGATCTCATATAGGTCTGATTTAATTGCAGTATGAAAAAATATGTCAAGTAGTGACCTTAGATTTAACATTGAAGTAGATTTTCAAAGTTATTTCAAAACTAACGTTGTTTTTATAAACAGGTACCCCTATTTTTGACATCGAAATGAGTAGGCAAATTTATATCAAGGTGATCCCTTTTTTATTTTGACGCATGCTATGGAAGAGTCTCGTACCGCCCAATTTATCCGAGGCGACAGCGGGTACGGCGAGGGATCCCATAACCTGCACTGTGACGTATTACTTTACGCCGTGCGGGCGGGCCACTGGAAATCGGTCTTTGTCGTCGGTGGCCCGTCAGTTGATTAAATCATTCGTCTCCGAAATCTATAGGAGTCTCCGTACTTTTTACTCAATCTGTGTATATAATTCGATCACCTATATTAATTTATTAGATTCATATTATACATTATTTTGTATAACTTTCACAGGAAATTATTACATAATATGTGCGTTTTATTTCACGCTTAGAAAATTTAAGCACTATATCCGGCAGACCGTTAAATAAAATCCTTTTTTTTTCTGTTGCACATTGTTGCTTCTATAAAATACGGCTAAGAATTGAATTGTTATTTTTTTATATATATATATAAGCAAGCCTAGCTTGTCCTGCTTCAATGGCTACGTAGCATAAACTTGTGTTTTAATTTAATATCATATTTACTACTCCGGGCCCTATCAAAGTAAAGGAATCGGTATTCATTGCCGCCATTCCGTTGTCTCGAACTGTTCGGACGACTGTTAAACAGACCATTTTCCGTGTGGTGACGGAGTATGAATATAGTTCATCCACCTTTTTTTTTTTTTTTTTTTGTGGACTATGGATGCGTCTCGCCCCGCCGAATCGGTCCGGGGTGACGGAAAGGCGGCGCGTGACCCCATAGACCCACCGTAAAACTCCTCTCTCTTCGCCGTGCGAGCGGACCACCGGTACTCGATTTTTGACTTCGGTTCATCCATCTTGTCTATGACTGTCGTAAAACACGACGAAAGGGTATAATATGGTAGGGCCACACCGTTGACAGCTTTCTGTCTACAGCCGCGAGTCGATCCGTACAGGATAGTATCACACTCTCTCGAGGAGGCTCGAGTCCAGCGAGACTTATACGAGTTGAGATAAATATAACCCGACTGTAAAATTATATCAAACAACTGATTTGATAGTATAGTTGTCGATTGGAGATGTTAAAATTTTTGCAGAAGAATTTAGGTGCACACTTCTTTTTACATTTCTTAGCAGATTTTTACGACATCCACGGGAAGACAATGCCATCAGGTTAATTTCTCAACAGTACGGGCTTTTGATATAGGATATCGCTATTATGTTTAGGGTTCCGCACCGTTTACGTTCAAAAGGAAAAAAAACGGAACCCTTATAGGATTACTTTGTTGTCCGTCCGTCTGTCCGTCTGTCTGTCAAGATCCTTTTTCTCAGAAACGCATGGAGGTATCAAGCTGAAATTTATATCAAATACTCAAGTCTAATGTCCCTTAAAGCTGTGAAAAAAATAAACTAATACAATCTAAAAATACAGGCGTTCATGCTGCAAATTTCCGCAAATTTTCGACACTCGCAAGGGAATCAAAACCTTCCACCGAAGTCAAAAATCGAGTACCGGTGGTCCGCTCGCATGGCGAAGAGAGCGGAGTTTTACGGTGGGTCTATGGGGTCACGCGCCGCCTTTTCGTCAACCCGGACCGATTCGGCGGGGCGAGGCACATCCATAGTCAACCAAAAAAAAAAAGAAGGGTATCAAAACCTACAGGTTAAAACCTACAGGTTTAATTGTGGTAGGACCACGCTGTGGACAGTTTTCTGTCTACAGCCGCGGGCCGGTCCGTCCGGGGTAGTACCACACTCTCGCAGGAGATCGACGTCTGAGTAATGGCAATGTGCTATTGCGCTTCGTTTGGTGAGCGAGAGAGCCGGCAGCCCAACTGGGGTGGGTTCGGGGTTTGTATTGGTTGGCAGCGGCCTAGCTATACCATTGGCAAAGGTCCATGGGCGGCAGTGACACTTACCGTCAGGTGTGCTGTCTGCTCGTTTGCCACCATAAGCAATAAAAAAAAAAAAAAAAAAAAAAGGTTATTTCCCGTGAACTCAGAATCTTGAAATTTGGTAAGCAACGTCGGCTTAGCTTCTGTATAATAAATAATATATTCTACTTAACTGCTAATGGTTAAAATGTTTGATACTTATAGAAAGTTTATCAAAAGTTTTGATACCCATAACGAATTTGTAATAAACCTTAATTGGTTATATGGCCAATTTAGTCCCATGTTCGGTATTGAATGATCGAAAGTAAATGTATGTTTATTATTATATGATGACGTATGTATTCAAATTATATAATAGTTAATGATGATAGGATTTTTTTAACAGATTAATTATATGAATAGATTTATAGATATGTTATTATGTAGCATTTGTGTTATACATATTTTTTTTTTGTTTTTGCGATCTATAAAAACTGGTTCTGTCTTTGGTTGTAGATTATTTCTGTAAATTCTGTTATTATAATTTTCAATTTGGCTATTTTTTATGTGTGTTACCTCAGAACTTTTTTCTAGATGAACTAGTTTTAATGTTTATTTTAATTTTTTTTGTAAGCTAATGCTTCTCATATGGTCCCATTTAATCAAGATTTCATCTGTAATTTTTGAAATATTCTCAATCACACGTATTTGGCTGACTATATTGCTTTGAGATTTTTTTGTTAAACTATTTTATTTTTAGTTTTTGTATTAATTTTGGCAAGTGAGCCGGGAATCCAATTGACGGTAATTAGTAACTGCTTCAGCTATACTTATGGATCAGCCAAATTTATACCTATTGTAAAAATAAAAGTATAGGTTTAGAAAAAATGGATTGAGAAAGAATAGAAGTAGTTTAGACCTCCAATTTTCTCTAAAATCAGTAGCAAATTGCAAATACTCAAACGGCGATTTTGTGGTATGGATGAACTAACCCTTTTATCACCTATCAGTTGATGCTAAAAAAAATCCCATCCTTTTAAGATGGTCTATGGTTTGTCAGTGGGTACATTTGGGTACGATAACAGTCGTATGACATAGGGTCCAAGCATGTTTTTAGAGATCATTTTTGTCTTATATAACTTCAGTAGCCCGAACAGTGGGTTACTCTAGTGGACACATATCCAGAGGCTTTTGATTTATCCCTGATTTAAAACGACGGTATACTAAGAAAATAGTTAATTTATAATATATTTATAATAATTAATTATTAATACTTGTTATAAAAACTTTGAAACTAGATTTCTTAATCTTGTACATATTATAATAATCTAACAAAGTCAAAAGCTATAATAAAGGTATCAATTACTTATATTAAAAATACAAAAAAAGAACGTAATAATTGTTGAATCAATTTTTTTTTCAAATTGTTACCTTTTCTTGCTTTATTTTTGTAACTATTTATTTCTTTTTTCACTATTAACACTATAAGCCTAATCATAAAGCCTCATCATAAATAGGCAAACATGATTCACATTCATTATTCGAATCAAATAAATTGCTATATTAAGTTCTATTGAATGCCTAATATAATGTATTATGTGCTACGCGCTGTACTTTTATGTACAAGTAATATAATGACTTTTATATAAAAGTGTTGGTTAGTTATAGCCAACATATTGCTCAGTTAGGACTGGGTTGTGTCAAAAATTGTCACTTTACATGATTTGTATTATTTTAATAATTATTTCAATAGTACATTATTACAGCGGACAGCAAAAGAGGCATTGATGGACGAACCTATAAATACACACACACACACACACACACATACGTAAGTCCATCAATTCCTAGTTGTGGCGAAGGCCTGTATAGTGCTTTTTCCAAATAATGTGCTGAAATTATAACTATACTAGCTTCTGCCCGCGGCTTCGCCCGCGTAAAAGGTTACTTTCCTAAAGTTTTTGATCCCCTATTTTTATTTTTGACCGTTGGTAATACAGTGCAACGATATTACAATACTCAGGGTTGGAACTTCATTACTGGACTGCTAGATGGCGTTGAAGAAGCTAGATTTTGAGATTTTTTGACAAACAATTTTTTTATTTTCATATAAAAATTTTGATTTTTCTTTAATAAAAAGTATCCTATGTTACTTTTAATACCTCCAAGAATATGTGTACAATGTTTCATGATGATCGGTTGAGTAGTTTTAGCGTGAAAGCGTAACAAACAAACTTACATTCACATTTATATATTAGTAGGGATAGGGATGTATATAATACGTGCCGAGCAACGAACAACATTTTTCACGTGCTCATTTGTTTTTTCTTCCATTATCAAACAAGTTTCTTTTTCAAGCCAGTTCGAAATTTAAATAAAACTCTGATTAGTTGCCTTCTTGGTTGTAATGTTTTGAAGTAACAAATCGTTCCATTTTTAAAATACAAGATAGATATGAATTGACATATATAAAATATATATTTATTTGGCCGCTAAAACACGACATAGAAAAAAGTCATTGTTTAATTCGGTTTCTTTAAATTACTAAGTATGGAGTGAGTCGTTGCATCTAAATAATGATTTCATATTATCTAAGTCTAGTTGTAGTCACACTATACCGTGACAGTATTCGTATTTATATAGTATGAATGTTGGTATATTAAAACTAGTTCAAGATCTAACGTGTTGGTTGGTGCTGTTTATAAACAATAGCTTTTGTATGAACTAACAAAGACGTTGAATGCTTGATGATATTTCTAGTTCTAACATTTGTATGTTATATATATATATATATATATATATCCAGCCATACATGCATTATTATTACGAGAATTCCTTGGAAGAAATTTATTACCATTGTAATTATTGTGTAAGATATTGACATTTCCATCGATCTGACGAATGATACTGTAAAATGGTAAAATTGACTGCACAGATGGCGTTGTAATTACATACCTTCTGTGCCAGTGCCGAGCGTTCGATTTCTACGCAGCACAATACTTTGTGCGATTCAAAAAGTGTTATTCTGAGTCTGGGTGTAGTTTATCTGCGTTAATTGCATGATTGTAAAGTCCCCTGCAATATAAAGATTATTTCGTTAGTGCAGGGTGGTGTAAAAAAAAATGTATTACTATACTACAATTTTAACCGATTTCAGCATTCATCACAGATAACAGTTCAATTTGACACAGGTAGAAGTTCATTGTTTACAAAGCTCTTTAGAAAGTGTGTGTTGGTGTCTGTTGGTTTAGTATTTCAGTCAAAACTTGGAGAGTGGTTACTTGGTGGGTTATAATTATAAGATAGACTGATGCCGGCAGTCAGATCATAGCCATCTAAAAAAAAATGCTATACCATAAATTTTTATTTCATTTATTTAAGTTTCATACGCTATCTACAAAGTTGTCTTGTTAGGTCAATAACTGTGAAGTTATTGCAATACCTAAATTCTAGCAATCTGTTGAAATTGTCAACATCGATTTACTATGACACAAGATTCGAAACCAGGAACTTACTCTAAGGACTTATAATGGTAAAAACATACTTATGCTACCCGATTACGAAGCGAAATTTGCATGTCCTACAATAAGTTACGGTGGTGTAGTGGCAGCACGATTGGGCCGGAATCCCAATAGGCGCGGGTTCGAATCCCGCTTGTGACATCATTTTTCGTTTCGTAATCGGGTTTTATAAATAATTAAGCATATTAAATGCTGAATTTCAGTAATTTAAATACTTATGCTATTTGAAAATTGTTTTTTTTTTATTGATTATGGTAGCAAATAAGCAAGCAGCACACCTGACGGTAAGTGTAACTACTGCCCATGGACCTTTGCTATACCAAGGGTATAGCTAGGCCACTGCTTAGAGGCCGTCCATTAATCACGTGAGGTTTGAAAGGGTAAGGCGTTTGACAAAAAAAATCACGAGGTCCTAAACCTTCATAGTCTTAAACCTCACCAGGTATCACCAAAGGCGAGGGGGGGAAGGGTTTCAAAAATGCTAAAAAAAAGCTCACGTGATTAATGGACGTCCCCTTGCCAATACAAACCCAAAACCCGCCCAATGGGATGCCGGCTCCCTCGCTCAACGAACGAAGCGCAATAGCATATGGCCATTATTCAAACGTCGATATTATGCGAGAGTGTGGTACTACCCCAGACGAACCGGCCCGCGGCTGTTGACAGAGAACTGTCAACAGCGTGGTCCTACCACTATTGAATTATTGATTGCAGTAAGGAGTATTCAAGATCCGAAAGGGAATGCTCCGATGGTTCGGACATGTGGAAAGAATGCCGAATGAACGTCTGATTAAGAAGATATACAATGCGAAAGTGGAAGGATGTAGGTACCGGGAGAGACCGAGACTAACCTACCTAGACTAGATTGGTCACGTACTGAAGGAAGGTGGAGTCTAGAGTCTCCGAAACCGGCGAGCGTGTACGAAGAGAATTATGAATGTTGAGGAAGCAAGTGAAGTATGCAAGGATAGAGTTCTCTGGCACTCTGTTCTCGCTGTCTACCTTGCAAGGAATATGGCGTGATGATATGTATGTAGTATGTATTCAGCCAGGTATAGACAATTATAAATTGGAATGCATTTTACCTGTTATGGTATTATTTCCCTTTATTCATCGTTATAGGGTGGGGCATTCAATGCTTCCGAGGGCCCGGGCCGGATGCAAGCGTCACGCGTCGCCGGCTATGCATGACGAGCTTGCCTCACCACAACTGCCAACCCGACCCATTCAAACGACAACCCATGTCTTAAATTTACAACTGAACGAATGTTAACTTGATCGGGTCGAACTATAGTTTTTGGGCATACTTTTACAACTACATAACCTTGATCCAAATTTGTACCTTATGATAATATCTTTATTTAAAGATTTTCTTTATATTAAGTAGTTTCCTTGAGTTATTGGTTTAATTTCTAACATAGTAGAATTTAAAATTAACAGGCACAGTTTACATTTTGAACAAATATTTATGAATTGGTCATAAAATTTTCAAAGACTTGTGCCATTTCTGTTCGATCTAAGTATTAAATACTTAAAAATAAACAGTAACGTGTTAAATAGTAACGTGGTAACTAAGTAAGAGAACAATATGTCTACCAACTTAGATTATACTTGAGCATCATCATTCTCCTACTCTTATCCCAATTACTTGGGGTCGATACGATATGTACTCTTCTTTCATAGTACATATTGTAAAAGTTATTGGCAATAGTTTTATGACCGGCCGCCTGCAAGACGTTAACCCTCCTTGGGAATGTAATTGTCAACCAAACGACACGAGATGAAGTTGGCACAGGTCGTTATAAGGCTCTTAGTCGTCTTTTACATCCACGAGCAAAGTAAGGGTTGGTAGTATTCGTAGCCGCCACTACACAGCAAATCATAAAATATTTAATTATCTTAATTAAACAATAATGATAATGGCGTTAATTATAAAAAAAAAAAAAAATGTGCGTGAATCGAAGTCGTGCCCAGATGTCGATTAACTAAGACATTCAATATGAGAAACCATTAAATATCCTGAACATATTTTATCGTGACATCTCTGTCCTTCGTAACATCTTCGTCTTTCGTGACATCTCTGTCCTTCGCGACATCTTAGAATATCGTTGTCCCTTTAGAGTATGTAAAGGACAGATGGCAGTCGCTTCTTAAGAATATGATATTTATTTCATCAAAATTGATTTGACTAGATATTTAACCACAATATGATCGAGAATAATATATCTAAGATTATAATAATATACAAGATTTTGTTGTATATGATCGCCAAAATATCTTTGAAAGTATAGAATTTTATTGTATCTAGACATGTTCCTGCCAATTATGATCCTCCCTTGAATTAAATACATTAAATAATTTAAATTCTTATATTGAATTCAATAATCTAGAGATTAGTCGAAACTATATAGGTACTTAATCATAGTACGAAACTATGATTGATGAAATTAAATTCATTATTGTTCGAGAGAAATTATGACAATTATTTAATTTACAATAATTATATATAATATAATTAAAATGTAAATAATTTGCTAACAATCTAAGCTAAAGATTAAAAAAATATTACATACACAATTCTGAGAGGAAATACTCGTATATTTAAACAAATTCATCGCTAGCTAACTATAGGTAGTAATAGATTTTATTTATCATAGACACATATTTAATTTAATTATTTATTTTTAAGAACCTCTAGCGCATAGGTGCCAACGAAACCATTTTATTAAGTTGCTGCTGTCAGCGATATCTTATGAGCCGTTATATGTAAACAATGAAAATTTTCACAGAGTACCTACGTATTTTTTTGCCCTAACTGATCATAAAAGACACAAAGCAGATAAAATTACCGCAAAAGAAAGGGCACAAAGCATATAATATTACTGCGAAAGAAAAACTCAACATAGAATCCTATATCAACCCCTCCCCCCCCTTTCCTCGCAACCCCTTTCCTCGTGTATGTCGCCCCCTTCCCAACACCTTTCCTCGTGTATGTCGTAAAAGATGACTAAGAGTCTTATAACGACCTAGGCATACACTACCTGATGCCATTTGGTCAGCAATTGCATACCCAAAGCGGATTGATGTCAGGCCGGCGGTCATAAAACTATTGCCAATAACCTTTGCAATATAATATATAGGACGAAGGGTATATATTGCATCGACCCCAAGTAATTGGGATAAGAGCAGGAAAATGATAATGACCAGTGGCATAGTAGGACAATTTTCTTCCCATGTTGGAGAAGGTGCCCAGCAATGATGATATTTTTGTTGTGCTATAATATTATAAATAATAAAAGTAAAATAAAGTTTATAATTCAAGAAATCACAATACCAGAAACGCGTTATTTGGTACATATATACATATCATCACGCCATATCTCTTGCAGGGTAGGCAGAAAGAACAGAGTGCCAGAGAACTCTATCCTTGCATACTTCACTCGCTTCCTCAACATTCATAATTCTCTTCATACATGCTCGCCGGTTTCGGAGACTCTTGACTCCAACTTCCTTCAGTACGTGACCAATCGTAGGTTAATCTTGGTCTTCCCCGGTACCTAGATCCTTCCACTTTCGCATTGTATATCTACTTAACCAGACGTTCATTCGCAGAAATTATTTAAAAAGTTACTAATTAGAGTAATAAATCTTGTATGATGTTGCAGACTCTGTTAATGACGCCAAATCTCACAATAGCCATGTTTATTGCAATTTATTGGCTCAGCTCTTGAGATTCGGTAATACTTATATTACTCCACAGGAATATTCAATAATGCTTGTGATGAGATTTTCAGCTAGTACATAGTTACGAGTAATGCCATTCTTACGCTATTCAACCAACATCCTAATCAGAGTTAAAGCTTATATTTACTTAGTTGTAGTATCTGGTGTCATCCTATCATCATTCTCCTACTCTTATCCTAATTATTTGGGGTCGATACAATATGTACTCTTCTTTCATAGTACATATTGTAGAAGTTATTGGCAATAGTTTTATGACCGGCCGCCTGCCAGTCGTCAACCCTCCTTGGGAATGTAATTGTTGACCAAACGACATGAAATGAAGTTGGCCTAGGTCGTTATAAGGCTCTTAGTCGTCTTTTACGACATTCACGAGCAAAGTAAGGGTTGGTAGTATTCGAAGCCGCTACCACACAGCAATATCTGGTGTTTTCCCATGACCATGAATATTGCACATACAAATATTAACACATAGTAAAGTGAAATAGAAATTAAAATGTAATTCAATTCATAAAAATAGTTTAACTCAACTTATGTGTAATGCTCACGTTAGAAAACATTAAACTACTTACTAATTATTTTTTTTCTAATTACCTACTTTTAATTTGCCGTGTACTTTTCTAATACATAATTATTTAGTTTATTAATATGTTTGAACACTATAATCATGGCAACTTTTTTAGTACTTTATAAAATACAGACAGAAATTTTCAGCAGTATGGCAATATTATTTAAAAAGAAATCAAAATTCAGGAACTTTAATTTTGCATCATCATTGTAACGAAAATCGCCAAAGCGAAAACGAAACTGAAAAAAACAGACTTTAGGTAGTAAAGCTTAATATGGAATGTGAAATCGTGAATGTGAACCAAAGAGTAAAGTTATTAAACTGAAAAAGAGTGGCAACTCGATGATAAAATATGCATGTATAGAAAGTGCTGCTACCCAAAGTTTAGGCGGTGAACTAAAGTTGAAGTGATATATATACATATTTACATGTGTATGTGTAATTATATAGAATTTTCTTTTACTCATAGTAAAAGAAAGACCTACCCTGAAATATAAAAAAACATATCAGCTGAGAACGAAACAATCATAATATCAGCTTAACAATGAAAGTTGGGATAATTTTCAGAAAGTACATCAATAACCGAAAATATATCGATGACAATAAGTACCTACGCTAGGAACAAAAAATAACAATTCTTAGTTGTCAAACGTTTGACATACAGGACAAAATGGCAGCAGCTAAGTTTGTACAACCAATCTGTAGGCGGCGCGACGGTCAGTAAAAATAAGTAATGTTTTAAGTGTGCCCCCCCAGATGTGAACGAAGCAGTAAGTGCAAATAGTGAAGTTTCTAGCAGATAAAAAATATTATAGAATCTCATTTGGTGGATGCATGACCATGTAATCGGCCTGTAAGGTGCGTCCGACGCAAAATAGCTATTATTCCAAATAGATATAAAATTTATTTTGGGGAACGAAAACTATTATATATACAATGGAATGAATAATACAGTAGTTAAATTTTAAATCGAATGTTATCGCTTTGTCAGTCGACCTAGATACTCTTAGGACCCCTGGTGTATTTTTTTAATTTTATATCTATACCGTATTAATGATGGAAATTGTGTTGTAAATTGAGAATAGTAGCCCAGTGGCCTTGATCACGCGTGTTCTGTTCCGAACCAGTGATCGGACACATGAGATACTGAAAGTAACCAGGCACCACCCTATGCAATACGACACCCAACAGCGTGACCGGAACATCCAATGAAATAGGTTAGAATAGACATTCAATATAAACTTTGCAACGTTTCTAGCTTATTTAGTAATGGAAAATTACAAGCCTTCCAAATTTCACGCAAGCATTGCACACTCTTTCCACTCAAATCATTGAAATCTTAGTCATATGCCTTTGAATCACACTAAGTATAATGCTGTCGCTTCACCTTTTTTGATCTAAGTGAGTTTTTGACTGTCAGAATTATGAACATTACTTATTTTTCGAAGATGTGCATTAAGTGGACTAACAACTTTGTCAAAATGGTAAGGAGCTGTGAGATAAAGGTGGAACGTCACAACGCCCTGTAGTCTGAAACATGCATCATTCACCATGACTATAAGAAATCAGCATAATTTAATAATTATTAAAGATTGTTTTCCTAGGCTATCACTGATTCACCGAAGACAAAGATCGGGTTTCGATGGCACGCTCGCTCGTCGAAGAGAGGTATATTGTAGGGCGGGTCTATAGGGTTGCACGCCGCTTCTTCTGTCGCCCCGGATAGAATTAGCAGAGTGTGACCATTCCATAGCCCGCCGAAAAAAAAAGGCTGTCACGAATGTCGTAACAATTAGATTTTGCGAGCTGATGTAGGCGGTCAGAAGTGAAGTTTTAGATATGTGTAAACCCAGAGGAAGTGCTCAAATTTTACAGATTTATATAATAACTTAAATTTATTAAATAAAATCTACCAACGAATAGGATATATTATTATTATTTTTTTTAATATTTTTTTTTTACAAAGATCTAGTAGTGAAACTTAATGCATATTTTAAGATGCTATTATCAGAATATAGAAGTAATTAATATATATATACTAGGCAATTCATAAAACTAGGTAATTAATGAATAAACCCCAACGATATTATAAAGGTCGTAGGAAACCGTTAGAAGCAGGTGTGCACGAGGGAACGTTTATGCGGATGGATAGATGGATAAAATATAAAATCATTGATGTACCTTAAAAAATTCTTCGCTAGGACAATAGGACAATGGGCCACAAGACAAAAAACGGGTTCCGGTGGCCCACTCTCATGATGTGGAGAGTTACATTGTAGGGCGGGTCTATGGAGTCGCACGCCGCTTCAATCTGCCACACCGGACGGATTTAGCGGAGTGTGACCAGACCATAGCCACCCGTAAAAAAATTACAATAGGACAGCCTTTGGGTTCTTAAAGCCACTTTGTACTTACTGTCTATCTTATGAGCAGATAACATTATTCTTACTGGTGGCCCGCTCACACGGCGAAGAGAGGAGCTTTGCATGGTCGGTCTATGGGGTCATGCACCGCCTCTTCCGTCACCCCGGACTGATTTAGCGGGGCGAGACCACATCCATAGTCCACCGCAAAAAAAAAAAATTATCACCTTATTCTTATTCTCAGGTTCATTGAATAGAAAGTAAAGATAGATTTAGACGTTAAATTATAAATCTTTATCTATTAAAATAATAAATTATTTCTAAAAGATATTAAATTTACGCTATGATTGCGAAATTAGAATGAAAATTATATTCGCAAAACTGCCGGCAAGGTGCCAAGTGTTCTGGTGTTAGAGCTATTTGTAAAATTGTGTTTATTGAATAATGAACCCGAAATGATTGCAACTGCTGCAGTGTTATGGGTGAAATTCTATCTGTTTTGTTCACGGCATGAACGTTCGTGTTATTATTACTAATGTTCTATTAGTGATGGAATGACGCTTTGTTGATGTGTATTGTATAGTTTTAGTCATATATATTTCGTGTTAACGGTACCTATTGTAGTTAAATCACTGAATAATTTCGTTTTGATTTTACATTATTGGAGAATTAGCTTCTAAATCAATGTTAATTGTAAAAATTCAGCCCCCTAACTTTTATACATTTTCATATATACATACATATCATCACGCCATATCCCTTGCAGCGTAGGCAGAGAGAACAGAATGCTATAAAACTCTATCCTTGCATACTTCACTCGCTGCCTCAACATTCATAATTCTCTTCATACACGCTCGCCGGTTTCGGAGACTCTTAACTGCACCTTCCTTCAGTACGTTACCAATCTGGTCTAGGTAGGTGAGTCTCGATCTGCCCCGGTACCTGCATCCTTCCACTTTCGCATTGTATATCTTCTTAACCAGACGTTCGTTCGGCATTCTTTCCACATGTCCGAACCATCGGAGCATCACCTTTCGCATCTTTGCACATATTTTCATATATAATGTTATAATTTCAATTCTTTCCTTAAGGTAATGGAATAAGAATACACTTTATCACCCATTAGATTGTCAGTGGGTGTCGTAAAAGATGACTTTGATATTTAATATGCAGAAAGTAAAATGTAGACTGAATTGCCTAACCAGCTTGGTATAGTAGAACCATATTCCACCTTTTGTGAAGGAGGCTTGATCCCAGCAGTGGGAAGGGATATGAGCTGAGATGATGATGATTTAAATTAAAGCAAATTATAGCAGATTTCACAATGCAGTACACAGAAATTTATTGCTTACATGGTAAGTAAGGGCCCGAATTGCTGACGAACTAAAATATCATCACTTATTTCAAATGAATTATTGAGAGCATTCTATTGAGTATACAGATCTCGTCTATAATCGGAATGAAATTGACTCATCACCACACCCTAGTTATTATGACATCAGTTATTTTTTTTTTTGGTAGACTATGGTCTGGACCGATCCGTCCGCGACGGAAGGGCGGCGCGTAGCCACATATCCCACCATATTCCCTCCCCATCGCCATGGGTTGGCCACTGGTACCGAATCCTTGACGTCCGTGGCCAACCCGGGGAAGACAGATGCCTTAATACAGATTTGTATTTCGAGTCTTCTTTCTCATGCAATATAGTTATCTTAGATACTCATGATGAGAATGGATAGCATCCCTCTCTGGAGAAGTCTTGGGAGGACAAAAGGATGTCCTTGAAAACGATTCTATATGCAGAGACTATAGCAGAATATAATATTATCCAGAGATATATTTATCCAGAGCAGAATATAATATAATATTATCCAGAAAGAGATGAAGCCAGAACAGATGTAAGAGTAACAATAGGTAATGATGTACTAGAGCAAGTGGATGAATTTGTATATCTTGGATGTGGATATAGCCGAGATGGACGGTACACCACTGATATAGAGCGAAGAGTGAATGCGGGAAATAGAGTGAACGGAGCGTTGGGGCAACTTCTCGGCAGCCACCACCTCAGCCAGAAGGCACGTGTAGCAATACATAACGCAGTGCTTGTCCCAACATTACTGTATGGAAGCGAGAGTTGGGTATGCAGAAAAGAGTATGAAAGTAAAATTAATGCGGTCGAAATGCGATCTCTTCGGAAAATCTGTGGAGTTAGGCTGACCGACCGCATTCGTAACGACGACGTAAGAGAGCGAGTAGGTATGAAAGAGAGTATTGGTGTAAAGATGCGAAAGGGAATGCTCCGATGGTTCAGACATGTGGAAAGAATGCCGAACGAACGTCTGGTTAAGAAGATATACAATGCGAAAGTGGAAGGATGTAGGTACCGAGGGAGACCGAGACTAACCTACCTAGACCAGATCGGTCAGGTACTGAAGGAAGGTGGAGTCAACAGTCGCCGAAACCGGCGAGCGTGTATGAAGAGAATTATGAATGTTGAGGAAGCGAGTGAAGTATGCAGAGATAGAGTTCTCTGGCACTCTGTTCTCTCTGCCTACCCTGCAAGGGATATGGCGTGATGATATGTATGTGTGTATGTATGTAATATTATCATATAATATTATCAAATATCACGAAATTATATGTGCTAGTTTTTACGTGATTTGAGATAAAAAGCAGACTGACATACCAAATATACAGTAAAAAAAAAAAAATATCATCGAAATGTTTCTAACATTTGACATGGTATTTTCTTAAATATCTTATTGTACAAGACTTGGGGTCTATTATCTGTATCTATAAAAGATGATGTTTGTATATATGACATCGCTAAACTCAGAAAATATTTGACCGATCGATATGAAAATTAGTATGTATGTGTATTTTTTCAGGTAAAATGTTCATATGATATCTCTATTGATGTAACTCGACACCAGGCGGCGATATATCGACTTCTACAAACAAACCAACAGTATTAAAGTGATTAACTACACAGATCATCTCACCCCATATATGTCCCACTGTAGGACTCGGGCCTCGTCCTTAATGGAAGGGTAATTGACCTACTATACCACGCTGGTCAGACGTGTTGGTATAGGGTTTTGTTTCCAGTTTTCCTTCTCTCGCATAGACGTTATATGCGTTTTATATCTCTTAATCGTCTCGTACGATCACCCACGGATAAGATTGGGGTGAATTGCATTGTTACTACACAGAAAAACGGCAGTCAATTTATGAATTATATACTTTTTATATTTTAGTACATCTTTCAGAAAATACTAAAAAGAAAATACCAAGCAAAGCTTAGTTATCTAAATATTAGGTATTATACATACATACATACATACATATCATCACGCCATATCCCTTGCAGGGTAGGCAGAGAGAACAGTATTATACATGTAGTAAATATTTTAATTTCATTACATATTACTCATCTGATAATGATTCAACTTATTGAAATTCATTAATTCAACAACAGTTGTTATCTTGTACGAGTAACGGGAGCATAATAATATATTGTTCTCATACAGGTCAACATAAAATGGTACAAAAACGTGGGATGACTGTGACACTACCAATCATTATATACTAAGACAATATAATTGATACTTATATTTATGTAGACTCTCAAGCTTTTTATAATACATATAAGAGAAGAACAAATGAGAGACCGTTAGTGGAATCGGTTGTTTTTATCAGTTATATAATCAACTAGTAGGTATCATACAATGCACGTTTCAAAGAATGAACCTTGTAATAGTCAATGTTAGACGAAGATTGTATGTGCAACAATTGTTAGTTTCTAATACAATGAAGATTTCAATTCAACTTTCCGTTATTTCTGTATTTTGTCAATTCGTCACATGCAACTTCTATAAATGATTATGTGGATTAATTGCTACTGGTAAATAAGATTTTATATCTTTTATTCTATTTAAATTTAAATGCCATCTCATTTTTATCGTTGTCTTATAAGATAATTTTATAACATTATTAGTATTATAGTAGTATGGAAAGAATGTCGAACGAACGTCTGGTTAAGAAGATATACAATGCGAAAGTGTAAAGGATATAGGTACCGAGGGAGACCGAGACTAACCTACCTCGACCAGATCGGTCATGTGCTGAAGGAAGGTGGAGTCAAGAGTCTCCGAAACCGGCGAGCGTGTATGAAGAGAATTATGAATGTTGGCGGAAGCGAGTGAAGTATGCAGAGATAGAGTTCTCTGGCACTCTGTTCTCTCTGCCTACCCTGCAAGGGATATGGCGTGATGATATGTATGTATGTATGTATTAGTATTATATATATTAGGTCCTTACATATAAAATTGGCGTTTTGTACGGGAGGAATATAAAGTATTTTTTTTTTTAATATATTTGATTAATCAAAGTATGCACCGTTGTTATCTATGCACATTTGACATCTCATAGGTAGTTCATTGATCCCTTTACTAAAAACCATTGGGGGCGAGAATCAATAAACTCTTTGAATGCGGTTTGGACTGCCGCATCGGAGTTGAATTTTTTCTTTGTAAATGGTAATCTGTTGGCGCAAGGTCTGGGGAGTACGGTGGATGTCGCAGACATTCCAATTATTGCTCATCTAACTTAGTGGTTGTTTGTTGTGCAGTGTGTGGTCTTGCGTTGTCGTGAAGCAGCAGTGGCCTAGAGCGATTGGGTAGTGATCGCTGCCATATGTATGTTCCAAAACACTCCAAGACAAAAGAGACCGGAGGGATGGGGAACATATGGAAAGGTCCACTACACTCCTAGGATTTTGGTGAGGTAAGACTCTCCGTGTAGGGCAACCATTATTCATGACACACAAATCTGCCTGGTCAAAAATCTCCAAAAGGGCAAGGCCAAAATTGACCAATCTTGGTTGTTTAGCAGCTAGTTCTTCTTTCATGGTTTGCAGTTGCTGACGATAGATATCTGCCGTAATCGTTTGTCCAGATTTTAGAAAGCTGTAGTGAATGACACCAGCGCTAGTCCACCAAACGCTCACAAATAACTTTTTCTGAGTCAATTTTCGTTTAGGACAGGATTTGGCGGGGTCTCCAGGGTTCAGGCACTGCAAAGAACGCTTCAATATAAAAAAAAAATGAAAATACCTTCATTATTGTGTCGGTTGTGTAAAGTAACACAGCAGTCGACGCGTGTTTGCAAGTTCGATTCACTCAATTCATGAGGTACCCATCGTTCAAGTTTTTTTACTTTCCCGCTTTGTTTCAAGTGGATTTATACAGTTTTGTCACTTACCCTGAAGCCTGCAGCTAGCTATCTCTGAAGTGCTTTGTAATGGATCCGCTTCCACAATAGCCTTTAGCTTTTCATTTTCCACTGTGGTCTCCGGGCGCCAACGGGGTTGGTTCTGAAGGTCGAAATATCCAGAACGAACACGTTGAAAAAAAATGTACTGTACTTTCTTTTCCTTTCTAATCCTTTGAGCTTTTTCTGCAGCACTGGTGCCACGGTAGAACTCGTACTCGTAAATATACCGATATTTCATATTTACCATTGTGCGGTAATAAGCGACGCCAAAGAAAAAAATAAAGAGAAAAAAACAAATGAATAACTGTTTTCAAAATTCAAATGTACCACCTAAACGAATTTATAAATTTGAATTTGGAATTCTTAACCAAAGTGGAGATATTTCAGATCAAAGTGGTCAGTACGTACCTACGTTTCGTATGTAAGGACCTAATATTATTAATCTTATAGGATTTTGGACGTGAATTAATTTTTATATATAGGTAATAGCAATCAATGAATTGAGAAATTCATGTGTTATAAACATTAATAATATGTTTATAACACATGAATTTCTTTCAACACATGAATTCTTCTTGAAATGTATAATTGTAGAACGCAAAATTGTTCTGCACGGATATCGAACACGTGACAATTGGCGCGATAGGACTGTTTCTTAACTATTACGCCATTTAAATCAATACTGTATAGGTAGATTTTGAACTGATATATATTGAAAATCATATGTTATCCACCAGATAAACTACTCTGATATCTTTGCGAGGAAACTTTTTTTTCCGTCTTACCTGTTATAGAAAATCGATTTTGGCTTGCCTTAGCAACACACATCATATTATGAAATATCATAATGAATGTATCACTATTTTATGAAATATAAATTCTGTTCTTTACACAAGTATTATAAATTTAAAATAAAACAATTATTATTTTTAATTATGAATTTTATAGCGTTTGTAGGACGAACATGTCCTCCCGTGACTATGAACGCTGTAAAGTGTTCGATACGTAGAGAAATTAAACATTATAAATATATAAACACGATATTATCATTCTCCTACTCTTATCCCAATTACTTGGGGTCGATACAATATGTACTCTTCTTTCATAGTACATATTGTAAAAGTTATTGGCAATAGTTTTATGACCGGCCGCCTGCCAGATGTCAAACCTTCTTGGGAATGTAATTGTTGACTAAACGGCATCAGATGGAGTTGGGCCAGGTCGATATACTGCTTTTAGTCGTCTTTTACGACATCCACGAGCAAAGTAAGGGTTGGTAGTATTCGTAGCCGCTACCACACAGCTATATAAACACGATAATATCCATAAAAACAGTTTTATTTCAAATGTGGACTTTTTGAATTAAAAGCAGTTTAGGGAAAATATTTGTATAAGCGTGAATTCAACGATTATATTCTTATCGTATTTCGTACAATAACGTGTTTTTTTTTCTTATTTCTTATTGTTAAAGGTCACAATAATTTGTTGCAGGCTCCAGAAAGAATTGAGCGCTGTTCTCAACTTTCGAAAATAAGAACATTGGAGCAAAATGGCGAGGTGGTCAAACCACCTGACAAACAAATGAAAAATCATAACATAAGGGATACCCAAGTAAGCGCCTTGAATATGGAAATCGAAACATTAAGATGGCAATTATCTCAGGTATTTAAAACATCAAATAGCTAGCGAAAAATTGGTGCACCAATTGTAATTTTCATTTATTTATTTTATATTTTATTTGCTAGGCTAAATGCATATGCGACTGTATAGCGAATGGAATTATTACAATATGGCGTGTATATATACATTAATAAAAATATTTATAACTTGAGAATGTATGTGAGTTAATTATTTTCAGACTGAAGCAAACAGACAAATGCACATAGCTTTACTTAAGCAGGTAGTGGCTTTTCTGAGCAGAGTTAAGGAACATATTGAATATCAGAGCCCTGAGATGGGATTGAATCAAGAAATTGTATATTCGAGGGCAGTTTTATCTAACGCTATAGATGTCTCAGACCTGCCTCGTTCCCGATCTGTGTTTCACGTAAATAAACACGAGTATTCCCTAAGTGCAAGTAAAAAACTTAGCACAAAGAAAATAAGTAAATCTATCAGCAACGTTAACGGCTACAAAGATTGCCATGGCGTTTGGTAAATGCTTTGTTAATAACTAATTTATTGTTATTTTTTTAATTTAATGAATTGCAATATAATTTCTCTTGCATTTTAGGAATCAATCCAAATTATCTTTGACGGCTGATACGGACAGCGCTCAGAAGATTACCGAAGAAATATCCAGACTGATCACTCTTGCCAATACTGTCCTCAGTACCAAGTTACCTGATCTCGCTTGTACATGTAGTGTCGATAGTAGTGACACTTTAAAGGATGAAAATATATGTGGCGATGATATGATTGAAACAAATGGTTCTAATACTTCTTTGACATTTAGTGATGAAGATACAACTAATGCATTTATATTGAACACAATTTATGACAGTGAGGATGCATTCAACGGACTCGCGAATAAATTCGTAGACGTAAAAGATGAACCTTTATCTGATTTTATAGTAACATCAACGTCACTTAATTGTGACTTGGAAAAACATTTTAACAGTATAAATATAAATGAAAAAAATGAAAGTGTTCATATTCAAACTGAATCTAAAACGAAAGCTATGGACAAAAGGACGGAATATAACCACGTCGCCAATTTCATTGAAGATGAAAGTGGTTTTTCGTCAATGAGTTCATTTCAAGAGATTGGCATACCAATCATAAGTATTATTCCACCGTCACCGTGTAAAGAAGTAGGTTATATTGATGAACTCACCGACATTTTAGATGAATCTGAAAAGTGGAAGAGCGACACAATGGACCTAGATAAGCAAAGTGTGAAAGTATTTTGGGTTTGATAATGTTTTGCCAATGTACAAATGCGTGATTGCATAGTAACGACTGTTAAATTATTCTATGTCAGTATTTCAATTGTAGTGCACAAATGATTCATCATAGATTTCACATTTTGATAGTGTGTTTATGTTTTCTTCGGAGGTGTACTAATATTAAATCTTTTCTTTTGTCTTTGTAATTTTAATACTTTAACATTAATAAACATTTACTTGGAATTATTTATTGGTTTTTATATTACTGTAACAACTTGAAATATTTTTTAAAGTTTTACATACATACATATCATCACGCCATATCTCTTGCAGGGTAGGCAGAGAGAACAAAGTGCCAGAGAACTCTATCCTTGCATACTTTACTCGCTTCTCAACATTCATAATTCTCTTCATACACGCTCGCCGGTTTCGGAGAGTCTTGAAAGTTTTCATTATATTTAAGGCTTCTGTTGTTAGGTAATAGGATGACTATATCGCAATCACTACTAATTACGTTGATTATCTTGGTGGTAAAGATAATAAGCCAGATTAAAATGACACTCGATTGCGTGCAAGCAAAGGTCGATCTGCTTTTGGCAAGGCTTATATTTTGTTCTCAATCCGCCACTCATAACGGAAACAACAAAAACAGAAGACTGTTGACAAAATATGTGCATATCTGTTGAATAATATGATATATAGGTGTAAGGGATGAATACACCGACTAATAATAGTCACTACACAACGCTCGACAACGATAATTGTACTTGAAGAACGCAGTGTTGTGTATCGCGAAGGTGACTTTTGTTTCGACTTTTGATTTTAACCTCAGATAGTTGTTATATCTTTATCCAGGTTTGTAGTGAGTGCAGAGTTTTCAACCTAATTTACATATATTATATAAAATTAGTAACAGTACCCAAGAACAGCCTCTCTGGATTGCGAATTTTAGCTTCGGAAGTTGGTAACAATAAATTGTGGTTGCCCATATCATTGGCATTTTTTTCAAAATTAAATCATGTTCAAATGGGCCACGCTGAATCCAGACTTACATTTTTATTGCTTATGCTAGCATACCAGCAAGCAGCATACTTGGTGATAAATCTTACTTTCACCCATGGACCTTTGCAATACCAAAATTTGACTGACAGTTCTCTCATTCAACGAACGAAGAGCAACAGCACTATTCAGACGTCAATTTTTTTCGAAAGTGTAGTAAGGTTTAAGAAAGGTAGTGTAAACTACCTTGGACGGACTGGTCCGCAGCTGTAATCAGAAAATTGTCAACAGAATAGCCCTACTACTTTTAAACATATCTAGTTAGGTAAATAATAATCCGGTAATCCATTTCAAAAGTTCAAGACCTTAACCAGTTGTTGATTAAATTCCATGGAATCACTTATTGTATTCGATTGCTTCTAGTATTATCTTAATTGTTATTTTCAAATAAAGCGTATATATTAGCACTTACCGATCAAATTTCACATAACTAATTTACAAAGTATATAGTTTTAGGTCACAATAAGTATATAAAACAACTTCATTATTAAATAGTTATATTTTTGGAATAAATAGAAATAATACCTCTTTTAATCAAATTTATTGATATTTTTTTCAGTAATTTTACATCTTTTGACATTATTGAGCAATTTCAAAATGGATAGATCGTTTTGTCATTTTTATTAGAAAGTCCACGTAAACGTAAATGCACCGTAATTTTTTTTAGTAAAATATTTAATATGTAAATACAAAATTGTAGTTAAAATTAAATAAATTTGGCTAAGGTAAGATAAATTTTTGTAATCATGGAGGACGTAGTTGATGGCAACGACTTAAATGCAACTGGTGATAATAAAGATGAAAAACCGATAGAAGAACCCAAACCACCAATTATTCCGGACGTGGATCTGATTAGTGATGGGTTTGGATTAATGCCGGGACACATGCAGTCATTTCGAAGGCGTTCTAGCGGTTCAAAGGCACAATCCAAAACTAACAAAGATCGTCATGATTCTCAACTAAAAGAAGAGGCAACTCCTTGCGCTTCCAGCACTAACATAGATATTGTCAGAAGGTATACATGGAAAACGAAGAACAGAATGACAGTTCAGGTTAACAAATCTTTAGTTTTAAATTTTATAATAAAATAAAAGAAAGCATTTTTTTGGCATCATCAAAGTTGAAAACTAATTTATGACAAATTCTGTAGCAGTAAAATGATCTTAAATGAATTTTTTTTTTTTTATTAAGGACACTTATTCATTTATTATTTGAGGAATTAGGACCTTAAGAGATACATTTTGAAGTCGGATTTTAGAACTATCGTTTATATCGATTTGTCGTTTAAAACTGTCATATTATTTTAGTATTAAATCTGTCATTCAACATCACAGCCCATATATGTCCCACTATTGGGCTCGGGGCTCCTCCGTAATGGGAGAGAAGGTAACCTACTATACCGCGCTGGTCAGACGTGTTGGTATAGGGTTTTATTTCGAGTTTTCCTTCTCTTGAATAGATGTTATATGCGTTTTATATCCTTTAGGCGTCTCGTACGATCACCCACTGGTAAGATAGAGGGTGGTGAATTGTATTCTTACTCCGTCCCCACACGGAGACATACTATAATTACTCACTACATAATATATTAGGTGTTTGACGAGTACACATTTCATGAAATAGTACCTTCCAAGTACTAAATGGTTATTGTAAATACACTACTATATGTCTAGAGAGCTACGAGTAGTACTTTTGATCAATTAGAAGAACAAGTCTCAACACGATTAAACTATGATGGAAGATAGAAATGAATGTCGAATCAAGTAGTTAAATGTAAAATTTTGCTAAAAGTTTGATAGGAGTTTTGAGTTTTCCAACTAAAACAAAAAAAAAATACTTGCATCGATTTCACGAATGCAATAATGAAAATATCTATAATATGATGACGTTTATACTTTCGTCTTTAGGTTATATCATATGGAGCTACGATCACTTCGATTTCAGTACCTGACAGAAAAGGTGTACCAGATGACGTGGTAGCAGGCTTTGAGACTTTAGAAGGTAAATTGGATTATATTTAAAGCTGTGTTTTCTTTTTCTTCTTGACTAAAAATTTATGGTTTTAGGAATTTTTTGTTTTATATATGCTATGAGTCATTGCTTCCAGATTATAGGTCATTGCCAAATTTCAAGATTATAGGTCGACTGGAAGTACCCTTTAGGTTTTGATTCCCTTGAGAGGAGTTGCGTGTTTGGAAATATGCGGCTTAGATTGCTGTTTCTTTTGATTGCGTTGACATAGAAGTTTGATTTTATTACAGCTTAAAGGTATTATAGACCTGAGTATTTGATATGAATTTAAATTTAATACCTCTACGCGTTCATGAGGAAAGGGGTAGTAAGTTTAAAATTATTAAAAAATATTTTTATTACATGATGTAAAGTCGTTTCTTCGCACTGCGCTTGGCTATTTGTGTGACAACATGGCACTTCATAATACTGTTGTTAGTTGGAAATGCAATCCTAGATAGTACGTCACATTTGAGTTTTGATGACGAGTCATTAACGTCTAGTCAATTCTCTAAGATCATTAGGTTTGCCAAAGGATCGCTTACAATAATGGCCTAAAGATGTTATTATGACTGTCATGTTACTACAATGGATGGGATTTATTTATAGAAGCTCATACTTATGGATTTTCAGTAATTGTACTTGAGAAAGAATGCCGAACGAACGTCTGGTTAAGAAGATATACAATGCGAAAGTGGAAGGATGTAGGTACCCAGGGAGACCGAGACTAACCTACCTAGACCAGATCGGTCATGTACTGAAGGAAGGTGGAGTCAAGAGTCTCCGAAACCGGTGAGCGTGTATGAAGAGAATTATGAGTGTTGAGGAAGCGAGTGAAGTATGCAGAGATAGAGTTCTCTGGCACTCTGTTCTCTCTGCCTACCCTGCAAGGGATATGGCGTGATGATATATATGTATATATGTATGTATGTACATGAGAAATTTGTGAGAGGGAGGTATATAATATTAAGCTGGGTAACCAATGAGACCTTAAGCTCGTCGAATATAAAATATTGCATGATTCTACTACATAGAGTTCTATAGATTCAAATTTTCTAAATTGATATATTATAATCATTATTTAATCATTCCGTGTGGTGACGGAATAAGAATACAATTCACCACACTCTAACTTGCCCGTGGGTGTCGTACGAGACGACTAAGGGATATAAAACACACATAACATCTATGCAAGAGAAGAAAAACTCGACACAAAACCCTATTACCAACACGTCTGACCAGCGTGGTATAGTAGGTCAATTTCCCTACCGTTATGGAGAAGGCTCGAACCCAACAGTGGGACATATATAAGCTGAGATGATGATGATGGTGATTATTTAATCATTCGGTAATAAATATTGAAGTAATTAATATCTTATCATTTGATGATAATAAAAATATTAATATATATAAATTACGCGTCACGTTGTTTGTCCGCGATAGATTCATGTGTATTTTGATCCAACTTAAAAGATAGGATAGCTTCCATCTCAATTTATAGTCACAATATTATTTTATTGCAAATTATTTGTCTATTATTTGACAGTCACAATTATCTGTTATCTCCAAACGATTTTAACAGATGGCGGTATCTGTTGACTGGATTAAGTATTTAATAGATGGCGCTATGTTAAACATACATATGTTTCATATAAGCTACAATTCATCAGCATAACCACCACGTGTTACTGAGGCTACTTAAGCCACAGCAACGCGTGGCCGGGTCTGCTAGTAAATATATATAATCTCTTGTATTCTGTATTAATATTTTAATATAGTATACATACCAAATAAATAATAGAATAATTTTATAGGTGAGGGAAAAGAAAACATGTAGAGAAAAACACTATTTTAACCATAACCAGCGTGGTATAATAGTCCAATATCCCTGTCATAGTGGTTTAGGATCGGGCCTTTGTAGTGATTATTTTATATGGACTTGAGAAGTAGTTGAAGGGCAACGCGTGGCCGAGTCTGCTAGTAAATATATATAATCTCTTATATTCTGTATTCATATTTTAATATAGTATACATACCAAATAAATAATAGAACAATTTAATAGGTGAGGGAAAAAGAAAACATGTAGAGAAAAACACTATTTTAACCATAACCAGCGTGATATAATAGCCCAATATACCTGTCATAGTGGTTTAGGATCGGACCTTTGTAGTGATTATTTTATATGGTCTTGAGAAGTAGTTGAAGGGAATTACGATTACCTTATGACACATACAACCTGAATAATAAATCTGAAAAATATAACTGGACATGAGTTCACTCTCATCATACATAGCTCTAATATCTCATACTAACAGTATATTATAACAGTATAATTGTTTTAACTAGAGTACTTCCAGAAAGAAAATCCATATTTTGGTGCAACCATAGGTCGATATGCTAACTTCATCAGGGATGCCACGATGATGGTGAGACCGTCGGGCAGGCTGTATCTGCTTTCTAATAATAAAGGCCATCATCACTATAATGGGGGTTATCGTGGATTTGATAAAGTAAGATTAAAAGTTTTATTATTTTATTAGCACATTTTTCATTAGTATCGTAAGAGACAACTGTAACACATAAGCATATGATCTTTATTATGATAAGATTTTTAGTGGCTGCTCTAGTTGTTAGCTCCATGATGCCGCTTGTGGGATCTTACGTACGTCAATATATTATAATGCTTACTTTTCATTCGGTAACGGAGTAAGAATATAATACACCACCCCTTGTCTTGTCTGTGGATATCGTGAGAGGTGACTAAGGAAATATGACTCTAACATTTATGCAGGAGAAAAATACTCGAAATAAAACCTGTACTGACTCATCTGAACGGGTTGGTAAAGCAGGTTATTTCCCTCATATTGTGGGGAAGGCTCCAGTCCAACAGTGGGAAGTATATGAGTTAAAATGATGATGATGTACATTACTTATAATAAATTTGTACGGTATGCACAGCCTGCAGTGGACTGTATGAGGTAAGTTTACTGAACTAGGTGAGGAACTGATATTATCCTATCCCTGCAAGCCGCGAAGAAGTAATTAAAAAATACTCCACCAACCTTTCATCCACTTTCGCCGAGGGCAGTAGTGTCGTCGCAGTAGGCTCGCCAAACCGCGCAGTCAGCTTCACTATATTCTATACAACTATGCAGTTCACAGCACCACAAAACACTATTATGGTGGTTCCAACAGTTCCGTTAAACAATGTCCTACCAAGGATTAAGCAGGTGCGGCGATTACGAATACACCGAGTGGCACAACCGCCTGGCGGACCGAGTTGTCTCAAATCTTCTACTCAACTGTCATAACGACGGTTGCAGAATCGAAGTTGTGAAGTTTCTCCAAATACCCTCCACATAACTTGCAAGGACCGAACATACCCCTCACCGAATTCAACATGATGAATTCCCCATTCTAAATTAAAGAGCAAGTAAGGGATATACAATCCACTAACCTATGTAAACAAAACACATAGAATAAATAAACCTTTAGTGAGGTATATTTTTGAAAAAAAAGAATAATAATAATTAATTAATCTAGATAAACAATAAAATTTAACCTAAGAAAAAAATAAAAGGTAATTAATTTGCATACGGTAATGGACAAATTTTATTCACCGGTCTTTTAATTAGACCATTTTTAGTTCTCAAAGTAACTACACGAATAATGCCATCAACGCCCTCGTGTGTTGTTTCAATTCTACCAAGAGGCCACTGCAATGGGCGCGTCAAATTTGATTTCAGTAAAACTAAATCACCAATCTTTACGTTGGGAGGTGAGGCAAACCACTTCTCTCTTTGTGTGATATTTTTAACAATATAATAATTAAAAATAACTGTGATATTTTTTGAATTGACTGCCAACGAGATAATCTATGTTGAGGAACGTCCTCATAATTATATTCAGGCACAGCCACTAAGCTTTGTCCTATCAGGAAATGACCAGCAGTTAATACATCGAACTCGTTTGGGTTTTCAGATAGTGTACATAAAGGGCGTGAGTTTAATACAGCCTCTATTCTGCAGAACACAGTTGACAACTCTTCCAGAGTGAGACTTCTATCACCTACAATACGTTGTAAAATGTGTTTCGTACTTTTTATCCCGGCTTCCCAAAGTCCACCCATGGAAGCTGCGTTAGGAGGATTTGTCCTCCACTCTACTTGCCGCGCGGTTAATCCTACGAGTACCTCGTCATGAATCTTATTACCATTTAAAAATCTAAGTACCTCCTTGAGATGCTTGGCTGCCGATACATAATTCGTCCCGCAATCGGAATATAAACAAGTACTTAATCCGCGACGGGCCACGAAACGGTCATATGCAGCTAGAAAACATTCAGCTGATAAATCAGTTAACACCTCGCAGTGTACTGCTTTTGTTGAAAAACATACAAATAGGCATAGATAAGCCTTGTATATTTTTGCGTTACGACGTGTACTTTCTTTTACAAGGAATGGACCACCTATATCTGTACCTACATGGCTGAATACCTTATCAACCTTAAGTCGGGACATGGGCAACGTACCCATTTGAGGTTGTAATGCAGTAGGTCGGCATTTAAAACACACCTTACACTTTGTCAGTACCGATCGAATGATGCTACGAGCACCAACGAGCCAATAGTTTTGACACATTAGACCTTGTAATGTACGAGGCCCTACGTGTAGGTATTTTACGTGCAAATATTCGATTTATAATTTACTTGTATGGCATTTTGGTAGCAAAACCGGGTGCTTCGTATTGTACGGAAGGTCAGATTGTGAGATACGACCCCCCACCCTGAGGACTTTATTTTCAACGAAGGGTGATAGTTTACGTAAAGAGGCTACAAACTTACCCTTTTCTAACGCTACTATTTCAGATTCAAAGTGATTTTGTTGAATAATTCTAATAATTGAATCATGACCTTTGCGCAACTCAAAGGTCGTTAGAGGGCCTAAAGACCGATTTGAAATTTTACACTGAAGATTTATAATAAATCTATGACACCATGAAATAATACGCTGTAATTTATTAAAAGAAGAACACTTATTAAATATTTCTTCAAGGTCATTTTTAATTTCAACCTTTAGAGAAGAATTAAAACTAAATGTTGCACTATTTGATTTAAGTTCGGGAATCTTGAAGTTATGATTTAATAAATATGGTTTTATAGGCCACTTTTGTTGGTTATCATATAGCCAATCGGGGCCGTGAATCCACTCTGTAGCTCTTTCCACGAAGTGAGCAGGCAACGTTCCACGTGAACATATGTCTGCAGCGTTATTTTCGCCCTTCACGTGATACCAACAACTAGGTGGTACTGCGGCAATAATGCGACTAACACGGTTAGCCACAAAAGTTTTTAACGTGTATGGTTGTGTATGTATCCAAGCCAAAACATTTTTCGAATCGCTGAGCGCAAATATAGAAACAGATAAATTATTATCGCTTAAGTTTTGTACGACAAAACTTACAACCTTCGATAGCAGCACGGCTGCTTCGAGTTCGAGTCTAGGTATAGACAAGAGTGGGTTTAACGTCGCAACCTTTGACTTACTAGTCAGCAGTCGAACCTTCACTTCACCTATATTGTTTATACTACGTATATATAAGCACGTTGCGTATCCACGGGATGACGCATCGCAAAATGCTATTAATTGTATTTCACTAAAATTAGGTATTAAGATGTGACGCTCAAAACGCAATTCAGTCAAAAGTGGTAGATCGGAGATGAATCGATTCCACTGTGAGCACGGCTCAGGTGGTAGTTGCTCATCCCATGCGACTCCCATCTTCCAGAGATCTTGCATGATACACTTTGCGACAAACGTACATGGTGAAATAATACCTACAGGATCGAATATGCTCGCCAGTAGTTTTAAAACTGATCGTTTGGTCTGTTTATTATCAGTCATGTTATAGGAAAACGCAAAACTGTCACAGGCAGGTAACCATGTCAACCCTAACACCTTAAGGGAGGATGATAACGTATCATCTTGAAAATCGATGGTTACAACTTGATTTGACTGCATATGAGTAAGTAACTCGGGACAGTTGCTAGCCCATTTTCTTAAATCAAAGCCACCACTTTTAAGAAGTGTCAGCAAATCATCCTGCAACGTGCAGGCCTGTTCTAATGATGGGCAGGACCATAATACGTCATCAACGTAGAAGCCTTGTTTGAGCACCTTTGCAGCCTCTGTACGCGGACGTTCAGCATGAGTGAGCTCATCCTCAGCTAGCTGATGCAGCGTGCGCACAGCTATGTAAGGTGCACTACGGAGACCGTAGGTATTCGTTCGAAGTTCGAAGACGCGAACTGGCTCCGTTGGAGATTCTCGCCAAAGAATGTGCTGGTACTTCCTATCAGCAGGATCAATCAGAACAGCCCGATACATCTTTGACACATCAGCAGTGAAACAAACTTTATATAACCGAAAGCGAATTATAATCTTTAGTAAGTCTGGATGTAGTTTTCTGCCTGTCAAGAGTGCATCGTTAATTGAAATACCATTCTTAGGTTGTGCTGAACCGTCGTAAACAACGCGCAGAGGTGTACTTACGGACGATGGACGCAGAACACAATGGTGCGGTATATAATATCCTGACTGCTCAGGACCTTGATATAACTCCATGTGTCCAAGAGATTCATACTCTCGCATGAAGTCAACATAAGACTTATGAAGGTCTGGCGATCGCGCCAGGCGGCGCTCGACCTGTTTAAGCCTTGTTATAGCCACATCATAAGAATCACCAATAGGTGCATGGTGTGGGTTTAATAAAATGGGAGAAACATAACGACCATTTTCATCACGACAGTGTTTTTCTGTGTACATTTTTTCGGCTAACTCCTCCATAGGATCCGTTGGAACTTCACACGGTAAAGATTCCAACTCCCAAAACCGTTTAAGTGTATCATTTAAATAATTATTTTCAATTGTGTACGACACAAATGACGTTGCACACGGTACAACATCGAGACTGCTAGAGCAATTTTTTAACCCTAGTCTCCCAGTTATGACGTAACCAAATATGCTCCCCAATGCCACTGGTACATCTTTATTTATTATAAATTTTGTCCCGTCATAAATATAGGGAAACACTTCACCCGATAAAATAATGTCAATCGGGGACGTTGTATAAAAATACGGATCAGCTAATTGTAAATCTTTATACTTAGTAATCAACTTTTCGGGAATAAGTACGTTTGGCAAATCGGATGTAATTTTAGGTAAAATTACAGCATCAATGTTAAACACCGGCGTATTATTGTAGCGCGGCTGAATAACACACGAAGCCATTCCATAATTTTTTACATATTCGCCACCTAGTCCGAAGATATTATATGGACATTTATTAGCTGATAATCCTAACCGTTGAAAACAATCTAACGTAATAAAATTACTTTGCGCCCCAGAGTCAATTAATACGCGCACGGGCTGATAATTATCAAACGCGTTCAAAACATTCACAACAGCTGTTCCCAAGATAACTGTACAGTTAGAAGTATGCGTAGACGTCAGATGACACACCGTACTGATAATTGATTGTCCGTCTCCCTTGCACGGCGCAGGAGCGGTCTCAGTCGAAATCAGCTGATTCGAACACGGTTTGTTATTATCTATCGCGCTAACTTCTCGATGTAACAGAACATGATGCGGTAAATTACAGATTAAACATTTAAAATTACTTTTACACGCCTTAACGGTATGATTTGATTTTAAACAATTATGACATAAATTTAATTCATTCGCACGGCGAATACGTTGCTCATTAGACAATTTACGAAATTGTTCACAACGGAAAATCATATGATTACTATCACAATGTACACATAAACCCTTTAACCCAGAGCGTGTAGAAGATAGCGAATGCTTTTTTGTGTCCTTTTGTCGCGAATCATTTTGTTGATATTTATTAGAATACACATTAGAATATGACGCAGAATGATCTAGAACTTTTATTTGATTATGTATAAATAATGCTAATTCATCGAAGGTAGGAATGGAATTTTGATCTAATTTTTGTTCAAAATATTTTCGAGTTTGTGGATCTAATGCCCTTAACGCAATATGACACATTACATAACTGCTTAAATCTTTAATATTAAGTGCCTGTATTGCCTTATACGAATGTTCGAAGTTCTCAATAAACATGTTCAAATCAGCAGACGATTCCTTGCGTAACGGTGAAAAGTTTAACATTTTATCTAGGTACCTACCAACTAACAATCTATTGTCTCGATATTTATCAATTAAACTCTGCCAGACGAGATCGTAGTTATTGGCGGATATCGGTACACTTTTAACCATATTTAATGCAGAACCTTTCGTGCAAGACAATAGAAAATGAAATTTATCAATTTTTGGAATGTGCGGCTGATCATGTACTAACGAGCAAAATGTTTCATAAAATGTATTAAAATTCTCAATATCCGAATTAAATGTAAACAATTCAAGTTTAGGCAGGCGAGGGCGGGACTCCATGGTAACCAAGCGATTCTCACCGTTATTGCCGATGCGTGCCGAGCTATATTTCGAAGCACATAATTTCACTCGAAAATATAGTTCATCAAAACTTTGTAACTCTTGACTTCTAAGTATTGACTCAGAATCAACTAAAAGTTCTTGTTCGAATATATCGAATATTATTTTTTCGAATGAACTACGTAGGTCACTAATTTCAGAGACGTGCAATAAAAACAATTCTTTCGTATCAGAATTCGATAAATCGTGGGACATATCATATACCTTTTGCATTTGTGAAAACAAGAGTTGTTTTCGTTGAATTAACACGGTTAATTCTTTGGGTAATGGATGTTTCTTATCACTAGAAATTTTTGCTTTAGGTGCCGCCATCTTGTGAAACAACACACGTAGCCCAATGAAATTATAAAATTAATATTATATTACTTTCACTAATACTTGTTACCTATACAATTTAATTATATAACACTTAGCTGAATAATTGTACGACAAATAATAATTTATGTGTTTTGTTTATATTGTATACTTCGTATAGTGGAGAAAAGTAAAGTAAGTACATAAGATATGTATAGAACGTCTACACAATGAAATTATAATTTCATTAAATAATGGGGAATAAGAAGTAATTGGCACGGCCAATATAAATAAATTATATGCTAAGAACGTCTTAACATATATGATATTTATTGGGAGGTATTCTAACACGGTTAGAAATAACGGTACAGAACGTCTGTACTGTCTAAATACCTGGGAATTACGAATTCCTAGGTGAGGTATGAGACCTTAGGAGCGGTATCCTGGGTCGAAGTGACCAAAAAAAGACTGTACGGTATGCACAGCCTGCAGTGGACTGTATGAGGTAAGTTTACTGAACTAGGTGAGGAACTGATATTATCCTATCCCTGCAAGCCGCGAAGAAGTAATTAAAAAATACTCCACCAACCTTTCATCCACTTTCGCCGAGGGCAGTAGTGTCGTCGCAGTAGGCTCGCCAAACCGCGCAGTCAGCTTCACTATATTCTATACAACTATGCAGTTCACAGCACCACAAAACACTATTATGGTGGTTCCAACAGTTCCGTTAAACAATGTCCTACCAAGGATTAAGCAGGTGCGGCGATTACGAATACACCGAGTGGCACAACCGCCTGGCGGACCGAGTTGTCTCAAATCTTCTACTCAACTGTCATAACGACGGTTGCAGAATCGAAGTTGTGAAGTTTCTCCAAATACCCTCCACATAACTTGCAAGGACCGAACAAAATTAATAACATTTAATTTTTTTTCATTTGCATTTTCAATGGCAGAATATTGCGAATCTTATTATAATTACTTGAGTTCGTCACAATAAGTACCCTTCTATGTAATAAATTATAATGCCCTTTAGTCCTAAAAATCATCAAGTTCTTTCTATAAGAGAAAAAAAAATGCGACTATAGACAACCAGCTATTGATATAAAAAAAAAAATATATACTAAGAACGTGGATATCGTAAAAGACGACTAAGAGCCTTATAACGCTCTGGGCCAACTCTATCTGATGCCGTTTGATTAACAATTACATTCCCAAGGACGGTTGACGTCTAGCAGTCAGCCGCATAAAACTATAGCCAATAACTTTTACAATATTTACTATGAAAGAAGAGTACATATTGTATCGACAAGTAATTGGGATAAGAGTAGGAGAATGATGATAACTAAAACGAGTAATAAAATATGTATAAAAATTGAAATGGTTAATCCATTTCATTGGATGATTGATTTAAAAAATCTCACTTGACATTATATCTCTTTCAATTATATAATGAAATTTATAATCATTTAATACTTATAAGACTTACATCGACGGCTTATTGTTTGAAGGTTAACTGGCAATCCTACGTCAGTGATAATAAAGTTATTATGAGTCACATATCAGAGCGCTTCGATGAAGGATATCCCGGTACTATCATGGTCCAGGTCTGTTTTGAAGTAACTTGTGACAACACTCTCAAAATTGAAATGAAATGTACAACCAGTGAACCAACCATTATTAATTTAAGTTGCGCGCCATATTTCAACCTGGCTGGACATGTAAGTTTTATATAAGCTTTTTTGCATTACTCCATATAAGTTATTTTTTTTTTTGTTTTTTTTTTTTGGCGGCTGGCTACGGGTACGTCAAACCCCGCTAATCCGTCCGTGACGACAGGAAAAGCGGCGCAAGACCTCGTAGACTCGCCCTACAATATACCTCTTGACGCCGTGCGGGTGGGTCACTAGTACGCGGTCTTTTTCTTCACTCTTCTTTTGGTCGAGCGACCCGGTCACGGTTGCCAAGATCGGAATGCTACATTAAGTCACTTACGACATCCACGAGCAACGTGAGGGTTGGTAATAATCGTAACCGCTAACCACACAGTAAAAATTAAACATGACAATATGAAACTAAAATATACTGATTATATGAATCGCCTCTTTACAACAAAAAAAAAAATGGACATTTAGAGATCAACATCCCGCAGTGTCAGTAATATTATTAAAACTAAAATAAAACGTGTATGCACTTATCAAGTTGTTGGACCGGAAAACGTCGTCAACTATTTATTCGTCGTACAATTTGATCACGATTACTTTCGATACTTAGTTGCCGTGACAATTTTTTATTCGCATTCCATCAACAAGTAAAATATTGAATGGTTTCAGCATGCTGGCAACGATGCAATGTTGGACCACATTTTTACTATAAATGCTGATAAATATACGGCAATAGATGATGACAGTATCGTTACAGGTAACATTCAATTCATAGATGTTTTCTTAGAGATTTGTTGCTCATGTTCTCAAATAGTCTAAGGGTATCTATTACACTCTATTATTGGGCATTGAAAAAGACGGATGAGAGACGATTGCATGCTACTGAGATGCGTATGTTAAGATGTGTGGGGTGACAAGATTAGATATGTGCGAAATGAGTATATTAGGGGAAGTTTGAAAGTAGCACCAGTGATAGAGAAGATTAGGAGCGCGAGATTGTCTTGGTATGGACATGTGATGAGGAGTGATGAAAGACATGTGACAAAGAGGATTATCAATATGCTTGTGGATGGGCGTAAGAATCGTGGGAGACCCAAAAAGAGATGGATGGATTGTGTAAACGAGGATATGTGTATGAAAGTTGTGATGATAGAAGATTGTGGAAGGCAAGAACATGTTGTGCCGACCCCACTTAGCGTGAGATGAGGGCAGGCAAATGATGATGATCATTATTACGCTCTATCTATTCTGTTATAACTTATAATAAATGCGAATGTAAGTTTGTTTGTCTGTTTGTTATACTATCACGCCTAAGCAACTAAACTGATTTTAAAAATTCTTCTACCAATAGAAAGTTATATTATCAGCGAGTAATATAGCCTGTATTTTACCCTCGTATTCCAATGGGAACGTAAATTATGCGGGCGATATTTTTTAAACTATGTAAATAGAACAAATATATTCTATTGTTTATAATTTTTGGTACAGAACTATACTTGTAAGTGGATATTTTCTTGAATGTTCTACGTCGTTCGTTTGCTATTAAATATAATCTCTTCAGAGGAGTTAATGCCATAATTGCCATACTTCACAAACTAGTGTAGCATAGCCACAGTAGTGGCATAGCCACATTAGCAGTGGTGGCAAAAATGGTTGAAAGACTTCTGTATACAGCTGCGGGCCGGCCCGTCCATCGACGTCTGAGCAGTAGCAATGTGCTGTAGTGCTTAGTTCGGTGAGCGAGCCAAAAGTCCAACTTTCTGGGTGGATTAGGGTTGGTAAGTATAGGCCGAGTTGTATCATTGGTATAGCGAAGGTTTATGAGCGGGCAGTAACACTTATCATCAGGTATGCTGCTTACTCATTTGCTACCATTATATGAGCTGAGATGATGATGACTAGGTACCTAATGTCAATTGTGTTCTTGTGGTGTGTTGTCAACTTCATCACCTCATGATTTTAGCTCATATACGTTCCAGTGCTAGGCTCAAGTACCTCCCACTCCGACGTTGAAAACTGTTGGGGCGTCGACCTGACAGGATACCCGCGAGGGTAGACTGCCAGGGTACCCGCGAGGGTAGACTGCCGGGTGGGCTACCGAAGATAAAGACCGGGTCCCGGTGCCGTCGCCTCGGACGGATTAACGGAGCGTGATCACATCGTAGCCCGCCGCAAAAAAAAAGGCTTGAGCTCCTCTAAAATGATACGAAGGAGATTTACCTATTATACCACTCTAATCAGTCGGCTTAGTATAGAGTTTTGTTTCGAATTTTCCTTCTTTTGCATTGATAGTCATCTTTTACGACAGCCTCGGGTAAGATGAAGAGGTTGATGATTCTACCTCCATCACCGGACAGCCTGTCAACTTACTATCTTTTAAATTTATAATTTTTGATTTCTTTATATAAGACTCTCTGAAATATCTTATGAAACATTTTTTGTTAATTAGAGAACAAAAATTTACTCGAGCAAAGCTGGATTTGTTTGCTAGTGTCTTTATAAAACTATAACCAGGTGCGAGAGTGCCTGAGAGAGGAGAGACAATTTTATCATGAAAGTCTTAGAAATTTAAAATGACACAATTTGTTGCATACTTTTTTCCAGGTGAAAAGAAAGTAGTTGGCGGAACAGCATACGACTTTAGAGTGCCTCGTGTTTTAAGGAATATGATACCAAAAATACCTTTGGGAGGTTACGATATTAACTATTGTATTACACGAGGTACCGACCAAGATTTGGCATTCCAAGCCAGGTGAGATTTATCTGTTTTCCTTTTAATATATGTTATACTAGCTAATTCGCTTTTCATGTCACAATTCTTGCTACCAGAGGAATGCGTGGCTAAAATATAGCCTACATTACTCAGTGATAATGTAGCTTCCCATTGCTTGATGGACTTTTAAATTCCTTTCAGCGCATAGGTGTGAAAACATTACAAATAAACTCGTATTCGTATTTATAATATTAAATTTAAAAAGGGAAATTACCAATATCACCATCTTCTATATATTATGCATTCTTGGGCAATTCAGGTTGGAGTGGTTAAGAACATTCGAGTATCTTTGAAACTTAATACCTCAATCACGTACTACCTAACAAAGTGTTCTATTCGTGTACTATTTAGCAAGATAATCTTCAATGCTATATATATTTACTATTTTTCTTTTCCACTTATTTAGAAATAATAGATTGTCTGCCATATTTTAGTAAATTTAATAAAGTGCGGTACATTACTACAGCGGCCATAAAAAAAGGAATTGATGGACAAAAGTGTAAATGGCACACATACGTAAGTCCATCGATTCCTAGTTGTGGCCTCGGCTTGTATAGTGCTTTTCTCAAATAATGCGTGGCAATTAAAACTAAATAGTATTAAGTAGAACTGTATACATGACGAACAACGAACAACATTTTTCACGTGCTACAGGTTTATTTTTTTTTTCTTTATTAAACAGCTTTCTTTTTCATGCCAGTTCGAAATTTAAATAAAATTCTGATAATTTTATATATTTAATGGTATATTTACATCTGATTGTCGTAAAGTTTCTGCTTGCGATTTCATCAGGGTTGTTCTTTTATATACAATCCCTTGGATGTTCTATAGGTATCTTAAGATGTTATTACTTATATAGATTGTTAGTCTATTTTCAATTTCAGTTTACATTTAATATCTTTACACAAGTATATCTCTATATATTCAGAATCTCGAAAACCGCACCAGTGATTGCCATAAAGTTTAGTATGCGGGAGGTTTCGGGGGCGATAAAATCTAGCTAGGTTTAATTTATAGAAAAGATCGCACATTTTTTAAATACTGACATTTACAGCTATTGGAATAATAAAGTTGGCAAATATAGGTCAATTTACATAAAAAAGGAGCGTTGGGGAAACTTCTCGGCAGCCACCACCTCAGCCAGAAGGCACGTGTAGCAATACATAACGCAGTGCTTGTCCCAACATTACTGTATGGAAGCGAGAGTTGGGTATGCAGAAAAGAGTATGAAAGTAAAATTAATGCGGTCGAAATGCGATCTCTGCGGAAAATCTGTGGAGTTAGGCTGACCGACCGCATTCGTAACGACGACGTAAGAGAGCGAGTAGATATGAAAGAGAGTATTGGTGTAAAGATGCGAAAGGGAATGCTCCGATGGTTCGGACATGTGGAAAGAATGCCGAACGAACGTCTGGTTAAGAAGATATACAATGCGAAAGTGGAAGGATGTAGGTACCGAGGGAGACCGAGACTAACCTACCTAGACCAGATCGGTCATGTACTGAAGGAAGGTGGAGTCAAGAGTCTCCGAAATCGGCGAGCGTGTATGAAGAGAATTATGAATGTTGAGGAAGCGAGTGAAGTATGCAGAGATAGAGTTCTCTGGCACTCTGTTCTCTCTGCCTACCCTGCAAGGGTTATGGCGTGATGATATGTATGTATGTACATAAAAAATAGACATAGCTCAGCTCCGACCGCTTGTCTGACATCAATACATATATTGTTATTGTATTAATTCCAGAGCTCTGCATCCTGCTACTGGTCGTGTAATGGAAGTATATAGTAATCAACCGGGCATGCAATTTTACACTGGCAATCTATTACCGGATCCTGATAAAATAGTTGAGGTGAGTTCCTCTTTTATATATTCAGTTAAAATTAAAACAGTGCACAGTGAATAATATAGAATACAAATAAAAAAAAACATACAAATATATTGTATGTTTTTTTTATTTATATTCTATTCCGTCGTCATATGGAAATAATTTGAAGATTTTTATTTCCCTCACGTACGACGGGCGGTAGGAGGCAAGGTGGCTTACTACCCCGTCCTGATCACCAGAAAGTTTCAATATTCTATCCTACTAGTATAAATGTGAAAGATTGCGATGATGTTTGAATGTTTGTTACTCAATCATGCGTAAACCGTTGAACAGATTTGGATGAAATTTCTCACATAGATAGACCATTTCCTGATTTAACATATAAGATGATATTTATCCTGGTAATAAATCCCCCATGAGATAGTTCAACTCTATGCAATTATTTTTTACACATGCTAAGCCGCCGGCAGAATCCTTTATTATTATGTGTACAAATAACTGTATCTCCGCTTGAAAAAAGTTCTATAAAGGCCTAAGTCTTTCGATAAATGACTTCTAAAATCTCTCCTTGAATGTATTTCTGGCAGTTTCTGGCATATTGTATCTATTGCGGGTTTAGAATTTCTTTAAAATCATCTTCAGTGCGTTAAAACGTCTTTATTTTGTTTTCAAGTACAGACACATATTTGATTTGCTGATTTTTAACTCTACTAAATATAATATCTTTAATTTTTTTCCTCTCCATACTACGAATTAATCGACTAAGAATACAATGTCAGCAACAGATACTATTACTACAAAAATCCTTTTCTTTTTCGTATGGTTTGGACACACCCCTTTCATTCCGTTCGGGGCGACGGAAGGGTGGCGCGCAACCCAATAACCCCCATGTTCTCTCTCCTCATCGCCTTTGGACCCACCGCTGGTACTGCTTCCTTGACATGCGTAGCCGACCTGGTATTTTTTTTTATTGCTTATGGTGGCATAAATGCAAACAGCACATCTGATGGTAAGTGTTACTGCTGCCCATGAACTTTTGCAATACCAAGGGCATAGCTAGGCCGCTGCCTACCAAAACAAACCCCAAACCCATCCAGTTGGGCTACTGGCTCTCTCGCCCACTGAACGAAGTAAAATAGTACATGGCCATTAATCGGACGTCGATCTTCTACGAGAGTTTGGTACCCCGGACGGACCGGCTCGCGGCTGTAGATAGAATACCTGTGAGGTCCTACCACTAAAAAAATTGGCCTGTTTGCGGGTGACAGACTAATCCCCGATCCATCCACACGCGAGTACAAAAAGTCTAACATATTCTTAGAACAAACAGTAAAAAACGCCGACGGCTTCTGGCTAGAGTGGTACACATACTTTTCAGTCCTCTCTCATTGTGGAAACGACTGCGGAGATTTTATGAACTAATTGACAAAAGATAAACTGTTAGAACTACATTATATTCCGGTAGTAAAGAGTGAGTCTCATATACTGTTTCATGGTATGAACCTGCTAGAAACCATAATCATTATCCTGCTCTTATTCTAATTGTACCGACGCATTATGTGCTCCTTTTTCATTGAACATATTGCAAAAGTTTTGACAATAGTTTTATAACCGGCCGCTTGTCTGACTTCAAACCTCCTTGAAAATGAATTTTTTTACTAGACGAGGCTAGATGGAGTTGGCCTAGATCTATTTTAAGCTCTTAGCCGCCTTTTACAATACCCACGAGCAATGTAAGGGTTGGTAGTATTCGTAGCTATCACAGAGCAAGCATTATGTGCCAAAAAATATTCTTTATGTTGTAGTGTCATCGAGAAACACTGTCGCGTGCCATACACGGACCGTTAACAAGTTTGTTGACTATGCTCCGTTCTATTGGTCATAGTGTCATATTTCCTTCCTTGTCTGACACTTTTCTATTACAGTCATAGTATCATCATACATACATATCATCATGGCATATCCTTTGCAGGGTAGGCAGAGAGAACAGAGTGCCAGAGAACTCTATCCTTGCATACTTCACTCGCTTCCTCAACATTCATAATTCTCTTCATACACACTCGCCAGTTTAGGAGACTCTTGACTCCACCTTCTTTCAGTATGTGTACAATCTGGTCTAGGTAGGTTGGTCTCGCTCTCCCCCGGTACCTACATCCTAGTATCATCATCATCATTACTATTCAGCCTTTGATCATCTACTGGTGGACGTAGGCCTCCATCATACTTCGCCACAAAGTGTGGTTCTGCGCCGTCTGCGTCCAACGACTCTCAGAAACCTACACCGAGTCTTCGACCCACCCGGCGGAGGAGTGTCATAGTATGAAACGGTAATTATACCGTTTCATACTATCGACGAATCTCACCTAGTCAGACTTCTTAAATGGTAATCTTGATGTAGTTACCAGTATGGGGAGAAGAAGAAGTGCATTTAGAAGAGGAAAATTTATCTGAAAGCGAAAGTGAAGCACCCAGTAAAGCTTCTAGTGAAAATGTTCATGAATCAGCGGATGAAGAAGAAGAAGAAGGAAGCGAGGTGATTTTTTTTTCTTCTGACAGCATTTTGCTAACGCCCAATATTGATGAACATTAGCCAACTATACAGGACTTATTATTATAGTTATAGTCCGTTCCAGCTTATTTTTATAGACCACAATCGATGAGAGATGAAATGCAGAACCGATGCAGACCAACCCTTTCTTTGCAGGCGATTTATTTCCCTCTGAGTGCACAGGCCTCATTCGCAGTGAAAGTGCGAATAGTCTATTATACCATGCTGGTCGTCGGACCAGCAATCAAACCATCTGTTTGGGCGTAGATTTTATGTCAATTTTGCTTTTGAAACTATGTTATCTGTTTTGGTATTTTAATTGTATCTTACAATACCCGCTGAAAAGGCAGGATTGCTAATACATTGTATTCTTAGTTCACCACTATTTTTACGATTAAGTAGATCAGAATTAAGTACGTTTTGCATAATCTATGTACTACTCTTTACATGAATATACAGTATATCAAGAGTTCAGTCGTGCCATATATCACTTATAAATTCTTTTCTGTAAGACCTATTGTGTAGCTTCGAGTAGCTCTCATATTTACATAGAATAAAAGCAAAAGTTTTTTTTTTAAAGATATCAACCACCCTGCACTAAGGAAATAAACCTTGTATTGCCGGGGAACTTCACAAACATGCAACTAACGCAGAAAAATTACACCCAGACTCAGAACAACACGAACAACACTTTGTGGATCACACAAAGTATTTTCCTGCATGGGAATCGAACCCACGGCACTCGCACTTAAGGTCGGTTTCTTAACCAATCGCCATCTGTGCAGTCAAAGTTAGTTATACTACCTATATAGAAGTATTAAATAATAAACGTAGACTATAGTAGGGCCAATATTTGTTAAATCTTTCTTGGTTGTTTTTTTTTAAGTTAGGAGACTTTCAAGAATGTATTTATTCAACCAGACGAATCATAAGGATAGTAGAATACCCTTCCAGATCTAAAATAATTAGCCATAGCAAAGCTCATTTATTTTTGTAACAGCGCCATCTACTAAATATATCTTCAACTAGATACTATTTTCATTAAAAATGTTATATTTGGATAGATGGCGTTATTAAATAAATAATATGTTAAATGTAAACTAATGTTTTTATTGCTCGAGGTGATATTTTAGCAATATGACTTGTTTGGCTAAATAAATATATCCTTGATATAGTCTCTCAATTAAAGTATTATATGAAAATCAAGCATGAGAATTTATGCTTATCAACTGACACATAGATACCTCTAAATCAACCGTTTAGCGTAACCAACTTTGAAGCTATGTTGGCATTCAGTGTATATTAAACCCTGCTCCCCGTATTAGTTCCAAAAATGTCGCTGCTAAGTTTGGTTTCATCTATAGGTACACATAAAATGCTTTGTCCTGAATGACTGACCGATGGATCAATGCACAGCCTAAACCGCTGATCGTAGACACCTGAATCTTCGAGCATGTTGTTTTCGTAGTATAGCATAGGCATCCCATTAGAAAGGATTGCCCGAAATTCTACCCCTATGGAGATGAAAAGTGAGGGGCAAAGTTTGTATGAGAATTAAGGGAATTGCAGAATTGATGGAAAATGTATTTCGTATTTTATTGAAATTTATCCTCTAACGGGGTTCAAAAGTGGTAGAAATTTATTTCGCGGTTGATTTGCTTCGAATTTGATATTTGTTATAAAATATACATAAATAATCATTCTATAGATATTTAAAAAAGTTTGTAAAATAACAACTTACATTAGATATAAATCACCATAAAAAAGCTCAAAGTCAAACGCTTAAGTTAGCGGGCGTAGACTTAAGGCAAAGCTATTTCTCCCACGGCCAGTTGTAGGTATGTGGCTTGCTCTAGAGTAAGCGCACAAAGTAGTCTGGTGATTCTATTCATCCGAATAAAAATCAAAATATATTGTTTACAAAGAAATACTGCGATAGGTGTAGAAATAATTTTCATCAAATCAAAGGCCGAGTGTGTTCTTGTTTATTTCACCTTTAAATCTCTACATTATAATAAAGATTGTTATATTTTATAAGTATTCCAATATTTAAACACAATAATTTATATGATATAACAAAATTAATAACTTAAAAACTAATTAAAAATCCTATTAGGACCGTGTTCGTCTCCGTATTGATGAAGTCGCGGGTAACAACTAGTGGTCTATAGGATGTTCTATAAGATTTTGAGTAACCGGTTTGAGTAAGAATTGTGAATGACCAATTTAATGCTAGCAACTATTGCATCATCTTCATAACTTGCCGCAAATACACGTACAATTATTAAAAAAATTAAATACGTAAAAAAAAGTTTGATCATCTTATTCTCGTCCACTATTGAACATAGGCTTATGAACTATAGTGATAACGTTGTAATGGCTTCGTTTAGTAAAAGGGTTGACAATACATTTAATGTTATAAATAAATTATTAGATGATCACTCCAACTCTTCTCACGGGTTTTGTGGGAGACTAAGGTACGTGGCCGAATAATTTCAAAACGAGAAGAGAAAAAATATAAAAAAGACTACTAACACGGCTGGCCGTAGTAGTTCACACTGTCCTACTGTAACGAAAAAATGACTAACAGCTGGATTAGATTGTAGAGAAAAAAATGGGTTGATACTTCAAAAAATATTGAATTATTACTAATGTGATGAGTGACTCGAGCCTTTTCTACAATAGAAAGAAAATAAAAATACTATACCACGCTGATCATATGGGTTGATATGGGGATTTATTTCGTGTTTTTACTTGTTTTGTTCAGATATTATAGGCTTATTATATCCCTTAGTCGTCTTTAACGGAAAAAGATCTCATTCTTCTATAAATATCTTAGAAATAGCATATAGTTATAAGATTATTTTAATGTTTTAATACAATAATATACGCACATGTAAACTGTTTATTAAATAAACTGATATGTTTTTTTCCAGGGCAAAGTAAAATATGGATACGTGCCTATAATGGGTAAACAGGGTACTTGGTACAAGAAACACGGTCTCTTCTGTTTAATGCCCCAAAATTATCCGGATGCAGTAAATCATGTGAGTTTTCTTAGTTTATAACCACACCGTTAACAATTTTCTGTCTATAACTGTGGGCCTGTCCATTCGGAGTAGTAGGTATTCGTACCACACGTTTGCAAAATCGATTTCTGAGCAGTGGCTATATGCTTTTGGGCTCCGTACGTGGAGTGAGAGAGCCGGCGGAAGCCCTATTGTTGGATGGGTTTGGAATGTTATTGAATGGGAATAATAACTTCCTTCTTCACGTTATATACGTTTCAATATTGAAAATCAACTCCTATCATAGGGTGTTTCCTATATCATAATGCACAGAAAATTGTCATTGATTTATTTTAGGGATGCCTTCTCTTAAATTGAAGCTACGTCTTATAGTCGTCTCTAAAAATATCAAACCATAAAGAAAGAGGTATTACCACAATACATTTCTAAACGAAGCCCATGCCGATTTCAAATAAAAATAAAGTTTTTTTTTATAACTTTGCAGAAGAATTTCCCGAATTCCGTTCTGAATCCTGGTGAGGTGTACGTCCATAGAATACAATATAAGTTTGGTCTACTGCTTGGTAAATACTTGTGATATGATCTGATCTTGTGTCGTTTTAAAATAAAAATTGTAACATTGTACCTACTGGTTTTTATTCTTCGTTTATAAACCTTTATAAGTGTTTTCAGTAATTTCTTTAAAGTAGTTCTATTTAATTGCGTTGGTAAATTTGCTGAAATAATAAGCTATGTAGTAGCTGCTACGAATACTACTGTTATCGCCCATCGGAAGGTGGCGATTCAAGGAGTATGCTCTGGCAACATTAGCGTTACGGTTGAGTGGTTTCGTGGCAAAAATGGGTATAAATAACGGTTACAGACACGTAGACGGGAACTGACCGACGTTGACGATGAAATCACAATCGCTCAAGAAAGAGCCAACACGGCCCGCGCGGCCATAACACATAAATACTCGCGCTTTCGCCTCCGCCGCCGGGGAAGGAAGACGCGACGCGTAAAAATCAATATTTCAAACGTGGGCATACCCACTTTGCCACCAGCGACGCCCCGAGCCGAGATCCGTTCTCCACAGGGAGAGCCCTCGGGCGTAGTCGCTTAAAAGTTATACCGGGTTGAGAGCCCTCAGCGCTCACCCATAGTCCGGTTAAGCTGTCAAAGCCCTCTCGGCTAACAGCGATCGCAGTAGAAAGAGAAAGAGAAAATAAAAATGAAGCCGAGTGAGAGGGCAACCAGTGTACCCTGTGTCCCGTTCTAACAGTGGACTTAGAATTGCCAGAGTTAAGTTAATTTCAATCCTTTCCTTGTTGGTAGAAAAATATGCGATTGATGTACTGTAATGAAGTAAAAACATTTACTTCTAAAATGCTTTTAAATATAAATAATAATTTATTACCGACATATTAAAGCAATATTATTTGTTGCTAAGTGTAAAACCTTATTAACGCAAACATTTTGCGATTGGGGTATAGGTTTTCTTTTATATGTATGAAATACGGACACCTGACCTGACAACCCCACATGAAATCGTAAATAATAATAATAACATAATTTGTTAGTAAAGAATTACGGTGACCATGCATGACTATTCAATCCTAGTTCAAGAACAAATAACTTAAATACCTATGTATTTTTTATTTTTTTATGAAAATAACTTTGTTTAGATTTCAAATTTCCTAAAGATCTTAATGTCCCTAACATTAAGTTCTTTAGAAAATTTAGGAACAAAAAGAAAGCTATTGTGGAAGAATGTAATAAAGATCAGTCGACATGATCGACATCAATAGATGATTTGTTAGATCTCGTAGATAACGCTTGTTTCAGATTTTAAACTGAACATTATTTTTTATATTGCTGGATATATCGTGAATGGGATGGGGATGATTCACAAAATTTCTTGTTCAAATTGTGTGGTGTTATTGGATCACAACACCATAGAACACTGTTAATTACATTATTAAATCAATCGTTAAAAAACGTAAACAAAATAAAATTATCATGTAGGTATGTCGTCCGAGAATTTTATAGCAAACTACATACATCGTTAGAATCAGCACATCCTCCTCAATCTATATTTGAAGATCCACATGATATTCTATTGATGAAGGCGTTAGCGAATTCATATCTCAATTTACGTTTAACTCAATGCAAAATTAGAATCAATGAAACATATAAGGAATAAGCTGGGTTTGCGGCAGAAACTTCACAAGACTGTCTTATTTAGCAATGTCTGATTTAGAAACTTAAATGTAAACTTAACTGTTTTTTATTAATTAAATATACCACACACCACCTTATCGTAATTTTATCTCAGTCCAGCTGCATGTCGTGTCCCACAAGGACCAGTAGATAAGTACCTACCTATACGACGCGAGTGTGAAAAGCAAGCAAAAACAGGAAATGTATAGTGCCACAAAGGACAAGTTTATAATTAGCATCTTCGATTAAAATCCATCTGAAGCAATGATCTGCTGACGTCAGATCACAAATATTTTTTATAATTATTGTCCTTAAATCATATTTCAATATGGTCACCATCGCCAGAGAGGGATAAAAGGTACAGTTCTGAACTCTCGCTCGGCTTCAATTTTGCGACAACAGCTCATTCCTGTTGTACAGAGTACTTATTACTTCCATGGTTATATGTAGTTATAAATGTTTAAGTGTGTATCTATGCCATTTGTTTGAGTACTCTTTTACTACTAACCCTTATTTTGCCTTTTTTTTTATTTTTTTTTATTTTTTATTGGTAGGCTATGAATGCGTCTCGCCCCGCCGAATCGGTCCGGGGTGACTGAAAGGCGGCGCGTGACCCCATAGACCCACCGTAAAACCTTCTCTCTTCGCCGTGCGAGCGGGCCACTGCTACCCGATTTTTGACTTCGATGGCCCGCCCGGCGGTTTACCCTCGCGGGTTCCTCTCGTCGACGCCCCGACAGACTTCGCCGTCGGGGCGTCGCCCTCACGCGGTGGCCTCACGTTGGGTGACGCCCCGGCCGCTGACGGCGGCCCGGGTCGCGGGAATCCTCCCGGACTCGTTCCGCCGCCTCCTTCTGCGAGATGACAGCCTCGCAGAAGGCAGCGACCGCGTCCCAGTTCCTGACGCTGTCGACCATCGCCCTCGCGACAGCCAGCAGCGTCAGGTCGGCACCGATAACAGCGACGAGGTCACGGCGATGCCGGTCAAAGCCCGGACACACCTCCAGCGTGTGTTGCGCCGTGTCCTCGTTACTGCTGCAATGGTGGCAGGCCGGAGTCCACTCCCTATACGCGACCGTGTGCAGGTACAAGCCGAAGCATCCGTGCCCCGACAACACCTGCACCAGTCGAAAGGAGAGGACTCCGTGCCGCCGCTCCATCCACTCCATCAGTACGGGCCGGAGAGCCTCGACGGTGACGACACCGTGTCTAGGCCTCTCCAGCCGCGTAGCCTAACGGGCGATGACGTCTCGGCGGGCGTCCTCGCGCCAGGTGGCTATCTCACTCAGCGATGGGGAGCCACCTTCGTCGCGCAGTGAGGTTACCCGCCGGTAGAGGTCGGAGAGCATCTCCGCCTCTAGGTCCCACGGGGGTGTCCCGGCCAGTAGTCATGCCGCCTCGGTCGATACCGTGTGGTACCCGCGAATGGCTCTGACCGCCATGACTCTCTGGGGTCTCCACAGAACAGCCCTGAGCTGGGCGTTCAGAGCCCTCGCCCACACGGGTGCGCCGTACATGGCCATCGAACGGATCACCCCCGCATACAGCCGTTGGCCCTCGAAGCTGGGTCCGCCCACGTTCGGCATGAGCCGCGAAAGGGCGGACGCCGCAACCCTTATTTTGCCTGTGGATGTCGTAAAAGACGACTAGGAGCCTTATAACGACCTGGGTCAACTCCATCTCATGCCGTTTGGTTAACAATTACATTTCCAAGGAGGGTTGACGTCTGGCAGGCTGCCGGTCATAAAGTTATTACCAATAACTTTTATAATATGTGCTATGAAAGAACAATACATATCGACCCCAAGTAATTGGAATAAGAGCAGAAGAAAGATCATCATACAATGATCGAGAATGACCATCAGTTCTGGGAAATTTAAACTAAATTTTATCTATCCATCTTCACTTTTCGATGCAAGAGGTAAGCTTCCATCATAGATCAACACAAAGTGCAGTCCAGTGCCGCCAGTATATAACTACTCAGCAACTGAGGTCATAGACTCATAGTATCCGCTTTTCTTGCTGACGTGATTGAGACCGCTTCTATTGTACCACTCACATGAGATGAAAGTGACGCAATCGCCATGCTTTGGAAGCAAGTTGGAGATCCCAGTAAGGTTTTATATTTTTCCAATAGAGCTGCTGCCACTCTCTTTAATTAGTATTAGTAGTACTTAATAGAGTATCCATGTTTTAAGATTGTAATTAGTTTTGTTAAAATTATTTGAGAGACGTCTGCTTTTTATTTTGTGTCTTCAATATTTAAACAGTAAAACCTAAACTCTGGTTAAACAAGATTTGAATTCAGAAACTGTCCAAATATTAGATAATATTTTAACAACATATCTTAAATAGAGCTCTTAACATTTTTGCACGCCTCACGCCATAAGCGAAGCGTTGAGGTCTTGCTCTACTCTCGACATATGAAATTGAAGCACTTTTCAAACCTAAAAATAATTGTATTTTTCTCACATTGCACTTATAGGATAATATTATTATACATATGTCAAGAAAAAATATTCGTCTAAACGTATTTGATATTTATAAAAAGCAATTATTTTGTTTAAAATAAGAAAAAAGTTGATTAAAAAAAATATTCGAGGACGTCCAGATGTTACCGTAAAGTATCTGGCAATCTCTAGACCGTAAAAATGAATGTATCGAAGTTTTTCTTTTATTAAAAGCTCCATAATCGCAACGCGCTGTTTCCTTTCGAAAAGGGCTTGGTAATTCCTTGTCGTTTAATTGCAATTAATAAAAAACTAAACTGCTTAATCATTAGTGTATGTATACTTTATGAAAATTGGGTTCGTTTACATTGGCCACAGTTCGTTTACATTACACAGACAAAGGAAATAAATCCCATTCAGCCTATACAGCTATGTTTAGCTCTACGACGAGAATGGCACGAAATTTCAAAAGTATTTTTTTTCTTTCATTACGAGTATGTACAAGCTTTTATTTAGTTTCACCTGACCCGTTGTCTGTAATCAAATCTTGCAAGATAAATTTGATCCTCTTCCCGGTTTTCGATTGAGCTGAAATTTTGCTTGCATGTATAAATTAGATGACAATGCAATATTATTGTGACATAGAGCTGACCTGATGATGGACCTGGAAGCTGGCCATAGGAACTTCATAATTAAATAACGCAACCCCATCGAAATTGAGCTTATTAGATTCGTCTTGACGAGTACTATAATACTATATAGAAACCAGGGTCTGATCATGGACCTGGAAGCTGTCCATAGGAACTCCGTAATTAAGCGACGCAACCCCATCGAGTTTGGGCTCGTTCGATTCGTCTTTAAGATTATTTTGATACTATATGGAAACCAGGGTCTGATCATGGACCTGGAACTGTCCATAGGCACTCCGTAATTAAGCGACGCAACCCCATCAAGTTTGGGCTCGTTTGATTCGTCTTGACGAGTACTTTGAGACTGTATGGTAACCAGGGTCTGACGATGGACCTGGGACCTGGCCATAAGAACTCCGTAATTAAACAACGCAACCCCATCGAGTTTGGGCTCGCTTGATTCGTCTTGAGGAGTACTTTGATACTATATGGTAACTAGGTTCTGATGATGGACCTGGAAGCTGGCCATAGGAACTCCGTAATTAAAAGATGCAACCCCACCGGGTATGGGCTCGTTTGATTCGTCTTGACGAATATCATGGTTGGCGTGAATATGCAACTCCAACAAATTAGGGAAAAAGTTCGTTCCGCTTATTATGAATGTAGATTATGATTGATTAGATGGTTGACCCAATGCCAAAGTAAGCACGTGCCGAGGGCTGAATGGCGTGAGGATGTATAAACATTTCATATCGCTAACGTTGCGCTTCAGAGTACCAGGGCGAACCCTGTTATACTGAAGCCCTTATCCCTCCACAATGTACCTCTGGGGTGATGAACCGTTTTTGTCCTATATTTGTGGGAACAACACGAATAATAAAAATACTAAAAAGTTAAAAATAAAATTAAAGAAAAATATCGTTTTTAACAAGCTTTTATTATTTGCTAATATAATAAACTAAAAAGTTAAAAATAAATTAACTCTAATCAGACATATAACACTTTATAAGTTCATTGTAACCTTTAACGATATTTTGATTAAGATTCAACAACAAAATAATTCCATATCGTACATAATTATATATTTTTAACACTAAAACTTTACACCATAATTATTAAATCTTCCCGTTTTTATCACGGTCCCAATTTTATAAATAATGTTTGTTGCATTTTTTAGCAAAAAATAAACAGCTTGCTTTTAAAAAATGATTTTTCTTTAATTTCATTTTCATTTCTGGCATTGACTAATAGTAAATGATAAATAATATAAAAATTATGAGGCGTGCACTTTTGGATTTTCCAAATTATTCTTAAAATAGACTTATGAAGACTGTTTAGAATAATGATAGAGCACCCGAATACGAGGGTGTGTTTATGTTATGTCTTTGTATGTTTATGTGTGTGTGTATTATGCCTAAAATAGAAGAAATCGATTATCATTTAGCGCATGCGCCATCGAAATAGAAAGAGACGGAATATAGTAACACAGCTACGGAATATAGTATCTCTTTCAACTATTTATAGCCAAAGCAAAAAGGTTTTTTGTATGGTGACTAAATAAGAATACTATTCACCGCCTTTCTTGCTCATGGGTGGCGTAGAAGACGACTTAAAAGATATAATGTGCAAGATAACTTCTATGTGAGAGATTCATCATCTCATCATCATCTTATCTCATATACGTCCCAGTGTTGGGCTCGAGCCTCCTCCGTAAAGGGAGGTAAATTAACCTACTACCTATACCACGCTGGTCAGACGTGTTGGTATAGGGTTTTGTTTCGAGCTTTCCTTCTCTTGTATAGATGTTGTATGCGTTTTATATCCCTTACTCGCCTCTTATGATCACGCACGGGTAAGAATGGGGGTTGTGAATTATATTCTTACTCCGTCACCACACCGATGAGAAATTGAACACTCGTAATAGAACCTTATTCCAACCGGTCTAACCAAAGTGGTAAGATAGGTCAATTTTCCTCGTTTTATGGAGGACGCTCGAGTCCAGCAGTTAATCACATGAGCTGAGACGATGATGATGATATGTCAAGTAAAAAAAATTCTAAGACTCAAAAGAACTATTACGTAGGTATTTGCAACCTGCTATATATTTCGTTAAATTTTTCAACTTTATAGGTATTTTACTTTCATAAATCACGGCTGGATGGTTTTTGAATTGAAACTTCTTAAACCATTATATGACAGAGATACTTTTTGAGTGAGAAAATATTTTTTTTTTATATTATGGTTGACGTCCAATTTGTATTATTATTTTTTAGTTATTTTGTATATGTCTTTTCTCAAACATGCTTGGAAATTTGACCATTATTTTGACAACCTTCTTCGAGATAAATGGAAATTGCTGTACTGACGAAATACATGCGAGTAGCGGCCGCATTGCAGCGGCAAAATATGTATGAAAATCCATATGTATCATGTTTTAGCGGCCAAATAAATATATATGTAAATTCATATCTATCGTGTATTTTAAAAATGGAACGATTTGTTACTTCAAATTCTAGTAACCATATAGGCAACTTATCTGAGTTTTATTTAAATTTCGAACTGGCTTGAAAAAGAAACCTGTTTGAGAATGAAAAAGAAAAACAAATAAACCCTTTAGCACGTGAAAAATATTGTTTGTTGTTCGTCATGTATACAGTTCTACTTAATACTACTTAGTTTTAATTTCGGCGCATTATTTGAGAAAAGCACTATACATGTCATGGCCGCAACTAGGAATTGATGGACTTACGTATGTGTGCCTCGGCTACGTCGCGGCCCACATTTACACGTTCGTCCATCAATACCTCTTTTGTTGGCCGCTGCAGTAATGTACTATTGTACAGCTTAAAGGCGTAATCCACAAAGATTTATATAACTCCACAAGTAAAATAATAATATAAATCCACAGGGAAAGTATTTTTACATTTTAAAATATAAACTTAATATAAACCTAACTTAATATAACCTTTTCCGTGTGGTAACGGAGTAAGAATACTATTCATCACCCCATATCTTACCCGTGGGTGATCGTACGAGACGATAAAGGGATATAAAACGCATATAATATCTATGCGAGAGAAGGAAAACTCGAAACAAAACCCTATACCAACACGTCTGAACAGCGCGGTATAGTAGGTTAATTTCCCTCCCATTGCGAAGGAGGCCCGAACCCAACAGTGGGACATTTATGGGCTGTGATGATGATGATGATAAACTTAAGTAGTAATATAAACCTACGGAAGTGAATCTCGTTACCCTTGAAGAAGCTTGTTAAACATTGATTTGGTAAATATTCTGTGTGTATGTGTGTGTTCGTGAGGTTCTACAGAATATAATCCACCACCTTCTTTCCCATAAGTGTCATATATTATACATTTTTTTTATCAGATTATGGTCTTGTCACAACCCGCTTAAACTATTATAATTAAGGTGCCACAAGACTGACGTGCCACTGAACTAACTCCATAAACAACTGTATTTTATTTACCTCTTTGTTGGGTTATCCACCAATACTGCTTATCTTTGGTAGTCACATAATATACGGATAGGTAAATAAATAAATACTTACTTATACCATATGAGTAAATAAACGTACAGAGACCAAGCTTCTAAGGTGCGAGCAAAATTGTTACCTATTCTGATAGGGTTGGCACATGAAGATGACAATAAATACACAAAACGTTTGTCAGCTTTTTTATGTATGGATATTTTTTTACAAATAGCTTACTCTAAATCGTTTTGTTTTTGTAATTTTTGATTTTTAATAATTTGTTATATCTCTTAATCGAATGATAAATTCTAAATGTAATATTAAGATTTTTTAAATAATCAATGGGAAAGCACTTGCATGGCATATCAAATTTACAATCTTGTATACGTTTTAGTATATCACTACCAATATTAACAATATTTATTTCTAGATCGAAATATTCTCGAAACTTTCTTGAGAAGACTTCTTTCTTTCTAACTTTCTTGAGAAACTTTCTTTCTCTTGAGAAGACTCAAGCGATTCTCAAAAATTTCAAATTTGAATAAACACCCACGACGCACGACGCGATGCACAGCGAGCGGTGAGTGAGGCCTTTGTTTGAGCACTGGCCGAACCAGCCTAAACAGGTTTCGTTCCGTACGTGACGAGCCGCCAGTGCTCACGCACACACGCGCATCATACTTGTAGTGATGTACCTACCGTGGCGCGGTTGTTTGAATGTTTGTCTCTGTACGTTTATTTACTCATGTGCTTATACTGCAAATTAGTCCAATGTTGTAAAATTTAATTTATACACAGCACAATGTGTGAAATGTGATTCTGAATTGTACCAGGCTAACAGAAACTACATAGAGTAAAAGCGTTATTAGTCGTGTTGGTAATATTGATTTACATTTTACTTATAGAAATATGAAATGTGATCGCCGCCGTGCTCCAAAAGCAGCGTCATCAGTTTCAATATTCTGTGGCATATAGCCACACACCAATGAAACACACCTGTGAAATTGTACTCCTGAAATACCAGGCGATCAGAAAATCAATAGAGTAAAATTGTATTGTTTTTTAGTCTTTATTTTATTTACAATAAATATTTAAAACAGGAAAAAACTGCATACATATTTATTTGTAAGTAGGATTGACTGATGATTTGACTGTCCAAAAGAGTAGTGTTTTAATAACAGTACCAAAGCCAAAGCTACGGATTTTATTCCCACACAGAATAATACATTGTGAGATATCCAAAATTCACGTTCGATATTGTACACCTGATGTACCAGGCGATCAGAATATCAATAGAGTAAAACAGTAATCGCACAGTATGAATGTTTTTATTCTTTACTAGCGACCCGCCCTCGCTTCGCTTCGGTTACGTCAGTTCAGTTGTGTAGTTTACTTTCGCTACATAGAATTCCTTTCGGAGAAGAAATTTCTTAAAATTCTACTTCATCTGACCTTTACAGAGCAGAAAGAAAGTCCACACCAAATTCCCAGATACAGGAGCTATATTTAGAAATTTGATTTTTACAGCCCAGCGGGTTGCTGCCTTGCGGGTGAAATTTTGTAAAATCCGTTCTTAGCTGACCTGTACTCGGCGAAAGGAATATTCCTACAAAATTTAAAGTCATTGGACCTTATGTTTCCAGAGATATAGATAATTCTGAGAGAAAAAAAATCTTTATCGATTCTTTTCAAATTACGTACAAATATTCTTCAGTAAAAATAAATAATCACGTGTTTTAGCATTTGTCAATTTTCACCCTCTGGGGGTGTAAATTAGGTCTGCGAAGCGGGTTGGACCCATTAGCGCTAACCAACCAACTTGAAATTTTGACAGTATTTTCTTTCTATGACATAGAGATTTACTAAGAAAGGATTTTACGAAATTATAACCCTAAAGAGCTGGAACAGAGTAGCAAAGTTTGTATGGAGAGAAAAAAATCTTTATTGATTCTTCTCAAATTACGAGTCGAATCAAATATTCTAGGGTAGTATCCGGCATTTGTCAATTTTCACCCTCTGGTTATGTAAATTAGGCCTGTGAAACCTGTGAATAAATTACGTACAAATATTTTTAGGTAAAAATACATAAATACGTATTTAGCATTTGTCAAATTTCACCCTCTGGGGGTATAAATTGGGTCTAGGCAGCTGGTTGAACAACTCATTACCGCTGAGCTAAAACTGCTAAAGCTAGAAACATGAAATTTTGAGGTAGATTCTTTTTATGACGTAGAGAGTCACTAAGAAAGGATTTTACAAAATTCCGCAATTAAACTGTAACAGAGTGCCAAAGTTTGTATGAGGAGAAAAACCCTCTATCGATTCTTTTTAAATTATATAAAAATACTCTTCGGTAAAAATAAATAACCATGTGTTTCAACATTTGTCAATGTTCACCCTTTGAGGCCTGCGAATCTGGTTGAACGACTAATTACCGCCGAGCGAAAACTACTAAAACTAGAAACTTCTTATTCCATGGCCATACCGTAAATAGGATATTAAAGACAATATAATTTGTAGAATGAATAGAACTTTGAACAACCTTTTTCTTTAGTGAACGGCTATGGTACCTATATACACACCTCACTCAATCTGTCCGAGGTTACGCGTGACCCCATAGCACGCCGTACGCGTACATCTACGCCGTGCGGGCGGGCCACCGCAACCGGGTATCATCTCGAGTCGAAGCCCTCATGCAGTGAACCTCAATACAGGTATTCACGCTTGTGCCGTCCAAAGTACCAACGGTAGAGCGTGTCAACGTGGAGTATTTTCACTCTATTGCCTAATTCCGTAAGACAACTAACTCGCGCAAGGCGGTGACCGCATCCCAGTTTTTGACGCTGTTGATCATCGTCCTAGCGACAAACCTTCAACACCTTGCATTGCTTTTTCTATTTAACTCTGTCAGAGATGACTTCTGCGTGGACGAAGTACACATACATACATACATATCATCAAGCCATATCCCTTGCAGGGTAGGCAGAGAGAACAGAATGCCAGAGAACTCTATCTCTGCATACTTCACTCGCTTCCTCAACATTCATAATTCTCTTCATACACGCTCGCCGGTTTCGGAGACTTTTGACTCCACCTTCCTTCAGTATATGACCGATCTGGTCTAGGTAGGTTAGTCTCGGTCTCCCTCGGTACCTACATCCTTCCACTTTCGCATTGTATATCTTCTTAACCAGACGTTCGTTCGGCATTCTTTACACATGTCCGAACCATCGGAGCATTCCCTTTCGCATCTTTACACCAATACTCTCTTTCATACCTAATCGCTCTCTTACGTCGTCGTTACGAATGCGGTCGGTCAGTCAAGTAGTCAGTAAGTCGCGGGCGAAAGCTAGTATATTATATATATATCTCACTATATATTTAAACGAGCAATTCTTGTATATAGATATATATATATATATATATATATATGTAATCTGAATCTCGGAAACGGCTCCAACGATTTTCTTGAAATTTAGTATACAAAGGGTCCCGGGGGCGATTAATCGATCTAGATAGGTTTCATTTATAGAAAATATTGTTTTATCAGTATTTTTCGGCAACAAAAATGTAATTTTTCGTTGTATTAGAACTATTAGAATATATGAAAGTTTTCAAATTTTGACGCTGTCATTAAGAATAGACATTTAGCTCAGTTGATTCAATCGTTTAGTATAATCCAAACAAAGCGGAGCTCGGTTCGGATCCTTACTTTCTCTTATTTACTTTTTGGGCATTTCTTTTATTATTTTAATAATTATTGTCATTTGCCCCACATTTTTGTCTGCGTAGAAGTCGAAAATGGTTCTAATAGGATTTTTGTTTGTTTTTTACGTTATTATTTTTATTGTTATTTATAAATAAATATGTATAAATGTTTGTATACATACTTATATAGTAGGTATAACAATCTTATACATGTGGTGACGGAGTAAGAATACAATTCACCACCCCCTATCTCACCCGTGGGTGATCGTAAGAGACCACTAAGGGATATAAAATGCATATAACATCTATGCAAGAGAAGGAAAACTCGAAACAAAACCCTATAACAACATGTCTGACCAGCGCGGTATAATAAGTTAAGTTCACTCCTATTATGGAGGAGGCCCGATACTCCAAGCGCCGTAGCAAAAAAAGTAGGTTTGTAATGCAACGTACGGGACCTGCTATTTTTTTTGGGAATATGTTCAAGGTCGTCCCCTGAATGTAAATCCAAGTTGGCGCGGCGGGGGAGGGTTCACTTCAGCCGCCATCTTGGAAAACACGTTTTATTGAATATCTCGCGAACTGCGCATCGTACGACAAAAATTGCAGAGACCATTATTATAGATAATAATATTTGCCATCTTTTTTATTTGAAACTTTTTTTTGTATAACACATACGTTTTTAATTATAGCGAATCAAACTTTTTACAATATGGTTTTTACAAAATATTTATTTAATGGAAACTTTTTCTCGTAGCATTTATAGTTTAAGAGCTATAACGCTGTAAATGAGATTATAATGCTGTATATTCAATTATGTCCCTATAAGTTATAGTATATATTTCGGGTCGTTCGGAATTTCTCCCTCTTAACATTCCAACAGTATTCAGGTATAAATCCCAACCGTTTTACAAAATCGGAAGTCTCTATTAACTCGCTTCGCTACAAATGCTTCGGGAAATTGGCGAGTAAGACAAGGTTGAATTTATCACTTCTATCTCCAACACAAGATACGACACGCTACCATTCTTTCAGAGTGTACCACCAGGTTCAAACTTGGCTTGGATTTTATCACGACGCTGAAAAATGGGGTTGGAAGCGAACTGCACAAGGGCTTGAACCAATTCTAACTGCTGTGGCTCCTGCACCGTCGAGTTTGTTGCAAATAATATCGTGCAAATGCACCAAAAATTGCGGAGCTGCCTGCGGATGCCGAAAAGCTGTTCTCAAATGTTCGATTATTTGCTCCAATTGCAGCGGCCAAACATGCGACAACGTGCCAGACATATTAGATGCCATCCCAACCGAAGACCTAACCTTTGATTCGTCTCCTTCGGATATGGCGGAGGCAGAAGAGATAGATCCACAAGACGATGAGTGTCTTCCCTCGACATCGAAAAAAATAAGACTCGCACCGTAAAATAATGCGCCACTTTTTGTTTGTGTAAAGAAATGTTTTTTCCGTTTCTTTGAAGTAACATTCGTAAAATTCTTTTCATTTTTGTGATTTCGATAACAATTGGAGATACATAATAATAAAAATAATAACTTATAAAATCCGATTACGAAATGAAAAATTGATGTCGCAAGCGGGATTCGAACCCGCGCCTATTGGGATTCCGGCCCAATCGTGCTGCCACTATACTACCGCGACTAATTGTAGGACATGCAAATTTTCATTTCGTATTGTATTTACGTCTTAAGGTGACGGTGTGCTATCTACCCGACAATGTTTACACAATGTTATAGGCTTAATACTTCAAACTTTACAGTTAGAATTGTATTAAACGATGACACAACCTTGATATTTAAATTACTGAAATTTAGCATTTAATATGCTTAATTTATAAAATCCGATTACGAAATGAAAAATTGATGTCGCAAGCGGGATTCGAACCCGCGCCTATTGGGATTCCGGCCCAATCGTGCTGCCACTATACTACCGCGACTAATTGTAGGACATGCAAATTTTCATTTCGTATTGTATTTACGTCTTAAGGTGACGGTGTGCTATCTACCCGACAATGTTTACACAATGTTATAGGCTTAATACTTCAAACTTTACAGTTAGAATTGTATTAAACGATGACACAACCTTGATATTTAAATTACTGAAATTTAGCATTTAATATGCTTAATTTATAAAATCCGATTACGAAATGAAAAATTGATGTCGCAAGCGGGATTCGAACCCGCGCCTATTGGGATTCCGGCCCAATCGTGCTGCCACTATACTACCGCGACTAATTGTAGGACATGCAAATTTTCATTTCGTATTGTATTTACGTCTTAAGGTGACGGTGTGCTATCTACCCGACAATGTTTACACAATGTTATAGGCTTAATACTTCAAACTTTACAGTTAGAATTGTATTAAACGATGACACAACCTTGATATTTAAATTACTGAAATTTAGCATTTAATATGCTTAATTTATAAAATCCGATTACGAAATGAAAAATTGATGTCGCAAGCGGGATTCGAACCCGCGCCTATTGGGATTCCGGCCCAATCGTGCTGCCACTATACTACCGCGACTAATTGTAGGACATGCAAATTTTCATTTCGTATTGTATTTACGTCTTAAGGTGACGGTGTGCTATCTACCCGACAATGTTTACACAATGTTATAGGCTTAATACTTCAAACTTTACAGTTAGAATTGTATTAAACGATGACACAACCTTGATATTTAAATTACTGAAATTTAGCATTTAATATGCTTAATTTATAAAATCCGATTACGAAATGAAAAATTGATGTCGCAAGCGGGATTCGAACCCGCGCCTATTGGGATTCCGGCCCAATCGTGCTGCCACTATACTACCGCGACTAATTGTAGGACATGCAAATTTTCATTTCGTATTGTATTTACGTCTTAAGGTGACGGTGTGCTATCTACCCGACAATGTTTACACAATGTTATAGGCTTAATACTTCAAACTTTACAGTTAGAATTGTATTAAACGATGACACAACCTTGATATTTAAATTACTGAAATTTAGCATTTAATATGCTTAATTTATAAAATCCGATTACGAAATGAAAAATTTGATGTCGCAAGCGGGATTCGAACCCGCGCCTATTGGGATTCCGGCCCAATCGTGCTGCCACTATACTACCGCGACTAATTGTAGGACATGCAAATTTTCATTTCGTATTGTATTTACGTCTTAAGGTGACGGTGTGCTATCTACCCGACAATGTTTACACAATGTTATAGGCTTAATACTTCAAACTTTACAGTTAGAATTGTATTAAACGATGACACAACCTTGATATTTAAATTACTGAAATTTAGCATTTAATATGCTTAATTTATAAAATCCGATTACGAAATGAAAAATTGATGTCGCAAGCGGGATTCGAACCCGCGCCTATTGGGATTCCGGCCCAATCGTGCTGCCACTATACTACCGCGACTAATTGTAGGACATGCAAATTTTCATTTCGTATGGTATTCAAGGTTGTGTCATCGTTTAATACAATTCTAACTGTAAAGTTTGAAGTATTAAGCCTATAACATTGTGTAAACATTGTCGGGTAGATAGCACACCGTCACCTTAAGACGTAAATACAATACGAAATGAAAATTTGCATGTCCTACAATTAGTCGCGGTAGTATAGTGGCAGCACGATTGGGCCGGAATCCCAATAGGCGCGGGTTCGAATCCCGCTTGCGACATCAATTTTTCATTTCGTAATCGGATTTTATAAATTAAGCATATTAAATGCTAAATTTCAGTAATTTAAATATCAAGGTTGTGTCATCGTTTAATACAATTCTAACTGTAAAGTTTGAAGTATTAAGCCTATAACATTGTGTAAACATTGTCGGGTAGATAGCACACCGTCACCTTAAGACGTAAATACAATACGAGATGAAAATTTGCATGTCCTACAATTAGTCGCGGTAGTATAGTGGCAGCACGATTGGGCCGGAATCCCAATAGGCGCGGGTTCGAATCCCGCTTGCGACATCAATTTTTCATTTCGTAATCGGATTTTATAAATTAAGCATATTAAAGGCTAAATTTCAGTAATTTAAATATCAAGGTTGTGTCATCGTTTAATACAATTCTAACTGTAAAGTTTGAAGTATTAAGCCTATAACATTGTGTAAACATTGTCGGGTAGATAGCACACCGTCACCTTAAGACGTAAATACAATACGAAATGAAAATTTGCATGTCCTACAATTAGTCGCGGTAGTATAGTGGCAGCACGATTGGGCCGGAATCCCAATAGGCGCGGGTTCGAATCCCGCTTGCGACATCAATTTTTCATTTCGTAATCGGATTTTATAAATTAAGCATATTAAATGCTAAATTTCAGTAATTTAAATATCAAGGTTGTGTCATCGTTTAATACAATTCTAACTGTAAAGTTTGAAGTATTAAGCCTATAACATTGTGTAAACATTGTCGGGTAGATAGCACACCGTCACCTTAAGACGTAAATACAATACGAAATGAAAATTTGCATGTCCTACAATTAGTCGCGGTAGTATAGTGGCAGCACGATTGGGCCGGCATCCCAATAGGCGCGGGTTCGAATCCCGCTTGCGACATCAATTTTTCATTTCGTAATCGGATTTTATAAATTAAGCATATTAAATGCTAAATTTCAGTAATTTAAATATCAAGGTTGTGTCATCGTTTAATACAATTCTAACTGTAAAGTTTGAAGTATTAAGCCTATAACATTGTGTAAACATTGTCGGGTAGATAGCACACCGTCACCTTAAGACGTAAATACATTACGAAATGAAAATTTGCATGTCCTACAATTAGTCGCGGTAGTATAGTGGCAGCACGATTGGGCCGGAATCCCAATAGGCGCGGGTTCGAATCCCGCTTGCGACATCAATTTTTCATTTCGTAATCGGATTTTATAAATTAAGCATATTAAATGCTAAATTTCAGTAATTTAAATATCAAGGTTGTGTCATCGTTTAATACAATTCTAACTGTAAAGTTTGAAGTATTAAGCCTATAACATTGTGTAAACATTGTCGGGTAGATAGCACACCGTCACCTTAAGACGTAAATACAATACGAAATGAAAATTTGCATGTCCTACAATTAGTCGCGGTAGTATAGTGGCAGCACGATTGGGCCGGAATCCCAATAGGCGCGGGTTCGAATCCCGCTTGCGACATCAATTTTTCATTTCGTAATCGGATTTTATAAATTAAGCATATTAAATGCTAAATTTCAGTAATTTAAATATCAAGGTTGTGTCATCGTTTAATACAATTCTAACTGTAAAGTTTGAAGTATTAAGCCTATAACATTGTGTAAACATTGTCGGGTAGATAGCACACCGTCACCTTAAGACGTAAATACAATACGAAATGAAAATTTGCATGTCCTACAATTAGTCGCGGTAGTGTAGTGGCAGCACGATTGGGCCGGAATCCCAATAGGCGCGGGTTCGAATCCCGCTTGCGACATCAATTTTTCATTTCGTAATCGGATTTTATAAATTAAGCATATTAAATGCTAAATTTCAGTAATTTAAATATCAAGGTTGTGTCATCGTTTAATACAATTCTAACTGTAAAGTTTGAAGTATTAAGCCTATAACATTGTGTAAACATTGTCGGGTAGATAGCACACCGTCACCTTAAGACGTAAATACAATACGAAATGAAAATTTGCATGTCCTACAATTAGTCGCGGTAGTATAGTGGCAGCACGATTGGGCCGGAATCCCAATAGGCGCGGGTTCGAATCCCGCTTGCGACATCAATTTTTCATTTCGTAATCGGATTTTATAAATTAAGCATATTAAATGCTAAATTTCAATAATTTAAAAATAATAACTATTACAATTCTTACGATGTAGCGGGATGTACTATTGTTTTTTGCTACATAGACAATCTTTTATGATGATACCGTTTTAAGTAACAATAAAGATCGACAAATTATTAGTTGTTCTCCACATTATTTATAATTTTAATTGTTTTGCTGCACAGCTGTATTGACATTTTTTTTAACACTTTATGCCATTTTATGCGTTATGAAATGGTTTTCGTATACAGCGAGCAATATTGCCACTGATAATGTACGAGGTGCAAGTTTTACTAAGCTGCAGCTCTTAGACTATAAATGCTACGAGAAAAAGTTTCTTATAAAATTTATAGGTAATTTCATGCTCTACAATTCAGTCACCATTATTTTTAATTTATCATTGACCATTAAATAAATATTTAGTAAAAACCATATTGTAAAAAGTTTGATTCGCTATAATTAAAAACCTATGCGTTATACAAAAAAAAGTTTCACATAAAAAAGATGGCAAATATTATTATCTACAATAATGGTCTCTTCAATTTTTGTCGTACGATACGCAATTCGCGAGATATTCAATAAAACGTGTTTTCCAAGATGGCGGCTGAAGTGAACCCTCCCCCGCCGCGCCAACTTGGATTTACATTCAGGGGACGACCTTGAACATATTCCCAAAAAAAAATACCAGGTCCCGTACGTTGCAAAAAAAAAAGACCCGGCGCTTGGCCTACGAGCCCAGCAGTGGGACGTATATAAACTGCGATTATGATGATGATGATAACAATCTTTGTTATAGTGTAGGGTAGGTTCGATAAACATAAAAATCAAATGAAATTTTGTTATATATTATGAACACCAGGCTTTTTCTTAGCAGGCCATGTTTTAAACACACCGGACTCATTCCCACCGAGGCGACGGAAGGGTAGTGTGCGGCTCCATAACCCACCGTCTTTTCCATCAAAATTAGGCCGATCACTGGTACCGCTTCTTTGACATCAATCCGCGATACTACACCTATTACAGTATTTCTTTGTAAACAATATCTTTTGATTTTCTTTCGGATGCTAGAATAACCAGGCTACTCTGTGAGCTTATTCTGAAGCATGTCACATACAACTGCCCATGGGAGAAGCAGCTTTCTGTCAAGTCTACTCCCGCTATCTTAAGAATTTGACCTCGAGCTTTGTTTATGGATATTGCGAAGCAGACTTTAATGGCAAACTGCACTCTTTGAAATTCGAAGGAGTAATTTGATAGTATTTGGAGAATCCTAGGAATAAATACAGACTTTGCTCGAGAACAATCGGTCAGTATAATTGACCCGATTACAATGCAATATAATGTTTTTCTTGCAAACTGATGGCATTGTATAATTTTCGCGCCCGCCCCAGCTTACAATTTTAAGATGTGAGTTGGGAGACCGGGAGCCTTCAGAGTATTCAGGAACTTGACCGGTTGTCTGACTAGGAGTTTATCACTTATTCGAAGTATTTATTTTAATATTTGATCCCTTCGAATGAATTAAAATATTTGCAAGTAAGTAGTATAAAGAAATCGAAACGACCGTAGTATCGCACATAGGTAAAAGTATCTCATGACGTCTTGCGACCAATCTGATCAGCATTAACATTCTGTCTCCCTATCGTATCTTACTGATTGTTCCTATATAATATAACTCAACCTTTCCGTCTCGATTTTTACAAATATGTTGATTAAACGCTAGCTAAAAAGTGAACAAAAATATAGCAAATGACTATCTCTCTTTCCTAATCATTATGCGGTAAAAATACCCTCGCTAGAGTAAAATTAAAACGGGTAATACATCTTATGAGCGATGGATTTCATTTATACGATGCAATGTGTTATCATGGCTCTCAATTACAGTATTCGTCTTAGAAAATTACTGTCCAACAATTTAAAATTTCAAACTACGTTCCTATGACACCGTGTCCTAAAATTGTATGACCTCTTTATAGCTTAGAAACTTATAAATGCCGTGTTAATATAGTATTGTGACTTTCGAGACATTCCAATTTTAAAGAGTATTTCCATTGTACCAATTCATTCATTCCATTGTTGCGTTTATGTGAGTTCAACCTTTTCGAGGTTCCGTACCCAAAGCGTAAAACGGCACCCTATAACTAAGACTTCACTGTCCGTCCGTCCGTTCATCTGTCTATCACCAGGCTGTATCTCATGAACCATGATAGTTAGATAGTAGTGAGACAAAAATTTTTACAGATGATATATTTCTGCTGCCGCTATAACGAAAAATACTAAAAAACAAAATAAAATAAATATTTAAGGGGTGCTCCCATATAACAAACGTGATTTTGGCTCTTTTTTGCTCCGATACATTTCATTAATTTCTATTTATTTTTTAATATTTAAATATATCTTTCAAAAAATACCGAGCAAGGCTCGGTCCTCCAGATATTATATATATATATATATATATATATATATATATATATATATATATAGATTAGAAACTATGGGCCACTCCTTAATCACGTGAGCTTTGAAAAGGGGGGAGCACATTGACAAAAATCACGAAATAGAAATATCATAAGGTTGTAGTAAGATATCACGTGTGCTTATTTTTTCGTCAAATGCTGCGATTTCTAAACTGAAAAGTGGCGTGTAGTATGACTTTGACTTGCCGTTGCCAGGCAAGGGACGTAGGTGTTCTGTAAAAAGACTTTTATGCGAAGTATAAAAAAGCAAAACCCGGTAATATAATGAGCGGCTACTTCTTTGTAGGTACTAAAAATTTACGTGATATTGGTGGGGGAGGGCAGTTCATAGTCTTAAACCTCACCACCTTGGTTATCACCAAGGGGGAGAGGGGGTTGAAAAATGCTAAAAAAAACACGTGATTAATGGACGTCCCCTAGCTGACTCGCACAACTTGGTTTTTCAATGAATAATTTAAATATTGTTTCATAATCGAATTAATATATTATTATCAATTTCATTATATTATTATCAATTATAAAAATAGTTAAACCGAGATCGGTTGGTACTTGTGGGATCTGGTCCAGCCATAATCTTTTATATTGCATTTGAATAATATTCAAATTCAATTAAATCGTGGTTCGAGAAGCATCACACTGGACCTAATTCTTACTAAACAAGTTGTACTATTTGCTTATATAAAAAAAGTCGGTAAAGAAATAATAATAATGGACAAACCCCTTGAGTTTCTGGCCAGATCATCGTAGTAGCGGATACGTTCCAATCTGGTGGTACTTTATGTATTAATTTAAAATGTTAAAGTTGATAATATGTAAGTGAACTCGCGGGGATTATACATAATAAATGAATTTGAATAAAAAAACCTTTAAAATACCCTCAACCCTATTTTTGAACTTATCTTCTTCTTCTTCTTATGTATTGGCAATCAGCTACATATACGAGCTATTGGTGCCAGTGTCAAGTTATAAATATTTTCACGTTTTTAGTCTTTCAAGTCAGTCGTTGTCTAAGTCAAATTGTCACCATTAACAGTGCAATGGCCACACTGTTAATGGTATCTTGTGGGAATTTTGATGGAAAACGAAAACATTGTAAAGCACTTTTATATGATATTCACTACATCCCAGTATTTTCGCACATCACATTACATAAAATGCCATCAAAATTATCTAATATAACACGTTAAAACACTAAGATATCGAATATAATACAAGAGCACCACATGACGTTTTCAAATTCCCGTCAAAAGTCCAAACTTATCAACTGTTGGCTCATCTACTGATACGTCAATCTTGACAGATTGACATACAACATTGCCATGTTCTGTCAATATATTTTGGACTTTTGATGAGAATCTGAAAACGTCATGTGGTGCTCTTGTATTATATTCGATATCTTAGTGTTTTAACGTGTTATATTAGATAATTTTGATGACATTTTATTTAATGTGATGCGACAGAAGTGCTGGGATGTAGTGGATATCATATAAAAGTACTTTACAACGTTTTCGTTTGCCATCAAAATTCCCACAAGATACCATTAACAGTGTGGCCATAGCACTGTTGAAGGTGACGATTTGACTTAGACAATGACTAACCTGAAAATACTATAAACGTAAAAATAATTATAACTTCACATTGGCACCAGTAGCTCGTATAAGTAGCTGATTGCCAATATACAGAGAGAAGAAAAAGAATATCTTTCACAGCCTTCTCTCTATAAACCAACTTAATAAGCAAAAATGCGAAAGACCACAAAAGCATCTCGTCTAAATTCTTAGAATTTAGATTTCTAGTTTCTATCTAAATTGAGTTATGTGCGATATCTTGTGAACGCCATTAAAAAATAGTCGTTTATCTCATTCACTCATCCTACATTTTAGAAGATTTAAAAATAAAATCTTCATATAACCTTCCTGACAATATCGAACACATAAAAGAAACAATTATCCAGTTAGTTATTCGCGTATATATATATTACAGCTATTCATTTTAATTTATATAGATATTTAAAACAGCAAAAACTGTTTGCGTATAATTAAAGTAGAAAGATTTTATTGCATCAGTGGCGTAGTATTTTAGTTACGATGCTATTGTGTCAATGTCGTAGATTCAATTCCCACATTCTTAAATTATTGTTTTCAGTCTGGGTGTAATTTATTTCCGTTAAGTTGTACATCTATTTCCACGGTATATGCAATATACAGTTTTTCCCTAAATCTTGGGCAAAGAAGAGAATATCTTGTTAGAACATTATGTCATATTTTTAACGCAGATACTGAAGAATACTACGCTGGTATGGCCTTGTATAGTGGGGGATTTGACAAAAACAAACACAAATTAACGGTCAGGGCCGCATGGTGGTAACGGAGGCAACGTGCCTTTTGGCCGGTTTGTCTCCGTGAGACTTAGAGGCGCGGAGATGTTTGCCAGAATTTTCAAACGGGTATTTTCGACACTGGCGGTGGCAATGTCTCACCCTGCGAGTTAGTTGCATGTTGAGGCAGGTCCTTTCCTTCCAACTAGTACAGGTCTTGATGGAGCATGATTTCTTCGGCAAATACCTGTACATGGTTGCGAGTTGGAGGACACCGTCCTAGCATCGCTGCAACGAGAAACCGTTACAACACATACTCGAGGTCTGCGTGGCCCGGACAGAAAAGCGACATTAATTCTTCGTAGTAATCGATGCTGACCTGACGCGGCGGACCGTCGCTAAGATGAAGCTTGACAGCATCAGGAGTTGAGACACGGCTTTCTGCGAGGCAGTTGTCTCGCAGAAGGAGTCGGTGGAGTGTATCAGAGAGGATATTCTTCACGCCAAGATACTCTAGCGCCAGTGCATTGAGGAGCGTAGGCGTAAATCCCTGCGGCCGATGCCGCCCTTGCTGCAATCGCGGCTGTGCACCAGTGAGAGGTATACCACTTGCAAAGAGAATAGTCGAGAATTTCAAAGATATGAAATATGATGTCGTAAAAGGGATATTTATATGCTTGCATTGCAAATGTTGGCTAACACTCGTCTATGTTTATGTAAAGAACTACTTAAATATACATTTTTTATTTTATTGCTTATTATGGTGGCAAACGAATAAGTAATACATCTAATGGTAAGTGGTACGACCGCTCATGGACCTTTGCAACACCACGAATATAGCTAGACTTCTGTTTATCACGAAGAAAATGTTTTTTTTAATTCTTAGTATAAGAAATATGTATAAATCTGTAAAGTTGGTTGACAAACGATAGTTTTAAGTGATAACGACATAAGAAAACATTGATGGAAAATTGCATACATGAATTGAACAAACATAAACAAAACAAACTACACTCATTTGCAAAAAAAACGGGCACCTAAGCAATGAACCATTTCAAATGTTAATATTTCTTTGTTTGATAATTATAGGTAGTTTTATCCACACAATTTGGTAAATTAATAAGAAAATAATCGTTTTCATCAGTATTTCATAAAATTTAGATACAATTTATGGGAAATAATGCTAAACCTCGCTAGTAGTGTATATTCGCTAGTAGTGCATATGCTCATGAAGTAAAAATAAAAAAGTTTTTTTGTTTGTTTTTCTTTAATAAAGTAAAAGCAGATAAATGTTTAGTATCGAGTGTGACCCCCTCTAGCTAAAATCACAGCTTGAATTCGTCTGGGCATGCTAGCGAGTATATCCCGGATACTTGCTTGCGGAATACGTTCCCACTCCGCAGTAATCACATTCTTCAGCTCTCTGATGGTCTGCGGAGCCGGGTGTACTGATCTCACACGCCGTTTCAGAACGTCCCAGACATGCTCTATGGGATTGAGGTCGGGACTTCGAGCTGGCCAATCCAAACGACGAATGCCGACCTCTTGCACATACGCATTAACATCGCGGGATCGGTGGGCGCGAGCATTGTCGTCCATAAAAATCGAGTCTTCACCTAGAGCGGCCAATGCGGGTTGTGCATGAGAAATTAGAACTTCCGTTATGTATCGATGCCCAGTCAGTGAGCCGTTTTCAATGAAGACTAACTCTGTACGATCCATTGAATTTATTCCTGCCCAAAACATAACAGAGCCCCCACCATAAGGTGTGATTTCTTCGAAACATGCCTCTGCAAAGCGTTCTCCTTGTCTTCTTAGCACTCGCCGACGTCGATCTTCACCGAACAGAGATATCCTGGCTTCATCAGAGAACAAAACCCTATTCCAATCGTCTTGAGTCCATGATTCACAATTTCTAGCGAACCTAAGCCTGTGAACTCTGTGCTCACGGAGTAATTTGGTGCCGCGGGCCGGGCGGTGACTGCGTATATTGGCAGCGAGAAGCCTCCTCCTGACCGTCCATAGACTAATATGCACATTTCTTACTTCTTGGAGGTTGTTCTTAAGATCCACATACGAAGATTTGCGATTTCTCAATGCGCGACTCACAAGAAAACGATCATCCCGTGGTTGGGTACATGGTTTTCTTCCAGAACCAGGCCTTCTCTCGACGGAACCAGTCTCCTGATATCGCTGCCAGGTCCTTTGGACTGTCGAGCGACTAACATTTAGCCTCCTAGCCACGAAACATTGGCTGCAACCCTCTTCAAGCAGCGCGATAATTTTGGTAGCTTTTACCACTTTATCTACCATTTTTGATACAGCCAAACAGCATTAAATAAAGCTTTGACAGTCAAGGATATGAAATTAATCGATAAAAATTGAATAAAAGTTATGAAAGTCGATGTTAACTTCTGGAACTTCGCGCCAAAAATGTAGGATAAAAAGGGGTTTTCTGTAAAAATGAACATCAAATGAAAAATTGAATTTAGAACGTACTTTTTTAAATACCACAGCATTTTTAAAACCGGCCAGTAACGTGTACAAACGATTGAAACCTTTTTGGTATTGTATCTTTTTAAATATGAATGAAAATCAAAACTGCCCGTTTTTTTTGCAAATGAGTTTATTTTAGTATTAAAATTATCGTGAGTTTCACACATATTAAACAGTTGTATTTCCGGCAATACTCACGCGTTAGAGTCGATTATGTCGACCCGGGTTTCGAGCATGTCCGATGCTCATCATCAGGGCGAGTGCGCAGCTGCGTCTGCAAGACCCCGACGTGCGCTGCGGCTAGCGTAACGTGCAGTACGCCGCGACACAGCTTCGGGCGGGTGGGGGTTTGGGGGGGGGGGTACTGCTTGCTTCTTGAGCGTCTTCAGCGGAATCGTCCGATGAGTCCCGATCGTTACCGAGGGCATTTGATGGTCTCACGGCAAACTCACTCCGCGTGCCATCACCCTGACATACCACGCTGACCACGTCGCTCTCCATCCCAGACAAAACCTTGTGTGTCGAGGTAGTATTGAGTGCCGGTATCCATGCTGAAGGGAGCGTCCACCCACAGTCTCTATTAAACGTACGATGTCGGTTGATTTCTATAGCTTCACGTATTTTGCGAGGTATAAAATACTTTTCTGTGGCTAATACGGAAGCTTTGTCGAACCGAATGTAGTGTGTTGTGTTCGAGAGACTGGCGTGGTCTGCTATGGCTGATTTAGTGGTGTCCATGTTTTAATACTCCTGACGTGTTCGGTTAGTCTGGTGGCGATGCTGCGGCGAGTTTTTCCCACGTAGCTCTTGCCACAGTCACAAGGTACTCTATAGACTCCTGGTACGCTCAGGTAGTCCTTGTCTTTGGGTGAACGTAGCATTTGCCGTACTTGACCAGGTGGGAGGAAGAACGTTCGTATATCCTACTTGCGTCGCAATAGGTACCCGATTTTGTCCGTTGTTCCCTTTACGAACGGTAGGTAAGTCGGAGAACGTTCCACTCTTGTTGGTCGCTTATATTCACTAGACTTGGCCCAGCGACGACATTGTTGCCAATTATACCCGTTGGCATCTAGTACCTTTCTTACGTGCTCGAGTTCTGTCTTTACATATTGTGGGTCACATATTCGAAGAGCTCGGTTAATAAGTGATCTTGGTACTGAGGACAAGTGTGCAGGGTGATGGTGTGAACTGGCATGAAGATACCGGTCTGTGTGCGTAGGTTTACGGTGAATAGTGTGGTTAAGACTACCATCTGCTTCACGGATGACGCGTACATCCAAGAATGGTAGTATTCCTTCATTCTCTTCTTCTACAGTAATACTGATCCTGTGATGTAAATTGTTTAGGTGATCCGTGAATTCAGCTAGGTTAGTCCTCTCCACCACAGCGAAAATGTCATCGACATAACGCCACCAGTACCGTGGACTAATTCTTGCAGTACTTAAGGCCAGGGATTCGATTCATTCGATTGGGAGACCATCAAATGCCCTCGGTAACGATCGGGACTCATCGGACGATTCCGCTGAAGACGCTCAAGAAGCAAGCAGTAACCCCCCCGCCGCCCGAAGCTGTGTCGCGGCGTACTGCACGTTACGCTAGCCGCAGTGCGCGTCGGGGGCTCGCAGATGCAGCTGCACACTCGCCCTGATGATGAGCATCGGACATGCTCGAAACCCGGGTCGACATAATCGACTCTAACGCGTGAGTATTGCCGGAAATACAACTGTTTAAAATGCAAACTATATTAACTTTTCACTTCACTTTATAAACAGTTCACGTCAAATTCTTAAAATGCAAGAAAGCGTAGGCAGGCTCTTTGTCTGTATTGCTCGTTCCACGCTCTCGCTTGCACGCTCGGCTCACACACTCTTGGCTCGTAACACTTTTTCATGTGTGCAACCGGGGTTCATTGATTTATTAGACGTTATTATGCGAAAAAAAATATATACTATATTCACGTACGAAAGCAATATCATACATGCCTTTATAATAAGAATAGTTAAAAAGCCTTTTCCTTTTTTTATTAAATTAAATTCACTTAATTTATAATATTAATGTTCAATAAATAATAGGTGATATATTCCTATGAGAATGTCTCAATTCCATTATTACGAAAAATGCTACCGCTCTTTTTTGTGTTATTTCTCAGTAGTACACACATGTGATATTTTGTAAACTTTATGTACCAGGCTATCAGAAAACCAATAGAGTAAAATTGTAGTCACACAGATTGAGGTCTTTTCACGTTATTTATTATAAATATTTAAAACATCTTTTGGCGGGAATCTAAAACGTCATGTTGTGCTCTTGCATTATATTCGATATCTTAGTGTTTTAACGTGTTATATTAGATAATTTTTATGGTGTTTTATGTAATATGATGTGACAGAACAGCTGGGATGTAGTGAATATCATATAAAAGTGCTTTACAACGTTTTCGTTTTCCATCAAAATTCCTACAACATACCATTAACAGTGTCACCATAGCAGTGTTGATGGCGACAATTCGACTGCCTGACAGACAATGACTAACTTGAAGAGATTAAGAACGTGAAGATAATTATAACTCGACACTGGCAAAAATGGCTCGTATAAGTAGCTGATTGCCAATACATAAAAAGAAGAAGAAGAAGAAGCTGCAACTTAACTTTGACATTGGCTTAAGTATAAACAGAGCCACAACAACAAAAAAAAAAAAATATTTAAAACAGTAAAAAGCTATATGCATATTAACATGTGAGTAGGAAGATTTACTGCTCAGATAGCGTAATAATACAGTTATACCGTATCAGTGAAATAGGTTCGATTCCCACACGGAGCAATACTGTGTGCAATCCACATTTTTTTCCGTGTCTCAGTTAGGTTAGATTAAGTACTTCAGTACTAGATTCATTTCGTCCTGGCAGTTCGTCCTTTTTATGACTAAATATTGCTTGAGGTAATCATCTTGATTACCTCGACAGGATGTGTATTATATGTCAACGATACGTTTATATCTTTTTCTGAACAATGGCAAAAATGCGATAGTATTGTTTATACGTGGGTTAATTTGCCACAATATTGTCGATTTACGAGCGTGATGTTAATTAAAATAAATTTCGGGCAATTATATTGCCGAATTATAGTTTTTAAAGTAAGAAAATCACAGTCGTAATTTAAATTAAGTAAATTTTCATATGAGTTATTGGGTAGATTGTTGACCGTAATAGTATGAAACTAAATTTATTATCTAATTATCTTATCTGAGATTCTAAAATAATGTTAATTTATTATGCAGAATAGTGATCTCTTTTTATACCAAAATTGATTGTAGCTAATAATTAGATTATTTTGCTGTAAAAATACTTATGCGGCTGCATTTTGATTATATTAAAGAAATAAATATGTTTTCTTAAATATGAACCATTTTCATTGCTCACTCTATTTATTTTATACAATTATTATTTTATAATCCAAATAAAATTCTATGTCCTATACAAAGCACAACAACGTAATCTGTCCTTGTCCTATATAAAGAACATAGTAGAAAACTAGATTTTCCAGATTTTGATTTTTTTAAATATTTTTCTACACATAAAAGGGTCTTCATTTACAATATACCATAACTGGAGCGTGAAATTCAAAAAATAGCATCTCAAATAGTCAGGAGGAGATATATGTATATCATCATCAGTTGCTCTTATTCCAATTTATTTGGGGTGGACGCAATATGTTCTCTCCTTCCTTATAATCCATTAAGACGTCATCAGCCTTCAACATTATACTTAAAACTTTCCTCACAATATTACTTTCATTCCGTCTCATCACACGTACATACCACGTCAAGCGTTCACTCCTTTGCTTATCCGTCACAGACGCAACTTTTAAACTTTCTCTTATACGTTCATTCCTTATTTTATCCATCCTCGTTACACCGCACATGCCTTTTGGATCGCCACTACATGTATAAGCCCGTGTGGAATAGAACATAAGTATGAAATTATGTACCTGAGATACCAGGAGTTCAGAAAATCAAGAGATTAAAATTGTAATCACTCAGTATGTGACTTTTTAAAGTGTACGAAATATGCTGTTACAGCTTTTTTTCAGTGTTCTGTGGCATTATAATAAGCACATGTGGCATATAATATACGTTGGAAATTGTATACCTGAGATACCAGGCAATCATAATATCAATGGAGTAAAATTGTAGTCACACAGTATGTGACTTTTTAATCTTTATCTGATTGATTTTCTACTAATATAATACTATAAAGAGTAACGTTTGTGAGTTTGTGTCTCTGTGTGTAATTGAATTCAGAATAACTATCCATCTGGTTCTGAAAAAAATATGATTTTAACATTAAATGGTAAAATGTAAATTATAAGATGAAGTTTGGGTGCATTTGTCAGCTAGAGACCGGGTATCGTTCGTCCGTCCACATGTCACTAGAGAAGTATGTCTACGGCAGATATGAGTCGGCGACGAAACGACTTCTATCATGAGTTTTGCAACCCAAAGCCATAGAACACTTTCATTCTAGGATTAGATCAAATATCTGTTTATTTCAGTGTTCCTACTCTCCATATCACGTATATTAGATGCTGGCAATTGCCAAAATCGACAGTCTAATACACTCTTTGAAGCCTAAATTTTGCAAATCTATGATAATATTTCTTTAAAGATTCATAGATAAGCGAGTTTTCTCACGATGCTTTACAATTTACGATTAAGGAACTACATATAACCAGAGTCATAGATCTGCGTGTACAGGACATCAGATTACGAGTATGTTAAAAATACTTATTTATTAAATTCAAAGCGATGTGTGATATACTTCTATAAAAATGTTTTTTTTTTAATTCAAGTCAACGAAAAATGCTGTTACAGCTCTTTTCAGTGTTCTGTAGCATATACATATGATATTGTATATTTGAGATACCAGGCGATCAGAAATGACAGTAGGAGGTTTTGAATTTTAAATTATTATTAGTTTTTTCACCGCTTCTGATATAATGCTAGGGCCGCACCTGCGTGTATCGTCACGAAGCTTCGTGCAGTGAGACGATACACGCAGATGTGATCGTTGATTATTGGCTATCATCGCGAACATTCGGGCTTCGTGTGCGTTATCGCTTGGGTGGCGATAAGTCAAAGAGTTTTAGCGCGCCAATATATCGCGCTCTGTGGTCAAACTAGCGTTTTTTTTTTTTTTGCCATGAAGGGGGGCCACCGAAGTTAAAAATCGGGTCCCGGTGACCCGCTCGCACGGCGAAGAGAGAGGAGTTTTTACCGTGGGTCTATGGGGTCACGCGCCGCCTTTTCCGTCACCCCGGACCGATTTGGCGGGGCGAGACTAATCCATAGTCCACCAAAAAAAAAAAAAAACAAAAAAAAACCCTGAAGGGAACCAAAAAAATCATTATGTAATTATTAGCATATTATAGCTGTAAAAGTAAAGCAACTCGTCATCCATAGTTAAACGCATTAAAATTATTTCGGCCATCTTTAATTATTGCACGATACTTCGTGTAAAATACCAAAGTCACTAATATAACCACAGTATAATCGCAATAACATTCTAATGTACAAAACGTACGAAGCTTCGCCACACATTACTTCGGGACGATACACGCAGGTGCAGCCCTAGCATAAGTAGAATTGATAGTGCGTACTAAGAAGTACAAAAACAACAGTGCTGCTAATAAGTTATGACTTAATCCTAAGCTACACATAGTAATAAACATATTATTTTTATTTATTGTCGTATTCCGTAAAATAATAAATAAATATCATAGACTAAAAATTATGTTTTATTAAATCAGGTCAGATCAGGTCACGTGTTCTGACGCGAGTTTAACCATCGCTAAAAAGTGCACAACGCCGCTAAAGAAGTTCCCACTTCAATAAAATAATTCTAATTTTATATCTTCATTGCAAACAGCTTTACTAATAGATGGCTCTATCTACGTTCTTTATTGGGTATAAACGTCTCTAATCGAGATAATGACGCAATCACCCAGCATGGTTAGTGGGTATGTGATTGTAGTTGGTATTTTAAGTTACCCATAAGAGTGATGCTATTAATTTTTGGTGATCGCTCAGTCGGTTTTAGTGACTCTCACTATAAGGTCCCTTTTAGTGTAAATGAGCACTAAGAAAGATTTTTCTTGGTGAAAAGCGTATTACTGAAACTATTGGGCCTAGACTCTATGCCAACCCGTTTGGTCAGTTTGTGTCGTAAGTCAATTGCCATAATATAGAGGCGACCCATGCTCAACAAAGTTACGTTTACGTGCTTAGAAGATGAAGAAGAATTAAAATCTAATATGTTAATTGATATAGTGACAGGCTGTGATTTGTGTCTGTTCATTTGTATATTTGTGAAGTAGTTATAATGGTACGTTACAAGGGTATAACCCTTAGTGCAATGTGCTGTTTCCTATCCTTTTTTCCTTTCCTTCTTCATTATTGACAATATCCATACATACATACATACATATCATCACGCCATATCCCTTGCAGGGTAGGCAGAGAGAACAGAGTGCCAGAGAACTCTATCTCTGCATACTTCACTCGCTTCCTCAACATTCATAATTCTCTTCATACACGCTCGCCGGTTTCGGAGACTCTTGACTCCACCTTCCTTCAGTACATGACCGATCTGGTCTAGGTAGGTTAGTCTCGGTCTCCCTCGGTACCTACATCCTTCCACTTTCGCATTGTATATCTTCTTAACCAGACGTTCGTTCGGCATTCTTTCCACATGTCCGAACCATCGGAGCATGCCCTTTCGCATCTTTACACCAATACTCTTTTTTATACCTACTCGCTCTCTTACGTCGTCGTTACGAATGCGGCCGGTCAGCCTAAATCCACAGATTTTCCGCAGAGATCGCATTTCGTATCAGCAATTATCACAATATCCAGCACTAAGAAAATAAGGCTAGTATTTCGGGTATTTTACAGATATACAATTAACGGACAAAAATTAAACCCAGACTGAGAACACCAATTTGTGGATCTCACAAAGTAATATCCTGCATGGGAATTGAATCCATCCAAGCTTTGGTACGGTAGGTTCTCCCGTGCCGTTACTGAAACACATTTTGGAAAGTCAAACCCCTTTTCACATTTTAATAATATGCATGCAATTTTCCTGTTTTAAATATTGATTATAAATAAAGACTACCGTATACTGGATGATCACTGTTTTACTCTATTGATTTTCTGATCGCCTGGTATCTCAGGAGTACAATTTCATAACTGCGGGCTTATATGCTACAGAACACTAAAATTGATGACGCTACTTTTGGAGCAAGCACGTCGAGAATCATAGGCATTTTCCCCATACGTAAATGAATAAAATTGCCCATGACATTTCTGTACCGATCCTGTAGGGCTACCCTTGAATCTCGATTCCAATCCTAAATCCGATTCCAGCTCGAATTTAAGCAATTTGGTACTCTTGAAAGCGACACTAGCGCAGGATTGGTTTCAAATTGGGTGGAATATTTTTAAACTAAATGATATCGACTTTTCACGATAGAGTCAAATATTTGCTACTCTTGACGCGATTTTGACATAAACATTCACGTTGGAATCGTAAAAATTTCACGATCCCACCAAAGCATCTTTTTGGCGATTGAGTTCTGTGATTGTAATAATTTTCTAAGAAAGTAAGGCACGTTTGGAACCAATATTGAATATTTTAGATAATACTCATAAGATAGAAGTACTATAGAGGTGAAGATTGAAGAGAACTGCGAGTTATATCAAAAAAACTTTTCCATGACTGACAATTATTTACACAAGACGACAAGGGTCTTGCAGGAACTTTTTAAAGTGTTAGATGGTGAATTAGAGCCTTTAATGTTAAAGGCCGCAACGATATATCCACACGATACAAAGTATGTATAGTCTTATTACTTATTTATAAAAGATTGTTTTCGTGCTTGGTATTTTATAATTTAGTCCCATTTGTATTTTAAGGTATAAGCTGCTCTTTCATTCTATGCTACTGGAAGTTACCAGCATTACTGATATACATTGATGGACAACAATTGTTGTGAAGGCCATACACGAAGAAACATTGGTACTCAATAGACAACAAATTCTAGATAAATGGAAATCAAAATTGATGCAAATGAAGGTATATTACATACGTTTTAATAAATAAGAACAATAGACATCATTTTTAAAAATCATTAGTTGCTTGTGAAAGATTGTCAGTAATTTTTATGAAAACTATAATATTCCATCTATTGTAAGTTGTATTGATGGCACATACAGTACCATAATAAGACTGGCATAAAATGAGGAAAGGTTTATCAACAGAAAAAGCTATGTATATAGTTGGTGTAACTGTGATCTTCAACCTGTGTGCCATAGGTGATTATTGCACTATATACCCGCTGTGGTGAGGCCTATATTCAATAATGAATATTGATAACTTGATAAACAGTTGGAAATAGACATATTAGTAGGTTAGTTTCCCCTAGGCCCTATGTGATTCTTCTATATGAAATGATAGTGAATAATAAGAAATTCAGTATGTTAAATAATTGTTATATGTTTATGAAAGAAGTATGTAAACTTCTGATATTTAGGCGGTGACAAAGGAAGAATACAATGTCACCATCATCCCTAAACTTTAATAACAGGAGTAAGCGCTATTGTATTATATAAAATATACCAATTAGAGAATAAAAATTTTATAGAACAATCATTACTAATTTAAAAAATTGACTTGGGAATTGTTAATTTATATATTTATTTTAGCGCTTCATATCTAACTGTAATGTTGATAGTGTTTTATATTGGTTGTATAATAATATTATATATTTTCCTTGCTGTCATCTACCTTATATCTCAATAGTAACAGTAAAGGTAAAATAGGCATGGCTAATAATAAACTTATAAATCATCAGACTTATTGTATTTTCATAGATTTGTAATGCAGTTATTGTATTTTCATAGATTTGTAATGCAGTGTAATGAAATGCTTCTACAACAAGATGATAATGAAGATATGGCCACAATCCTCAAGAGCAGCATATCCTCATCAAGAAGCAGCTGAGTATGAAGAACATTTTTCTTCGGAGCTGCAGAAGACTAAAATGTCACACTATAGAAAGTGCTGAGCTGCATGGCATATTCAATAAAATGTTAATGTTTTAATTTAATAGTGATTTGTAAATCATATTTTCCATTATTTAGTTACATAAGAATAAAAAAAATACTTTTTAAAGATTAAATAATAATATAAATATAAAATTTAAAATAAAAACCCTTTTATTTCATGGAAATATTACATAGTTATTGTTTTTTTTTTACTTAAGCTTAATCTATACTTAAAAGAAAAATTACTATTCTATATCCTAATATATTAAATCTTAAGTTTCTAATTATGTATGATTGAAAGATTAAATATCATATTTTTTATTTAAAATTGAAACAGTTTTTACTATATTTCTACTTTTCTTCAAAATTCATATAATGAAATAATATAGGTATGTCTGTGTTAGATACATATGCTATGAATATAATAGCAACTATTCCTTGGTCATTCATCATCTCAGCTAATATACATATGTAGTTCCCACTGCTTGGCTCGAGCCTTCTCCACAATAGAAGGGAAATTGACCTACTATAACAGGCAGGTAGTTATAGAGGTTTTCATTTTCTTTTCTTACATCACTTATGATGTTATATGAATATAATATACCTGTTCGGTCCTTGCAAGTTATGTGGAGGGTATTTGGAGAAACTTCACAACTTCGATTCTGCAACCGTCGTTATGACAGTTGAGTAGAAGATTTGAGACAACTCGGTCCGCCAGGCGGTTGTGCCACTCGGTGTATTCGTAATCGCCGCACCTGCTTAATCCTTGGTAGGACATTGTTTAACGGAACTGTTGGAACCACCATAATAGTGTTTTGTGGTGCTGTGAACTGCATAGTTGTATAGAATATAGTGAAGCTGACTGCGCGGTTTGGCGAGCCTACTGCGACGACACTACTGCCCTCGGCGAAAGTGGATGAAAGGTTGGTGGAGTATTTTTTAATTACTTCTTCGCGGCTTGCAGGGATAGGATAATATCAGTTCCTCACCTAGTTCAGTAAACTTACTTCATACAGTCCACTGCAGGCTGTGCATACCGTACAGTCTTTTTTTGGTCACTTCGACCCAGGATACCGCTCCTAAGGTCTCATACCTCACCTAGGAATTCGTAATTCCCAGGTATTTAGACAGTACAGACGTTCTGTACCGTTATTTCTAACCGTGTTAGAATACCTCCCAATAAATATCATATATGTTAAGACGTTCTTAGCATATAATTTATTTATATTGGCCGTGCCAATTACTTCTTATTCCCCATTATTTAATGAAATTATAATTTCATTGTGTAGACGTTCTATACATATCTTATGTACTTACTTTACTTTTCTCCACTATACGAAGTATACAATATAAACAAAACACATAAATTATTATTTGTCGTACAATTATTCAGCTAAGTGTTATATAATTAAATTGTATAGGTAACAAGTATTAGTGAAAGTAATATAATATTAATTTTATAATTTCATTGGGCTACGTGTGTTGTTTCACAAGATGGCGGCACCTAAAGCAAAAACTTCTAGTGATAAGAAAAATCCATTACCCAAAGAATTAACCGTGTTAATTCAACGAAAACAACTCTTGTTTTCACAAATGCAAAAGGTATATGATATGTCCCACGATTTATCGAATTCTGATACGAAAGAATTGTTTTTATTGCACGTCTCTGAAATTAGTGACCTACGTAGTTCATTCGAAAAAATAATATTCGATATATTCGAACAAGAACTTTTAGTTGATTCTGAGTCAATACTTAGAAGTCAAGAGTTACAAAGTTTTGATGAACTATATTTTCGAGTGAAATTATGTGCTTCGAAATATAGCTCGGCACGCATCGGCAATAACGGTGAGAATCGCTTGGTTACCATGGAGTCCCGCCCTCGCCTGCCTAAACTTGAATTATTTACATTTAATTCGGATATTGAGAATTTTAATACATTTTATGAAACATTTTGCTCGTTAGTACATGATCAGCCGCACATTCCAAAAATTGATAAATTTCATTATCTATTGTCTTGCACGAAAGGTTCTGCATTAAATATGGTTAAAAGTGTACCGATATCCGCCAATAACTACGATCTCGTCTGGCAGAGTTTAATTGATAAATATCGAGACAATAGATTGTTAGTTGGTAGGTACCTAGATAAAATGTTAAACTTTTCACCGTTACGCAAGGAATCGTCTGCTGATTTGAACATGTTTATTGAGAACTTCGAACATTCGTATAAGGCAATACAGGCACTTAATATTAAAGATTTAAGCAGTTATGTAATGTGTCATATTGCGTTAAGGGCATTAGATCCACAAACTCGAAAATATTTTGAACAAAAATTAGATCAAAATTCCATTCCTACCTTCGATGAATTAGCATTATTTATACATAATCAAATAAAAGTTCTAGATCATTCTGCGTCATATTCTAATGTGTATTCTAATAAATATCAACAAAATGATTCGCGACAAAAGGATACAAAAAAGCATTCGCTATCTTCTACACGCTCTGGGTTAAAGGGTTTATGTGTACATTGTGATAGTAATCATATGATTTTCCGTTGTGAACAATTTCGTAAATTGTCTAATGAGCAACGTATTCGCCGTGCGAATGAATTAAAATTATGTCATAATTGTTTAAAATCAAATCATACCGTTAAGGCGTGTAAAAGTAATTTTAAATGTTTAATCTGTAATTTACCGCATCATGTTCTGTTACATCGTGAAGTTAGCGCGATAGATAATAACAAACCGTGTTCGAATCAGCTGATTTCGACTGAGACCGCTCCTGCGCCGTGCAAGGGAGACGAACAATCAATTATAAGTACGGTGTGTCATCTGACGTCTACGCATACTTCTAACTGTACAGTTATCTTGGGAACAGCTGTTGTGAATGTTTTGAACGCGTTTAATAATTATCAGCCCGTGCGCGTATTAATTGACTCTGGGGCGCAAAGTAATTTCATTACGTTAGATTGTTTTCAACGGTTAGGATTATCAGCTAATAAATGTCCATATAATATCTTCGGACTAGGTGGCGAATATGTAAAAAATTATGGAATGGCTTCGTGTGTTATTCAGCCGCGCTACAATAACACGCCGGTGTTTAACATTGATGCTGTAATTTTACCTAAAATTACATCCGATTTGCCAAACGTACTTATTCCCGATAAGTTGATTACTAAGTATAAAGACTTACAATTAGCTGATCCGGATTTTTATACAACGTCCCCGATTGACATTATTTTATCGGGCGAAGTGTTTCCCTATATTTATGACGGGACAAAATTTATAATAAATAAAGATGTACCAGTGGCATTGGGGAGCATATTTGGTTACGTCATAACTGGAAGACTAGGGTTAAAAAATTGCTCTAGCAGTCTCGATGTTGTACCGTGTGCAACGTCATTTGTGTCGTACACAATTGAAAATAATTATTTAAATGATACACTTAAACGGTTTTGGGAGTTGGAATCTTTACCGTGTGAAGTTCCAACGGATCCTATGGAGGAGTTAGCCGAAAAAATGTACACAGAAAAACACTGTCGTGATGAGAATGGTCGTTATGTTTCTCCCATTTTATTAAACCCACACCATGCACCTATTGGTGATTCTTATGATGTGGCTATAACTAGGCTTAAACAGGTCGAGCGCCGCCTGGCGCGATCGCCAGACCTTCATAAGTCTTATGTTGACTTCATGCGAGAGTATGAATCTCTTGGACACATGGCGTTATATCAAGGTCCTGAGCAGTCAGGATATTATATACCGCACCATTGTGTTCTGCGTCCATCGTCCGTAAGTACACCTCTGCGCGTTGTTTACGACGGTTCAGCACAACCTAAGAATGGTATTTCAATTAACAATGCACTCTTGACAGGTAGAAAACTACATCCAGACTTACTAAAGATTATAATTCGCTTTCGGTTATATAAAGTTTGTTTCACTGCTGATGTGTCAAAGATGTATCGGGCTGTTCTGATTGATCCTGCTGATAGGAAGTACCAGCACATTCTTTGGCGAGAATCTGCAACGGAGCCAGTTCGCGTCTTCGAACTTCGAACGAATACCTACGGTCTCCGTAGTGCACCTTACATAGCTGTGCGCACGCTGCATCAGCTAGCTGAGGATGAGCTCACTCATGCTGAACGTCCGCGTACAGAGGCTGCAAAGGTGCTCAAACAAGGCTTCTACGTTGATGACGAATTATGGTCCTGCCCATCATTAGAACAGGCCTGCACGTTGCAGGATGATTTGCTGACACTTCTTAAAAGTGGTGGCTTTGATTTAAGAAAATGGGCTAGCAACTGTCCCGAGTTACTTACTCATATGCAGTCAAATCAAGTTGTAACCATCGATTTTCAAGATGATACGTTATCATCCTCCCTTAAGGTGTTAGGGTTGACATGGTTACCTGCCTGTGACAGTTTTGCGTTTTCCTATAACATGACTGATAATAAACAGACCAAACGATCAGTTTTAAAACTACTGGCGAGCATATTCGATCCTGTAGGTATTATTTCACCATGTACGTTTGTCGCAAAGTGTATCATGCAAGATCTCTGGAAGATGGGAGTCGCATGGGATGAGCAACTACCACCTGAGCCGTGCTCACAGTGGAATCGATTCATCTCCGATCTACCACTTTTGACTGAATTGCGTTTTGAGCGTCACATCTTAATACCTAATTTTAGTGAAATACAATTAATAGCATTTTGCGATGCGTCATCCCGTGGATACGCAACGTGCTTATATATACGTAGTATAAACAATATAGGTGAAGTGAAGGTTCGACTGCTGACTAGTAAGTCAAAGGTTGCGCCGTTAAACCCACTCTTGTCTATACCTAGACTCGAACTCGAAGCAGCCGTGCTGCTATCGAAGGTTGTAAGTTTTGTCGTACAAAACTTAAGCGATAATAATTTATCTGTTTCTATATTTGCGCTCAGCGATTCGAAAAATGTTTTGGCTTGGATACATACACAACCATACACGTTAAAAACTTTTGTGGCTAACCATGTTAGTCGCATTATTGCCGCAGTACCACCTAGTTGTTGGTATCACGTGAAGGGCGAAAATAACGCTGCAGACATATGTTCACGTGGAACGTTGCCTGCTCACTTCGTGGAAAGAGCTACAGAGTGGATTCACGGCCCCGATTGGCTATATGATAACCAACAAAAGTGGCCTATAAAACCATATTTATTAAATCATAACTTCAAGATTCCCGAACTTAAATCAAATAGTGCAACATTTAGTTTTAATTCTTCTCTAAAGGTTGAAATTAAAAATGACCTTGAAGAAATATTTAATAAGTGTTCTTCTTTTAATAAATTACAGCGTATTATTTCATGGTGTCATAGATTTATTATAAATCTTCAGTGTAAAATTTCAAATCGGTCTTTAGGCCCTCTAACGACCTTTGAGTTGCGCAAAGGTCATGATTCAATTATTAGAATTATTCAACAAAATCACTTTGAATCTGAAATAGTAGCGTTAGAAAAGGGTAAGTTTGTAGCCTCTTTACGTAAACTATCACCCTTCGTTGAAAATAAAGTCCTCAGGGTGGGGGGTCGTATCTCACAATCTGACCTTCCGTACAATACGAAGCACCCGGTTTTGCTACCAAAATGCCGTACAAGTAAATTATTAATCGAATATTTGCACGTAAAATACCTACACGTAGGGCCTCGTACATTACAAGGTCTAATGTGTCAAAACTATTGGCTCGTTGGTGCTCGTAGCATCATTCGATCGGTACTGACAAAGTGTAAGGTGTGTTTTAAATGCCGACCTACTGCATTACAACCTCAAATGGGTACGTTGCCCATGTCCCGACTTAAGGTTGATAAGGTATTCAGCCATGTAGGTACAGATATAAGTGGTCCATTCCTTGTAAAAGAAAGTACACGTCGTAACGCAAAAATATACAAGGCTTATCTATGCCTATTTGTATGTTTTTCAACAAAAGCAGTACACTGCGAGGTGTTAACTGATTTATCAGCTGAATGTTTTCTAGCTGCATATGACCGTTTCGTGGCCCGTCGCGGATTAAGTACTTGTTTATATTCCGATTGCGGGACGAATTATGTATCGGCAGCCAAGCATCTCAAGGAGGTACTTAGATTTTTAAATGGTAATAAGATTCATGACGAGGTACTCGTAGGATTAACCGCGCGGCAAGTAGAGTGGAGGACAAATCCTCCTAACGCAGCTTCCATGGGTGGACTTTGGGAAGCCGGGATAAAAAGTACGAAACACATTTTACAACGTATTGTAGGTGATAGAAGTCTCACTCTGGAAGAGTTGTCAACTGTGTTCTGCAGAATAGAGGCTGTATTAAACTCACGCCCTTTATGTACACTATCTGAAAACCCAAACGAGTTCGATGTATTAACTGCTGGTCATTTCCTGATAGGACAAAGCTTAGTGGCTGTGCCTGAATATAATTATGAGGACGTTCCTCAACATAGATTATCTCGTTGGCAGTCAATTCAAAAAATATCACAGTTATTTTGGAAGCGCTGGTCAAATGACTATCTTCATACTCTGCAACAAAGAGAGAAGTGGTTTGCCTCACCTCCTAACGTAAAGATTGGTGATTTAGTTTTACTGAAATCAAATTTGACGCGCCCATTGCAGTGGCCTCTTGGTAGAATTGAAACAACACACGAGGGCGTTGATGGCATTATTCGTGTAGTTACTTTGAGAACTAAAAATGGTCTAATTAAGAGACCGGTGAATAAAATTTGTCCATTACCGTATGCAAATTAATTACCTTTTATTTTTTTCTTAGGTTAAATTTTATTGTTTATCTAGATTAATTAATTATTATTATTCTTTTTTTTCAAAAATATACCTCACTAAAGGTTTATTTATTCTATGTGTTTTGTTTACATAGGTTAGTGGATTGTATATCCCTTACTTGCTTTTTAATTTAGAATGGGGAATTCATCATGTTGAATTCGGTGAGGGGTATGTTCGGTCCTTGCAAGTTATGTGGAGGGTATTTGGAGAAACTTCACAACTTCGATTCTGCAACCGTCGTTATGACAGTTGAGTAGAAGATTTGAGACAACTCGGTCCGCCAGGCGGTTGTGCCACTCGGTGTATTCGTAATCGCCGCACCTGCTTAATCCTTGGTAGGACATTGTTTAACGGAACTGTTGGAACCACCATAATAGTGTTTTGTGGTGCTGTGAACTGCATAGTTGTATAGAATATAGTGAAGCTGACTGCGCGGTTTGGCGAGCCTACTGCGACGACACTACTGCCCTCGGCGAAAGTGGATGAAAGGTTGGTGGAGTATTTTTTAATTACTTCTTCGCGGCTTGCAGGGATAGGATAATATCAGTTCCTCACCTAGTTCAGTAAACTTACTTCATACAGTCCACTGCAGGCTGTGCATACCGTACAATACCTTAGTCATCTTTTTCGACACCCACTGGTAAGATAATATGTGTGTTGAATTGAATTCTTACTCCGTCACCACACTGAATTCCATAGTATTTGTGGCAGACTTATAATATTGTAAGGCCATTTCGGGCAACTGCTACATCATGAGATGCCTCATTGGTTCGATACTTTGAAATTGCCTTACAAAAAGAAATTAGGTCACAATTTAAAAGCATATATGTAATTGCATTTTTGTAACATTCGTATTTACTTGGAATCATAAAATTAAAAAGTAATATGTAAATAGATACTTCTGTTCTTAAGCTACCTAAGCCTTCACCCTCCTACTGCTAAATAACTACTTCAAAATCGTAAAAATAGAACAATTTTCATCTTGTCTTAATATAAAATTTTAAATTTGTCGAAAGAGCTGGTGAGCTGGTATTTCTTCTTTGTCTTCATAAAATTTTGCTACGTACTATTTTTAAAACTTGTAGTATTGACACTATTAGCCACAGTTACTATACATTTGTAAGCTTTAAATCTGTTTAGATGTCATAAACTAGTATAATGCTATATTATATTTAATAATAATTAATTTTATGAATAATCGTAAAGATTTTCCAAGAAATATTATCTTTTTTATAATTTTATTAATGGTGGGTTAAGTTAAATTTTATATGGCTACACTCTATAGTGTTGATCGCAATACTTCTTAATATTCCGAGTCGATCGTGTTTACGATTTCAATTTCGATTTCGTTCAAGAGTACCAAATATAAATTTGGTGAGATTGGAATTGAATCGGAATCGAAATCAAAACTGTATTCAAGAGTAAGCCTACTGGTTGGGAATGCGATTCTCGAAATTGTCGATCACTATGTTTACCTAGGACAAACAGTCCAATTAGGTAGATCCAATTTCGAGAAAGAGGTCAGCCGACGAAACCAACTCGGCTGGGCAGCGTTCGGGAAACGTAGGAGGACCTTCTCGTCTAATATTCCGCAGTGTCTGAAAACAAAGGTTTATAACCAGTGTGTGTTACCAGCGATGACTTACGGCACTGAAACGTGGTCTCTAAATGTCGGCCTCATAAAAAGGCTCAAAGTCGCTCAGCGTGCTATGTAGAGAGCTATGCACGGTATTTCTCTACGTGATAAAATCCGGAATACGGAAATCCGTAGAAGAACGAGTGTAACCGACATAGCGCGAAGAATTAGCACGTTGAAGTGGCAATGGGCAGGCCACATCACTCGACGAACCGACAACCGTTGGCGAAAAAAGGTTCTCGAGTGGCGACCACGAATCTGACGACGCAGCGTAGGACGACCCCCCACTCGGTGGACTGATGACCTCATCAAGGTCGCAGGAAACCGTCTGATGCAGGTGGCACAGGACCGTTACAGATGGCATTCTCGTGGGGAGGCCTATCTCCAACAATGGACGTTTACGGGCTGATGGATGGAAATGAATAAAAACGTCTAATCACCATTTTACTCTACGTAATTTCTTATACCCTGGTAAGAGTCAAAATCAAGCTTCAACGCTTTCGCTGTATAGATAAACTTTTTACAGCGCTGGAATTGTTTGTAGTATTTTTCCTGTTTTAAATATTTAATATCTGGTTCAATATATTTCTTTATGTATATGCTATGCCCACTGATTTATTACATTCATTGCAAAAAGTGTGGCTCAACATTGTGACGTCAGGTGGACATTCAAATAAGTTATCAATAACTGATCGATATAAGAACAATTTAATTTATCTATCTAGCTGGCGACGGAATAAGGCTAGCTGTCACTACCTCCTTTCCGTCATGGGTATCGTACATATCAGTAAAGATTGCAAGCAAACTCGAAATAAAACCCTCTGCCAACCCACCTGGGCAGCTGGTGTAGTTGATTTTTCTATTATCTTCGATCTTAATTGTTTTTTTATGTGATAAGATATGGTATAGTTACATCCCGCCCGATCTGCCTAGAGCACCGAGGTGGGCGGCGAGCGATCTCATAATCTGCCCTGCACGTAGGTACGTAATAGGATTCAACGACGTGCCGACGGGCCACCGGTAACCAGTCTCTGTCTTCGATGGCGCTAGCCTTTCGGGCCTCGTCTCATATAATTTTATTTAAAAGTCATACGCTTATTTTTAAAAAGTGTTTTCGGGTTGAGAGCCCTCAGCGCTCACCCACAGCCCGGTTACGCTGTAACAGCCCCTAGGCTAACAGCAATCGCAGTGGATGCGTTTTAGTGAGTAACCTAGCCCTAGGCTAGGAGTCCCACACTTCCCATCCGGGGAGTAAGTGCGTCATGCATTTCGGACCACTGCGTTATCAAAAAAAAAAAAAATAATTAAAAAGTGGAAATGGAATATTAGGTGGTAGCTTATTAAATAATTGAAATACATGGAATAAAAATTGAAGATAAGAAAAAGAATCTAAAGGTAAACCCCAGGACCAGTCGATCGCCCTGTAGAGTGTTTCTGAGATAAATTTCGCAAGAGTTCTAGGTTATTCTTAATAAATACACTTATTTCAAAAATGTACATACTGAGCAGGGTTAATATGTTCTATTTCTCGAAATGCGGTTTGCACGATTCATAAGGCAAAATGCCAACCATTCCACATAGCTTTAATTTTTTATTTTTCTTCTGTCTTTATCTATAGCTTCAGAGGTTTTGAAAAATAAAAACATACAATAGTATTTTCACAGAATCAGTATTTGTTTGTGAAGTGTAACGTGATGAACTCTGTGTGGAAAGAATAAGAACCGCGAGCCCGAAGAAATTAAAGACTTCTGCGACCACTGAGTTATCGAAGGAGGTTACAGGTACCCAGCATTTCCTACAAAGATTTAGCCCATACAGAATTAAATGCATGTATTTACAATTAAAATCGGTAAAAGGGGTTATTTATTAAATTAAATTCAATTAATAATTTTAATGGCACTCGAAAAAATTAGTGCTGTTTCTCTGAAAATGTCTTAATTCATTCAACTCTGGGTGAAAAATGTTTGTTACATTTTTCAGGGTTCTTTGGCTTATAGTAGGTACACACGTATGATATTGTACACTCGAGTTACTGGGCGATGAGAAAATCAACAGAATGAAACTGTAGTTACATAGTGCCAGGATAGTGGTTTCGATTCCAACGCAGAACTATTGTCCATGATCTACAAATTATTAATTGTTACACATACATACATATCATCACACCATATCCCTTGCAGGGTAGGCAGAGAGAACAGAGTGCCAGAGAACTCTATCCTTGCATACTTCACTCCGCTTCCTCAACATTCATAATTCTCTTAATACACGCTCACCAGTTTCGGAGACTCTTGACTCCACCTTCCTTCAGTACATGACCGATCTGGTCTAGTTAGGTAAGTCTTGGTTTCCCCCGGTACCTACATCCTTCCACTTTCGCATTGTATATCTTCTTAACCACACGTTTGTTCGGCATTCTTTCCACATGTCCGAACCATCGGAGCATTCCCTTTCGCATCTTTACACCAATACTCTCTTTCATACCTACACGATCTCTTACGTCGTCGTTACGAATGCGGTCGGTCAGCCTAACTCCACAGATTTTCCGTAGAGATCGCATTTCGACCGCATTAATTTTACTTTTATACTCTTTTGTGCATACCCAACTCTCGCTTCCATACAGTAATGTTGGGACGAGCACTGCGTTATGTATTGCTACACGTGTCTTCTGGCTGAGGTGGTGGCTACCGAGAAGTTGTCCCAACTCTCCGTTCACTCTATTTCCCGCTTTCACTCTTCGCTCTATATCAGTGGTGTACCTTCCATCTCGGCTAAATCCACATCCAAGATATACAAATTCATCCAGTTGCTCTAGTACATCATTACCTATTGTTACTCTTACATCTGTTCTGTCTTCGTCTCTTTCATAGACCATTATTTTGGTTTTGCTCACATTCACGCGTAGACCCCTTTTCTTACAATCTTCTGTCATTGTGTCAACTAGGGTCTGCAGGTCAGTCGCTGACTGTGCCAGCAGGACTGTATCATCTGCATAGAGCGGAGCAGTGACCACTAGGTCGTCCATCTGAACTCCCACATTCATATCATTCAATCTTTGGAGAAATTTAACCAGATATATGATAAACAGCCTGGCTGACAGAACGCACCCCTGCTTAACGCCGATATTGACGTCAAACCAAGGCGACATTCCATCATCTAGCCGCACACAGGCTCTACAGTCCATGTAACTGGAATGCACAGCCTGTAGCAGTTTACCGTTAATACCATACTCCGGTAAAATGTACCAAAGTGCCTTTTGTATAACCGTGTCAAATGCTCTCTCCAGATCCACAAAACCGCAGAAAACCCTCTAACTTAGAGCCAGATGCTTCTCCACAATGTTGCGCAGAGAGAACACTTGATCCATGCATCCCCTTCCACTCCTGAAACCTCTTTGTGTCTCACACAGTAAACCATCGGACACCATCCTCATTCTCCTTTCAATAATTTGTTTTTTATTAATTGCTAAAAGTACAAAACGAATCCGTTTGTAAAAAGGTATGAGACAGGGAGACGTCATCTCTCCAAAATTGTTCAGCACTGTATTATAACTGCGTTCAAAGCTTAAAACTGGACGGGACTCGACTTGTTGGATGCGGGCAGCACAGGACTGCATTTTACTGCGAAGTATCAGGGAGGCCTGCATCCAGCAGCGGATGACAAAAGTCAAATGATGATGAACTCATAGATGAGTTGGTTTTCTCACGATACCTTCCTCCATGCTTTTACAAGCGATAATTTATAATTAAGCAACTACATATAACCCGAGCCATAAATCAACACCTTTTTTTTTTTGGGGGGCGTGGGCTTCGTTCGTCGCACTCCTCGCACCACTCCATCCAGGGTGACAGAGGGGTGTAAGCACGCACACCCGTAACCCACTCGTGACGTCGCCTTCGTCGTTGGGCCGACCACCGGAGCAGATTGACTTGACGTCAGTGGTCGGCCCGACGGAATACCCCTGAGGAGTACCCTCTCCTCGACCGACGTCCCCCCCTCGGGTAGGATGTCGATCTTTCCTCACGCGGTCGGCCTCTCGGCGGGTGACGGACTAATTCCCCCATCCAGTCACCCGCATAAATCAACACCTTGAGGATCGATACCCATGTCATAGTATGCATACTTTGCTAACTATGCAAGTAGTTTCAGATTCTTTATTCATATCGTGATCTTGTTATAGCTCGACAGAGACTATGAACAGTTGACGATGCTCGACAGCGTCAGGACCTAGGACGCGATCACCGCCTTCTACGAGGCAGTCATCTCGCAGAAGGTGGAGGCGGGAGAAACATGATTCTTCATGCTGACATAATGCGCCACCACCGCTACGGCCAGCGCATTTCGCCTCCGAAGGATATGATACCCAAAAGAACAAACGGCCGGCCACGGATGTCAAGGACGCACTTGGTGGGTTATTAGGCCGTACGCCGCTGTTCCGTCGCCCCGAGTGGAATGGTCGGCGTGTGTCCAGAAAATAACGTGCCGAAAAAATAGTATGAGAAGTTAAATAAGTTAATAAATAGATATTAGATACATAAAAAAATTCTATACCATATAATTTATAAAATTAAATAAGCATAGCATATATATACATAGCGAAATAAAGAAAACTGGATTATTTTTTTCATAATAAAATTTTATATTAAAAATTACAAAACTTGAAATGTTTACGAAAACAGGAAATTAATTTAAAAGATAAGTCAAGCTTGAATGGGATGAATACAAGGGGGAGACCACGTCATACTTTTCTGGACCAAATTGGCGATGTTTTGACGAGTGGTCATATTAAGAGTATGCGTAATCGTAGAGCATGCGTGAAGATTATTGTGAATGTGAATGAAGCGATGGAGGTATACCAGGATCGTGGTTTATGGCAATTCGTAACCTCTGCCTACCCCTCTGGGCAACAGGCGTGAGACTATGTATATATGTATCTAGATTTTTTATAAATGATACATCTAGGTTATTATCTTCGTTAAATATAGTCATTGGTTTATTATATTCCTTTTTATCATTTACCTAATCCTCAAGAAACTAAGTGTTAAAGTCAGTTTCATGAGGATTAAAAAAAATATTCGTTAACCCATTAAAAAAATGTTCTACAACCCATTAAAAAAAATATATTCATTAATAATGGTTATTTTTAATAGTTTTTTATTTCTTTCTCACACAGAAAAGTTACAAATAGAACTTAATCTAAGATTATTATCATAAAAATTGTTAGTAGAGACTGGTATCTGTACTAGGAAGACTTTATGACAGATTACCAGCATTAATCGTTGTGTGTGTATTCGTGTGAGTTTATGTAATTAGCTACTTAAACAGGCTTAATACGAAATGCATGTATGCATCGTTTATTTTTAATCATGCATGATTTTGCAATTAATATCATTGAAATTACTGATTGATTTAAATACAATTCAGTTAATTAATAATACTAAAAGAGCAACTGATGTCATAAGTGATTTATTTCTATATAAATATTTTTTAATTTAGTATAGTGTTTTAGCTCTCAACTGGAAAAATAAAACATATATTTCATTGTCCTTGGAAATTTCACTATTAGATAAGTACATAATCAAATTATTTACTTGCGCCAAATACAAACAAGCAAAATAATATACCACTTGTCATTCAAATAGGTAGGCAGTTGCATAATACTTATTCAATAGAAACAATATGACACCTGAGGTTTACAACGAGCGCGCCAAAGTTACTAGGAGAACATGAACAGATAGGAGTAAGATGATAGTTTTCACAAGATAACTTTAGTTAGTACGCTTTATATACTACTAGACCTTCTGATGCACTTTCCTGCTCTAGCCTAGTGCCGACAATTTATCACTCTCCCGCTTGCACTTCGCTTGTAATTGGATGCAATCGAGTTGTGATATGGGTCTGAATAAGTCAATAGATGTATGGAAATATTTTATCAAACAATCATCCACAGAAGTTATCTGCTAAATCAAGCTATGTATTTGGAAGTCATTTAATAAAATAATGTGTAAAATTGAGAAAAAAAACGGGAATTAAAAGTGCAAAAACATTAAATATTTTTATATATAATTTAATAATATTTTCTAAAGATTCGTCATTTATGTACAACAGAAAAACATTATTGCCAATGTTCTCTTTCAGACATCATAATATCACAGGTATGTTTGATTCTTAATAACTTGTTATAACAGGGCTCTGTATTTGAGAAACGGACTAAAGTGAATTCAACTTAAACAGTGTTAACTTACAATAGAATTGGTTAGAATTTCTCTATCATTAATCTGTTATAATAAAGATATTACAGTTTCTATTGTTATCTAATACAATATAAATGGTTTGGCTTATCATCATATGTTTTAAAATTTGTACAAGCTTTATTGAGCGTTTTTACTAAGCATTTACTGAGTTCTGATCAGTAAATAGTCATTGAATTTTTATTATCATACATGAATAATCATCGAATAGTAAATCATCTTTCAAAGTATACACGAATACATTTATACGATATAAATACAAGCTATAATATTCAAAGACACTAACGGTTTGCTGAGAGATATCATCAAGCTGGAGGAGGAATGGCTCTAATGCGGATAGGATAATTTATGGTTGTGTAAAATGATATACCAATATGATAATCCTCTTCAAATGATAACTCTTCACACTGAATGATGAATACTTATCCCAAGGCACTATTTTATTATTATTAACAATAAAACAAATTCTTCAGCTTTATAATAGAATTACAGATTTGATTTTATGGGAATGTATAACGCCAATATTTTAAATAAAGAAAGTATATGAAACGTTTTCGTTCGTGATGCTCTTATTTGTTTAAGATATTTATTTTCTTCAATTAAGTTACATGAAGTATTCAATTATTTATGTTAGCTAAACAATAAAAATACCAAAAGTGAATTTCAATTTAATAATAATATCATGATGAAAGTTTTGATTGCACGCTTATCTCAGAAATTGTCAGCGAGGAGAAAATGTTTAGTTTATTATTTATATTAAACAGAAGTCTTATATTAAACACGCACAGTTATATGAAATTTTCATGCCCAAAAAAAATAACAGAACAAACAGTTTTTTTTTTAATTTTCATTTTAACGAAATATTTTATAACAAAAAGTTTTAGAGACTGATGTCAAAGAAGCTGTACCAGTGGCTGGCCCAATGGCGTTGGGGAGAGAATACTGTGGGTTATGGGGTCACGCGCTGCTCTTCCATCGCCCCGGACGGAACGGGCGGCGTGTGTCCATAGCCTGCCCAAAAAATAAAGCGATGAGCGCTGTCTATCGCTGCTATGTTTCCGATCAGTTATAATAAAAAAAAAACGATTTTTTACATTAAAAAATAAAATTATGCGACAAAGTTTATTTTTCTATATACCTAATATTTATAAAAAATATTTTTTTTTTAAGGAGTATACTAGTAACCATGGAGTTTAGTAGTAAGTATACTCCTTTGAAGTTGTTTTCACTTCTTAGTTTCATTTATTTTTATATGTCACATAACATTGGAAAAGAATAATAAATCAGTTATTTAGTTTCAGTTTATTTAGTAAATACGTTTGTATATAAGCGATATGGCGTGGATAGATATGGCGTGATGATATGTATGTGTTAATTACAGTTACGGCGTCGCTTAGGGCTTTTCACACATATATTTAACGAACATAAATTACACCCAAACTCGGCACAATAATAGGTAGATCGCGTTAAGAATTGTCCTGAGTGAGTATTAATGGTATATTATCAGTATCATCGGTTCAATATTAAAGATCATCATAAGTATTGAATCGCCGACATTTAGCGGGAGAGACCTGTACTTGACTACTGTGCTATCTTTGCAATTAATTGTCCTACTCGTGGTTATTACTTGAATATCTTATTCTTTCTATTATTAATTTTTATCATTGTCATCTCACCTCATATCGTCCCACTGCTGGGCTAGAGGCTCTTCCAAAACGGAAGATGTGATTGAACAATGGAACTACTATTTACCACGGTAGTCAAATGGATTGCTGTAAAGTTTTATTTTGCGTGTCCCTTCTCTTGAATAGATATCATATGCATATTATATCCCTTAGTCCTTTTTACGACTCACGGGTGAGAAAGAGGGTGATTAATTTGTGAGTGAGGAGGGTGACAGTGAGTTTCTACCCCGTCACTACATGGAAAACTGCAAACGTAATATTGCAAGTTTTATATTCCTATCCTATGCTGCCTTGATATAAATTTGTTATTTTTTTACCTTTTAACATCAACGCCTTATAAATATGTTCTAATTACTTAAACACCGTTTTTAAAATATCTCTTCTAATTGAACTATATTAAAATGTGTACAACTAAAATAATGAAACCTTTAAAATTATGATATTCTGTCTCAACATGAGATATTATATTGTACCTTGTCTTACATTATTGATTTACGTAGGTAGACTGTTGGCGGTGGGAGAAAACTGCGCATAACAAGGGTTCCAATGAAATCTAGTGCGCAAAGTTTCATACGTTAGTTAGTAGCGCCCGTGAAGTGAAACCTGGAGCACCTGATTTCTACATTATAAAGATTATTGGCGTCATCATGTCATTAAAAGGACACAGGTTAGTAAATTTTTGTATTATTATACATATTATATCAGTGCTCACATTTTATAATATTTTATATACTTTTGTAGACCCTACCATTAAATTACAGGGCGTGGTAATGCAACTTGCATTAGACTAACAAAAAAATGAGACCAAGCTAAAATAAACGCTAACGTTTTAAAATTTAAATTTAACCATAAATCTCGTTTCTTTTTTTTAAATTTAATACGATTCAAAACAATTAATCAAAAAGATATAATATATGTTTACTAGAAATGAGAAATAGAATTGGAATTTAAGATTTTTCTCTTCAACTCAAACCAACTTACATTTATTTATTCATTTAACGTTGCTATTTAATTATTTGTAATAATAGTATTATAAGTTTGGTATTTTTAACTGATTTTTTGTTTCAAAATTAAAAATTTCTATAATAGGAAAATTGGTCTTGTCCAATAAGACCACTATTGTAATATTTATTATTTTTAATTGAATTACTTTTTAATAATATTTTCCTATTTCTAATGGGTAAATACAGATACTCCTCAAAAATAGATTTAAGATTATTAATTATCTAATATTATTGATTAAAATAGGAGAGACAATATGGCGTGTAACTATTGATCCATTGAAAGGAAGTGCTTAATTTTCCGTGCGTTGTACAATCAATATCGCGCTCCATCTTCTAGAAGTTTTGCAAAATTTATTAACAAAATTTAATAAACTATATATTTTGTAAAAAAAACACAACATACTAAATTAATTAAAATTCTAAAGAAGGTTCGCATATAACGTATGGACTCGTTTTCGTGGTATATAAGTGGTTTTTGGTAATTTCATTTAAAAATATGAATAAGGGATGTTATCTGCGCATAGAACTTTTATTTAAGAGATTTATTATTTAAAACATTAGACACGTGTTACAAAATTTTATGCAAATCTTTATAATTTAGCAGTTCGTATGAAGTAAGTATATAATGTTACCCATCAATGGAAGCAACGGAGAAGAATAAAGTTGTCTGGAAATTTCTTTTTGAAAAATATTCTAAAAGAAAAAGGTAAGTTTCATTTTAATATATTTATAAATATATTGCTATTATTTATGTTTAATATATTGCTATCTATTAATGAGATTTTTTTTTCAGTGTTAGATCTAGAATGCTGACAGTTTTCTACGTCACTCATAATGTGGTTGAGTTATCGAAAAGAAAAATGAATGGCAGCAATTTACTGAGTTACGCTTAGTTCGTTGAAGAAGATAGCCGGACCCATGATATTCTTATAAGATAGGCTTTGGCCTTCGATTCTTCGACAGCGAATTCTGCTGCATATCTGTTATTGCGGCATTCTTAGAAGATTATTTTCATTATAACCACATATCATCGGGTAGGCTGTTTACTTGTCCATCAAAGGCAGTATAAAAATATAATGAATTCTGATGTTTAAGCGAGTTCTATACAAAAGAAATTAAACTATAATTTTCGTCTTTTATCGCTTTGTATTTGATTTTTACTCTCACAACGTTCCATATACCTTTCATTTTTCACGATCATCAGACGGGATGTTTGTAAAATAGTTTAATATAAAAAAATAGGCTGAGAAGAACAAAATGATACGCGTTATATTATATTATAACTATATGAAAGTATGTTTATAATTTATAATACACAAATAAATAAAATATAAGTTGTTTCTGTGGTGAATAGTTATATCAAAATTTTAAAAAAATAACCGATGTCCTCTCTCTATAGTATTGCATTTTTATTTCTAAGCCTGAAGTAAAAAATTTGGTCATGTGATGAGGGCGTAAGAATGTCTTGATTTTCATCCTGCTATTCCTGTAGAATATGGACAAAATAATCATTTTGACTATATCTATATTCGAGAGATTACCACCTATGTATTGGACTCATCACGATAAATCTGGAACCATAAGGCCTACAGACTTTAAATTTGGTAGTAATATTCATTTCGGCGAATAGAAGTCAGCTAAGAACGAATTTTAGAAAATTCCACCCTCAAACAGGGTTGCTGGAGTGTAAAAATCACATTTTTTTAAATATAGCTCCTACCAACTTGAAATCTGGTATGAACATTTTTTCTGTCCTGCAAAGGTCAGAATGATGTAGGATTTTAAGAAATTCCTTTTCTGAAAGGAATTCTATGTATCAAAAGTAAACTACACAACTGTACTGACGTAACCGAAGTGAAGCGAGGGCGCGTCGTTAGTCTATAATTTACTTAAAAAATAAGCAGGCCCGCTGAGTATCTCATAGGATTTTTTCAATTTGCAGCCACCTTCCAATTCGGTAGTAGATTAAAGGATTAAATTCACACGAAATTTAAAACTGACAATATGTAAGTGTCCTCGTAGAGGTACTACAGAATAAATGGTTTGATTTGTCTGCTTACAATAGTGAGACGTTTATGATTTAAAAAGAAAGAAAAGATACATCTTTTAAATAATACTTGTTCATCTTTTTTAATCAATCCAAATAAACAAGTTGCTGTGTGGTAGCGGCTAAGAATACTAGCAACCTTTACTTTGCCTTTGGATTAAAAAATGATGAAGAGTTTTGTATCAATCTGTGCTAACACCACCTGATGTCAGAATAACTGCATTCCCAAGAAGGCTTGACGTGAGGCAGGCGGCCAGTCATAAAACTATTACCATTTACTATTGCACGGTGGATGACGAGTACATATTGCGTCGACCCCAAGTAATGGGAATTTGCCCAAAAAAATAACTTTACAATTATCGGCAATTTTTTTTTTATGGGCTAATCCCACCACACATTCCCACCATTTTAACTCCTGTAAGCCAAGATCCACAATGATCTCCATAAATGATACCAAGGTTTTACCCTCAGGCAGTTCCGGGAAATGATTTTAATTGTCTTAGAATCCGCAACAAATTTAAATAGAAAAGGTTAAAGAGGAGGAGTTGGATAAAGTGATTCCACTTCCCCCCTAGGCATAGTGGGAGACAGAAAAACAAAATGACTAGTCAGTCAATAGGTAACGAGATGTACAGCTACGATAAGCGCAGCAGTACGGCACCACGGATACGGAAGAACTTAACGGGGCGTATATGTGCGCATTAAGATTGATTGCTACAGTAGGTATGGCAGAAAAGCATGTATGTACGGAAATTTTCTTGAGTTGCCACAAGGTCCGTATAGTATACTACTCCACAGGTGACTTGCAAACTTCAGGTTACGCTCGTTTCGTCAGAGATCGCAATCCCAGGAAAAGTAATGTGCTGATTTTTCATACTCATGCTCAGGTGTGGAACATTGAGATAATGGTCTTCACCACTAGTTTACGTACGAGTTTAAAAGAAAATTATTTACTTTTAAAGTTGCCATGGCCAGTTAAAAATTGGGCCACAAAATGGTCAACCACCAGTCACACCTTCCCCAGGCGCTTCCGGATGCATGGAAAAATAGATAAAGACGGCCTTTCGATGATGAATCCCATCTTTCTTGCTATTCAGTTAAAAGCTCTTCATAGATAATTGATTGTGGCACTAACAATCTAGCAACTTTATTTCAGTCGCGCGGTAGAAGGAAATCAGTGTTCATAGTTTCCCTTGCGGTGTCGAGCGTCAATGTATTATTGACGCTCGTCTCTGAATCTCCAAATCAACCGGAAGTACACCCGCGAGTCCTGGCAAGGCCGTTCTATAGGCTTTATATAAGAATATTAGGGTCAATCGTTGGCTCTGTAGTAATTTAAAGCGAGCCGCCCCTATGGTAGCCCTTACAGGTACAGTGTAACAAATACACCCCAAATATGTGGCTATATATATGATTTTATGTGTATTATAACTAAGGCCCCAAGTAGATGTGGATATTCTTGCAAGCGCGTAGAAATTCCGTTTCGCTTTTTCACCTACAGTTTTAATATGCTGATTAAATGCTTTTTTTTTCTAAGACTAGGCTGAGATAGCAAATTGGTTCTTTCTTTTTGACAGTCATATTAATGAATTTTATACGCGGCGCCGATTTTAAATTTCCATTTAATAAAAGATGATATGTTTTTGTGGTGCGATTGAGACATGTTTCCGCTAATTTCTCTGAACTATCTCTAGTGTTTAATTGTATAACTAAAAGACCGTCGTCTGCATAGCCGATCAGTTGATAATTCTTCGGTAACATATCTTACCGCGGTGGCCGCGTCGATAATTGATTTACCGTGAGTGAAGCCGAATTGTTTATGATTGAATGTTGGTCCACCCGGCAATAAACGAGGAACAATGAGACGTTCTAAAAGCTTGCCTAATGAAGGTAGTAAGGTGATTGGTCGATATAACTTCGGGTCGTCTGGTGGCTTATCAACGCCTTTAGGATTTATTCGTATATAGCCGCGACGCCATATACGAGGAAAAATGCCTGCAGTTATGCAACGATTAAAAACTATTAACATTGAGTCGCCCGATGCTTGACTAGCTTCTTTGATTATTTTATTTGATATTTTATCTTCACCAGCAGCCTTGTTGAGGGGAAAAGCTCTAACGCTATTCATAAATTCGGTAAGAGATGGAAGGCTAGCCATAGGCGAGAAAGGGGGTTCGGCGGCCCATGCCCGTCTTTGTTATCGGCAATTTACCAAGCAGACACATAAAAAAGCACCCATTCACGGCAGCTCTCGAATTCTAAAGTCTATAGCTGTTGACCAATAATGACGAAGCAGAGAATGCCCATACTTTCCAATTGAAATCTAGCTACCAACTGTTTCTTTTTTTTTGACGACTGGCTATGAAGCTGTCGCACCTTTTTAAATCCATCAGGGGCGACAGAAGAAGCAGCGCGCCTCTTCTTAAACCCGCCCTTTAATATACCTATCGATGCCTTGTGAGTGGGCCACCGGAACGCGGTCTTGGTCGTCGGTGGCCCACCTGGCGGTCTACCCTCGCGGGTATCCTCTTGATCCTACATTTTTTTTGGGTCGAGCTATGGAATGGTCAACCCCGCAAATTCTATCCGAGGCGAGAGAAGAAGCGGCGCACGGCTCCATAGACTCGCCCTGCAATGCACCTCTCTTCATCGAGCGAGCGGGCCACCGGAGCAAGGTCCATTATTCTACCTTTAGAAACACTTTAATATTATAGAACTTACCTATTTATTTACACCATGATTATTAAAGGCATAATGCCTTTAAGGAAGGTAGGTGTTGATAAATGAAGTTATATCTCTTCTATCTATATATTTGATCTGAGTTTACAAAATTTTTAAGCCTAGTAATTTTTAGGGTTCTTTCTAAGTTGAAATTTCATCTTCTCAGCTCTCATTTTTTTTCCTCTGCGACTAATCACGGAAGGACATTAGCCTACTACATCATGATGGCCAGATTAGTTGACTAAGAGTTTTATTTAGAGCGTTCCTTCTTTTGCATAAATGTTGCAGTGCATCCATTTATTAGATTTTCGGCATACTCAGAAGTAAGAAAGGCATAACCAACATTGTAGAGATATCTCAAATATGAGATCGAAATCTCTTGTGCTTTCAATTTATTAAACAAAATAAAACATCAAATTATATATTAAACATAAAACATAAGACCCTAAATGATAGTTAGTTATATTTTGAACATAATGTTTAGCTTTGTATTGCTCATCTGATTACCGTTCACAAAAGTTTAATAATGAAAGCATACGTCTTCTAGTGAAGATTTTAGTACAGTGAATAGTTTTTACCTGCATTTATAAATGGCCTGGCGCATCCAGGTTTAATATCGACGTATAAGTTAGCAATTTCCTGCTATGTTTAGGTCGTATTTGAGCATGCGTAGCAGTGAGGGATAGTCTGGGATGTGATAGTTGAGAGAGGGAGATGCTGAGTGCGCAATGCATTTTATATTGATTGAATGCAGTAAGGGTGTGGCTAGGTTCTATAGGGTAAAGAGATTCTGTGCGCAGTTGAGTTGCAGTGCTTCGTTCGATCAGTGCTGTGTATTAGGCGTGAGGGGTGAACATTAGAAAATTCTGGTGAGTATATTACTTTTATTATTTTGAGCTTTTATATTAATATTAAGCTAACAATACTAATAATATCCCAAACCTATAATTGTTGATGGGTTATAATTATTTAGTATAGCCACCTATTAAAATCTCGTGGGCATTTTAAAAACAGATTGAGGTAGTTACTTTCAGAAGAATTTGCCAGCACTTATCAGGAAAACTTATAACACCAGCTAAGATCGTCAACCCGATTTCTAGGATTTCGCACTTATAGTATTATTCTCACTTTGGAGGCTATAGATTTGGATATGCTGATAGAATGGAAGATATATTATAAAATCTATTATCAGTTATCCAATAAAGTTAAAATTATATTCGTCACGGATGGATGGATCGGAGATTCGTCCGTCACCCATAGGGACACAGACCGCTTGAGGACGACGCCCCGGCAGCACTGTTATTTGGTGCCGTGGCGTCGACGGAGATGATATACGAAAGGGTAAGCCGCCGGGCCGGCCAAGAATGTTAAGGAAGCGGTACCAGTAGCCAGCGCGATGGCTATGGGGAGGGTACACGGTGGATTATGGAGCCACACGTTTTCTTTCCGTAGCCCCGGACGGAATGGGCAGGGTGTGTCCAGACCATATGCTGCAATAATATATAACTAAAATTCTTGTATAGAACATTAAAAATTGAAATATGTAATAAATTTGTTGAATAAATGTTTTTATTTTGCTGATCCGTCTGTATTTTATTCCTTCAAGAACAGAACACTTCCAATATATTTTGATAGATACACTTTGTAACTACGCTAACAGAGTGAAAATACATTCAAAGTTTCGTTTATCCGGAGACTTTAAGATGATTAAGGGACGTAAGAAAACAAATCTACTATAAAATAGGTAATCGTGAGGCAAAACTCAACGACAAATTCATTTAGCCAATGTGATGTAGTAAATCTTAGCAGAAACTCGTGTGCACCGCTGATAGAACTTTAAAGAAAAATAAAGAAATCTAATATATCGTTTATATGTATTATTATTATATTATAATGGGGCATGCTCCGATGGTTCGGACATGTGGAAAGAATGCCGAACGAACGTCTGGTTAAGAAGATATACAATGCGAAAGTGGAAGGATGTAGGTACCGAGGGAGACCGAGATTAACCTACCTAGACCAGATCGGTCATGTACTGAAGGAAGGTGGAGTCAAGAGTCTCCGAAACCGGCGAGCGTGTATGAAGAGAATTATGAATGTTGAGGAAGCGAGTGAAGTATGCAGAGATAGAGTTCTCTGGCACTCTGTTCTCTCTGCCTACCCTGCAAGGGATATGGCGTGATGATATGTATGTATGTATGTGTATTATTATATTACTGTGTGGTAGCGGCTACGAATACTACCAACACTTCCTATGCTCGTGGATGTCGTAAAAGACGACTAAGAGCCTAAGAACGACTTGGGCCAACTCTATCTGATGCCGTTTGGTCAACAATTGCATTCCCAATGAGGGTTGACGTCTGGCAGGCGGCCGGTCATAAAACTATTGCCAATAACTTTTACAATATGTGTTATGAAAGAAGAGTACATATTGTATCGACCCCAAGCAATTGGGATAAGAGTAGGAGAATGATGATGTACTATTGTTATATATGCATTTATTTATAAAGTACAAGTAATGTTTTTACTACATACATATCATCACGCCATATCCCTTGCAGGGTAAGCCGAGAGAACAGAGTGCCAGAGAACTCTATCTTTGCATACTTCACTCGCTTCCTCAACATTCATAATTCTCTTCATACACGCTCGCCGGTTTCGGAGACTCTTGACTCCACCTTACTTCAGTACATGACCGATCTGGTCTAGGTAGGTTAGTCTCGGTCTCCCTCGGTACCTACATCCTTCCACTTTCGCATTGTATATCTTCTTAACCAGACGTTCGTTCGGCATTCTTTCCACATGTCCGAACCATCGGAGCATTCCCTTTCGCATCTTTACACCAATACTCTCTTTCATACCTACTCGCTCTCTTATGTCGTCGTTACGAATGCGGTTGGTCAGCCTAACTCCACAGATTTTCCGCAGAGATCGCATTTCGACCGCATTAATTTTACTTTCATACTCTTTTCTGCATACCCAACTCTCGCTTCCATACAGTAATGTTGGGACAAGCACTGCGTTATGTATTGCTACACGTGCCTTCTGGCTGAGGTGGTGGCTGCCGAGAAGTTGCCCCAACGCTCCGTTCACTCTATTTCCCGCATTCACTCTTCGCTCTATATCAGTGGTGTACCTTACATCTCGGCTAAATCCACATTCAAGATATACAAATTCATGTGTTTTTACTTACTTGGATAAATTTAGAAATGAATTCTTTTCTTCCAAATTTAATTACATTTCAATCTTTATGATTCATCACAGCCCATAAATGTCCCACTGTTGGGCTCAGGTCTCCTCCGTTGGAGGGCAATTAGCCTACTATACCGCGCTGTTCAGATGTGTTGGTATAGGGTTTTGTTTCGAGTCTTCCTTCTCTCACATAGATGTTATATGCGCTCTATATCCCCTAGTCGTCTCGTACGATCACCCATGGGTACGATATGGGGTGGTGAATAGTATTCTTACTCCGTCACCATACGGAAAATTATGATTATTAAAATCAATATATTTAATATGATCGCTCAATTATCATAAAGATATTCGGGGTAAACCAGTGATAAATAGTTAAGAAAGCAACATTATAATAGTTAAACTAAATAAAATAAAAATATTTTTGCATTTTTCAGATGTTGGAGTGGTACGATCTGGAGGCGATTGTACAGTGACGCAGATTTACCTGTATGTTGGATTTTAAATCACCGCAACCAGGTAACTTCTACTATAAACATGATGATGTAGCTTCAACTCTAAGGCGAAGCCTCACAGTTATTAATAAGTCGTATAAAATCAAAATATCATTCTGTCAAAAAATAAATTATGGTTACTTAAGAAATTTTGATTTCAAGTCCACGGACAGATAGATGGATAGAAGAAATTTAAAATGACGGTAAAGGATTTCCTCTCTGGTGTCAAAGTCTGTACTATGATCTTAAAAATCCTATCCAGTTAATATAGCAAAACAGTATCAAATCGCGGCAATTATTTTGTTATCTATGAATTTATTTAAAAGGTTAAGATTCTATACTACTTATATGTTCTTGTTATAACTTCCTGTTTAATCTGTATGCAGTTTCTAACCCTGAAAATTCTAGTATGATTCCCGAGTTGGCCATGGTTTTTATAAGGTTTGCCACAACTCTCTGTAATAAATTATCGTATTGAAGGCCACCGATGGTTTAGCCATATAGTCCGGACCTAGTTGTAAAAATCATCTGCGGTTAACAATTCTAGACACAAGTAAAAATAAAAACCTGACAATTATTCTCAGCCTACCCTGCAAGGGATATGGCGTGATGATATGTATGTGTATGTATGTATGTACAATTATTCTCAGCTTCTTAAAAGAATACGATTGATGAAAGTGAGCTTTCTACGGCTTTTATCTTTACTACGCTTTCCTTTCTATAAGTTTAAAACAAAGGATGTAATTTTTTTGCAAGTAAAAGTTCTTAAGTGACAATTACAATAAAGAGCTAATTTGTGTGTAAGATACGAAATTAATAAAAAACTGTTTTCTTTCAGGTAAATCTGAGCACGGAATGCTTTGGAAATGAAATTGTTATTAAAAGATTCAGCGCACCAGATAAATACAGAAATTATGAAAAAAATAAAACGGCTGTCTAAACGATTTTAATTTTTCTTAAGTTCAGTTTTGATGTGCTTAGATATAAGTGGGAGAGGATGAGCTGTTACAGAAACAATATTATGTCAAAGCTACATTCGGAGCGCTCTGCAGGGATTAATCGTCCACGTGAACACACCTTGCACCATCCAAACTGGAAAGTGGATCCTGCTGATACGCTCCTAGTTGCATAATACATATGACACATTATAAATGCATTTTAACACATGTGAAAGATAAGCCTTACAATGATTCGACTTATTCTAAGGAGTCCGACAGATTTATATAGTCTATTGTTTAATTAATATAGACCCCTTTTATTTTTGCTCATCCGTTAGAGATATATCTACATGTTATTAAAAACTGTCGTGACATATTTTTATATATAACGTAACAGTTCGATTCTCCCAAAAAGTTTTGATGTCGTGTAAAAATATTTACTTATATGTTTATCGTCCAAAGGCGTACCCCTGAACCGTTACTCCGAATTCACGATTATGTATAATTTAACATTTGGTGTATTATATTTTACATGAATTATAATTATTTCTATATTTTTTTATATGTAACTACGTAAATTAATTTAGAAAAACGCCCTTATCGTATTTTTATTTCTTATTACAAATATTCCTGTTTATTTTAAAATTTTGATGTTAATACGCCGATGGATCGTTGGACACAAAGTTATTTTAACGTTTTGTAATGGACTATAGTACATAGTTGCGTAATTGATATACCTCGTTTTGGGCTTCCATTCGTTGCTTTAACTTTGTGTCGAACGTATTAATGCGTTGAAATATTTTGTATTTCAGTGTTATTAAATGTACATATTCATATTTAATTCTCGTTGAGTGAGTTACTTTTTTGGTTATTTTTTCGGATTTATCAATCTTAGTGGTTTATATTTAGTTATAAGTTATAGACTTGGTTAGCTCTTAGTTATTATGTTGCTCAACAAGTTTTAAATGCCCTATTATGCTTACTCTAAGTCTGGACTTGAAATACGTTCCAATTTAGTTTTATAAGGATTGTCCAGATTGTCTTTGTGAATGATTTAGGAACGATGCTTAAGCTGGATTCTAAGACTGATTATTATGAAACGCTATTCAATCCGGACTTATAAGTCTTATTACTTCATTAATTTGCCGAAGTTATATAACATTTAATTATTATGCAAAACTTTTAATTAAATAAATAATCTTGTTGAAGCACTGTAGGATGTATTTGTGATCACTTATTTCTTCTAATTAAAATGAGTAAATATTCTACTAAACTCGGCATTAAACATTCAAATAAGAATTTACATCACATTAAAGGTTAAGCATTAATATATATTGTGTTTTAGAGATTGCGATCTTCAATATCATAAACGTATTGATGAAATTGCGATACGGATTTTGTAAGTCGTATCTTGATTATTCAATGCGTATCACAATTTATATTCAGCCTTCTTCTTGTTAGAAGAACACAGATAGCAAGTAAAGGGTAGCGATAGCCATTGCAAATGCAGGTTATGAACCTACATATGGGCCTTTTGCCTGCTCGGATAGCTTCGACAATGTGTAACTTCATTTGTTAGATGAAAGAAATATATCCTTATATAGTGTTTTTTAATTATTTTTTTATTTAAAATGTTTTTTGTATAAGCTACTTATATTTATGTTGTATTACACATAAGGGTGACTAGATTGAAATGCAAAAGATAGCCGTATTAAGAGTTTAGGCTTTGGGGACATCACAAACTTTCAAAGTAAATAATTATTACACAATTCGCACTCATCCACGATAACTTTTAAACTAATAGATAGGTGATTTTAGTTATGGTTGATTACCGTGACTAAGTGATTGATATTCAACAGTATGCATTCAAAACATGTAAATGAACACCTTCGATACTATATTACAGAAGCATTTAAAAAACACCCTTTTACCCTTTTACGTCTTTGATTTTATTAACTCTTCATTAATACTGGCAATAATAATAAGTACATTTTAACACTGAAATAATACCTCATATTATTCCGATTAGATTCATCGGATAAATTGCCTTATTAAAAGACTTAATACATGCTTGCAAATATTTTAATTTAATATTTAAAAAAATAAGGATAAAACATTAATAGTATATTTTTGTAAAATTGATATAAATATTTTTTTACTTTCATATAAATTGTCAACATAGATCTTTAAGTCATATGTAGTTTAATCGTTTAGATATTCGTATTAGTAATTAATGTGTTTAGAATTATTTATAATATAGATTTTAACTTATAATTACATTTAATATAAATAATTGCATTTCAATAACCCGTTTAGGCATCTAGAATATAGAATTTTATATGTCATTTGTATAGAATTAAAAAAATACTATGTTAATGTGGTGTATACTATTGAATATGACTTAAAAGTATGGTATAATTATTAATCTTTCCATGTGTAGTTCTGCATTTTTGAAGATTGTAAGAGTTAAAAATACGTAGTGTATTTGTATTTTAAATTTCAATGTCGTTGCTGAGGAAAAATATACTAACTTAAAAAGGAAAAATATTAATAACATTAGTATAAATGCTATAGAGATAATATATTATAATTCTTATAAGAATTACACATTATTATGTACACCACACAAGTATCGATTCTGTAAACGATTCGAATAAATAGTTCTATAATTATAGTAGTAAGGAAATGTAAGTTCTATATACCTTCCAAATTATATATAAGTAGGTATCTTCAGACTGCAATGTTATAACGATAATACATACATACATACATATCATCACGCCATATCCCTTGCAGGGTAGGCAGACAGAACAGAGTGACAGAGAACTCTATCTCTGCATACTTCACTCGCTTCCTCAACATTCATAATTCTCTTCATACACGCTCGCCGGTGTCGGAGACTCTTGACTCCACCTTCCTTCAGTACATGACCGATCTGGTCTAGGTAGGTTAGTCTCGGTCTCCCTCGGTACCTACATCCTTCCACTTTCGCATTGTATATCTTCTTAACCAGGCGTTCGTTCGGCATTCTTTCCACATGTTGAACGATAATTATTATAAAAAGTATAATAGGTATAGAATAGAGACGTTTTTAGTTTAAACCATTACTTGATTCTGGTAAAGCGAGAATAAAGTATTACATAGGAGGTGTTAGATAAAAATAACTCAACACTGATAAAGTGTACACAATCCTTGTAAATATTTACCTAACACTTCCCAATGGATTTTGCAATGCAATGCATTGTTTAATGTTGTTCTTGAGGCGCTATTTTTACTGAGATGATGACTCTTCCTCGGAAACGGAGGGTTACATTTCTAGGGGTAAATAGAGCGTTACCGAATCATATCGTAAACGGTAGCAACAATCCTGGTACATCTTAGGATTTACAAACAAATTCCAGCTACCGTGACGAATGTTAGTTGAGAATGTTACTGTTACCCATCAAAGTGACAAAAGGTATATTGTATATAAAAATATGGCCACCTGGTCTAACTACATACTAATAAATGTTTCAATTTTCTTCAACATTTTGTCCAACACAGTCTTAGACATGTAATAATCTATTGCATTGTCTGATTTTGCTCATTAGGCGGAATATTGCCTGAGATATGGTGCTTTTACAGAAACCGATGGACATATTTTTATATATAAAGTGCTGGCGAACTATATCGTGGAAGGTAGCAACAATTTTGATACCACTTTAGAAGCTTTAAATAAATGCTATCTATCTTGGTGTAGCCCGATGCGTATAGACGCTATTATCTGCACTTGAAGCCAACTTCGCACCGTCGCGGATGACGGACTGAGGATTAGCCCGTCACCTGCAAATAGGTCGACCGCATGAGAGCGATGCTCCATCAACAATGTTGTAAGTTGTTGAAGACGGTCGGTCATTGGACGGTCCCCGAAAGGGTAACTCGCCTCGCCGGCCACGACTATCAAAGAATCGGTGATAGTGGTCGACATAATGGCGACGGAGTCGGAACACGGTAGGTTATGGAATTATAAACCACCCTGCCGTCGCTCCAGACGAAATGCGCAGGGTGTGTTCACCATAACTTACCAAAAACAGGTTTAGGATTCTAAACTACAACAAAGTATAAACAATGCAAGTATAGGCATAGTCAAGGTATTAATTATAAGTAGTTTTGTAAGATTTTTATATCATTAAGGGGAAAAATATAGTGGTAGTACCACGCTGTTGACGACTTTCTGTCTACAGCCGCGGGCTGGTCCGTCCGGGGTAGTATCACACTGTCGCAGAAGATCGACGTATGAGTAATGGCAATGTGGTATTGCGCTACGTTCGGTGAGCGAGAGAGCCGGAAGCCCAACTGAGTGGGTTTGGGGATTTTATTGGTAGGCAGCCTAAGCAATACACTTGGTATTGCAAAGGTCTATGGGCGGCAGTGACACTTACCATCAGGTGTGCTGGTTGCTCGTTTGCCACCATAAGCAATAAAAAAAAATTAAAAAAAAATATTGAATTCACTCCTAGCTGCATATAAGCTTATGGATACTATGTCCTCTATTCTCTAAAGAGCTGAAGCAAAGTTAATTAAAATATTTACGGGACAACAACTAAACCGTAAATTGTTGATAAATTACAAACTTTATCCTAATCGTTAATACTCTTAGTATACACTAAAGTACATGTATTCATTCTTATTATAGTTCTTATATTTTTAATGTTATTATAATTACAATAAACGTTTCATAAGCAAATATAGATATAGTGATATTTTAAGTATAATTTAGGTAATTACACGTAAGGATAATTCATGAACGCATTTATCTTGATGTGAACTGTGCGTGAAGTGATAAGGCTTTTCGGTCTTAGGGACTGCCAATACTGAGGCATCTAACACGAGCTTCAGTTTGGAGTATGTACACATATGGCCACCTATTACTTGTTCGTAAAGGTCGTTAATAACGGCTGAAGTATGATCAGGAGAATAAGCTGCAGCGCTCTCCTGGAATGTGTAACAACTTACTGTAATCGTCAAACCGCTTGCCAAGCGTGGTGAGAGTAGTAATAGCATCTTCAAAGAATGAACGTATTGTATAGTATTTTATGAAGGTGACCAACGTCTAGCAGTGGATAGCGAAAGTATGACGAGATGGCACGGTTCGGACTCTTTGGTTGTGTCAAATGGCACTTCCATTGAATTATTACGGTAAAGTTAACACAATGTGAAGGGCGGGCCACCGAAGACAAAGATCTTGTACCGATGGCCCGTTCACACGGCGAAGATAGGTTTTCTTGCAGGGTGGGTCGCGCGGACCGATTTGGCAGGCCACGACTACATCCATAGTCCACCGCAAGAAAAAAAAAAGCTAACACAATGTTTGTAGTACCGATGCTATTCTATGCGTATATTAGAATAATGTTTGGGTGGTATACATTCGATTTAACACCGTGTGTATAATACCACGAGGATGTTATTGCGCATATGATTTACGCGAGTACCTTTCAGCCTTTGTATAAGGAATCTTATACAAAAGATGAAAGGTAGTTGCGTAGAATAGCTCTATTTACATTATGTCCTGATGGCCATGAAATGTCCATTGCTATCACCGCAATGGGCAGAATACTATTAAGAGGTTATTATTATAATATAAATGTTTTCACTAACAATAAGTCGTGGCTATATAGACATTGATACTTAAGTATAGATATAGACATTGACACTTAAGTATAGATATAGATATGGACACTTAAGACATTTATTCACACTTAAGTACTTCTTCTTCGTTTTATGGCTATGGGACTAGTTTGCGCAAATCGGTCAATGCACTTAAGTATAGATGAGTGTATGGACATTGACACATAAGTATAAACAAGTATATAGATATTGATGTATAAGAATAAACATATATATAGACATTGACACTTAAGTATAAACAAGTATATAGACATTGACACTTAGGTATAAACAAGTATATAAACGTTAACACATAAGTATAAACAAGTATGTAGACATTAATACATATGTATCAACAAGTATATTGACATTGATACATAAGTATAAACCATTATATAGAAATTGACAACTAAGTATAAATAATTATATAGACATTGACACTTAAGTATAAACAAGTATATAGGACATTAATACATAAGTATCAATAAGTATATTGATATTGATACATAAGTATAAACCAGTATATAGACATTGACACCTAAGTATAAACAAGTATATAGACATTGACACTTACGTATAAACAAGTATATAAATATTGATACATAAGTATAAGCACTTTTATAGACATTGACACTTACATATAAACAAGTATATAGACATTGACACTTCAGTATAAACACTTTTATAGACATTGACCTTTAAGTATAAACAAGTATATAGATATTGATACATAAGTATAAACAAGTATATAGACATTGACACTTACGTATAAACAAGTATATAAATATTGATACATAAGTATCAACAAGCACATAGACATTAATACATAAGTATAAGCACTTTTATAGACATTGACACTTACATATAAACAAGTATATAGACATTGACACTTAAGTATAAACACTTTTATAGACATTGACACTTAAGTATAAACAAGTATATAGATATTGATACATAAGTATAAACAAGTATATAGACATTAATACATAATTATAAACACTTTTATAGATATTGACACTTAAGTATAAACAAGTATATAGATATTGATACATAAGTATAAACACTTTTATAGACATTAACACTTAAGTATAGACAAGTATATAGATATTAATGCGTAAGTATAAACACTTTTATAGACATTGACACTTAAGTATAAACAAGTATATAGATATTAATACATAAGTATAAACACTTTTATAGACATTGACACTTAAGTATAAACAAGTATATAGATATTAATACATAGGTATAAACACTTTTATAGACATTGACACTTAAGTATAAACAAGTATATAGATATTGATACATAAGTATAAACACTCATATAGACATTGACACTCACTTCTCATTTAAGTAGTTTAATAATATAAATATAGGTAAATAATACGAGATGCTATGATTATTATTTCTGTTTTTCAATTTTCATTTTACGAGATCCTCTGTAGGAAAGATGTGTGGTCTTTAATTTAATTTAACAAATAGGTTGGGATATTTACTAAATATTCTTCACGTCAGCAAGCAGTAAGAAAGAGCTCGAAAACTGCCAGGTTAAGTGCAAAAAGTTGTGGCGTATAATAATTTTTTTTTTAGTTAATATTTTAACTTATTATCTTTTCTAACAATTTTGATTATGTTAAATTATTAAATTGGAATAATGAATGTAGTGCAACACTCGTATATATGTATTACATTAATAAAATTATTATATAAAAATCTTTTTTATTTCTATCTGTCTTTCGTCTCTGTTTCAGCGTCTCAAAAGGAAAAAAAATCTAAATTCACCAAGTTTATCTAGGTATTTGTGTTGTCAACGGTTAAGGATACAACATATATCTGCAACTGTGATTCCCTTAGATATCGTCATAGTTACCGTGTGGTGACGGAGTAAGAATACTATTCATCACCCCATATCTTACCCGGGGGTGATCGTACGAGACGACTAAGGGATATAAAATGCATATGACATCTATGCGAGAGAAGGAAAACTCGAAACATAACCCAATACCAACACGTCTGACCAGCGCGGTATAGTAGGTTAATTTCCCTCCCATTACTGAGGAGGTCCGTGCCCAACAGTGGGACGTTTATGGGCTGTGATGATGATGATGATGATGATCGTAGAAAATGATTTAGAGATGAGTATATAATATTACTAGTAGGATAAGAACCACATATTAAAAATATAGTGTACTATAATTTTCATCATTATCATCATCCTGCTCTTATCCCTCCTATTACTTGGGATAGACGCAATATGCACTCGGCTTCCATCGGACATATTGAAAAAGTTACTGACAATATTTTTATGAAAAGCCGGCTGTCTGACAAACTCTACCAAGCAAAATCAACCCTCCTTGGTAATGTAATTATTGATCTGACAGCATTAGCTAGAGTTGGCTCAAGTCCATAAAAACTCTTATTCATTTACAATATCCACAAGCTAAATAAGGGTTGTTAGTGTTTTCGCCGCTACTACACAGTAATTTTATCTCGATGATAAATCTGAGAAATATAATAGCCCAATAGTTGAATGTGAGATTTTATATGTAACGGATATTTCTCATCATGTTCCTCTTATCGCAGATGTCAATCCCAAGGGTCGACGCAACACGTACTGTTTTTCCATTCTACATATTAAATGTGGCAATAGAGTTATGACCAGCAGCTTGCCTGTCGTCAACACTTCTTAGAAATGTAATATTGTTGACCAAACTGCAACAAATCAAGATAGCCTTATTTTTTTTTGCGGTGGACTATGGACGAAGTCGTACCCCGCCAAATCGGTCCGGGGAAACGGAAGAGGCGGCGCGCAACCCAATAGACCACCCTGCAAACACCTCTCTTCGCCGTACGAGCGGGCCACCAGTACCCGATCTTTGTCATCGGTGGCCCACCCGGCGGTTTACCCTCGCGGGTTCCTCTCGTTTCGACGCCCCGACAGCTTTCACCGTCGAGGCGTCGTCCAGATCAAGTTAGCCTAGGTCGATTTAAAATTCTGAACAGATTTTAATTAAACTATACATTTATATTAAAACATGAAACGTGAAAACAAATGAAAATGGTTATAATTAAAAAAAAAACATTTTTAATTATTATTTAAAGAATCATTTATAGGCCGTTATTATAGAAGAAAGTCTCTAAATATAATCGTATACTAAGCTATCTAATCTATTTTAGAGGAGGCTCGAATTCAATAGCGGGATGTATATGGGCTCACATGATGACGAAAAAGATGATATATTCTGTGCAAGATATTACTAGAACAACATAAGTGTAGAATGTGTAGATACATAAAAGTATTAGCGATGCGCATTCACTTCGATGTACGATTACTCTGTTCTCACGTTTTAAATCTCTAAAAACTAGGATATTCATTTAAATAATATTACTACTATTTGGGACAATTTTAATGTAAATTGAATGTGTGGTGCGTTTATTATGTGGTATATCTAATATATTTAAATAGATAACGATCAATACTGAATTGTTAAAAATAACTTCCTAGATAACCCATTATTTTTAGGTAAGGTATGAGATAAAAGTGATTACTGTGGGTTATCCTTAGAATATAGACATATACTCATCATCATCTTGCCCATCCCACCTTTAATTCCAATTACTTGGGGTCGACGCAATATGTCATCTTCCTCCATACATTCCTATCAGACATCATCTCTGCAGTCACTCCCTGTCTATCCATGTCATACCTCACGCAGTCCACCCATTTTTTCTTTGGTCTTCTTATACCCCTAAAGCCTTCAACATTCATATTTAAAACTTTCCTCACAACATTACTTTCATCCCGTCTCATCACATGTCCATACCATGTTAACCTTTCGCTCCTTAACTTTTCTGTCACTGGCGCAACTTTCAAACTTCCTCTTATATGCTCATTTCTTATTTTATCCGACTAATATAGATATATACTATCGCGGACTTTTTTTTAGATCTTTTTATGAGATACAAAATATATTTTTTTTTAGATATCTCGTAAAGTTTAGACAGAATTTGCAAGATGAGCGCATAACAATATGTTATTTACATCATATTTCTTATCTACTAATAATATGCTGAATCATTATTCTTCTTCCCTTATATATGTACTTACTCGTACATATTGTAAAAGTTATTAGCAAAAGTTTTTTGACTGGCCACCTCCCCGACGTCAATCTACCTTCGGAATGTAATTGTTAACCAAACGGCATCAGGTGAAGTTGGTCTAGTATCTAGGCACAAAGTAAGGTAAAGTAAGTACTCGTAGATGCTACCGCACAACACTAAAATAGCTTGCATTATACATATAAATCTTACTTTGGAATCACTCTACCTATTGAGGAAAACCACATTGCGTAGTTTAAAAGATTTAAGTGTACAGATAGTGGCGGCGATTTTATTTTATTCTGTGAAATAGATAGATGATGATTCAAAACTCCATGGACGTATAGGTACAGCTATAATGTATTGCATACCTATATACATTTAAAAATAATTTAATAAATAAAACTAGCTGGATTTTAGAATATACATTTTAGCATGTCCCTACATCATAAACACAAGACGCTATCTATTATTTATTTGTGTTCATTTTTTTTTTAAAAGTATAATAGCAAAATGTAGTCCCTTATTTCATACCCTCGAGCCGGATTAGCAGTCTAACTAGACTGGCAGGGGACGCGACGAGTACGCTCCGAACTATGCCTCCCTAATACCCTCCTCGATAACCCCCTTCGATCTAGAAATAAATATTGTTAATATTGGTAGTGAAATACTAAAACGTATACAAGATTGTAAATTTGCTATGCCATGCGAGTGCTTTCCCGTTGATTATTTAAAACGCTTTATATTTGATTTAGAATTCATCATTCGATTAAGAGATATAACAAATTATTAAAAATCAAATATTACAAAAAAAGAAAAACAATTTAGAGTAAGCAATTTGTAAAAAATATACATACATAAAAAAGCTGACAAACGTTTTGTATATTTATTTTCATCTTCGTGTGCCAACCCTATCAGAATAGGTAACAATTTTGCTCGCTCCTTAGAAGCTTGGTCTCTGTACGTTTATTTACTCATGTGGTATTTGTACTTAATTTGAAGACAATTCATTAAGATTTTTCGCCATACAAAATTTTGACACTGCGTTTCAACACATTTGGAGATGAATTTCATAAATTCTTAATGAGTACCTCGTTACAAATGGAAACCACTATGGAAAATCATGTTTCTAGCTTTAGGAGTTACGACTTGATGGCGTTGATCAATTATTTTTAGAAGGAATTATTTTTTTATTACATCTAAAGGGAAGGGTTTCAGTTTAAGAAGTGGGGTGGGTGGATGCAGATGCTGTGTGCGCAATGCACTTTATATTGATCGGATGCGACATAGGGTGTGGTCCAGGTATATAAGGTCCACTGCAGATATTGTGCACTGCAGTCCTTTAGTTAGTCCGTGCTGAACAAACCCTACAGGAATTATTTTACAATTTATTAACATTCAGGTAAGATTTTTTTTATTCAATTGTTTATCTATTAATACCGTTTTTGTAACACCAACAAGTTATTACTTTGTAGACTCTTTTTTGCGTGTAATTTTTTTAATAGTTTATATATCGTATAATAGGCAGAGAGCATTTTTAGTCCCACTGGAATGATTATGTAATATATTGTACCAAGTTGAACATTTGGATTCGTATGATCTTTTTTTTTTCAGATTTTCCGTAATTTCATTCACTCATTGACATTAAGGCCTAAGTACCTATATAGTAAAGTAAACGTTAATCTTACATACTCGTTTTTTACGGAAGCCTTTTCTCCGGTTTTTAGCTCGTAGCCAAATATCGAAGATAGCTTTTCTCCTATAAGGGTCAACTTATTAAAATGACATTTTTTGTTTGCCAAATTACAGCTAGTTAAGACATTGTATTCTCGATCCATAAACTCGCGTGAGTGTATTACAGTTTGTAAATTAAATACTACACGATTTTATATATTTTGTGGTGTGGTTATACTGTGATCTAGTGTGGTGTGGTGATATTTAGCAAGACGCGGTGTATGATATGGTCAGATGCGGTAGTGTGGTGTATATATGCAGTGATATGAACTGTTGTGTTGTGTAATGTGTTATAGTTTCGTGTCAGTCGTATCGTAAGTGCCATATCTTGCTGTGTCATGTCGTGTTGTGTTGTGTCATGTCATGTCGTATCATGCCATGCCGTGTCGTGTCATATCGTATCGTGTCGAGTCATGCCATGCCGTGTCATGTCATGTCGTGTCGTGTCGTGAAATGTCGTGTAGTACCATACAGTATTATTTCGTTTTGTATGGTTGTAGACTGGAGTAGTGTAACGTGTGCAGTGTGTGGAATGGTGGTGTTATGTAGAGATGGCCAAAATAGTGTATTGAATCGATATATCGTATCGTACATACTGTATCAAATTAGTTTGTATCGATACGTGATATTATTGCTTCCATTTGTATCGATATATCGTATCATAATAGTATCGTATTTCAATCCATATGCGATATAAAGTGTATATCAATGCAAATTGGTATATTTTTTTAATGTTTTACTATATTTTTGGTCGCGGGCTATGTTATGGGCGAACCTCGCGCGATCTGTCCGGAGCAACATAAAAAACGGTGCGCAATCCATAACCCGCACGTCAAGTACCTCTCAACGCCGTGCCACCGGTACCCGGTCTTCATCTTATATATACTTATCGGTGGCCCGTCTGGTAACCCTTTGAGGTAACCTTGCCAGTCGACGCCTAGGCAGCTTTCTCTGTGGATGTCGATAGTCTCGTGTCGCTCTGGCTTCTCCCAGGTGACGGACTAATCTCCAATCCAGCCACCCATTGGGAATCACCCCATGTCAGCAGTAACTGTTATTACGAATGACATAATATTTAATAGCAGTGTTTTATCTCATTTTATTATGATGTAAATCAGAATATTAAAATTATAAAAGTGTATTATAGATGATGACATGACATAATACGATACGTTAATGCGATATTTTTGTAGGAATGCGATATATCAAACGTATCGTAGTGCTCGAATATCGTATTTAAATATCGATATATCGTATAGTGCTGTATCGACATTATATAATATCGTATCGTATGGTACAGAGTGGTGTTTGTTATGTTATATAATATGTTTCATTTATTTGAAATACATACAAAATATGACTTGCCTAATTGCAAACAAGCAACCCTTATCACCCTTATCACCTTTCCGTGTGGTGACAGAGTAAGAATACAATTCACCACCCCCTGTCTCACCTGTGGGTGATCGTACGAGACGACTAAGGGATATAAAACGCATACAACATCTATGCGAGAGAAGAAAACCTCGAAACGAAGCCCTATACCGGCACGTCTGACCACGTGGTAGGTCGGTTTCCCTCCCATTATAGAGGAGGCTCGAGCCCAACAGTGGGACATATATGAACTGAGATGAACTCTTATCACAACTGATTAACAATAAAACAATTACAAACACTGATCTTCATCATCAATAGAAGATAGTGTTAAGGCAGCGATGGATAAATAGTAATTAAGAGAAAAATTTAGAGAAATATTTTCAATAGTTTCCCTATATTACAGATTGGCAACATCTGGAGGAGGAGAACAGTACCATGATGCAGGTATACCTATATATGGGACATGCTATTACTATACGGATCGATAAGCTGGTATGCTCTAAGTTCACCTCTGAGGGTCAGCAACATTACATCAATTTTAAGAAGGAATGCATAAGTAGGTTACATTACCTATATTTCTACCCAAAATGTTTTTGTGTTTAGTTTTATCATTTCACTATAGACCCTGATATACTAGGTTTGGTATGCCTCAAAGATCGGGTACCGGTGGCCCGCTCCCACGGCGAAGAGAGGAGTTTGTATGGTGGGTCTATGGGGTCACGCGCCGTCTCTTCCGTCACCCTGGACCGATTTGGCGGGTCGAGAAGCATACATAGTGCACCGTCAAAAAAAAAAGCTTTGGTATGCCTTTTTTTTTTTTTTTTTTTTTTATTGGTAGGCTATGGGTGCGTCTCGCCCCGCCGAATCGGTCCGGGGTGACGGAGAAGGCGGCGCGTGACCCCATAGACCCACCGTAAAATCCTCTCTCTTCGCCGTGCGAGCGGACCACCGGTACCCGATCTTTGTCTTCGGTGGTCCGCTCGGCGGTTTACCCTCGCGGGTTCCTCTCGTCGGCGCCCCGACAGATTTCGCCGTCGGGGCGTCGCCCTCACGCGGTGGCCTCGCGTCGGGTGACCGGACAATTCCCCGGTCCGATCACCCGAGGCCTGGGTTAGGGCGGCATCAGGCGCAGGTATTCGCGCCTGCGCCGCCCCGGCCGCTGGCGGCGGCCCGGGTCGCGGGAGTCCTCCCTGACTCGTTCCGCCGCCTCCTTCCGCGAGATGACAGCCTCGCAGAAGGCGGCGACCGCGTCCCAATTCCTGACGCTGTCGACCATCGCCCTCGCGACAGCCGGCAGCGCCAGGTCGGCACCGATAATAGCGACGAGGTCACGGCGCTGCCCGTCCCAGCCCGAGCATTCCTCGAGCGTATGTTGCGCCGTGTCCTCGCCACTACTGCAATGATGGCAGCCCGGAGTCCACTCTCTGTACACGACCGTGTGCAGGTATTTCCCGAAGCACCCGTGCCCCGTCAACACCTGCACCAGTCGGAAGGTGAGGACCCCGTGCCGCCGCTCCATCCATTTCATCAATACGGGCCGAAAGGCCTCGACGGTCACGATACCGTGTCTAGGCCTCTCCAGCCGCGTAACCCAACGGGCGATGACGTCTCGGCGGGCGTCCTCGCGCCAGGTGGCTATCTCGCTCAACGATGGGGAGCCACCCTCCTCGCGCACTGAGGTAACCCGCCGGTAGAGGTCGGAGAGCATCTCCGCCTCTAGGTCCCACGGGGGCGTCCCGGCCAATAGGCACGCCGCCTCTGTCGACACCGTGCGGTACCCGCGAATGGCTCTGACCGCCATGGCTCTCTGTGGCCTCCACAGAACCGCTCTGAGCTGGGCGTTCAGAGCCCTCGCCCACACGGGTGCGCCGTACATGGCCATCGAGCGGATGACCCCCGCATACAGCCGTCGGCCCTCGAAACTGGGTCCGCCCACATTCGGCATGAGCCGAGAAAGGGCGGACGCCGCGCCGACCAGCCGGGGAGCAATCTGTCGGAAATGCTCCCGGAACCACCATCGCCCGTCGAGCACCAGACCCAAGTACTTCATATGGGCCTGGATGTTGATCTGGATGGAGTTGACGACTAACGAGGCGCCGGTTGGCAGCCTTACGCGTGGCCCATGGAATAATAGGGCCTCCGTCTTATTTAAGGCCACCCTGAGCCCCAGCGCCTCGATTCGCCTGACCATCTCCTCGGTGCCGAGAGTGGCCAGGCTCGCCGCCTCTTCGAGTGTCCTGCCCCGGGCTGTGACGAGCGTGTCGTCAGCATAGCACACCAAGCTCAGCCCGGGGGGGAGACTCCCTCTCAACGCCCAGTCGTACCCGATGTCCCACAGAGTCGGCCCCAGAACCGACCCCTGTGGAACACCGCACGACATGGGCGTCCGCACAATGTCCCCTGTGGGACCCGCGCAGAGGATACTGCGCCCCTCCAAATAGTCTGCCACCAGCCGCCTGAGGTACAGGGGCACTCCATGGAACCGGAGCGTCTCCCTGATGCAGCTGAATGGCAGACTATTGAATGCGTTGGCGATGTCCAACGACACCGCCAACAGCACTCCCTTGCCGGCGACAGCCTCCGCGGCCGTTTGCCTCAGGCGTAGCAGGGCCCCGATGGTCGAACGCCCCCTCCTAAACCCATATTGAGCGTCCGACAGATCGGGCCCCACCTCCTCCAAGTGTCGGACGATGCGGGCAGCGAGGACACGCTCCAGCAGCTTACCCACATCGTCGAGAAGCACGATGGGCCTGTAGGCCGACGGCAAATCCGGGGGCCGTCCCGGCTTTGGCAGGAGAACCAACCTCCCCTCCTTCCAGCACTCAGGGAACCGTCCAGACGTCAGACAGGCGTTGAACAGTTGCCTGAGGCGAGGCTCGAAGTGCTCGAGGAGCGACGTCAAGACCCGGACTGGTATTCCGTCCGGGCCGGGGGCCGTGGTGGCGGAGCGAATCCGCGCCACTGCCGCCCCCACTTCCGACTCGGTCACGGGTGGAACACTCTCGTCGTCGGCCTCCCGGTCTTGATCTGGCGAAGCCATGACCGGGGGCGTGTGTCCCGACTGCCGTGGAAATAGCTCCTCGATCACCCTACAGAGGAAGTCGGGCTGGAGGGTCTCGGTGAGGGGGGGGCCCTGCGCGCGA